>CM031237.1:742516870-743999370 GCA_018340775.1 Taxus wallichiana var. yunnanensis | reverse complement strand
ATTTAGATGAGAAATGAAGTAAACAAGTTTTACCATGGTGCTCAAGGTTAGAGAATAATAACAAAATAATAACTAACTCCATCACATGCCAAATAAAACCAAATTTCCCCCAAATCATAAAAATAACCAAAAATAAATAAGGTAAGCTAGTAGGTCTCGGCATGACGATTTTGGCATCCTTTGTAGTGCTACCACCAAGTCACACATTTGCCAAGTGGTGCTACCAAAAATTCCTACACACTCAAGGAAAACCTCAAATCCAATCGACATGATAAAATATCCATATAAATCATGATGAAAATACGACTATAAAATATTAATTGAATAAAATTCCACCACATCTATTCTACCAATGATACATCAATGTACGATCCAAGTGTCAACAATAAAATTACAACCATTATTAAATCCCATATGGCAACAAGATCTTTTAATTTACAACATCATAATATCATCATCTCAATAAAATTCATCACAACGATGATGAACAAAGAGTAATTTTAACAATACTAGCAATATGATTCTCACATGCAACTTGCCAACTCAAAGTTAGTTTTTTACAAATAAAGATGACAAGATGATATACATGTATTTGAGAAATTAACCAATATAATCATTATCCAAATATAGTTCGAGTAATAATAGATCTCAAATATTTATCCCACTTAATAAAACTGATTGGTAAGAGTAAGGTACGCTAATTCAGCTTTCGTGAGCCTTATATACCTTCATACCAGGGTCATGATACAACAAGATTTATAACCAAGTCACTTTGATTTAATTCAAATAATTCATGGCATTTTTCTCTTAAGATTATCCAATAAGGAACCACTAACCAAATCGATTGCGAAGAAAATGGAGTGAGAACCGGAGGGGAACTACACCCCCTCCGCTAGAATTAGAATTCCTCCTGAAGTCACCTGGAAAGGTAAGGGTATGACCTTGTAAGGGTCTCATGTTGTACCATGTAGTTGTTGATCACCAAAATATTTCCTCCCTAGATAAAACTTGGTCATGAATTTAATGTATTTTTCGTCATGAGAAAATTAGCTTAAGAAGTTTTTACTTTTAATGAAGTTTATTAATGTTATCATCTAAAACTCCTACATTGTCCACATAAGTGGGTGTGTAGCCTAAAGGCCACTTTGAGGAACTATAGTAAGATGAACCAAGGGGAATTTTTTTTTATCTCAAAAGGATTAGCAATCTATGCACACTTCATGTGCATGAACCCACTCATGGAAACCATCCCAAGGTGCACAAATACCACACAAAAGGGAGCAAAATTTACTTTTTTACAAGTAGTTTCACTTCCTAGTTCGCACTTGACCTTAAATTGTGGACAACGGTTCACAAGTCTCTTCACATGGGTTTTATCATCAACACTATTTATTTAAGGGTCAAAGATAAAGGTTCTCATAATACCACATACTATAAGGGTGATGACTTGATTTGGAAATTCCTTTTATGTTCACACAAAGAAAGTTCCAATAGGTTATATGTATAAAATATATAGCCAACCATAAAGTTAGGATTAATTTTCTAGTTTAATTTTCAGGGTTCCTTAGCTTGAACCATTTTCTAGGACATCACAATTTAGGTTCAAAATTTTCTTTAGAAAACCAATAAAGAATAGTTTAATTTGTTATAGTTTACAAGTTTATCGAATTTTTCCACCATCGCAAACCAATTTGTCATTTTCTATACCCCAACAAGGCCACTATCATTAATTGAAACATCTAACAACTATTTTCTTAGGGTTTCATTATCTCTCCTTTATGCCTAAAATATGTGTCATGTCCAACTTGTTCGGTTTATACAACCTCGTGAGATTGATACAATTTTCTTTTGGTCCAAAGTGAGTCAAATTCCTATATTAAGAAATAGTTATGGTCATACTACTATAACTTGAAGCATGCCACCAAAATCTACTAATAATAGTATTTTATTTGTTTCACGCACAACATGCCTCATTCAAAGATTTAAAATGGTCCTATGTATAAAAATTTTATCCCATAAGGAAAAATTAAAAGAGGATAGTGGATTGGATGTCTTATGGGGTTCAAAATTAGCAAGGTTAGTAGAGAAACACTCCAACATGTTTTATATGTGACCATGCAAAAACATTCCCTTTCGTACTTCCCAAGAAGGTTGAGAGAATAAAAAAGGGTTTCCTCCAAAATGAAAAGGGAGTTTTCCAAAATTTCTCCATATCCTTTACATATGTTGCTTAAACTTGTCAATTATCCTAGGTCACCCATGACCCTCACAAATCTAAAGAGGTGGCTTCTTACCTTAAAATAGAGGTATAGGTTTTTTTTTTTAAAGAAAAAGGAGGGAAAGTACAATCCTGTTGAACTATAAAACAATATTGTGCCAATGGAGATAATGCGATCATCAAGGTGAACTACACATCATCGGCTCAAAAATGCTTTATAATGCAAGATGTAACACTATCTTCAAAAATTTCCATCATTCAAGGTAGGTAAACTGATTAAAATAGTTACCACTTTTTGTCTATTGAAACATAAGGTCAACAAATATCCTTATTAATAAGTTATAGATCTATCAAGGTGATAAAATCCTTATACATAAGTTGAGAGGGCCATAACAATTAATTGAATCTCCAATGAAATTCCAACATGCATCTATGCTATAAATATTATGTATATGTTTATAATTTTTGGTTATATCAAAGTAAAACATGGAAAGAGTTCAAATCAATATTTCAGCCAAATCTAGTATGCAACTAAGATAGAGGTTCACCATGTGAGAAAAAATACATCATTTAGTTGGTCCTATCATTTAGATCGTGTATATTTCATATTCTTATGGGTATAACAAAAATTCTTCTTCCGCCAAGGTTGTTTATTAATTCATTTTGCATGATCATGAATGCACAAATTGTTCCCAATTGTAATCATGGTTATCATTTATAGTATGTTTATAATTTAACTTTGGTAATTTTCAGTTGTTATGTTTTTCATCCATATCATCTCATAAATTCATGATACCAAGTACCAACACCAATGTTGGTATGATCCTTACCCTATCAAGTGAGATATGCATAACCATTTTCTCCTAGAGAGAAACGAGAGATGACCGAGATATTTTTTGATATTTTCACATAGTGATTATTTCCCTTTTCAGAAAAAAAGGTTCGAGTGAGGAACCATTTTTCCAAACGTTATATTTTACTCATTAAATTTTTAAAATTATGTTTGTTGAATAAATTCATTAAATGTTCGTGTTTATTTCATTCGCCATTCATTTTTTTAACAATTAAATTGCATCATAATGTGACGAGGAAACCAAGGTTAAGAAAATTACATTATGGAGAGAAAGTTTTATTTTTAAGAGTTTGATAAGTTTTGATTTTAGTATTAGAGAGGGAAAAGTATAAAAGGACTAACCCCAAACTATGATCACTTGACGAGTTGTTACCAATCTATAAATGCAAAAATCTTAGTACTAAGTATGATTTCAAGATGCAAAAGTTATTTTATTGCAAATGACACACTTTCTTATAACAAAACACCCCCTTTTACTAAAGAATGGGGATCGAAAAATTTACCCAAACATATCTATCAAGGTTTATGCTTGAAATAAATAGTTTTATTGTATGGTATAATTCAAAACACTAAGAGAGAGTAAGACAAAATCACCTTTATCAATGGGTCCCCATGACCATGATAGTCATATGTATTTAAGCACCATGTTTGAAGAACTCATGTTTATCCATAATTATGAAAGGAAAAATAATAGTCTAAAATGTCGGTTTTATCCCAAAGAAAATAATATTATCAATTTAGAATATCCAAAGCCTATCTCAAATCCTCAAAATCTAAAAGAACCCTATCCTCCAAACACATATTATGAAAGAGTGAACCATCCCATATAAAATTTATAATTCTATAATGATTATCGTGACCATCTCAATGATGGCAATTTTCATTACGGTAAAGTAATGAGATGCATAATTCACTTCCCAATTCACTTCTCAATAATGCATACATCAATTCCCATCCACTAATCCAAATTGAATTTCATAGAATCCAATCCATTGAAGAGAACATATAGCATCAAGGGGGTCTCTCAACTAAAGAGGACCCAATAAATCATAGGAGACTCTCAACCAAAGAGGACTCGAATAAAATATGTCTCTCCACCAAGGAAGACCAAATATCAATAGTGTCACTCCACCAAGGAGTACAAAGTTTTTAGAATCAGAGTGAGGCCGGGTCACTCCATGGTCCTAGACACATAGAGCCCCATTACCTAAAAACCAAGGGCATGTCCTACATCCTAAAACATACATTAATGACACTATGAGTGTACCCCTATATGACAAGAGAACAAAACACGATAAAAATATAACCATCTCATAAACATGCACAAAATAAACACCACGTAACAACCTTGACAACAATCTAGCAAAGAGGCATCGAAACAACAAAGTTTCGAGTCACCAAAAGAGATAAAATATATAAAATCTCAAAAATAAAAATAAATGGCTATGTAGATGCATTCAAACCAAAAAAATATCGCAATAAACCCAAAAAAATTAAAAAAAGAGCCTTAAACGTTTTCAATAAATAAAATAAATGAAAATTTGGTTCCATAAATTTTTAAGTTTACAAATATAACACATATGAAAGTATCTACATCACAATTACTATGAATCCTTTTATAGGATTCCTATAGGGGTATTAAACATCAAGTGAGAATCTCAATATGTGTGTGTGTGTGTGTGTGTGTGTGTGTGTGTGTGTGTGTGTGTGTGTGTGTGGATCCATAAAGATATCTGTCATAAGCTTTGCTCTCTCGGTGTGGAAAATAATAAGCCTCCTATTGTGAGAAAATTTTTCAGTGGACAAATTTGTGGGTTTCTTGCCAACACTCTGGGAATCTAAGTCCATCTACTTAAACGATGTAGCTTTCATGTTTACAGGCATGTGAAAAGTGATTTTTTTGGTGGTCATTCCACCAGGGATCCAACAGAGGCACTCCACTAACCCCATGGCAAAGCTAGAAATTTCTTGCTAGAGATTACTTTGTGAGAGAAGGGAAAGGGAGTGAGAAAAAGAGAGGAGGGGATTAATGCCATGGGTAGAAAACTAGAGTCACACACCCATTAATTAGAAATTTGTAACACACATTAAATTTAATAAGAAATAACCCTACAAATGACAACAAGACCAATTAGGACTTATGAACACAAACAATCAATAAATCCCTTAGTCAAAAAAGGCTATAAACACATTCTTCTTATATTGATGCTCGAGTAGAAATTGTGCATAACAAGAATAGAGGAATACAAGAGTGGGAAAATAGAATAATTTCAGCTATCTCTTTTTTCCTTAACAAGAATTTATCTCTCATAAGATTACAAATTGACAACCGTGATAAGAAGAAGCTCAAATGAGGGGCTATTTACAATTTATATAAGATAGATGCCTCTTCATCTTCCTAATGACACTTCATATGCATTATTTTTGACTTTAGAATATTCACATTCCTATCAAATATTAAGTTCTTTTAAAAATATAAGGTGACTTCATTTTTCATCATGTTTCTAAAGTTTCTTTTGAATAACTTAAATGCATATCAAAAAGTGCAAACCTCAATGAAGATTTAGAACATTTGAAGAGAGAGAAATTTGGGGTAGAAGGAAGAAAAGAGAGAAAAGATGTTACTCTGATGAATTCCATTGATTTTGATAATTGGAATGCTTGAAGGTGATGAAAATTTGAATCTTTGAATCCTTTGCACCATGAGAAACTCTTTTGGATGGTTCACATACACCTTGGGTTAAGTGTTTAAGAACATTGTTGAATGAAATTATTGATGACCACAAACACAACTCATGAAGATCTCTTCTGAAGAGATAGGAGTTTAGAACTGATACTACTAAGTTGAATGAACTATTTCACCGATGATCGTAACTTCCACCCTGCACATGATACTCTTGCAAATTGAACCATGAAGTGAGTGTCGAGAGACACTATCGAGTTCCTTGAGATGGATCTCGAATGCCTTGTGAGAAATTCCCATAGATGATCCCGAATGATGATGTTGATCCGAATGATCATCCCTCTATGTCCCATTGTGCCAAAAATTCCCTTTGAGTGTGACTTACCATTAATATCAAGTGCCCAGATGGGAGACTTACTATTTTTGGTAAGGGGTGATTTTTACCTCTTCTTGACCATCATGATATGATGAATTTATTCATTCAATCCTATGCACATTTCCTTTGCCTTAGCCACTTCTAGGGTCGACTTACTATTTTTAGTAAGTAGCCATATATAGGGCTTACTCTTATTAGTAAGTTTTTGTTTTCACTATTTTTTGCTTGACGATCATTCTAAATTCTTGATGATCTTTAGTGCACACTGCCTTTGCCATAGACACTTTTGATGATGACTTTCCAAACATAGAAAACCTATATAGGAAATATTTCTATTATTTTAAAGTGGATTTTTGGTGCTCATTTTGCGACGAAACACATATTTTTGACTCACCTCATTTTCATGATCCCTTCCTCCGAATTTCACTTGATTTTTCCCACATGAATGTTTGAAAATAAAAATGAAATTTTCACTTAGTAGTGACTTCAGGCATAGAGTTTCCATGACAATCATTAATGGAACTTCAAAATTTACAATTTTGGTTTTTACCTCTGATCATGGTGAAATTGTATCCATTGGGATAGGTTTTTCATTTAGATTATATATGCAAAATTTTAGCTCAATTCCGTTACAGGATTTATGGGAAATACAACGAATGGGAACTAGGGCATGAAATGAGTTTTTTTATGAAAGAAATGATTTAGGGAATAATTAGATATCCCGTTTGTTGCATTGTGATGGAATTCAAAAATGAGGAGGTGCACACAAAATTTCATCTCAATCCAACTTGTATTTTATAAGATATGAAGATTTTTGACTAGGAGACTTCATAGTTATCTAGCAAAAAATATTCGTCTTCTCTCCGTTCTTCATTGTTTCGATCCATTTTTCTTCTGATATCTCTATAGTTTAAATTTGAGGAATAATTTGAGGATTTGAGAGCAACAAAAGAGTTTGGGATGTCTGGGAATTTTTTTTTTTGAGAGTTCGACATGGTGTGGAGATGTGAGGGAATGAATTGGCATGGAAAAATGACTAAGTTTGGATTTTGTTTATCCAAGAAGCAAGCATAAGGGGCTGGGCACATTTTTATGTACCCTATGTCATTTTTCTAAAGGGATGAAAGGGACGTGATATTCCCCATCAATCTTCATCATGACACTTAGTGGGATTTGACTGGTTGAGCATGTTTTAGTGAGGGAGCTTGAGAGAAGCACTTGGGAGCCGAGTTTGGAGGACCTAAAGGCATAGCCATGTCTAGGAACATTTTTTTCCCTAATGTACCTTTATCTGAAGGTATGAAAGGGACATAAGTTTCCAAATCATGTTAGGTTGGGACACTTGGTGATCATCCGTGTAATGAGAGGAAAGGCTCTAACTAGCTCTCAGGGGCTAAACTGGCAATGGAGAGGGTCATGTTGGTAATATGAGGGCTAAAAAGGGCTGGGAAAATTTTCATGTTCCTTATGTCCCTTTCATAAAGGGAATAAAGGGAGGTGAAATCCCTCTAGGATCTTGGTGCTGACATGTGTCCACTTGAAAATTGATTAACTGCGAGAACTCTTACCTTGAGAGCAAACTTGTGAAGGTTGTATTTGGAGTTACCAGTGGAGTGGTTTGACAAAAATTATATGATTACGAATAGAAATGGAATTATGAATCTAATAATGGTGTTTGTAGATCTTGATTCATCCATTTGAGCCCTTAAAAATTGGATTTTTGATTTGGCTACATGACCGAGCATGAGAAAAATTGGATGTAAACATATTACGCCTAGGTGTTGTGAAAAATATGATTCCACCATATTATAGTTATCTTAATTACCTTTCCATTTATATCTTTTTTAGCTCCTAAATCCTTACAGAACTCCCGAATTACTTCCCGAAGCTCAGGTGCTTTTTTAACACTGTGCACTGCCTAGGCCTGAGAACCGATTTCTGGTGGACTTGCCCCAAAAGTTCCAAATATTCTCTCGAATATTCAAAAATTTTTTTCTCAATTTTCTTGGAAATTGAATGCATCTCCATGTTTAATTTTTCTCCTCTGTTCCACTCCAGGGGGTGCATTAATCCCGGGAAGGCCAATGGTAGCCCTTCCCAAAACAACTCAAAAATTTGCATTCTCCAAAAGCTCCTAAAATCACCTAGGGGGACTAAATTTGATTTCCTAAATCACCTAGGGGGATTGGATGGACATCCAATTGAGGACCATTACATAGAATGAGTAAGGCTTGGTGTTAAGAATGGGTAGACTGGGGTGTTTTGGAAAGGTAACGATTGAAATTTTTGACACAAGGATCCGTTGTCATGCTTTAAAATTGGAAATTTTCCTGTTGTACATTTGCATGGAAACAAAGGGATCTATCTTGGGGACATGTTATGGAATAAGTGCAATGAAGACATGCCATGAGGAATCCTAGAATCTCAACACATAACACGTTGACTAGTGCCTTATTCATTGGGCCTTGCAGAGTTGTTTACAACCTATGAGAGAGAGATAACATGGAAGAATACACACACACACAAAAAAATGGAAACACACAACACACAAAGTGGAAAAATCACACAATGGGAAGGGACACACACACCTACAAGTAACCTTTGGTATAAGGCGGGGATAATCCGCTTTCACAAAAGAAATTTCCTTTTCGGAGTTACCCCCAAAGAGGTAACACTTTGGATGTTGATGTCTTGCGAATCCATTAACTAGTTCAAGGAAGTAACATCCTTTCTTAAAATGCCTATGAAATCCAGGTGCTTTCATGATTATCTGTGTACTTCGTAGGAGTGAGCCTATATGAGATTTTTATTTCTCAAGCCTTCACCCAAAAATCCCCTTGCCTTTCCATTCTTTGAGACCATTTCCACGGTGTTGAATGACTTCTATGTTTATCCATTACAACAATATTTATTTGAACACTTCGTCATCATTCCGGGTTGATCCTTGTTCAATTTTCTTGAATCTTCTCATCTCTTTTCATTCACATATTCATTCGTTCATGCTAGATGAACGTTCCAAAGTGATGTGATCAGTTTGATTTTGAAAAATTCCCAATTCTCTTGATGTTGACAACTCTCCTCAACATGAGTTGGCTCAATATTTTCTCTACCACCTTCCACCATGATGAAGGTGTTGTTATCAAAATTGAAGATGTCCAAAGGATTTCTAAGGACTTTTCTTCTTTTTCATTCATGAACTTCCTCTTGCATTGTGGGAGAAGAAGACATGATTTCACTTTCATGCTCATCATTGAGGAAGTCATCCAACCTATCTAACTATTCCATCTCCACATCAAACATATGTGTATCAAAATAAGGAGCACTCATTGATTCACACCTATCTTGTATCTCCATGGCTCGAGTCAAGAGTTCAAGGCTAAGCTGAGGATTTTTAATTTCTTCTACAACTTTAAAAATATATTACACGGATGGCTCTTCCAAATTTATCATAGATTCATCATTTTTTCAAAAGAGTTTCTATATTGTGACTCAGAGGAGTGATAAAAATATGATCCCTACCTTCCCATGATTCATTTGAAGTAACTCTATTTGCTTCTTTTGTGCTTTGTGTTCCCTAAGGTTCTCCTTCATATAGGCACAAATGATTCTAATTTATGAACCCTTTCGACAAAGAGAAGAGGTCCATGCTAGGTGGAAATGGCACACATTCAAGCTCAAAATCCATATTGTCCTCATGATAATAATATTGTTCCTTAGTTTCGAGAATGAAATTGGTATCCTCCATATGTTCATCCATGATTGAATCGAGAAGAGAATTTGATTCCTTAATTTTCTCTGCTTCTTCACATATCTCCATCCTGTCATTAATTGAAAAATCAAATTCTGAAGAGAGATTACTCATGAACACCCCAAACTCATCATTTTTCATTTCTTCATTATCAGTGGAGTCTTCAAAAAGCATTAGATCATCCATTATGCAGCTAGGATCTTCCTCTATTGAATATGTCACTCCTTTGATGAGCTGTCTTTCATGCCAGAAAAAATATTACATCTCATATTCCATAATAAAATTTCCTCTTCTTATTTCATGGTGAGGAAAGGAAAATTTTCATCTCTCGATGATGTGAGGAAATAGTTTCCTATCCCGCCACCTTGAACAAAATGTTCTCCCTTGGATCATCTGATTTTTGTACTGTGTATTTCATCTTATGCACCGAAAACAACTTCTTCATCTCCCCTTTCACAGGTATGGTTGTAGAGGACTAGTCCATTTTGATTTCACCACCTAAATCCTTACAAAAACTTCTGCTTAGGAACATGCCAAATGAGGCTGGAATGTCACTACCAAGATGGTGAGAAACACTTTCTTTTCTAGGGAAGTCAACCAAAGCAACTTGAGAATCCTTTATCCTTCCCACCAATGGTACTTCTTTAGATTCCATGGAATAACAAGATTTTTTCACATGTGTCAAGGTAATTACTAAGTAATTTACAACATTCACAAGCATCACATTATTGGAGGCTCCAGAATCTATGATGCAATTATTGAGTTAAAAGCCTTTGATGAGAAGTGACAGGTAAAAAGGTTCAACTTTATCGGTCTTGGAGGAACTAAGGGATAACATGTTTTGTGAAGGTGGCATGGATGGTACAAAGAGTAGGAATTTAAAATTTGAGCTTGACATTTTAGCACTACCACTATAAACTACATTGACCAACCTATCAAATTGAGCAGGGCGTGTTTACAAGTATTTCAATTCTATGATCGGAACCTTGGATTTACTTGCGTATTCTACATAATCAAATGGGATCACGATAGATGAATTTGAGGTTCGGAGGTGATGGAATATTTACATGGTGAAGGTGTGGTTACCTTGGGAGTTTGATTTTCTTTAATAGGTGTGGTAATTGGTTTAGAAGGGGATGGGGAAGTAGACTTTGGTGCTACTTTAGATGATTTTGTAGGAGTAACATTCAAAGAAGAATTATTCTTAGAGGTAGCTTTTGAATTGGAGGGAATACCAGAGGACTTACTTGGCATGGTAAAAACTTCTTACTTTTCGGTTGGTCTAGTTTTTCTTGGCTAAGTCCATTGATGGTGGCGATGGACGAACCTCTGCACGATCATCTTGTTAGAGCTTAAAACTACACACGTGCTCAAATCATAGACAATTCAGGATTTGATACAACATGGGATTGTTTACAAGTTGTGGGACTCAAAATGAGATAGACTTCTAGAGAAGGATGACTTCCTCTACCTATTTTTAATGCTAACACTACGATTCCAAGGGACCAGGGTGAGAAGGACATGCATCAAACAAAAATACTAATCTAAAGAAGGTGATAACACCAAAAATTAAGGGGATGAATACTCCAACAAGAGAGAAGATGAAAGAAAATGATGGTGAAGAGGGCCAAATGAAGACCATAGATCAAAATCACATTCAGGGTTCCACCTCCATGATGCAAAATGAACACCAGTTCTAAAACAACACATACAACACACCTGAAAATGAATGAGAGGAAAGAGAGTACAATAAAACAATAGCCAAGGCAGAAATGAGCCACAAAACTAGAATTTTATTGCCGAAGATCATGCATAGATCATCACAATACAAGAAGAAGATGTAAAAATTTATAGTCAAGTCTAAGGTATGCTACCCTTAGAAAACTTATGCAACATAAAATGATGCCTTCGCATTCCAAAGTATCCAACGTTAAAACAAGGCATCGCTTTACAATATATAGAAAGATAGAAGGAGAGAGAAATGTAGAGGGAAATTTTAATTTTGAATTTCTCCCACCAGTCGACCACCTTCATTTAATTTCTTTGCATGCTCTAAGGAAATTCCTAAACACTTCTACAAATCCATGTCTACATGCCAACCGCCTTGCTGAAGAAAGAAAGGTGCCCATACTGCATTTAATTTTGGTGGTTGAGCCGTCCTGAGAAGACCTTTTGCGTGCTAGAGAAGCTTCCTTGTTTTTTGTCTATTTTCCTTGATTTGATTCATGAAATCTGATTTGATTGTATAAAGAAGAGAAATTTTTATTAGATTTGCAAAGATTTTGACAATCAAATTGATTTCTGGTTCCTATGAAAAATTATCATTTTACTTCGTTGCGCGGTAATTTTCTCTCAATATTTCCCAACTATTTGATGTCTACGGGTGATTCCTTTGTATCACAACACCATAGGATCCCACATATTTTGAAATTCCATGGCATGCCATGATAATATGACATGCTTCCTTGTGACCCACACTTCATCTTTTATTGCTGCCTTAGCCCACGAAACTTTCCATTGTAGCGCGGCCTTGAATATCCACCCAAGGAGCCTTTCTTCATTTCGCAAAACTTTCTTATCACCACGGAACTACGTAAATCCTCTGCGGCTATTTTTTTCCATCTGTGGCATTCTCAAAACCTTTGTGGCCTCTCCGCATTCATATCTAAATGTCCGCTAAGTCTAACACTTATGTAAGTTTTGCAAGTGATGAAAAATTGGGCAACATTTTTGGTGACTCACATGGGTCATCTTCCTGCTAGATGGATGATCAATAGCCTTAGGCATCCATTGGGCATGGATTTAGGCTGATTGATTTATTTGTCCTACATTTGACTCCTTTAATTGATGGCAACTGATCCTTAACACCTTGGACTTCATATTTCAATAGTATCCTCTGAAGACATGGAACTTGTGCAATAAGATCCTCCAAGCAACAAAACATGTGCAAAGCACTTAGGGGAAGGAAACCTATACTACCAACAAAATAGTGTGCTAAAATCACTTGGAGGAATTGAAATCCTAAGCTACTATGTACAAGATGCAATGAAATGTCTTAATGAGAAGGTTTAAGATGAATCCCATTGACTGGGATTTGAAACACATTCCCATCAAGATCAGACAACTCAAATGAGTTATCCACCTTACAAGCGGTGATAATATATGGTCCACTCCAAATAACATCAAATTTGGAGTGTCTCCCTAGTTTAGCTCGATTTATGCGTCCCATTTCAAAACTAGATCTCTAACCTTGAATGTTTGATCTCTAGCTTTTCTGTTGAACCACTATTTGGTTGATGCCTGATGCTTGTTCCATCATGACCATGGCGGAATTTATTTTTTCCTCTAGTTACACCAATTCCACCATTCTGATTTCTCTTTGATGTACGCCTTCAAACTCTAGTTGCTTTGTGCTAATTCAAGTGAAGGAAACTTAAGTGAAAAAGGAAGTCTAGCTTATTTTCCATATACCAGTTTGTAGGGAGAAGTGTCAATGGCCTTCTTTATTGTTATCCTATCTTCCCAAAGAGCATTCTTCACCTTTGTATGCCACTATCTTTGATTGATGTCCATTATCCTCTTCATGATTCTGATCATATTTTTGTTAGTGGATTCCACCAATCCATTACCTTGGGGGTAATAATTGGAAGAATTTTTAAGATAAATCCCAAGTTCTAAAGCCTAGCCAAAAATATTGGATCCCAAAAAGGCTTTAGCATTGTCAGAGATAATGGTCTGCGGGATGCCAAACCTTGTGATAATTTCTTCAAGAAATTCCAGGATGACTGATTCAGTGGCTTCCTTCAATGGCATGGCTTCAGTCCACCTGGTGAAATAATCTGTGGTTGTGAGGACCCATTTATGACCCGCACTAGATGGCGGGTTGATCATACCAATGAAGTCAAGACCCCATTATGTAAACGACTAATTTGCTTGGATTGGATGAAGTGGCAGGGCTGCCAATATTTTCTTTCCAATGAAGAGTGCACATTCTTTGCACTTCCTCACCCACCTATGAGCATCTGTGAACAATGTAGGCCAAAAATAACCTGATTTTATAATCTTCATGGCTGTAGATTTAGTAGAGAAATGTCCACCTGAGAAACCATCATGAAATTCGGCCAAAACCCTGTCACATTGCTCACCTTCAATGCATCTGAGTAGTATGCCATCAATGTTCCTTTTGAACAACACACCACTAATCAATGCATAAGGAATAAAACACAGCCTTAGATGTCTCCTCTTTGTTTTTTTCAAACCAAGAGGGTATGCACCAATAGAAAAAAACTTTGAGATATCAACAATCCAGCTGTGATCATTAAATACATTCCTTTCATCCTACTGCCACTCAACATCACACGGAAGCTCATCATTTGAAGGAACTTCATTCATGAGGGTGGCCTCTTGAGGTTCTATAGTGTCCAGAGCTAGCTGCTCACAAAGTTATCTTCCTCTTACCAACTTTGTGGCCTTAATGGTCACATCATATTCCATGATTTTAGTTACCCATCCAAATCATTTCTTGCTGATCTCTTCTCCCATAATAAAGTCTCTAACACTAGAATGTGATACCAAAACCTTTACGTGGCTAGCAACAATCATGCTTTTGAATTTATTTAAGGCTCTCATGATAGAAAACACATGCTTCTCAATATGACTATACTTGAGCTCATAATTCTTTAATGTTTGGCTGAAAAAAGCTACAAGCTGCTCCATCACTTGATCATTCAACTATGTCAACACCGCGGCTATACTAGATTCTACCCCATGAGCATAAAGGATGAAATCCTTGGTATAATCTGGGTTAATCAATGTTGGGGCCTAAAAATCTCTTGTTTTATATTTTCAAAGCTATCCTTCCCTTCCACGATCCATTTGAATGCTACATCCTTTTTGAGCATGAGAGTAATAGGTCTTACCAAACCCACAAAGTTAGGAATAAAGTTCCTAACAAAGTTGATCTTTCCAAGGAATGACTGCAAATATTTCTTGTGTGCTAGAAAGGAAAGAGCCACGATGGCTGAAATTCTCTTTGGATCAATGGAAATGCCTTCATGTGAGACAATATGCCCCAAAATCTTTCCTCTAGGAACTATGCAAAGTTACACTTCTTAGGATTTAGAGATACGCCAAACTCTCTGCATCTTTCAAGTACTTTCTCTAGGTGCTTCATGTGATCCGCACTCTGCTTGGAGAAAACAATGATATCATCAAGGTAAACTAAGATGAATTGATTGATATATCCTTTAAAGGAAATATCCATTTCTCTTTGGAAGGTAGCACCTACATTTGATAAGCCAAAAGGCATCTTTTGATATGCATACATTCCCCATTTGGTAGTGAATGCGGTTTTATATTGATCCTCCTTTTTCACTTTGATTTGGTTAAAACTAGAATAGCCATCTAGCATAGAGAACCTTTATGCCCCTATTATTATATGATTTTTTTTTCATGGAAGGCAAGGGGTAATGATATTTGAGAGAGGCCTTGTTTAAATCCCTGAAATCCACGTAGAGCCGTATTTCACCATTCTTCTTTCTGATCGGGACCAAATTGGCCACCCAAGTAGAATATTTGATTGGAAAAATTATCTTGGCCTCGATGAGTTTAGAGAGTTCTTTCCTCATGAGGGGTTCAATCTTGGGGTTGACTGGTCTATGTTTCTATCCTGACTGGCTTGATGTTGGGATCAAGATCAATAGAATGTTGGGCTATATCTAGATTGAATTCCTTTAAATCTTCATAGTCCCATGAAAACATGTCACTAAAATTCTGACACAAGGAAACAAAATATTTCCTTTCATTTTCATTACATACCTTTCCAAGTAGAAGCTCCTTTATTGGGAAATTTAAATTGGTTGACAGTCTTCCTGCTTCACCACCATATTATTTTGCATTCCTCTAAACTCATCATCTAGGCTGAATATGTGCTCTAGAGTGACTAACCCCTTTGGAAATTTGTTTGTTTTCAGTTGCATAATCTGATCCCCATAGACCTCCTACAAATCAGCTTACATCTTTGAGGAGAACTCCACCTAATTTTGGATGAACTACACAATTTTTTCATCACTTTCAAATACCTATCAACAAGCTTGGTTGTCTGGAATAGAGGGCCTGACCACCATTTTGATGTGTTGGGTGTTCCCTTTGATTAAATCCTCTATGGGTGAAAATTGAGAAACTACAGCAGCCATTTTATCTGCATCTTTATTTAATTTCCACAACGCAACCTGTAAGTTGATGGCATCAAATCTTTCTAGTAAATCCCATACCCTATGTTTATAAGCCTTCAATAGCTTGTTCTTTGTTGCACATTTTCTGTAGACTTGGTGGATGACCAATTTAGTGTCCCCAAAGACTTGCAATTCCTTAATCTTCCTCTTTTATGCAATAAAAAAACCATGCACTAATGCCTCATATTTCACCACATTGTTGGAGCATGAAAATTGTAGTCTGTGAGCAAAGAAGAACTTTTCACCCTTTGAGGAAATGAGCACAACACCCACCCCAAATCCATTTCTGCTTCTAGAACCATCAAAGAACATCTGCCATAGCCCAAAATCATTTTCCTCTTGCTTGAATGCCATAGGCATGAAAAATTCTTCCTAGAGAATGCAATAGGTGCCCAAACTAGTCTCAAAGGTTTTGAGTTCTTCATCATAAGGATCAAACTCATGATCTCTCTTCACCCATTCATCTAGCATAGTAAGTCAGGCATGCGAGGAGGAATAGGTTGTTCATCAGAGACTAAGCCTTGCTCAATTTATTCTTGAATTAGAAAATTTGATTGGATGAGAGTGAGGTTATATGGTTCAATATGGTAAGAAAATATGGGCTTAGCTTGTATTGTGAATCGAGTACCATATCTAGTTTTCGAAGCATGTGAGTCCAATCTAAGGATAGATAGCCACCTACTTTAGCAGTGAAATATCTAGATAAGAAAATGGAAAACATGGGAGGAAAGTTAATGAATGAAATGTCATGGGTTATGGTGAGGCTTGGGAAGACATGAAGTGTCAACTCAAGATCTTTTATTATGCCCAGGACATTCACAATTGACCCATCAAGTTGTAAAACTCCCCTAGACACAAGACTGTATTTGAGACCTAGGATATCAATAATTTTCTTTGGCATTACAGATGTATTGGCCACAAAATCAATCATAAAATCAGGTACTAGGTATTTACCCACAATTATAGACATGTAAAAGGGTGGGGTCTTAATGGTTTTACTTACTTGATCACCCTTTTCTTGATAGACATGAATTGTGGCACTAGTCTTTTATATTCTTTGGATCTGTTGGAGGAAGTTTCTTGAGGATTCACACAAAATATCTCGTTGAGATGGAATGGAAAGCACATCCCACATTGAGATGTTAACATTAGTATTCTTCATTTTCTCAACTATGTTGAATGGGAGACCCGCAAATTTTTGCATCTGCGGCATGCTACTTTCTTTCTTTTGTTGTGACATTGTTTAAACATGTGACTTTATTTGAACAACAACCTCCTTTTCCATGGAAAGTTTATTAGGAACCATAGGCTTCTTTTACACATTTTCTACTTCATTCTATTGTTTCTCATGCCCTTTTAAATTTTCTTCAGTTTGTGTATCCAATGTCTTTTCCTTTCCCTACGACATTTCTCTAATCCACGAGAGTTACAACCTGAGCTTCCAACATTATTTTCTTATCCGCGTGTTTTCAAAAAAAATCATTTGAGGTCTACTGGAGTCTCTAGACACTTGATTGAGTGCACAAAAATCCTCAACTCCAAAAAACATGAGGTTAGCATCAGGTGCAGCTTGTTGAGTTTCTTCCACACCATGATTTGGTGCTTCAATAAGTGGTTCTTGCTGACTAGAAGCACCTTGAATCATGTAGGCTTGGAGATGCATTTCCCTTTCACAACCAAGTTGGTTATGAGGTAGATTACATGGAAAACACCACTCTATTTCTTGTGCCATATTGTTTTGTACTGGAACTAAGGCTTGACTAGAACTGGGGGCAGGAAGTGCCTGTGGAGGAGGAATTGTTGCCAATGGAAGAGGAGAACTTTGAATTTTCCATCTATTATTTTGATTTTTTTGCATATATTTGATTAGGTTGTTGGTTTCTATATGGTTGATATCCTTGATTTGAATATTTCCCTTGATTTTGATAATTTCTATATGACTGGGCTTGTTATTTTTCTAGGGATATAACTTTGTTTGTCAAGTTTCTAATAAGAGATTTCATTTCCTCATCTTCCTTTTGTTGTGCAAGGGTTTGTGATGTGGAAGAAATGGGTTGGGGTTTGGTTGGGGAATAAGAGAAATGGAAGGTTACTGTAACTTGTGGAAATTCAGGGGATAATGGCATAGGTGGCTTGGGAGCTAATTTTCCAGCTTGAATTAAACAATTTTCAGCCCTAATGGCCAATGCATAAGCCGTGGGTAAGGTTATTCCTCCCATTGATTGTATCATAACAACAATATCAGAGTTAAGAGATTTTAGAAAGTAAAGAAAGGCACCTTCTGCTGTAGGTCTCATGAGAACTGGAATTTTGTCCCAGGTTCTCTAGAATATGAAGTTAAAATCCACCATTTGTTCATTAGGTGCTCTCTTGATTATAGTCAACTGCTCCAAAAGAGACAAGTTATCAGCTCTTTCCCCAAATTGATTATACAAGGCTATGCACAACTCATTCCAATTCCTGACTGAGCCTATTGTTAAACTTCTAAACCATTACAAAGCCTTTCCTTTAAGTGATGAAGCTAGAAGTTTTACTGCCACATCCATTTCAGCAATTTCATGGATAGCACAAACATTTGCAATGTCCTCTTGAATGTGGTCAATTGGAGTAGTGTGATTTTCTCCAGTAAAATATGGAATATTCTTCAAAGTTACTACTTGGGATAGGATTTTGGGCATTCAAGGAAAGTGGGTTGCTCCTGTGAAGTTTACAAATGGATTTTGAGGTGGCGGCTATTGTTGATGAGCCATTCTGATGGGTCTGAGAACTCTAGTGGACTACAAGAAGGGTCTACCAGGCGGAGGTGTGGAGAGAGTTTGATTTGGAGGAGATGGAGATATTTGAATCTATCTTCCTCTTCTCTGTCTTCCTGGAGATAACTGTAAATACTCAAATATGCCTTCTTGTCTTGTTCTAGACCTTGTTTGGATCCTTCTCATGAATTAGGGACACGTTTGGATCACCAATATTGCTAAAACCAGTTGATATTCTGAATGGAGTTGCCATATGTGTTACTGCAGAGCCTCCAAAGGCTAGAGTTTCATCAAGATACACACCAAAACTTGATAAAACTGGAAATATTAATTTTAAATGTCCCACCAGAATGCTAAAATTGTTGGATCTCAAAATTGCACTCATGCCCGAATCATAGAAAAATTAAAATTTGAGACAACATGGGACTATCTTAAAGTTGTGGGACTCAAACTGAGACATACCTCCAAAGAAGGTCGGATTACTCTACCTATTTCTAATGCTAACACTATGATTCAAAGTGATCATGGTGAGAAGGAGATGCATAAAACATAGATCCTAATCTAAAGAAGTGTTAGTGAGAAATTTTTTCGGAGGAAAAACTTGTGGATTTCTTGCCAACGCTCTAAGAATCTAAGTCCCTCTACTTAACCAGTGCAACTACCGGATATGCATGTGCGAGTGAAGTGAGTTTTCCTTGGGTTGGCCTTATGGTCTAGGATCCAACAAGGGCACTCCATTGACCTCTGTAGCAAAGCTTGCAGATACCTGCAAGAGAGGAATTTTCTAGGAGAGCGAGAAAGGGAGTGAGAATGTTAGACAAGGGAAACTAATGTTGCAAGTAGAAAATCAGATTCTTGCATACACCAGTTAGAAGTTTCATCACATGCATTGAAATCGAAAAGAAAAAATATTGCAAACAACAACAAAACCAAATAGAATTTAATGAAAATAACGTATCGATAAATTCCTTAGTCAAAAAGGCTGGAAACTCCTTCTTGTATTGATGCTCAAGAAGAAATTGTACATATCATGAGAAATAAAAGAAATTTGAGATTGGGGGGAATGGAATAATTCTGCTATCTCGTTGATTTTTCATAAGGATTTCTCTCTTTTGAATTCACAAGAATAACTAAGAAGACCATCAAATGAGGAGTGCATTAGAATTTATAGAAGAAGAAAAACTCTTCATCTTCCTAGTGATTCTTCATATTACCCCAATGATGCTTCATATGGCTTGAAACTTTTCACATTCCTAGGAAAACATTAAGTCCCCTTTTATAAATGAAGGGTGATTTATTACATTTAAAAAATTAAGGGATGTGAAAAAGTGCAACCCCAATGCAAGATTAGAATATTGAGGTGAGAGAAGGAGAACAAAGAGAGAGAGGGAGAACAATTCCGATGAAGAAAAATCCTTAGTGATCCACTATTCTACTTGACCGATCTGATGTAATGCTCCAATGTAGTGAAATTTGGATCCTCAAATGTCTCATACCACGAGAGGCTTCCTTCGGATGATGTGTAAACACCGCAAACCAAGTGTTAAAAACATTGTCGAATGATTCCATTGGTGACCATGAGCATCACTCATGAAGATCCTTTCTGAAGAGACTAAAGATTTGGAAAAAATCCCACCTTGACTCCTTACAAAACTATCACACTGCTTAGTTGGTGTTGGTGTGTGTGACTGTCCAGTCATCGTCCACATCACCTAGGTGAGTCATCTTGCCATGCGAGAGTCATATGTCTTAGGAAGTCAAATGACAAGTGTCGATTCACATAGAATCGACATTGTCATTTCATATAATCGCGTCATAGGAGTTACATTCCTTATTTGGAATTGTAACTCCTCTTCTAGTGGCGTCATATGCGTCAGTCAACGTCATATGCGTTAGTGGCGTCATTGAGTTCTTTCCATGTTTAGGCATGGGGGTTACACAACACCCCTATTTGTACTTCCTATTTTTCGATCTATGAGTATGAGCAGACCCATTCTTCTTACTTGCAATCTTCTTTCCATTGTTTCGAATCTTGCGTATTGTGTTGGCTTGACGTTACCATCGGAGTGCAACTTCGTTGTGGTGCATTGCTTTTCGACATCGGTTCTCGCGAATCCCTCTTTCATGGTACGGTACTGTAGTTGTTGGTTTCTATAAACGCACTCTTCATTTCTCAGTTGTTTATTACTTCTAGTTTCTTCTCATTTCCTTGTGTGTAAGTTTTTTCGATTATCATTTTGGAATTATTGCTCACCTCGTATTGAGGTTTCAGCAGTTGCAAGTTAAGGTATTTGGTTGGTTTGTTTATCAGCTGAGTTCATATTTGGATATTTCTAGATCTTTGTGGCTGTTGTTTCTGGGTTATTTCTTGCTGGTTGTGTTCAGATTCAGCTGCAGGGTAAAAGAAGAGCTCGTTTTTTGGCGTGGACCTGTGATTACTGGTTGGGATCGTTGTTTTTTCTTCACCGGTGTATACTCAGACTATTCCGAGCTTCTTCCTCATCGCTGTGGTTCCTTGCTGTCTCAAAACGTTTTTTGCAAACCTCTCACGTTTTTTGCAAAACCTCTCACGTTTTTGCCTTGTCTCTCACGTTTTTTGCAAAGCTACTCACGTTTTTCCTCTGTTCTGAGCATTTTCAATCGCTTAGACGTTTTTGGGCCTTTCTCGATCGTTTTCTCCCTCTAGGGGTTTTTGCTGTCCTCGGCGTTTTCTCCACAGTTGCATTTTCTCCTTTGTTCCAGCGTTTTTCTATCACCTGGCTGCATTTTCAACTGTTCCAGATTTTTTTAACTGTCCTAAGGCGTTTTTTCTCCTTTCCTGTGTTTTTGCACGCTGTTCTGGCGTTTTTGGACTGTTGAGGCGTTTTTTTGGACTGGTAAGGCGTTTTTTCCTTCAGCTGGCATTTTTTGGACTGTTCTGGCATTTACTTACAGTGGACAGTCACTACATTATCTATTTTTACCTGCCTTTCATCCCCACGTGGCTTTCTCAGTCCGCTGCCAGGTAATATCTCTCTAAAAATACGTTTTTTATTCACTTTTCTTAAAAAACGTGGTTGCATTCTTTTTATCTTATCACTCTTCTAAAAAAACATGTTGTTTCATTATTTTTAAAAGGTATAAGGTAAAAACATTACATTTTATTGGCATTGTAAGTTTTTTGGCTTGTTTTATTAACCTTCCGTCGAGTGCCGAAGACGAAGGGTGAGGTCCGGGATTGGCAGGTGGCTAATCCCCCCTCGCAATACAAACAAACCCTATCTCAAATTCCATGCCATTTCCAACGAGCATACATACGACACCTTTTTCATGTGTTTAGGGAACTTTTTTAATCCGTTTGTAGGCTTATTGGCTTTTTCCTCATCAGTTGCGGGAATTGGTTTTTGCTATAACTTTTGACTCGTTGCTCGGTTTTGAGCACTTCTTTAGTCAAAGTTGCATGTTTTTTTGCACTCTAGATGATGGGATCATTAGTTTTGTAAACACACTAATTTTATAAAGTGCCGCATTCTGGGGGGTGTCTTTGTATTGCTTAATTCAGCTCATTTTTTCTTGAGCTTTGTTTTATTCCTTTTTTGTGGACTTGTGAGCGCGTCCGCCATAGTCTTACAACAAAGGGATTCTTTTGTGCGACGTGAGACGCTGTTTCTCACAAAGCTCTTTCTTCCCCCTCTTGCTTCTCTCTTTCTGTGCTTGCTTGCAGTGTTGATCTGTTGTGCCCTACGAACCTTGATTGTTGTCTCCACCATTGCGCGTTATTATGCTAATTGCAAGGTGAGTGACAAACTGGTTCTCGGAACACAGTCGCATCTGGTTGTAATCAACGCACTGAATTATAAAGTGCCAAACTCGGGGGGGTGTAATTTTGTTCTGGGGTGGTTGTTTCCTTTCTCTCTCCTTCCTTCTACATTCCTTGGTTCTATCTCTTCATTATGGATATCTCTAAAGTACCAGTGCTCACACCTTTTAATTTCTTCGAATGGAAATCTAAAATTATATTGGTTTTGCGAAGTAAAGGGTTATACCAAGTTACCATGGGGTTAGAGACCGAACCTACTGATGAACCCGAAAAATCTAAATGGTTCAACCGTTGTGATGAAGCCTTAGGTCTTATCTGTATGTCTATCTCTCCCAACTTGCTCTTCCACATCGAAACTTCCTCAACACCCGATCAAGCGTGGAAAACGCTCGATGATATGTTTGGGAAGCAAGATGACATGAGAGCACATGAGTTGGAGAACAAACTACTAGGGTTAAACCCTAGTGACTTTGAAAACCTACAGGCCTTCTTCTCAAAATTTGTCCACACTAGAATGCTTCTAAAGGAATGTAAAGTGGATAAGAAAGAATCTCAATTGATCTTGTCGATTCTTTCTAAGTTAGGTCCTAAATACTCTGTTTTCGTTTCAACTTTTCACGCCATGAAAGCC
This sequence comes from Taxus wallichiana var. yunnanensis, assembly GCA_018340775.1. Lineage (NCBI taxonomy): Eukaryota > Viridiplantae > Streptophyta > Pinopsida > Cupressales > Taxaceae > Taxus > Taxus wallichiana. The sequence goes on along the minus strand of CM031237.1, from coordinate 743,976,076 downwards.
GCCTTGGGTAGTACTTGGACTATGCCCTCCTTTGACAGTTTTTCGTCCCAACTCATTCGAGAACAGGACAAACTCATTCAAATGGGGACTCTAAAATCCAAGTCACATGCCCTTGTGGCGAATAAGGGCAAGAAAAATGAAAATAAGAAAGAAACTAAGGACCAACCTAAGAAAGAAACCAAGACCAACCAACCCCCAGTTAAGCCCATCACTCATACTTCGACTTCTGAGCCTAAAGCAAAGAAGGAAAAGTATAAATGCTCCTATTGTAAGAATACTGGCCATGACGAGCAACATTGTTTTCGGAAACAAATTGATCACTTAACTCATTTACTTGAGAAGAATAAAATAAGTGTTCCTGAATCTGTTAAACAAAATGCTCAGAAAGGTGAGTCTTCTAATGCAAAGGAGACTAAAAATGAAAAGAAGAAAGGTAAGGCCCTCGTAGCTAGATCAGCTCCATCATCAACTTGGATTATCGATTCTGGTGCCTCGCACCACATGGCTTCTTCAGAGGTTGAATTCTCTAGCATTGAACCATGTGGCATGTCCCAAATCACGTTGGGTGATGACACTCATGTGTCGGTTTCCGGTAGTGGATCGGTAGAGATTGAAGGTGGAACATTTAACCAAGTGTTGAGTGTTCCCAATCTCTCTACCAATCTCCTATCGGTTTACCAAATCACCCACCTTGGTGAAGGAATGCAAGTGGAATTTGGTCCTAACTCGGTGATTATTCGTGAGCTTAACTCTGACTGCACTGTGGCTGAGGGAAAGGCAGATCACCATTCACGGTTGTATACCTTTTCCCACTTCTCTTCTGATTCGACGCCCAATGCCTTGCTCACTCATGTAAATGAGGTTAGCAAGTTATGGCATGAGTGTTTTGGGCATCTAAATTATTGTTACCTTGAACAATTGAGCCAAAACGAAATGGTCAATGGGTTACCCCGAGTTAAGTTTTCTAAGGGTCTTTGTGAGGGTTGTACCCTTGGAAAGCACCCTGAAAAAGATTTGACAAGGGAAAATCCTGAGAGCTACTCGTCCCTTGGATCTTGTTCATAGTGATGTTTCTAGCCCTTTTCCATCTCCTTCTTTTACTAGAGCTCTATATATACTAACCTTCATTGATGACTTTTCACATTATACTTGGGTATATTTTCTTAAGCTTAAGTCTGAAGTTTTGAGCATTTTCAAAACTTTAAGGCTCTTGCTGAGAAACAAGTGGAATGGTCTATCAAGGTTCTTCAAACCGACAATGGAGGTGAGTATGTGAGCAACAGGTTTGAGGATTTCTACACTTTTGAGGGGATTTCTTTGCAACGTACAGTTGCTTATAGCCCTTCCCAAAATGGAGTTGCAGAAAGAAAGAACCGAACTTTAAAGGAGATGGCTACTTGTATGGTTCACTCGAAATCTCTTCCTCCACAGTATTGGGCTGAAGCAGTGAATTGTGCTTGTTATATTCAAAATCGTGTCCCACACAAGGCAGTAAGAGGGATGACACCCTTTGAAGCCTGGTTTGGACACAAGCCTGATGTCGAGCACTTTCGAGTCTTCGGATCCAAGGCTATGGCTCGATTCCCAAAAAGAAATGCAAGGCATTGGATCCACAATCCAAACCTTGTATCTTTGTTGGGTATCCTAATGGCGTGAAGGGATATCGATTGTTGAACCCTACCACCCATGAGCTTTATATTGAGAGGAGTGTGAAGTTTGATGAGTCATCCTTGACTTCAACTTCCACTGAGGTCCTTTTGCCCACTGATTCAGATTCTGACTCTTCAGATGATGATGTTGTTGAGTGAGTTCCACCTCTCCCTACTCCTCCCGATCCTCAAACTTCCAAGTCTTCTGATTCTGACAGTAGTGACGATGAGTACTATGTCCCTTCTCACTCAAGTGAAGAATCTTCCGACTTGGAGCCTGAGCCGTCGGGACCTCTTTGGGCTAGGAAAACTTTACAGAGTGCTGGAGATTTAGTTGGAGATCCTTTGGATGAGAGACATACTCGCTCAGACTTCACTGGACCTCACTCCTTCTTTGCCTCTGCTTCTGATCCACCATCCTTCCACGAAGCTTCTGGGATTCCTGAGTGGGATTCTGCCATGGATGAGGAGTATTCCTCACTCATAAAGAATGACACTTGGGATCTTACCCTTCTTCCGAAAGGAAGAAAAATCGTTTGGTGTAGGTGGGTATATCGAACAAAGTATGGAGCTGATGGAAAAGTTGAGAAGTATAAAGCGTGACTTGTAGCTAAGGGTTTCTCCCAGGTAGCTGGGGTTGATTACTCAGAAACCTTTGCTCCAGTTGCGAAGATGACTTCCATTCGACTGACCCTTGCCATCGCTGCCGCTAACAGATGGGAAGTCCACCAGATGGATGTTAAGAGTGCCTTCCTTCATGGGGACCTAGAGGAGGAGATCTATATGGAACAACCTCCGGGTTATGTCCATGATCCATCCCTCGTTTGCAAATTAAAGAAGTCTCTCTACGGCCTTAAACAAGCCCCTCGGGCTTGGTATGCCAAGATGGACTCCTTTTTACTTGCATCAGGGTTCACTCAGTGTCACTCTAACCCAAATGTGTATATTCTGTGACAGGATGACTCCATGCTTATTCTTGTTCTCTATGTTGATGACTTGTTGATCACCGGTAGCTCTTCCTCTATCATTGATTCTATGAAGATCTCCTTGGCCAACAAGTTCTCCATGTCTGACTTAGGATTGCTTCATTACTTTCTTGGGATCCAGATTTCACAATCTGACTCAGGAATTATGATCTCGCAGCCTAAGTACTCTCTTGATTTGCTTGCTCGGTTTCACATGTCCGACTGCAAGTCCTCACCTACTCCTTTTCTTTTCGGGATTAAGTTGGTTTCTGATTGCTCTTCCCCCTTGGTTGATGCTACCCTTTATCGACAGTTGGTGGGAAGCTTGATCTACCTTACTCACACTCGGCTAGATCTATCATATGCCATCGGGATCGTGTCCAGATTTATGCAGGAGCCTCATGAGCTGCACTTAAAAGTAGCAAAGTGGATCCTTCACTATGTTCGTGGCACTCACATAGATGGTATTCATTACTTAGGAGGGACTGAGATTGACTTGGTTGGATTTACAGACTCAGATTGGGCCGATGATCTAGATCATTGGAAGTCTACCTCAGGCTATAGTTTCACTCTTGGTTTAGATCCTATTAGTTGGTCCAACAAGAAACAGAATGCCATTGCCATATCATTGATAGAAGCAGAATACAGAGGAGCAGTTAACGCTGCCACAGAAGCTGTTTGGTTACAGGGTATTATGACAGAGTTTGGCATCCACTTTCGGCGGCCTACCATTATCTACTGTGACAACATGAGCACTATCTCGATTTGTAGAAATCCAGTTCAGCATCAGCGGATGAAGCACATTGAGATTCATATGCACTTCATATGGGAGATGATACATGAAAACATCATTGACATACAGTATGTTCGGACAGATGATCAGGTTGCAGACATTTTCACCAAGCCCTTCACTGAGGTGAAGTTTCTTCACTTGCAGTCTCTTCTTGGGGTGAGGTCTACTACAGCCACCCATCTTCTTCGGGCTATATAGTCCTCCTTCTTGTCCTCTTCTTCTTTCCAGAAAGATTTTGTTTGTACATGGGCACCTTATTAGGCCTTTAGTTACCGGGGCCCATTGACACATCTTTCTTAGTTGTCTAGGGGAGTCTTCTTTTTTTGTTCTGGCTTACCTTGACCTCTTCCTCGGCTTCGATGAAGGGGGGGTGTTGGTGTGTGTGATTGTCCAATCATCGTCCACATCACCTAGGTGAGTCATCTTGCCTTGCGAGAGTCATAGGTCTTAGGAAGTCAAATGACAAGTGTCAGATTCTGTCATAGAATCTGACATTGTCATTTGTGTCAATGCGTCATAGGAGTTACATTCCTTATTTGGAATTGTAACTCCTCTTCTAGTGGTGTCATATGCGTCAGTCAATGTCATATGCATTAGTGGCGTCATTGAGTTCTTTCCATGTTTAGGCATGGGGGTTACACAACACCCCTATTTGTACTTCCTATTTTTCGATCTATGAGAATGAGCAGACCCATTCTTCTTACTTGCAATCTTCTTTCCATTGTTTCGAATCTTGCATATTGTGTTGGCTTGACGTTACCATCGAGTGCAACTTCGTTGTGGTGCATCGCTTTTCGACATTGGTTCTCGCGAATCCCTCTTTCGGTTGGTTTGAACATGATCTTGATGAAACACATCATGAATAGTCATGCGAAGTTGATTGCGAATTCCCCCTCACACATACCAATTAAAGGCTAAAATAAGTGTCAAAAGACATTGTTGAGATCCATGTAAGTCACCTCACTATCATCTACTCCCGCATAATCTGATGAATGAGACTGCACTAGTACACCCTCGCGAATTTGAACTTCATTTTCCTTGACACTTACTATATTTGGAAAAGGAAACTATTTTTAGTAAGTGTCAAGAATTTTCCCTCTCTGGTCTCCAACTGGTGATGTCAACTTGGATGTTCAACTCCTAGTGTGCTCCCTCTGTGAAATCTACCCTTTGGAATAACCTACTATCTATAGTAAGTGCCCATAAGACAAATTCTTATTTTTGGCAAGTGCACAAATTAGCTTCTTTAGACTTCAAATGATTTTGGTATCTTGAATCCCTTCTTCACATTACATTCTTCTCACCCTCTAGACTAATTTTCTATTTTTGGTAGGTGCTCGCGAGACCACTTACTATTTTTAGTAAGTTTCCATTCTGACCAAGACAACCATTTCAATGATTTCTCCTTGTAATACCTCTTTTATGTTGACCGTCTCCTTCGTAGGTTCTTCAGTTGATGAATTTCCTGAAATAACAAGCCTCTATGTAGAAGACCTGTTACTTTTTGATAGCAAGAGGCTTATGGTGGACAAATTTATGCAAAATGAAGTGTTTTGATATGGGTTTTTTTCTTCTTATCGACCCTTTGAAATTTCGTGTTTACCCGATCAATAGTTGGTGAGATTTTAAAACTTCAATTTTTGACTTGACAACACCTTTGAACATGGGAGCCATTAATGGACCTTGAAATTTGTAGGTTTTTTTTTCTTATCCATTTGTAAAAAAATTTATATTTTTGTTTTGGGTTTTTTCTCTTATTCCTCTGGTGAATTTTCACTTTGATTCGACTTCCGGTTTGATGGGAAATCAAGATTTTTCCTTCGTTGAGTTGAAAGGAAGATTTCTTCATTATGAGCACTCCTTGCTACAAATGAGAGGTTTAAAGGTGATTTTTTATGGTTTCTGAGAAAGATAAATAATGCAAAAAAAAATGATTTGTTTTTTCGTGTACTAGTTTGCAAGATCTCTTTGAATTTTTTCTTCACAACAATGGAGGTTTTCAGGATTCTTCTTCTTCATTCTTCGTTTCTTCTTCTTCTTCTTCATTTGATCAATCCTTCTTCTGAGACCTATGTATTATCATGGAGTGGAGTATATTTTGATGTGGTGGAGTTGGTTTGAGGTTCAATAATGGTGAACAATGCAATTGTGAGCAGGTTGCAGAGCTATCGCAGGGTGAAGTCTGTGGAAAGTAAGAAGTTAGAAGTGGGAAGGTAAGCTTTTAAAATAAAATTCAAAAACTTACAAAGCAGGAGTGAGGTGAATTTTCATGTCCCTCATGTCCCTTAAGCATTAAGGGATGAGATGGACATCAATTTTCACATGGTTCCTAGTTGCGACACATGGCGACAATCCAACGACTGAGGGATTGAGCTAAAACGTAGGCTGGAAGCACTTGGGGGCTAGAAAGAGGTCACATGAGGGACTAGGAGCCATTCATTGGGATGGGTGAATTTTTATATCCCTAATATCCCTTAACAAAAGGGACATGAGGGACATCAGTTTGCATGGCGCGCCTCGGCTTGACACTTGGGAGCAATATGACGGTTAAGGGTTTAAGCTCCCGCAAGAACCCGAGGGCTGAACCGGTGATCTTGGAGGTTTGTATGGGTGACCAGAGGGATTCTAGGGGTTGTGAGAATTTTCATGGCCCTAATTTCCCTTTTATTGAGGGATGAAATGAACATGAAATTACGTTAGGTTCTTGGATCGACATGTGTCCTCATCAAATTTTGACTAACTCCCGAACTCGCTCTAGAGGGCAACTTGAAACGGTAATATCTTGAGCTCCCAATGGAATTTTTTGATGAAATTTTATATTATATTGACTAAAAATGGAATTTTGAATCAAATTATTTGTTTTTGAGGTCTTTATTCTTCCATTTGATCCTGAAACCTTGGATTTTGGATCTAATCCTCTACTGTGTGCCTTGAAAAAACAGTTATAAACCTATTTCTCCAAAGTGTTGTAAAAGTTATGATTCTATCACCTTGTAGGTATTAGAATTATATTTCCTATGATGTCTAGTTTAGCTCTTAATCCATCCGAGCTTCCGAATCACTTCCCGAAGCTCATCAACTCTTTTGACCTTGTGCACACTTCTCGGACATGTGAACCCTATTTTTGATTGAATTGCTCTAACTCCTCCAAATCCTTCATGAATCTTTCTAAATCACTTCTATGATGTTACAAGGCATCCAATTCACATTTCTGTCTAGTTTGGAGCTTCTATTTTTCTCAAGGGGGGTTGCTCCAGTCCTAGGAAATCCAAAGGATAGCCCTTCCCGCTTGCTGCCTAAAATTTGTAGTTTTCAAGAACTCCTAAAATCACCTAAAGGGTTGAATTGAATTTTCTAAATCATCTAAGGGATTGAGTTAACATAAACTAGGAGGTCACCGGACCGACCGGGTAGACTCGGATGGCTTGAAAGGGTAAAACTTGAAAATTTTGACACATGGGTATAGTTGTCATGCTGGAAAATTGTCATTTTCCTGTTGCACATTTGCATGACAACAAATAGCTATAACTTGGGGACATGGTATGGAATGAGTGCACTGAAGAAATGACATGAATAATCCAAGAATCATAATTATAAAATACAAATCCTCGTGCCTTATCCATTGGGCCCTGTGGAGTCATGCTGTACAACTTGCTGAGAGAGAGAGAGAAGAAGGAAACACACACACAACAAACATGGGAAGGAAAAGATGCACATGAGAGAAAGGGAAACACACCTAAAAATCACCTATGGTATAAGGTGGGGGATAACCTACTTTCATTGAAGAAATTTCCATTCATAAAAATTTACCCATGAGTGGGCAACACTGAGTGATGTTGTTCTGCGAAGCCATTGACTGGTTTCAGAAAGTAGCCTCCTCTCCTTAGATGTTTATGAAATCTAGGTTCTTTCATGATTGTATGTGTTTTTTTGTAGGTGTGAATCAATGTGAGCTTGTTGATGCTCATGGATTTGCTTAGAAATTCCATTCACTTCATTCCATTTGAAATCATTCTCATAGAGCCAGTTGTATTATGTGTTTATCCACCGAGCCAATTCTTCATTGAGCATCCTATCACTGCCCTAGGGATGGTTTTCATTCAAATCATTTGAATATTCCATATTCTTTTCTTTCTTGGGTCTATTCTCATTAACCTCTTTTCCATGAGAAACCTTATACCTATCCTTTTGCTCTACTACACTGTGAGGTACTTTAAGATTGAATGGAGGATTAGAAGTAACATCATACTTTTCCTATTTAGCCATGGCACAAGCTAAGAGATAAAGATTTAGCTTAGGGTCTTCTATAATTTCTACCACATCGAAGATTTCCTACACGTATTCCTCCTTGTTTACTTCCTATAGCTCATCTTTGTACGCCTTTGAATAATATTAATTCTAAAGTTTAAAATAACTAGATGAAGGGATTACTTCATTGTCTCGGGAATTGCTTGTGTTCTATCACTCCTTTGTCAAGGGGAGCCTTGGCTTCAAGGGCCTAAAAATCCTTGCTTCAATTTATTCATCATGGAAAGAGTCTTCCTTTTCAAATGGGAAAAAATACCTCCATTTCATCGTTGTATCCATCAACCATTGGCTGAGGAGGGACATCATATTTCTCCTCTTGCTTTATTTCAACATGGATAATATTCACACTTTGGTTAAGGCTCCCAAATCAGATTCACACTTGTCTTGTAGATTCATGGCTTGCATCAGAAGTTTGAGACTAAGCTCAAGATCTTTTGTCTCTTTAGTGGATCTTAGAAGATATTACATAGATTCTTATTCCAAACCTTTCGTAGGATCATCACAAGCTAGTCTTATCCTCCATGGATGGCATGGATGAGATCATATTCATATCCAAATGGGAATGAGAACATATCCTCTTCATGGGTAAGTGTATAAGTTGGTTTCTCCATTTGAGACTCACCAAGAACCATTTCCTCTTCTTTATGGTTTGTATTGTCTAGCAATTTGGGTCTACCCTCTTGTAACTCCAATCTGATCAATGATTCTTCAATGTCCATACCTATCTGGGAAGGAATGTATGGCCCTATCAAAATGGGAATATCATCTTCCTCTTCGGTTGTCACAAAGTGATTCATCTGCCTACTATATTGATACAAGATGTTTGTACCTAATCTTCTTCTCTGGAAATAATTTTCCTATGTCTCCCTTCACTAGTATGACGGTGGAAAACTAATTCACCTAAATTTTACCTCCTAAGTCTTGGTAGAAGCTTCAACTTAGAAACATTCCAGATGAAGCTAGAATGTCTACTACCAAAATCATCACTGAAACCTTCTTGTCTGGAAATTTGGTGAGAGCCACCTATGCATCTTTTTCTTCCCTACAAGTGGGACCTCTTTTGACTCCAAATATTAATAAGAGCCATTGGGTCAAGTCATGGTGATTTTGAGAGCCTTGGTGACCTTTACATGTGTTTCATTATCAGAGGCACCATAATCTATTATGCAGTTTTTTAATACATATTCTCTAATGAGAAGAGAGACATAAAAAGGTTCAACCTTATCAGTCTTGGATGCAATTAATAAAATAATGTTTTGTGATGTACATGTAGGTGGGTTTGGTAGTATGCATTTAGAACTAGAAGCTACAACATTAGGTGTTAAACTAACACTCTTGATATATAAAACAAATCTCTCAAATTGTTTGGGGTGAGTCCAAAAATATTTGGTTTTAGTAATCTGCACTTTGGCTCTATTCACATATTCTACGAAGTGAAAGAGAGTGGACGTGGAAAAGAGAGATGAAGAGATTTCTTTTGGAGTCGGGATAGGTTTGGCAGTAGGGGTAGATGTTTGGGGAATGAAGTGTATTTTGTAAGGTAGAATAGGAAATTTTGAAGCACTAGATTTTATAGGAGTAGATTTAGATTTAGAATTGGAAGAAACACTAGAAGTATTACTTGGAAAAGCAAGTGACCTCGTGCTTACTATAGGATCATTTTTTTCTAGTGTGGAATCCATATAAGGTGGGAGTGGAGATCCTCGACTGATTATTTTGTTTTGCAGACTCATTATAGGAGAATGATCAACCTTACTTTTATTTATAGCAAAGTGGAGGAGGTGCTCCTTGCTCGGGATCGAGTAACGAGTGAATACCATACATGAGAAACTGGGTTCATCTTCACTATCATCTTCATCACCTCCAGAGTACTCAAAAATATGATTTGTGTGTCGTTATCTACTTCCTCAACCTCTAGGAGATCATCATCTTCACTTTCTTGTTAAATCTCTTCTTCATTTTTTTGAATCCTACAACTTGCATTGATGGGTGGGGCCTCCAAGGTGAGCCTTTGGGGTGCTCTTGCAATCTGATTTTTGTTTTTGCTTCAAGGAGATAATCATTCAAAAATTTCTCTCTTAAGAGATGCCATTTCGTTTTCTATTTTTTCAAAAAATGAATCAGGTCTCTCATCTCTAGAATGTTTGGGCCTTTCCCTTTGAGGGATTCTTAATATTTCCAGAGAGGATGAGATCATCATCAAGTTCGATGGCCATTCTTTATGCTTCTATAATATTCCTTGGTTGAACTCTTCGTAGGAAAATCCTACCTTTGGTGATTGAGCATTAATGAAGAATATCTTGACATTATTTTCAGATGGTGAATCCTCTTCGGTATCATGTAAAGCAACTGGTCAAAATGAGCCACAAAGTCTCTCATAGTTTCATTTTCTCCTTTCTTCATTTGTGCCAATTAAACAAGGAGATCTTGACATTCCTTAGTAGATTTGAATATCTCCTGAAATTACTTTTGATGTCATTCCAATAAGTGATGGATCGGGTAGGAAGGAGGTAGAACCATTATGCTGATTTTTCTTGGAGAGACTCCATGAACAATATTATAGTGACATCTTCATGTTAGATGCCAAGAATCCCACATGATGTGGTGAAGGTCGATATGTGCTCTTTAGGGAGTTGTGTGCCATCACCTTTGAACTTTGAAAAGTTATTGCGGGAACCTATTGGTAGATCGTGAAGAGGTGGTTCAAGAGCAAGCATGCCTATATTTCTTCCCCATGGAATAATGGGTTGATGTCTTTCTACTTCTTCCACCATTATTGTTTCTATTTCCGCTCTTTCTTCTAAAAATTCTTCTTCCTCCGGGAACTCAATTCTCAATGGTGGTTGAAAAATGGGAGAATTTGAAGGGGGAGTATCAACAAGAGTTTGGATGGGATTGCTAGGTGAACTAATTGATGACCCAGATGGGGATGAGGCTTGAGAAAAGTAGTAGGGATTGTCTCTAACTCATTCTTACTGGTTTTGCAAAGCCTCGAAAGTGGGGTTGATAATTCCTCTCGTTCTATTCAACTTGGTGTATCTCCTTTCATCCAGATTTTGGAAATTATCATAGTGGGAATACGAAAGGACATTGTGGAGTGTGAAAGGACATTGTGGAGTGTGAAAGGACACTTGTAGGAATTAGCAGTGTGCTTTTTGGCAATGGGATTTCATCAACTCTAATTTTTAATTTTTTCAATTTTTTGATTTTATTTTTGTTTTTTTGGATATTTTATATTTTTTGTATTTTTGGACCTTGCGGTCATATTTTGGGTGCATATCCTACTAAATTTTCCCCATGGTGGGCATTAAAAAATGTTGGTGAGAAATTTTTTTCGGAGGACAAAATTTCAGATTTCTTGCCAACACTTTGGGAATCTAAGCCTCTCTACTTAACCAGTGTAACTCACCGTATATGCATAAGCGAGTGAAGTGATTTTCTTCCGGGTGGCCTTACGGCTCGGGATCCAAAAGGGGCACTCCACTGACCCTGCGAAAATCTTGTAGATACTTGCAAGAGAGGAATTTTCTAGGAGAGCGGGAAAGGGAGTGAGAATGTTAGACAAGGGAAACTAATGTTGCAAGTAGAAAATCATATTCTTGCATACACTAGTTAGAAGTTTCATCACATGCATTGAAATTAGGAAGAAACAATACTGCAAACAATAACAAGACCAAATAGAATTTAATGAACACAAAGTATCAGTAGATTCCTTAGTAAAAAAGGCTGAAACTCCTTGTATTGATGCTCAAGTAGAAATTGTACATAGCATGAGAAATAGAAGAAATTTGAGAGTGGGGGAATGGAATAATTTTTCTATCTCTTTGATCTTTCACAAGGATTTCTCTCTCCTGAATTCACAAGAATAACTAAGAAGACCATCAAATGAGGAGTGCATTACAATTTATAGAAGAAGAAAACTCTTCATCTTCCTAGTGATTCTTCATATACCCCCCAATGATGCTTCATATGCCTTGAAACTTTTCACATTCCTAGGAAAACATTAAGTCCCCTTTTATAACTGAAGGGTGACTTATTACATTGAAAACATTAATGGAGGCAAAAAGTGCAACCCCAATGTAATATTAAAATATTGAGGAGAGATAAAGTTGGGAGGATGAGAGGAGAGAGAAGGAGAATAAAGAGAGAGGGAGAATGAATCCGATGAAGAAAAATCCTTGGTGATCCACTATTCTACTTGACCGATATGATGCAATTATGTAATGTAGTGAAATATGGATCCGCGAGTGTCTCATACCATGAGAGGCTTCCTTCGGATGACGCATGAACACCGCAAACAAAGTCTTAAAAACATTATTGAAAAATTCCATTGGTGACCATGAGCGTCACTCATGAATATCCTTTCTGAACAGACTAAAGATTTGGAAAAAATCTAGTCTTGAATCCTTACAACACTGCTACACTTTGCTTAGTTGGTTTGAATAGGATCCTAATGAAATACATCATGAATAGTCTGATGGCGTTGACTGTGAATTCCACCTCACACATACCAATTGAAGCATGAAATGAGTGTCGAAAGACACTATTGAGATCCATGTAAGTCACCTCACTATCATCTACTCCCACATAGTTTGATGAATGAGACTACACTATTTTTTCCCCTGTGAATTTGAACTTCATTTTCCTTAACACTTACTATATTTGGAAAAGGAAACTATTTTTGGAAAGTGTCTATAATTTTCCCTCTCTTGTCTCTAACTGGTGATGTCAACTTGAATATTAAACTCCCAGTGTGCTCCCTCTGTGAAATCTGCCCTTTGGAATAACCTGCTATTTTTAGTAAGTGCCCATAGAAACTTACTATTTTTGGCAAGTGCACAAATTAGCTTTTCCAGACCTCAAATGATTATGGTAGCTTGAATCCCTTCTTCACACTACATTTTTCTCACCCTTTGGAATAATTTTCTATTTTTGGCAAGTGCTCACGAGACCACTTACTATTTTTAGTAAGTGTCAATTTTGGACCAAGATGACCATTTTGATGATTTCTCCCTATAATACCTCTATGATCATCGTCTCCTTCACAAGTTACAGAGTTGATGACTTTCCCAATATAGTAGTCCTCTATGTAAAAGAACTACTATTTTTAGAAAGTGGGATTTTGGTGGTTAGATTTATGTGAAACGAATTTTTTTGATATGGGTTTTGCTTTTATCGACCCTCTAAAATTTCATGTTTACTCGATCAATCAATTGTTAGTGAGATTTTAAAACTTCAAATTTTTGACTTGGCAACACCTCTCGAACATGGTAGCTATTAATGGACGTTGAAATTTGTAGGTCTAATTTTCTTCTAGGTTTGCAACAAAAAATATATTTTTGTTGTGGGTTTTTGCATCTTATTGCACCGGTGAAATTTTTCTTCGATTCGATTGCTTTGGGTTGATGGGAAATCCAGCGTTTTCCTTTGTTGAATCGAAAGGAAGATTTCTTCATTGTGAGAACTCCTTTCGTGAATGGGAGGTATGAAGGTGATTTTTTTATGGTCTCTGAGAAATATAAACAAAAAAAGGTTTGTTGTTTTGTGTACTGGTTTGTAAGATCTCTTCGAATTTTTGCTTCATGGCAATGGAGGTTTTCAGGCTTCTTCTTCTTCATTCTTCGTTTCTTCTTCTTCATTTGATCAATTCTTCTTCTGAGACCTATGTATTAACATAGAGTGGAGGATATTTTTTTGTGGTGGAGCTATTTTGAGGTTCAAAAATGGTGAAAAATGTAATTATGAGCAAGTTGCAGAGCTATGGCAGGGTGAAACTATGGAAAGTAAGAAGTTAGAAGTGGGAGGGTAAGCTTTTAAAATAAAATTCAAAAACTTGAAAAGTAGGAGTGAGGAAAATTTTCATGTCCCTCATGTCCCTTAAGAATTAAGAGATGATAGGGACATAAATTTACATGTGGTGCCTGGTCATGACACATGGCAGCAATCTAACGGCTGAGGGTTTGAGCTAAAACGTAGGCTAGAAGCACTTGGGGGATGGTAAGAGGTTGCATGAGGGACCGGAAGACATTACTTGACTGGGTGAATTTTTATGTTCCTGATTTCCCTCAACAAAATAGAACATGAAGGACATCAGTTTTCATGGGGTGCCTCAACTTGACACGTGAGCCGAATTTAGGGTCACTTGCGCGATCCGACGGTTAAGGGTTTTTACTTCCGGCAAGCACCCGAGGGCCGAACTTGCGATCCTAGAGGTTATATGGGTGACCAGAGGGCTTATAGGGGCTGAGTGAATTTTTATGTCCCTCATGTCCCTTTTATTGAGGGATGAAAGGGGCATGAAATTCTTCTAGGCTCATGGAGTTGTCACTGTCCTCATCAAATCTTGACTAACTCCCAAACTCGCTCCCAGAGGGCAACTTGAAACGATGATATCTTGAGCTCCAGATGGAATTTTTGATGAAATGTTATATGATATTGACTAAAAATGTGATTATAAATCCAATGGTGGGTTTATCATGTCTTTTTACCTCCATTTTATCCCTAAAAAAATCTAATTTTGGATCTGGTCATCTACTTGTGCTTGGAAACAACGATTATAAACCTTTTGCGCAAAAGTGTTGTGAAATATATGATTTCACCATATTGTAGGGATTTTAATTACCTTTCTGAAGATGTCTTGTTTGGCTCTTAACTCCATTCGAGAGATTCTAAAATCACTTCTTGAAGCTCATTAGCTCTTTTGACCTTGTGCATTCATCATACCTTTGAACCCTATTTTTGATCGAACAGCTCCAAATTTTTCAAATCCTTCTTGAATCTTCCTATATAAATTCCATGACGTTCCTAGGAATTCAATTCACCTATATTTCTAGTTTTTCTCCTCTGCTCCACTCCGGGGGTTTCTCGAATCCTAGGAAAGCCAATGATAGCCCTCCCACAACCGCCCGAAAACTACATTTTTCAAGAACTCCTAAAATCACCTAGGGGGTTGAATTAACTTTCCTAAATCACCTAGGGGATTGAGTTAACATCAATTGGGAGGTCACTAAATTGACTGGGTATCGATGACTTGGAAGGTTAAAACTTGAAATTTTCGACACATGGGTATAGTTGTCATGTTGGAAAATTGTCATTTACCCTATTACACATTTGCATGACAATAAGAAGGTGATAACACCAAAAACTAAGTGGATGAAAAGTCTAACAAGAGACAAGATGAAAGAAAAATATGGTGAAGAGGGAAAAATGAAGACCACGAGATCAAAATAACATTCGAGTTCCACTTCCACAATGAAAAATGAACACTAGTTTAGAAACAACACATAACACACACTTGCATTGAATGAGAGGCAAGAGAGTACAATAAAACAATAGCCAAGGTGGAAATGAGCCACAAAACTAGAATTTTATTGCTTGAAGATCATGCATAGATCATCACGATACAAGAAGAAGATGTAAAACATTTACAGAACTCGATTCCAAGGCATGCTACCCTTAGAACACTTGTGCAACATAAAATGATGCCTTCGCATTCCAAAGTATCCAACGTTAAAACAAGGCATCACTTTACAATATATAGAAAGATAGAAGGAGAGAGAAATGTAGAGGGAAATTTGAATTTTAAATTTCTCCCACCAACTGACCACCTTCATTTAAATTCTCTACATGATTCTAAGGAAATGCTTGAATGCTTCTACAACTTATAATTTATAGGAGCCTAAAACTTCCTACCAAGTTGATACCTTAATTCCCAAAAATTAATCAATTAGTTACGGTGTCATGTTATCAAAACAAATTCCAAAATATCCCCACAAAGGAAAATTTTCTATCCAAAAGAGGGAGACAATTTAACCCAAATAATAAAACTCTTCTTAGGGTCCCTTTACTATAGCTAGATTAAATATTGAACTAGGAAGCCTTAGAATGATCTAATTACCCACTTTGTATCATTTAAATTAATCTAACACCATTGTGAAAGTAAATTCCTTATACTTAAATAGATTTATCTAGATTAAAAAAATAAGGAAAGAGAAAATTCCAACACTTAACCCATATTTTGTTTAAGATGTTCTATTTTGGGTTTTGAACAACACTTAACCCATATGGTGGGTTTGTTTGACATGAGTCTATTTTTCCCATTAAAATTTTAGTTTATTGTTAAATACATGGAGAAACAAACAACATATATAATACTTTTGAAGCTATATGATTCATATAATATCTTTTAATCGTAATGTTATAACTCTAAGGAATATCTATATCAAATTCCCTTAAAAACAAATCTAAAATGTGTCCTAACTCTGCAAACCTTTAAACTTGTCTTATTACAAAAATGTTCAAAATGGCATATAGAATGAGGACAAATATGAAATATCTATAATTTCCGAACCCTAAAATTTTCATTGTCATATCAAGGAAATATTGATAAATTTCTAGTATTGTAAATGATGGAGAGTCTTGAATTTTTTTCTACATGTAAATCCATTTTCACAAATGAATAAATCAATCCTTAGTATCTACTATTATTTATTTGTTGGAAGCACAATGGAATAAGAGGGTGGCGAGTGAATCAATCCTTAAAAATTTAAATCATATTTCAGATTTTTATTCAAAACATAAACCAATTAGCCATTATTCACCATCAAATACCATATATGCAATGAAACATCAATAAGAGAATCAACACAAGACACAAAATATAAATCAAAAAAACCCTAAAGGGGAAGAAAACCCACTGAAATACAATCATTATATTAATATTTTTCAAATTTAGTGAGGCACCAACCCCTAGTTTACCGGAGATACAACCCTACAAGGAGCACCGACCCTAGTTTTGTGAAGAACCAACTCCACAAGGAGGCTACAACCCCAAAGATGATCAAGAACCCACTAAAAAAATTATAATTTATGATCTCGATATATTTTTTCCACAACCGATAGAGACCAATGATTCAGCTCACACTTCTTCAAACCGTTGTTCAAACCCTAGGTCTTCAAACTTGCACACTTCTTCTCTTTCACCACTTTGTTCAAAGCTTAAAACCATTGCACACATAATTTATATAAATCCTTAACATATCAATCAATTTATTATATCTCAAATCATGCTCACACACAGGAAAACTCTCACACCTAGGTCACACTTCTTGAACACACACAACTAACTCAAAAAATCACCCAAAACTATGCTTTTATAAGCTCCTTTTAAAAAAAAATTCAAACTCAAACATTTTCCCTCATTTTTATCAATCAATAGATCATAAAAACCCCATATAATTTATCATAATAGCTACAAGTGACCCAAGTAGGTCGGCCTAGCCAAAAACAAGTTTTCATGCACCAAAAAGACTCAAATTCCCATAGGTAGAAAGAGAAAATTCATCTAACACTAAAACCATGTTTTTCATGGCCCCAAAGAACTATACATGAATAAAATCAATTTTAATATCCATGCATGGTCATAAATTTCATGAAACAATCATAAAATTTCATTTAATGTGCCCAGTGCAACTTGTCCTTCATAAAACAACACATTTAAGGACCCTATCTTCACCTTTTGGCCTCCAAAACACATGAAATATGGCATGTGCCAACTTAATATAATACTAAGTACTTGTAAATCACCTCTAAACATGTTATATCTCATTAAACAACCACTTTGGTTAAAACCACAACAACTTTACCCTTGTCATATCAAGCTTTGCCCAAAAAATAGTTTCACAAATGTAACTAGTTTTCACCCTTCCTGACACAATAAAGACCTCCAAATGGATTAATTTGTTTAAAAATTCATCCATATTAATATTAAAGGTTATTTTAAGCATAAAAAAACCATATTATGCTCTAACCAACTCAAACTTTTAGCCAACACTTTGTCCTATTTTGGAATAGAAAAAATATTCTTGTCCACAAATTGACCTATAAACCATATAAAAGCTCATCATAATAAGAAAAAAGCTTATATAAATTAAAATATATCTGAATTATCTTTCCAAAAAAAATTAATCACATCCTAACTCCTCTTGGAGCTCCCGAAATGTCAACTTTATTGAATCTTTGGTTCAAACGCCTCAAAACTACCCATTGGACTAGTCAACACAAATAGGGAACATTTTTTCATTTTTATGCATCCACATGACCTTAAAAATCCATTTAAATCAATAAAAATCACATACTCAAAACAATGTCCATTTATTTTGCAACTCCTTTGGATAACCTTGTCCCAAACATAACTTCTTCGAAATCGCCTGTTTGAGTGGGGTCCACTCATCACCATAACCTATACCACACCTTTCTGGAAATATGAAGGATTTCTATACATTTTATAATCATAATAAATGCAATATGAATCAATTTTGGGTACTTAGGAAGAAATTATATCAAACCACTTTCAAGCTAGGGTTTCAAACTCATAATAAGTTGTTTATCTTCTTAACGTTCGTTCATAAAAACCATGATGATTAACTAACCTCATTATTTTATTAAACCTTATAAAATTGGTATATAATCATCCTTGATAGCCATAAGGTCCCATGAAAATCACATAATTCAGGGTGAGCATCAGAAGACCCAATTTGAGTTGGAAAGGGCCTTATTCTTAACCCTTTTTCACCAAAAACCTCATATCTTGCAAAATTCACATCATGAAATCCTAATTTTTTTCTAAAATAACCATTACAAATCTTAATAAAATATCCAATCATCATCATGGAAAAATAAAAAATCAATCTCTCCGCAGACAACGATGCTTGTATAGCTAGTCCTTAGGGTTTTGCACTGTCTAGGCTAGGGCTAACTGAAATAACCTCATAAATCATCTTGAAAACAAACCAAAAGGTCCTAACATACCTGATTAATCATGATAAAATTTCATACATGCATCCATGACCTCATATGTCTCTATAACTCACCCTCATGCCTTTTAATAGCCATACTTGGTTCCAATGAGCATCTGAATCATGGTCACCAACCTGTATCTAAACCCAAAAACTCATGTGAGTGCCCAAGAACTCCCCAAAAATTATATCCATCATTCCAAAATTCTTCTCAAGTCACCAAGAATCTCCAACCTCCATGCACTATCACCTAGGCTAGCTAGGTCACCTAAATAGTCTTGTAAGAACAAGCAAATCTCATTGAATCGCCATATGCAACCATGAAAACCTTTGAAACTGTATGTATTAATTTACATGAAAATTTTATGACCATAATCTATCATAAAAAATTTCATTAATGGGGTTTTGCATTAATGAAAACACTTAAAGCACATCATGCCAACAATATCCCCCTTTTTCATTGATGGAAAACTACCTAAAATTCTCCCCATTTTTACAATAATGACAAAGGAATACCTATAGCAACATGTTATTCATATTACTCTACTTCATATGATCATATTTTGGTTGGAAATATCAACCAATTATCTCAAACAAGCTCTCAATCAAGAAATCTCTACAAAAACTGATTTTGCCTTCTTTGCAAATAAGAAAATACTATACTCCCCTTGGGAAAAACATATATAAAATTTGAACATGCCAATATAAATGTATAAGTCATCATTTTACCTCTTATTTTGACTAAAAACACCATCATCCACCTTCTAGGCATGCAAAACTAGACATTTCACCTCAAAACTCTATTTTAGCCTTCAAGAAACCACTATACTAGACTTGTACCTGAAGCATACCCTCTCCATAAACATGCTAACAATGTCATATATGAGCTAAAAATCCACCTTACCTTCATTCATGGGCTGAATCAGTTATTCAAGACACTAACTTGGCTTAACTATTTTTGACTTCTAGCCAACACAAAGACCGATATCCTCAATCCGACCATTTAATACTTTAAATGCCAACTTTGATGAGCTAAATAACACCATGAAAATCATGACCATGAAATCCACAACTCCCCTAGAATTATACTATCAAATTCTACAAGAAAGGATCAAATTCAATCCTCTTACCTTGCTCGTTTGGCTTGATATAACTTTAAGCACTTAAGCCTGGTTCTAAAGTCCATTCTCGAGTTCTTGATAGCCATATTAGATGAAATAATGCATTCATAAGCTAAAACCAACCGGACCATGAAGAAAAAACCCACACCATACCTTATATGTCTGAAACCATCTCCAAGAGGTACACACACATGCTCCCCCAACTTCTCTAATCTCACACACCTCATCTACCTGTAGAAGAAATTTTTACATCTTTTGTATCATGACAACCATTAGAGCATCTTCCTTACATCTAAAACTAGTTTCAATAGGTCAAGAAAATACTTTTCTAGAACATAAGTTTACCTAGATTACCTTCAAGAAGAACATATATGTAATTCCCCTATCAATATTAGGCATTTGGATCTTGAGAATATTTTGTAAGAACTTAAACAAGTCCCTACATGACTATATAATGTGCTTTTAGAGCTAAAAAGAGTCATTCAAGTCATTTCACTGACCACAAGACACACATTTTCTTCTTTGGATATAATATTCACTCTCTAAACCCTATAGAATAGATAGAAAGCAATAAATCATATCATATATGGTATTCACATGTGAAAACACCAAACTCTACCTTTCACACGAGACCTACACTGTAGATGCTCATTTTCAGTCCGAGTTAACTCGATTCCACTATCCTTGGTCAAGAAATAAACATGTATATGTTCTTGGAAACATATTTTTCAACTCAAGGACCTAATGAAAACTTCACCATAGTATACCTTGTGCAAAAATATTTCCGCTTCATAAAAATGAGACAAAATTGTGAACCATACTTGTAGATTTCATCGCATCTTCATTAAAGAAGTTATGAAGTATATTATACCAAATTTTAATGATGTCCTCTTATTTTAATAAGATAACCATGTAGACCATGATTCTCTTATCATGAAAAAAAAACACAATCTCAATTACACTCATGCATACCAATAGGGAAGACTCGAGAGCACACAAAAAGGCACCTATAGACTGTGACTAATCATACATGCTCTAACATAGTCTTGAGGTTTCAAAAATCACATAAGATCAAACTATCTCACCTTTTAAACTTACACCATCACCTTTCCCCATTCATAGGTTTAAAATTATTATTCATTACCTATAAGTTCAGAAAATTCATTAAAATCTTACTATGTCTTCTTCACATCATCAAATGCACAGTCATAGTCTACTAGCCCCGATTTCAGATGGAATCAAAATGAAAATTTGATGTAGACACAATTATAGTGAAAAATCAACTGATTCATATACTCTTTTGTCTATTTAAGCTCCATCACAAATCTTGAAAACATACTCCAAAAGAAACATGCCCTGTTTGGAAGATACACCTCCTCAATTAGGTCTTCTTGTCACTAACACTGCATCAACTTGAAATCTATCGAAGATTCCCAAGAATATAAACATTATTAGGTCCTCACACCTCTTTAATCCTTAAGACCACCCTATTAATATGATTTTTACAAATTTTTAGCACTCAAATCAACCATTTAGTCTTTTAAACACATATTTCCCTCGCACAAGCAATGCTTGAAGACCCAATCATGACAAAAAATCTTCTAAAATGCAGATTTTTTGCTTCTATGTACTCAAATTTTACCAATACCATTTTAGAAAAATATTATAGCACTCGAGTAACTTAAGTCATGAATTAGAGGAAAAAACACCATTTTCTTACTTGGATCCACCTTGGCTAGTATTGATGACCTTCAGAACACTTACACAGAACTTGCTTGACATGATGGTCTAATCAAATCATCATTTGACGACTCTTTCATATTTAATACTTCATATCAAGATACTTTGGGAAGAAAATTCACACAATAACTTGTCTATAGATATATTTACATATCTTCACTCTGCATATACACCAAGGAACATTCTTGATTCATGCCTTTACACCTCATGACAATATTATGACACATCATTTGACTCAGACTTGTCACCATGAGACACCACACACCACAGACTCAACCAACAACTTCAACCACTGACATAGACCAAAAGAAGACTTTTCATATGAATGACATGACATAATGGACCATATTTAGAACCTCATCATGACTCACACACCCTTTGATATGAATCAAGCTTGAAAATGCTAGAGGAATTTCTACACTCTTTTTCCCTATGACCGAAGCCATTACAAGTAAGAAAATGACCATTGAAAGATCTCTCATACCTTGGAGCATTAAGCTGCCTAATTGGCCTTGGCTTCAAATTGTCCTTGATGAGTGTATCCTTATTTTATTCCTTGGTGTTTTTTTCACCTAATTATTTGATTGAAAATTGGTCCTCTTGCATTAGTTATTTGTTGTTGACTTTAGATTTGAAGCCTAAATCAACTCTATCACCTACAAATTTTTGATTGCTCAAGAGATCATCAAGAGCCTTGGTACTTTCTTCAAAATTTTGAAAGGACATAGTATTTTTCCAACCTCTAGTAGCTCAGCCCTTATTAATTCTATATCTTCTTCATATTTTGAGTAGAAAAATTCTTTATCAAGTAAGCTTGAAACAAGATACTTAATATTTTCTTCTAGCAACTTGATAGACTCATTTTGTTTGCTTGATTCAGACTTGTAATTTTATTCTAGATTGTGAATCTGATTTTCATATTCTTTGACTTAAAGGTTTAGCTTTTTATTATCTATCAAATCATGTTTTATTTATCTTTGAATTCCCTCAAGATCATCTTTGACATCCTCATCATCTTCATCAGAATAGCTACAATAACTTGATATAAAATCTCCTAACAAAGAATAGTCATCACTAGAATACCCTTTTACACCATTAGTCACGAACAATACCTCATTTCCTTCCTCCTCAACATTTGATTCAGGTTCATAATTTGAAACACCACTACTAGCATCAGACAAGCAATCATCCTTATTTGAGTAAAAATCCTTTTATCCTTCTTCTTATAGTAAAAAATATTGAAGTTCTTATAACCTTTACTAAAATTGTGATTCTTCTTTCTAGGTTTAGCCTCGAGATCTTCATCATCTTTATTTTCATGCCTATGAGGACACTTAACAAAAAAATGACCTGCTTCACCATAGTTGAAACACTTGAATGGAAGTTTACCTCTATACTTACTAGATCCAACCTTCAATCTTCTAGCCACCATATAAAATATCTCTTCATCTTCAATTTTAGGAGTAACACATTCATTCTTCACCATCTTTCATTTAACCTTCATTTAAAATTTGAATGCACTATCTTTCTTAAATGGTTTTGAATCACCTATTATCATCTCATAAGCGATCAGTACCATATAGATCATTTATCTTCAAAGTAGTCAAATCCTTTGCTTCTTCTATGGCAGATACTTTGGAATCAAATTTAGGAGTTAGTGAGCTTAAGACATTTTGAACAACACCTTCTTCTTTCACATCTTCACCTAACCCTTTCATGTTATTGACCACTTTGTCAACTCTAAGAATATATGCAACAATAAACTCATCATTATTCATATTAAGAGACTCAAACTGATGTCTAAAAGTTTGATGTTTGGAAATTCTTACCATTGAGTCACCTTCATACAAAAATTTTAGTTTCTCTGATGCCTCTTTTTCTGATTGACAATGAAATACCTTTCCCAACTCAGATTCTCCAAGACCATGCATGATAGCACTAAAAGCCCTTGAATTGTCTTCACAAGCCTTCTTGTCTACATGAATAGTAAATGCAAAGGGTAGAATGAGTATAACCATATTCCAAAAATTTCCAAACATAAAAACCATTAAACATGATATAAGTATTCATCCTTAGACTAAAAAATAATAATATATTCCATCAAACAACGGTGTCTTTCCAAAGAATCGAACAACTCAACAGGTTTGTGCTTCAAGGATCTCCTTTCAAGCGATCAAACTTCTTTAAAAACACAATCTCTGATACTAATTATTAGAAGCAAATGGAATGAAATTGTGGGGGTGAATTAGTCTTTACAAAATTTAAATCAGATTTATGATTTCTTATTCAAAACATAAACCAGTTAACCATTCATTTATGTGAACACACCATCAAATACCATATATGCAATGAAACATCAACAAGAGAATCAACACAAGACACAAGATATAAGTGAGAAATCATCAAGGGGAAGAAAAACCATTGAAACAAAATCCTTATATGGAGATTATTCAAATTTATTGAGGCACCACACCCACAAGGAGCACCAACCCCTAGTTTAGTAGAGCTATAACCCTATAAGGAGCAACAACCCCTAGTTTTGTGAAGATCCAACTCCACAAGGAGGTTACAACCCCAAGATGATCAAGAACCTACTCAAACACCTTATAATATATTATCTATGATATATTTCTTCCACAAATGATAGAGACCAATGATTTAGCTCGCACTTCTTCAAACCTTAGGTCTTCAAACTTGCATACTTCTTCACTTTATTCACTCTTCAAAGCTTCAAACCGTTGAAAAAAATCTTATTTTCAATCCTCAACCTGTAACCCATTTTTATATCTCAAATAATTCTCACACACCTGAAAAAATGTCACACCTAGGTCACACTTCTTGCACACACATACTTAACTCACAAAAGCACACAAAACTATGCTTTTATAAGCTCTTTCATGATTCAAATTGAAACTCAAACATTTGACCTCATTTTTATTGAAAAATAAATCATAAAAACACCCCATATACTTTATCAAAATAGATAAAAGTGACCCAAGTATGTTGGCCTAGCCAAAAATAACTTTTCATGCACCAAAAAGACTCAAATCCTTATAGGTAGAAAGAGAAAATTCCTCTCACACTAAAACCATGATTTTTAACGAACCCTAAATCACCATATATGATTAAAAATTAATTTTAATATCCATATATGTTTTCAATTTTCATGAACCAATTGGAAAATTTCATTTAGGGCCCAAAGTGTAACTTATCCTTCACAAAACAACACATTTCAAGACCATGTCTTCACCTTTAGGCCTCAAGCACACTCCAAAACACCTCAAATATGTCATGTGAAAAATCAATATAATTCTATAGAAATTAACATAACTTATAAATATTTTATATCTCATTAAACAACCAATGGTTAAAACCACAACTTTACCCCTTGTCAATTCAAGCTTCCCAAAAAGAAGTTTCATAAATGCAACTTTTTTTTGGCACCCTTCCTGAAAAATTAAATAACTCCAAATGGATTAATTTAATTCCAAATTCATCCCTATTAATATTATAGGTGATTTAAATCATCACCCAATCCATCTTATGCTCTAACCAACTCAATCTTTTAGCCAACATAGTCTTATTCTCGGAATAAAGCAAAACTATTCATGTCCAAAAATAACTTATGAAACCATATCAAAACTCATTATCATGAGACAAAACTTATATAACTGGAAATATATCTGAATTATCTTTCCAACACAACTTTAATCACCTCTTGTAGCTCATGCAATGTCAAATTTACTAAAGACTACTTCAAATGAGCCAAAGTTGCCCTTTGACTAGTTAACACAAATAGGGCACACGTTGTCATTTTTATGCATCAAAATTACTTGAAACATCTTTGAAATCAATAAAAACTCATATAATAAAAAAACTTTCCATTTATTTAGAAACTCTTTTATATAACCTTGTCCCAAACAAAACTTCTTCAGAAACTGACCTATTTGAGTGGGGTCCACTCATCACCATAACCTATACCATACCTTTATGGAAATATGAAGGAGTACTATATATTTTAAAATCATTATCCATGCACTAGTTAGGAATATATTTTGGCCACTTAGGAAGAAAATATCTCAAACCAATTTCAAGCTAGGGTTTCAAACTCATAACAAATTGTTTACTTTCTTAACATTCGTTCATAAAAATGGATAAGTAACTGACCTCATTATTTTTGTGAAAACTTATTAAATTAGTATAGAAGCACCTATAAAATCCATAAGATCCAATTCAAAGCACACAATTCAAAGTGAGCATCAGAAGACCCAATTCGAGATGGAAATGGCCTTGTTCTTGACCTGTTTCACCAAAAACCACATATCTTACAAAATTCACATAATGAAATACTGAAAATTTTCTCAAATAACCATGACATGTCCTAATAAAATATCCAATCATAATGATCACACAATAAACACTCCATCTCTCCGGACATTCGAGACTTGCAAAGCTAGCCCTAGGGTTTTACACTTTGTCTAGGTTAGGTTTAATTGATATAACCTCATAAATCATCATGAAAACTCACCAAAATGTTCTAACATACATGGTTCAACATGAAAAAACTACATGAATGTGTACACGAGAAAATATAGCTCCATAACTCATCCTCATACCTTCTAACAACCATACTTGGTCCAAATGAGCACTGAATCATGGTCACCAACCTATATCTAGACCCTATAAATCATTTGAGTTACCAACCACTCCAAAACATGTTATCCATCATGCCAACATGCTTCTCAAGTCAACAAGAAGCTCCAACCTCCATACATTATCACCTAGGCTAGCTAGGTCACCTGAATAGGCTTGCAAGAACAAACAAATCTCATTAAATCATTAGATGCAACCATGAACACCTATGAAAATATATGTATTCATCACTATCAGAATCATATGACCCTAATCCATCATAAAATTTTTCATTAATGGGGTTTTGCATTAATGACAACACCTAAAGCACAACATGCCAACATTGTTTACAATAAAATTGAATTCATATTTGATTTAATAAAGTTCATATAGAATATAATTATAAGTAAAGTAATACTTAATTATGGTCCATTAATTCCATTTTTCATATTTTATGTCAAGTTCTATAAGGAGGTAGTATTCTTCTTTTCAATATACAACTTATCTTCAAGGTTTGAGAGTAAGATAACAACAATACAACAATGTCCCAAGGAAAGTAATAACAACTCTTCATTTATTTTCAAACACACATAACCTTCTTTGTCTTGAAAAAGGATTAAAAAAAAAACACAAATTCTTGTTTCATTACAATATGGGAAACACTAAGAAATACAAGGATCATCCTCACAACCTCAAACTCGTAAGTAATATTTATATAAGGATTAACAATAAAATTTATCAATCTAATAAAATCACTTATCCTTATTTATTAATTTACATTTTACAATAATATTATAACATAAAATTCAAAAAGGGGACAACATGCCAATAATTCAAACTTTCTATCCATCCCTCCCAATAATTTCAGAAGAAGATCCAATCTCCACTATTAACAAGCTCCAAACACCACCAAAATGAGGTCCCGATATTCCTCCCAACCTACAAGCATAATCACATGCCCTCTTACCAAAGGAAGTGCATGCTAGCCTCCCCCAAGCCCATGGGAAATAGGTGTAACATGCTATAAGGAATGCCAAGGGGAACAACAAGGTTTTCCAAAACACTAAAAAAAGAATGGCCAAGAGAAGGAATGGGAACACTAACCAACATTCAAACCCAAAAAAATAGAAACACAAAGAACAAGTGGGAAATGGTAAGGAAAGAGGAATACATAACACCCTAAAATATCACACTAAGAGTGCAAACAAAAGTACCCCAAGTAGTATCTCCAATGGTCTTCTCAAACCACCAACAAATACCTCCATTAGATCCTATTCTAATAGGAAAACATTCATGGCTTCCCCAAGAATATGTGAAGATGAGGATTCCCTTCCAAACCAGCATCCCACACCAAAACCACATCTTAAATGGAGTGGAGAGGTGAAGGATATCAAGATAGGATTCACAACACAGAAAAAACTAAAAAAAAACTCAAGGATACAAATTCCAAAATAAAACCATAGAAATCCAACACATCCACAAATACATGCAATATGCTATCCAAATCAAAAATCAAGAGGTGTGAGACTTACCTCACACTCAAAGCTCATATCCATAATCTTCTAGCTCCATGTTTTCTTAATCTCCAAAATCTCCCCACTAAAAATGTTCCACCAAAAATCCCCCAATCAATAAAATTAGAACAATGAATAAGAGAAACTCTCCAACCCTCAATCCCATGGGAGGGTGACATGTGTCACCCTTCCAAGTAAGAAATCCTCCATGTCATCCAAGTCATTTTCCACACTCCCAAAACAATAAATGAAAGAGGGAACAAAATCCCACTTAGCTTCCAAAGCACACACAAAAACCAAAAGACACACATGTGAAACATGGAAAGAAGATTAAGATAGTGACTAGAGAGAGGGTGGAGTGGGGAAGAGGCTTTTTGGGTTCACAAAAAGATTCCCCCACCCATAGGTTAGGTCTCATAGACCAATTTTGAGGTAAGGAATACCCTTACCTTTCCAAACAAACCTTCAAAATTTCTCTAAAAGGTTAAATTCGGGTTTTGTGTTTGAATGGGAGATTCCAATGTGAGAAGTGGTCCCCACCAACTTGCTTAACCATTCCCAACACACTCCTAATACAAGCTTATGACATAAAATATCTCATTACACTAATAATTCACAATGGCCTAATTAGCACTAAGAAACACAATTTAGGTGAGAAATGAAGTAAACAAGTTTTACCATGGTGCTCAAGGTTAGGGAATAATAACAAAATAATAAATAACTCCATCACATGCCAAAGAAAACCAAATTTCCCCAAATCATAATAATATCCAAAAGAAACAAGATAAGGTAGTAGGTTTCGGCATGATGGTTTTGACATCCTTTGTAATGCTACCAAAAATCCCACGTTCACGAAGTGGTGCTACCTTAAAATTACTACACACTCAAGGAAAACCTCAAATCCGAATGACATAATAAAATATCCATATAAATCATGATGAAAATATGACTATTAAATATCAATTAAATAAAATTCCACCACATCTATCATACCAATGATACATTGAAGTAAGATCCAAATCTCAACAATATGTAACTCAAAATAATGATCATTGTTGAATCTCGTATAAAAAAATATATATTAATCTACAACATCATAATATCATCATCTTAATAACATTCATCACAATAATGACGAACAAGAAGTAATGGTAACAATACTAGCAATGTGAGTCTCACATGCAACCTGCCAAGTCAGGTTAGTTTGTTCCAAATAAAGATGACAAGATAATGTACATGTATTTGAGAAATTAACCAATATAAGCAAATTATCCAAATATAGTTTGAGTAACCTTAGATCAAAAATATTTATCCCACTTAATCAAAACCGAGTGGTGAGAGTAAGGGTGGTAAGTTAGCTTCATGAGCATCGTATACCTCCATACCAATTTCAGGTGACAATAAGAATTACAACCAAGTCACTTTGATTTAATTCAAATAATTTGTGGCACTCGTCTCTTAAGCTTCTCTAATCAGAACCAATCACTAAATCGATTGTGAAGAAAAGGGAGTGAGAATCGAGGGGCACTACATTTTTCTTGGAAAAATATGTAATGTTGAAGAGGGAAAAGATTTTGTTTCCTTGTGTCAAAGTTATCATGATGTATTCTCATAGAATTATGAGGATATTATAGTCTTTGACCCATACATTTCTCAACATGCTATCGATCTTGATCCCATTGCTAAGTCATAAGTTGGTTAGGTAAAACCAAAGAACTGTGAATCCTAAGATTAAACCTCTCATAAGAAAGGAGTTGTCTAAAATCATTAAGTCAACAAGAATATTTCCTATCAATTAATCCTCATGGTTGGAAACTTTGGTTCTAGTCGGAAAAGAACATGTGGGATTCACTTAGTAAAAGTATGGTATAACACGTTTTTGCGAAGGGTATTAAAGAATACCATTAATGTTAGTTTTTACCTCTAATTATTCAATTGATAATACCCCCTCCTATTATATTATTATAATGAAAATACCCCTATTTTTTCATGTGTATCTTACTTAAAAAAATTCCATTGCAATTTTATTTACCCCTTTTTATTTCTACCCTAATATATCAAATAGAAAATATATCATGTTTTCCACTCAATTATTATTCTCATAATATGCCTTTGTTGTAGAAAGATATTTTAAAGACATTCAAGATATATTATTAATAATGTTAATGTTAAACTTTATTCATTTATCAATAGTTATTCAAATAATTAAGATGGTGAAATAATATCATTTGTGTTGAAGTACACCCAATCTTGGTTTTTTGCAATATTATTATTTCTTGGTTCAAAATCTCCTAATTGATATTTCCTTATTCAAAAAGAGATTATAATTTAACTTCATGATAAAGATCCTTTTATAGTTTGAAGGTATTTAGTTCTAAACTAGGGGTCAAATATTTTAGTTTAATGTTAAAATTAACCCCACCTCTCCTTTGGCCCACCTCTCTAACCTACCCCAATACCTAATTCAAAATATTAATAAATTAAACCCTTTTACCCCTAATGTCTACCAATATATTGAATTTGATTTTATCAATTTTAATTACCTCAATATGAATGAATGTGCTAGGATATTGCCTAGCTAATGAACCCTCGATGAGAAAGAAAGATAGAGAAAATAAGGATTTGTTGTGGATTTCAAGGATCCGAACAAGGCCTCATTGAAAGATCATCATCCTCTACCTTCCATGGGATGAATCCTTAAATGACATCCGGATCTAAGAGATTCTCCATGCTTGATGGTTGTTCAGGTTTTAATTATATCATGATAAAAAGGGGGATCATTATAAAACCTTGTTCACAACCAAGTGGGAAATGTATGCATCTCGAAAATACCTTTTGATTTATCAAGCGTAGGTTCCAGTTTTCGGAGGGCAATAAACATTTCTTTTCATGGACTAATTAACCAATTCATCCTTGTCTAATTGGATGACATCACAATCTTCTAAAAATAGGCCCAACACCACATGGGTCATTTGGAGAAATTTTTTCAGAGATGCAAAGAATGTGGAGTGTCATTAAACACTAAGATATGCATTTTTGAAGTTTTTTAGAGTAATTTATTAGGTCACATTTTTTCAAAGGATGGAATCACAACTGATCTAGAAAGAGTCTTTTTCATTCTCTCTCTCATTTCCAACCCACAAAAGGGATCTTCAAGCCTTCCTGAGAAAAATAAATTGTGTTAGGAAGTTTATTCCAAACTCAATGCGGGTTAGTTAGATCCATCACCTTGATGTTGAGAAAGCATATGGCTTTCAAATGGACCGCGAAAGGAAGAGAAAACTTCACCAAGATAAAATATGTGATTGCCCAAGTGCCAACACATATCAATCTAGATTTTGTAAAGGATTTCATCCTTTATGCTTATGGTGTTGATCTTAGTGTCATTGTGGTTCTCACTCAGAATAATGACCAAGACTTGGAGGAGCCTATAGCCATTTTCAGCCAAACATTGAAATATTTTGAGCTCAAGTATAGTCATATAGAAAAATAGGTCTTCACCATCTTGCGGGCTCTCAAAAATTCAAGCCCATGCTAGCTGCCAACCACATAAGAGTCTTAGTCTCACACCCCAACGTGAGAGATTTCATCTTGGAAGTGAAAATTAATGAGAAGATTGTCGATTGGTGACTAAAATCATGGAGTTCAATGTGACTATCAAGGCCACAAGGTTGGTAATAGGCATAGCATTGTGTGAGCAACTTGCCTTAAAGGTCCGAGAATGCTCATGAAGCTTCTTTCTTCATGGAAGAAGATCAAGAAGAAGTCGTGGAGGACCCACGGCAATTGGGAGATACTCAACCGGTAAATCTGCAGATTGTTACAAACCCGCAAGATAATGTAGCTAAACATGATGATGAGAACCCATGCAACGTAGAAAAATTAATGTTTCCAAGTGCCTCAAACCAAAGTTCAGTCACTACACTTTTCAAATATTCAAGACAACTTATATCTTATCTTTTTATGTCTTTGGTCCCTATATATTATAATATTGACAACATTTCATCTCTTTTTTAATTGGATTTTCCCATTCACCTTCTCAAAATTTGACATGTCTTATCATTACATGTGCTAATATGTCAAATTCACATTCAAAGACAATTATAAATAAACAAGTGTTATGAACAATTTAGAGAGATAAATCGTGTCAATTAATCATCTAGAATTAAGCATATTATTGTTTCATTAAAAAATATCATGTTATTGCAAGGTTCTTAGTGAATTCAATGTTTTACTACATGAGGTTTATGAACCCATATCGAAAACCCAATCTATTTCTTCAGCAATCTAAGATAAAGATTCAAGTATTGCATATACATAACAAAATGTGAAAACTGAGAGAAAAAGGAAGTGAAGAGTATAGCTAGGTGAGGACAAGGAAGTGAAGAGTGAAATCTGACATAACAAACCAATAAAATTGTCAATTTTCAACAACGCACATTACTAGAAGTGAACTTTTGAGCTAAACACTATCTTGATAAATAAAATCTATATTGTAAGTAACCTTTTACAACGATATCCAGATTTCTAGGTGATGGTCATCACATTTCTATAAGACATTTCCAAGTAAAAGTTTTTGTGACATTTCTACAACATTAGACAAAAGGTATCGAATTTTAATAGTTATATTTGTTCAGTAGGCATTATTAGTGCATTAAACATTTATTGCCGATGCTTAGTTAAATGTAATGCTAATATATACTCCCATCCATTTGTTTTAGTTTTATATAAAACATCCGTAGGATTTTAGAGGTCTTTACGTTTGACTGATTGAATCTTTAATAAGAAACATTATTTAGACAACCTTTGAATTGGATCATACAACAACAATTTATTAATTTATTTAATATATGTTGGAATTGGAAGTTCCATAGAGGGATATGGACACCTCCGCTGACTTAGAAATATAAAAACCGAGTTACAGACACCTTGCATTGAGCATATATTATTGTTAATACCAGATAGTCTTCCATACGTTAACAATCAATTGCCATTGTTTTCATAGAACTTATTTGAAGCAGCACAGTCCTTGGGTTGAAATCCAATTCTCTTCTTCTCCAAATCATAGAAAACTTGAAAGTTTTGCTGTTGAAAGTTGCCAAGGATTGCATAAGGCCCAATGTTGCCAACTTCCTCTATACTTTGAAGCAGGAGGCAATGCACTTTCACAGTATTATTATTAGGATAGAAGGAATAAAAGTGATTCTCAGAAGGCAAAACAATGGTGACATTGTTTTTGAAATGAAAGGATATGGTTGGGAAGCTTTCCTGCTTTTGTGAAGAGGTGGTGAGATAACAGAGATCAAAAGCAGTGCGTTTCTCGAATTCAGGAGCTCGAGAATAGGGTATTATTGCCTGCAAAGTGGTGAGAATTTTCCAGTAAAGAGTCTCAGGGAGATGAGTGTAGGTGGTTCCAGAATCTATAATCATACCTCCATTGCCCTCTGAATCAAATCCCTGCAAGCTCAGTGGGACATCTAAATATGTATTATCAATGCCGATCCCTTGCAGGCCAATATAGTAATAGTTGGGATAGATAGGATTGTCTAACATGGGAGTATATTGCACCGATTCACCCTCCATAATTGCAGATGCTCCCAATATCAATGGACTGGAAACATTAGAATTGTGTTCAAAACGATAGCTTATTAGACAGTAAGAAAATCCCTTGTAGCTCAGAACTGAGCCCAACTGTGAAGGGAATGATAGTGCGCCCTTTCCGAATCCTGCAATTCCAATGGGCTCGTTCAGAGCAGCACCTGCACACCCAAAAACAAAATTACAGAACTGTTTTGGAATGGTTAGGCATGAATCATGAGCTGGTCCCTCATTAGGACACCAGCGACTATGCCATCCCCATATCTGTAT
Source organism: Taxus wallichiana var. yunnanensis (assembly GCA_018340775.1). Classification (NCBI taxonomy): domain Eukaryota; kingdom Viridiplantae; phylum Streptophyta; class Pinopsida; order Cupressales; family Taxaceae; genus Taxus; species Taxus wallichiana. The sequence continues at coordinate 743,942,690 of CM031237.1, read as the reverse complement.
GAAAATGGAGGGCATGAACTTGAGCAAGAGCCCTCCAGGAGGGCTCTCAGAGAACACCCAGCAGATATGCATGGCTCATACTCATTGTCTGAGGTGTGGATATCTAAACAGAGATGGCTGGTGCATGGCTCAGGCCTATCAGAATATGAACTGGAAGGGGAGAAAGTGGGAATGGAAGAATTATGTTCACATTTCATGCAATCAAAGAACATTGTCTTGGAGGTCTGCAAACATGGCATCCACACAAGGTCGCTGCCAGTGTCCATATAGACCTGAAACACCTGAGGAGGGAACCCACTCTAATGGGCATCACATAACCATCCCCATAGATCCCCAGAGGCTCTGAGACATTCATATGATACTTCATAGACTTCCTAAGAGCACGGGACCTTGTGGAACTTCTGAGACGTGAAACAAAAGCAATTCTGCTGTTTCAAACTCTGCTTCCAATTTCATTCTTGTAAGACCAAGCACCATCCTCTTTTCACCGACATTTTCCTCCTCGCCATAACCCAATGGAGGAGAAAAATATAGCATTACTAAAACTATAATGGCAGACAAAGAACTTGTCATCCTTGCAAGATTTTCTGGAAACCCTAATCGAAACCAGCAAGTTGCAGTACCTCTGCTGAGCAAACACCTGCCATTTATAGGCACGCTACAAATGTTCATGCAAGGTGGTAAAATTATGTAGACTAAAAAAATGCAGCCAGACAACCTAAAGCAATATTTTTACGTGAGTGGAAACATTGTCATGCAAATTGGATTAGAATATGCCACATTCATAAAACCAGGTTTAACTGGGGATTAAACCTGGAATTAAAATTTTGATGAAGCAAGCAACTAGAATTTGGCAGATGGCAGATATATTTGAAAAAATATATTCGTATAACGGTCTCCGTAACATGCAGTAAAAGCCGTACCGCGTGGGGGACATCTCAGTCATGGCACGAACTATTCAGGTATTATAAAAGTAGAGATATGATAAGAATTTTAACTGTGGAAAATCTCTGGCATGCATTCTAACTATTATAGAATGGCTTTTTATCCTTCTGAGTGGAAGAAATGGGTCCGTCCTCTAGGCACGTTATTACAAAAAGATTACGCCCGTTTGTGTTTAACGAAAGGTTTAGACTTTATCACGATTTTAAAAAGATTTTTATTTCTATTATGGCAACACCATTTTATCTAAATACAATATAATTGAATCCACATTGCTAACCATTCTTTTCATTTTGGGGCGGTCCGTTTTTATCAAGACACCTAAAATAAAATTGTTATTGGATCAGTGTATTTATTAGTTTCTATAAGATTATTGGTTGAAGTTAATTTTTAGTTTTGTATTTTTTGTTAATTATTATTGATTAACTATCAACTTATTTTCCTTGTGTCATCGATACGAGTGACCACCGTGTTGGATTTTGATGTTCAATGTTACATGTCACAATAAAATTACTTGATGGTCTATAAATTTATATGGATGTCATATGACATTCAAAATTTAATATACACATTGAATTATTTCTAGATTTGAATCTACTTTTTTATTATTATTATTGTATACTCAATAAAAAACCAAAGATTACTATTATATATTATAGGGCAATGAGAAGTTTATATTTGTGAGGTTTGAGTCTTTGAAAAAGATGAGCGTACCTCAACTTTGTTTAGGATAGCGGGCCATAAATAGCCTTTCCAACACACAAGTTTTGATTCATTATCATAATTCTTCCTGAAAGTGGAATTTAACACAAGAATTGAACAAACTATTCTATTGATTTCCTAATTTTTTCGTACATTCACATCCATGGTTTATGAAAAGAAGAAAGATAATTTTCTTAGTAGCCTCTGGAAAATTTGCATCAGATATGTTCAATTTTATTATTTGACATTCTTGATTGTTAATTGGTTTTCAATTCTAAATCGTTGTAAACATATTTTGTATTACGTTCTATGCCAAGTTGTAGCTATAAAATTTTTTTATATGGATGTTGTTGTTCTTTGTAATATCCTCTCATAGTTGTATGACTTTTATGTAATTCGGATAATAGATTGCACTAATCAATTTCACATATTCATTTTGTTCCCACAAAAATCAATGTTGCCATATTTAATTTGAAGATGCATAAACATTATTAAAGTTTATGAGAATATTAAAACAAAATTTCAAACTACGCTTTTGAAAAAATATTAAAGAAAATGATAGAAATGACTAATTGAGAATCACCAAAGCAAACTTGCAATTCTTAAAAATGAGTTAGAGCTTCCAACTTCCAAATTCCAAGCTTGTAAGTTCAATCTTCAAATTTCAAATCTCAAATGTAATGCATCTAGTTCACTACCAATCTTTATTTATAAGAAATCAAAGAAATAACAATAAAAAATATTTACAAATCAAAATCCAGAAATCAAATAAAATAAAATAAAGCAATCAAACAAAACTCATCAAAAATCAGAATTAATAGATATTTCTATTTTATCAATAAGATTTGAAGATGTTTATATTTTATTAATAAGATATTAATCATATATTAAGATAATTTTATTATTTCTAGTTTATTTATATTTCTAAGTTTCCATTTTCATTTATGTTGTATTTGTGACATGAATCTCACAAATTTATAATGCATAATATAAGATTTAATTTATTTACTTTATTAATTATTTTAGATTCGATATGTGTAATGCCCCGTGCATCGAGGACCTCCGTTTTTGCCACCTGCCTCCACTGCCACCTGGGCCTCCTCCCAACCACCCAACCTGCAGAATTTTTGACCGCCGCGTTTTTCTACCTTGCGTGAGAAAGAGGGAGTCGGTGGAGGCGTGTTTTCTTCACCTAGATCTTTGTTTTGATCCTTTCATTCAATGCAAGGGCGCAGTCTGGTTGACATGATGGCTAGATGGAGCTTCAAGCCAGTGAAGCAGGCGTGTATGAGGTGTTTTCCTCCTGATTCCTCCCTGGGCGCGTCCTTTTTGTCTTTCCTGGCCGCGTGGGCTTCTCTGGAGACTGGTCGCTTCATTTTAATGGAGGCTTTCTTTCAAGTCTGCCCTGGGTTTGTTCCCTGTTGCTTGCTCAAGCCATTCTCGGATGATATTCGACTGGGTGTGCTCCTGGCATTTGCTGTTCGTGGGTTGACCTCCTGCCCGCGCCTGTTGGTCCTTGGGTGTTGTGAGGTGTGCTCTTGTCGGAATCCACAACAACAGCCTGCAATAAGGAGTAACCAGGCGGCAGGCGTTTTCAGTGCAGTAGGAGCCTTCTTTTTAGCGCTTCCAACAGGAAGGCTGTCCAACTATGTTGTTTTCTGCTCAGTATAGAATGCATCCTTAGATTCGGTTTTCTCCTTCATGTTATGGTTATCAAAATCGACTGTGACAGTGAGAGAGTTCCAGGAGACCAGATGAAGTTTATTGCAAGGATTCTCTATTGAAACCTTTTCTTCTTGTTTTGCGATGTAACCCATGGAAGAGGATCTCATAGAAGGGATCTGTTTCATATCAGAGTTGCGCAGTGAAAGGAATGGCGCCCAAAGCTCGGCTTGCAACATATAAGGTATGCTTGGATGTCTGGTTGCTATGATTTTGGCATACTTCCTGCGTTTGATACTGCTGTTGAAGATGGTGTGGATGTGCTTTCTCTTTCTGTGGGTGGGGGTGCTTTGTGCCATATTATCTAGATAGTATTGCAATGGGTGCCTTTGGGGCTGGAGAGGGGTGTGTTTGTGTCTTCTTCTGCAGGCAGCGAAGGTCCGGGAGCTGTTTGTCACCAATCTGTCACCATGGGTGACAACAGTTGGGGCGAGGACTTTAGACAGGGATTTTCCTGCAAACATTATTTTGGGTAATGGGAAAATCTTCATGGGAGTGTCTTTGTACAGTAGAAAGGCGTTGGGGTCTGATTTTGTGCCCTTGATCTATGCTGGAGACATCTCTGTTGGAATTATCACACCTATCAAGCTACAGCTGAAATGTTTGCACCGAGAGTTTGATGTTGTCCCCAATCTGATGAAGGAAAAGGTTTATTTTTTCACTACGGTAGATGCCTTTCAGAGCCAGGAGCGTGATGTAATCTTTATGTCTTGTGTCCGAGCTTCAAATCATGGGACTTGCCTTGTATTGGATGCCTGCGTTAAGTATGGTGTGAGGAGACTTATATTTATACAAGCACATATAATGTTGTGTATGCGGGAAAGGAGATTGTTAATGGCAATGAAGCATTGCGATTTTTTCTCTGAAGGATCATGTTGACCCCTATGGGCATAGTAAAGCTTTGGCTGATCAGTTAGTCCTCAAAAGTAATGGTAGATCATTGAAGCATGTTTACCAGCAGCATCAATGCAATTGTTTGGTGATTCAGTTGTCTTTCTTTGCGGTTGACAATAATATGAAAATAATTATTAGTAAAGTCAATAGCGAAATATTTTGAGACATATATGCAGCCCAAGTGACATTATGTACAACATATCTCCTCTATTACAAGCTGAAGCATGTTCATCTATTCTACCAACCTATGATTGGATGTCGGGGGTGCCAGATTATATTCCATCTTGTGAGTGCGTGCATGGCCAACAAGTTGTCACCATTGAGCTCCCTCATGGCTCTTCTTTATATGGCACTGGAGAAGGTAGTGTTTCCCTCGAGTGAACAAGAAAGCGTGTCTTTACGTGGAACACTGATGCTTGGGGTTATGGTGATAATATGACATCTCTATATCAGTCCCACCCATGGGTGTTGGCTATTTTTCCAAATGGGGAAGCTTATGGGGTTCTAGCTAACACTTCGAGGCGGTGTGAGGTGGATTTGCGAAAGGACTCAACTGTTAAATTTTCTGCCCCATCGGTCTATCCATTATCACTTTTGGCCCATTGACATCGCGGCCAAGCGATGTACTCACATCCTTGTCTCATGCTATTTTTTTATGCTCTTGGCCCGTGTGGAGTCTCATGTGACCTATTGAAGTGGAGAAATAGGCAAGATATTTCTACACTTCTCTACTGTTATTTTATTTAAAAATATTGTGAAATCGAACCACTTTTCCTTGCATTGATTTGTCAGTTGGATGTCATGATGGGAGATTTCCTTTTCTGCTTGTTCCTTCTTGTTTTAGCTTTTATCGTTGACAGTATGTGGGTTGAAAGGATGCGTGTGCCCTCTCCTCTGAATGTTGTATTACTCGAATGATAGAACTTCGTCTGTTTGTTTATGTATTAATTCTTCTCTGCGATTGAGTTGCAAGTTATTATGTTGATCAAGCTAGTATTTTCGATATCATGGAAGTAAGTTTACAATAACTATGAAACCCCCCTTCCTAGCACCCAAGTTGTCCTTGACGTTTTTTGTTAGCTCCTTCGCAAGTCCCTTTGATAACCTTTTGGCATCGAGAAAGAAAGGTTGTAGGATTGTGTGAGCAATGCGTGGGCTAGCCAGCGTAGAGTTTTGGTATTAAAACTGGTAGAATAAAAAGGTTTGTGTGCAACGTGTTTTGCCGTCTCGCGTGTTTAGACTCTTATACTATCTTTCATCTTGTTTCTAGGCTTTTAAGGCCATCCTCAAGAAGTACCTTGACCATCCCTATCAACTTGAACCATTACTAGTTTTTCGAATCAACTAAGCTGGAGGGTTCATTGTGCGAATCCAGTACCTCGTTGACACTAAAATAGTTGGTCTAATTCCCCCCCGAATTTTTCTGGTGGCACTCTTCTATTTTTCCTAACTTGCATTATTTGCTCCCTTGTAATGTTAACGCTATTAATTAATATTGGTCAGTTTTTATGCACATAATTACCGTAATAGTTTGTGATGGAAATTTCGTTAAATGTGATTAACCTTCGGGAAAAACTCAGCTTTCATTTGATAATCTTATGGATTCATAACGGAAGGTTTTGTTTTGATAATGTCACTTAGAAGTTATGTTTGTATCTTTGTGTGACGGTTGACTGTGTTACCAAGGGTTGCCTTAAAATATGGTTGTTTCGGGAAATGGATAATTTATTTTAAATTAATCAAACATTAGAATTGTTGTGGAAGTTTGCAAACCTTTAGTGTTATAAAATTGTTGATGACATTATTGTATACTCTTGTTGGACGAAACCCCCCTTCTTCTCTCGCGTGTTTGCTACTAGCCTGTGAGACTTTGACCCTTCCTGGATGATTGGTAGATCTCTTTGTAGTTAATGGTCAAAACTAGGACACTATGCCTTCGCTTCGAAACTTATGTTGTGTGTATACTCTATTTGATTTCCGGTTTGAAACTCATTTATACATGACTTTTTGTGTTAAATTTTGGAACCCGTGTTTCCCCTTTCTTGGGCCGATCAACTTGTGCACTTTTAGAAATGTATTATTTTAGCCTATGTGTTGGTACCTTTGACAAAATTCTAGATGGTTGGTCTATTTATATCAAATCTCAATCTTGTAATTATTGCTATTTACTTACTTGATGGGAATTTTGTTCTTTGCTAGATTGTTTATATCTCCTTATAGGGCCAAGGGCCATTCTCTTACGATTTTTACTTTCGTTGCTTTTTCTCCTAACTGAAGTACAAGGTCTTCTCCTTCTTTGATTGACATGTTATAGACCTTAATATAACTTGATGTGTTCATAGTGTTTAGAGGTTTGACCCAAATTCTTGTAATAAAGTGCTTCTTTTCATGATATTGTTAGATAATAGTTATGGTGGTTTTGTGTAGCCTTATCTTGCTCAGTTCTCGTGAACTGACTCTTGTAGAAAATTTGCTGCAGATGGATTTTGCGTGTAGATGAGGGATAGAATTGTAGACTGTTGTCATCAACCTCAGTTGAGAAGTTCCTTTGCTCGAAACCTTTGTATGTTGTTCAACTGTAGTTAACGTCCAGTGGAAAGTTTAAAAGAGGATTAATGTCTTAGTATAAAGTATTGTGGACTTTGTCATCTGAACTTTGGAAACCTTGTATTGTTTGACCATCATTGAAATTATAAGAAAATTTGGTTATTGTTGTTGAGTGACTTGTAGAGTATCAGTATTTTAAGAAATGATGTAATCTTGCTTTGTTCTCGTAAATGAGTGTTGCTTCAACTTCGCCTTGAGAATAAATTCTGAGTTAAACCTTACCATGACTTAGTAATAAAGTGTCATAAGTAAACTAACATGGGATTGTTAAATACTTCTGGAAGTTAAATTAAAATTTGCATTCAAATAAAGTAATGTAGGGGTCACCAACTTGAGAGCAAGAAATTCTCTAAGTAGACAAGGGCAAGACTATCATTGCAAGTAAACTTTATAACACGATAACCCTAGCTCCTCTAGTGAACATTATGCCTTTCATGGTAAAATTTGTAAAATGACCCTAAGGTGAAATGAACTGTTAATTGTTTGAGGATAATAAGATTTAATAAACAGGAGAAAACAATTTTGAAACCACACAATCTATCTCTCAGCCATTTGGAAAGTAAATTCTTTTACTCCTTGATAATAATTTTAGCGAAGCCTAAGTAAAGTTGTTAAATCTGGTTAAGAGCCCTAGCTTCAATTTAATACTAGCAATAACTGATGAGGTCCTAAAAATGTTTCATCTCGACCTTCTCCCCCTAACCCTTTTTCAAGGCACCTTATATCTCTTCTCTTAAGTGTGTTGAACTTAAAACCATGTTGTCTTGTGGGCAAGAACAAATCTTAGTAGCATTAGTGGTGAGCAGATGGCCTTGTGGAATTGAAATTCTCCTTTTTCTTGATAAACGAATTAAGCAAATAAAGGTCATAATAGAGAAGATTTAAAGATAATTACTCTGTGTAAAAAGAATAAATTTAACTTGGTAAGATGAATTGTATGAATCATATCCTGAGTCTCCTTGAAAACGTAAGCTAAGAATTGCAAGATGTCCTTTTAAAATAAATAACCCTCAAGAATATCTCCTTGTGGTTGGCCCTAACTGTAAGTGTGTTATGTGATTGGACTTCTATGTTGTCTTGTCAAAAGAAAAGTAAAGTGTCCTTGATATGTGTGAACGTTTCCGTGTTGCCTTTATGGCCATCCTTGTATCAAGTTGTTCACAGTGTTAGTTGTATACTTGGTGACGACATGTTGCGTCATGTTATGTGTCAAGCAAGTAAAAAAAAAAGTTATCCTATATTTCACTGCGTTGTTCGTGTGTGGTTATTTGGGTCGTTACAATATGCACGTACACATTTCTATATACATGTGTGTGTACATACATACATATGTGTGTGTGTGTGTGTACAAATTTTGAATATACATGTCATTTTGACGTTTAAATTATATATTTACCTCATAATCAACCATGAAAGGCCATATTTCAAAAGTGGCCCTAGTTTGACATCTAAAATGACAAAAATGTCTAAATGCCTTGAAAATCCAGCACTACTTGTGACTTTATTTTGTCCTCTTGATTTTGCATTCTTCTCCATTTGGATCGTGTTCTATATTTTTTCTATCTCCTTCTACTCCTCTTTGTCTATCCATCTCCCCTGATTTTTAACATGTTTTGAATCATTTCATTTTTCATAGCTTTGTGCCCAAAGTGTCACTATTGTGAATCTAGCCACATCTCTACGTGTCATGGAAACTTCATTGTTGTGGGCCCCTTTGGAATTTTTTTATTTTGACCAACATTTAGGATTTCTTTGTCAAATTTCCTACAATTGTGTGTTGATTCACGGGGCAATAGTTTCCTTATATAATTTAAGAGTTCTATAAATACAAGGGTGTATTATTACATTTAATACATAAGAGAGCATGCAAGAGGGATACATGCATAATGAACATGTTAGAAAACAAATTTTTACTTTTGAAGTATCCCTATACCAAATGCTATATTTCAAGCATATAGATTCTCCTAATTGTTGCATCCATTGTAATTATAAGGGTTAGGCCATTCACATTATACAAAACTTCTTGTTGAATGCATTATACATGTTTGCAACATTATTCAAGTCGAAAGGCCTGATAAATATCAAGAAAGATATATATCCCCCTCAGCTAGAGTAGACCCCAAAACACATTTTACTTGTTTTACATTCCATAGACCTAAAATTCGGTTTAGGGTTTCGAGAAGGAGATTGAATAATGAGTGATTCAAAATAGAATTAAAAAATAGGACATGCTTTGTAGATTAGGAAATTAATAATGAATTGACACCATCATATTCATCTCATGGGAAGAGAGTTAATTTTTATAGAAATGGTTTCATTTTTATAGATTTGGGATCTTCACAAAACTTGTCTGCTCATATTTTTAGTTTCATTTTTATTTGGGTTGTTTGTAACGACCAAAAATACCATGTACACACAACAACACAAAAACAGACAAGATAGGATAAATTTTTTTGACTTGCTTCGACAAATAACACGACACAACATGTCGTCACAAGGTTACAACCAACTCTAGGGACCACTTGTTACGGGGATGACCACAAGGTCAGCACGAAAACGTTCACACCCAAAAGGATAATACACTTTTCTTTTCTGACATGACAACATAGAAGTCCAGTCACAGAACACACTTACAGTTAGGGCCATCCACAATGAGATATTCTTGAGGGTTATTTATTTTTAAAGGATAACTTGCAATTCTTAGCTTATGTTTTCAAGGAGGCTCAAGATATGATTCATACAATTCATCTTACCAAGTTAAGTTTATTCTTTTGACACAGAGTAATTATCTTTAAATCTTCTCTATTATGACCTTTATTTGCTTAATTCGTTTATCAAGAAAAAGGAGTATTTAAATTCCACAAGGCCATCTGCTCACCACTAACGCTACTAAGATTCGTTCTTGCCCACAAGACAACATGGTTTTAAGTTCAACACACTTAAGAGAAGAGATACAAGGTGCCCTGGAAAAGGGTTAGAGGGAGAAGGTCAAGATGAAACATCTTTAGGACCTCATTAGTTATTGCCAGTATTTAATTGAAGCTAGGGCTCTTAACCAGAATTATCAACAACTTTACTTAGGCTTCGCTAAAGGTATTAACAAGGAGTAAAAAATTTACTTTCCAAAAGGCTGAGAGATAGATTGTGTGGTTTCAAAATTGTTTTCTCCTGTTTATTAAATCTTATTATCTTCCAGAACTAACCATAGATTTCCTTTAAGTTTGTTTAAGAATTTCACCATGAAAGGGATAATGTTCATTAGTGTAGCTTAGGGGTATCAAGTTATATAATGTTACTTGCAATGATAGTCCTACCCTTGATTACTTTAAGAATTTCTTGCTCTCAAGTTGGTGACCCCTACGTTACTTTATTTGAATACAACTTTTAATTAAACTTCTTGAAGTATTAACCAATCCCATGTTAGTTTACTTATGACACTTTATTACTAAGTCATGGCAAGGTTTAACTCAGACTTTATTCTCAAGGCAAAGTTGAAGCAACACTCATTTACGAGAGCAAAACAAGATTACATCATTTCTTAAAATACTGATACTCCACAAGTCACTCAACCACAATAACCAAATTTTCTTATAATTTCAATGATGGTCAAACAATACAAGGTTTCCAAAGTTCAGATGACAAAGTCCACAATACTTTATACTAAGACATTATTCCTCTTTTAAACTTTCCATTGGACGTTAACAACATAAAAAAGGTTTCGAGCAAAGGAACTTCTCAACTGAGGTTGATGACAAAAGTCTACAAATCTATCCCTCATCTACACGCAAGATCCATCTGCAGAAAATTTTCTACAAGAGTCAGTTCGCGAGAACTGAGCAAGATAAGGCTACACAAAACCACCATAACTATTATCTAACAATATCATGAAAAGAAGCACCTTATTACAAGAATTTGGGTCAAACCTCTAAACACTATGAGCACATCAAGTTATAATAAAGTCTATAACATGTTGATCAAAGAAGGAGAAGACCTTGTACTTTAGTTAGGAGCAAATGCAACGAAAGTAACAATCATATGAGGATGGCCCTTGGCCCTATAAGGAGAAAACAACCAATCTAGCAAAAACAGAATCCCCATCAAGTAAGTGATTAAACAATAATTACAAGATTGAGATTTGATACATATACCAGTCATCTAGAAATTTATCAAAGGTGCCAAACGCATAGGCTAAAATAATATTTTTCCAAAAGAACAAGAGTTGATCGGCCCAAGAAGGGGGAAACACGGGTTTTAGAAATTAACACAAAAGCCATGTATAAATGAGTTTCAAATCGGAAATCAATTAGAGTATACACACAACATAAGTTTCGAAGCGAAGGCAAGGTATACTAGTTTTGACCATTAACTACAAGGAGATTTACCAATCATCCAGGAAGGGTCAAAGTCTTACAGGCTAGTAGCAAACACGCGAGAGAAGAAGGGGGTTCCGTCTAACAGGAGTATACAATAATGTCATGAACAGATTTTTATAACACTAAAGGTTTGCAAACCTCCACTACAGTACTAATGTTTGGTTAATTTAAAAATAAACTGCCCACATCCCAAAACAACCATATTTTACGGCAACCCTGGGTAACACAGTCAACCGTCACACAAAGATACAAACATAACTTCTAAGTGACATTATCAAAACAAAACCTTCCGTTATGAATCCATAAGATTATCAAATGAAAGCTGATTTTTTTCGGAAGGTTAATCACATTTAACGAAATTTCCATCAAAAACTATCACGGTAATTATGTGCATAAAAACCGACCAATATTAATTACTAGCGTTAACATTATAAGGGAGCAATTAATGCAAGTTAGGAAAAAAATAGAAGAGCACCATCAGCAATGATTCTCGGAGGATTAGACCAACTATTCTAGTGTCGAGCGAATGTGCAGTTTCTCACAAGAAACTCTAGCTTAGTTGATCCGAAAACTAGTTATGGTTCAAGAGTTGATAGGGGTGGTCAAGGAACTTGTTGAGGATGGCCTTAAAAGCCTAGAAACAAGATGAAAGATAGTATAAGAGTCTAAACACGTGAGACGGAAAAACACGTTGCACACGAACCCTTTTATTCTACCGCTTTTAATACCACAACTCTAAGCTGGCTTGCCCACGCATTGCTCACACAATCCTACAACCTTTCTTTCTCGATGCTAAAAGGTTATCAAAGGGGACTTGCGAAGGAGCTAACAAAAAGAAACGTCAAAAGACAACTTGGGTGCTAGGGAGGGGATTTCATAGTTATCGTAACTTACTTCCATAATATCGAAAAATACTAGCTGATCAACGTAATAGCTTACAACTCAATCGCAGAGAAGAATTAATACATAAACAAACAGACGAAGGTCTATCATTCGAGCAAGAGAAACATAACATTTAGGGGAAAGGGCACATGCATCCTTTCGACCAACATACTTTCAACGATAAAAGCTAAAACAAGGAGAAACAAGCAGAAAGGGGAAATCTCCCATCATGTCATCTAAATGACAAATCAATGCAAGGAAAAGTGGTTCGATTTCGCAATAATTGTAAATATAATAGCAAGAGAAAGGTGTAGAAATATCTTGCTCTGTTTCTCCAAAGCTTCAACAAGTCGTCACAGACTCCTGCGCAGACGGCCAAAGCATAAAAACATACCGTACAACCATGTTATAAAGATTGCAGAGGCTTTGGTTGAAAAGCAATTGCACCCAAACAAAATTCAAACCCTTAATATTTTTAGTTTTTAGTAAAAGAAATTGCAATCCAATCCATTGACTCGAGGAAGACCATCTGCAATCGATTTATTTCAGCACTAGCTATGTAAGCTTGCATCGAGATCGGGGCCTCCACCCTCTACCAGGGCTGAATCGCACTGACACTCCCATATATGAGTGCTGCGCATCATCTCCAAAGGTGGTGAAATATGGCGGGGGCTGTGAGGAGCCTGTGAGCAAGGGCATTCACACAAAGCTTGATGCCTTTGAAGCTCTGCAAAGGCACGATTGGATACCTGATATCCAAGACAACCACCTTCTGACTATCCATCAAAATAGTGGCCATAAACCTTTTCCTTCATCAGATTTGAGGACAACATCAAACTCTCGGTGCAAACATTACAGCTGTAGCTTGTAAGGTGTGATAATTCCAACAGAAAACTTTATGCCTGCCAACTTGGTGACTCATTGAAGAAGCTCATGTAATAGCAAAGAAAATTGTGTTTCATGAATATTCGATATGAAACAGTCGGCCTCTAAGAGGTTCTCTTCCATGAGTTACATCGTTCAACAAGTAAGAAAACAAAAGAGAATCTTAGCAATAAATTTCACCAGATCTCCTAGTAACTCTCTCACTGTCACAGTCGATTTTGAAGATACAAACTCAGTACATGTTCTGGATCTGAAAAATATCCTGCTACCTTCATCTCCCAAGACATTTTCTCCAACATTGCATAGATCTCCTGACATGTTCATACTTGCAAAGCAAATTGTGCTTCAAGAATACATTGAAATGGAACAGATCTGCCTCAATGAGATCCTCTGCTCTTGTTTGATGAAATGCTTCAGTATTGGCGGAAGCATTGTCGTTTAGTGGACCTACAGATCCGTGCATTTATCTTTCCCAGTTAATGTTTTTAGATGTGTAAGATTCCTTTCCCCCAGAAACTGCAGAAGAGGGGGCAGATCCAATAGGATGCAATTTGTTCATTCTTAAAGAGGAACTATTCAGTTCTCCTCGTGCTGCAGAGGATGGTGAGATGCTGTCATTTTATTTCAGTAGCCTCTTGTGTATGGGTTCATTACGGGGACTGCCATCAGGACAATTTCTGTAAAGTTTCACTTTCTTTGCTTTACTTGAGCCATCAGTCACATACTCATCCCTGTGATGCTTCTTCTTTGTATCATTTGATATCAAAGGTGTAGTGGAATGCAAACATCCGTCCCATACGTCTCAATCAGGACATATACAGCAGGACGCACTTTTGTCGGGGAAACTTATTTTTTTCTCTCTTAACAGCTTCGATGATATCTTCCGCCGCCTTTGACTTCGCCTGCTTAAAGAATCCATAGTCTCCAATCTCACTCTCTCTATCGCCCCCCCTCCTGCTGAGCGCTCTAAATCCTTGCCCATCTGCAACCCCAATTACAGTTTAACAAGAATGTATTTGAATACAGCCCACCATGCATGGTCGCGACTCACGCGCTTCTGCTCTCTCACTCGCCTACAACACTAGCTAACGCGTCAAACCAGCTGCGCCCACACACATTGAATAACAGAATCAAAAAGGAGATCCTGGTGAAGACAAAACAGGCCTCCACCGACTCCCATCTCCTCACGCAACGTAGAAAAATGTGAAAGACATTAAAGTCTCCCACTGTCTCACGCCACCCAAGAGATTATAGATCATTTAATAAGTGACATGATATGTCACCCATCCGCCAGCTCAGAAAAGTGCATTGCAAGGAGGCACTACACAGAATAATTGGCTGAGGTATTTGATCTGGTGGAAACGAGCACCATGACCATGGATCTTGACTGTCAAAACACTAGCTCTATTGATTCATCCTTGCTTTTGAGAAAGAGCTCACAATCTAGTTACTACGGAAGTTTGATGCACGAGCATCCTAGAAGAACAGGTAATGTTGAATTGGAAATAAAAGCAACTAGTATTAAGTAGCAATAAGCATTTTTGTAGGTGGTGAGCCTCGTGGAGAGGTACTACATTGTTCATCTCACATTTTGGATGTGTTTTATATAGTCTTCCACTAACAAATGGTTACATTATCATGAGATGTTGACTACTATTTTACAAACCGTGATTCTCCCAATTTATTGTTTTACATGTCTTTTATTTAACCTAAATTATAATATAGAACAATAGTGATATCCCAATTAGGTTAGAAATATAAGGACTAATGCATGGTTAAACTTGATAAATAAATGCTCTCAATATTGAGATCTAACAATACATATAAATTTAATAAAGCACATATTAAAACATAGTAAATCATTAGAGGATAAATTGACTCGCTTTCTAGATATCTCACATATGTTCTAGATATGGAATTAGGGGGACTAAATGTATGTAGGATCAACTTACTTTACATTGAATTATGGACTCTAAAACCTTCTTGGGTACCAAAGTGATATGCTCAAATATGAGTACCAAGTGTTGCTCTCTTGTTTGGAACTAATGTATGACAATACTTTTCAACTTCTTGTCACACTAGGTTACTTTTTCACTTGACTATAGATCCTTCTGCACTTTTTCTATTTCCATAGTATTTTTGCATGTACCGTAACTATGAAAACCCTAATTCTCCTGCACTAGCACTTCAAGAACATAATCGAGATAACAAAAAGGTTTTTGATTATGATGTATTTGGATTACCTTTAGTGGTCAACCCCTTCTTAACTCTAACAATAATTGCACTTCATTACCAAAATGGAGGGCATAAATTCCATGTAGTTCTCGTATAAGTGTTGATGTAATATTGAAAGTAATCTCCTATGTTTTTCTTTATCCCTAAATACAAATAACATGCATAACTATAGATAGAATGTACACCCTTTGTGATATATAGAGTGATGAAATAAAGTACTTGAAGTAATGTGCTTAATTATAGTGCATGCAAATAGAAACCCTTGAAATCTCTTTCTATATAGGTTCTTGATAAAACATGATAAGACTTTGGAATGATTTTTAGTTGGCTTGGATACTATTGAAAGAGTGTGAATTTCTTAAGAACTTATTAGGGATTTTTGTTAATTTTTATCTTAATTTAAGGAAATTTAGGAACCATTGTTATGAATTTGGAGATGAAGATCAAGTGTGCCTTGCTATTTCCAAGTAGGAGCTAGAAAATTTCCAATCTTTCCTAATTGCTAAGTGAGTAAATGAGACTTTATGATTCACTTTAACACCTTTCCAAAAGAAATTTTATCACATTAATGTCAACCAAAAAGGTGGAATTAGGATAAACTCATGAAATTTTACCACTAAGAAGTAGATGACACTAGTGCCTAGCTTTGAAAATTAGTGTCGTACTAGATGATAATGTCTAAAATATGGAAGATGTAATGGGAGTCCTAGAGGCCCAATAAGGTAAGAAATGCTTATAAGAATTTAAATCATTCATGTGGGTTTTTGAGTAGTTGAGTGATAGAATGATGAGTATTTACAAGCCTTAGAAATGAAAATGATAATGCATTTTTTTATCTATCTATGCTCAAGTTGTAATTAAATGATATAAAATAACTCGGAATCATCAAGCACCTAATTATTATATTTAGGTGTCTACATTTTCCACCTTTAATCTATTAAATGAATTTTTATAGGTTAAAATAAATGTGTGGTTGAGTTTTGAAAAACACTTTGTATTTACATGATTTCTTGAGTGTTTGGGATGCTCTTATATGCTTCCAGAGAAAACACATGTAATAAAAAATGTAGTACTTCATATATAGGAATGAAAAAATGGGAAATGGAAGGAGATATCACTTCATTCTCTTTTGTTGTACTTCATACATATTATTTGTTTTGAGGATATTATTTCTTAGAAACCGATTGTTTATATATTTTATGGGTTATTTTATTTTTGGTATATTACATATTATTCATTTTTTTGTAATTTAGGTATTTTAGTTTATGCACCTTTACGTATTGATCCATGTTTTCCTTAATTCACTTCTACTAACTCCTCTTCTCTTTCACTCCTATATCTTTCTTTTTCTCCTCTATTATATTTTTCCTCCTCTTGTCTCATTCCACTTCCTCTTTTACTAATTTCTTGTTTAGCATTTTACCACATAAACTACCATATGTAATTATCCATAGGTTATAAATTTTCATGGATCCTCTATTATGCTCGCCATTTCTTAGGTGTATGGACCTTGAAATAAATTTGACATTATTTGGGAGAGCCCTTCTCAACAAAGAGCATACAAATTATTAATTTTCTATGAGGTTGCACTCCGAGAAAAATATTTTTCAAATTCTAACATTTACAAATAAATCCAAAGAGTCTTAAAATCATCCTCGTTTCCATTATTTCTTTCAAAACATCATCATCTAGATCAAAAGTAGGGGTCATTTAGAAACACCTCGAAGGGGGGAAATTATGTTGAATGTAGTAGAAGATATATTAGAAGATAGTCTCTAATCAAGGATAAATGATAACCCCATTAATCGCAAAACAAAATTAACCCCTCAACCCCGGGAGAAAATGGACATCGGCCCCCAACCCTCTATAGAGTAAAGTAGGTTGCATTACCAAATCCCAATTGTTTTAGATATGAAGATGATGACGTGATATGGGTAGATGTGGCCAATATTTTACCATTTACCATGCATGAGTGTAATGAAATTACTTGTATAAATGTGAATATCAACGAGTAATAGAACACTAAAGAACACAAGATTGTAGATAAATGATATCAATATGAAAGCAAAATATCTTATCCACTTCGAGGGGGGAACCTCCAAACCATACAATAAGACTCAAATTCTCAATATGGTGATTATCTACTCCTCATTACCACCTATATATACCAATCCTATGCATTTCCAACACTAAGGCCGACCTACTAAACATATGAAAGCAAAAATAAATAACATATGACAAGAAGAGAGATTATGTAAGCCACAAATCGACACTACATATCCAATATAAGTTATATGACTAAGGGCGTAGCATACCCCTCCCCTTTAAAGAAACATTATCCCTAATGTTGGGAAGCCCTAGATGTTGGTGCACAAATACTACATCCTCCTATGATGCATCCTCAACATTCATATTCTTCCACTTGATTAGGTACTCGGTAATGAATTTGGTCCTCAATATTTTAGTGTGTGTCTACAGAATACCTTCAAGTTCTAGAATCACGATCCTTCCTTCCTCATCCAGTTTAGGAAGCATTAAGCGGTGGAAATGTGTTTCCCAATAATTTTCTTCAAGAAAGAAACATGAAATATTGGATGTATTTTACTTCCTTGAGGGAGTTCCAACTTATATGCCACACTACCAATTTTTGCAACACTTGGTAAGGACCATAGTATTTAGGAGCAAGCGTATTATCCTTCTTCTTGTTTTAATTTTAACTACTTATACGGCTCAACCGTACAAAAAAAGTCACCCTCTTCAAATTTTTTCTCGGTCTGATATTGATCAACTTATTTCTTCATGCGGTTTTGTGCCCTTACCAAATCATCTTTAAGACTATAGATTACCTCGTGCCGGTGCTAAATGTGTTTTTTATTTCTCTCACCTTTGGTTTGACCTTGAAGCTAGAGATGAGTGAAGGAAAATGGTACTGTAAAAAGTGCTTAGAAATGGAGACATTTTGGAGGAGGTATGAAATGAAGTATTATAACACCATTTTGCAATTGGAAACCATTGCACCTAGCGTTCTTGTTTATCTAAAGTAAAACATTTAATATATCCCTCAAAAAATTTATTTACACCTCATTTTTCCCATCGATTGAGGATGATAACATGAAATTTGGGCAGTTGTGTTCCCAAACAAGAGAAAAAATTAGTCCAAAATTTCTTGCAAATATTGGATCACGATCACTTACTATAATTTTGGGTGTGTTATGGATCTTTTGAACAGGTGTCATAAATAAGATTGAAAATGTAATAACTATGAAAGGATGAGCCATGCCACAAAAATGAGAATACTTAATAAGTCTATCCACCATAACTATGATGACACTTTTCCCTTATAACTTAGGCAATCCTATGATGAAATCCATCGATACCTCTTCCCACATCTCGATAAGAATAGACAAGGGTTGGAGGAGACCTAGTGTCTTAATGGTCTCACCCTAATACGTTGACACACAAAACATTCTGCCACAAATTATTGAACATCACCTTTCAACCCCTCTAAAATGTAACTATGAAAGGATGAGCCATGCCACAAAAATGAGAATACTTAATAAGTCTATCCACCATAACTATGATGACACTTTTCCCTTATAACTTAGGCAATCCTATGATGAAATCCATCCATACCTCTTCCCATATCTCGATAAGAATAGAAAAGGGTTGGAGGATACCTAGTGTCTTAATGGTCTCACCCCTAATACGTTGACACACAAAACATTCTTCCACAAATTATTGAACATCTCCTTTCAACCCCTCTAAAATGAAATATTTCTTAACTCTATGATAAGTTTTCAAGAACCCAAAATGGCCACCTAGTGGGGAAGAATGGAGCTCTGAAATAACATGGTGTTTAAGTGTAGATTTCTTACACAAATATAACCTATCTTTGTACCACAACACATCCTCGTACCATATAAATTTTTTTGACATGGTTGGATCTTTCTGGAGATTCTGAATGAGAGTATGGTTTTTGCATCGTTCTTCCATTCTTCCCTTTTTTGATCTACCAAATCTTCCTTTAGTATAGATATGGCACATAAAAATGATTGTTTGAACTCATCCCTCCGAGATAGGGCATCAAAGACCACATTTTACTTCCCTTTCTTATAAATAATCTCAAAATCATAACCCAACATCTTAGTGACCCATTTTTGTTTCTCTTATGAAGATATTCATCGCTCTAAGAAGTATTCAAAACTATTATGATTAGTTTTTACCTTGAATTGTCTACCCATTAAGTATGGTCTCTATTGTTTGACTGCATGTAATATTGCCATCATTTCCTTCTCATATGTGGGCTTCAAAAATTTAGTTCCTTTTAGTTTTTGGCTCTCAAATGCTATGAGATGTCCTTCCTACATGAGTACTGCTTTGATCGCATTTCGTGAAGCATCACATTCAAATATGAAAGTCTTGGAGAAATATGGGGTTGTCAATATTGGAGTGGTGCACATTGTCACCTTTAAATGCCCTATAAGATTTCGCATTCCAATGGAACGAGTCTTTCTTCAATAATTTTGTGAGTGGTGTTGTTATACTGCCATAGTTTTTACAAAGCTATGATAGTACCCTGTGAAACCTAAGAAACCTCGTAAATGATTGATGGTTTTTGGGACTTCCCATTCCACCATGGCTTGGATCTTGTGAGGGTCCACCTTAACACCTTCATTAGAGACAATATGGCCCAAGTATTCCACTTCATGTACCCCAAAAGAACACTTCGAAGGCTTGGCATATATTTGACATTTCTCTAAGGATTCCAATATCAGTATTGACATGATGTAAATGTTCCCCCTAGATTTTATATAGATGAGGATATCATCAAAAAATACCAAGAAAAATTTCCGTAAGAATGGTCTAAATATTGAATTCATCAAACTATGAAATGTGGATGGTGCATTAGTAATACCAAAAGGCATCACTAGGAATTCATAATGCCCTTGATGAGTTCTGAAGGCTATCTTATGAATATATTCTTTCTTTACTCTAATTTGGTGATACAGAACATAAATCTAGTTTTGTAAAATACATTTCACCATGCAAAGTATCTAATAAATCATCAATGAGAGGAATACGAAGATTGTCTTTGATAGTGTATTTGTTAAGTTCTATGTAGTCTGGACACATGCACCATCTTCCATCCTTATGGCGCACCATCACCACTAGAGAAAAATAAGCACTCTGACTATGTGAATAATACCCATTTCCAACATTTCCTCCACCATCTTCTTGATCTCACTCTTTTTCACATATGGGTATCTATAAGGCTTGATGTTGGGGGTTGGATTCTTGGAATTAACTCATTGGAATGATCATGATAAATTTTCCTGAGGAAATCCTCTAGGATCCTCGAAGACAACTGCATGTTGATCAATAACCTTCTGAAGATCAGGATGCACTACCATCGTTGGTGGTTAAACTTCCATGGAGAACAATCGTGCTACAAAACCTTTAACCCCATTTTTAAGAATCTTCTGCATTTGGTGAGAAATAACCATGTGAGGATTTTTCATGTAGTCCTTGAATTTCAATTTTTTTCCTCGGAATGAAAGCACATGAAAAATTCTGGAAATTTAACTCTCTGGTGCCCAAATTTGTGAGCCACTGAACACCTAAGACAATATTAGCTCCTTCCATGGGAATAGAAAACATTGTAGATTCCAATGTATAGTCACCTATCATAAGTCTATTTTATGGCATTTACCCAACATTGGACTATGCCAACATCTCGATCATTATTTGAAATTCAAATATTGGGTAGAAGAAACAATTTATCCTTGTTGTCGACATGATTGATGAAATTATGAGCGCTTCTTGAATCAATCAATACTATCACCTTTTGTTTCTTAAGATAACCCACACCTGAAGGGTTTGTGGAGTGCTAATATCCGATAGAGAATGGCATGAAATAATGGGCTAGGGATCTTTAGATTCTTCCTCTAATTTTTCCACTTCCTCGATTGATGTTTCCTCATATTCTTCCTCATCACTAGTCCCTTCAATGTAAAATATATTTTTTAGGACATTTATGACATGGACCATATTTTTTGTCATAGTTAAAACATAACCCTTTCACTCTTTTCTCTTTCATTTGTTGAGGTGTCGGTAGAAATAGATGAGGATACAATAAAGGAAATGTGTTATGATATTTTATGTTAGTCAAGGTCTTCCTTCTGTTGGAAGAATTTTTTTCCTCTGTGGGCCATGATAATGGAATAAAAAATTGTAAGTGGATTAAACATGCACACCTCATGCTCAATATAAGAACCCCAAGAAATAGATCATTCAA
The DNA here is from genome assembly GCA_018340775.1 of Taxus wallichiana var. yunnanensis. NCBI lineage: Eukaryota > Viridiplantae > Streptophyta > Pinopsida > Cupressales > Taxaceae > Taxus > Taxus wallichiana. The sequence continues at coordinate 743,921,153 of CM031237.1, read as the reverse complement.
ATACTCTTTTGTAATATCTTCCACACGCAAAGAAATATTTTAAAATTGATGGACATACTCCTTTACTGAACATGTTTTTTGTAACTTTGCTAATTCGTTGAAGTAATTATTTGACACACTAGCACTATAGTGTAATCAAGATCTTTAGTAAAAGCTCGTCCATGTGACACTTAGACCATTCTTCTTCCTTTGAGCACATAACCAACGTCAAGAGAGCGAATTGGTCGGGTTTTAGATATAAGGATGCCATAGTCAACTTTTGTCCTAATGGGATCTAATGGAGATCAAATAAATTCTCTATTTGGGTAATCCAATCAAGTGGATCCATTCCATCAAATTTACACTTTTGGAATAATGCCCGCTTGAATGTGTAAAGGATCCTCCTTGATTGGAGTGAATTGGAATTGTGTGAGTATTGCTAGAGGAATCCATATGAATGGTATTGGGATTTATTTGTGAAAGAGTGCGCAAAAAATCCTACTACATTGATTGAAAATTTGTTTGAAGTTCACCCCTAAGGCTACCTTTCAGATGAAGAAGTTCATTATTGAGGTCATCCTTACTCACCATATTATTTACCCTTTCTTGAAGTCGAGACGACTACCTTAGATAATCCCAAACTAGAAGATTCTAAATCCATATCTTCCTTATTTTGGTTCATTCCTAGAGTTTCTTGACCTTTCCCTTGGCCTCAAGTTGATCTACCGGTCATGATGTAGGGTTTGGGACTCAAGGTAGATGAATTAGGGAAAAATTTAGGGTTTGGGGTTTCATAAATTTACTGTTGAATAGAGGAAATCATAAAGAAGAAACCCTAGCTAATTTTTAAAAATATTTCCGAAAATATAATAAACTTAGAAAAATTCCAAAAATTGCACCCTAGGTAGTTGATTTATGAAAAACATAAAACTATTATAAATTTTGCAAAAAAATTCCAAAATGTTTGAAATTTGGAGAGGATCTTACTTGAATGATTTCACCACACCAAAAAAAATTGTAAAAAAATCGATACCAATTTTGAGATATAGCCAAACCTTCACAATTAGGGTTTTGACATAGCTCTGGCTGAGATCAGGCTCTAATACCACTTGTAATGAAATTACTTGTATAAATTTGAATATCAGCAGCAATAGAACACCAAAGAACACAAGATTGTAGATAAATGATAGCAATATGCAAGTAGAATAGCTTAGCCACTTTGAGGGGGCAACCTCCAAACCATACAATAAGAATGAAATGCTCAATATGATGATTAACTACTCCTCACTACCACCTATATATACCAATCCTATGTTATGGAAAATACCAAGGCCGACCTACTAAACATATGAAAGCATAAATGAATAACATATGACAAGAAGAGAGATTATATAAGCCACAATTCAACACTACATATCCAATATAAGATATCAAACTAAGGGCGTAACACCAAGCCATCAAAGTTTGGATCTTTTCTCTCATATCTCAAGCTTGCACAATCCTTAAAAGAATATTTTCACACCACATGAGGCACTAGCCATAGAAGTTGGAGATGTCAACAATTTGAATCCTCTGTTACTTCCATGACATGAAACCCCAAAGGATGAGGATGATATTGTGGAGAAATTTTGAAGTGAGGAGGTGATAGTGAGAGTGGCACCAACTAGAATTGAAAAAATGAACAATGTTGATAGGAACGATAGTAGGATTAGGGTTTGTAGCAAAGCGATCCACCCTAGATGTATTGGGAACCACACGCATAGAAGAAGGAATGACATAAGGGCCTAGATTAAGAGATGATCAAGTGTCATCGAACCCCATCTATGTAAAGGAACATGAGTGAAAAGCTTGCATATAGGGGAATGAGATCTCGTAGGGCAAGAACAAATGAACCAAAGATGAGCGATAGTAGGAATGAGAGAAGGGGAAATGGGAGGAGTTGTGATCAGTTTATTCTCTTTTTTTTTACTTCATACGTATTATTTGTTTTGAGGGATATTATTTCTTCTAAACCAATTGTTTATGTATTTTATAGGTTATTTTAATTTTGGTATATTTTAGATTACTCAATTTGTTTGTATTTTAGGTATTTTAGTTTATGCACCCTTTACATATTGATTGGACATGTTTTCCTTAATTCACTCCTGCTAACTTCTCTTCTCTTTCACTCTTATATATTTTTCTTATTTTCTCCTCTATTATATTTGTCCTCCTAGTGTCTCATTCCACTTCCTCTTTTACTAATTTTTATTTAACATTTTACCCTCTAAACTACCATATGTAGTTTTCTATAGGTTATAACTTTTCATGGATCTCTTGTTGTGTTTGCCATCCCTTAGGTGTATGGACCTTGAAATAAAATTGCCACTATTTAGGGAGAGCCCCTTCTCAACAAAGATCATACAAATTAGAGGAAAAACTTTTGTTATGAACTTGCTCGGTCTTTTAATGAGTGAAGCCATCTCTCGTGAACCTTCTTTAATGATGATTGTTAGTCAAATTAGAAACAATCACAAGAAATCTATTATTAGTCAAAGTCAATATCATGTCTTCATACTTGGTAGTTATAATTAGATGGTAGGTGTCCACCTTTGAAGATAGCTTGGTTAGAAAGTGTCAAATTCTGTGGCTCCAATATTTTCTATCTAAACTTTGCAGGGTTGCCGAATCTATATATTTTTCTATAGTTTTAAATATTTACTATCCTACATATCCACAAATTGTAGATATTTCCTACAATAATATCGATGATCTGATTGTTCATTTGGGGCTACAATTTATATCTCGTTTTGGACCGTGTATGATCGTGTGCCAAAGGAAATATCAAATTTTCTCTCTTGCGGTCAAAATTTTGGTCCATTAAAGAGGATGACAAGTTGTTAAGGTTAGAAAATGTTTCTAATATGACATAGCTGCAGGAAATAAGATTCAGTGTTACCCATGAATTGCAATTGAAAAGGATGGAAGAAGGGATCTTGTCGCAGCTAGTAAAGATGTGTCGCTTGGGTATCGCAAATATCACTAATAAGGTTTTTCCATAGGTACCGAACAACATGATAACAATGAAAGAGCTTGAACAATTTGAATTAATTGGGTTTGTAGTGCCAAGCTGGATATGTTTTAAGGAAAATCTCAGGGCACTCAACTTGGACTACTGTGATTGTAGTAATTACCCAGAATTACAAACATTGCCAAATTTAGTGAGTTTGAACTTTTATGGTGATCACATCTGCAAAGAGTTGCCAAAGGCATTTGCAAAGCCAGGAGGATTTTCAAAGCTCCGCCTTTTGAAATATCTTGTTTCTCTGAATTGGAGGAGTTTCCAAAATTGTAGAATGGAGCAATGTCATGCCTTGATGGACGCTCAAATCGTTCTTAAAGACATGAGAGAGTGACTCGATGCCAGGGCCGAGAAATTGCTCGCTAACCGAGATGTATCTTGAATATTTTGCCCAACTTTCGCAGGTATTCAAGATAAGCATGATTAAGACAATTTGATAGGGCATGATTACGCCAATTGTATGAGATTCCATCGCTGAAATCGATGTAGAACCAATAACGCTTTAATTTTTTTATTGAAATAGAATTATACTGTTTTCAAAAACATTATTTAGCCGACAGGCAATATTATGTGAGAATCGTGCTCCGGCTGAATTGTTGTGACCTGCCTCTGCGTTTAAATTTGCAGTCGTCTACACCTGTAAATTTGATGGCCGGGTGAAGGTCTTTTATGTGCTTGAGATGCGATGGAACTGATATAAAACCAGTGAATGTATATACAATTCTCCAACAATGAAGAAGGGGTTGTATTATTTTCTCTCGTTTTTATAGTAGAAAATAAAACGTTTTTCTACTCTGTTTGGAGTTAAATGTGGCATGTGCGCGCTATTTCAGATTTTTATAGTGTTATTTCATTGTATCCTGTCCGACATCCAAATCAGATTGGAACCTTGTGCTTTTGGCTTGGCGAGCGAGCTGTGGGAAGAGCTCATTTTCTTGTAAATGACCGCGACTTCCATATTGCCTTTGCAGACCTGCAAAAGTAGCCTCCTTGTGGCGCAAAAATGGGAGTTTCAGAGCAACTTATGGACATCCACCAAAGCATTAAGAAAAGCAGGTGTTGTCAGTTTAGTTGCAGGTACCCTTGGTAGATTTGTATGCAAAGATCTGATTTGGAGGGCAATAATAGAAATTGTTTTTGGAAGGGTATGCACAAATGGCCTTGTTGGAAAGGCCTTCGAAACTATGAAGTAAATGCAATTGGAAGGTGTAAACCGAGATTCCACAACCTTTGAATCTCAACCTTTACCAGCATACTCTCGACCTGTATGAAAGTATGGGGCAAGCTATGGACAACAAATTATAATGGAAAAGGAGATTATTAGTTGGTTTTGGAAAGTGTCAAAATCTGGCAATATTTTCTGAATAGATTTTTTCGGGTAACATTGTTTTCTCCTATGCCAAAATAAATATGTAAGTAATTATATTTTCTTGCTTCACAATAAGCTCGCTTGGATTCAAACATATTACCTCATTGTTCCATTTAATAGACACTTTTCTCAAACCTGTAACATCTTCATCTTGGTTCATTGGTCTTCAGGAATTTTTCATAACCTTACGAAAACACTCAGGCCACACAAAAACCCAATCATATTTATTTTTATCACTACCATTTTTTTACCATAAAATATTGTTGGATCCCCTAGGTTTAAAGTTTCTTCACTCTCTTTGTGAACAGGGGACGCCACAAAGACTTGTCATCTGCTTTCACTACTTGGAGCCAAGGAAAGACGAGGCTTTTCAAGTCCGATTTGAGCAAAGATGGCAGCTTCGATGCAGCCATTAATGGTTGTGAAGGCGTCTTCCACCTTGCAACGCCCCTTCTCTTCCATGCACAAAATCCAGAGGTTGCTAACAACCAGTGGTTTCATATAAATTTATGTACATGTCTGTGATGATAAGTTGCGGGAGGTGGAGAAAAGGAAAAATGAAAAATTGATGGTTCTTTGCACTAATCTTCGTCATTTATATGGTCCTTTTCTCTACAATAATTGCATTATATCGTGTTAACGTTATGTCTGTCATTTGGGATTGCATTACACATTCAATATTACATATGCAACGTTATATATGTTCATATGTTTTGTCTCCTTTATGATTAGATATTTCTTGTTGTCCTTATTTTTTCAAATAGCTTCTTACTATGACATGAAAATGAATTTCTAAATTAATTTTAGTAGATGGACATTCAAAACATAGTAAAACTAAACAATATTATTGAATAAGAGAATTCCATTTGCATCTCATGCGGCGTAACTTGCAACTCATGTGCAATTGCTAGTTATAGGCTCAATCAAAAGAAATGCATAACATTAAATGCTTGCCTAGAGTTGAGCATTCAGATATATTATCACATTATATATAGGCGAGTGCACAACTTATTTGTTGCGCAACTCTGAACCAGTCTTAATAGAATTCCATTTGCATCTCATCTGGTGTAACTTGCGACTCATGTGCAATTGCTAGTTATAGGCTTAATCTAAAGAAATGAATAACATTAAATGCTTGCCTAGAGTTGAGTGTTCAGAAACATTATCACATTGTTATATATAGGTGAGTACGTAACTTAACTGTTGCGCAAGCATTTTCCACAAACTCTGAACCAGTTTTAGTAGCGACCACGGTGGGACTCGAACCCACAATCTCCCGCTCCGGAGGCGAGCGCCTTATCCATTAGGCCACGCGGTCGAAATGCATATGTTAACGATATGTTACGGCTGCTATTTATAGTAGTTGACCATGGTTAGAATCTGCCCAGTGGAGCTGGATCTGTCAAGTGAGAGGAAGGCGAAAATGTGGGTGCAACGGTGTTCATAACTTTAACTTCAACAGAATATATCGTGTTATGAAATCATATCACTCTGTCTCAACTGATTATCATTATCGCCTTTGCGGCTTTCTCCTCTCTTCTCTTCTCCTCCTCTTTCCAGACAAGCATAAAACTAGTTCTTTTCCCTGCTTAATTGTTGGTCACCGGAAGATAGAATTACTGCGAAATTGACATTATTTTACTAGTTGTTTTGTTAAATATCTGATTTCATATTTATTCGTGGACGTGCCGGAGTGGTTATCGGGCATGACTAGAAATCATGTGGGCTTTGCCCGCGCAGGTTCGAATCTTGCCGTCTACGACCTGAGTTATATAGCACTGCTTATTATATTCCTGTATGTGGACCTTTTAACTGGTATAGGTATTAGGTACTAACTACCTCGATCACTTTCACAAACGACCCTACCTAATAGCCTCGGTCATTTTCATAAACGAATCTATCTATGGTGTTTCATCGAGAATTTCTTTTACCTTAGGAGTGCATAGGAGAAATTCGTGCACTTGCATTTGATAGGAACAAAGAGTTGAGGACACCCTTGGCTTACATTCGTAGACGTACATGAGCCTCGAATCGGATTTTTGTGGAAGATTGCTTCCTCCATCATATCCAACAACTCTGCTAATGCTTGTAATCTACATGCTACGGAAATTATAATGTGGTTAGTGCTCCTCCATGGGTCATCAATATTTGTGTGAGTAAAATCTTGTAATGTAATGTGGAGCTGGAGTGTGTGTGTGATGAGTTCTAGTGACAACTCATAATATTAGGATATAATATATTATTGTTTGTAATAACAAGACTTTGTTCAACAACCCACTTAATTTGGAGGAGTTGTTTGTGATTTAAGATAATGTGGGATGGCGAGAGAGATCCAAAGATCACAATCCATATATGTAATCATTCTCTTTTTGTAGACGCCCACATGTATTGAATAATAGTGATATTATCAAATTCTAAATATTATGAGTATTTAGATTTAGACAAACTATACCAAATTCTTCACTCCATCAAAGCTAAATGCTCTTTTGAAAGCATCCTTAATTGTTTCTCAATCTATAGTCTAGCACCATCTCTCACTTCACGGTACCATGCATAGACCTAAGTTCATCCTCTGTACAAACTCAAATTTGATAACTGTTATCCAAAAATCTACAGACAAGAAGATTTCAGCGTTTTTAAAGCCTATTCGGAGATGAGACTTCGCCAAAACACAAAGGACGTAGAGAAGGCTCACGGACGATGCCAAGTGTCCAACCGTCGCAACTTCAAGAGTCAAAAGAAGGGGGCAAGGTCTTAGAATCCCGCAGGGTTTCCACATGTAACTAACAAAGGGAGGTCCCACCCGAAAGGGGTTGTGACGTTACACACGGTGGGGTCTTTTCACTCCCCAAAGGAACAAACAGTGTACCCACGGTTGGTGCCAAGTGTCGACACTGCGCATTCCCAGAACCAAGAAGGGCAGCAAAATCCTAAAGATGCGAGGGCTTCCCACGTGGGTCTCACAATAAGTAGACTCCAGTTTCAAGCAGGACCCAAAAAGGGGTGACAAGCCATGTATCATGTATGAGTGATTACAAGACTCATCTGAAAGATTTAATGCTCAAGATCTTTCAAAAGATTGGAGGTAAAGAGTCATATGGCCATCATTTCAGTAGCGAGTTAATGCATAGTCCCATGTGAAGAATGCCAACCTGCAAAGACTCAAGTTATTCATCTACATTCAAAGGGTCGTTTCAGTATAGTGACAAAATATGTGCCGTTTGGGTCATGAGGCCGAAACCAATGCACAAAAGATCAAAATATTTGGTCATGTAATAAAGAGCCAAAGGGATGTTCCTCAAAAGGTGAGTCCATTTTAAGGGAGTCGGTTGCAGGATAGTAAAGATGCATTAAATAGGCATGGCTCTCACCTTTTAGAAGGGGCAGATAATGGAAGTGTGAGAGAGATCTTAAAAATATTTTCCTGTCACTTCGCTCCATTGGTCATAATTAAAAGCAGTTGAAAGGAGTGTAGGAAGGTTTCTTATCTTCTCTTCCCCTTCTATATATAGATATGGTTGAAGATGTAAAATATAGATAGAAGTAGTTAGATATAATTCTAGGAATCAGTCGATGCTCTTCTCTGTCTCAAGTCCCTCTTTTGTAAAAACATAGATCTTGAAGCTCTAGCTTTCTTCTTGGGTTTTGTAACAGCAAGCTTGCCTCTTTTCTAAATGTAATAATGCACAATTGTTGGAGTAATATATATGTCCTGTGGTGTTTTCTGTTCATCATTTGTGTATCTTTATTGTCTCTGATCGCCTTTATCCTCACGTAGAAATTGTGCATCTTCCAATGTTGTTACTATCTTTGAAGCTATGCTTAAGTAGTTTGAAGTAGTGTTCCGTGTGAGTCTTTTCTGACCTGTGGTGCATTTCGACCACCCTTTTCAATTGTTCACTGTTTCCCTTTTCAGACAGTTGTGGTCTTGATTGATCTCTTGGAAGGCTTGTTTGGCACATCGCCCCCTTTTAAATTAAGGTTTTGTTTTGTTTTCTAACCCTCATCCCACGCTGAGAAAGAGCCAACTTCTTTATAATCTGGAGGTCTCCTTAGGGTGCATGTCCCACTAACCTAAGGATTCCCATGACTTTGACAAATGATGATCGATCATCAAGAGGATGATCATCAATAGTAACTTATCCTTAGACAATTCGACAAGTTTGGATCTATTCTCGTGTTGAGATCGATGTTCACATTTTAAGATCACTCAACGCATATTTTAATCTCTTTTGAATTTCGCATCTCCACATTTTTCTATGTCCTTGAACCAAGAAATATTAATTAACCAAAGCAAGCATTTATCTTCGGCATCATTCTAGACCTTATGATTTTACATCGTTGTTTGTTTGTCCAAAATTGTATAGATTAGGTCCATAGTGGACTACGGTCCTTATCTACCTATCTGTATTTTGGACCCTCTTATCTAGTGACTTTGTCTTTTCTAGAGTGTCTTGAGATTGAGATTGTTCCTTGTTCCATTTTTGTGTTTCCTTTCATCGGCGTAGACACAAAATCTATGCACTTGGGTACATTTCTAGGTCCTAAAGCATACTAATGTATACATGATTCCTAAGCAAGAAAACTAGTGATTGAAAGCATATTTTGGGCCTTTTTCTTTATCTCTTGCCTTCTTTCTGGACTTACACATCTTACAACCACACGGGATTGGACTTATTTATCCTTTATGGCCTCAAACACTTGGTGCTTAGTTAAGATAGGAATGCCCAGGTGCTCCTGACCTTCTTTATCCTTTTCTTACCCTTTTAGGTCTCTTTTACTTCTTGGGAATCTTTTAGTACTTTGGGTTGGCCTTTCAATTGTCAATTACAAAATTCAAACAAGGGAATCATATATATATATATATATATATATATATATATATACTTAATTATTCAAATAAATGACCAAGCATTAAGCATTATCTACTATCGTCTTAGCTTGCATCCAAAGGAACAAGAGCACTTCAAAAGGCATCCATCTAGCACATCCACACAAGGGACACACGGGTTGCATCACTCTGTAGTGTCATAACATAGGAGGAAGTTCATTCTATTCCATCTCACACATTTGCATACTTGGAGAATTCTAGATCTATCTCACCATCATAGTACAACTTTAACAAGGGAAATGTAGGGCATCATTACACACACATACATACATAACTACATGGAGTTTGAGATGTAGTGTAATGTTCGGTCATAAGATCACTCTTTGGGTGACCGTCGAGGTCACTCTCACTCCCTATTCTACATCTTATTTATTAGGGTTAATGTGGTTTGTGGGTATGTGTAGCTAGTCATCAATTTTACAGGTTACATATACGACCGAAAATATTGGAGAAAAATAAGAGCAACAAAAGAGGACCAACTGCGAAGCTCTTCCATCCTAGAAAATGATAGAACTGAGCATCGACTAGATGCTTTAGCACCCATATCTCATCACTAGAGCCCATGTGCTCATGTCCTCCCATGGACGCTTATGACATGTGTAGTTCTTAGTCACAGAACCCTCGATCATACTTGATGACACTCTTCCTAGTTTTTCTAGAAAATTCTCATCTCATATCCCTTCCGAGATCACTCAAAAATTAGCTAAGTCACCTTCTCTCTCTCTATTTATTTCTTAGGGTTTCATATTGTATATGCTTATTGCTTGTGTCTTACTATATTTTATCATTAGTTAGAGTTGTTACTCTAAAATTAAAGATTTAATTCAATTTATATTAAATCATTTGGTGAACCCATTCCTTACATGCCCATTATCATATCTTTCATGGCTTCCCATCCCTTTGATTCCAATGCTTCCCATTGTATATCCAAGTTCAACTTCATAATCTCCTTGTTAAGTGTGTCCTAGTTGATCCTAGATCTGGTCTTAACATATGCACTCTGTCCTTTCTCCATCAAATAGGACTTTTTTCTACTCATCTCAATCCATCTACTCTTTGTATATGTGGCTTTGATGATACACCTAAACAAGTATTGGGCACAATCTCTCTTCCCCTTACTATGGGATCTTGCACTCTTAATGTTTTATGTCACATTATGCCTCATGATGTTCCTTATACTATCCTTTTAGGCCATCTTTGGTTACATACTATGCATACACTTATTTCTACCCCTGCCATAGCACACAATGCCCTTACTACACCTTCTTCCATGGATGCTACTAATGAAATTACCTACATTACACATCCTTCTCCTCTTGGGATACACCCTAGTGCTACTGATTTACACAATCAATTCTCTATTGGTACCCATGATACTCCTCCCATTGTGTCTCATTCTCAATACACTTCTATTTCTCATATGCTTAGTCATTCCAATGTTATATCTCTCTTCGCACATTCCCCATCACAAGTTAGAGCATTATATGTTGGTTTTACAATGATTCCTAATCCTTACACTTTCCAAGATCCTATGCATAATTCATTTACTATGGTTTCACATTATCTTGTTACATCCATGGGGAAATCAATTCCCCTCTTCTTGCCTTTCTTTCTATGGTCATATGGGCTAATTCATACTACTTTCTTATTTATGATCTTCCCAAATTACACGTATTGCTTCTGATGAATCTTGTTTCTCTACCTCCATTACTTGACATTCATATTGATGAGCCTCCTAGAATTACATATGTTACACATATTTTGACTCACATACTAATCCTTATGTTTGCACTTATTTTTTCCATTATTTCCAACACGCACAATGCTACACCTATTCTATTTTCTCCTAATGGGTACATTCTTATTGATTTAACAAATATAGTATTTGTAAAACCCTAAGATGTTGCAGAGTCACATATGATAAATAAATGATAAAGAAAAAACATGACACAAGCAAGTAGGATAGATAAAAATAAAACCTTAGGTAGGAGAGAGAGAGAGAGAGAGAGAGAGAGAGAGAGAGAGAGAGAGAGAATAAAATCTTAGTTGATATCATGAATCGATCCCAAGTATTTTGAACTTGAAGACTAACAAACATGAGGAGGAGGCTATCACAACTACACCTTGAAAATTATATAAATCTGCTAGATGAGCTTGGAATACAAAACTTGGAATGAGGAGAGGGTGCCTAGACACCCGAGACCTCGATGGGTGCTTGTGGTATCAGGGAGCTCGGAAGCTGGTTTTTCTTGTGTCACAAGGTGGTGACTAACCTTCCTTATTATTCACTGTATGCCATTGGATGATCATAGAATTCACCTGTAACTTGTAAAACAAATGATATCATGTAAAACCCCAAACTATATCAAATCCTAAAAAAGAAAGATGAAAATGGGGAGTTAGACTGAGCTCGGTGGTCTCTCGGCGAATGAACTTACGATCGAGGGCTACATACATCTTAGAATCCATGTAGTTCTTATGCGTGTGTAGAATTTGTGCCGTGGGAAGCTCTTAAGGGATATAAAATGATAGCTCGATGTACCAATGTAGATAGATGTATGGATGAAAAAATGAACTTCCCCTCTTATGCGTGTATGCAGAAAATGTAGACCCTTGTCCCTTAAATGAGTGTTAGATGGATGCCTTGATGCTCTTATAATTTCTTTAGATGCAACCTTAGGTGATGATAATATATGCTTAGAGCTTGGTCCTTTATTATGGTCACATAGCTTATATTTATGATAATAAAGTATGACGGTGCACAGGCATTAGTGTCGTGGTTGGCGCAAGTGTGTCGGGAGTCAATAAAGATAAAGAAATTAAGATCAGACTGGGCTGTGGGGTGTGGAAGAAGAAAGAGGAAACAAGAAAGATAGAAAAAGGCCAAAGATAGATGTCAATTACTTGTTTTCTTGCTTAGGAATTATATGAATAGTAGTATGTGATTAGAAACTATAAATGTACCCAAGTGCATGATTTTTTATCTACATTTTCTCCCACTTTATGTTGTTGAGTGAAAACTCGATAACATAAAGTAGATAAGAGATTCATACTTGATAACCATGTAGATTGATGGCGAAATCATGTTGAAGAGATAAGAAAAATCGCAGAGCAATAAAAAATGAAGCGTGAAAGCTAAAGAAGAGGAAGTGACTCAAGGGGTGAATCGTATGAGTTGTACCATGTTGTACCTATTGTTGTTATATCTTGATGAAGGGTCACTTCTTTTTGTGTATTAAGGATGAACCTGCAAAAGAAGATTGAAAGAGTAGTCAAAGTCATGTGTTATGAAAACTCTGTAAAAGGCACATAAAAGTATGTAAAAATGCAAAAAAGTAGTAAAAGGAACATGTGCACCTGATATGTGATGAGTGAAAAGGATAGAAAATATACTAAAATACTATAAAAGAGCGCATTTTTGGGCAATCTCATGTCAAGAGAGAGGTTTTTGGGCAATCTCATGCCAAGTGTGAGTTTTTGGGAAATCTCACACCATGGTAGAAGAGTGTTGGGGAGAAAGGTTTAGTTTTATTATCCATCCTTGACTACTTCCCAAATTTATACACCACTGCAGATGGTGTGATCCTACTTTGTTCCACGCTTGTTCTAGTTCGATCTATTGAAATAGAAAAAAAGAGATAGAATACATTTTGATTGCTTTGGAGGAATGTGCTTGTCTTTGTGAAGACTCCTCTGTGAACTACTAAAAACTGTGCCAATCTAAGAAAGTAACTATAACTTCCCCCTAGTCATAGGCACCTAGGAAAGGTCTCAGTATCCGGGCATTGGTGTCTAGTTTGAACTGAGGATCCAAGTCGATGATTTGGGCCATTCTATGACTGTAACTATTTTATGTTCATGTACTATGAAGACCACTGTACTAAAGCTTTGAGATAATGTATGGGGTGACTGATTCATCCAATGTATGCCCCCTCATTTGGGGTGCATGCGACATTGCTAGGAGTATGTAGCCCAAAGGAGAGGACTAGAATCGATATGAAACGATACCTGAGGGGATTGAATGTTCATGGTAGAAACTAAGGCACATGCAACAAAGTGGCTAATAACATGTGTTAGTGCAAAAAAGACAAGTATGCATATATAAGACAAAGTGTAATCTAACAAGAAATAAGACAATGTAGACCATGAAAAATGGGTTGCAAACATGGAACATCACTCACAATGTTTCAAGGAAATTAATTCTTAAGTAGATAAAATCATATAGGTAAGGAATAATCAAGACACAAGGAAAAGCCCATGAAACAATGGAAAACAAATAGAATAAGAAAAGTATCGGATAACCATGGTGGAAAATAGTTCCTACAAATAATTTGCTGCACATGAAGCATCCATTAACATGTTAGAAAGTTAAAAGTATGTCAAAACATGTATGTATCAATAGAGTAGTGTGATATTAAGAATGGGAAGTAGTATAAAATGAAACAATAACACATGTAGTGTGTATGAAAGTATATGCCCCCAGAAGCCTCAATGGGACTAGTAAGAGTACGATTCAATGCATCCATGCTTCCTACAAAGAGTTGTATGAAATATGCATCCACAACTAGATAGCATGTGAAAACACATGTGTATATGATAAGGATAATGACATATTGGATACCCGTCTAACATATTAAGAAAAGTGTAACATATAACTAGTATAAACAAACATGAGTATGTGCAACCAAGATATGCAGTATGTTGTGAATGAGTGAGATAGAATGGTATGTAATGTGAATGTGATAGGAGCAGCATGCCCCCAGTGGATGTGGATGAGCATGAGATGAGGTTCATTTATAAAATACCCCTTGACAGTCAAGAATGAACCATAGAAAAAGAGTGTGTCATCGAGAAATGGTTTGAAAATGTGCACTAGATAGATATATCAATGAAGCGTAGAGCATAAGGTGTGAATAAGTGTTGTAAGGTTCCTTTTAGAATTAGACCCTCAACAGTCAAGTATGAACCGTGGAACTAGAGTGCACCATGGGGTATTGTGATGTGTGAGAATGTGATACTAGAAAGATGTATCATGAAGCGTGGAGTATGAAATATCGAGTGTGTGAGGTTCATGTATATAGTATTCCCTTAATAGTCAAGTGTGAACCTTAGCATGAGAGTGTGTCATAGGGTAGTGACGATTTAGAGTGTATGAAGTTATGTAAGGATGCTTAGAAGTAGAAAGTATGGAGAACATAGTGTAATGTGTATGTGGAAAGATTAGAAATAATTTATATTGATTAAAGGGGAAGAAGGTGTGATGCCCCCAAGTTCATAAGATATGGATATATAGTCGATGATGCTAAGGGGATCAATGTAAGGAATAGTTTTCTTGACAAAAGTGATTGGCTACTTTGAAGTGATGATTTGAGAGGGACCTTGAATTGCGGAAGTTAAAAGAGGAAATATAGATTTTTTTGGTCTTTCTTAGTGAGTGGTTGCTTATTTAGGATTGTTAATGCTATAGAAGACTTGAGAGGAGGAGGTGATGGGGAACAAACCTTGAGAGGTTATTTCTTAGTTGGAATAGGTTTTATAGGTAGTGCTTGAGTGACCAAAGAAGGAACATTATAAGTGATAGCATGATGCTCATTGGGCATAGCAAGAAGAATATTTAGGAGCCCATTTAGATGTAGCATTTGGATATTGCCATGTAACAAAATGTTGTGAAAAAATGAGATAAAACCTTGATGCACAAGATAATTGATTCTTTGTTGTAAAGCATGACAATCACTATCACTATGTCCATTTATTTGATGATAAGAAAAAATGGGAGATGTTGATATTTGACTAGACAATAAAGAGGATAGCAATGAGTAGTTAGAAAATTGATCAATTGATGACTAAGGAGCTCTCGTACTAATGTCATGTTTTTAGAATTGTGATCAAACATGAGAAATTATGATAGTGGGAATACTTGAGGATCACTGATATGAGAACAAGTAGAAGATATATAAATAGGGTGAGGAGAATGAGATGTGGAAGGGGTACTAACATTAACTTTGAGAAGCATCCACTAGAGATGTTGAATTTCAGATTTAATATATGTAATCGTTGATTCTATAGATTGAATTTTGTCCTTAAATAAAGAATGAAAATCTTGAATTGAATCTAAGATGGGCCAATTGGATGGAGGATCAAGAAGGCTAGGGTCATGGAAGAGACAATCGAAAATGGTTCTTACTTCAGCGAGTAGAATATCTTTAGGGAGAAACATGGTGTCTAGGGATTTTTAAAGAACGCCTTTGCTTGAGGTGAATGCATTTTAAGTAATTCAAACAAAGAGATTTGATGAACCTTAGGAGCCATAATAAAAATATGATGTGTTAAAGAAAGATTCAAATGACTGATCATGAGTGGGGTTCACCAAATGACTTATAAAATATGGAATTTGTAAAATCCTAAGATATTGTAAAGTCACATATGATAAATAAACGATAAAACACATATATGACACAAATAATAGATAGATAAAAATAAAACCCTAGGTGCAAGAGAGAGAATAAAATACTTTGTTGATATCACAATCGATCCCTAAGTATTCGGATTGGAAGGCTGATGATTAAGAGGAGGAGACCTGCCGCAACTGCACCCAAAAAATTCTCAGTAACTTGCGGATGAGCCAGGGACTAGGGAGAGGGAACATAGGTGCTAGAGACCTTTCTTTAGGTGCATGTGGTAATGCGGGAGCTTAAAAAAATGTTTTTATTGTGTCATAAGGTTGTTGCTAACCTTCACGGTTGGTCACCCGTGTATCACTTTGGATGATCGTAGAATTTTCCCGTAACCTTTATAAAATAAATATTATCTTGTAAAACCCCAAATTACATCAAATTTAAAAAATAAATATGTAAATGGGGAGTCGAATGACTTTGGTGTCACATGATAAAGTGAACTTATGACTAAGTATTGCACTACATCTCAGACTCTAGTATTTCTTGTGCGTGTGTGTAGAAATCGTGCCCTATGAATCTCTTGTGTAAGATGTACTTGATATCGAGTGATAACTTGATGTACTAATGTAGATAGATGTATGGATGGAAAAATGAAATTCCCCTCTTATGCATGTATGTAGAAAATTTAGTCCCTTTTCCCTTGAATGAGTGCTAGATGGATGCCTTGATGCTATTAGAATGCCTTTGGATGCAACCTTAGGTGATGATAATAGATTCTTAGAGCTTGTTCCTTTATTATGGTCACATAGCTTTGTATTTATATGATTCCCTTATTTGAATTTTATAATTGACAACTAAAAGGCTAAACCATAAGAAAACAAGATGTCCAAAAGATAAAAGAGGCCCAAAGGAGGTGAGTAATATAGCAATAGGTCAGGGCCACCCAAAGGGGAGGAGGGAACACAGGCGTTGGCGTCCAAGCTTGGCGCTTTTGTCTAGATTCAATAAAAATAAAGCAATGAAGATCATACTAGGCTATGGGGTGTGCAAGACCAAAGAGGAAACAAGAAAGATAGAAAAGAGGCCAAAGATAGATGTCAATTACTAGTTTTCTCACTTAGGAATCATATGAATAGTAGTATGTGATTAGGACCTAGAAATGTACCCAAGTGTGTGACTCTGTGTCTACACTTATTTCCTATACACTTCCTATTCATCTAGTTGGGATCTTGGAGTCTATAGGGTTTTCCCCTCACCATGTTGACATTATTCTTTGGTAGCTCTTTTGTTTACCAATGTTCTACCTATTATCATTGTCACTATCGCCTTTGCGACCTTCTCTTCTTTTGTATTCTCATCTTGTCTTTGCAAACAAGTAAGACTAGTTCTTTTCCCTATTTAATTGTTGGTCACATAAATCCATTTGAAATTGACCTGATTTTACTAGTTTCGTTACTATGTCTCTTATCTTCATTTTATTGGTACCTTGTGGATGTGCCAAAGTGGTTATCAGGCATGACTAGAAATCATGTGAGCTTTTCCCTGCACACGTTTGAATCCCATTTTATACGACTTGAGTTATATCATACTTTTTATATTCCAATTTTTAGATTAAACAAATCCATCTATGGGGCTACAAAATTAGACCATTTTTAGTGTTTAATCGAATTTCTTATAGTGAATAGGAGAAATTCATGGACTTTCATTTGATAACAACAAAGATTTGAGGACACCCTTCAACTCACATTGGTAGACATACATGAGCCTTGATGCTTGTTATTGTGGAGGTGGTACCTCCCCACATTAAGACATTGTTGCATCCTTCATACTCAAACAATCCATTCATTAAATACTCTTCTTCGTTGTGGATTTTTCTCATATGGTCCTGTCATTGTGCATCCCTATAGAAGATTGCTTCCTCCATCATATCCAACAACCCTCTACTAATGCTTGTCATTCTACATGATATGGATATTATATCCTTATTAGTGCTCCATGGGTTATTAATATTTGTGTGTGTAAAATATTGTACTGTAATGTGGAGTATCTGTGATGAGATTTATTTACATCCAATATATATTTGTAATATATTATGAGTTCTAGTGACAACTCATAATATTAGGATATAATATAATATTGTTTGTAATAATACTTTGTTCAACACCCCACTTAACTTAGAGGAGTTGTTTGTGATTGAGGATGATGTGGGATGGTGAGAGAGATCCAAAGATAACAATCCATACATGTAATCATTCTCTTTTTAGTAGATGCCCCACATGTATTCAATAATAGTGATATTATCAAATTCTAAATATTATGAGTATTTAGATTTAGAGAAACTAAACCAAGTTCTTCACTACATTAAAGCTAAATGCTCTTTTGAAAGAATCCTTAATTGTTTCTCAATCTACAGATCTAACACCTACTCTCACTTCACAGTACCATGCATAGACCTAAGTTCATCCTCTATAGAAACTCAAATTTGATAACTTCTTGGGAATATTTTAGTACTTTGGGTTGGCCTTTCAGTTGTAAATTATGAAATTAAAACCAGGGAATCATATATATACTTAATTATTTCACTCAAATAAGGGGCCAAACATTAATCATTATCTACTATCACCTAAGCATTCATCAAAAGGAATAAGAGCACTTCAAAAGACATCCATATATCAAATCCACATAAGGGACAAGAGTTGCATCACTCTACATACACAACATAGGAGGAGAAGTTCATTCTGTTGCATCTCACACATTTGCATACTTGGATATTTCTATATCTAGCCTGCTATCATAGTGAAACTTGCACAAGGGAAACCTAGGAGTCATTAAACACATATACACATAGAACTACATGGATTACGAGATGTAGTAAAATGATCATCATAAGATCACTCTTTAGATGACCATTGAGGTCGGTGACTCCCCATTATGCATCTTATTTATTATATTTAATGTGGTTTGTGGTTATGTGTAGTTATTTATCTATTTTACTGATTATAGGTACAATGAAAACATTGGAGAAAAACTAGAGTGACAAACAAGGACCAACTATGAAGATCTTCCAACCCAAAAAATGAGAAAACCTGAGCATTTGATTGGATGTTGGCGCCTAGATTAGTCACTAGCACTTGTCCTCCTATGGGTTCTTCTCGTCTGTGTAGTTCTAAGTCTCGTAACCCTTGGTGAGCCTTGATGATACTCTTCCTAGTCTGTTCCAGCAAATTCTCATGTCAGTCACTTATAAATCGATAAGTTAGTTTCTCTCTCTTTATTTCTTAGGGTTTCATATTATATATTCTTATTGTTTGCATCTTACTGTAGTTGATAATTAGTTATAATAGATACTTTGAAATTAAATATTTAATTAAATTTATATTAAATCATTTGGTGAATCCATTCTTTACATGCCCATTATCATATATTTCATGGCTTCCCATCCTGTCAATTCAATGCTCCCCGTTGTATATCTAGGTTCACCTCATAATCTCCTTGTTAAGTGTGGCCTAATCAATTGTAGATCTAGTCTTTACATATGCACTCTTGTTGGCATGTTTTCCTATAGGTGTTTTCATTGATACACAACCATATTAATGAAAAATTGGATGATGGATTAGTGTGATATGATGTTTTCATGATGGTTTAGGTGAGTTCATGATGATACAATGAGATTTAGTGAGGATTTCTTACTTTTGTAAGCCCATTTAGGTGCCTAGGTGATGCTACATGATAGTATGAGATTATTGGATGCTTGAGAAGAATGTTGACATGATGGATGGAAGGTTTGGAGAGTTCTTTGAAACTCACATCAGTTTCATGGTGTAGATATAGGTGATTGGCTATGTTACAGGTGCTCATTTGGAGCAGGTATGGATGTTAAGAGGTGTGAGATTGAGTTTTGGAGCTACATGAGCTCATGGATGCATGTATTCAGGTGTATCATGGTGTACCAAGTATGTTTGGGTCATTTTGAGTGATTTCATGATGATTTATAGCATTCTTTCAGTTGAACCTAGCTTCTATTGTGTGAAACCCTAAAGAGTAGCTATGAAAGTCACAAAGTGTATTGAGATTTTGAGGTATGATGATGAATTTATGATGATTTTATAAGTTAGTGTGATCTGTCACGGTTCTTTGAGAAATTTTTAGGTTGATAGGATCTGAATTTGTAAGATATGTCGGTTTGGTGAAACACGGTTAAGAATTGATGCATTTCATTTCGAATTTGATCTTCGATGCTCACCCTAAATAATGTGATTTTTCATGGGACTTTGTGGATTTTAGGGATGATTCTACATTGATTCTATAAGGTTTCAAAAAAATAATTAGGTCATTTCATTGTCATGTTTTTATGAATGAATGTTAAGAAGGTAAACAACTAGTTATGGGTTTGAAACCATAACTTGAAATTGGTATGCAAGAAACTCTTCCTAAGTGGCCCAAATTTCTTCCTAGTGCATGCATGATGATTTTAACATGTATAGTAATCATTCATATTTATAGAAAGGTATAGTATAGGTCATGGTGATGAGTGGGCACCATTGAAACATGTCTATTTCTAAAGAAGGGTGTTTTGGGACAAGGTTATCCAAAGGAGTTGCATGATAAATTGACATTATAGAATGTATGTGAGTTTATATTGATGTAAAAATATGTTTTAGAACATGTTCATGTAGTTACATGGTCAAATGAGCTCCATTTAGGTTGACTGGTCAAAGGGTAGTTTTGAGGCCATAAAAAGTAGTGTTTAGTAAAATGGGCATAACTAGAGCTACAAGTGGAATTTTGAGATGATTCAAAAAAATTGGTAAGAGGATTCATATATATTTAAATTTTTATGATTTTTTTCTCATGATGATGATATTTTATATGGTTTCTAGGTCAATATTTGGAAAATAACCTTTTTGTCGGTGCAGATAAGACATGATCGATGTAAGTTTTGAGTTGTTTGAAGAATGATATGGATTATGTGATTATTTATATCACCTGTAATGTGAATAGGGATTAATTTTACATCTAATTAATCCATTTATAGGTCTTGAATGTTCCTATAAATTTTTTATCATCTGATCTTTGAAAACAACTTTTGGGTAGGTTGATTTGGTGAAGACAAAAGTGACTGTGGTTTGAGAAGGTGAGTGTTTAAAGGATTATAACTTTCTTATAAGTTATCTAAAGGCTATAGAATTTACATAAAGCGGTTACATGGCATTGTTTTTTTAATTTAAGTGATTTTTGGAATAATGAAGTTTCTAGGGTTTTGAAGGGTGTTGGAACAACTATTTTGAGATGAAAAAGAGTATTGTGCCTATTAAATAAAATAAATTGATTTTTTGAGCTAAATTTAGACCATGTATGAATTTTAAATGTTATTTTAATCATTTTAATGATTTATGGGTCATGAATAAGTATGGTTTTTATGTAAGGGCATTTTTATCTTTGTGCCCATGGGGTTTTGAGCCATTTTTGGAACATGTAATGAGTTTTTAGCTAGGCTGACATACTTGGGTCACTTGTGACTCTTATGATTTTAAATTTTTGAGTTTTAATAATGCATGTGTCATTCAAAATGAGGGAAAATGTTTGTGTTTGAATTTGAAATCAAGAGAAGCTTATAAAAGCATTGTTTTGGGTGCTTTTGCAAGCTAGTTGTGTGTGTGCAAGAAGTGCGACCTAGGTGAAGTTTTTTTCCAGGTGTGTGAGTGAGAATTAATATCATATTAGGTGGATGAAATGTCAAGGAATATCAGGAATCATGTGTGCATGAGTTTGAAGGTTTGAGAAGTGAAGGAAGAGCTTGTTGTGAGGGTTTGATCACCTAGGGTTTGAGTGAAGAGTTGAAGAAGTGCGAGCTGAATACTTAGTATCCATCAGTTTTGGAAGAAACAAATCAGATATCATATCATCATAAGGTGTTTGAGTGGGTGCTTGATCATCTTGGGGGTTGTAGCCTCCTTGTGGAGTTGGTGCTTCACAGAATTAGGGGTTGGCCCTCCTTGCAGTGTTATAACTCTAATAAACTAGGGGTTAGTGCCTTAATAAATTTTGAAACATATCAATATAATATTGTGTTTTAGTGGGTTTTCTTCCCCTTGAGGGTTTTCCACTTATATCTTGTGTCTTGTGTTGATTATCTTATTTATGGTTCTTTCACATGTGATTATTTAATGAATGCACACATTAATGGATGGTTGAATGTTTACGAGTGTTTGAATAACTAAATATGAAATCTGAATTGAAATTATTGTAAGGAATGATTCACCCCCCTCTCATTCAATTGTGCTTATAATAATTGGTATCAGAGCATGTCCTTTTAGAGAAGTTTGACAACTTGAAAGGAGATCCTTGAAGCACAATATGGCGAGTAACACTGTCATTGGAAAGACACCATTGCTTGATGGAATGAATTATGCTTTTTGGATCTTCAGAATGAAGTCCTTCATCATGGCTCAAGGGTTTAATGTTTTTAATGATGTGGAACATGGCTATAATCCTCCTGCCACCTCTCTAACTATTGATGAGGAAAAGAATGAATACACCAATAACTCAAAAGCCTTTAATGTTATCATAAGTGGTCTTAGAGAATCAGAGATGGGAAAAGTGATGCATTGAGAAAATGGAAAGGAGGCATATGATAAGTTGTAAGTTCTATATGAAGGTTTCATAAAGGTAAAAATTACAAAACTCCAAATCTTTAGAAATTGGTTTGAAGGTATTAAAATGAATGATAATGATTCAATTGTTTCATACCTCCTTAGATTTGATAAAGTAGTCAATAGCATGAAAGGGTTAGGAGATGAGGTAAAATAAGAAGTTGTTGTTCAAAAGGTTTTGAGATCTCTAACTTCTAGGTTTGATTCCAATTTTTCGCTATTGAAGAGGAAAGGATCTAACTAATTTGAAATTAGATGAGTTGCATGGTACTTTGACTGCTTATGAAATGAGAATAGGTGACTCCAAACCAGACAAGAAGGAGATTGCTTTCAAATCTGAAATGAAGGATAAAGGTAAGAAGGTAAAGGATGATGATGTTAATCTTGAGATTGAAGATGAAGATATTTTTGCTATGGTGGCTAGAAGATTGAAGCATGGATCTGGTAAGTATAGTGGTAAAATTCCATTTAGGCATTTTAATAGTAGTGAAGTAGGAAATTTTGCTATTAAGTGTTTTCATAGACATGAGAAGGAAGATGATGATGAAGATCATGAGGCTGAACCTAAAAATAAGAATTACAAGTTTGGAAAAGGTAAGAAGAACTTCAAGAGGTTTAATCATAAGAAGGAAAAAGAAGATTCTATACAAATCAAGATGATGAGTTATTTGATGCAAGTAGTGGTGTTTCATTCTGAATCTGAACACGATTGTGATAACACTAGAAATGAGGCTTTATTTAATACTAAAGAAGCTATGAGGTCTTCTAGTGATGGATATTATTTGTTATGAGACTTTATTTTAGGTTATTGCAATTATTCGATGAAGATGATGAGGATAACAAGGATGATCTTGAGAGCATTAAAAGAGAACTAAAACATGTTGAGAAAGAGAACAAAAATATGACTTTTCGATCAAGGAATATGAAAATCAATTTCATAAGCTAGAAGAACAATATGTGATTAAACCTACTAAGAAAATTGCTAGAAGAAAAGGTAAAGTATCTTGTTTCAAATATGCAGGATAAAGAGAGTTTGTGCTCAAAATATGAAGAATATATAGATTTATTAAGGGTTGAGTTACTAGAGATTAGCAAGAAGACTATGTCCTTACATAAATTTGAGAAAAGTGCTAAAGACCTAGATGATCTTCTTGGCAAACAAAGAGTAGCAGATGATAGAACTGGTTTGGGTTTCAAAGAGGAGTCTAAAGACAAGGAAGTGAAGCAAGAAGACATGATTCCAAGTAAAGAAAAATATGAACCTATCATAAATGAAAAGGAGGAGACACTCATCAAGGACCATGAGAAGAAAAGATCTATTAGGCAACCTAATGCCTCAAGGTATGAGATAAATTTCAATGGTCATTGTTTTACTTGTAATGCATTTGGTCATAGGGCTAGAGAGTGTAGAAGATATGATCCTAGAGATACTTAGCCATGGAAATACAATATAAGTGAGTTTTCTAAGAGGATAGTATGCTACAATTGCAATGAACAAGGTCACACTGCTAGGTATTGCTTGTATGATTCACCTAATCAAGATGGAGGTTTCAAGAGACAAAACTCAGTAGTATGTTACAACTATGCAATGAGATTGGTCATGTGGAAAGAGTTTGTTTTCATGCCTATTCAAGACAAAAATAGATGGCTCAAAGTTCTATAATGCAAGGAGGTAACCTACAAAGGGCTAGAGTGCAAGCTTATGGAGATCAAAGACCTAGAGTGTATGAAAATGGTCCTAGAAGGACTTAGGAACCAAGAAGAGATCATGTTTTTGTTTCAAGAGAAGATACTGATGAAAGAAGAGGTGTTTCTTAGAGTTTAGATCAGAAAAATGTGGATGAAGGATTTATCCAGGTGCCCAAGAAGGCTTGAGACCTCTTCAAGACCTTCTTTTAGGTCATCATGGTGCATCTATACCTTCACTATGATTTTTGAAGATATATCAGTGCATATGAAGCATTTGTGTGAGGGGGAGATGTCTGAGTCAATATGTGTCTCCTCCATGTGCATAAGGTATGTATCTTATTTTAATTTATAAGTGTGAAGTCTATGAAGTTGTCTCGTAGGTTGTAAAAGGTCATCTAGAGTTACAATGTACTCATTCTTCTTATAAAGTATAACATTATCTCGTATGAGTGGTCCGAGCATCCGCATGCTGGGTCTAAAAGTCATTGAGTCATGTTTCATGAGTCAGTAAGAGTGTGAATGGTTCTGTAAAGTGTGCTTGGAGTTTCTATAAGTGTCATCATGTGTGATGACTCAATCACTTCGCATGAGAATAGATACGTGTAGTGCTTATTGATGGCAATAAGAAAAAATTAAGGTGGTTTCGGGCATGATAATAGTTACTCTGGTTTCTTATTCAATTTAAAAGGTTTTGAGAGAGATTGAAATCTCTTATCAGTATGTTTGATAATTTTTGAATTCATAAGAGAAAATAGTGCATTTTGTCTACGTCTCCGCATTGATTGGGTACTCACAAAGAACTCGAGAATGATGTTAATGGAAATTAGGGTTTGGAGGTAAAAATGATGGAGTTTGGAGCTAAAATTTTGTAAAAATTTTATAGACATGATGGAATAAATTATTTTATTGGTTTTAGGTGCTAATGTTGTTTTCACTCCTTGGAATTTGTGAAAAAGTTTAGTTTTGATAGTTTAGGTGACAAAGAGGCCTAATTTGAAATATGGATCTTATTACCGAGTAGTTTTTTCTTTGTTATGAGTTCTAAAGGTGTTTTTAGAAGATACTATCGTTAAATGGGTGTTTGAATAAATCTTGATATCATCATATAGTTCTGTGATCAAAATATGGTTGTGATTTCTTCTAGAGCTAGGGCTAGAAGATCGTGACAATGCATTAGATGGTGTGAAGAAGTTATGTGATTTTTATGATCATTTTGAGCACTAGGACATATATATGAGTGGAGAATCCTTGTTTGAAGTATAATATGATGGTATTAGGTCAATTGTGTAGTGGGTTTCTCACTATGCACCATTGAAGCATATAAATAGTGTTTTATATATACTCAATATTGTAAGTTTCTTTTTAGTGTTATTTTTCTTTATCCACATGAGTGAATGGAGTTAAGGTGGTATATTGAATGTAGTTGAATAACCTCTATGGTTTCTCTCCTGGAAGTAATGAGTATCAAAGGAAAAATGTAAGAGATTCTTTGTAATGTTGTGCCACGGGTTGATAGTTATCACCTACATGTTTAAACATAGACTTCTTGCAAAGTTTTCTTTGTCAAAGCTTCAAGAACAAGGATGTGAATCTATGGAGAAGGATAAATGATTTGAAGAGTGCTAGATAGTTCATCTCATGTATGGAAATATTTTTGATCCTCAATCATGTCTTGAGCAAAAATTGGTAAATCTATAGGCAAAGGATATACGCAGAGTCGAGAATGTGATTTCTACATGTATGGATGTTGATATACATCATTTATGTGGTATCTTAAGCCTCAGAAACATGGTCATGTAGTGAATAAGGTGTCCTTATTTCTTGGGCATTGAAAAATATGATCTCATGTATGCGAAGGACTGAATGTTGCCAATATGACTAGCTACAAGATCTGTGCATATGAAGGGAAGAGTATGAGTATTTTTCTTAGCATATATGATGCATTTCTAAGTTATCTTGAGTGATAAAAGTCTTCATGATATGTAAAAGTGATCTATCCACATGGTCTAAGATGTGTTTGATGTATATGAGTGTCTTGTGATTTGTACCAAGTGTGGGTATGCTAAATTTCTAGTCCATTAGTAAACTATCATAGGTAAGAGTACTGATATTTTGCACTTTTGACATCTCTAAGGTATTATGAAGATGGTATGTTTGCATTAAGGAGGTGTGAATGTTGGAAACTTGGACATTGAGAGGGGGTGAATAATTTTCAATTCAAACTTTTACTACCATTTTCATTTCCTTAATCTTGTTATGAAGATCATATAAAACCATACACAAGAAAATTACATAAGAGTGAACATTGAAATACATAATTTAATGTGGGAACCCTAAACTGAAATTAAACCCACTAAAACAATGAACTATGCTAAGGACAAAAATTCTCTTTAAATGTTACATGATCTCATGGTTGAGCTTCAACTCAACCTAGAGCTGCTACTTCAAACTTTGGTTTAGAAACAACTGACCTTCAATGAGATTCAAATCTCACGGAAGCTTCAACCCCTACAATTTAGCCAACTGCATAAATGATCTTACGTAAGATACTAATTACAATGAGGTTACACCCCATATATGTTAAGCTGCAACTTAGACATGTTCTTGAGTTTTGGTCACACTTTGTTTATTGTCTCTCACAACTGATGATGACCTCTAGATTTTCTCACTTATCTTGTTTTTTCTCCTAATTCCCTTTTCTTTCAATCTTCTCGCATGTACTCTGATTGTGATACTTACAATTTCATCAACATTTCACTTTCATCAACATTTTAATTTCATCAACATTTCAACTTTCCACTCACCTCTCACCTACTTTTTGATGTCTTGAAGTAGGATTTGTCTATACTTGATTAATCAATTCAAAATCCCGATCAACTTTGTTGTTTATGACTCAACTTGGAAAAAGAATTCATCGAGATCCGTGTGGACCTAGTTCTTCACACACCCTTTGACTTCTATGTCCACTATTCTATGCAATTTTGAGGTTCTTGAGAGCAATCTATCACTGTTCTCAATTCTATTATAATCTCATTCACACTTCCTGGATATTTCACTTTATAACTCACACACTATCTCATAAAGCATTCTTCACACACTTTTGAAAACAATCTATCTTCCTTCTTCATTAAGCATCAAAATTTCTACCTATCAATTTTTTTCATTACAACTCTTGAATGTATCCTTTCTTTTTTCATACATCTCACATGTTATCTCTTCATTAGCCTCGGTTTTAGAGCACACAAAATTTAAGAAGAAGAACTAACCATTCATCAATTGCACTATTACTTCATCGAGCTTATCTTACCAAGAGATACCTTATCACTTCAAATTAATGTAATTTATTGAATGTGAAGCATTTTGACTTATTCATGTTACTTAACTAACTTTTTTGTTTTAAACTTCTTATTCAATCGTAAATCCACTCTAGCTCGAGCTCATCTTTCTTGGAGGATTTTTTTCAAATTCTCGAGGTGTTTGGATTTTATGCATTTTGAACTTATTCATTTTCCTTGAACACGTGAGTGACTCTTCACATTCTTGTTTTGAACTAAATGATAAGAATATAAACTATGTATCTACACTTTTTCTTCGAGCAAGGAGCAATTATTCATATTCTATTGCCTTTTTGAGATCACCACTTTACATGGAAAACATAACTCCCTTACAGGTGTACTATTTTGATCAACAAACCTAATCATTGACAACTATTGTTAGCCCTTTGACACACTAGAAACACTTTCTCTAACTCCCTTGATGCCAAAGAATAAAAATTCTTGTTCCAAAAGCCTCTTTCAAAAATTGCATTCATTGAGGTGAGAAAAACAAGACTACGGCTCTCAATTTTCACTATCACGTGCTTTCCAAATATTCAAACTTAATTGAGATCAAAATAATCATGAAAGTATCCTTCCATATCACTTAAAGACTTTGTATGATGGTATTTTATGTTTTCTCTAAAGAATTTGCATTCAATACACATTGTTCACTCTGCATAGAGTTGAAAGAGAGGTTTCAAGAAGACTATCGAGATAAATATCTTTCAAGTAAAGTTGATTTCATTTAAAATTTAAATAATATTTTTGTGGCCAAGATAGAGATTTCTTCACATTTTAAAGAATTTTCAATGCATAAATTTTAGGTTTCAAGCATTTTACCCATCTCGAACTCTAGAACCATGGTTTTGTGCTCTGTGAATTCTTGAGAGGATTTAGAATTTGATTTCATGAGTATTTTTCAGTGGATTTCATAAATTCAAACTATTTTGGATTTGTGGAAGAGTCTCGACATAGTTTGCATGCATTCAGGTTTCCTATAAAACTTTAGTTTATTCCAAGAATTTAAAAAGACAAAGTGCATCATTTAATGAAAATTGTGGCGTGCCATCTAGATAAAAGGAGGGTGCATTTGTGTTTAAGATGATGAATTTTAGGAATTCAAAGAATAATTTTGAGTTCTTAAAGATTCATTAGATCATTTATCACCTCCTTTGAAGTCACTTTTTCACCTTTGAGTGAATAAACTGTCCTTACAAAATCAAACTCAGTCTTAATGAGGAAATACATTTAGATTTACATGATTCTACAAAATTTATAGTCTAATCTAAAAAATTTAGAGAAATAAATATGAGATGAGGACCACTTCTCTCTCTTTCACACCTTGAGAACATGCACAATGAGGTAGAAACCACATTTTCACTCTAAGCCTCACACTTCATGACTTGAGTGTAAGCTCAAGAACAAAGGAGAAATAGAACATCCTTCCACTATAATTGGGTCATATTGAGCCTTAACCAATCATATTTATATTTCAAAAGAATACCAATTCCTTTTCAAGCTCAACATTTACTCCAAACAACAATTCCAAGACTATACCTTCATATGTCCTAACTGTATCCACTTAGCTTATACAAATTGTGAGGGCTTCTCTTGAAGTTGACCATCTTGAAGATCATTGAAAACTCAAGAAACATGAGAGAATAATTGATGAACCATTAAAATCTTAAAATTTTCTCATCCAAAATATCTAAATTTAAATAGACAACTTTTTCCATTACTAACTGAAGAAAGTGCTTGGGAGAGAAAAGAATAGGGCTAGAAAAGTAATCATAACTTCTTTAATACTTATCCAAATTGCCTCAAACATTTTGTGAAATTTCATGCTTGGAATAATATTTAAAAAAATTCTATGAATTTATCTAAAGAATTATTAATATTTGATCTTGGTTGCTAAGAAGATAGAGGGCTCAAAATGCATTTCTTAATTAACCAATTTTAGAAAAAATAGAATAACTTTCACATACCATTTTAGAACTTGATGAAATTTGACATGAAGCATTAAAATGCACCCATATAAATGATCCATGAGTTTATTTGTCACAAATATGCATGTAATATTCAAACCTATCTCACTAACCTCAGCCTACCCTACTAGTTCTCAAAGCCAACTTTGGTGAACTTTTGAATTTTTCCTCTAGGAGCTTAAGTAAACCTTTTTGTTGCTTATCAATTCATTAGACACCATTCCTAGGATCCTCCCATGCTCACATGATCTTGTCATAACCCATACCAACCTTTCACACTCCATTATGCTCTAGAAACAAGCCTAAATGAGCCAATTTCAACTGAGACTTCCACTAAATGACCTGAAACTCATCACAAAGCTCTTTCCCATGAAAAAATCATCATATCTGACTTGAAAAATATGAGCCAAGCATAACAACCATATACATGGTTTCACTAAACTCCTACCTCATAAACCAAGACTACGAAAGACCGAAACCATCATGAATGCACTACCAATCAACCTTCATGCCTCTTATAGAGCCTCGATTCACCACTCACCGCTTCCATCAATGCCAATTGAAATCAATGGAAGCACCAATGAACAAGGTTTAACGATCTCCCCCTTTTTCATTGATGGAAATATATTTAGAAACTTTGATGGAAAATGCACATACCAACAGCTTCACAACCACCAATCCTAGTTTCTGAAACCTTCTCTCCCCCTTTGACATCTATGACAAAGGGTTCTTGGCCACTTGATATGAAAAAATGAAAAATAAGGAAAATGATAACTGAGAAAATGAACTGACCTATAAACATGTTCCCCAGGAATGTGTTTTCTCTTTTCTAAGCTCCTATGCGAGCCTTGAGTGACCTCTACTTGAATAAACCAAGCTCCTCTGAATTGATACTCTCCTTATTTTTCCTTAATTTAAGTTTTACATCACTTTTTAGGCCATTCTCATGCAAGCTGCCTTTAACTCTAACATATTCACTTTTAGGACCATGATCCCTAAATGAAAATGATAATAAATCTAGAACAAACTTCTACAAGCCTTGGAATCCTACTCACATCATGAAGATCATACACATCACTCCCCCTTGGCCAATGACACCTTTCTCTATTAAAAAAATTAAAAGTTTTGAGTTCTTACCTTATTTTCCACAAATCAAGGAGTAAATAGTCTATATTACCCTTCCTTTAAGCATTATTTTAGAGTATTCAACCTTTCTTGACTTGGTTTTCAAGTTCCATGTACTGATTTCTTGCTCAAACATGTAACTTATTTATTTTTGGATGTCAAACTCCATCCTACTTCTTTGTATCATGCATCTTTCTAACATGCTTGAATCATTCACGATTGGAGGGATTCATTTCAAGATAACACAATTTCCAACCTTTCAAGAAACAACACATCCTTAATCAATCTATTCTTTCCATAGCTATGATCAATCTATTCTTTCCATAGCTATGATCAATCTATTCTTTCCTAGATAAAATTGATTGCTAGATTTCTTCTTTATCACACATGCATAGTTAGACCACATTTCCCTTAGATGTAGTATAACCACTAACACTTGCCATTATGCTCTGTTATGATGTATGTGTTCATATATAAATTTTCCATTCTAATCTAAAGAAGTTAACACCTTGTAGCTTAAAAGCAACAATCAAACCTACTATAGAACTATCAAGATAAGAGCTTATGAGAAAAAAATTCTTCAATGTATGAATAATCTCAAACTAAATGCTAAGCTATTTCTTACTCTCTAAGATTGCTAACTAATAAATGAACCTATTTAGATCACTTTAGAAATCAAAATGGAGTTGTTTCCTCAAGATTTGAAGATGATATCTCACTAATAAATGGCTACAAGGCCATTTTTGGATCTTCCCATGCTCTTTAATTTGAGAGAATGGATGCAAGATGGAGAAGCTATTTCCTAAAATGGAGAATGGCTCAAGATCAAAATGCCTATAGTTTTCACTAATGCAAATGAGGTGTAAGAAAAAAGGGTAGGAGGGTTCTTTATATAACCCTCTGGTTTGAGAGAGCTTAGCATCTTAGTGCATGTGGGATAAGGGTAAAGTAAGATTAGGAATGGATAAGGTTGCTTTAGAAAAGGTAACCTTGATTTAGAAGAGTTTAATTTATCATTAGTGACTCATGGGAGTTGAGGGGTGTTTTAATT
Source organism: Taxus wallichiana var. yunnanensis (assembly GCA_018340775.1). Taxonomy (NCBI): domain Eukaryota; kingdom Viridiplantae; phylum Streptophyta; class Pinopsida; order Cupressales; family Taxaceae; genus Taxus; species Taxus wallichiana. The sequence continues at coordinate 743,889,638 of CM031237.1, read as the reverse complement.
AATCAAGGGTGATTAATTAATAGGTAGATGTAAGCTTATAGAATCTAATTAGAGGAAAATTAGTGTGATTTGTGGGATGTTAGAGAAATTTAATCCAATAAACGACGATTTATTGATTTAGAGGAGCGAGTGTAATTAATTAATAATAATTAATTAACCCAAGTAGAAGTGGATATTAATTAACGAAAGGTCATTAATCGGCATCCTAAGTGATAGGAAGGCTAATTAATTAGTGAAATGTAATTAATTAACAAGAATAGAGGAAAAATGGTGGTTTATTGATGAAGTGTCGTTAATTGACCAAGAGAGAGTGAAGATCGTGGTTAATTAGCGAGAAATCACTAATTATGATGAGAATGATAAAAGAGAGGATAATTAGTGAAATTTTAGTAATAAAACTGTGTGAGTGGATTTTAGGTGTTTAAATTGTCTAAGATTCAACTAAATTAATCTCATATCACATCCTTTCATCTACTCCTTACCTTTTCTAAATTTTACTTTATTTTTTCTTATTGGTTCAAGCATTCACAACCTAGTAAGGTCTTTATTTATAGTTTCTTGACACCACATTGTGGTTACACCTTGTTTCATATCTCTTAATCACACCAATGCTACTATGAGTCAGGTTCTAAAGCATGAATTTACCACAATTTGATAATCTCACTCGATCTTTTCCTTCTTGAGCCTTCTTAGACCAATTCTAAACCAAACAAGTGACTCTTGGCCTAAATTTCAAGCAAGGGCCTCTCCTAATTGGTTCCTATTAATAATTAAAATATATTTATTATTTCAATATTAGTTAAAATTCTCCATAAGTTACCCTAATTCTCATCAATTAACCCCTAAAAGTGACCAAATCCTTCTATCCTTCTTCTCCTGTCTTGTTAGGTCCTACTAGCCTTTGTTCCCAACATTATCTTTTACATCTCACTTAGTAAGAGGCTTCAAGATTATGAAATTCATATTAGAATACCTATCAAGGTGATCTTCATGGGTGGTAAGTTTCATAAAAGGTGGAAAAAGGTACATTATAATTTCTTTATACATGTGCTCTTTCTTTTATGCGTGTGATCGTGATGAACAACCTTGAACCAAAATGTCAAAGAGATCTTTGAAATATTTGAAAACAATTTCAAAAATACTTCATAATCCCTTTCTAGAGTCTATAAATATGTTTTTTTCAACATTTCAATGTAATATCTCTTGGTATAAGTCTTCAAATGATAAGCCCTATCTCACACGTACTATACAACACTATGAAATCTGAGATCAAATTTTTGCAAGAACTCATTGTATTTCATGATTCAAGACTCAAAATTTCATCCAAAGATCTGTCCTAATGCAATCCATCTTATTTTCATAGTAGTGAGTTACCATATTTTAATTAAGTGTGCAATATATCTCACTGTCAACTTCCATACATGTAAGGATATGATATTTTTTAATTATCTTCATTGCATGAATTTATAGTTCAACAAGTTTTTAACTTACTTGTTCCCCATACCTTCTTTTCACTTCATGATGAGTTGAGTTTTTTTAAAATACACTTGTGCTTACACATAATTCATAATTCTCAACACCTTATTGACATGGTTTGATGACAAGCTCTCATTTCAAGACACAAAACTATGTGGACCTAAACATACTATACTTACCATACACCTTTGCTTTTTCATGACATAAATTGAGAAATGTTATCTCTTACTCAATTAGGATTGCAAAATCCATCAACTTGTATTGTGCCTTGTAGAAGTCCTTAACATTCATTTATATTGCTTTACAATCTTAAAGCAATTTTAGTTCCTTTAGCTCTGAAAATTATTTCAAGATGCATTAGATACTCCAAAAATATTCACAATATCTCACTGAGTGCTTTGAAATCATGTGTTACCTATAACTAGATTAATAGAGGACCTTGGTACCTCATTCATTGACATTCACTTTAAAATGTACATTCTATATTATTTCCTTTCCTAAGAGCTTCCTTGTCCAGATCATTAGTTATGTTTCACCTTGATAGAATCTTCAAGAGAATTCACCACACCTATGTTTTATCATTTGACATATTATCATAATCTTGGTACAACCATCATATCCTTTATACCTCAGGAAAGTTCATCAACCAGGACTATATGACTTAATTTGGGCTTGATAGACATTGAAACTTTTCTTTTTCTTCATTTCTCATCCTTATAGATTCAATTTCTCTTATCAGCCTCACAAAAATCCATCCACTTTGATGCTTACACTCTTCAAATTTTTATTTGAGATCAAGGAATTCTGATACACCCTTTAAGGTATGACCAATCAGACTGAGAATGAATACTTCAAGGTATGACTAAGACTACTGATCTTTTACTGAACATTAAAAATTGAAAATTACTTGAGTCTACATTTACAGACCAAAGAGTACACATTGAATACTTGACAAAATTCTATTCACTTTCACATACCCATGACTTGACCATAATGAATGCTAAGGTTTGACATACCTTGTTGATGAGATTTTTAGCATTTGAAACCTAAATAGACTTGATCAAGACTTGTAGGACTGATTGGAGACATACAAATGCACTTCTAATAACAAGAACAACCATTTGACTCACATGCACTCATGGTAGACATGACTAACTAAGTCCACTCCTTTCATGATCCAAAGATTCAAAGACTAAGGTTGACACTATAAAATACAGACCTTATAAACAGATCAAAATCATACTTTCAAGTACTTGACACAATTCAACCATACCAAACAAAATTTTAAGAGAAGAATAGACTAAGCATACCTTTTCATTGGTGATATATTTGCAACATGAGCACCTATTGATGATGATTCTTCTCAAGTACACATCAATGCTTCTTTCAAAGAGAGTATGCATTCTAGAAGCCTAGAGAAGGCACTCTATTCTTGATAGACTCTCTCAAAATAATAGGAATTCATCAAAGAGGCTTGATGAGGAAATCTTTCCTTCTCTTTCTTGTGAAGCCTTGTTTATCTTATTGGATGTTCTATCTTCACTTCCTGAGACTTCACTTCTTGTCAAACATGTATGGTGTGTTTCATTTCATTCTCATCTCCTAACTATGTATGAGTGTTCTTCATGACTGGTCCTTAGCTTGCTCTCACTTATTTTCCATCAATACCACTTGACATAAATGACAACACCAATGACCAAGGTTCAATAGTGAAATCATGAATCCATACAAAAGGTTGTCTTTGGTTTTCTTGGGTTACTTCATGAGAAAATTATAAAGCTACAATTATGATCTATGTTTCAAGGGACGAAGTATACAAAAATCTACAGGTATGGGTGTGTCAAGTTGTCTATGAAATTCTTTAGATGTTATTAAAAGACGAGGCCTAATTTTGACAAGTTGTTTGAAGTATAAAGTTGTTAGATCTAATGTGATGGAGCGGTTGGTTGACATTTATGGCTAAGAGACTGTGAAAAAAATGCTTCAATGGTCTAGATGTTTACATCTATAGGTGAGTAAAGTTTTGAAACCTATTAGGATAGGGGAGTGCTTATAATTTATCCTTGATGACACTAAAGGTGATATATTGTGTTAAGGAGACATCCTCTTGGAAAATTGATTCTTGAATCAATGGTTAATTGATAGTTGAGATGTTTACAAGCATAATTGGTGCTTCTATAGGTGTGTTATTGTTGCTCAAGTGTGCATGGGTGCTTCTTGATAGGGGAGCTTGGGAGTATGCTTCTAGATGGTGACATAGAGATATCAAAGAAAAATAGGTATGTGTTGGAGGTATACACTATGAATTGTTAATTTTTTTCCCTTGTATGCATGATCTTAGTCAATTATGACTGATAAGGAATCATAAAGTTTTAGGACCTAAAACAACTCGTCAAGATGATTTCTAGCCATGATAGGATGGTGAGTCACTAAAATTTGTTCTTATGAGCTAGAAATGAAGCTCTTAAGTCTAGGAGGAGGTTTGGGTTTTATTTTCAAGGTGTGTATGAATTTGTAGCACTTGTCAAAGTTGGTTCTAAATGTACTAAGAATATTGTTCAGGGCTTTGAGTCTCAAGTATGGTATGAAGAGCAAGAATGTGCATGGTAAAGCTAGTATTGTGCCTAGACAAGATATAATTTTGTCAAGAAAGTTGATATGATGGTCTTATATGCTTTGTTGTGATATTTTTGGCATGCTCAAGGTATGTATGGCACATATGTTCGTCTACTATAGTGCTCTAATGAAGGAAAAAAACATGGCTTAAGGTGAAAATAGTTGATTTTACATACATAGATGGTAGAATATGATGTATTGGCTCAAAAAAGGTATGTTAATGCTTTATTCATGATTCATTTCCATGATTATATGTTGTAAATTCTTGGCCTAGGGGGAGCATGGTGGTTGCATGCTTGCAAAGAAGGTAAAAATCAGGATTTGTGTGAAATTTCAAGGTTCTTGAGCTTGTTTGAGATATTTGGTTGATGTTTCTAACCAAATAATGATTCTATGAAGCTAAGGAAGATGAATAACATGTTTCTGTAGGTATTCCTTTGACATTAATGTAAAAAGGGGGAGAAGTTCAGTAGTCCACCAACAATGAAAAAGGGGGAGATTGTTGGCATGTGGTCCTATAGGTGTTGTCATTAATGAAAAACACCATTAATGATAAAGTGGATGATGGATTATGGTCATATGATTCTATGTATGATGTTTCCATGATGGTTTAGGTGAGTTCATGATGATACGATGATATTTAGTGAGCATTTCTTGCTTTTGCAAGCCTATTCAGGTGCCTAGGTGATGCTACATGATAGTATGATATTCTTAGATGATTTATAAGTATGTTTAAATGATGGGTGGCAGGTTTGGAGAGTGTTTGGGCACTCACATCAGTTTTAGGGTGCATGCACGAGTGATTGGCTATGTTACAGGTGTTCATTTAAAACATGTATGGATGTTAGGAGGTGTGAGATTGAGTTTTGGAGCTACATGAGCTCATGGATGCATGTATTTAGGTGTATTATGGTGTACCAGGTATTTTTGGGTCATTTTTAGTGATTTCATGATGATTTATAACATTATTTCAGTTGACCCTAGCTTCTACAAGTGTAAAACCCTAAGGGGTAGCTATGCAAGTCTCAATGTTTGGAGAGTTTTAGGTATGATTATGAAATTATTATGATTTGAGAAGTTAGTGTGATGTTTCATGGTGATTTGAGAAAAAAATCAGGTTGTTAGGATGTGAATTTTGTAAGATATGTCAATTTTGGTGAAACAAGGTTAAGAACTAATGCATTTCTAGCTCGAATTTGATCTTCTGATGCTCACCATAAATTATCTGCTTTTCATGGGACCTTATGTATTTTAGGTATGTTTATAGATTTATTCTATAATGTTTAACAAAATAATGATGTCATTTCATTTTCATGTTTTTATGAACGAATGTTAAGAAGGTAAACAACTAGTTACACGTTTGAAACCCTTACTTTGGAAAGAGGTATAAAATAAACTCTTCCCAAGTGGCCATAATTTATTCTTAGTGTATGGATTATGATTGGAACATGTATAATACTCCTTCAGATATCCAAAAAGGTATGATAAAGGTAATGGTGATGAGTGGGCCTCACTCAAACATGCCAGTTTCTAAAGAAGAGTGTTTCGGGACAAGGTTGTCCAAAGGTGTTGCATGCTAAATTGAAAAGAAATTTATGTGAGTTTATATTGATATATAAATAGGTTTAAGTATAATTTCATAAATGTACATGGTCAAATGACCTCTATTCAGTTGACTAGCCAAAGGGCGCTTTGAGGCCATAAAAGCAGTGTTTAGTAAAATGGGAATAAATTGAGCTATAGGTGGAATTTGAGATTATTAAAAATGTTTTGGAAATATGATTCAGATATATTTCCATTTATTTTAGTTGTATCTCATGATGAATACATTTTCTATGTATTACGAGGTTAATATTTGGAAAAAATCCTTTTTTCCAATGCAAGATAGTTTATGATCTACTTGTATGTTTTGAGTTATTTGAAGTAATTAAATATATTAGGTGATGCTTTATATCACATGGAATGTGAATAGGGATGAATTTTGAATCTAATGAATCCATTTATAGGTCTTGAATGTTCCTATAAATGTTTTTATCATCTGATATTTGAAAATAGATGTTTGGGCAAGTTGATTTGGTGAAGACAAAAGTGACTGTGGTTTGAGAAGGTGAGTGTTTCAAGGATTATAAATTTATTATAAGTTTTATAAAGGTTTTGAAATTTACATAAAGTGGTTACATGGAATGTTTTGGTTGAATTTAATTTATTTTGTGGCATAATGAAGTTTCCAGGTCTTGAAGGGTGTAGGAAACAATTGTTTTGAGATGAACAAAGAGTACTAGGCCCATTAAATGAAATAATTTGATTATTTGAGATAAATTGAGACCATTTATGAATTTTAAATGTTATTTTAAGAAATTTAAATGATTTATGGGTCATGAATAAGTATGGTTTTGATGTAAGTGCATTTTATCTTTGTACCCATGGGGTTTTGAGCCATTTTTGGAACTTATAACGAGGTTTTTAGCCATGCCTACCTACTTGGGTAACTTGTGACTATTATGATTTGAATTTGGGTTTTTTTAAGGATTCATGGGTCATGTCAAAGAATGGAAATTTTTGTGTTTGAATTTGAAACCAAGAGAAGCTTATAAAAACATTGTTTTCGGTGATCTTATGCAAACTAGTTGTGTGTGTGCAATAAGTGCTACCTAGGAATATTTTTTGTAGATGTGTGAACATGAATTGAGATCACATCAGGTGGATGAAAGGTCAAGGAATATAAAAAAATCATGTGTGCATGATATTGAAGGTTTGAAAAGTGAAGGAAGAGCTAGTTGCGCGAGTTTGAGTGAAGAGTTGAAGAAGTGCGAGATGAATATTTTTTCTCCATCAGTTTTGGTAAAAAAATCATATATCAGATCATCATAATGTGCTTGAAAGAGTGCTTTATCATCTTTGGGGGAGGGATTGGGGGTGGGTTGTAGCCTCCTTGTGGAGTTAGTGCTTCACAAAATTAGGGGTTAGTGCTCCTTGTAGGGTTGTAGCTCTACTAAACTAGGGGTTGGTGCTCCTTGTGGGGTTGGTGCCTCACTAAATTTTTAAACATATAAATATAAGATTGTTTTTAGTGGGTTTTCTTCCCCTTGAGGGTTTCCCACTTATATCTTGTGTCTTGTGTTGATTATCTTGCTTATGGTTCTTGCACATGTGATTATTTGTTGAATGCACACATTAATGGATAGTTGAATGTTTATGAGTTTTTGAATAATTAAATCTGAAATATTAATTAAAATTATTTTAAGGAATGATTCACCCCCTTAGTCCATTTTTCTTCTAAAAACTCTATCCTTTCTCCATCAAATAGGAATTTTTACTACTCATCACCCTCCATATACTCTTTGTATATTTATCTTTGATGCTACACCTAAAAATTATTGGGCACAATTTCTCTTCCCCTTACTATGGGATATTTCACTCTTTATGTTTTATGTCACGTTATGCCTCATGATGTTCCTTATACTATCCTTTTACGCCATATTTAGCTACATACTATACATACAATTCTTTCTACCCCTGCCATATACTACACAATGCTTGTGATACACCTTCTTCCATGGATAATGCTAATGAAATTACCTATATTGCACATCCTTCTCCTCTTGGGGTGCACCCTAGTGCTACTAATTTACATGATCAATTCTCTATTGGTACCCATGATACTCCTCCCATTGTGTCTCACTCTTGATACACTTCTATTGATCATATGCTTAGTGCTTCCAATGTTACATCTCTCTCCGCACCTTCCCCATCGCAAGTAAGATTATTATATGTTGGTTTTACAATGATTCCTAATCCTTGCACTTTCTAAGATCCTATGCATAATTCATTTACTATGGTTTCACATTATCTTGTTACATCCATGGGGGAAATCAATTCCCCTCTTCCTACCTTTCTGTTTATGGTCATATGGGCTAATTCATACTACTTTATTGTTTATGATCTTCCCAAATTGCACCTATTGCTTCTGATGAGTCTTGTTTCTCTACCTCCATTTCTTGACATTCATATTTATGATCCTTCTATAATTACATATGTTATACATATTTTGACTCATATACTGATCCTTATGTTTTCACTTACTTTTTCCACTATTGCCAACATGCACAATGCTACACCTATTCTATTTTCTCCTAATGGGTACATTATTATTGCTTATACACTTCATATTCATCCAGTTGGGATCTTGGAATCTATAGGGTTTTCCCTCACCATGTTGACATTATTATTTGGTAGCTCTTGTGTTTACAAATGTTTTACCTATTCTAGTTTCGCTATATACATGAAACAATCCTACTCCACATGCGATGCTATATGTACTTTCACATGATATTTGTTCAATTTCTTTAGCATCTAATGGGACATTTCCTACTACTTTAATTTCATATATCATCTTAGAATCTAAACTTGGGGGCCACCCAACTTCCACCACCCATAGTCACATGTTCTACTTTGCAGTTACCTATCCATACTATTCACATACACATCTATACGTTACTCTTGTTTTACAATTCACGTCAATATTTATAACAATTTTTTCTCTCATCTACACTATGTGTACACCTTGATATATCTATATATGCTTCTATATTACTCCATACACATCTTTCTACTCATTCTTACTTATGGATCCTTTTACATACGATACACATACTACTTTCTATATAGGGTATACATCCTTTCATGCACTATATAGACTCTGGATATTCTTACTCATGATGATCAAATCTATTTTCTAGTAGCTCTTGATATACACACTTGGGGCATCACACTTTATCTATCCTCCATCACTAACAATTGTCTCTAGTTCTTATTACTACACTTCATGCTCCACACTTCATGTATAATATTTTCAAACATCACCACATCTCTGGTACACACATTGTACCATCATTAGCCGATGATGCACTCTAACACTATGGTTCACACTTGACTATTGAGGGCACACTTCATCCTTGAACCTCACATAATTTACTTTTACTACAGTCCATGCTCGTGCTTCATGATACATATTTCATATCATCTACTCTCAATCACATACAATACATTTGTTACCCAATGACACACTCTTGTTCTATGGTTCATACTTGAATGTTGAGGGAAAAATTCCTAAATGAACATCACTTGTCACATCATGGATATTATCTATTTATCACTCATGATCTATGCTTCATGCCTATATTTCCAAGCATTACCACATCTCTCAGACACATACTTTATTTTAATTACCCGATGACACACTCTAGTGCTATAGATCAAACTTGAATGTTGAGGGCATACTTCTTGCCTGAACCCTCCATCATTTATTTTCACTACAATCGATACTCATTCCTTCATGATACATCTTTCATAGCATCTACTCTCAATCACATACAATACAATCTTTACCCAATGATGCACTCTAATTACATGGTTTATACTCGATTATTGAGGTTCTAATTCTTAAATGAACCTCACATCATCTAAACTTCACACTCAGTGCTTCATGATATATATTTTCTAGCATCTACTCTCACAAAAAAACACTCATATCTCGATGACACACTCTTGTTCTATGGTTCATTATTGATTGTTGAGGGAGAAATTCTAAATGAACCTTATCTCACACACATTTTCTAGGGGTGTAATGTGTCCCCTCTCCTCTACACATATTACACATCGCAGCACACCATCACATTCATATAGCATTTACACATCTTGGTTTCATTTACTCTTGTTAGCTTATACTACTTACATGTTACACTTTATTTTCCATGCTTGTTGGATTCTTAGTATGTCAATATCTTTTTCTATACACACATGCACATTCACTTGGTATCTTGAGGTGAATTTAGGACTTTTATAGATTTTCACATGATGTATGATGCTCGACACTTTCTCTTCATGAGTCCTTCTGAGGTTCCTAGGGGGCATCTACCTTTATTGCTCTCATACTCTATAACTCATGGATCCTATTTTAACACTATTTACCACTTCCTAGCACTACCACTTTGCTTTTCAATGATATATGTATGCATTGACATACTACTTATCTTTCTAACATGATAACATGTGTTTCATGTGTAAAATTTTCCTTACAAGACTTTATAAAGCCGTGGTTATCTTTCAAATGTTTCTTGCTATATTTTATCGGCTATGCCTATATCTTTCTTGATAATTATGTTCTTATGCCCACTTTGATCTAGATTATCTTGTGACATTGTGAGTAATGTCCCATGTATGAAACCTTCTTTTCATGGTCCATCTTGTCTTTCTACTTATTTGTTACATTTTATTCCATTACATGCCAATTATTATTACAACTAACACTTTTTTACTAGCCCATCTTGTTTGCATGTTCCTTGATTTTTACCATGCACATCCCCTACCCCCTGCATGTATCTACACTCAGATATGCATATCAGCTTCAGGTCCTCTCCTTTGGGCCACATTCTCCTATAGTTGTCACATACACCCAAATGAGGTGAAACCTATTAGGTGAACAAATAAACTTTACAACAACTCAAAGCTATAGATAAGAATAACACAAGTACCAAATCAACATATGCACATAGTCACGAGAATGGGCTAGAATTAGACAAGAAACTAGCACCCAGTCCTAGAAAATAGTGGTGGGTACTTTTTCTCCCCTTAGGAACTTGTGTCATGGGGGTAAAAATAGTCAATTTCTCATTTCAACATAGTTTCTAGTAGTTTAGAGTACAGTTATCCAATAGCAAGAACTTGCGTCTAGTTACATAATACATTCAATTGCTTACAATCAATTTCAATAATAACAATATGAACAACATGTTACAAATAATGGATGAACCATCTACAGTGGTGCTTAATGGGAAATGTCATAGAAGGAGAGAAAATAGACCTCTCTCCCCAACACTTTTCTCTTGGCACAAAATCACCAAAAAAACTCACTCTTGGTATGAGATCACAAAAAAACTCTCTCGATGTGAAATCACTCAAAAAAACTCACTCTCAGCATGAAGTTGCCCAAAAACATCACCATAAACAAGGCATCCAAATCTAGCAACATCTCCAAGAAAATATGACAACTTTCTATCTTTTACTATCTTATACATCAGGTGCACACTTTCCTTTTACACACTTTTACTTACTTATACATACATTAATATGATTTTTGATATACAAAACTTTGAATACTATTTTTCTATTATTTTACATGTATTTCCTTAATATGCAACAAGAAGAATCTCACATCAGCAAGCACAAGATATAACAACACACTATTATGCATACACTTCACCCATAGGGTCTACTTCCCTCTCCTAGTCTCCATGCTTCACATTACGATCACTTCATACTCTACTTGTACACTCGGCACACTATTGGCAACACTCTTTTCTACAATATTATAAGGTACACATATTCTATATAATTTATGCTATCGAGTAATCATTCAACAACATAAAGTGGGGAAAATTTAGACACAAAATCTATGCACTTAGGTACATTTTTATGTCCTAAAACATACTAATGTATACTTGACTCCCAAGAAAGAAAACTAGTGATTGAAAATGTATTTTGGGCCTTTTACTTTATCTCTTTCATTCTTTTTGGAGTTACAAATATTACAACCTTGATGGAATTGGAATTATTTATCTTTTATGACCTCGACACTAGTGCCCAGCTTAGGAAAAAAGTGTCGGGGCACTCCTATCCCTATTGAGCACGGTTGACCTCATTTATCATTTTCTTACCCTTTTGGGTCTCTTTTACTTATTGGGCATATTTTAGTACTTTGGGTTGGCCTTTTAGTTGTAAATTACGAAATTCAAACAAGGGAATCATATATATGCTTAGTTATTACACTTAAATGAGGGGATAAGCACTAATGATTATCTACTATCACCTAAACTTGCTTCCAAAGGCACAAGACCAATTCAAAAGGAACCCATCTAGCACATCCACACAAGGGAAAAGGGCTACATTACTATGCATACACAACATATGAGGGGAATTTCATTCTATTCCATCTCACACATTTTCATACTTGGAGCAGTTTATATATGGACCACTATCATAGTAAAACTTGCATAAGATCAACCTAGGGCATCATTACACACACAAACACACATAACTACATGGATTATGAGATATAGTGTAATGCTAAATCATATGATCAATATTTGGGTGACCACCGAGGTCTATATGACCCCCATTATGCATCTATTTTATTTGGTTTGATGTGGTTTTGGGTATGTGCAACTAGATATCTATTTTCCAAGTTACACGTATGACTAGAGACATTGGATCAAAACTAGAGAAAAAAAGAGTACTAACAAATAAGATCTTCTAGCCTAGAAAAGGACATAACCTAAGCATCGACTTGACACTAGCACTTAGATTAGTTATTAACACCTAGATGCTCATGTACTCTAATGGGTGCTTCTGTCTCTGTATATTTATGAGTGTCACAACCCTCGGTGATCCTTGCCGAAACTCTTCCTAGTTTGTTCCATCGGATTCTCGGCTTATATCACTTCTAGATCACTTGGAAATATGCTAAGTCAGCTTTTTCTCTCTTTATTGCTTAGGGTTTCATTTTGTATATGATTATTAGTTGTGTCTTATAAAATTTTATCTTTAGTTATAATAGTTACTTTGAAATTAAATATTTAACTCAATTTATATTATGTCATTTTAAGTAAGGTCGGACGTCACAAAAGAAGATAATTGTAGTCAATGCTCATGATAAATTAAATTGAACTTTAACTTAGTAAATGTGAAAATGGAAATTCTTATTAAATAAAAAGTGAATCAAGGATAACTTACACTTGTGTGCCATGAGTGAAGAGATAGAGTTGTTCATGTATATTTGATACCTTGGAGATGGTTGGAATAGTTCCAAGGATTTAGGTGTCCTATCACCAAACTGAAAATTTAAGAACCTTGTCACCAAAATAAATATTTAGGTGTCCTATTGCCAAGGGAAGAGTATTGCGATATTTTTACCTCCAACCATTAACACTTCCACATGGATAAGCACCATTGCGATGGTCACAAAAGTAATAGAAATTCATCATAGATGATGCCGAGAAACCACGATAATTAGGTCCCTTGCCCAAAGTATGCAATTTGCCACTAATTTTGTTCTCATTGTTCCCGATACTATCTTGTAAGTGAGTATGTGATGCTGGAAATTAGAAAATATTTTCATTGGATACTAGTTTATTCCCCCAATATAGAACCACATAAGTGGGACACTAGCACCCAACCTTCCTTTCGATTTGGGATCTTTTTCCATACATTTATTTTGGCCCAAGTCTTATTCTAAATCTATTTCTTAGCTCTTTTTTATTCTGATTTTATTGTGTACTAATATGTGTCTAGTCTTTAAACTAATGACAGGGTGAAATAGTCACCCAATGATTTCCTCCACCTGTTTGGGGTGCATGAGTTGAACCAAGGTGATCACATCCCCAATGAGAAAAGATCAAACTAATTTGCACATATGAAATTGAAATATTGTAGGGGGAATAGGGAATGCACATGGTGACAACCATGACACATGAAAAATAATGGGAAAGGCTATCCAAATGTACTAGTCAAAAATAAACATGACATGATGCAATAAAAACTAGTCATAACACACGATAAGATGGGAAAATACACGTGTATCTGGTTGAATACATGAGAAACCACTCATGATGTCACAAGACACTCAAATCCTTAGAGGATATAGAAGAAAAACATGTAATCAAGCATAAGGCATATCCCACGAATAATGACTATCAAGATACAAATATAGATAAGATATAATAAAATTAGATAACCATGGTTGACAATAGACCTATAATATAAAATATACATATGAAGCACCCGTTAACATGTTATAAAAATTTATAGTGTGTGACAATGTATAAAAATGAAAGTAGGAATGAAATTAGTATATATTGCAATAATATAACCTGAATATATACAAATAGTAAAGGTAGATACCCCAAGATCCCCAATGGGATTGGTACTAAATAGTTCCAAACATCATACATCATGTAGAAAATGTAAGTGATCTACATTCACCTCAAAAAGTACCATGTGAACATACATGTGTGTATGGAAAAATGATAGAGCATACTATAAATCCAAGTAACATGATAAGAAATGTGTAACACATAATAATATGAGTAAGAAAGGATACAAACAATCAAGATCTGGGCTAGAATTTTTTAATTTGTGTAAATTTTTGAAAGGAATGATATGACTAGGATAGGGGAGAAAGGTTTCCCCCATTGATGTGTGTAGAGTAACGTCCATATAGGTACATGCACCCTCAACATTCGTGTATGAACCAAGAACAAGAGTGTGTCATATGGTAGTAGGGGGATAACACAAGAGCTACCAAACAATAATGTCGACAGCAGTGAGGGGAAAACCCTACAAAGTCCAATATTCCAACTATACGATTCTTAAGTGTAATGAAATAAATAATAAGAGTGTGTCTAGTAGGAGAAACTAGAATAGGTGAAACATTGGGCTTATTGGAAATAGTGGAAAAAGTAAGTGCAAACATAAGGATCAATTTGTGAGTCAAGATATGTGTAACATATGTAATGTTAGGAGGCTCATCAATATCAACTAAAAAAATGTAGGGAGGGACACAAGAATTGTCATACGTAATAGGTGTAATTTGGAAACATTAGAAGCATTAAACTTACATGTAGTATCCCATATGATCATATACATAAATGTAGAAAGAGGAGAACTGATTTTGATCTCTAAACCTCTAGCTTTGGAAATTTACAAGACCACAAAAGAAATTAATGTTTTACTTTCAATTTCGAACATGAAATATTGTTTGAAGTTAGTGAAAATATCTTTGTGATTAGAATTATATGCAGCGAAGGGAAAGGAATTAAAACCAACAAGACAACCAAATTTTTATCCTGGAAAGCCCCAATTTGAGGGAAAACCAGTCGGGAAGGGCAATTACTCTTTCTTCCCACTTATATGTATTGGTCAATTCAAAAGATACATATTACAATAAGATGAAGGAAAGTAAAAAATGTAAACACTTCCCCTCTATACTTGTTTTCTCTGTTCTCACACACCTTGCTCCTACAATTCAACTCAAACACTGAATTCTTCTTGCTTACTTCTCCAATGAATTGATATCCAACTCCACTTTATCTCCATGTATTTATAGCTACTTCTCATGTGATCCAAAGGTGCTGATAGAGAATGAGAAGGGTAGTATAGAAGAATAGACATAGTCCAGATGATCCAAATTCATGATTGTTTGTGGATTTATTTTATTTTTCCATCCATTAGTGATGAAAATGCTAGTGTCTATAGAATTGTGGTTGTGTAACTGCCATAGTGGTTACAAAACTATCGATTTGTGCGGGGGGTGGTTACACAACCATAGGGGAGGTTATACAACCACCTCTTTGTACAGAGGGGTGGTTACGTAACTTGAAAATCTACTATACATTTTTCTAAGTTTTCCTTCCTAGGTACTAGTTGTTTTGATGAATTGGTGTTCTTTAGATCCCTATGGATCACACTTCCCCTTCTCAAGAGGCTTTTCGTCTAAAAAATCTTATTGGGAGAGTAGATGAGGAAACAATTCCCTCACTTTCTCCTTTGAGTACCACTGGGCTTACCTTGGTATCTTCCCTTTTAGTCTAACCTTCCAAGACTCCCGGTACCTCTCGTTGTCTCTCTAATCTTTTGTTGAAAAACTATGTCCTCCTCCAATTCACCTCATGAGTCCAAGACACAATCTTCTATCAAAAATAACAATTGACACTCTTCTTCTTCATCAAGCATGGATTACTCATATAGGTGCAAGTTATCACAATTTACTACTAAGTACATCCACATGAATGGTGGAAAATCAAGTTTGAAGGAATTTTCTCTAACCTACTCCAATATAGTGAATGGTCCATATCGTAGTGGCTTGAGTTTCCTTATTTTTCCTTGTAATATTTCCTTGCTCAAGTAAAGCCAAAATTTGTCTCCAACATGAAGTGTAGGTTCTCTCATATGCTGATCATGTCTAGCCTTATAATTGGCTTGAGATATTTCTAATTGTTCTTTCCCTTGACATGGATTTTGCAAATCATCTCAATGAATGTTTCTACTCTTGTCACCTCTAAATCACGTATCTCTCCTTCCTCATGCTTCCAAACTGCTATTTCTAGTTGATTCTTAGGTAGATATCCCAACCATGCTTCAAATGGTGACTTCATAGTGGATGTGTGTATTTACCAGTTGTAGGAATGTTGAATGTAGTCTAAATAATCATCCCAAGTCCATGGATATTTGCTATTATACCCTCTGATCAGCTACACCAAATTCCTATTCACTACCTCTATTTTCCCATCTATCTGTGGATGAAAGGTCATGCTACTCTATAGCTTGGTTTCCATCTTGTCCCACAAAGTAGTCCAAAAATTCCCCAAGAACCTGGAATCTCTGTAAAAAATAATAGCATTTGGAAAACCAAAATGCACCCATACATTAACAAAGAAAATTTCAGCTTCATCATATGCTTTTATTGTATTATTACATACCATAAGAATACACATCTTACTTGAGTCTATCTAAAACAACATATAGATAATCATGGCCATGTTTATAAATAGATTGTCCTCCTACAAAATCCATAGAAATATCCTCCCATTTGTTTTGTTGTGGAGCTAGATTTCTTCACAATGAGCATGCATTACATGTGGCTGGTTTACATAGTAATCGATGTCAATTGGCTAACCAATATCAGTCAAGAGAGGAATCACCATCAGTTAGGGAACCGACATTGGTTTCTGTGAGTGGAAGTTTATATTTAACTCACGAGAATTATATATAACCTTTGATTTAAAGGTTAGCTAAAGGTTTTAAATGTATAGCTAAGGTGCACTAAGTTTTTATATGGCTATATAAGATTGAAATCTAGGGTTAGAAGATATATTGCATGTAACTAATTATTATTACATGTGGAATCCTTGGTTGAGAGGAAGAAGAAGAAGAAGAAGAAAAATATGGTTACATGAAGACAAAACTTTCATGTAGAGAAGCTTGTGAAAGGAAATAACATGTACATCTAAATGGTAAGAAGAGTGTAATGTCTTCTACTATATTTCCTTTGTATTGTTATTGTCTCATTGTAATGGATTGCATAGTATGAAAAGCACATAGGTTTTCTTCTTACAAATCCACATGTTGTTGTGAGATATTTTATTGAGTTTCTTCTTGTAGATCCATAGGTTATTGTGAGATCTTGTATTATAGATCCATGAGATCATGTTTTATTGTTAATCCATGTAGATTTAGTATTATAGAGGAGGTTATCTTCATGTTTTCACAGGTTGATGCAGTGATGAAGGAGAGACTTGCTTCTTGGTGTATAGTTATGATTGCACATTGGTAGACCCATGTGAGAGGTCTTATTTGTAGATTCATAGGAAAGCTTGGTTGCGGTTAAGAGATATAGTAGTTCCTGGTTATGTGATATTTTTTGTTGGTTTAGAGGCATGGTTGTAGTGCACTCATGGATATCTGTTTAGAGATCGGGAGGAGAAGATATCCTGGGAGAGATACATTGTACTCTTGTGGGAAGAGTTGATTTGTACTCTTGTTTATTATATATACGAGATATCTATCTTTTGTGGACATAGCCCACACTGGGTGAACCATGGTATATGTTGTGTTATGTGTGTATACTTTATTTAGATTTAGATTTATGTAGTTTACATTTCTATTGTTGTAGATTTTGGGGAATTGATTCCATTTCCGCATTCCATAATTCCTAACACCTGGATGAGTAGGGACTAGTAAAGGCATATGAAAACCTTCCTTCCTGATTTTAGGATTACTTATACAACATAGTTTACATCCTCTTATGAATTTAGATACTTATTCTTGTATATTGGGCCAATACATGTACCTTTGCAAGTGGGCTAAGGTCTTATTAATACTTGAAATGTCCCATTACTTTCAAGAAATGTGCTTCCCTCATCAATAAAAATATTTATTCCCTTAGTACACAAAGCTTCCCCATTGGTAAAGTAGCCCATCTTTGAGATAACAATATTTAATACTTTTCCTTTCAGCCCCTTGAAAATACAACTGCTGATATGTCACCCCAAATTATTTTTCTTGAGCATATGCCTCCCCGTAATCTTCCTTCATGAAGGAATCAATCTGAGAGATAGTGGCCAAATAAGATATTTTATCTTGTGTGGGAAGCCTAAACAACATGTCTACCATCAAATTTGTGGTACCTTTCTTTTCTTTGATCACCAAATGGAACTGTTTAAGGAATCCCATATACTTGTAGTGCCTTGCTTACTTGTAATTTAGATTGTGTTTGCAAATCTTTGGAGAGGTTTGTGGTCAGTGTGCACTATAGTTTCTTTACCCAACAAATAATGTTTCCATTTATTTATTTCTGAACTAGTGCATACGATTATTTATCATAAATATAATATCCTCTAGTTGTTGGAGTGAAAGTTTCTTAATGATAACATATTGGCTTACCTCCCTATAACAACATTGTTCCCATAACATAATCATTGACATATGTCTCTTCTTCAAAGGGTTGTTGTAAATTGGGAAGAGAAAGTACTGGAGCATGACTAATCTTGTATTTTAACAACTCAAAATCCTTATCTATTTCTTTACCCTAGTCAAAACATTTACTCTTTGCATCTGCATCTGTGTGTGCAAAGGTGTTACAATAGAGGAGAATCTGAATGAACTTCCTCATGTATTGTACTACTCCCACAAAACTTCTAGTCTTTGTGGCTCCCGTTGGTGTTGGCTAGTTGGTGATGGCTTACACCTTATATCCACTCATATCTCTCCTCCTCCAACCACGTGCCCAAGATAAACAAGTGACTATTTCAAAAATTCACATTTCTTCATATTGCATAGAAGTTGTTTTTCCTTGAGAACTTACAAGACTTGCTGCAAATGTGTTAGATGTTCCTCCCATGTAGAACTAAAAATCATAATATCATCTAGATAAATAATGACACATGAATCCATGAACTCCCGCAATACATCATTCATCAAGATCATAAATTTAGCTGGTGCATTACATATACCAAATGGAATTACTAACCAATCATACAAACCCTATTTTGTTTTAAAGGAAATCTGCCATATATCCTCCTACTTCATCCTTACCTAGTGATACCCGAATTGAGATCCAAATTCATGATAAAAAATTTCATGTTAAATCTTGTCTAGAATCTCATCTATGTGTGGAAGTGGATATTTTTTTATTTACAATGATCTTATTCAAGGCTCGGTGGTCAACGCAAATCCTCCAAGAACCATCCTTCTTCAGCACCATCACAATAGGTGAACCGCATGGTGAGGTGCTTGGGCGTATTACCCCTTGGTCCAATAGCTCTTGGAGTTGTTTCTTTACCTCTGTACTCTCCAGTAAGGATTTCCTATACAATCTAATGTTTGGTAGAGAGGCCTCTAGAAAAAGCTAAATCTCATGATCTACCTCCTACTTTGGTGGTAACCCGCTTGGAGTCTGAAATAATTCCTGAATAGACTAAATAATACTATCCAAATCCTTCATCCCTTAATTAGAAACATCTGAAATTTCCACCCCATCTTGTTTATCCTTTAATAAAATTAAACAAAATTGATTATGATTTTCTTGAATTAGTATTTTTACTTCGTTAACACTTACCATAGCAATATTTGTCTTACACTGGTGTGCTCGGATGTTGTAACTAATTCCATCCTTGACCCATCTATAGCAGTTCTCCCTTATTATGAATATGGCATCCCTGATATATAAGTAAGGACTTCTAAAAACAACATCAAATACATCAATTAGAATTACACCACTTCCAATACATATATATACTGAGAATTTGACCCAAAATGGAACTAATATCTTCTTGTTACCTGAATCTCTACATCCTTCTTCACCCATCCCAAAAGATATAGATGTGGATGATCGTAATTTTCAAGACTAAGCTTCTTGACAAACGTGTAAATCAAATTAGATTGAGAACTAGTATCAACTGTTCTCGGCCCCAAAACTCCATTCTTTTGAAGTCAAGTTTTGAAAATTTTGAGTCTGTACCTTGGAGTATTGGATCACGTCGAGCTTGGCATTGTTTGCAATTTTCCCATTCATGAAGAAAATTTGAAAGTTGGGCATAATGGTGAAGTTTCTTCCCTTCTTTTTATTTTTATTTTCTTCCCGCATTCGGGAATGACAGGCATATCTTCCTTGTTAAATTTTTCCCCAGAATCCATGGGTAGTACATGGGCATCTCTGATTGGATGTGGTTTGGTCATGTTTCAAGTGATAGAAAAGGCCTCCACGCATCCAAATGGTGCAACTCTAGGGGTAGGGTCTAAGGGACAGTCCTCAAATAAGCATAGGCTTTTCGTGTGTCCCAGATTTAAAATGAAGTTAAAACAAGTTCAAATAGGCTAAGTATGGAAGGTTTAGCGAATGACACCACATACCTCATCGGTGCAACTTCAAGAGTCAAAGTTGGGGGCAGTTCTCAAACTTGCGCCCTATCCTTCACATGTCCTAGGTCAAAAAAGAAGGAGATGATTGTTAAAATTGACTAAGTATGGGTGGGTTGGCGGAAGTCTCCACATGCCTTAATGACACAATTTTGAAGTGAAATCAAAGGGTCAATATCCAAATGAGCGCCAGCTCACCACATGGTTAAATTCAATGGAGAGACAGAGTTGGCCATTGAAAAGTCCAAAACTAGCGAAAGGAGCCACACATCGGCTCGACACAATTTCAGGAGGTGTTTCCAAAGTAGAAATTCAAATGAGCGCCATCTCTCCACATGTATAGGGGTCAACATAAGTCAAGCAGGAAATTTTCCCCAATTGGCTAAGTATAAAGGAACTGGCAGAGCTCTCCATGTGTCATCTTGGCATAGCTTCAAAGGAAAAAAATGCAAAAGGCATCTGCAGGCCCGCTCCAATCAATTCCTTCCATGTGGGTGGCCCAAATTTAAAGTTGTAGAGGAAAATCAAATGGCCCATGTTTTAACTAGTGAAATAATGAAATGGCCGCATATTTAAAAACCTTTTTTCACCATTAATGTTTCTTTGCAAATAAAGAATTCGAAAGGGTGTGGATGATTGGAATAAGTTGTAATTGTTTCTTGCTTTCTCAAGGAATTTGTAACCATCTCTTGCGAGCTATATCACGGGCTTTCAAATCCATTGTATGGGTTGGAATTTTGATATTTTGGAACTGTAATTTCTAATTAGAAGAAATCAATACAAAGGTTTTCCCCTTTTCCTCTGCTTTCTCTTTCCTTCTTACTTTGATCTGTGAATCATTTAATCCTTGCATGCTTAGAAACTTTGTGTTCTAGTTTATACAATCTCAAGAACTTTGGGTCTACGGATTGTGCCCATCATAAACGTGAATGGTTCTACTCTATATCTCATTTTCTCAATATGTATAAGGGTTTTCTATGCCATCTCTTTTCCCTGAAAGTATTGTCTTCTTATGCCTCCCTCATCTCTTCAAGTCTTATATACTCATGTATTGATAACTTTCCAGGAATAAAATACATTTCAAGATATCAGGAAACCACCATTGAATGAAAGATTGTGTATTTGCACATAGGTTTTGCCCCTGCTTTTAATAAGGGAACCTATTCCATTAAAGAGGAGGGACTTACTTGTCCCCTGACTATGGTTTCATTACAAGTGCAAATCTGAAACCCAACAGTTTTTGGAGACTCCACTGGGGAATTTGTTTAACAAATTTCCTTTCTTAAAAGAACAACTAATTTGATCATTTCTTTGATTTGGCGACTCTAAGATATACTCATGGTAAAAGGGATCTTGGAATTGAATATCCCCAATTTTAACTCTTGGATTAACAAGGTTCTCAACTTCCTCCAACAAGAAGAAATATAAGAGCTCGTTCCACAAACACACCTCCTATTGAAGAAAAAGTTACGGTAGTAGCATTCCTCAAGCACAACTTATCCCTAATATCTGTGCCATAATTCTTGCTGGTGTCTTAGTTTCACTTCAAGAAATATTTCCAAGGGTGGCAGCACCTTTGCCTTGGGATAAAGAGTTGGGCCTCTGGCTCTTCCTCAACCATTGTGTGAGTTACCTATGGGTAACAGGAAGAATTTTACCAAATTTAGAGGTGATGGAAAAGTACACCCTGATGAACACATTGCAGCCTTCATTGTTGCATGTGGGGTCCTTGGAGTTGAACATGAGGATGTCTCTGTGAGGCTATTTGTGGAAACCTTGCAAGACAATGTTGCAGATTGGTTTTACCATCTTCCTGTTGGGACCATCATCGATTGGACTACTATGAGGACTGAATTTGAGTAGCATTTCAAACCTGCTGAGGATGTGCATGCTTTGCTAGCTCAGATTTCTCAAATCAAGGAGTCACATGAGCCTATGAGAGAATTTGTGGCCAAGTTTAACAAGTTGGTTGATAAGATTCCACTAGATACTAGGCTTGTTGATCAGATTCAAAAGTGTTTCTTCTTGAATGCTCAATTTTTGGAAGTAAGCTATGCCCTGAGGAGAGAAAATCTTGCAACTTTGGATGCTAATAAGAGATTGGCTGTCAGTGTGGAAGATGACTTGATCATGTCTGGCAAGCTGAAAAGGGAGTTTTTCAAATCCAAAGCATCTTCTTCTTCCCCTTCTCCTGGAGGTAATGCAGATCAATTGGTGCAAAAGCTGGCTAATGACCTCATTGCCATAAAAAATCAATTGACTCAACATGTTCCATATCAAGATGTTATAAGGAATAAATTTCAACCTAGGAACCGCTTGCCCTCTTCTCAAACCAGGTTGGCCATTGAAGGTCCACCCCTCAAGGTGCCTGTCAATGCTACTTGTGAGGTTCTTGAGCCTAATGATGATGAAGAAAATGGGCTCTATGATGAACAAGAAGAGGAAGTTGATGAAGAACTGGAAGAGCCTGGTGGTTCTCAAGTTCATTTCCTCACCACTGAAGGTGTGGATGATGAAGATGACTATGATGATGTAGTGGCTAAGATGAATAGTGAGTCATATGTTGTTATGACCTGGGAGCAGACCAAAAAAAGGAAAAAGTGGTGTAACATGCAAAAATATCCAAGGAGTACCCCATCACCATCCCAGTGATTATAAGAAGAGGATCTCCTAGATCTACTACTTCCACCCAAAAGGTAAGTTTTGATAGTCCTTCTTCCTCTACTTCTACTTTTGAGAATTCTTGTCCAAAAATGATAAAACTGATAGATGAAAATATCCTCCTACTCCTAATGTTGATTCCCCATCCACATCTAGATATTTTGACATTATAGACCATCTTAAAAAGACCAAGATTCAAATTTCTGAGGTAGAGTTCTATCAAAACCATCCTAAATCCTTTTCCAAAATGGTTAACTTTGTAAATTCTAAGTCTAAAACCCCAGCCCATTCGTCTAAAGGCATTTTTCCCACTCCTTCTTCTCCACCTCAATCCAGCCTTATGGCTATAGTCACTTCACCCAATGAGAAGATCAAACCCTTCTATGTGACTCTCCTCATAGCTGGCCACAAGCTTAGCAATTATGTCATTGATTTTGGTGCATCTAATAATGTAATGCCTACAAAAGTGGCTCATGTTTTGGGTCTAACCCACACTTATGGCTCTTATTAATCCATGGAAAGTAGAGAAGTGCCTTTGGTTGGGAGAATCAAGGATGCAAAAGTAGATTTTTTGCTTTACAAGAGAAGAACATCTTGACTACCATCTTGGTTGCTGATATCCCTCCTTTTTATGACATGCTACTAAGTAGGAACTTTTGCAAAGATGTTGGAGGTGAAATCCAAATGGATTGGTCACATGCCTTGATCCCTGTAAATGGGAAGATGAAGAAGCTATTTCCTGAGAAACAAGCAAAGTATATTTTGCAAAAGATAGATGATCCTAAAGCACAAATATTGTATGAAGACATTGGGCATGGGAACTACATGATCATGTCACAAGAGGAGACAAGTCTACCAAAGGGAGTGTTGCTTGATCCTAATGGTGTGTGGACTTTGGAGTTTGATGGAAGATGCTCTTCAGCTAGTTCTAGAGCTGGTGTAGTGCTCATTTCTCCTAGGGGTAAGGTTCATCCTTTCTACTTCAAATTTCAGTTTGAAAATACCAACAATACTACCGAGTATGAGGCCCTTATTCTTGGGTTGAGCATGGCGAATAAAATGAGAGTGAAGAACCTTCTTTCTCATGGAGATGTAGAGCTATGGTTTAAACAAGTTAGAGATGTTTATTAGGTAAAGAACAAAAGGTTAAAACAATATAGGAATATGGTTTGGGATTCCATTGAATTCCTTGATGATTTTTCCATTGAAGTTGTGCCAAGGGAAAGGAACACTAGGGCTAACTCTCTAGCTATTTTAGGGTCCTTGTTGATTCCTCATCCCGATTTTACTTAGGAGAAATTCACCTTTGAGCTGATCCATAGACCCGGTGTGCTTGAAAATGCAAATAAGCTGGAAAGTTTTCAATGATGACAAGCCTTTACTTTCTTTCTTGGAGCCCGAGACAACTTTGATCAGTTGTACTTTGAAGGAAGTGACAATCTTCGTAGAGAGTGTGTGTCATCAAATGATGAGGGTGTCAAAGAAGAGATGGATCAAGATTGATGCATTAAACCGAAAGGCAACAAAATTCCTAAAGGGCTGGTGAGTTTGGAGGATATTTTGATAAAAATGATAGATATATGAAGTCTAAAGTTTCCCAAGGAGCCCGACAATCTGCTTTGAGATCCCTAAAGTGAATATTGGGAGTATTGATGATCCCAAAATGGTTAACATTGGAAAATGTTGCACTCGGGAAGAGAAACATAAGGTGGTGAATATGTTGAAGAGGTATGTTGATGTTCGCCTACTCTTATGATGATCTTTAGGCTTTTCAACCTAAAGAAATGCAACATTTCATTCCTCTTAAGCTTGGGATAAAACCTTCCAAACAGAAACAAAGGAAATTGTTATCCAAAACAAGCACATGCTTATTTTTGGCTAACTCCTCCTCTTTTTCCTTTGCTGGTACTTAAATGAATTTTTGCATGCTTCGGGACTCAAAAGTTTTGGGTATGATTTCATCAGATAGAGGATTTTCTCACCTTTCTAGAAAGGTAAAGAAGTCCTCCTAACTCCTTGTATTTTTTGAGTTATGGCTCACATGTGAGTTTGGAGGGGAAATTTTCCCTAGGCGGGCCCATGGAGGTAAGGAGGAAAATTTGCCAGGGAGTCTCAGGCCGGTGGAGCGGAGTTGGAAAATTTTCCAAGGAAATTGGTGGGTTGGTGGAGACAGGGAGAAAATTTGGGCACTTAGCCCTTTTTGTGGAAAAAGGGCGCAAAGGAAATATTTGGCCCGTGGGCCCGATAAAGGGGAAGCAGCGCCACGGCGGGGTTGGGAAGAAGTTAATTTTTTTGCCTTTTTGGTCAAAAAGGTTGAAGGCAAGAAATGAGCCCATGATCCCATCAATGAATTAGAAAGCACCACGTGTCATGCGGGACTGCGGGCGTGGAGAGTTTTTGGGAAATTTTTCCAATTTGAAAAGAGAGAGAAAAGGCAGGTCTTCGGCCTGTGGATCATCTAGAGGGTGCCACGTGTCATGTGGACCTAAGGGGCCACAGAGATAATTTTGGGAAATTTTTTCAAAAAGGAAAAATTTAAAGTTTGACCATGCCGACCCCAATTTTGACTCTGTTTTTTACTAGGTTTTCCCTAAATCTTCAAAAGGTCATATCTTTCGATCCAGTGGTAAAAATTCATCAAATTTGGTACCATTGGAAATATATCAACGCCCTCTATGCCATGGAATCTTCAAATTTGATTTTTGGTCAAGTTTGGTGGGATAAAATTAAGGAAATGTCTCTGGCATGGGAAAAAATGCAGAACCGACCCCCAACCACCAAAATTGATGAAGTATGGCACTCGTTTCTTCTCCAGCATGGAAAAATGCATCAAAAAATGGATTTTTGAGGGTGCTTATACGTACCCAAAATTGTATGTACTTTATCTGATCAGAAATTGGTTACAAAAACCCCATGATGATTAAGATCCCTTCGCAAGGTGTTCGAATCTAGAAATCTCGGCCGAGTATACATTTACATCCCAAAGCCTTGTCCAAATTTCTCTACATGTTTTGTCCTAACCTTTTCTCTCTTTTTCCTTATTTTTTTGTTGTTAGTTATAGGACCGCCTCCCTGCCAGGGTGGTGGTCCTATAACCGTCACCCAAGATAGGGCGGTAGTCCTGTAACCGTCACCCGAGCTAGGGCGGTGGTCCTATAACCGTCACCCTGCGTAGGCGGCGGTCCCGTCTCGCACTTTCCGAATGCTTCGATGATCACGTCAAGCGTGAAAATTCAATTTGCATCCACATTTCTCAACCACTAAAGCTTGTATTTATGTTTTAGCCACCTGAATAATGATTTATCTTTGTTTAATGGTGAGAGAGTTCAATTTGAACTTGCCTTCTGGTGATTGTAAATGCTATAAATATGTAGCTTGTTTACAAGTAAATGGTCTTGGTTCTTTGGTTTGAGTCTTCATTCTTGAGCTTCATCTTCAATACTTAGTCCTAGATTTTTTTATGAGTCATTTTATGTTTAGCATGGATTAGAATTACGAATATTTAGTCATGCCTCATTGTACACCGACAACGATCCTGCTAGGAATTGCATAGGCCAAGTTACATTCTCTTGAGCCATCCCTCTCCTACTTGTACTTTATTGTATTTCTCTGAAGCTGCTATTTCTCATTGTTTGAGTACCTGCTTGTTTATCATTTTGTTTCATCATTGCTTTGTAACGACCTGCTTAGGAATCGCATAGGCCAAGCCGATTCACTAGCGCCATCCCTCTCCTACTTGTGCTTTGTGCCATTTTTACTTCAAAGTGACTACCATCCCAGTGCCTTCTCTTGTTGATATTTCTATACTCCTACTCTTTCTAGATTCATGTGAACACGCAAGAATGAAGAGATCATTATGAGGGGACAAGCTACAACAAAACTGGATTTACCTCTGCTTAGTAAACTCCAGGTTTAAATTGTCAAAGTTATTATCAAATAGAGTAGCGAATCATTTTATTTCAGTTAAGCTTACTTTCAATATTGCCAGGGAAGCTGTGGGGAATGATAGTTTCTGAGAAACTATGATTTGTTCCTCACTTCTGAGGTAGGATTGAAGGTTTTCAATTAAGTTAATTAGCTGTCTTTTATTTAGATTCACACATCTGCACAGGTGAATAACCACACCGGGTTATCTCACTTGTTTAGTTTTAGTATAAAAGTAGTTTAATAAGTTGTTTGTAATTATAATATTTCAATCGTGTATTTTGTTTAGATTAGTTTCCCTTTCAGTAGTATAAATTGTTATTTTCGGTATAATTTAATTCAGAGTTTTCAAACTAGATTAAATGCTTAAATTCTAGTTAGGAGGATAAACCACTAGGGAATTTATGCTACCCGCTCATAGCCTCTAAATCTCCCCTTTGTCATTTCAACTACCAGGAGATCCCACTACCAAATCTTAGTCACTGATCCTCCCATGGTTAGTCATAGGAAAGTTCCTTGCCAATTCTCATCCTCGCTTACGCTTTGTCTATTGTAGAAAATATGCCATAATCCCGGCTGTGGCTTCATCTAAGTCACCCGCATTACAAACCACCGGCTATCTCGGCATGACCTCGAGATGTTGGGTACAGGGAAATTCACTTTCCGATTATCATCCTCACATGTCACTTTTACGTCGTACAAAATTGGTGAACCCGACATGAAACAAACAACTGTTTCACCTTCTCTTTTAGTGTTTCGTCTCCTTGTGTCACTTTTCTATCGTACAAAATTGGTGAACCCGATGTGAAACAAACAACTATTTCACCTTCTCTTTTAGTGTTTCGTCTCCTTTCATCCACCTTCACTCTTACCCATTATTCTCGCGGGTATTCATATACCCCCAAATATGTCGGGATTCGATGCATATGGTAGAGCTCTCATAGGTCTTGAAGCATACTACACTCAATGAATAGATAGTCATCACCCTTGCTCTCATTGTGGGGTGACAACTATTCAAATAACCAATTATCAACACAAACTCCATCTCCAAGGATCAGATATGGCTCATCTTTCCAAATAGAGGAGTTGGATCAGCTTGCTCAAACACAACAAATAGAGCCTTTAGGCTCGAACAATATGACGTTCACAGGAGAATATGGTTTGTCTCCTCGAGTCTTGCTTAGACCACAAATTAGTAGACAATCAGACCCATACCTGGTTTTAGATGATGAACATTCAGTATGTTATGCCAGAAATGAACAATGCTCTCGGAGTATGTACCCACCTATAGGGAATTTACAAACACAACCCGAGGTCTCTTTTCAAGAAAATACCTCCATACCACTACAGATAGGAAACACCCTCGGGGAAACTTGGTAGGGAAATGATCAATTCATAGCGGGATATCACATGCCTATACAACACCATGATATACAACAAACACCGCTAAAGAAAAATACCGTGACTTCACCAAATGAAGTCATTTCAACGTTAGTAGAAAAAGTGAGGGGATTAGAACTTGCTCAAGCAAATCAAAATTCCCAATTCATGTAGGTAGGAAATTCCAATCCTCCACACCATCCTACCCAAATGCATTGATAAATTTATTTTTGAGGGTTACCTTGCTGATTTCATGGATGTTGTCTATTGGTGGGTGCAAAAAATCAATTTGCCCACGTTTTTCACCTTTCTTCATTTTGCTTCATCGTTAAAAGCCAATTTTGGCTCATTTAGTAATGGTTGGATGGTTTTGTTCTTGCAGACTCCCCTCTTCCCCTTGGCACTTGAATTCATGGAGTTTTAGGCCTCCCATTAGAAATAAAATACATTTTTCCTCCTTTCCATTGTAATGCATCGTATCAAAAACTGGGAATGATAAAGCATGCTCTGTGAATGAATTTTCAATCCTTTCTTGCGTTTATTGTTTCCTTTTGATCCTTCATTACATTTTGGTAATTTGTGCATGTTCTAGTGTTGCATTCTTATGATCTATGTCTATTTGCAAAAATAGAGGTCCATCACTCCTTTGGTGTATCACCATTTTTACTTAGTTTTGTTTCCTTTTGCATCTTTTAACTTTGTCTCCTTGGAATCTAGAGTAGGATTTAGCATTGAACCTCTACAAAATTCATGCATACACCTAAACAGAGGGGTAAGAACTAGCTTTCTCTAGAGAGTTTTCTCACCTTGCAAGGTCCCACACCTTGGAGAAAACTCAATGTTGTGCAATCACACTAAATGACCCAATTATGGACTGCAGATATGAAGGTCATTTAGGGGGTGTTGTAGATTTGCACTAATAGGAATATAATCCAAAGATAGCTGATACAATTTTCCAAGAAATAAAAAATATTTTGAAGGCTAATATCATCTTCCCCATCTACCATTCAACATGGATTGCTAATATAGTTCATGTCGGAAGAAGAATGGTGAGATCCGGATTGTGTGGACTTTAGAAATCTAAATCGGGGTTCTTTGAAGGACAACTACCCTCTCCCCATGATGGAGCAATTATTGTAAGCTATCACGAGGCTTGGAGATGCTATCTATGTAGATGGATACTGGGTACAATCAAGTAGAGGTGAATACTACGAGATCAACATAAGACTGCCTTTGACTCCTTGGGGCACCTTTACATACAAGAGGATGCCATTTGGTCTCATCAATGTTGGTGCTACTTTCCGAGAGGGCCATTACTTGGATTTTGGCAGTTTGAAAGGGAAACACATTGTTTTGTCTTTGGATGACTTGAGAGTGTTTTCTAAAGCAAGAAAAGATCACTTCTACACCTTGAAATAGTATTGCGAAGTGTAGAGAGTGTGGAATTTATTTAAACCCTAAGAAGTCTTTGTTTTGTATCACAAAAGGAAAATTGTTGGGACACATTGTTTCAAAAGAAGGGATCAAGATTGATTCGAGAGAGAGTTCGGGCCATCCAGAAAATTCCTCTTCCATCAAGTAAGAAAGGTATCCATTCTTTCTTTGGTTGATCGATTTCCTAAGGAGATTCATCCCTATTTTATAGAACTTACTATGAGCATTGCTCGCATTATGCAAGGAAGAAAACTTTTTGTTTGTCTTCTCAAGGGAAGAAATCATTTGAGAACATTAAACAGGCTATTGCAAAGACTCCAATATTGGCGTGCCTGAATTTAGCAAAGATTTCATTATCTATTGTTATGCCACTGAAAATACCCTAGCTGCTATGTTAGCCCAAAAGAATGTTGAAGATCATGAGCTCCCAATTGAATTCATGAGTTATGTCTTGAAAAATCATGAGATGAAGTACACCATGATGGAGAAACATGATTTTGTAGTCATTAAAGTTGTCAAGTAGTTTAGGTTTTACATCCTTAATTCTCATTCTATGGTGCTGGTGCCTGATACAACAATCAAATCCATTATTACTCAACAAGAATTTAGAACCAAGAGAGGTAATTGGGTAGCAAAGGTGCAAGAGTATGATCTTGACATTAGGCCAACAAAGCTGGTTTGGGGTAAGGGCCTGTGTGAACTCATTTCTAAGGGAGCTACCAAGGAGTTGTCCAAAGATGGAGTTGATGTCCCTGTTGTTCCATTCCTCAGCTTGAAAGATGTATGTCATGCTAACATTGCTCACTTTCATACCTATGGAGAGTGTCCATCTCACTTGAGTGCCAAAGAGAAGAGAGCCATCAAACTGAGATTTGCACAATATGTGCTATGGGAGAATGCTTTGTTCAAACGAGGCATAGATGGAAGGTTTTTAAAGTGTGTAGACAAAGAGAAACAAAAAAAGTTGTTCTTTTATTTTCATGACCAGGCTTGTGGAGGTCATTTCTCTTACTGTAACAACTCATAAAATACTTCATGTTGGTTATTATTGGTCCACTCTATTCAGAGATGCATCAAAATGGGTTGGTAAATGTGAAGCATGCCAAATGTTTGTTGGAAGACCTAAGTTGGCTGCTTTTCCACTAAATCCAGTAGTGATTGATGAGCCCTTTCAACAATGGGGATTGGATTTTATTGGAACTCTTAACCCACCTTCTAGTGCTGGACATACCCATGTGTTGACTGCCATAGATTACTTCACCAAGTGGGTGGAAGCCATCCCAGTCAAGAGCACTACTTCTGAGGTAGTTTGCAACTTCATTAAGGAGAACATATTGATCGGGTTTGGGACCCCAAAAAAATTGTGACTGACAATGCTTCTAACTTTTCTTCTACTGAGATGATGGAATTTTGCTATGGGTATGGGATCTCACTTTCTCATTCTTCAGATTACTACCCCCAAGGGAATGGAAAGGTAGAATCAACAAACAAGAACTTGGCGAACATAGTTAGAAAGCTTGCAAATGATTCTTAGAGGAATTGGCATAATAATCTATATGATGCACTTTGGGTGACAAAATTAAACCCAAGAGAGAAATTGGAATGTATCCTTTCCAAGTGGTGTATGGTTTGGAAGTTCAACCTGCTAGTTACTGATGGAATTACCACCTTGTGATTTGATGAAAACTATTGAAGATTTAAGTTTTAGTAGCTCTTTGGACAAGATAATTTTGTACCTTCAGAAGATTAATGAGGATAGATTGCAAGTGGTTGACAAGATAATAGCTCATCAGTTGAAAGTGGAGGATTTGTTTGACAAGAAATCCAAACCTAGAGTTTTCCAAGTGGGAGATATTGTGCTACTTTGGGAAAAAGACATGAGCCATGAGGAAGTCATGGTAAGTTTGATTCTCTTTGGCTTGGTCCTTTTAGAATCGACATTTTTATGGAGATAACTCTTTTTTCCTGGATTACATGGATGGATATCCTCTCCCACTTCCTTATAGTGGGAAATACTTAAAGTTTTTCAAGTCCTAGGTGGCTAGGAAGTCCTTTTGTACATTGCGTTTGGTTTTTGGTTTTTGGCTTGTGTCCCTTTCTTGTTCTTTGATGTGTGGTGTGTTTTGTTTTGGGTCTTCCCTTTTGGTTTGTTTTGTTTCTTTTCCCGTCTCGTGTGTGTTGCCTTGTATTGGTTTTTATTTTGAATCCTTTTCCTAATGAATAAGGCACTGGTCCTCTTTCCTAGAGTTATTTACAGTTCTTGATCTTACCTTGTGTCTTTGTTCCAAGCCAAGTCATCCCCAGAAAGAGCCAGGAATTGTTGGCCCCAAAAATCCATTCTTTTGAAGTCAAGTTTCAAAATTTTTGATTCTATACCTTGGAGTATGGGATTGCATCAAGCTGGCATTGTTTGTAGTTCTCCCATTCATGAAGAACAATTTGAAAGTTGGGCGTAATGGTGAATTTTCTTCCCTTATTTTTATTATTATTTTCTTCCCATGCAATGATGGGAATGACATGCGTATCTTTCCGTTAAATTTTCCTAGAATCCATGGGTAGTATGTGGGCATCTCTGATTAGATGTGGTTCACTCATGTTTCAAGTGACAACCGATGCCTCCATGCATCTAAACAATGTAACTCTAGGGGGTAGGGTCCAAGGGACAATCCTCAAATAAGCGCAGGTTTTCGCATGTCCCAGGTTCAAAATGAAGGTAAAACAAGCTCAAATCGGCTAAGTATGGAAGGTTTAGTAGACGGTGCCACGTGCCTCATCGGTGTAACTTCAAGAGTCAAAGCTAGGGGCAATTCTCAAACTTGTGCCAATCCTCCACGTGTCCCAGGTCCAAAAGAGAAGGAGTTAATCGTTAAAATTGACTAAGTATGGGCGGGTTGGCGGAAGTCTCCACGTGCCTTAACGGTGCAATTTTGAAGTGAAATCAAAGGGTCAATCTCCAAATGAGCACTAGCTCACCACATGGTCAAATTCAATGGAGAGATAGAGTTGGCCATTAAAAATTCTAAATAGGTAGAAGGAGCCACGCATCATTTCTCGACGCATTTCATGAGGTGTTTCCAAAGTATAAATTCAAATGAGTGCCAACTCTCCGTGGGTCAACATAAGTCAAGTATGAAATTGGCTCGAATCGGATAAGTATAAAGGAACCGACAAAGGTCTCACGTGTAGCTCGGCGTAGCTTCAGTAGACACTTATAATTACACCCAAGCAATTGCTTACTAATTATCCCCACTCATATTCCCTCTTGTTGTCATTAATTAATTACAATACGCTAATTGATTAAGTCACCTATCCAACTAACACCTAATTAACGACCTTAGTTAATAAATCACCTCTTCTATCTAGATTAATTAATTATTATTAATTAATTAGTCTTCCCTTCATTTAACTAATAAATCAATATTTAATTGATTTAATCCCCTTCTAATAGCCTAAATCGTACTAATATTCCTCTAATTAGCTTCTATAAGCTTACATCTACCTATTAGTTAATCACCTTTGATTAATTAAAACACCCCCAACTCCCATGACTTGCTAAGCATAAATTAAACCCTTCTAAAGTAAGGTTACCTTTAATAAAGCAACCTTATCCATTCCTAATCATGTTTTACCTTTATCCCACATGCAAAGGGATGAAGTGTTTCCTTTATCCATTGGGCTATATAAGGAGCCCTCCTTCTACCTTTATACCTACACCTAATTCCCTTGAGAAAGCAAAAGAAAGCACATAGTCTTGCACTAAAATCCTTTTGCCATTCTCAAGCCCTTCCATCATCCATCTTGAAGAGCTAAGCCTCACACCCAAGCATCCTTGAAGGATCAAAGCAAGCAATATTGTTGATTGCCATTGGACTACATAGGTCCATTTGATTTAATTAGGCAATTTAGAAGAATAGAGTTCTTGATTTGCATTATGTTTGATTTCACTATTTCAAAGTTATGATGCTAGTGTAGGCCTTGTTCATTTCTTCATCTTGATGGTACTCTTTTTTTTTTCTAGCTAGGTTAGGGAACTATTTTAGGTGGTAGTTCTTGCTTTCAATCTAACTTAGGAAAAAGAATACTTGTACACATTTGGCATGCCCGGTGGGACCTTAGTCCCATGGCATTTTAGTTTAAGTTTCATTGTTTTGGCTAACTTTTGATATGCACATGTAGTAATTAATGTCCATTTTCTTGGAATTTTTGCTAATTTGATATGTGTAACTTCTTGTTCATAGCCATTATTTTAATGGGTTGTTTCCATTTTAAACTAACTTGTCAAAATTTGAGATATTGTGAGCTTTCTTGTGTTTTTGCCATATTTTGGTTGCAGGTGTGGCATAGGCACATTTTTAGGAGCACACATTTTTAGGAGCGCGAGCACGTTTTTTTCATGGCACACACTCTCTGGGTGGCGCAAGTGCACTTTGTCAAAACCTAGCTCTCTATTTATCGACCCAGCACACATACACACTAACCTTGGCACACACCTAACCTAACGTGCGTAGATGCACTAAACACAGGCGTAGACACATTTTCATACTTTACCTTCACTTTGTTCAAAACTTCGTCGATCAGCACACACCCTAACCCAGCGCACACACTTTTTTTAGTGGCGCGTAGACACATTTTTGGTGCACGGGTGTTACATCGGAATCGGGACTATTTTACAAAGCGGTGGCACACACGTCTTTCTTTGGTGCAGAATTTTTCTAATTTTCACCTATTTTTATCGTAGGTAGCGCATACACTCTTTTCGTGGCACACATGCCTCTCGGGTGGCGCAGGTGCACGGTAAGTCAAAATCACACAGTGGCACACACGTCTTTTTGGTGGCACACACGCCTCTCGAGTGGCGCAGGTGCACTGTAAATTAGAAACACACAGAGTGGCACACACATGTTTTGGTAGGCACACCTGGTGCACACACATAAAAACAGAGCATAAAAGCGCAGGTATATCTGTTTAATCCGGTTTTTAGTTACAACTTTTTAGTGCTCCTTGTTTTGATCATAACTTTTGACTCGTTAACCCATTTTTGGAGTTTGAATAAGCGTTGGAAAGATAATGGAGTGTACTTTGTGAGGGAACTTCAAAATTAGATACCTTTGGTATACTATATTCTATCACAAAACTCCCAAAATGCCCGGAGACCTCCAAAAATGCAAATTACTAAAAACTGCTAAAAAAGTGCAAAAAATTGGATTTCTAGAATTTTTTTATTTTCTTGGTTTTCTAATTCTTGCAGGTTTTATCTAATCACATACTCATTTTTGTAGGATGTTTTTACATGCTTTTACTTGATTAAATAAACTTTTCATGTTTACTTATAGGAATAAGATCACGTATGCTCTTCCCTCGCATCCCTTGGGTGATCTTGGGAATCATAAATGATTCTTAAGTCCTTTTTGATGCTTTGAGGTTGTTGGGAATATTTGAGTTTGAATTGGTTAACTTGGTGTATTTGAATTAAAGTGTTTTTCCATTTGATATCTTTTTGGATTTTGGAAACATCACGTATGCTCTTCTCTTGCGTCCTTGGATGATCTGGAGAATCAGAAATGGTGTTTTCTCTTTTGATGGAAAACTACTAAAAATCATCATACAGGACCAAAATACCCATCGCTTGTCAAAGAATGGAGGAATCAAAACAAAAGTCAAAAACTACTAATACAGTTGTTATACAGGTTGCCAAAAGGTGTTTCAAGCAAACCACACCTAATTAAACAAGATAAAACAAACAACATATTCAAAACATTGTATATTAGGTTTCGAAAAGGGTACGTCCCTCTCCACTCAACTGAACATAACCCCTTTGGCATAACGCCTTAAGCTACAACAATGGGGGTGGTTCTAGGAACCCCAAAGTAGTCCACGCAAGAGGGAACCTTGTGGATGAAATGGGAAGTGCTCCGCACTACCTATCGACTAGTGATTCCTTTGTGAGATAGCATTACAAGTTGTCCCTACGTGACCCTTTTAAGTACACGATGGATGCATTTACTACCCACTTGTGCTTGAAGGGGGAAAAGTCGAGATACTCCCAAACTAGTCAGTGTGACTTTTTGGGTAAATCGTCCCACTCGTGGATAATCTTTGTAACACCTAGGATGAGAGAACCACCTAGGAAAATATACTTTGGCCAGGAGCCCACTTTGACCATTCTAAAATAGTGTTGAGTTGTGAACCATCTTTTTATTGCGAAACGTGTGACGTTACTTTTGCTTAGTTTTTACTTGCCTTAGGGTGAGGTGAAACTCTGCCAAAGTGAAGCCAACATTTTTCATCCCCATTTTTTATTTTCTTCCTTCACATTCTTTTGACACTTTGTTGATCAAAAAGGGACTACCTTTGTGTTACCAATCGATTGTTTTTGCCACTTTTTTGTCCATTTACGCCCATCCATGTTTGCGGATGGGTAAGTTAAACATCTAAAGTGTGTGGAGGCATATTTATATCATTGGTAGCCTTTGTGATCTTGATACCCACATCAAGATCATCATCATAGTTAGGATTAATTCATCATTTTATCTCCCTTTGACATGTTACCTTGTTTGCATTGTCTCGACACAATTAAGATACTTATGTCATGTTTTTCGTAAACATGATCTAAGTATCCACATTGTGGCGTTACGCTGCACACATTTTAACACATCCTTAGTATACTTTGACTTAGTTTTTATTTCAAACATTGTCCCAAATCTTGAAGGTGTCCACTTTGTTTGTGTCATTTTTGATACCACATTTTAACACTAATATCTTTCTCCGATACTTGATAGACTTCTTTGACACTAAAACTTGTCTCACTTCTCTTGAAGCTTTATGTAGACTTACTTTGTTTGTCATTTCGATACCACTTTGACACTAATATCTCACTTCTCCATGAAGCTTGATAGACGTGTCCAATTGGTGTGGTTACGTGGCTTACATTTGTAAACCTCACCCTTTAACATTTAGGTCTTGTTGGTTGTTGAACTTGTCATGGTATCCTTTGATTGGGAGTCACATCTACCCTTTGTTAATATTTATGCCTTGTTCATTTTGAGCTTGACGTAAATATTGACATTGTGTTGATCATTTTTGCATCGACTATCACTTTGCACACGCATTTTCATATGGTGTATTTCCTTGTTGATTGGCTTTGTGTTTCCCACTTGCATGATTGTTCCTTGTGATTATTCATTCAGAAAACTTATTTTCTAGGACAATCCCTCTCGATCTCATCGATATTGCATCATCATGATGTCTATTTTCCTTAGACCTTCTTTGGAAAATCACACACATCTCTCATACTTACAAATGTCTAGTTGGTTGTCCTTATGCTACCCAAATCGACATGTCACTTCCTTCCCTTTGAAGGAGTTCCATCACACTATCTAGATCTAGACATTTGTGCTTAAAACAACACCAAAAATGACTGACTATCGTGTGGTTCCCCATACTTACAAAAATATGGAACCTAGGTTTAGCAATTCAAATCAAAAGATTCCCATTACAACTAAACCTCATTTGGTTCTTCATGCTAGAGAGCCCATACGGGTAACTCGTTCCCCACCTTCATCTCATAGTCGGTGGTATGATTTGGACACTTCTGATCCAAATTATTATTCGAGTTCCCCCCACTCTTCTTCTAATTCTAATCCAAACATTTCCTCTTCTTCTGAGGATTCCAATCCAAATATTTCCTCTTGAATTCTTCTAATGATTCATCAAACTACTGATTCGGATCCAAACTACTATTTGATTCATCTAATTCAACTCCTAAGTCATCTAATGTGACTCCTATGTCATGGTCCTCCCTATCTTTGCAGGAACCTCTTCATCATACATTTAATATGACTCCTACATTGCAGTCCTCCCTTTCTTCACAGGACCCCTTTTATCAGTCACCTCAATGACGTCTTCTTCCTTTGAAGATACGTGTGACTCCAAATCCCTCCAATCAAACATCTAATACAATTCTTGAATCACGGTCCTCTCTTTCTTTGCAGGACCCTTGTTATTATTCATCCAATGTGATTCTTGAATCACGGTCCTCCCCTTCTTCGCAGGACCTTCTTCATCAATCACCCCCAATAAGTCTTCCTTCTTTGAAGATTCATGTGACTCAAAGTCCTTCGAGTCAAACATCTAAATCGACCCATGCATCACAATCTACAGACTTTGGACTTAATCCTACTATTTTACAGATGATATACCATCATATAGGTAGGTCCACACCACCTTCTTCTACTCCTGAGACATCTAGCTACACATCTTCTTCATCCCCCACATCATCTTCTTCTATCAATCATCATCAAACATCTTCTAAGTCTTCCACACCAATTGAATCTCTTTCTTCCAATCAACCCCTGGTGGTTGATCAACAACTCATACCGATTGATCTCTTTCAGAATGAAGAAACAATCAGGGCATTTATAGGGGCATATGAAGATATTCCTTTAGCAGATTACGAGAAAGGATTCTCTTTAGACTTTGATGCGTCTGCATATTGTGAGGAAAATGTTGATTCCTTTTATCAAGAAATGGAGGAAGAGCCTCAAATCATGCAACTTGATCCTCCTCTTATTCTTCCATCTTCACATTCTTCATTATGTGATGAAACTCCTAGGTCTTACATTGATCCATGGCCTATCTTCTCATCACCCAATAACTCTTTGTCTATCATAATTCCTCAATCACAATCTCTTATGGGGTCAACACCAAGTAGCCCTTCATCTTCATCTAGGTGTGGGTCACCTTCTAGTAGCCCTCCCTCTGCTATTTGTGGGACATTTTTGAGTAGTCCACTATCTTCTATTCTTGGGGCATGCCCAACTAGCCCCTTGTCTTCTAGGTATGGATCACCCCGGGTAGTCCATCATCTTCTATTCTTGGGCCACATCTATGGGTCACATCCTAGTAGCCCATCATCTTACATCTATGGGTCACATCCTAGTAGCCCTTCTTCTTCTATTCTTGGGCCACATCCTAGTAGCCCTTCATCTTCTATCTATGGGTCACATCCTAGTAGCCCTTCTTCTTCTATTCTTGGGCCACATCCTAGTAGCCCTTCATCTTCTATCTATGGCTCACCTCCCAGTAGCCCATCTTCTTCAATCCTTGGACCATATCCTTTTCATCAATCACATCATCCTTCTACCAATGATTGGGGCAAGCCCACCATCATTTCTCTCATTCCTATCATCAATCATAAACGTTCACTTTCTTCTCCTTCTCGAGGTCAGAAAAGTCACAAGTTAGCTTATAAGAAACCCAAACAGGTTCATTATCAAGCTCAGGTCAAAACTTCCAAGAGCTCAAAATCTCCCAACAAATCAAACAATCTCAAAATTCTAAATCAAGCGTGATTCAAGAACACACATCAACGTAACCATCAAGTATGGCACAAAGTGCATAAACCTCTGGATAGGGAACTCAAATCCCACATACAAAATCCATGTTTTAGGATAAATCACAGTCCTTTGTTGAGTGTGAACTCACCTCGATCATTGAGATCGGGAAAACATGACTCTTGATAAACAAACACACCTAGTCTCCCTTATCAAGGAAGTCACAAACATTGTTGTTGGATCTTACCACACATAGTGACTTTGTTAGTCCCAACCTCTTAAAACTATCAAAAATCTAAAAAAAAAACAATTCAAAAATAAAAAAAAAAAACATTGAGAAAACACAACAAAAATCAAAGGTACAAAGATCAAACATTGCAATCAGGTATTGTGTACACATGGATGTTTCTTTCTTCCCTTCCTTGCTTATTCTTCTGTAAGTCTTCCTACCATTTTCATCCCTTCGGTGATATTTTGGTTAGCTTATTCACACGCATTTTGTGACATTTATCTCTATGGTATCCATTTGACCCTGGTCTTTTATCACCTTGGTAAATTAAAGAACAATGACCTCTTAGAGATCCTATCACATTCAACATCTAATAAACTTGTTGCGAAGAACTTTTGGACATATTTGTTGACACTAGCCAATGTCATCATCACAATCACTTCCACCTCCTTCCATCAAGCCATCAGTGGTTCTTAACCCCTTGTCAAACAAGAGAGCTGAAATAAGTTTTCAAAAGCAAAAGAATCAAAATCAATCAAAAATCAAAAGCTAAAAGCATACAAAGAAAAAGCAAATTGATATATTACTCTCTCTTGGGGTATTTCCAATAATCTCTATCGGGGCTATGGATGCTAATTGACAGTAGTAGAGCAATGTTGTGATTAGAATCAAATACATCTCCATCGGGGCTATGGATGCCTGGCTGGCAGCGGAGCAATGTACGGCTATCCTTTCACCATCCATTCACAAAATCACCTTTCAAATCAATCATTCCTACACATTGGCTAGGGTGTCTTCACTTGTTGTCTATTAAATCTTCCCTTCAAGAGGTAATAAATTCCACGTGCACACACTGGATCTCTATGAGTAAACAGGATTAGTATGTTACCAAGTGTCTTTTTTTGGACCTTGTTCAGACTCTTACTCTAGTCCATATCTCGTCTCATGATTTGTGCCTTTGGCTAATCACTTCTTCATCGCGAGGCTTCTAAGCTACATTCATATCATTCACATCATTCTTCTACTTCATTTAGAACATCCATGTGTATAAGATTACTTTTTCCATGTTTTGGACACCTTTGTCCCCTTTCACAAAAACAATCTTCTCCTTCCTTTCTATCATGTGCTTTTAGGCCAACTTACGTTGGGGGAATCCTTGCTTCTTCCCAACATTTCATTGGTTTATGTTCACCATCATGTTGAACCTATCCATAATGGCCTTGGGTCCCACTTCTACCTATGAAGAGTTTTTCCTTTGAATACTCCCACCTAATCATTGGGGCATTTTTGCATCTTCACCTTTCTCACACGCACATGGCCTTATGCCCTTGTACATCCCATCTATCACTAGGGGCATCCACGCTTCCTTGTCTTCTTGTACATAGTTTCAGAAAACTTTCAAAATCATCAAAAACATTCAAATATGTTAGAAAAATCATCAAAACATTCAAATATGTTTTAAAAACTTCTAAAAATTGAAAATCATCCTACAAAACATCACTCTTTGGTTCTCACTTGTTCATGTGTGTGACTTGCGGATCATCTTGATCTACCTCCATCAACAAAAGCTAGGTTTTACTTACTTCATCTGTACTCTGGGCACAACAAGTTGCTGGTACTATTTCATAGTGCACATTGCTTTTCCATCGGACCCAAGTGTCCTCCGTTATTCCCCTCACATGTATCCTTGCTTGGGGCACCATCATCAACCCTTGTCGTTAATTTGCACAGTTCATAATTGAAGCTCGATAATAAAAACATTATATTATGTTTCTCTGTTAGTTTAGCTTGTTTACTTTCTCATATTGCATTGCATTTTGTATGTTGCATGGAGTTAGGCATCTTTCACTTTCTCGTATTGCATTGCATTTTGTATGTTGCATGGAGTTGGTGTTTTCAGCAATGGACAATTGTTTGTAGTATGGCTTTTCATGTCATTCTACCTTTGTCGTATGCTTATATTTTTCATAAGGACCGATGATGTAGCTCTTATGGTAATATGATGACATCAAAATTGTTCCAATACATAGTGGCTAGAGGCTAAGCTCTTCTCTCCCTCCTCCATATTTCTTCTACATCACTTTCTTCTCACCCCTAATCTTCTCTCTCATCGGGGCATCTTGCCTCCTCCCCATTCTTCTACTATCTCTCACCTTTTTTGATCGTCGATCGGCTTCTTTCATCACCCCATCGACACTCGAGGGGCATCTCTCCTCCTACTAATTTTTCTTCTATCCCTTCAAAATTTTCTTCCATCTACTATCTTTGAAGTGGCGTCACTTACGCCACCCCAAAGAGGGGAAAATGTAGACACCTATAATTACGCCCAAGCAATTTAAATACTTAAATTGTGCTAATTATCCCTTTCTCACAAATCGATGACATATCATCAAAAGCACTCATATTCCCTCTTATTGTCATTAATTAATTACAATACGCTAATTGATTAAGTCACCTATCCAACTAACACCTAATTAACAACCTTCCATTAATTAATCACCTCTTCTATCTAGATTAATTAATTATTATTAATTAATTAGTCTTCCCCTTCATTTAACTAATAAATCAATATTTAATTGATTTAATCCCCTTCTAATAGCCTAAATCGTACTAATATTCCTCTAATTAGCTTCTATAAGCTTACATCTACCTATTAGTTAATCACCTTTGATTAATTAAAACACCCCCAACTCCCATGACTTGCTAAGCATAAATTAAACCCTTCTAAAGTAAGGTTACCTTTAATAAAGCAACCTTATCCATTCCTAATCATGTTTTACCTTTATCCCACATGCAAAGGGATGAAGTGTTTCCTTTATCCATTGGGCTATATAAGGAGCCCTCCTTCTACCTTTATACCTACACCTAATTCCCTTGAGAAAGCAAAAGAAAGCACATAGTCTTGCACTAAAAGCCTTTTGCCATTCTCAAGCCCTTCCATCATCCATCTTGAAGAGCTAAGCCTCACACCCAAGCATCCTTGAAGGATCAAAGCAAAGCAATATTGTTGATTTCCATTGGACTACATAGGTCCATTTGATTTAATTAGGCAATTAGAAGAATAGAGTTCTTGATTTGCATTATGTTTGATTTCATTATTTCAAAGTTATGATGCTAGTGTAGGCCTTGTTCATTTCTTCATCTTGATGGTACTCTTTCTTGTTTCTAGCTAGGTTTTTTCCTCTACTTTCTCTTTCCTTCTTACTCTGATCTATGAATCATTTAATCCTTACATGCTTAGAAAGTTTGTGTTCTAGTTTATAAAATCTCAAGAACTTTGGGTCTAAGGATTGTGCCCATCATAAACGTGAATGGTTCTACTCTATATCTCATTTTCTCAATACATATAAGAGTTTTCTCTGCCATCTCTTTTCCCCCGAAAGTATTGTCTTCTTATGCCTCCCTCCTCTCTTCAAGTCTTCTATACTCATTTATTTATAAATTTCTAGGCATAAAACACATTTCAAGATATCGGGAAACCACCATTGAATGAAATATTGTGTATTTGTACATAGGTTTTGCCCCTGATTTTAATAAGGGAACCTCTCCCATTAAAGAGGAGGGACTTGCTTGTCCCCTAACTATGGTTTCATTCCAAGTGCAAATCTGAAACCTTGCACAACCAAATCATTTACCTTAGTTCTCTTGATTTGGATTTTGATTTGGAATATTCCACTCATATCCTCTTTCTGGTTCCTAGTTGTTGATATTGGTGGTTGTGCATCTAAGCTTCTTGTCTTCATCCGAATCATCCTCTCTTTCCACCTCTCCATCTATCTTTACAAATTTCATATATTTATTTGAATCCTTTGTTTGGTTCTTTGGATGTAACTCCGGATGTAACTTCCAACATGTAGCATTAGTATGACCATTGATATCACAATTCTTACAAAAATTATTGGGATCTTTACAAGTATTCAAAGTAGTGGAAGTTTTTTTTACGATTCCCCTTCCATTTACCTTTGTTACTTTTTTCCTGCTCTTTACTTGGATGATTTGTTGACTACTTTTTCTTTGACTCCACCTCTCCTTGATTCTTTCATCATCTATGTAATATGATTGCACACAAGATTCATTGAGATCCTTGGGCTTTGTGGAGATTACCTTTCTTCAAAGGTGAGTGTGAATTCCTCCCAAATACTTGTTCATAATGTCCTCATCCTCCAAATCCATATTAAGAAACATGGTTTGTCTCAAACTTAGTAGTATAATCCTACACACTTTGACTACTACCTTGTCTAAAGTACTACCATTTATTCATCTAGTTAGTCTTATGGCCAATAGGAT
The DNA here is from genome assembly GCA_018340775.1 of Taxus wallichiana var. yunnanensis. Classification (NCBI taxonomy): domain Eukaryota; kingdom Viridiplantae; phylum Streptophyta; class Pinopsida; order Cupressales; family Taxaceae; genus Taxus; species Taxus wallichiana. The sequence goes on along the minus strand of CM031237.1, from coordinate 743,845,829 downwards.
ATAAGTTATCTCCAAGAAATTATTTAAAACTCTCCCAAGTATTGAAAATAGGATGGTTCTTACTTTCACAAATGACTAGATGGGTTTCCCACCAAACCAGAGCATGTCCTTCCATTTTGAGACGTGTAAAGGTAATCCTTTGTGCCTCTATGACATTATGCACAAAAAGTAAACTTCCAGTTATTTTAACCATTTATCTAATAACTCTGCATATACTTTTCCTTCAAAGATCTTAATTTCAACCTTAGTTTCAACTTTAAAAGGAGCATGATCAGATTTTACCTTCTCTTTTACAATTGGAGTTTCTTCTTCACACTCTTCTACATCTTCCTCATTGTGGATCTTGCCTATGCCAAAATTTTCAGCTAAAGATCAAACCACTGAGTCCATGTTATCTTGCTTGACTGAAGCCATCTTTTATAGATATGAGAGTTCTTGTTGGTGTCTATACATCCTATCCATCATGGTCTCTAGCATCTCAATTCTATGGACCAAGTTCTCTTCCTCCATTTGATCTCAAACTCTTTGTTTCCACTTCTTCATAGATATGTTTGGATCACAAGGTAAAACTTATTCACCTTTAGACCTTTTCACTTTCATACAAATTAAAATAATGAATACCACAATCTTGGATACTTATCATCAGCTCTCATATGAAAATGATATGTAAACCTCTAGCTTTGGAAATTTACAAGACCATAAAATAAATTACTGTTCTACTTTCAATTTTGAAAATGATAGATTGTTTGAAGTTAGTGAAAAGATATTTGTGCTTAGAATTATTTGCAGCAAAGGGAAAGAAATTAAAACCAACAAGACAACCAGATTTTATCCTAGAAACCCCCAATTTGAGGGAAAACTAGTCGGGAAGGGAAATTGCTCTTTCTTCCCACTTATATGTATTGGCCAATTCAAAAGATACAAATTACAATAAGATGAAGGAAAGTAAACAATGTAAACACTTCCCTTCTATACTTGCTTGCTCTGTTCTCACACACCTTACTCCTATAATTCAATTCTAGCACTTTGAATTCTTCTTGCTTACTTCTCCCATGAATTGATATCCAACTCCACTTTCTCTCCATGTATTTATAGTTTCTTCTCACATCCTCCCGTGTAATGGTGAATGAGAATTATCGTGCGAGAGGAAGAGACATAGTCCGGACTCTCCAAATCCATGACTGTTCATGGATTTTTTTATTTTTCCATCCATTAGTGACAGAACCACTAGTGTCTTTAGACTATTGGTTTCATAACTGCCATGGTGGTTACACAATTTTCATTCTATGCAGGGGTGGTTACACAACCACTAGGGAGGTTACATAACCAACTCTCTACACAGAGGAGTAGTTCTTTAAATTTACTGAGTCTACTCTACATTTTCCTAAATTTTTCTTCTTGGTACTAGTTGTTTCTATGAAGTGGAATTCTTTCCAGATCCCTATGGATCATATTTCCCCCACAAATGGAACAAGTTGAGGTTTAGCCATAGTATATGATTCATGCATAAAAGTTTGGAAAGTGAGTGAGTTAAGAGCATCATGAATCAAATCAACACACTATGTTCTTACTTGTGGTGAGGAGGTTGCAAAAAGTGATGTAACATTGGAATCAATAAGAATATGATCATTAGAAGTGCATCAAGAGTTATGCCAAGAAATAAATTTGAAATCCATGGTCATGGTGACATTGTGAAGGGGATATGAGTGTCTCCCAACACATTAGGTATCATAGATGTAACAACCATCATAAGGGGCAAAGTTCTAGATATAGGAAAGTGTGTAGCAGTATGCATTAGGGATCAAACATCATGTGGATGAGAATGAGACATAGTGGGAGGAGTATCATGGGTGTCAATAGAAAGTTCATCATGTAAACCAGAGAACCATATTCCATCACATGATAATAATGATGTTCAATGTAAGTAGCAACTTAATTATCATGCATGAGATAGATATTACACAAATTAGAAACATGAGATGTTGAATTTATTATAACACTATTCGTTGAAGGAGTGACAAGGGCATGTGTAGAAAGATATGCATACATAGTATGTAACCAAGAATATCCTAAAATGATATTATATTTGAGATTATTAGGCATAAAATGACATAAAACATTAAGAGTGTAAGGTCCTACAATAATGGGTAGAGTGATTTTTCCTAACACTTTCTTAGGTGTGTTATAAAAGCCAAAAATACATAGAGTAGATGGAGTTAGATAAACATCATACATTCCTATTTTATGGAGAAAGAAAATTTTGCATACATTAAGACTGGATCCATGATTAATGAAAACATGCGAAGCACATTACAAATTCAAACTTGAATATATAATAGAGAAGGATTATCATCAATTATATGGTAACCACTGTCGAGAAATAATTTTTCATAAGGAAAAATTAGTGAGTTTTCACCAATGCTCTAGGACTAAGTCCATCCTCTTGGTAATGGGGAGGCTCCCATTTATTGAATGCAAAAAAACAAATCAATGGGTGGCCGTGAAGTTGGGGATCATAAAGGAATAATCCACTAGACATGTGGAAAATTACTTGCACTTAGTACAAGGGAAGAATTTTATTAGTGAAAGGAGGTAGAGGGGAGTAATAATATAGTGAAGGAGGGTTAAATTTGTTAATAGGAACTTGTATATTTTCACAACATTAACCGAGTAAATCTACACTCAATTAGAGGAATTCAACCATGCAAACAAGATAAGACTAAAAACCATAGACACAAAATTCTATTGATTTATTCATCAAAGGAATCAAGTCCTTTCTTGATTTTACAATATCATCATGCTTACAAAGTTGAGTATGCAAGAAATAGAGGAAACATAGACAAAGAGGAAATAAAAGAAAGTAATCTCTTACTTGTATTTAGTAGTGCAAAAATCTATCCACTAGCAACTCACAATTGACAACCCTTTGGAATGGAGGGGCCATTCCAATTTATAGCATTACAAGAAAAGTCTTATCATCTCCCCACATGAATTTTCACCTTCCCTCATCACTTGTGACCTTACACATTCCTAGGAAACAAAAGTGAGCATTTTTCTCATTAATTAAAAATAAATCTTACAATATTAAATTAAAGGTCACTTAAGTGAATAAGACAAAATAGTGAAAAATACCTCCTTAATGAAGAATTATAACATGGAGAGAGAAGAAAGGAGGGAGGAAGAAGAGAAGAGATGATCACTCGACGAAGACAAAGCCTCTACTAATGAAGAACTGATAACTAGAGAACCTTAGGGGAATAATCTTGGAAAGATTTCTTCACCATTGAATTCTTTACTGAAATGGGCCTCCTAGGTGCCATTGTATCCACCTGTGGAATATGAAAAAAATCAAAGAATTGATCTTGGTTTTGGAACGCTGCGAATGGTCTTACATTGGTTGAACAAAACTTGATGATCCTTCACAGTATTGAACTTGTAATTTTGTGAGAGACTCCAAAGTATCGTTGTTAAATGAGAAGGGATTTAACAATGATACTTTAGAGTCTCTCACAAAAATAAAGGATTTTGGGAGTATTCAACTGAAAAAATATTCATTAATTGGAGGTGACCCAAGCTTCCACACATTTTTGTTGATGATTAACTAAAATTAACGATATGTAGTATATGGGGATAGTTAATCTAAGCTATGAAAAATTGTAAATAAATTAAATAAATGTAGTAAATAAGTATGTAAATGAGCTAAACAACTATGCAAAATGAAATGCTAACCCTAATGTGTAAGAGATAAGAGGAAATAAATTATATGAATAACGAGATGCTTGTGGGATTTGTGTCACGAGGTGACCGGAAAACTTGGAGGTGGCAATGACTGTTCGAAGCTCTAAAAAGGATGTATTTGGAATAATTCCATGGAATGAAGTGCTTGGGAAGGGACTAGGGCACGTGTGGGCACTCTGGTCTGCAAACTGGGTGCCCTGGTCTATGTAAAATCCTGAAACTAATCTTCACTTTGGTTCAACAGATTATCTAAAACCATCACTTTTTATCACATTAGATTCATTGTCCTACACCGAGTGTCACCAATAATACAAGATGATGTAAAGACTTGAAAAATACCAAAATAAGTATCAAAACCCTAAAAAAGAAATATGCAAATGAATTTTTCAAACTAACCTTAGCTACCACAACGGTGGGTTTACTAAGAGAGCGGTGCACTACATTTTAGACTACAATGTAGTTCTGGTGAGTGTGTGCATAATGTTCCCTAGGTGCTCTTGTTCTAGTCACACTTTGTGAAGTAGCAAGTAATAAATAGATGTAGAAAATGTAATATTATGTGTGCATGGAATAGAATAGAATCCATACCCCAATGAAGTGTGATGTAGATGTACTAATATTTTGCCTTATGATGGAGCTATGTAGATGCAAGTGATCTCCAATGCAATAGATGGATTCAACTCTAGATGGATGATAGTAGTGAATGATGCTAGGTCCCTCATTATGATCTCATAACTTTATATTTCTAGGTTTATCTTGATCTAATTTCATAATTAACTCCTAAATGGACAACCAAAAAAAAATATAAGAAGCTAAAACAACTAGAAAGATCCGAAAAGATGGTGGGCAAGTGCAAAAGGGACCGGGCACCCATGGTGAGACCAAGGTAACCATGGGTGCGCTAGTACTAATATGGGCATCCTAGTCGAGGCTAAAATAATGCGGGATGTTAGATGTTGACTATGCATGTGGGTGTAAGAGGTTGGTAATGATGAAATAAAATAAAATAAGATGGCCAAAATACATGGGTCAATTAGTACTTTCTTTATCCAGAACCTTCTAAATAGTAGTATGAGACCAAGATAAATAATATCTAAAGTGTATGATTTTATGACTATATTTTCCCCCCACTTTATGTTGGTGAGCATAAAAATTGATAACATAAATTTGATAGATATGTGCACTTGATGTCCATGAAGAGTGTAGTAGAAACATGCCAAAGGACTAGAAAAATATTGGAATGACAAAAAGATGGAGGAGTGTGGAAACTAAAGATGAAAATGTGCAAAAAAAAGTGATGAGAGTGAACCTCAAGCGGAACGTGTGTGCTAATGCTGATGTGTGTAGTGTACTTGCATGGTTAGTAGAGCATGTGTTGTCACAAAGTGTTGTTTTTATTTCACCCATTTGACTACTTGTTTCTCATACGAGACATACCATGTAAGGAGAAAATGATCAAGTATTCAAATATGTATGTATGTATGTGTAAAAACACAATGTAAAAGATACATGTAAAAGTATGTAAATGTAAAATACGCAAATTAAAAAGTGTAAATGGAACATGTGTACCTAATCCATGTCGAGAAAGAGAGTGAAAAATGATATCCTGTGCTATCATGATTTTTGGGAAATTTGACACCATAGGCCGAAGAAGTATAGGGAGGAAATGCTATGTGTTCTCCAACCTTTAACTACTTCCTTGAACTATGTGTGAAGATATCTTTGTATTGTCCTAGTTTTTGGGTGATTAAATGCCACTTTGGCTGAATTAGTGTACGAAGGAACACCCACTTGTAATCTACAATCCTATAACTCGCTTCCCCAAAATGCTAAGGAAACCATGTCATGTAAAATATAGTATGTATAGGGTTTGCAGAATTTTCTAAAACCACTTGTTGTATGTATCCTACAAAGCTAAGCACAAAACTACACTTAACTGAACCGATGTAAATACTTTGTGTTAGTATGTAACCCCTAAATAATGCCCCCTCTTTGGGGTCACATGTGATGTCCTTGATAAGAGAATATGGCCCCAAAATAGGACTAACCGCATGAACTATACACTAGAAAGTGTTTGGTAGAAACCAAGGAACACACGAACAAGAAGTCTAGACAAAGACAAGTGTGAACAAACATGCATGCATATAAAAACAATGTATAAACTATGCAAGCAATGTAAAATCTACCAAGAAAATAAGTAATGAAAACACATAAGAAGACAAGTAAGTCATACAAAGAGTGATGAAGACATGGGACATCACTCACAATGTTTCAAGACAAGTCAAGCCATCATGGCTACAAACTGGAAACAAGTGTGCACACTAAACAAAGGGCAAGGCCTACAAGCAATAGTATATAATGTAACAAACAAGTATGGAAAAAAATATCCCTACATAACAAATGTTGCACATGAAGTACTCATTAGCATGCTATAAATATAACTAGTATGTCTAAAGTGAGTGTAACCAAGTAATGTAAAATGCTACGTACAAAATGAAATAATCTAATCTGGAAGAGATAAATATGGATTCCCCAACAACCAATGTAGGAAGGGTAGAAGGTGAGCATCCATATTGTGTTTAATAGACTGTGTATCTATGATCACAACTAGAAAAATATGTGAACACACATATGTGGATGATATAGATAAATGACATACATGGAATTTAACTAGTGTGTGTAAAGTGACCATGAACAAACACAAGTAAGAAAGATTAAAAACAACCATAATATGTAGTATGATGTGGATGGATGGAATGGAATGTAAGATGGATGGATAGGAGCTACATGCCCCCCGAGTGAATGGAAATGTATGCAGTGAGGTTCATTTGGTTTTCACCCTTAGAAGTCAAGGATGAACTGTAAACAGAGTGCGTCATTAGGAAATGATTGAATAACATGTGTTGTGTCTAGCGTGCTATGATAAATGTGTATATCTCAGTAGTGGTGATGATATATGACATATAAAACAGATGTATTCATAAAACCTATAGCTGAAGCGTATATGAGGACAAGATGAATGAATGGGTGATGATTTAGCCTAAAGAATATATCACTATGAGATGAATGGATGAGTAATGATTTATCCCTAAGCGTATATCACTACAAGATGAGAAGGAGTGGTGATGTAACCTAAGGTGTATACCACTATAAAATGATAGAATAAGTGATGATTTAGCCTAAAGTGTATGTCATTAGGATTGAAATTTCACATGATAGAAGGTCAAATAGTAAATGTGTAAGGTCCATTTGATTTGTAAACCCTCGGTAGTCGAGTATGGACCGAGGAACTAAAGTGTGTCTTAGGATAGTGAGTGTAGTGCATAGAATATAATATAGTATAAGCGATGACCATATGATGAGTAGAATGTGTAAAATGGAAGATGAATAGAACATGTGAATATACGATATGTAGAATGTAAATGTAAGAGGTGTAGAATGTGTAATGTATGATGTATAAGGTGTAATGTACATTGTAGACAAAAAGTAGTATGTATGATAAGTAGAATGGAATGCTAGATGCAATTTTGTATAATGAAGACTAGTATGATGTAAGATGTGTAAATGCACAAGTGTCAAAATTTTGTAGATGAAATTTAAAATGTATGGTGTATGATGCGGGATGTTTGAGTAAATACAGTGTGTAATTCCTATAGTGTAGTGTATGGGGTTCATGTGTAGTAAGCCCTCAACAGTCAAGTGTGAATTGAAGCACAAGAGTGTGTCATCGGATAATGATGATGCTAAAGTATGAATGATTATGTGTATGTATAAGAACGCAAAGATGAGATATGATTAGATGCCACAATGATGTATGCGTAAATGTGAAGAGTGTAATATAATATTATGTAAGTATGCTATAAGGGGGAATGTTAAGTACTATGCCCCAAGTGTGTAAGATGAGGGATGATAATGCAAAGAGGAGAGATGCACTAATGTTAACATGATAGGGGGATGTGTTGGATGTTATGCCCCCAAATGTGTGATGATGCATATATTTTTTGATAAATGATGTTGGACAACCAATAAAGAAGTGATATATGAAGGTGGTGAAATATCATAGAGAGTGTAATATTGATTGAGTAATGGGATAAATAATGAGAAATTGTATGGTATGCATGACAAGTGATAGATGGATGTATGTATGAGTAGTTATGTAATAGATAGATATGCTAATGTAAGGTGAAACAAGGTTCTTTATTGTAACAAACCCCTCAATAGTCATATAAGAACCATAAGAATATGAGTGTGTCATCAGAAGGGTAGAGTGAAAAGAGTCACCTACCAAAGACCAAGTTTGTGTTTAGTGGTGGAAGCATGGTCAGAAAAAGTAACATGAGGACCATGTGATTGTGGTGGAATTTGCAATGTGTCATGACTACTAGTAGGAGGATTAGTTTCTTTGACGAAAGTAATAGGTTGAAGCTTATACTTGAGAGGATGCCAAGTTGCACCAAGTTTTAAAGGAGGTTGCTTAGGTTGACTTGGTAATACAATAGATGACTTAGTAGGAGGAGGTTGTGAACTAATTTTGATAGGTGGTTTATTATGTTGACTTGGTGATGTCATAGGTGGTTTCTTAGGAGGCTCGTGACTAACCAAAGAAGAAGAAGATTTAGGAGCCCATGTGGATGTAACACTCGTATATGGGAACGTAATAGAGAGTTGTTGAATAAATGAAATAAATCCTTGACACTCAAGATATTTGATTCTTTGTTTCAAAGTGTGGTAATTGTTGTAAATATCTTCCCCTCGGGTAGATATAGACAAACGGAAGAATATGGAAACCAAAGAAGCTCAAAGCCCGATGTTTATTGTGACAGGGCGCATGAAAATGGGTGTCGACATGAAAATGGATGCGCCAAGGGCAGGTTAAGGGCGCATGAAAATGGATGTCGACATGTAAAAAGTCACGCCAAGGCATAGGTTAAGGGTGCATGAAAATGGGTGTTGACATGAAAATAGATGCGCCAAGGCGCAGGTTAAGGGTGCATGAAAATGGATGTCGACATGCAAAAAAGTCGCGCCACGGCGCGAGTTAAGGGCGCATGAAAATGGATGTCGACATGCAAAAAGTTGCGCCAGGCGTAGGTTAAGGGCGCATGAAAATGGGTGTCGACATGAAAATGGATGCGCCAAGGCGCAGGTTAAGGGCGCATGAAAATGGATGTCGACATGCATCAATTTGTGCCAAGGCGTAGGTTAAGGGCACATGAAAATGGGTGTCGACATGAAAAATGGATGCGCCAAGGCGCAGGTTAAGGGCGCATGAAAATGGGTGTCGACATGAAAATGGATGCGCCAAGGCATAGGTTAAGGGCGCATGAAAATGGATGTCGACATGCAAAAAGTCGCGCAAAGGTGTAGGTTAAGGGGGCACAACATTTTGAGTGCTGACAGGAAGTAGACCCTGGCACAGATATTCAGATGGCCATAACTTTTGACAGGGAGCTCAGATTCATGCAAGGTTGGACTTTTTGGAAACATTACGAGTTCCTTTGTCCAACTACGACTATATATCTTTAATTGGGTGGGAAAAAGTTCTTAAAAATTCAAAATATAGTTTGCCACTTTTTGGGTTTGCTAGGGTCCTCACCTACCACCATAATGAGATAAATTAAATGCAACCTGGAGGTGGTTGGGGTAGATTTGGATTTCCTCTCTCTCTCCCCCTCTCTCATTCTTCCTATAAATTGTAAGGGGGCTTCTTTCAAAAGGTTGGAAATTCTTATTTTGCCCCTCCCTTCTTCTCTTTAGCGGTGAATCTATGGAGTTCAAACCTCCCATCTAAAACCCGTAATGAAACTTTGCCTCTTAGCATTTTGTGGTGTATCGTATCAATATTTGGAGAAAATAATGCATGTCTATGGATGATTCTCAACCCTCTCTATGTTCACTTGTATCTTCCCGATCTTTCACCGCAAACCTCGGTTATCTACGCATGATCTTGCACCGCATTTTAATGGTCTCGTGTTTATTGGCAAGACAGTGTTCTTCATTCCTCGGTGCATCACCTTTGTTAGTTTAGGTTTATTTTTTTGCATCTTCTTACCCTATCTCCTTGGAAAGTTAGTTTAGGTTTTGAGTAAACCCTCTACATTTTTACGTGTGCATCTGAACAGAGGAATAGGAACCGACCTTCATTAGGAGAGATTTTCCGATTTCACAAGGTCCCACACTTGGGAAAAGCTCCATGTTATGCAATTGCACTGAGAGTCTCAACCCATCGAGTTGCAGACATCCAGGGGTGTTGTGATTCACCATCAATAGTAATCATTTTCATTATGTCCATTGACTCGATGATAAATGCAATATTGAAGACCGTGATATTTTACTAATCAATAAGGAGGATAGTAATCAGTAGGTGGTAGTGTGATCAACTGATGAATAAGGAGTTGATTGAGAATGTTATCTTGCTTAGAATTTCTATCCAAGATGAGAGGCTCGGGTAATGGTATGACTTGAGGCTCACTAATATGAGAACATGTAGTAGACATAACATGAGATGTAGAAGGAAAACAAACATGCGCTTGAGAAGCATCCTTAAGCTGTTGAATTTCAGATTTGAGAGATGTGATTGTGGATTCCATGGCCTTAAATTTATCTTGGAATAAAGCATGTAGAGCTTGAATTGATTCCAATAGGGGTTGATTATATTGAGGAACACTAGGACTAGGGTTGTCAAATAAATGATCAAATAGAGGAATTTTTGTGTGGTGGCGTATTGTCATCAAGATAACTGGTGTCTAGAGATTTTGTAAAAAATTTGGTAATGGGGATATCTATTAAGTAAATCAGATAAAGAAAATTGACCCATGATAGAGGAAAAATGAGGATCTGTCATCACCAATCCGGCACTATGATAATTCTTCACCGGGAACTCCTCGTGCTATGATTATTTACTAATGCACAGCCTTTAGTTTGGTGGATGTAATCTGGAAACAAAACAACAACATAACACAAGAATACCATCGACTATGATAAGACGGAATGATGACAAATCTGAAATATCAAAGTAAATTATAATATTAACATGAAATTGTTACAATCTCACCCATGAGGTACTTCAAGTGTTATTGACTTCACTTTCCTTTCACCAAGACTATGGGAGAAACTTTACAATTACACCTCTTAATGGCTTCTTCAACACACCTTTAAACTGATGGCTTCCTTCGCACACTTCCTACAATATTTCTCACTACTTCCTTCTATGCTAAATGAGGGGGGTGGCCTCTCTATTTATAGAACTTCCAGATTATCCATCTTATCTCTAAGATAGGATAAGAAATCCACTCGACGAATCATATTCCATACCTTAACTCTTATCTGTACATGTAAGCTTATCTTTTAAGATAAGATAAACCTTATCATTTTACATGGGTTCCACATTTTTAGACTTTTTACAAATAAAATACACAAAATATTTATGACCTCACTCCTTGTCCTTATTACCAATATAATATTTCTAATTCCTAATCATGTAGACCCTACTTCTCTAATTACCCAAACTTTGACATTTTAACATTACCGGACCACTTACGACAAATATTTACTTTTTACAACATTCCTATTGTACTTTGACTGTTACCGTACTCCACATTATTGGCGGCACCGTACTGACGGCGCCATTATCTTCTATCAGACGCTACTACTAATTATACTTAACAACATCCTATTCCTAATACATACATTAATGAAATAGAAATTATGGAGGAAAATTTTAGTGTCGACATCTTCCCCCTTCCTAGCTTCTACTCCGTCCTCGGAGTAGACTATTCTGGTGCTTGGAAAATCTTCAACTTGTCATGGTTGACCCATTTCGTAATGGGAGTTCCATCCAATTCCTCCAGTCAGTACGTACCATTTTCATGCACAGCTGCTATTTTGTAGGGCCCCATCCATTTTGGAAGAAATTTTCTCTGTCTTCTTTTTTTGTATCTGGAATCATATACTAGAACCAAGTCATTCACATGAAATGGAGACCAACGGATCTTTTGATCAAAGTATTCCTTCTGCTTCATTTTCTTCTTATGGCTTGTATCCTTTTCTATTTCCCTCATTTCCTCTAGTAAATGAAGATGTACCAACCTTTCTTTTCTTCGAATCACTTTCATCCATCCTTTCATTTTTCATAACTCTCACAAAGGTGGGAATATCAAACTCAATAGGAAAGAATCGGATCAATGCCATAGGCCAACTGAAATGGGGAGTATCCTGTTGCTGACTTTGATGTTGCCCTATATGCCCACAATGCTGCATGAATCCTTTTATCCCACTTATGTACCTGCAAGGCTGCATCTTTTGCTAGAATTTGACACAACACAAAATTTGTTCGTTCCACCTGTCCATTTGTACTTGGCTTGTATGTTGTTGCCTTCCTATGCTTAATAGAAAATTTATTGACTAGGGCTTCTACTACCTCATTAATGAAGTGGCTTCCTTGATCTGTTACAATTTCTAATGGACAACCAAATCTGGTGACAATGCGTTCATATATGAACCTTGCCACCTCATCCATGGAAGCTATTTTCAATGGCCTAGCTTCAACCCACTTGGTTAAATAATCTGTGGCAACTACAATATACTTATTTTGGTGTGAGGTAGTTGGAAGTGGACCTACAATGTCTATTCCCCACTTTTCAAAGGGACCAAGTGGAAGAATATGGCATAATGGAGCTGATGAAGTCTTACGGTTACCATGTGTTTGAAAAATATCACATGTCTTACAATAATTATAACAATCTTTAAAAAGAGTGGGCCAGTGATAACCTGCATCCAAGATCCTTCTTGCTGTAAGTTGTCCAGAGAAGTGCCCTCCACATGTACCATTGTGGAATTCTTCTAGCAGTTCCTTCCCTTGATCACGTCCAACTGCCCTCTTGTACTATCCATCAGGTCCTATTCGAAATAATACTCCATGCAAAATAGAATATGGACGACTGGCTTGAGTAATATTTCTCTTAGTCTTTGCATTGGCACCATCAGGAAACTTGAATTCATTCAGATAATTCCAAATATCTATGTATTCACTAGGGATTGTGTCAAGGGATAACAAGGCTGCATCGGGGAAATCATCATCATCACAAGATGATCCTAAACCATCATAGGCTCGAGAGAGTGCATCTGCATTGACATGCTTCTTTCCTGGCCTATCTATAATATCAAATTCAAATTCTTATAGCAAAATTATCCATCTTGCTATCCTCCCTAATGGGTTAGGCTTATTTACAATATATTTTAGAGCCTCGATAATCATTACATAACTAGAAATTTTTGCCCTAGCAAGTAATTTCTAAACTTCTTTACAAAAAATGATAGCAGGGCCTCTTTTTCGATTACAGATAATTTACCTCAAAGATCAAGCTCATTTGTCTGCTCCCAAAGTAAATTGGATGTTCATTCCCATTTTCATCCTTTTGGCTCAAAGTACTTCCTAGTGCTGCATCTGAGGCATCAGTGTACACAATGAATGGCTTGCTCCAATCTGGATTCTTCAAAATAGGTGAAGACACTAGGGCTTCCTTCAGTTGTCCAAAAGCTTCATGCGCCTTATTTCCTGGTTCATAAGTAACATCCTTCTTCAAGAACTAGGTTAGTGGCTATGTAATCTTTGAGAAATTCTTGATGAACCTTCTATAGTAACCCACATGGCCTAAAAATGATCTCAACTTACTTCTATTCATAGGAAATGGTAAATCTTTGATTTTTGAAACTTTATTAGGATCAGTACCAATACCATCTCTGGATACAACATGCCCTAACAAAACACCTTTAGAACATCCAAAGACACACTTTGTAGGGTTTAGTGAGGCTTGTGCTTCATCTAACCTTTGAAATGTTGTCTCCATCTGGTGCAGGTGGTCCAACTTGCTCCCATAGATGCAAAAATCATCCAGAAATACTCTGATGAAGGTCCCAATGTAGGGTTTGAACACCCTATTCATCAAACGCTGGAATGTTGCTTGGAGCATTACACAACCCAAAAGGCATAACTCTATAAGCAAACGTTCCCCAAGGAGTGGTGAACGTGGTCTTCAGCTGATCTTTCTCTGCTATACGAACTTGGTTGTAGCTGCTATATCCATCAGCAAAACTATAGCACTCCTGGCCAGCTACTTCGTCCAAGATCTGATCTGAAAATGGAAGAGGGTAATGATCCTTCTTTGTTGCCTTATTGAGCTTCCTGTAATCAACACAAATGCATAGCTTCCCATTCTTTTTTATTGAGATCACAATGGGAGAAACCCATTCTGAATTCTCCACAAAGCAAATACGAATCCTGCATCAAGCAACTTATCTATTTCTTCTTTTACAGTCTTGGAAAAATTAGGATTCATTCTATATGGCATTTGCTTTATGGGCTTAGCACCATCTACCAGCTCAATAGAATGTTCTACCCAACTTACTTGACGGAGTTCCTTGTAATCAAAAGTGAATAGGTGTATGTACCTTCGAAAGAGCTGGAGGTAGGATTCCTTCTCACTCTCCATCACAGCATCACCAATCTTTATTTGTTGGAGACGATCATCAACTTCTTCTTCAGATAATTTTATGGGGTCATGAGTTGGTGTGACTGGAAGGATATCCATGATTGAAACATCAACCTCACTTTCTTCATCTTCAGTGTCCACTTCACTGGTACTAGAGTAATCAGAGGATGTCCAATCATCAGTTTCATCACTTGAATCCACAGGTTCTGCCTTATGATGTCGAGGGATCACGTTTATCTTCACCCTCTCTCTACCACGTCCAAGTGTCATGAAACCTTCATTCCAGTAGTTTCTTGCATGAACTCTCCTTAGCCATGGTCTTCCCAGCAGCATTGGGTACGCAACAGTACCATTTTTCATCACCTGAAAGTCTACCACACATACAACACCCATAACAGATATTGCCACATTTGAAACTACACCTTCTGGTTTAGTTTTTCCTTTATTTAATGACCTTAACATAAGTGTTGAAGGGAGATCAATTTTTAAACCCAACATATTCATTACAGACTCGGTCATTACATTAACTGCAACACCTCCATCAACTAAGACATCATGAATTGAAATACCATTACATAATACCTCAGCTTGTGGAGCATAGGGATCCGCCTCTACCTCCAAAACAGGGACCTCAACCTCCTTTCTTCGTCGAGCATTGAGTCCACTTCGCAACTCCCGCCTCTTCTCAGAAGACATAGCCAAGAGTTGACCATATGTAATATTTGCAGGCCTTTTGGACAGATCTTCCAGGATGGAGTATGGTCCTTGCCCCTGTGAAATCAGAAAATCCTGCACACCCAGCTTTCTTCTCCTATGTTTCTTATTAGTTTCTCCTTTCATCTTCTTAGGATCATTTCCATCTTGATTATCTTTTTCTTTCTTTCTTTTTGTTACAAACACATCTACTTCATTATTTCTGCTCTTATCTACTACATCAAAAGAATTCACAGGTGCTTTTCCTTTATCATTATCTCCTTTACCAGATGTAGAAGCTCTATCTGGACAATTATACTTATAATGACCCTTTTTATAACAACCATAACATACAACTTCAGAAATATTTCTTTTTGGACCTCTATCTCCTCCCTGAGAACTAAATTCTTTTCCTTGAAGAAGATTAATAGTTAACTGACCCATCTTTTTGAGCAGATCTTCATACTCAGTAGATGTACTAGGAGAAATATTTGTGCTCACCGGGAGTGGTTGTGGATTCTGGACCAAAGGTGCTGGTGTAGGCTCTACTTTAGCAACAATTTCTTTGGGCTCCTCTTCCATGCTTTCTTCTTACCTTCTTGCAATCTCCTTTACTTGTTCAATGGTAGCTGGGCGGTCATACTTCACTCGTTGTCTGATCTCTGGCTTCATCCCAAGAATGAAGTGCTTACAGAGGAGATTATCCACGCCATTCATCAACCCATCCGCTAATCCTTCCTTCCGATCCGGCATCGAGCTTCCTCCTTAGCTCTAGAACACGAGCATGATAATCCCTTATCTTCTCCTTCTCTCCTTGGGATAGCTTTGTGATCTCGATCATGAGATCTCGCATATTTCATTGTTCACCAAATTCTTCAAGAAAACTTTCGGTTAATAAATCCCATGAATTTTTCACATTATCACCTAGTGTTTCAAACCACCTAAGTCTTGAACCATCCAAAAAGGTAGGAAAAAATTTAAATCATTGTTCCCTTCTTATAAGGCCATTACAAATACAAGATCGTTTGAACTCTTGAATGAAAGAAGAAGCATCTTCATTAGATTGAGCTGAAAAAATAGGAATCTTTCCCATTTTCAAAAGTAACCACCGTGAAATACCAACCCACAAGTACAATCAACAAGACTTATGTGCACAAATAATTAGAATCACTATACTAGAAAGTGACTTTACACCTTTCTACAGTAAAATAGAAATGACCATGGTAAACTATGGTAAAACTTGACTTACTTTAGCGGTAAAAACTAACTTTCTTGGTAAACACTATTCATAGTAAAAGTGAAGTTCTTGCGGTAAATACTATTCATGGTAAAAGTGACTTTCTGCGGTAAATACTATTCCCAAAAAAATGACTTTACCATGGTAACTACTATTCACAGTAAAAACAAGGTTATCCTCCAATTGATTTTTGACTAAGTGGGAATATCTCTCCAGAAAATCCACCAACGAGGAATGGTCCCGGCAACGGAACCAAAATTTCATCACCAATCCGGCACTATGATAATTATTCACCGGGAACTCCTCGTGCTATGATTATTTACTAATGCACAACCTTTAGTTTGGTGGATGTAATCTGGAAACAAAACAACAACATAACACAAGAATACCATCGACTATGATAAGACGGAATGATGACAAATCTGAAATATCAAAGTAAATTATAATATTAACATGAAATTGTTACAATCTCACCCATGAGGTACTTCAAGTGTTATTGACTTCACTTGCCTTTCACCAAGACTATGGAAGAAACTTTACAATTACACCTCTTAATGGCTTCTTCAACACACCTTTAAACTGATGGCTTCCTTCGCACACTTCCTACAATATTTCTCACTACTTCCTTCTATGCTAAATGAGGGGGTGGCCTCTCTTTTATAGAACTTCCAGATTATCCATCTTATCTCTAAGATAGGATAAGAAATCCACTCGACGAATCATATTCCATACCTTAACTCTTATCTCATACATGTAAGCTTATCTTTTAAGATAAGATAAACCTTATCATTTTACATTGGTTCCACATTTTTAGACTTTTTACAAATAAAATACACAAAATATTTATGACCTCACTCCTTGTCCTTATTACCAATATAATATTTCTAATTCCTAATCATGTAGACCCTACTTCTCTAATTACCCAAACTTTGACATTTTAACATTACCGGACCACTTACGACACATATTTACTTTTTACAACATTCCTATTATACTTTGATCATGCTACCGTACTCCACATTATCGCGGCACCGCATCGACGGCGCCGTTATCTTCTATCGATGCTACTACTAATTATACTTAACAACATCCTATTCCTAATACATACATTAATGAAATAGAAATTATGGAGGAAAATTTTAGTGTCGATAAATCCTAAGCATGAATATCGAAGTACAGTTTCACCAAAATGATTAACTAAAATTAAATAGTATGTAGTATCGAGGGATAGTTAATCTAAGCTATGAAAATATGTAAATAAAGTAAATAAATGCAGTAAAGAAGTATGTAAATAAGATAAAAATCTTTAAAAGGAAATTCTAACCCTAATGTGTAAGAGAGAAGAGGAAAGAAATCAGCTGAATAATAGATGCTCACAGGACTGTGTCACAAAGGTGACTGGAAAACCTAGAGGTGGCAATGAATGTGTAGAAACACTAAAAAGGATGGATTTGGACTGATTCCCTTGATTGAGGCACTTAGGAAGGGACCGAGGTACCTACGAGAACTATGGTCTAAAAAATGGGCACCTGGTCTATGTAAAAGCTCAAAACTAATCTTCATCTGTTCAAGAGATGGTCTAAAACCATCGATGTCTGTTACATCGATTCACTATCCTACACCGAGTGTCACCAAGAATCCAAGATGATGTAAATCCCTACAAGAAGACCAAAAGAAGTATCAAAACCCTAAAAAATAAATATGCAAATGAATGGGTCAGATTAATCTCAAATTTGCCACAACAGGTGGGCTTACTAATTGAGCGCTGCACTACATTTCAGACCCAAATGTAGTTCTAGTGAGTGTGTGCATAATGTACCCTAAGTGCTCTTGTGTCAATCACACTTTGTGAAGTAGCGAGAAATAACTAGATATAGAAAATGTAATAGTATGTGTGCATAGAATAGAATAGAATCCCCCTATGAAGTGTGATGCATATGTCATAGCCTTGTGCCTTGTGATGGAGCTATGTGGATGCAAGTGATCTCCAATGCAATATATGGATGATAGTAGTGAATGATGCTAGGTCCCTCATTATGGTCTCATAACTTTATATTTATAGGGTTATCTTGATCTAATTTCATAATTAACCCTGAAATGGCCAACCACTAAAAAGATAAGAAGCTAAAATGGCTAGAAAGATCCCAAAAGATGGAGGGAAAGTGCAAAAGGAACCGGGTGCCCATGGTGGGACCAGGGCACCCATTGACACCCAAGACTAATTTGGGTTCCCTAGTAGAGGATAAAATTACATGGGATAATAGAAGATGACTGGGATTGTGGGTGCAAGAGGTCGGCAATGATGATAAAAATTCAAAAATATGGCCAAAAGATGGGGGTTAATTAGTACTTTCTTCACTCAAAAACCTTATAAATAATTGTATGAGACCGAGATAAATAATATCTAAAGTGCATAATGTTTTAACTACGGTTGATACCTTCTAAAATTTTTGATGTTTGATCTTCACAAGAATCAAAATCAGAGATAACATCATTCAACATGTCATACCGAGCACTCATCATGTGAGACCAAATAGGAGACAAGTTATCAGTCATGGAAGTGAACACATTTTTACTCACAAAGGAATGAGAATCTAGATTTCTCATTTTAGACACTAATGGAAACACATTATCCTTATGAGATTTATCCTTATTAGTCCACTCTTGGTCATTTTCACCTTAGAATCTGTGGTGATGAAAAATTTGAATAATGAGAGAATGTCTAGAAATAAAGCCTTTCCTTTCTCAAGAATATTTTCAACCCACCTATCATTAGCACTTCACTGCATTGTGTAACCTTGAGCTTTCTTGATTATTGCTAGGTTAAAGCTACTGATAGGAGTGATGGATTATGCAAGAAGAGGTATTATTGCACTTTGTGTTCCAACCATTAATTAACATAAGCAAGCGGTGAGAGTTCTCATATACTCCTCCAACTCGCTCCATTGTTTTTTATATTCCTCATTTCAAGAAAGCATGTGGGAAACAGATTCCTTGAATAGGTGTCAATTAGTAATCATCCCAATTCATGTCTTCCATAGGTTTTACAAACTTTGGTTAGGAAACCTCTACATATTGGGCACTAGAAGCCCCACTGAAGAAACGAGAGGTTACCTGTGCCTTCTTTCCTCGCTTGGTTTTCATGATTTTTGAGATAGCCTCAAAATTAGGTGTTGTGGCATGTTGCATCGTCCTTGAATCACTTCTAAGAAAATATTGAATCGAAGGGAAACCATTTTTTGGAGTGGTCTCAATATTAGGCATGGGTGTAATTTCAAGTGCATGATAGGGAATTACATTTTGCACATGGTGGGATGACTCAATTTCTTAAGAAGATACACTTGGAAGCTAACGAAGAACTTGAGACTTTGAAGGATCAAATTCACCTTGTTAAAGAGGATCAATGGGATCCTCAATGATCTTGTATATCTTACGGATCCTCTTGGGGGGAATAGTCAATGTTATCTTCTTCTAAAACCTTTCACTTTGAGGGTTCTTCTAAATGAGTGGAGCTCATGGTCTTCTTGAATTTCTTCAAAGAAGAAGTGTGAGATACCGGTCTAAATAGAGTTAAATGACCACCGTAATAGATGAAATAAGTTCCTATTCTCTTGAACCATTCTCTTGATATTTGAATTACCATTTCATTCCTTTCCATGACATCATTTAATTATTTTGTATACCATGGGATCAAAGGAAGGGGTGAATATTTTACTCGCTTGATAATGGGGTCTAAAAATTATGATCTATCATCTTTTATTCCCTCAATAAACCAATAAAAATTGAGATACCTCATCTGGTCAACTCTCATCTACATATTATTTTATTTTATCACTTTGAAATCATCAATGCAAATAAACTAGTAGTCTTTAGTTTGAGGTGTATGGTGCGATCTTCGAAAGGTGAAAGTTTAAGGATTTCTCCGATATCATTTAGGGCTAGATGTGTAGGAGTAGACTCGAGGGAAGTAAAATAATATTCAATTTTTGATGCATTTATGACACTATAACATGAATAGATGCCCAAATATATGGGAAAATATGCACCCTTATTTTTTTGTTTCCACATTGGGCATGTTCATGAGATAATTTCATACATAGTTCAAACATTATGATTTTGTCACTTAGGTACCTAGGTAGTTGACGAGGGAAAGATCATAGCTTGAGATCCTGATATAGGTGAAGGTAGAGAAATAGATGAAATGGATCCCATTATTTTTGATAAATGTTACTACTTGAGAAGAGATCCTCAACTCTAGATTTCCCTTGAGGAGTTTTATGATGAGCATGGTGAATGCATCATTCATCTTGGAAAATGATCGTTTATTTCTCTAAAAGTGAGTTATGGATACTTTTTACAAGAAAGTGATTTTGAGATACATTGAGAGAAATGCACAGAATTTGAAGGGTCTCATGAAGGCAAGGACATATACCAAGTAAGAATTCATGTTGAAAATATTTATGGAAGGTAATTGAAGCAATTTCCGATGGTTGTTGTCACTTATAATATGCCCCAAATCTACCACTTAGTTCCCTTAAGTAGAAACAAAGATGAAATGATCCATCCAATCTATTGATTCTTTTATCGCTTCCTCTCCCATCACCCTAATCATTTTAATAATGGAATATGAATAATCTTCATGGAAATAACTCATTGGAAAGTTATTGGGAACATGAGAAGGTTTTATTCCTTACTTGAGCCATGAAATGAGCATTAGGCTTTAAAAATAGGAATCAGCCTTCACCCATTCTTGTGATGCAAATTCCTTGGTTATGATGACCATGTTAATTCTAGTGGGAATCTACAGACACCGAGAAATTCCTTTAGGAGTGAGGACTATAAGGACTAAATTTTGATTTTCCCAAATTATCCTAGAATCATCTTCATAGTGATTTGCACAGTCAGACCAATTCAAAGGCTTATGAATGGACAATGGGTGACCTCCTAATGAGAATAGACTTCTCGACAAGATTTAATCCTCCATTGGTTCACAAGGTCCATCAAACATCATGTTCTTCAAGTATCCCAGATCCACGTGAGTGACATCATTGTCTCCCATATTAGGATATTAAATGATCATGGTTGAAATGGATTCCAGACTTGAATATTAGAAATTCATAGTGTTTATAAGCACTGAGATAGAAATAATGGGAGTTTCCATAAGTCTGTTTAAACTCAATTACAAAACTTTCTATTTTTACAAGGTCCTACCTAGGAATGTTGTTTTTAGTAAGTATTCATCGTTTTCTCTTTATGACACTTTTTTTATCATTTGGAGTGTTGTGAATGGGGAGGATTCACTATATTAGGAAAATTACTATTTTTACACATGCACAATGTCGTATACTTTATATTTTTTCTTTATATGTTTTGGAGGGGAATGCACATGAAAAGTTTTGTTGGAAACAGGTGCATGGTTGAGAATTTATGACCAATTATTCATTATTATATTTATATAGGTC
Organism: Taxus wallichiana var. yunnanensis; assembly: GCA_018340775.1. Taxonomy (NCBI): domain Eukaryota; kingdom Viridiplantae; phylum Streptophyta; class Pinopsida; order Cupressales; family Taxaceae; genus Taxus; species Taxus wallichiana. The sequence continues at coordinate 743,824,209 of CM031237.1, read as the reverse complement.
TGGTGAAATTTGACCAACATGCCTAGTTGAAAATGGAGGTTAGGAGGATGTTTCAATGACACTTTCCAAAAAATAAATAATTTTTTTGGAGATATGGAGAGTTAGTTTGATATTAATGTGATTTTCAACTCATTCGTGACCATAAATGTCTAACTAGGTTTAGAGTGAGGTTTTACCAATGCTATGGGGATAGATGGGATGAAAGGGACATAAAATTGTGATTTTTACCAAATGGTGACAAATGGCATCCTCTCGGTGCCTTGTGTGTGAGATGTAGGGCCGGGAATGATCAATGAATGACCGAGAGGTGCTTCTATGGTGACTAAGGGATGCATGGAGAAGGATGGTCACAATTTTATGTTTCCCTTGTCCCTTTTTAACCTTGGGGGATAGAGGGTACAACTGAGTGCAAAAATGGTGACTTGGCCACTTCTAGAAAATTTGTATTACCCACTGTGGCCAAATTGGGACACTGGGAGTGAAATTTCCTTTTCTTAGAACATAAGAAAGTGTTTTGGGATCAAACATTATATGATTTTGAATCCAAAACACTTTATGAGATCATTAGAACCATTATTTGGATCCAATTCGTATGAAATTCCAAATTTATGGAATATTTCATCTTTAAGTGAGAGGAGCAAATCGTTGTGTTCTCAATTTCCTCTAGAAATATTTGACTCTTGGCACAAATTTCTTATTTCTATCTTGTAGAGGATTCTAAGATATTTTTGATGACTATTTGTTTTTCTCCTAACTCCCTCCAGAAATCCTAGAATCATCTCAAGAAGTCAACTTTCATCATTGATCATTCATTCCTTACACCCAGGATTACCCGATGTTGCACATGTTGTTATTGAATCAAATTTCTTCCGCCAATTTTTCCTAAACTACCTTGGATTCCTTCAATGTTCTATGATATCACCCTCATATGTTTTACATTTTCCCTATAGGATTTTAGAGGGTGTTTACTTAGCTACATAATGGCTAAAAATGGGCTTTTAGGCCTCGAGGGGAGGTTGTTTTCCATCCAATCTCAACGAGTTCATCAATAACATTAGAGAATTTTCCCTACACACTGAAACATACTTAAAAATATTATTATCACTTTTTTTTTATAATCTTGAGTGAGGGAAGAATTTAGGGTATAATGGATGGAGGATGGATTCATAGTGATCGGAAACATAGTTTTCAATTATAGGCTTAGTTTTCATGATCTAAAGTTTCAATTTTTCATTCTATACATTTTTCATGACAAAAAATGGCTTTAGCTTGGGGATAATAGACCGTAAGGGGTAATGAATAACCACAAGTATCTTATGGAGTAGTAGACCAATGTTTTATCCATTGGGAAAAAGAGTTATTTATTACCAATGATCTGAAAATGGTACTAATTTTTTTTTGAAGTAGTACTTAGAAAATTCTCAGATTTAAAAACTTGATAACTGACTAAGAGTATTAGCAATTTTGGGAATTCTTGAAACCCAAATCCTTGAACTCTTCTAGATAAATCAATTATCCTTAATTTTCAACTTAAGTGAATATACTGAATCTATTACAAATCCATTTAAAAATTCACAGTTGATTTTAGAATGCACTCAAATTGAATTCTTGATTCCAAATCTAAAATGTGCAATTCCCTTTCTGTTGTGGGTTATGGATACTGAAATTGTGACTTCAATCCAAATAATCCAATTTTATGCTTTCTTAAATAATTAATCAAATAAACTAACTTGAATGTTTTTATCTGATCAAAAGCTTCTAAACAAACTGAAATCAAATCCACAACACAAGAACTTGATAATGGAGTTCACCCGAAGGCTACGTCTCCGAATTCTCATAATGAGAATCGATCTATTATTTCCCAATGAAGTACAATATCCCTTAAATATTGAATTAATAGACCTTTATACCTGCAATTGAGCTGATTTAGACCTCTTGGAACTCCGCACTTTACCATAAACATTCCCAAGTCCATCTGTGGCCCCTACAATATTTTCACTGATAGTTTCATATGAAATTATGGTCAAAAAACATCTAAAATTTAAATGTAAAACCCCTGCATAAAAGAGGTTTACATTTATGGAAACTAGAGGAAATTTTGAAAAACTTCCCTTTTACTCCATGGCCTGATTCGGACCAGAAATGGTTGGAAAATGCAGATCTTTGCCTGCTCCCAAAGTGCTGTTTCATGAAAATATGATGGAAAATATCTTACAATAGAAAACCTATAGAAATTCATGAAGAAAATTCACATATTTGTATTTCTCATGAAATTATGAATAATTTTTGTTTTTACACTAAGTTCTAACTCAAAGCATAAGTGCCTAAATATGGCCTTCTCAAGAACTACCCCTATTCTAGCCTTGGTCTCCTCTAATAGGCTCTCCACTTGAGCTCTTTAAATAGAGGTGAGCTCATCTTTAACTCATCCAAACCCATAGGTGAGTTGGTCAGGTCGCTTGACTTGTATGGAGGAGGTCTTGCATTTGAATACCGATGGTTCCTTTTGTGGTGCGAGATCACTTTGCATGTGGGTGGGGTAAGATCCCACATTCTTGTCATGACATTCGTGATTGGAGTTTAAATTGGCATGGGCCAATAACCTATCCCATGGCATAAACCACATTTGAGCCTTTTTTGGGCTCCATATTGCAAATGAGTTATTGAAGCCACTACGTGGCAAGTTGGTCACTTTGGTTTGTTGCATTTGGATAAGTGTCGAGCTATGCTATGTGGATTGGTTTGAATAGTTGTTTGATCAGCCAATGCAATTTTGACCCACCGAGCTATTTTTAGACTACCCATTGGCTGAGTCATATGCATAGAAATCTACCAAGGTAATAGGGAGGTTATAATATCTTGAACCATTTGGAATTACTCGGTCATTGTAATGTTAATCCTGAACTATATGGAATAAACCCGACAATGTGGTAATATAGTAACAACCTCACAAAATGTGGAAAATAAACTCAATCCATGTAGTAATATAATGTGATCAACTTGGTGGGGAGTTGATCACCCCACCGAGCTAGAAATAGCTCGACCGAGCTAGTTATCAACATGCAATGCAAAATCAAACTCGAAATGCAAAATCAAGCTCAGAATGAAAATTTGATGTTGATGTGGTGGTTTGAGAGCCCACCACATTGGAAACACAAATATAGCTCTCACGGTGGCCGGCCCCCCCATTAAAATAAATTGAGCCATTTGCTTCCACCACCAAATTTTATGCCTGACAAAGACCGGAGGTCGATAACCAAACAAAAAAATCTCTTTTTTCCTTTTCACCAATTGCCACCTTTTCCACGTGTCATGTCTGGATTGGACTATTGACCAGGGTTGAATTTCTAGTTGACCAAACTTTGACCAACCACCTAATGTGCATATGAACTCCATTTTTGACATTCAAATAATCATCGGAAAGCTCTCAAAGTCATCTTCTTCACTCTAGAAATCCTAGGAGATTTAGGGAAATCATGTCCTCCATAATAACCTCTGGATCAATTGACAAAAAAAGTAATAGACACACAAAGGTAAACAACAAAATGCACATGATCGAAAGGAAACAAAAAAAAGCTGTTGGAAGGGAAAACAAAAAAACTAAAGGGGAAATTATGGTACATGGTTGGGGAAAACCAAAATTACTTCCTATAAATATTCATATGTTTCTGCTATGAGGAAACTCCAATGTGGTTTCATCAAGATAAGTAAGATAATATGTGTTTTTTCTCTACAAGTGCTTGATCTTAAAGGGACTGAGCCAAAAAGTGTCAAATTTCCATGGCTTTTCTTTGGATCTCTTCTATTGTCCCATATAAGGATGAAATATATGATTTAATATCTTCTATTTTAGTTCTTCCGATCAAAGATCCTCTTTACTTTAGACTGGTGTCTTCTTAGTGTATCAATTGTTACTAGCATGTCTTCATTCAACTTTTCTAAGTAACAAATCCTATTGTCAAGAGCATTTGAGTATTCTCCATTTTTTATTACTTTCACCTATTGTAAGGAGGGTAACTCTTGAGAAATTGGGATTTGATCTTTGAGTCCATATGGAATCTGAAAACAAGAGGTACTGATGAATTTCTTGGATGTGATTTGATTGAAATATAATGCAACATATATTTTATTATGCCAATATCTTTGATTAACATCCACTAGCTTATGAACAATAGTGACCATGTTTTTATTACTAGATTCCGCTTTCCCATTTCCTTGCACATAGTAATCAATAGAGTGGGATAGGAAATACCACGATTGTAGTAGGATTCTATCAATTCACATGATTATAAGTAAGTGGACTCTTTTGTGACTATCTTCTTTGGTATCCAAAATCTGATGATAAATTTTTCCTTCAAGAAGCACACAAGGTTTCGAGTTAGCATGCTTGGTTGGAATAGATTCCAACCAATTTTTGAAGTAATTGGTGGCAGTAAGGACATACATATGGCTAGTGTTGGAGTGTGGATCTAATACACCGATGAATTGCAAACCCCAATATTCGAAGGGTTCTTCAATAATCACTAGATTGAGAGGAAAACCAATAATTCTTGGTCTTCCTACAAATTTATGACACATCTCACATTTTCCAACCCATTTATATGTATCTTGGAAGAGGGTATCCAATAATAGCCACCTCTCATAATCTTTTGAGTTGTAAGAATTTTCATATTTTTGAACTCCACATATTTGGTCATGATATTATTTGAAAATCATTTTTGATTGTTCTTCTTCAATGCACCTTAGGAATGTACTATTCAATCTCTTATTATATAATACAAACTCCCAAATGAGATATTTCACTTCTCTAAGAAAAATAGTATGTCTTTGCTTGTAATCTAGGGCTAGAGGAAAAGCTCCATAGGTTAGGACATGTGTTATTTCTACATACCATGGGTTAGTGGTACTTATGAAGAGCACCAGAGAGAGGTATTTAACCAAAAAAGCATAACAATTGGAACAATCTTCCCAATCTTCCCGAGTAAGGAGTTAACACAAGCCATTACCTCATACCAATTTGGAAGGTTTGATTTCAAGGTCATACTCTTGCACTTTTCATTCCCTCTCTTTGCATCGAGGTCTTATTGTATTAAAATGGATTTAACTTCTAGACTAAGATCCATGAAAACAATATAAGAGATAAAAAGGTAAAACCTAAAATTATTCAAATCTCTAACAATTGAATGTGCATGTTTTTCATGTTATAAGTAGTTAAGTTCATGTTCTTTGATAGAACACTCATGAATGCAATGTGTAACTAAATTTTATCATCATTTTCTTAGATGAGTACTCCTCAAATAGTATGATATGAAGCATAACAATACAAAATGAAATATTTGCTAAAATTGGGGCACACTACAGTAGGTACCTTTGCAATATCACCTTTTATAGAATAAAAGTATTCCTTTCTTTTTAAATACACTTGAAATATTCCTTGGGTTTCATCATTTTAACGATGTACTTTGTACACTCACCAAATTCTTGGATGAACCTTCTTAATAAATTTACTTTTCTAAAGAAAGAGTACAAACTTGGTTTACTCATGAGTAGAGAAAGTCTCTAAATACCTTCCACTCTTTCTAGATCAATATTCGTGCCTTCCTTTCTCATAATGTGACCAAGCAATTTTCCTTCAGTCACCTAAAATATTGATTTGTTTGGATCAAGAGAAATATGATGCCTTCTACAATGAATCAAGACTTGTTTAAGTTATTACATGTACTATTCTATCTTCTTCAATTATACAATGATATTATATAGATACACCAATATGAATTTCCATTTTAATCCTTATAATTTAAATATGTATCTCTTTGAAATGTGTAACCTACATTGATCCATAGGGATCCAGGAAAACACACCACTTCATCAGTTTCATTAACACCAAGAAGGAAAAACAAGAAAAGTGAATAAAATGAGGTAAACAAAGGTTCTGGAAGGAACCGCCACTGCAGACTGAGTGGTAGTTTCAGAATTGCCACCCTAAAAGGGCGATAGTCCTGACACTTTCAAACAGAAAAGAAGAATGGAATGCGAATGGACATGAATTTGAAGCGCCCAACTATGTATCTTCCCCTTCCATGCCCTTTCACATTCTCCAGTGCACGGGAGGACATGGGAAGGCCTATAAATGCATGAAAGGAACAAGAGAATAGGCATTCAAAGATCTAGAGAGATTGAGAAGCAAAGTTTAATGAGAGTAGTGAGCAAGATCTTCAGTGCTGGAGTGGAATTGTAGGAGCAAGGTGTAGAAACAGAGCAAGCAAGTAATTGGAGAGAAGGTTTACATTGTTGATTTTTTCATACTTATTGGAATTTTTAATTGTCTATATTAGACCAATAAAAGTGGGAAGAAAGAGTAGTTGCCCTTCCCGACTAGTTTTCCTCCATTAGAGGTTTCTAGGATAAAATTGTTGGTGTTGAATTTTTGAATTCTTTCCTTCTCTACAATTTCCTTTCTATAGCACTAGATAATCAATCATGAAGCTCTAATTTTTCAAGAAAATCTATCATTTTCCAAATTTTAAAGTAGAACAACATAATTGTGTGATTTGTAGAGTTCCAAAGTAGAAGTTTATGGATCATTTTGGTATCAGAGCTGATTATATATCCAGGACTGTGGTATTCGAATATTTCTTGTGATTTTGTATGATAGTGAAAAGGTCCAAAGGTGAAGAATTTTTACCTTGTGAGCTAATATTTCTACGAAGAAGTGGAAACAGAGAGTTCGAACTCAAATGGAGGAAGAGAACTTGGTCCGTAGAGTCGAGATGCTAGAGACCATGATGGATAGATTACATAGAAAACAAGAAGAGCTTTTAGATCTGGAAAAGATGGTTTCAGCTTAAGAAAGATTCCATGGAATAAGTGGTTCGAGCACTAGATGAAAAATTTGGTATCGGAAAGAGCCACGAAGAGGAGAGAATGGGAAGAGTATGAAGAGCTACCCAATTGTAAGTGAGAAGGTAAAATCTGCACATACACCTTTTAAAGTTGAAATGAAAGTGGAAATAAAGAATTTTGAAGGATAAGTGGATGCGTAATCACTGGATAAATGGATAAAATATTTGGAATTCTACTTTAGTGTGCATAATGTGACCGAGGCACAAAGGATCACCTTTGCACATCTCAAAATGGAAGGTCATGCTCTAGTTTGGTGAGAAACCCATCTAGCCACTTGTGAGAAGAAGAAACGTCCTATTATTAGTACTTGGAAAGATTTTAAAGAATTTATTAGAGATAAATTCTATCCTATTGGCCATAATACTTGACATGATGATTAAATTGAATTACTTTAGACAAGGCAAATTGTTAAAGCGTGTAAGACTACACTACGAAATTTCGAGACAAGCCATGTTGCTCAATATGGACTTGAAGGATGAGGAAGTTATGACCAAGTATTTGGGAGGAATTCATAATCACCTTCGAGGAATGTAATCTCCTTAAAGCCCAGGATCTCAATGAATCTTGTATACAAGCATACTACATTGATGACGAGAAGAAGCAAGGAGAAATAGAGCCAAAGGGAGACTAGTCAACAGAACAACATGACAAAGAACAAGGGAAGATAAGTAGTAGAGGTAAATGGAAAGGTAAACATGCCACTACTACTTTGCATACTTGTAAATATCCTAAGAATTTCTGTAAGAATTGTGATGTAAATGGACATACTAACACCACATGTTGGAAGTTGCATCTAGAATTACACCCAAAGCACTCGAACCAAGGATTCCAAGAAATCCATGGCCACTATGAAGACAGAAGAGAGAGGTGGATATTAAGGATGATTCAGATGTAGACAAGAGGTTGGGATGCATGGCCACTAACATGTACAAGGAAAAAAAAGAAGAAGAGATGAGTAAGCTATTTCAAATCAGAATCCAAATCAAGAAGACTAAGGTAAACGCTTTAGTAGATTTTGGTTCTTAGTCAAATTTGATTTCTAATGCGGTTGTAGAGTAGCTTGGTCTAGAGACTTATGTGCATCCACATCCATACCCATTGGGATGGGTGAATAAGGGTGTATAAATACAAGTTACAAGGAAGTGTAAGTTTCAGTTTGGGATAAATACCCAATACATAGATGTATTGGAGGATGATATTATTCCACTTGATGCATTTGAAGTTGTCTTCTGGGAGTCCTTACTTGTATGCTAGGGATGTTATGTTCACAAGGAGGGATAACTGGTATAGATGGGTCAAGGACGGAGTCATTTTTAACATCTAGGCACACTAGAGAAAATCAAAGAAGGCTATGGTAAGTGCTAACCAAGCACCAAGACTTATTTAGGAAAATCATCAGTTTTGTTTGCTTTCATTAGAAGAAAATAAAAATGGACATGAGAGCACAGATATTTCTGACCAAAGGATGGAGAATTTGGATAGTACTTGTCATTTTTACACAAGAAGCCACCAAAGGAACTACTCATTCAAGGATCAAAACAAACTTCTACTATGCAGTCACTATATCTACCTATGGATTCATTGGACCTAACCATGGGGCAGCAAGAAGAAGAGGAGATACAAGGAATGATGGTGACTATAGCAGCAGCGTACTTGGAGAGGATTCGGAAAATCCATCTCAAGAGATAAAGATAGAAAAGGAATAAACCACTACAAAGATGGGACCTTCACCATACTTGAGCAAGTTGGAGAAGAAACCTTTAGGCCATACTTCATACAAATGCATGTGAAAACAATTTATAAGAGCTCGCATCCACTAACACCATATATGTATAAAAAAGAAGGAAAGCTATAGAAGTTACCTTCTAAAGAGGATTGTAATCAAGGAAACTCGAGAAGGATGTAGCACTAGAGCAACAAACTAGAGATCCAAAGGAGTCTTAGCAGTTGGAAAAGAGAAGACACCAAGGCAGCCCAAGGTGGTACTCGAATGAGCACAAGATGGATTTGATTCCTCTACTACTCCCCACTAAGATTTTGTGGGACAAAAATCCTCCTAAGTAGGGTAGGTATGATCCATACGGATCCAAGAAAACACACCACTTCATCAGTTCCATCAGCACCAAGAAGGAGAAATAAGAAAAGTGGATAAAATGAGGTAAACGGAGGTTCTAGAAGGAACCGCTACTGCAACGTGCAGCGGTGGTTTGGAACCGCCACCCCGAAAGGGCGGAAGTCCTAAAATTTCCACCCAGCCAAGGTGGCGAGTCCCGAGACCACCGGTCTCGCTTAGGCGGCGGTCCCGACACTTTCAAATAGAAAAGAAAAATGGAATGCAAATGGACTCGAATTTGAAGTTCCTAATCGTGTCTCTTCCCCTTCCATGACCTTTCACATCCTCTAGTGCACAGGAGGACATGGGAAGGCCTATAAATGCATGAAAGGAACAAGAGAATAGGCATTCAAAGATCTAGAGAGATTGAGAAGTAGAGTTTAATGAGGGTAGTGAGCAATATCTTCAGTGGTGGAGTGGAATTATAGGAGCAAGGTGTAGAAATAGAGCAAACAAGTAATTAGAGAGAAGGTTTACATTGTTGTTTCTTTTCATACTTATTGTAATCTGTAATTGTCTATATTAGACTAATAAAAGTGGGAAGAAAGAGCAGTTTCCCTTCTGATCTAGTTTTCCTCCATTAGAGGTTTCTAGGATAAAATTGTTGGTGTTGAAGTTTTGAATTATTTCCTTTTCTGTAATTTCCTTTCTATAGAACTAGATAATCAGTCACGAAGCTCTAATTTTTCAAGAAATATGTCATTTTCCAAAGTTGAAAGTAGAACAACGTGATTGTGTGATTCGTAGAGTTCCAAAGTAGAATTTTACGGATCATACATTGATCAAGTGAAGGGCATAGATTGATATGAAAATTTTCCCCATGGAGTGGTGAAATAATTCTTGAACTGATTTTGTTTGGAAACTTCAATTTGGTTATATCTAGAGAATCCATTAAGTATGGACATCATTTCCAAACCATTCATTGCTTGTAGGATAAGATCCATGAATGAAAATGGGTAATTATCCTTTAGGAAGCTTGATTTTAGTTCCGTAAATCCACATAGATGCAGATTTCACTTTTCTTCTTCTAGACCATTACAATATTATCTATCCATGTTGAATGATGGATAGGAAAAATGATATGAGCATTGAGTAACTTCTCAAATTCTTCTTTGATGGTCATGACAATTTTCGATTATATTTTTTTCTTTTTCCGAAGGCTTTTGCATATAATTTTAAGGGGATGGAGTGTTGCATTGATTGAGGTTGAAAGGATTTTAAGTCATCATATGAATTTGCAAGTACATCTGAATAATTTTTCAAAAAAGAAGAGAAGTTTCTTCATTCCTCATGTGAACAACATTTCCCTATGTTCACCATCCTTGGCTATTCACTTCTTCATATGTTAATATTTTAATATTCTGATGAAGATATTTGTTGATCCTTGGTCTTACCATGGATAAACCTATCATGTTTGTAAAATAATTCCTCCAGGTGATATTATCCCCTTTAGAATCTTGTTACCTTTCAATTGGATTACTCCATATTCATCTGTTTGATCAATTGTGCTATTGTTAACTTATCACTAAATTTTTTGGTAAAATCCCATGGGAGTGAACCACTTCCTTCAAGTACATAAACATAAACTATCTATTTTGATGCAAGAAGGAAAAAAATGTTTTTATCATCATTAAAAACTTTGTAGTTTTTAGAAGTATCTAGCATACTTGAGTGTAAGCTCATTTCCATTGACTAATTTTCTCCATTGAAATCCGGATGTGGATCATCAAAGAGGTAGAAACCACCAAATAATCAATGCTGACATTTCGATCTCTAGGAACTAATATAATATAAAAAGCATCAAAAGCTTCAAGACAATTACAAACTCTATTTATATAGTGGCAGAGATGAGATTTTTTCACTTGAAATATATCTCTTGCATTTTCACGATTGACTCAACATCTCTTTGTAAGATGAAATTATTGATCACCATTTCTTCGCAAGATTACAATATGAGAAATAAGGCTTCATATTCAACAATTTTGTTGGTTTTTAGAAATGTAACTTGTATGCTAAAGGGAATAAATCTCCTTAGAGAGGAAAAAATTATACCTTACTTTAGTTATTTGTTTAACAACTTCCATAAAATTCCATGTTCCAAATTTCATGAGAAATATATGTTTTCCATTCATCAAGAATGGGAAGATCGATGCATCTTTAAAAAATCATGAAGTAGCTCCCATCACCTCTTTCCTTGAATGGAACATTTCCCAATCCTCTCCTTTGGAAGAGGACAAATGTTCTAGGATCATCTCACATCTAAACCATGTATTTAATCTTAGGTTCGGAAGAAGATTCTTCATTTCATTCTTGACTAGTATTGAAGTAGAAGACTAGTCCATTTGAATCTCACCTCCCATTTCATAGAAAAATATTTTACTTGAGGAGCATCTCGTAGGTAGATGACATATCCACCACTAGAATTGTTGCTTTTACCCACTTTTCTGGATAGGCCGGAAAAAAGCCACTTGTGCACCTTTGATTCTTCAAACAAGTAGAACCTCCTTTCTCTCCATTGAGTAATAATGATTGAGTTCTCAAAAGACTCAAAGAAATAGCTTGAAAAACCTTATGAGCATGACATTGTTAGATGCAATGGAATCAATAATATAATTGTTGAGCCGGTGACCATTGATTAGCAAAGAAACATAGAAATGTTCAAATTTTATGGTGGATGAAGGGGTAGAAGATAAAATATTTTGGCTTTTGATAGGATTGGGTGTGGGAAGTAAGCCTTTTGAAGTGGATGACACCCTAAATTTGGAACTTCCACCTTTGATAAACTTGAATCTCTTATCATAATTTTTGGGGTGAGTTTACATGTGTTATGATTCAAAGATATAAATTTTGGACTTTTTCACATGGTTAATAATATCAAAGTTTGGGGAAGGGTTTTCTAGAGTATTGGAAAAATTAGTTTGATTTGATCTATAAGGAGTATTTGCAGATTTTTCATCACTCTTTTGACGTGCAGAAGTGGAAGCATCATTCTTGGAAGGAGTAGAAGTACTTGAATTACCTTGTTTAGAAGATGTCTTGTGATGAGATGTGGCTTTAGGATTTTTCTTGGCTGATTCCAAATATGGAAGAATTGTGGATCATATATTATTTATTATATTTTATGGTATTAGATTCGCCGATTGAGGATGTTATTTCTCCCTTTCTTCATGCTTGGATGATTTATTTTTTCAAGATTTTTTTATCGTGTAAAAATGGCACAAGAATGAATATTCATATCAGCTATGAAATCCTCATACTCATCTTCAGAAGAGGATTCATAATCAAATAAGTCAAGCTTTATGGATCTAATTTCTTCAATAAAAAATTTACCTTCTTTTTCTTCATCTTCTAAAGTTTACTATTTTTCATTTTCATCATTTGATTGGGTTCCACATGTTGTGTTCATGGGTAGGGCCTTAAGAGAAAGTATGTGAGGCGCAAAAAAAAAAAAATTTTTGTATGAGAAGTTCTTCCTTGGAATTTATTTGTACAGATATTTTGGGAAAGTTTATTTTTGAGTGAAAGTACACCATTAGAAAGTTTTTGCACCAAAAGTTTGTACCTCTATAACTTGAGATTTGAGATTTGTCTTTATTTGGTCCTTTCATTATTTTTCCAGACATCAACATATCATCTTCCACCTAAAGTACAAGATCTTGTGCCTCATCCAGTAGTACTAGGTTGAATCCTTCTCAACATAAAATTGACCTCTAGTAAATGAGAATTGGTGAAGAATCTTAACCATTTATCCTCTGTAGGCCTGCCAAACTCGGGATTTTTTTGAACATCTTGTTGAACTTAGAAAAATTGTATCTCATAGATTCATGGGGATAATTTTTTTTAGTTGAGACATTTATGCAAGGAGGGCATGAGCATCTTCAATAGGCTTGAACTTGGCCTCAAACTTGTATTTCATGTTTACCTAATTTGTGATTGATCTCCGTGGAAAGTGATAGAACCAATGAATAACTTCTTATAGTGATTCTACAAATAGATGAATTGAAACATATTCATACTAAACTCCTAATACCCCATAATTTATTATGAATGCAATAATATGATAATTTGGATGTTGTTTTCCATCTCATTTGAACTTAGGATAATTATTCCTAAATCTTTTAGGCAATTCATGCGAGTGGAGGAGTCAAAGCCAACAAACATGTATTATATCCCCATGGCATGGGTGAAGCCATTCTCTCTTCTTATTACTATAGTTATTCATTTAATTATTCCATAGGAATGAGGTTCAATGGTCCTATATCTGGTTATTCAATAGGATCTTCAAGAGGGAAGTTAGGATCAAATTAAGGAAAGTACTCTTGACCATTTTTCCTTGCTATCTAAACAATGGGAATCTTGAAATCAGCTTGCTATTACTCTTCAAATTTTGGGTCAATTGTGCCACTAGCTTGATTATCCCTTATATATATTATTTCCACTAGCTATTCGGGTTTGTGTGTAGCTCAAACATATTTCTTTATGATCTTCTTTGTCAATTTGGAACTTGACTAGCATGTTGAAAGGCGTGGGCACGTTCTTCTTCTAAATCTAGAATTATTGCAGCAACGTGGTAGTGATTGAAGTTCCTAACATATTTTCTCAAATCTGATGTAAAATATTTTTGAGTGTCTTATAAGAAAATAAGGTTAGGATGCGAACCGAGCATTTCTACGAATAGTCATTAGGGAAAAATGCAGGTAAACATCACATGGGGTTCATTAGCTAGGAAATATTATAGCACATTCATTCATATTGGGGTAATTAAAATATATAAGACAAACACTAATATACCGGTAGATATTAGGGGGTGAAAGGGTTTAATTTATTAATAATTTTTATTAAGTATTTGGGGTAGGTTAGGGAGGTGGGCCATAAGAGAGGTAGGGAAAATTTTAATATAAATTTAATAAAATTTGAAGCCTTGTTTTTCAACTTGAATACTTTAAATTTACAAAAGGAGTGTGGTCATAATGTTAAATTATAATCTATTTTTTAATATAAAAAAACTTAATTAGGAGATTCTTAACCAAGAAATAATAAGATGGTAGAAAACTAGGATTGAGTATGCTTTTCAACACATGATATTATTTCAATATCTTAATTATTTCAAGAGATATTGATAAATGATTAAAGCTTGAAATTAAGGAAATTGATAATAGACATTGAATGGATTAAAAATATATATTTAGAGAAAATGTGCATTAATTAAATAATAATTGAGTGGGAAACATGATTTATTTTAATTTTGATATATCATAGTAGAAATAAAAGGGTAAATAAAATTAGAATGGAAATATGGGTAAGTAAGGTACATGGAAAAAATAGGGGTTATTTTATTTATAATAATACAACGGGAGGGGATATAATCGGTTGAATAATTAGAGTTAAAAATAACATTAAGGGTATTCTTTAATACCCTTTGAATGCACATGATACACCATACTTTTACTAAGTGAACCCTTCATGGTAAACATTGAGGCTTTCAAGGTTTTCAATTTATGATTTATTTTTAGTTTTTTAAATATATGATTTTTAGGATTTTTTTTTCTAATTTTAGAAGTGGTGCAAAAAAATAAAATATGCCCCACGGTGGGAACCAAAAACTATTGGCGAAATATTTTTCACAATGAAAAATTAGTGAGTTTTCACCACCGCTTTGTGACTAAGTCCCTCCTCTTGGTAATGGGGAGGATCCCATTTATTGAATGCAGAAAAATAAATTAGTGGGTGGACATGAAGTCAGGGATCACATAGGAATAGTCCACTAAACATGTGGAAAATTTATTACACTTAGTATAAGAAAATAATTTTCTTAGTGAAAGGAGGTAGAGCAGAGTAATTATATAGTGATGGAGGCTTAAATTTGTGAATAGGAACTTATAGATTTTCACAAAGATTAACCAAAGTAAATATAAACTCAATTAGAGGAATTCAATTTTGTGAACAATCTAAGACTAAAAACCCATAAACACATAATTCTATTGATTTATTCATTAAATAAATCAAGTCCTTTCTTGGTTTTATAAGATCATCATTATCACAAAGGTAAGTAGGCAAAAATAAAGGAAACATAGATAAAGAGAAAATAGTTTAAAGTAATCTCTTTCTTGTACTTAGTAGTGCAAAAAGCTATCCCCTAACAAATCACAATTGAAAACCCTTTTGAATAGAGAGGCATTTCCAATTTATAGTGTTACAAGGAAAGTATTTTCATCTCCCCAACATGAATTTTCACATTCCCTTATCAATTGTGACCTTACACATTCCTAGGAAAAAAAAGTGAACCTTTTTCTCATTAATTGGAAATAAATCTTACAATGTTAAAATAAAGGAGACTTAAGTGAATAAGATAAAATAATGAAAAGTACCTCTTTAATGAAGAATTATAACATAGAGAGAGAATAAAGGAGGGATGAAGAAGAGAAGAGATGATCACTCCGATGAAGATGAAGCCTATACCTATGAAGAATTGACAACTAGAGAACCTTGGGGGAATACTCCTGGAAATATTTCTTCACCCTTGAATTCTTTACTAAAATGGGACGCAGAGGTGCCACTTTATCCACATGCGAAATATGAATGAAACTAAAATCATTGATCTACGTTTTATGAAGGTTGTTGATGGTCTTATATTGATGAACCAAACTTGATGATGCTTCACAATATTACAAAATAAAATTCTAATTTATGTGAGAGAATCCAAATTATCCTTGTTAAATGAGAAGGGATTTCCCACCTCTTTTTTAATCAAAGACTGGAAGGATTTTAAGAGGTATTCAACTAATTAATTTTCATTGGTTGGAGGTGATGAAATATTCCACACACATCATTTCTAATACCTTGTAAAATTTGTGATTTGTGTTATTCACAAGGATTAAAATCAATCCTATCATCAACAAAAATGTCATACTAAGAACTCATTCTATGATACTAAAAAGGAGACAAGTTATCGTGCATGGAATTAAACACATTTTTTCTCACCAAGGAATGAGAATGTAGATTTCTCATTTTAGAAACTAATGGAAACACATTGTCCTAATGGGATTTCTCTTTCTCAATATCCTCCTTGGTCATTTTCACCTTAGAAGTTATGGCGAGGGAAAATTTTAACAATGAGAGAATCTATGGGACTAGTTCCTTTCTAATATTGAGAATATTTTCAACACACCTATCATTAGTCCTTACTTCCATTGTGTAACCTTGAGATTTCTTGAATATTTCAGGGTCAAAGATAATTATAGCAATGATGGATTTTGTAGGATGATCTGCGGTACTACACTGCTGCAATCTAATAATGATTTCACATAAGCAGTGAGAGTTCTCACATGCTCCTCTGATTGCTCCATTGTTTATTTATATTCCTCATTTTGAGAAAACACGAGGGAAACATATTCCCTAAATAGGTGTGCATCATCTTCATGCATGGATTGATCCAAATAAATCCTTTTTATTTTGTAATCATCCTAAGTCATCTCTTAAATAGGTTTTACAACCTTTTGTCAAGAAACATCTACATATTGGGCACCAAAATCCCCACTAAATAAATAATAGGTTACATGTGCTTTCCTCACTAGGTTTTCATTATTTTTGAGATAGCCTCAAAATTAGGTGTCATGACATGCTACAACATCCTCAACTCACTTCCAAGAAACTCTTGAATCAAACAAAAAGTATCTATTGGAATGGTATCAATAACATGCATGGGTTAACTTTTAGATGCATGATAGGGAATTGCATCTTGCACATGGTGGGATGACTCAGGTGATGAAGAAGATACACTTGGAAGCTGATGAAGGACTGAAGTCTATGAAGGATCAATTTCACCTTGTTCAATAGGATCCATGGGATCCTTAATGATATTATATTTCTTATGGAGAATCTAAGGGTGGAAATATTCAATGTGCTCTTGTTCCATAACCTTTCTCTTCAAGAGTTCTTCTAAATAAGTGGAGCTCATGGTCTTCTCGGATGTCTTTAGAGAGAAAGAGTGAGATACATGTCTATATAGAGTTAGGGGGCACTAGACTAGATGAAAGTAGTTATTTTACTCATGAAACATTCTCTTGATCTCTGAATTACCATTGTAGTCCATTTGATTCTTTGGTATTCCATGGGATTAGAGGAAGGGGTGAAGATTTCACTGCTTGATACTTGGGGTCAAACAAGTATGATCCATCATCTTTTATTCCTTAATGAACCAATAGAAATTAAGATCACTCATCTAGTAAAATTTTATCCACATATAGTCCCTTTTTCTCACTTTGAAATTATTAATACAATCATCCTAATACTTTTCAATTTGAGGTGTATGCACAAATCTTGGAAAGGTGATAGTTTTAGGATTTCTCCTAATATAAAGTTTAGTCCTAGATGTGTAGGAGTAGATACTAAGGGAAGAAAAGAGTCTATAATGTTTGATGCATCTATGACACTCTTACATGAATAGATCCCCAAAGAGATGGGAAAATACACACCCTTATTTTTTTCTACATTGGGCATGTACATGAGCTAATTTCCTACATAATTTAAACATTATGATTTTGTCACTTGGGTACCTAGGTATCTCGACGAAGGAAAGATCGTATCCCGAGATATTGATCTAGGTAAAGGTATATAACTTGATCAAATGAATCCCATACTTTTTAATTAACACAATTTCTTGAGAAGAGATCCTCAACTCTGGATTTCCCTTGAGGATTTTGATGATGAACATGGTGAATGCATCATTCACCTTGGAAAAATGATAGTTAATTTATTTATAAAAATAACCTCAAAATAACATGAAACCACTCATTAGAAATCCATTGACCTAACAAATACCTCAAACCACTTTATACCTCATGACTCATCCCATAGATCCATCAAAACATCTTTGTCCTTTAGGATACATATGCAACCTAAAAACCAATTTTGCAAAATTGAGATTCTCACACTTGTGATGACACTTTAATACTTTCTCAATACATGGAACTGGATAAAATTTAACCCCTAATCACTCTCTAATGGATATGCATCACGAATCAAGTTAAAATATTGGTCTTTCGCACCAATTTAATTAATGAACCTCATCCTTGCCAACCAAAAATTACATCATGTCATATTGGATGTGTTAAACACCTCCATATACTTCAACTTAGGCCACACATGCCCAAAAACATCCTTTCACCATGACTACTAAAAACTACCTATCGTGCGTAAGAACCAGTCTTCACTTTTAGACTGTGTAGGACTCTAAAGGGCTTCAAAAAGATCTGAAATTACCTCAAACATCTACATATCTCCATTTACTGATAACATCAATTTTTACATTGGTTCTAATGGAATACTTGAGAGTAAAATAGAATTTCCGAAAACATGCAAATTTAAGTGGGCTCCACCTATAGTCAAGACTCAAAATCACCACCATCTAAAAGATGAGAGAGTACTTTCCATCCTCAAATCATCACATTTGATGATCCAATGAATTTTTATCTCACGCCAATAATATTTTTTGAATCACTAGTGAACTAGGGATTAGGTAGGGTTTTTTACCTTCTTAGCTACTTAGCAATAATTCATAAAACATAAAACCTCATTTGATCTCATTACAAATTTTAAATCTTCTTACCTCTATGAATAATCAACCCTGAATGGATCAATTCACCATGCAAACTTTTCATGTGCTAACCAACACAAAAATCTCACATCGAGTTAAAAACTCACCTTTCGCACTCCTTCGTAGGACTACACACGCGATATTACAAAATTCTCATCATAAAAACCTTAAAATTTTCACACAACTCCAAGAAAACCTATCTTAACTTCCTAAATGCTCACCTTATCACTCTTATTTATTCATATTCTCAACCACCATGACTTGCCTAGCTAGGTCATAGAATTAGGTCTAGTTTAGACCTAGATATAGTAGATAAACACCATACATTTGCTTCAAATCTCTTCAAAATGTCCTAACATCCTTAAGACAACATGTATCACACCTATTCATGCCCTCATGGGCCCACACACCTTTATAAATAGTATTCATACTCCTTCAAGCATATAAGCTCCTAGACTAGGTCTAGATGAAGACCTACGACATGCTCAAATAATGAAAACACCTTCTGAAACATGTGTGAGTGTTTTAACACACTCCCAACATGCTCTCCATGCCTCCACCATGCTTCAAAATCCTCCATGCATCTCTATCCTCCATATTCCATCACCCATGTTGACTAGGCCTTCTGATTAGGCCTACTTGGATAAGTAATTCTCACCATGTTCATCCTTGTAGCCATGTCACTTCTTGTTTTCCCATGACATCATCGACAAACATCCTCTTGCACTTGTCATTTCCTTTGTCATTAATGTCTCTTGCAACTTGTACATCAATGACAACATAAACACACATGTTTGAACACAAAGTAGAGTAAGTACTTGTATTCACAAAAGCACACAATTTATTTTAAATCACGCATATAAGTATATAATTATATGCATTATGTCTAAGAAATAAAACTAGACATTAATAACACTTGTTTTACGTTTACATTGCTTTCTCCCTTTTATACTCTTGGCATTTGATTTTCTCGAATGGTCAATTTACTATTGGAAATTGGATAACATATGACCTAACTCTATATTTTATGTTATCTCCTCCTAGTATCCCGAATAGTACACTGTTATTAGGGATAGGAGCGCCGAGGAGCTATTGTCCACTTTGGGGGATTCTATCCTTTTCCCACATTTTCTAAAGTGTTAAATGCCACATCATTTGATATATTTTCTAAAGTCTCTTTTATCACTTTGGGTCATCATTTTTGGTTGTGAAGAAATTAAAACAAGGGAATTAAATGTATGACTTACTTACTATTGCTATGGGTTAGATAACATGGGTTATTACTTACTATATACTACTTGGCCAAACATAAACATTCAAGGACTGCATTTGGGCTGCATTATTCACTACATAGAGGGGTTATTTCTGAATTCCATCTCACACATTCATCTTGTGGGAAAATTAGTTGTAACCCACTATTTTGGTGTGAAAAACACAAGGGAAACCTATCTTCAATGGACACAATTCAATCTCACATCACACACACACACACACACACACACACACACACACACACACACACACACACACACACACACACACACACACACACACACACACACACACACACACACACACACACACACACACACAAATTGCATAGATTATGAAATGTAGTGGAAAAATTGGTGAAAATCACATTGGGGTGACCGTTGAGGTCATTATGGATCAAGAATCTACATTATTTATTCTGTATAATATATGTTTGAGTATTGTGTAGTTATTTGGATTTTGTTTTATAGTTTTAGGTATGATAATGTAACCCTAAAACAAAGTGGATGCGATAAAGCGAGAAAGGAAGAAGACAAGTTAAGACCACGAAAAATTAGAAGCAAGGTTGTTTCCATGATAGTAGCACCTGGTTCGGACACCACACTTAGGAGGTCTTGTCCTCATTTGTAAAGTATTGTCTAAAGAGGTTCTAGATTCCATTTTATTAGATAGAGCATACACAATTCAGATCCAACCTTTTTATCCTATTTCCTAGCCCAAAATCAATCCAATTTTTTTGATACACAAAAATTCAATATCGTTTCCTAATGTACACACTTGCTTGTTTTTCAATGATAGATATTTCTTGTCACTATTTTATTCATTTGATCTCTTTCCACTGATAACTATTTTATTTATATTAAATCATTTGGTGAACCTGATTCCTTACATGCTCTTTAATGGATCCATTCTTCTCCAAATCTAAAACCTAGTTGAATTGGGGGTTCATATTTACATCTTATCTTCAAATCCAAACCTGATTACATCTATCATCTATCATAAATCAAATCTAATTTTTTTCCTAGGGTTTCATGCCTCATCCTTCTCTTTGGGTCACTTTCTAGGGCTCCCAATTTTTAAAACACCTTTTATTTCATATCTTGAGCATAACAAATCTATGTTTAAATTTCTTTGAGATTATTTTTAATTTTTACATAGTTAACAAACACCTCTTTTTATTTTCCTAATGTTTTTCACAATTTAAGAAAATTCAAAATTACACTTTTTCATAAGAAATAATTAAAAAAATGCACACTTTTGAGAAAATCCCTTGGAGGTTTTTATTTTACATCATTAGATTCAATTTTTTTTTGTTTTATAAAATTCAAATTCTATTTTGTTCTATGGTTGTTTTATTCATTTGATGAAAATCACTTTTTAATCAACATCACTTTCAATACAAATATATTTTTCTATTTGGATTTATTGTGTCAAATTATTTAATGGCTTTGTTTTCATGAAAAATGTATAACATGAAAAATTAAAACTTTTGATCATGACAACTAAGCCCATAATTGAAAATTTTATTTCCTAGTCATTGTGAATCCTTCCTCTGGCTAACCTACCCTCGGTTCCTCCATACTCAGGCTCAAACGCAAGTGATAACAATATTTTTAATTTTGTTTCAATGTTTAAGGAAAATTTCCTAATGTGATTGATGAACTCATTGAGATTCGATGAAAAACAACTTCCCTCGGAGGCCTAAAAAGGTCATTTTGGCCATTCTCAGCCTAAGAAAACACCTTAAGGAATCCTATAGGTAAAATTTAAACATCCGAGGGTGATGTCGAGAAAATTTAAGGTGTATAAGGTAGTTTAGGAAAATTTGGTGGAAGAAATTTGATTCAGGAACAACTTGTGCAACATTGGGTAATTCTGGGTGTAAGGAATGAATGCTCCAATGGTGAAAGATGAATTCTCTAGATGATTTTGGGAGTTCGGAGGGAGTTTAGAGTAAAAAAATAGTCATAAAAATCTATTCGAATCCTCTACAAGATAGAAATATGAAATTTATTCCAATATTGAAATATTTCGTGAGAAATTTCATAACAAAACAACTACTTCTCTTGGCCAAAGATGAAATATGATCTATATTTTAAATTTAAGGCATAATTGGATCCTAATAATGGTTTAAATGATGTCATAAATTGTTATTGAGTCAAAATAATCTAATGTTTGACCCTAATACACTTTCTTATTCTATCCAGGTGGAAATTTCACTCCCGGTGTCTCGATTTGGACTTGGTGGGTAATACCAACTTTCCAAAAGTGGTCAAGTCATAATTTCTTGAAGTAGTTATCCCATATATCCCCAAGGTGCAAAAGAGAAAAGGGGGACACAAAAGTGTGACCCCCATCATGTCAACCTTCCATCATTTACTCCTCACCACTTCGCCCCTAGGTTGCACATAACTTGACTCACATTACTTGTCCCCCTCATGATTGTTGACCTCAAAGTTGTAATTTTTGTAATCTTATGTCCCCCTTGTCCCCTAAGATGCAAAGGGGACACAAAATTGTTACCCCATTCTCCATGCGCACCACGGTCACCATGAAACCACCTCTCGGTACTATGGTGCTCATTCCCAACCCCTACATCTCACACAATGCACCAAGGGCTACCACTTATCACCATATGGTGTAAGCCACACTTTGGTGTCACTTGTGTCCTCTTTGTCCCCATTTCACTGGTTGTAGACATAGAATCATGCATATGGGTACATTGGTAGGTCTTAATCACATACTACTATTCATATGATTCCTAAATGAGAAAACTAGTAATTAACTACTGTCTTGGGCCTCTTTTACTGTCTTTCTTGCTTTCTCTTTGGTCTTATACACCCTATAACCCAGTCTGAACTTTATTGATTTATCTTTCATTGAATCCAAACACCACCTCCTAGGCAAGATGCCGGTGCCTGTGTGCCCTCATCTCCTTTGGGCACTTTGCTGACCTCTTTCTATCTTACTCATTCTTTTTGGGACTCTTTTATATTTTGGGCATCTTATTTTCTTATGGTCAGCCTTCTAGTTGTCAATTATGAAATTCAACTAAGGGAATCATATAAATACAAAGTTATGTGACCAAAATAAAGGACCAAGCTCTAAGCATCTATTATCATCACCTAAGGTTGCATCCAAAGGAATCTAAGAGCATCAAAGGCATCCATCTAACAATCATACAAGGGACAAAAATGAATTTTATACATACATGCATATGAGGGGAAGTTCATTTTTCCATCCACACATCTATTTACATTAGTACATCTAGCTATCATCCACTATCATGTGTGCTTGCACAAGGGCTTCCTAGGGAACGATTATTACACACACTCACCAGAACTACATGGAGTCTTAGATATAGTACAACACTTAGTTGTAGGATCACTCTATTGGGTGACCAGCGGGTCAGTCTAACTCCCCATATTATATCTTTTCTTTTTGGGATTTGATGTAGTTTTAGGTTTTTACGTTCCATCTTCTCTTTGCAGGTTACAACTAGATTTGGAGATCATCCAAAGGAAATAAAGGTGATCAAAAGAAAAGGTTAGAGACACTTTTGCAACACAAAAAAACCCATTTATGAGATTCTATGCAATCATAGGAGCCTAGGTGCCTTAGTCCTATTCTAAAGGCTCTAGTCTCGACATATATGAAATTTTCATAATTTTACAAAGGAAATTGTGGTAGTTTGATCCTCTTCTTCATTAGTTGATCTAGTCTAAATCACCTTCGAGAAAGAATATATCAGCTAAGTCTTTCTTTGAACCTCTCACACTTAAGGGTTTTCTATTTTAATTGCTTGTTTCTTGTGTCATCTATATTCCAGTATTTGTTTATCATTTGTTTACCATAAATGACTCTACAATTAGGATTTCACAAATTTCATATTTGTTAAATCATTTGGTGAACCTGTATTTTGAACACTCTCGTATCTTTCTTTCTTCTTTCTTCAATATCCTAAAGTTTCCTTTCATCACGAGTATCCCCATTCACGGTTTATTGTAATCTAATCCTAAATGTAAGGATAAAATAAACTTTCTTTTGGCTAATACTTACATTCCTTCTACTACTCCTCTGGATCAAGTATATCAGTTATTCATTGATGCATTTTCTCAGCACCTTACTTTCCCATTTGATGTAGTTGTCACTCTTTTTGTTTATGACAATGATCCTCCTCTTTATATTAATGCTTGCATCTTTAACATAGGCATTAGGTGAGTATTAGTTGATAATGGATATGAGCTCAATATTTGTAATCTTACATTTCTTCAGTAACTTGGCCTTTCCTCAGCTAATCTCAGTCCAACATCTATTTCTATTCATAGCTATGATTCTTCTCGCATGACCGCCAGTGCCTACTGGGTCGTATCACGATTGGGCATAAAATTGTCCCTACGGTATTATTTATCATTAATTATAAACTCAAATATAATTTCTTACTTGGTAAAATGTAGTTTCACGCTATGCATGTAGTACCTTCTACAGTTCATCGCTGCATTAAGTTCCTACATGATGGTTATGCATATATTGTTCTTGTTGACCGTGACCCATTCAAATATTGCACTCTAGACCCACTCACTGCTCTCCCTACTCCATTTCTCTATCATAATGTTGGTCATCCTCATAATCCTCCTACATATCTCACTAATGATTATCAACTCACGGAACCTCCTACCCCTACCACCGACATGATTCATCTCTAGGGATCCATTTGTGCATTAGACACCGTGTCATCTGCTTCATCTCTCTGAGAACACTTTGTGTCGAACCCCTCCTTATACTAATGATATGGTAGTTTTTTTGGGGTTTTTCCATACATTAGATGTCATATCACCTTCCTCATCTTCCCATGAGAACTCGCTTCAACGCCTCCTCCTTTCACATGCACTCTTTTCATCAATAATTCTTATTGGCCACATATTTTAATCGATCCTAGTAGTTTTGATAGTGTTTTCACACATGATGGCTTAGATCAACTAGGATTCACACTTGATGATATTCTCCCTCCACCTCATTATCATAAACTCTATCATAGATATGTTTGCATCATTGTTGCTTATTTCCTCTGCATCTTCCATCTATCAATATTTGTTGCACACACTTATCGCACTTCTCCACTTACTCTTGGGTAGTCTTGACTCGACTACACCGGTGGTGGAAATTTGGATCCTAATCATATTGACATCACATTTCCCATGAATTTTTATCATGTTTATAATTTCAATGATTCATTTCTTAGATACACACAAAATATTACTCGCTTGTATGCACATGGTTGTCCACTATCACTTTTCACTAATGAGGAATACAAAATAGGCATGTACAATTCATACCGCAATGGCTCCTTATATGATCAACTGCATACTATTGCTTACCAAGTCTCTGATGCATCTCCATTTGGCTTCAACCATGAAAATGATGATCTCTTAGACGATGTTACTTGATTCTTATCTACATCATACACTTGGGGGAATCATGGTTACTTCCCCCTCCTAACATTATCAGGTGTATCTTATTTCTACTATTACACTCCATGCTTCACATCTAGTATTTATCATTAATCTTACACAACTTGATACACATAAATTATATTGGCATTTCCCTATGATGCACTCTAGTTCTATTGTTCATACTCAACTATTGAGGGTTTAAATCTGAAATGAAACTCACATCACTCATTCTTCACATTACGCTCTACCCTTCATGATATATCTTTCTAGCAAAAAATTTCAAACCATTTCCCAATGATGCAATCTTGTTCAATGGTTCATTTTCAACTATCGAGCGGTCTTCTCAGTAAATGAACCTCATCTCATATAAATTTGTACACATACACTCCGGGGTACAGCTTCTATCACACTCATATTACATACCATACCATTCCATTTCACTCATTCACATCATACTACATATCTTGGTTACACATACTCCTACTTTCTTATACTAGCTACATGTACACTTTGTTTCACATGCTAGATAGATACTTAGTATGTCATTATATTTCTTATAAACACATGTGCGTTCACTTTTTATTTAGATGTGAATGTATAACTTCTATAGATCCTTACACATTACAATTATGTATGGCATTGTACCTCTTACTAGGCCCACTGAGGCTCTTGGGGGCATCTACATTTTCTACTCTTATACATTACAGGTGTTATTGTTTCATTTTATACGACTTCCTATTCTTACTAGCACACTACTTATTCCATTGATACATACACATTTTGAGATACTCTTTATCTTTATAACATGCAAACAGGTGTTTCATGTGCATAATTTTCCTTACAATAACTATTTTCCACTATGGTTGTATGATACTTTTCTTGATAATGTGTTCCATTGTCTTCTATTGTATTCCATTATTTGTAGGCTATTATCTATGTATTGTATGTTCATTTCTTTTATTCTTTTGGCCACTTCAGCCATGATTTTATTGTGACATTGTGAGCAATTTCCCATCTTTGAGACCCTCTTTTTGTGGTGTACTTTTTGAACTATTGCTTATTTATATTGTCTTCTATAGAATGTTTGTCACTTTTTCTACTAACATTTTTCTAGTCACTTTGTTTGCATGTGCCTTTGTTTCTACCATGCACATTTCACCCCCATGCAAGGTAGCGGTTTCATATCAACATCTAGTCCTCTCCTTTGAGCCGCATCCTCTTAGTGACGTTGAATGCACCCCAAATGAGGGGGAATACATTTGGTGAATCAATCACCCCATACAACAACTCATATCTTTAGTACAAGCCTACATAGTACACAAACACAATAGTATATAGTTACATAAATGGCCTAGAATCTGACTTGGGTCCTTAGTTCAATATAGACACTGCACCCGAATACAAACACTAGCACTTTGGTTCTCTTGACCTTTCTTGGGAACCTATGACCAATGGGAAATTATAGATACTTTCTTAGATCAACACAATTTTCAATAGTTCACATAGTAGTTTTTACAATATATGCACAATCCTCCAAAGAATCGAATGCATTCTAACTCCTTTTTCAACTTGGATCAAACATGGAACAACACATAACTAGACATAGATCACACGAGCTACAGTGGTGTATAAATTTGGGAAGCAGTCATGGAAGAAGAGTAAAACTAGACCTATCTCCCCAAAACTCTTATACCATGGCGTGAGATCTCCCAAAAACTCACACTTGGCATGATATTGCAAAAAGACTCATGTTTGGTGTGAGATTACCCAAAAAATATCTCTTAGCATGATATCACCCAAAAATTCACTCTTGGACAAAATTTTCAGGACATTTTCTATCCTTTTCACTCTCCACGGATGAGGTGCACACTTTCATTGTACAAATTTTTCACATTTACATGCTTTTACATACTTTTACAGAGTTTTCATAACACATGAATTTGACTACTCTTCCATTCTTCTTCTGCAGTTCATCCAAGTAATACACAAAAAAAAATCAATCCTATATCAAATAACATACAAGCTATAACAACAATAGGTAAAAATCATATTCACCCCTAGGTCAGCCTCCTCTTTCTTAGCTTCTACATGTTTTTTCGGTATGCATCTCTTATCTACTTTATGTTATCGAGTATTCACTCAAAAACATAAAGTGGGGGAAAATATAGACACAAAATCATGCACTTAGGTACATTTATAGGTCTTAATCACATACTACTATTCATATGATTCCTAAGCAAGAAAAATAGTAATTGACTACTATCTTGGGCCTCTTTTTCTGTCTTTCTTGATTTCTCTTTGGTCTTACACACCCTACCGCCTGCTTTTTTGAAATTTATTGCTTCATCTTTCAAGACAACAAACACCAACACCTAGCCGGGATGTCGGCGTCATCTCGCCATCATCCCCTTTGGGTGCCCCGACCTCTTTCTATCTTACTTGCTCTTTTTGGGCCTCTTTTATCTTTTGGGAATCTTATTTTCTTATGGGTTGGCCTTTTAGTTGTCAATTATGAAATTCAACCAAGGGAATCATATAAATGTAATATATGTGACCAAAATAAAGGACCAAGCTCTAATCATTTATTATCATCACCTAAGGTTGCATCCAAAGGCATCTAAGAGCATATACTGTAACCCATCTAGCACTTATATAAGGGATAAGGGACTGCATTTTATGCATACACTTATAAGAGGGGAAGTTCATTTTTCCATCCACACATCTATCTACATTGGTACATCTAGTTATCACCCACTATCATGTGCACTTGAGCAAGGGATTCTAGGGCATGATCCTTACACACACCCACTAGAACTACATGGAGTCTCGAGATGTAGTGCAACGCTCAATTGTACATTCACTCACTGTCGGGTGACCGTTGGGGTCAATCGACTCCCATATTGCATCATTTTTTTTTCAGATTTGATGAAGTTTGAGGGTTTTATAGGTTATATTCTTTATGTATGTTACAAGTGGATTCAATGATCATCCAGTGACATATAGGCAACCAAAAATGAAGGTTAGTGACACAACAAAACCAGTTTTGAGCTTTTGCGTAGTTAAAGGTGCCTAATAGAGGTCCGTAGTGCCTAAGTGCACCAAGTATTGTTCCGCAGATGCCTTAGTCCCGACATATCCAAAACTCCAAAATTTTACAAAGGTAATTGTGGAAATCTGCTCCTCATGTTCATTAGTTGTTCTAATCTAGACCACCTTTAAGAAATCACGGATCAACTAAGTCTTTCTTTATGCATCTTACACTTAGGGTTTTCTATTTTACTTGATTATTGATTGTGTCATCTATATTCCAATATTTTTTATCATTTGTTTACCATACATGAATTTGCAATTAGGATTTCAAAATTCCATATTTGTTAAATAACCGGTGTAACCTCACTCCAACCCAAGTCAGACAACTATGGTCACAAGTGAGTCAAAAAATCACATTGAAATCAAAATAACTCTCCATCTCTCCAAAAAAACTTATTCAATTTTTGAAAAGTGTTGTTGAAATATCATTCCAACCTCTATTTTAAACCAGAATGTTCCTCAAATTTCATCAAATCAGTATAACTAGAAAAATGAAGAAGTGTTCATAACTTCTAAATTGTGTAACTATTTTCAACGAAATTTTTCCTATGCATAACTCTCAAAATTACTTTAATTTGATTATAAAAGAAAATCCATTGGTGATTTATATTATTTATAGTAGAAATATGAAATTTTCAAACTTTGAAGCTACCTTTTAGATTTATGTAGATTCGGTAGAATAAAAACCTTGAAAATTTAAGTGGAGAGTCATTAAGAAAAGTAAAAGCTTTTGAAATTGTTTTCAGTTAAAAGCAACACATGTAAGTCCCCTTTCTAAAAAAAGAAAGTGGACAAGGATATGCATGTCTAAAAATAGTAAATTTCCAAGAATAGTGAATCCTTAACATTCACAACACTCCAAATGAGCAAGAAACTTCAGAAAGAGAAAATGGTGAAAACTTACTAAAAATAATAGTCCTAGGTAGGACCTACTAAAAATAGAAAGTTTTGTAATTAAATTCGTAAGGATTGCGGTAAATCCCATTTTTTCTATCTCAGTTCATTTCGACACTATGAAGTTTTAATATTCAAGTTTGGAATCCATTTCAACTCTGATCACCGAATATCCTAGTGTGGGAGATAATGATATTAATCACATGAATGTGTAAGACTTGAAGAAAAAGATACTTAGTATACCTCATGAGCCAGTGGAGGAGAAAATATTCTCGAGTGGGATATTCTTAGTATGATGTCACCTGTTTTGTGTTCGAGCATTAAATTGGTCTTGGCCCGTGCACAACACTATGAAGATGATTTTAGGATAGTTAAGTAAAATGAAAATTCATTCCTATCACCCTCAATCCCAATGAGATCTTTCAAGTGTCTCGTAGATTCTCACTAGCATTAACATGGTCATCATAACCAAGGAATTTGCATTGTAGGTGTAGACACCTAAATTCAATATTTATATCCTCATCTCCTACATGCGCATATTTTATTCTATTCATCCCTCTTATTTAATCAAATACGATCTTAATTGATTCACCCCCTTAATTAATTAAATTCCCATCACCTTTATGTCCTATTTAATCAACATCAATTAATTAATTAATTAATCATTCCCTAACCAACTTTCTATTTTGGAATGTGTTTACTCTAAGTCTATACTTTTGCTTTTCCCTACACTTTTTCTAACCTATCTCCACTACTAACTCACCTAAACCCCATCCCTAAATAACCCCTTCCCGCCTAATGATTTAAACATTCAACCAACTTCTTAAAAACAAGAAATCACGCTAAAAGAAAGAAAATATTCCCATTAAGGAAACATTCCCTCGATTGGCAATGACCTAACCCAATTTTCATCCACCCTATAAAGCTATGTGCTTTATTTATATTCCCCATCGAATGCAAGAAAAATACTTAAGCTCTCTTATAGCCTACGTAAAAATCCTCCATGCCTTAACATTCCAGAAGCCATTACAAACCTCTCAGACCTCCTTGCAGTGTGCATGTGTAATCATGATTGAATTTTTGTGAGAATTTCGTCATTCTACATTTCTTTAATAAGATTTTGTCATATTATCTTGGTATTTCTTATATAAAATCTTTTACGAGAATCGATCATGAGTATTAACACTCATGGATTTTTCATCAACCTCCTTTCACAAACCCGCACCTTCAAGTTGTTCATATGGCTTACCTTTTCTTGGCTTTTCCCAACTCTGTCTTAGTCACCATCGACCTTGATAGGTCATTGTCAACTCACCTCAATAGAATTTTCTTTACGTCTGTAATCTTCTCCCATCCTTGTCTCGAGCTTTGTGCCCTTGCTTGTTTACTCCAACCCTCATCTAGTTCCTCTATCATATCAAAATCACCCTGTTTACACCCAGGTCACCGTCAACCATGGTTATGGTTTTAATCCTTCCCTTTAATACTTGATTTATATTGTTTTCATGGATTTATTTTCCTTCGACGTCTTCTGCAGATGATTCTAGAATCCTCGATGCTGCAAGGCAGCTTCCAGATTACGTTAAGATTCTACATGTTTTGCATACTCCTACATTTCTAATCCAGGTCTCTCGAGTCACCGTCGACCTGAATTTGCGAGAGTCTAGGTTCCCATTGATCTAGACCGTACATTTTTAAAGATATTTTAATCATATGTACATCTAAATCAATCAATAAGTTATTTTAGATTGTGTATTCTCTCAACTTTTGAATATTATGAGTATACATTTCCTTGATTACTTTGCTTTTGTTTAACAATGGGGGTCGACATCCATTGAGAAAGTTAATTCTTCTTGGGTCCAAATTGTCGGTAAATGCACACTCAAATCATCTAATCAAAATCATTTTTAGTATTACTTGGAGATTTCATCCGATTTGCAGCAAAAAAAGATCCATCAACCATTGTGTCCCCATATCATTGTACATCCAAGGTAACATAAACCCTCTAACATTTATGAGTTGTGTAGCTAATTTAGTATCTAGCTCATTAATTTGATAATGAATGAGAAAATACTACATTCTGGTATGCACAGTGGGACCACCCTTTAGGTGATCTCTTGCATTTATTGCTTTTTTGTCTTTACTTTTTCTATCTTCCACTAACACTACAACGTGAGGCTCGATTTAATCACTTTTTCATGTTGGGATCATGGCTTGGGTCACTCATCACCTAGATGTGAAGATAAATAGGACCAACGTTATCCAAGTATTCCCCACTTTTTCCCTATTTTCTCCTTTTGCATCATAATTTCCCATTCATGCTTGTGTCCTCATCGAATATCATACTTTGTTTTGGGCTTAAAAAGAACATTCTTTTTACATCCTACTTTCCCACATAGCTTAAATAGGGGTTTAATCTTCTGCATCTCACATTTATCACACATAGCCAAATCCTCACAAATCAAAATTAACACATTGAAACACATCCTCTTATATAATTTTTTGATTGGGATTTCATCACCCAATAATAGACTACCTTAGACATTCCCACCATAACAAACCCGAGGCTAGACATATTTTGCATCTTCATAGCTACTTGGTTATCCATCCCCTTTCTTTTCATACTTTCTTAAATAAAGTAAGAACATAAAAACAAATATATGATTTACTTGCTTGGGTAAAAACTATTTTCATTCCCGTAGTCACTCATTTAGCAGAAAGAGAATGGGACAAAACTTTTCTTCAAATGATTCCTTATCTCAACAAATTTTCTCTAAAATCACCACCTCATTTGTACCCTTTATTACCTCTTTTATGAGCACTCAACCACTTATCAACATCTCTAACCCGGAACCCCTTGTTCACACTACAAATTTAGGTGAGTCCAACCCATTCTTTTACCATCAATCTATCCCATATAGACCAGCTACCCCACCATGTTCCCGCTCCCACTCGATTCTTTTGGACCTCCTAAGATCCCACTTGATGATATCATGTTCCAAGAGCTTTTGGATGCCAATCCAAAGGGCACTCTAAGATTATCTCCTTAGAAGATCAACCCATATTCGTCTAGATGGACCACCACTCCAATAACTTTATCCTTATCAAACCAATCCCTAAGATACCCATCTTACAACTAATGAGATTTCTATAGCTAACTTTTATTCCTCTTCCACCAATCCCTTGACTCATTAGACTACCCGGATAATCACACATATTATTCAAAACCTCCTGCTAAATCGAAAAACAATCAAAACTACTCTTCCCCTCACCTCTTCAGTTATTATTCCCACTAGTGTCCCTAGTCAATTCACCCAAACATCATATCCCCTATCCAGGACAATATGATCTTCTCACATCCAACATGCTTATCAATACTTCCCAACCTCCTTTCATGGGTGCTTTACATTATGCGGTATATAACCCTTTTCAACAAAATTTTTAACCTATTCATACCCACATTCCTACTCAACATTTTCCGAACATCCTACCCAATCCCAACAATCCTATCATGTTCCCATCACCCAACAAAAATTATTTTAGCAACCACACTTCCAACCACAACCCATGGCTTACCCTCAACAAATTCCCCAAACACCAACACATTCACAAGTTCATAATTTTTTTATCTAACCACTTCTTACATGCAGCCACCACCTCTTATCCCCCAATAGACTCTTTCGAATTATCCCATGCATGCCTCTGTGAATAGTTAGCCAACCTTGAAGCTGCTACTTTAGGAAAAAAGGTCTCATTATCCTTTGAGAAAATATGTAATGAGTCTATTCACCCATCCATAACAATTAAACCATATACTCTGCACTGGTAATTGCCAAAATTCACTAAGTTTAACATCAAAGAGGATCCACAACAACACCTTAGTGCATTTAAACATGCATGTTATCTTATTGCACACAATCATGACTTGATGCTATGTACTTTCCCCATGTCCTTGGCTGGTCCCAAATTAGAGTGGTATAATAGTATCCATCAATATTCAATATTCTCTTTCTCCTAACTTGCACAATTATTTTGAGAACATTTTTCAATTACCATTGCATGAAAAATAACCATCAATGATCTATGCACTTTGTCCAAAAATTTGAAGATGAATCCATTACATATTTTTTCACACGATGATGCCTCACTATAAGTTAATTATCCTTTCCTCTTCCACAAGTTTAACTCATTGAGCTCTTCTCACGCTTGTATGCGGAACATATATCTTTGAATTTGTAAATTCAATCATTCTAAACCTTCAATGAGGCCTTCACCATGGCCCGTAAACTTGAAACATGTGCCCTCGAGTAGGGCCATTTAAAAATGAAATCAAATAAACCCAAAATGAATTTACTAAACCATCCACACAAAATGAAAAATCAAAGGTAGCGGCCAAGGATGTGGTATTTAAATCATCTCTTGCATCTACATCCGAATATGGAATTAACAATGAGTCACTCGACTAGCACCTAACTACAATCCCCTCGAGGAGTCATATAATACAATATTTGAAAAATTAATGGAAGTAAACCTTATCACATTTCCTCATATCTGACCAGTTTATGATTCAAGACAGAAACCTTTGTGGTATCATGAAGACCATTACTATAAATACCACCAAGTCCGAGGAAATGACATAGAGAGATGTCAAACTTTCAAATATTTGGTCTAAAGACTCATTGATTAGGGTGATCTCCAAGTCAATAACCCAAATGCTTCACCCAATCAACCACTTGACATCTTCAAACAACCTTTCCCAAATCATACATCAACAATCCAAAATACCACTTCCACTATAACACAAGTACATAATGTTCATAGTATAAATACCCTTAAGATTGCTGATCAAGAACCCATCTCATCCACAATTTCCCCTCCTTTATCATTAATCAAACCTATTACCTTTTATGTTGTTCCCACATCCATCACATCTACATCTATTTTGACGTACTCTCCGACTACTAGGACCCCATTCATGAATATATCATTTATGCCCGTAGAGACATTTTTGAAGCAAACATTCCAACCTATTTCCACATCTTGCATCAATATTTCATCATCTCCCATTCCTATCATTTCTACCTCATCACCTAATTCACTCATTTTAGTAGACTTAACACCCTTTCCTATACTCATTCCACCCTTGCATTTCATACCATCCTTGGAACCTAGGCCAGTTCCTCTTCTCATTCCTTCACCCACATCAACTGCCGTGGTCACATCTGCACCACCTCATTCCTTTACCCCAAATTCATCATTTGAAGAATTATTAAAATCACTTTATCTTGCAATGACTTGAAATGTTCCTTCCATGTCATCAAAACAATCCCTTCAATCTCCACCTTCCATAGATCACCCGATAAATTTTGTTTCCTGAACCAACCATAGCATCACCATATAACCCCCATGTGAAGGTTGTTTTTGCTCCTATCAAAGATTCATCTTCACATACAAAATAGATAATTCTTCCTCGGATTAAACCATCCAATAAAAATCATCTGCTTTAGAACCTCAAACATTCAACCCAAAAATCCAAAACCACCTAACACTAAAACATCAATCAACACCAAAATAGAATTTAAATCATCAAAGCATAAATACACTTGAGTTTTACCCCAAACATACAAAGTGTCTCACAAAAGCTTCTTTTGGCACTCTAGTTGGATCATATATAGAAATTTTCCAATACTTACTAAAAACCTCTGCAATTACGCTTACTCCTATCAAGGCCTTTGTACCAAAAGGAAATAAGCATTTATGGTTCAATTCCAATCTTATGTGTTCCTTTCATCATACCCCCAGACATGATTCTAAGCATTGTAGATCACTCCAAGCCATTATTCATAGACTCATTGAAAAGGTAAGACTTTCCCTAGAACTGATTCAGTCTCTTCCTTCCACATCTAGTCTGACATCTTCTATTTCTCCTCCGGAGATGACTCACCCAGTGATGACCCTCCTTTGTTTATCAATGTAGTTTGGGTAACTAATCAATCTAGTTCATGTGAGCCCAAATCAACCTCATAACCAAAATCTAAGACCTTCATCATCATCCCTCCTCCTAAGGATTTGGCCACATCATTGAAACAAATGGTTTCTATTTTAGTGGCTCCTAAGCCTATTAAAAAAAGCATCGTTAGATGCATTCATTAAGCCCCAGTAAAAATGTCACTCTATGAGCTCATCCAAATACTTTTAGATCATAGAGAGGCTCTTATTGAAGCCTTAAAACACATTTCAACATGTGATGATGAAGCTAAGACATTCACATCTTTCATAGGAACACTTGCTACTTCTACTTCTATATCATTTAATGAAACTGAAATTCTAGACATCCCACTGGAAGAACATGACCTTCCCCTCTTTATTATGGTTAGGATCAATGATATGCTCATTCAAAAATGCATGATTAATAGTGGGGAAAGCATTAATATCATTCCTTCACACACTTTTGACCAAATTAAAATCCCAAAGGAATTTGTCACCGAGACACTGCGGTTCTTCACATTTTTAATGATGCCATAAATCTCACCTTAGGAACATACATCCTACCTATCTATTTCAGTGAGAATCTCATCCATGAGATATTATACATCATTGAGGGAGAATTTCAATACAATTTTCTCCTTGGATGACCATGGACCCACTCCATATGTTGCGTTCCCTCTACACTTCATCATTCCCTCAAATATGAACATGAGGGAAATATCTTCATGCTTCTTGGGATGCTCCTCCCTTCCAAGAATGTAACATGACTTATCTACCAAATGATATCCTCATCCCTTAGGATGATCTATCTACACCATCCACCAACTAAACCATTCCCTCATCCAAGATCCCTAGTAAGGACTCCATGCATAACATAATGGATAAACTTACGATGGGGGAGTATCACCTTCTAGTGCTCAACACCATTATAACTCCACATCATATTAGTAGAACTGATAAGGTGCTTATGTACCAACTATTTGTCGGGACATTGTTCCTTTTAATCCACCACATCATTTCATCAATCTTATTTATGGTGGTTTTGATACCTCCTCTTCGGACATCGATGAAATTCTACACACCAGAATTTCTCTTTGGAGGCTTTATCTTTCTTGATAGCCCATCTTTTGCCTATATTTATGTCCATCATTATTCCTGAAAGGGATTCAGCCTAGGCCATTATAAACACAACCCACATTACCTTATACCTGATCAATGTTGTAAACCTTACTTGTTTGGGTTAGGATACAGAGTAATCCCCTAATCTCATTCAAATTTGAGATTCTCATGGATAGGCCTCCTCCACCTCATTATTCTTTTATGACTTCTTAAGATGTTGACATATCTTCTCTACCTTATCCATATTTTCCATCCCTCGAATATTTAGACATGCTCAAGACATGGACACACCTTCTTTAATTTCTCCATCCCCTTTGACTCCCAAATAATTAAACATATGTTCTCTATATTTTTTGACTCTTGATAACATGGAACTAAATGAAACCATTTCCATTGCTTCTAAAATTTTTTAGTCTCTACCATAACTTTGGGATTGGTCACTATTAGTGTGACAATCGGACTAGCTCCCTTCCTCTTCGCCATCTGGAGATGATAGAAGAAGATTCTTCTACCATTGATTTCCTACGGTGTGTTGATGACGATGCCATCCTTTCCCACATGGAGGCAGAAGAATATTATCTTCAAACTACCTTACCATATGATTCATGTTCTTTTCCTAAAAATCCACTTGTTGATGTCAATGTCGAGACTTCATAGGAGCCTCACATTCTCAAAGTGGGACAATATCTTAATCCACACAAGTTAGAGTCTTTCACAACATTCCTCTCCCATTATAACCAAGCATTTGCATGGTCATATTTAGACATATCAGGTCTTGACCCCTATACCATCATCCACAATATCGTCACCTATCCCAATGCTAAACTATTGAAGCGAGAAGCTTGTTGCGCATGCATCCTTGCATCACCATCCTTGTTAAAGAGGAGTTGTAACTCCTTTTTCAATTAATTTCATCATCCCCATTAATTATCCTCAATGGTTTTCCAACATTTTCCCCATCGCTAAAGCATCAAGAAAACTACGCATATGCACCGATTTTTGAGATCTTGATCTCGCTTTCCCTAAGGATGAATTCCCTCTCCTCGAACATCGACAACTTGTGGATACTCTTTGCAGGCCATGAGATGCTTTCTCTCATTGATGGTTTCTCTGGTTACAATCAAATTCTCATCACAAGACATCTTTCATCATTGCTTAGCGAGACCTTTTTCTATCACGTCATGCCCTTTGGTTTAAATAATTTTGACGCTACTTATCAATGGGCCATGACTTATATCTTTCACGACCTCATCCACAAAACCATAGAAGACTATGTTGATGATCTTTTAGAAACTCTAAGCATCGACGCGACCATATTTCCATTCTCGAAGTCCTTTTTGAGCACCTTATTCAATTTTTTTCGTCATCTCAATCCAACCAAGTGTGTATTTGGAGTCTTAACGGAAAAATCCTTGGCTTTATTGTCTCTATTAGGGGTATTTAAGTTGATCCAGCAAAAATTAGGGAAATTATCGAAATGCCTCCTTAAAATCTTAAGCAAAGGATTTTAATCTTTCTTTTCATCTCACAAATTTCTCATCGTTGTCATCCTTTTCATCACCTCCTTCAAAGGAAATAGAATTAAATTGGGATCATAATTGCCAAAAATTATTCGATGACCTTTAACAAAACATTCTATCTCCGCCTTTTCTTACACCTCCATGGGAGGAGCCATTTATTTGTATATCTCTACCACTAATCATGCTCTAGGAGCCATGCTAGCACATTGCGATGACCAAGGTCATGAGCAGGTTGTTTATTACATTAGTCATACTCTTCATGACTGTGAGACCCACTACAATGAAGCTGAAAGGATGTGTTACACCCTATTCTTTGCTACATCTAAGCTTCAAAATTATCTTCTCAAGACATTGCATTCTAAACCTTATCACAGTGATCACATTACTCGATGGCTCATGTTGATGACATAGTTTGACCTTGAGTTTATTTCTCAAAAATCCATTAAGGGACAAGCTATTTCTGACCAATTGGCGGAAGCCCCTCTTCTCAGTACACATTTACCTCATGATTAATATACGAGATGAATCCATTAATCAAATTCATCATGAATATGGCACTCTTAAATTCACTTGTCTTCTTTGATGTCTCAAAATGTCGGCAAGGGGGAGGTGCTAGCGTCATTCTCATTCCTCCTTAGAAAACTACTATTCCCCTCACATAGAAACTCAATTTTGACCGTAAAAAAGATGCTATAATATGAGGCCCTCTTCTTGGGCCTTGAAACCACTATATTTTTAGGTGTTAAAATCCTTGACATCTACGGGGTTTCGAGCTTATAATCAAACAAGTCATAGGTGAGTATCGGTGTAAAAATGATACCCTTTTGAGAACTACAAACCGATACGAGTTTAGATTTTGAGAACTACAAACTGACAATGACATCAACAGGCACAAAATCAGTTTGCTCACCATGGACATTAAGGAGCTGCAAGAAAAAGTTGATAAAATGTCTACCCTCATCCTCAGTGAAAACTTCAAAAATGTAAATGCCAATAGAATGGAAATGGAGAAAGAGATGCTGAAAATGAAAGGAATCATTATGCAAATCAGAGATGCTCATGTCCTTAATGTGAAGAGTACTATTTTCCATCTCAAACTGTTGGCTGAAATGATACAGTCAATGGAATTGGAAAATAAAAGAAATTGATGGCACAGGCCCGAAGGTGGTGATCAAAGAACCTAACTACAAGTACTGGAAGGAGAATGCAACAACACTAGTCAAAGAATGGAATGGATGCATGGAGACAGTGGATGATCTGGTCAAAGAGAAATGAAATGTTATGGTTTGGAATCATTGCTTGTTTACCTTTTGTTGTTAGTATTATCCTTGGGACTACTATATAATGTATAACATATATAATGGATATCATATACTGGTTTTTTTTTTTGATATTTTGGATCATGACTGGCCTTTGAAGATAAATACTTTGGCCAATATGTAAGTAAACGGTAACTCTTTGTAAGGGGGTAGGGTCCCCTCAACCCTAACTTTTACCTCTAATAAAAAAATGATACCCTTTAAAAATATCATGACATTGTTCATATTTTTCTCAAATATTTTGACTCTATACCATCCAAGTTGTTCCTGGTAGACCAATCGTTTAGGCGATACAATGGTGTCCCTCGTGGCTCTCATACCTTGGATAAAAAAGAGTCAAAACTTTCTGTCATAATTCATCATCATGATTGGACTTCTCTGAATTACCCGAGGTTAAACTTATTGAATATTCTTAAATATTTGATTATCTATCCAAATCCATATTTCCTCACGATATGTCAAAAAATGCTAAGAGGTCCTTTCTTGGTAGCGTTCACCGCTATGTGATCCTTGGCATAATTATTTGTAAACAAGGATTTGACGGTGTTCTTCTCCAATGTATTGAATCCCATGAAGCCTCTCGATCCATCCAAGAAGTCCACAACCCTATTTGTGGTGGACACTTTCTTGCCTTAGCCATTTCTAAGTGCATTCTCCATCTTGGATATTAGTGGCCTTCCCTCAATCATGATTATTATGAGTATGTTGAGAAATGTGAAAATGTAAGTAACACTCCAATCTAATTCATATTCATTGTCAAACTTTGCATCCTGCTCAAGACCTTTGGCCCTTTTCACAATGGCTACTTGATATTATTAGTATTATTAATCCTCATTCTTAAAAAAACATCATTCTATCGAAACTACAATCGAGTATTTCACTAAATGGGTGGAAGAAATCCCACTCACCTGAAATAAATTTGGTCCAATCATAAGTTTTATTTATCAACACATTATTTTCCGCTTGATTTCCCCACAAACTTTTTATGGACAACGAAAAACTCTTCAAAATAAATATCTCAAGAAAATATGTAACGCATTCAACATCCAACTCACTTCTCTTTCCCCATATTATCCCAAGATAACATCCAAGCTAAAGATACCATTATAACCCTTCGAACATTCTTGCCAAAGCCATTGATCAAGCAAGTCATAATTAGCATCACCATTACCCTTTGCCCTTTGGGCCTATCATACTAGTATTTGTACCTCCACTAGGGCTATGCCCTTTTATCTTGTTTATGGTTCTCAAGTTATTCTTCCCTTTAAGTTACAATTCTATCTTTGTATGAGTCTCTTCGTGAATTCATCTCGGATGAAGACTATCCAAAGCTCGTCTAGTAAAGCTCGAGATACTAGATGAGTATCACCTCCTCACTCTGTTATCCCAATTTTTCCCCCCAGGAAAAATTGATCAAACATGGCCATGCGCAGAAGAAAATTAGAAGGGTTGGTTTAGTCATGTGAGCCCACATTCTAAATCCAACAATGAAGGGGTAGGGTCGGTGAATGAGGCCAACGACGTCCAAAGGAGATCGAGCTCAACAGAGAAAATCGAGAGAAAGGGATGGAAGTTTTCGACTTTTCCACATACAAGTCAACTCGGGGCCAAAAATAGACTCGCGGAAGGTGCCATGTGTCATCTCGGCACAATTCCAAAAGGTGCATCAAAAAGGAAGGTCCCAAATGTGTGTCATCCCTCCACGTGGTCAAATCCTCAAAAAATTGAATCAGCCGTTGAAGAGTCTAAGTACAATAGGGCTTTGTGAAGCCTCCATGTGTCTCGATGATGCACCTTCAAAGGTCGGGGTCCAAATAGGGTCTCCAAATGTGTGTGGACTCTCCACCTTGTCTAGGGTCCAACAGAAGTCAAATGGGTAGCGGGCCCAAATCGGTTAAGTATAAAAGGACCGGTGGAAGCCTCCATGTGTCTCAACGGTGCACCTTCAAGGGTCAAAGCCAAAGGTGGTCCCCCAAATGAGTGTGGAGATTCCACATGTCCCAGGTCCAAAAAGGAAATAGAGCCAATAATTGAAAAGTCTCAAGCCAACAGACGACACCATGTGTCTCATCGGTGCATCTTCAAAGGCGTGGCCCAAAGAAAGACCCTGAACTAGCGCTAGCCCTCTGCATGTCCTAGGTTTGAAAAAGGGGACACCGGCCATTAAAATGTCCAAGCTCAGGATAGATTGACAGAAGCCTCTACATGCTAGCTCGACTCAACTTTAAAGTAAAAATCCGAGTCGGGTCCCAAATGTGCGTTGAGCCTCCACGTGTCCAAGGTCAGACATATTTCCCGCCAAACAAAAGGGACTTAGCCAAAACACAAAAGAAATAGGGAAAAGCCGTGGAAGGAGCCACGTGTCTCTTTAGTGCTCTTTCAAGAGGTGAATCCAAAAGTAGTCCCCAAATATGTGCCAGCTCTCCACGTGTCTCGGGTCAGCCAGAGTATCTCTGCCAATAGGAGGGAGTTAGGTAGAACACAGAGGATCCCGTGTAAGCCACCACGTGTCATTCCGACACAACTCCAAGAGTGAGAAGAGGGGTTGAATCTTCTACATGCACGAGGCTGCCATGTGGACCCTATAGGGGAAAACACTTTTGCATATTTCAAGCCCACCTTAAATGACCGACCCTTGATATTTGAACGACCATGTATTGTAACTAGGAGTTCAAAATTGAGTGGGAAAGGACTTTTTGGAGAGCTCCCAACACCTGCCACTCACCTTCCACCATTAATGTTTTGGCCTGATATTTTCAAGGCTATCAAGTCTCCCACCTACTACCATGATGAAGAATGGGCCTCCTTCTTGCCCAACAAGGAACAACACATGAAGGCATGGGTCTTGCAGTGAATCCCATCATTGTTGCAGGTGGATTTTAATGCTTTCTGAGTGGTTGGATTAGGTGAATTCAATGCTCTTGTAGGGGTGGTTGAAGTAGGATTCAAATTTTCCCTCTCTCCTTCTCTTATTCTTCTATATATTGTAAAGGAGGGGCATATTTCAAAGGGTTGGTCATCTTTTCTCTCCTGTCCCCCTCTCTCTTTCTTCCCTAGGGTTGAATGTAGAGCTTAAGCCTCCTCTCATGGCTCTGTAATGGAATTTTCTTGCCTCTTTCCCATTGATGATGTACTTGTGTGAACTCATGGAGTAATAAAATCTATTTTGTGATGCATTTTGTCCATCCTTCCTTATTTTATTATCTCTTCTTGCCTCTCATCATTACAGGGTATATTGTGTATATTTCGATGTCTTTTAAAGGTTAAGGGAGCTATATTTAATGGGTTTGAAGTGTTGTTTTGTATAAACTCTATTTTTGGTCTATGATGCATCTCGTCCTATTGGTATCCAAATATATTCTCCCATGAGGGCTGAGCAGGATCACAAAGCGGCAAGCATGCTTAGAGATAGACGAATCACGATATGAGTCATTTTGTAGTTGGGGATGGGATTCAACTAACTCTTTGTCACTTAGGCATTGGAGAAATGGATAACACCTCACTGAGGGTTTGATCTACCCTCACTACTTTAGGTTGTTCCTTCAACCAGGGTGAGAGGACCCGTGTTGGTGAAGGACATGAAGAGATCATTCTCTCGCACAATGTTAATGAGAACCTTGAGAAAATATGATCAATACAACACAATCTAACTCTCACGAGTTGTCACACTAGAGAGTGGAGATGTTTCCTGGACAAGGTTTGGGTTACTAAAGACAATAATTGAATCCTAATTGTTTCTACATATTTTGGCAATGGAATTTGTTCATTTGTGGATACACATTACAAATAGGGGTAGTTCATGTAGGATTTATCATTTGAGAAATTTTTGGTGGGAAGTTAAGCAAGATGAAGTTGATTATACCAGATATTTGAGAGCCTTTACAAAAATTGGAAAACTCACAGACAAAATGCTTCAAAATAGCCAAAATATTCCTTCAACCAGAAGGTGTGTATCAATGGAGGCCCAGAGATGCACGGTTTCACACATTCTTCAAAAATTCAACATAAAGGCTTGTCTTAAACACTCAATTAAACATTATAAATCCCTGGTTCGTCACGCCTAAGATATACTCATAGGCTTATAAACAATATTTATCAACATAGTGAAAGTAAAGTGATTTTAAATTGTTTATTTCATTACCAGATGAAATCTCTTCTCATAATGAAATTGTAAATGCCACAATACTAACACACAGATGAGATATTGTGTGACTCAAAGATATTTTAACATAAGATTGCAACAGAACAAGAAAAACTATTTGAAAACATTCTGAAATAACAACAAACACAATTATGCTCATGATCAACATAGAGTCATTCAAGGTTCATTAGATTCATTAGCAGGGTAAATTTTCCTCAACAATCTCGAGCCTGTCAATGGATGTACATTTACAACCACCTTGACATGATTGATTCTAAAAAACATGAAAATGAAACGTTGGTCTCTCTCAGGAAAATGGTTTCTCTCAAATGTTTCTCGAAAAGATAACCACCAACCATTTGTAAGAGTATTCTCATTGCATTTATAAAATTTCACTTGCTCACTCATCCCAAATTTCCCCCCAAAAGAATAATATTTGAGGAATCCTTTGTTTGTTACAAGTTTTTTCCAGAAAGTGATGTTTAAAAATTTACACCCAAAAGCTACCAGGTGGATAAATCATGAACTAATCATGTTTCTTAGTCCCTCAACTATGACTGGGATGCCATATCATAACTTTTGACATTATTTTTAATCATTCTCTTTATTCTGATCATACAAGAAATCCTCTTTTTAATAATTCTTAGGTGGCTCCATATGGCTTGATCTGACAAGTAATCCTTTTCACCTTTGAGAATACACCTTGAGAAATGAGTTCCCTCGCATGGATACCTACATTTGTGCCTCTCAGAAATGAGTTTCCTCGCATGGATTATACCACATACTGCGCTGCGAGTCTGAGTTGACTAAGTGCAAAGATGAGCTAGCGGAAACCTCCACGTGTCTCCTTGGTGCAACTGCAATGGTGAAGTCTAGAGGCAGGATCCCAAATGAGCGTGGACCCTCCATGTGTTCAGAACCCTAGAGAGTTACACCGATTTCTGAAAATTCAGAGTATGGGTAGGTCTAGCGGAATCTTCCACATGTCTTCTCGGCACAAATTAAAAGATGAAGTCTAGAGGTGGGACCTCAAATGAGCGAAGACTCTCCATGTGCCTTGGGCCCAAGAAAATTCCCTCGGCTGTTGAAAAGTCTAAGTATAAAGAGGCACCATCAGAAACCTCCATGTGTTTCTTCAGCACACTTTTGATATGGTTCCCAAACTTAGAGACCCCAAACAAGCACAGGATCTCTCACGTGTCTAGGCCGGAAAAAAGTTGTTGAAATTTTTAAGAACCAGTGTGGAAGGTGCCACGCACTGGGTCCAAGAAAGTTGCATCGGATGCTTTAAAAGTATAAGTATGGGCAGATCCAGTGGAAGC
This sequence comes from Taxus wallichiana var. yunnanensis, assembly GCA_018340775.1. Classification (NCBI taxonomy): domain Eukaryota; kingdom Viridiplantae; phylum Streptophyta; class Pinopsida; order Cupressales; family Taxaceae; genus Taxus; species Taxus wallichiana. The sequence goes on along the minus strand of CM031237.1, from coordinate 743,779,480 downwards.
CTCCACGTGGCTCCTTAGCACAAATCCAAAGATAAGACTCAGAGGTAGATCCTCAAATGAGTGCAGGCCCTGTACGTGTCCTTTTGTCTAACAAAGTTGCACTAGCTGTTGAAAATTATGAGCATGGGCAGAGCCAACAGAAACCTCCATGTGTCTCTTCGGCACTCCTTCGGTATGAAGCTCAAAATAAGGACTCCCAAACAAGCATGGGCCTTCCACGAGTCTAGGGTGACAAAGTTACATCGTACGCTTGAGAAGTCTAAGTATGGGAAGATCTAGCAAAAGCCTCCACATGTCTCTTTGGTGCAACTCCAAAGGTAAAACCCAGAGGTGGGACCTCAAATGAGTGCGAGCTCTCCACGTGGAAAAGATTTGAGTTGAAGCGGGCTTGAGAATCTAAAATTCCCCAATGACCCACCTTTCCCCTTTTAACTTTTGATGTGGGCCCCAGAGGTGTCGCGACTCACTTTTATACTTTTACTTCATTTCAAAATAAAGCTTAAAAACTCCAAAGTGCTCCAATGACCCACCTCCCCACTTTTGATGTAGACTCAACATGTGTCTTTACTTAGGCATTAGTGGGGCCACGCTTCACTTTTATACTTTATTCCTTTTTCACAAAACAAAGCCAAAAAACTTCAAAGTGCTTTGATAGCCCGCCTTCCTGCTCACTTTGACTTTTCAATGCTGACTCAAACATGTGACATTAATTTGTCCCCCACGGAGTCGCGGATCATTTTATAACTTTTCTCCTTTTCACAAAAAGGAAAAAAATCTTCAAAATTCTCCAACGATCCACCTCTCTGCCTTTGACTTTTCAAACTACCACGTGTCCATCTTTGGGGTCAAAGTAAGAAATTTTCCTTGTCGGTTCATGTTGTTTGAATATCCAATTAGAAACTATCGGGACCGCAGACCAATTTGGCATTTTTTACAAATGTGACAAAAGTGACAAGTTCACCAAATAGACCCACATGCTACGTCCAATTATAAAATACCACATATCCATGGATGTTGGGACAGATTTACAAAGGAGACACAATCGTGGAAGACGCCCAACAACAAATTTTTTTCCCCATGGAGAGAAGATTGTAAATAAAACCAAGACTCAATGTGATCCACGACCCAAGGAAAGGACTGACAATGGCAACCAAATGAAGGAGAAATATTTCACGCATCCATACAGGAGACAGAGAATACTTCAAACCATGCGGACTGAGAAATTTTGAACAAACAGGGTGAGATTAAATTGAGCATCAACATCGGCTCGACTCGGGTATGGGAACTCCCTGCGAGTGCCGCAAGAACAACAAACCATGTGCCAAAAATCCATTGGGTAATGGATTCAAGAACAAGATCACAAATTAGAAAAACAATAACCAACCCTCCCAAGATCAAACTAAGAAACCAAAAAGAACTAGTCACCAGGGGACCACAGAAACCGAAATAGAAAAAAACTTGAAAATAGAACAAAAAAAGACTATACACTGTGTCTGATGATGTGTGCCTTGATTCTAAGAAATAAATCAAGGAAATGTTTCAAGTTCCTACCATTCTAAGTACGACCAAGCCAAGAAGTCTTGATACCTTTTTAACAACTAGACATATGCTTGTTTTAATTCTTTATCCAAGTTGTTGCCTAGTCGTATTCTCCTAGGTTTATCATTTGCACCTTTACCAAATCTAGAACAAACCCCATAAAACATCAGAGTCCAGGAGAACCAATCTACTCAGGATACTTTCACTCATCAATTTTATGCTCCTTAAAATCAACATAACCCACAAAGTTGTCGACATCGATGTCTGTATACAATACTTCATAAGAAGCATTATTAGGGTCCTCAATGAGATATAACATTTTCTTCTCACCATACAACTTCACAAGGTTCCCCTCAATTGGTATGGTTGTGTATGACATGTCCATTTGTACACTTCCACCCACACTAGCTGCCCACTTTTTGGATAATAACATCCCCCATTTGGCAGGACAATCCACAATAACCACATTCATGGTTAAGCACTTTCCTGGAAAAGCTGCCAACTACACTACTAATCCCTTGACATACCCAACTACTAGGCACTTCTCTTGAATCCATAGTAGTACATTTCCCAAAATTTATTGTTACCTTGATATTTAACTCATTCATTACCTCAAGAGGCATTACATTACATGAGGCTCCTGAATCAAACATGCAGTTATGTTCACCTATCTTTAATAATCAAAGTGGTAAAAAATGGATCAACATCTAACTGAGATTCAACCAAAGAAGTTCCCAAATACACCTCAGATGATTCACCCAGTTCCTCCAATGCTTGTGGTATTCTGATTCTGTAATAATGGGAGGAACCTCTACATTATTAACACTTTTTCCCTAAGTAATCTTTTCTTCCTTAAATCCCAAATATTTGAATTCCCTTTTCCTATGCTCAAGGATCCTGAGTAATTCAACAATGGGAACAATGACCTTGATCTAACTCAAGATTTGGGCTATGTCACAAGGAACATATTTGGGTAGGGCAATTATGAGGGAGATTCGCCACTTCATATGATAATATGTGAGTCTTCATAGTCTGGCATGGGCGAAATACAGTTTTATTTGGGGTAATTAGGCCTTTGCCAGATGTATCTTTCTTAGGAGTTTCCTTCGGGATATTGGTAAGAACTAGAAATTTTGGATTGGCTTGTGGCCCTCCCCCTTTGACAACCTTACTTCTTGGTGTTATATTCTTTCTCCTGAGCAACTACTGCATTCATCAATAGTTTCTTGTCCTCTTCGGAGGGGATCCCTCCATCATACTTTTTAATCATCAAATCCCTTAAGTATTCAAAATCATGATTAGCCAGATCAAATGCTTGTACCATATAAATTTCAAAAGTATTCATAGGAGGAAGAGGTAATACCCAGTGAAAACAATCCCAGAATTTTTCAACAGTTCTAGAACTTATCAATTTAGTTGAGGTTGCCCCCTATTGTGAGTTCGGAGGGCTCTCCATCATGCACACATAATCATACGTCTCATCATCATTTTCTTCCTTAACTTCTTGATCTACATCACATAGGGGGTGTGGTAATAAACACCTATCACACCACTCGATAACATTGGCCTCCTCCATAGTAAAACCATGATAGTCAAAGGATCGGAACCAACCTATTTTCCCTAGGGTCAAGGCTGTTTATATCCCGATCCCATGAGCCCTTTTCCTCTGTCACCTAATCTATGATCACCTTTGGGATGATTTCCAAATCTCTCCTGAGCGTGTGGCTTGTGTTGACCCTGGGAACTTTTTCTTATCCCTTTTTCTTCTCTAGCTAATTTATAAGATATCTCTTTAACTGCTCCAGCCAAAGTTTTTACAACCTCTTCTAGATCCACAACCTTGTTTGATTGAGGCTTTTCAGGATTGATCAACTTAACACATTCCCTCTTAGGAGGCTTTCTAACTTCCTTAATATTATTTTCTATTTATAAGGCCATGGTGAAATCTTGCCTCAATGTACCTAGGTTCTTATCTCTTAAGTAAAAACAACCTTTTTATCAAAAGCATCATAATATTTTATCAAACATGACTCATCACTTGGCCTTAGGATTCTAGGTAGCCAATTCAAGGTCTTATTGAACCGAGTATTGAAATCATGGAAAAATTCATTTGGATTTTTATTTATATTTTCAAATTCAGATAAAAGGAACATGGGATTTGTCTTATCCCCATATTGCAATCTAAAGGCATTTTTCATCTTGGTCCATGAATCTATTGAATTATCTAGTAAATCCTTATACCAGTCACATGCATCTTCCTCGAGAGTATGAATAAAATAGCTTTACATACACGTCCTCAAACTCAATTTCAAAATCTTCCATCATATTGACAAAGAGTCTTAAATGGTGGTCACCAAAGGTGATGGAATTATTCCCTTGAAATTTTGGCAACCTATTTCGACATCTTGTGGCATCATATTAGGATATCCATCCATACCTCTCAAATCTATAGGTCCAAAAGTGTTGATAACAAAAGGAGTCTAGGTGGAGGTTGGGCCATATTACCTTAAAGAGGTGATCTTGTAGGAGAATCAAAATGATAAGGGATGAGGGGTCTCTAGGGCATAGGAGTATAACTCTCAAATTAAATATCCTCTAATGAATCAATTTCTTGGAAAACCCTATTAACCTTGGAAGAAATAGGGGAAAACTGAGAGGCACGCTTTTCAAACAAAAATGATGGCCTCTCACTAGTTGGAGAACTCAAATTTATATAAATATTACTTGATTCAAAATCACTTGAAGACGTATGGTAATATTCAACCACAGATTGATCATCTTTCAGAACTAATATCTCCTTTTTTGAATTGTGATCTCCTACTACTTTCCAAATTTGTCTTCCTTCTGAATTTGCCTTTCCTAGCTCTGAAATAACTTCCTAGTAGGGTCCCTAGTGAAGAAATATCTTCTTCCCTCCATATTTGCACATATTAATGACAAATTTCACTTGACACAGGTTAAGACACTAGTAATCATCAAAATTTCAATTCAACACGAGTCACCACTAAGGATTTTCACCTTAGTTGTGTAGATGCACTATAAGTAACTTGCCAAGTGTCTATCAATGCTTAATTTCTACAAAGCTTAATAGATCTAAACTTCCTTTACCCACATTTATCACTATTGATGCAAATTTAGTGCAATAACCAATAGAAACTGAAATAATGCACAATGAACTTGTAATCTTGCACAAATCTTACAAATCTCAACAAAGGATGACATTTAAAAATGGATTTGCATTTAAATTTGTAAGAAACATTACCAGGGGTCATCATGTGTATGAATTTTTTCAAATAATCCTCCACAACTGCGCCACTAAGGTGTTGTTTCCACACAAATAAGTCTCGGTGTTCAAATAATCCATGACAACGGTGCCATTTCAAAGTTGTTACGCACAAATAGATCTCAATGTTTCAAATAATCCTTGGCAATCAACTTCATAATTGCTACACAAATAGATCCCTGTGTTTTCAAATAATCCTCGAAATGGCACCACTAAGGTGTTGTTGTTGCACAAATAGGTACCGGTGTTCAAATTCTCCCCAGAAACGACACCAATTTGATGTTGTTTCAACACAAATAGATACCAGTGTTTCAAATAATCCTCGACAATGGTGCCACTTCGGTGTTGGTATCCAAATTGATTCTCCCATGAGGGATGAGAAACATTAGAAAACTGATAGGATGCTTAGAGACAGATGAATCATGATATGATTCGTTTTGTAGCTAGGGAGGGGATTCAACTGACTATTTGTCACTTAGGCATTGGAGAAATGGATAGCACCTCACTGAGGGTTTGATCTACCCTCACTACTTTAGGTTGTGCCTTCAACCAGGGTGAGAGGACCCATTCTATAACTTGTGTTGGTGAAGGACATCAAGAGATCCTTCTCTACACAATGTTAATGAGAACCTTGAGAAAATATGATCAATACAACACAATCTAACTCTCATGAGTTGTCACACTAGAGAGTGGATGTGTTTCCTAGACAAGGTTCGGGTTACTAAAGACAATAATTGAATCCTAATTGTTTCTGCATATTTTGGCAATGGAATTTGTTCATTTTTGGATACACAGTACAAATAGGGGTAGTTTATGTAGGATTCATCATTTGAGAAATTTTTGGTGGGAAGTTAAGCAAGATAAAGTTGATTATACCAGATATTTGAGAGCCTTTACCAAATTGGAAAACTCACGACAAAATGATTCAAAATAGCCAAAATATTCCTTCAACCAGAAGGTGTGTATCAATGGAGGCCCAGAGATGCACGGTTTCACACATTCTTCAAGAATTCAACATAAAGGCTTGTGTTAAAGACTCAATTAAACATTATAAATCCTGGTTCATCACGCCTAAGATACACTCATAGGATTACAAACAATATTTATCAACATAGTGAAAGTAAAGTGATTTTAAATTGTTTATTTCATTACCAGATGAAAGATCTTCTCATAATGAAATTGCAAATGCCACAATACTAACACACGAATGAGATCTTGTGTGACTCAGAGATATTTTAACATAAGATTGCAATAGGAACAAGAAAAACTATTTGAAAACATTCTAAAATAACAACAAACACAATTATGCTCATGATCAACACAGATTCATTCAAGGTTCATTAGATTCATTAGCAGGGGAAAGTTTCCTCAACAATCTCAGAGCTTGTCAATGGTTGTACACTTGTAACCACCTTGACGTGATTGAATCCAAAAACATAGGAAAATGAACTGGTCTCTCAGACGGTCTCTTGGGAAAATGGTTTCTCTCAAACTTTCTCAGAAAATTTAACCCCCACCATTTGCAAGAGTATTCTCATTGCATTTATACAATTTCACTTGCTCACTCATCCCAAATTTCCCCCCCAAAAGAAGAATATTTGAGGAATCCTTTGTTTGTTACAAGTTTGTTCCAGAAAGTGATGTTTAACAAATTTACACCCAAAATCTTCCAGGTGGATGAATCATGAACTGATCATGTTTCTCAACCCAACTATGACTGGGATGCCATATCATAACCTTTGACAATATTTTTAATCATTCTCTTATTCTGTCATACAAGAAAGCCTCTTTTGAATAATTCTTAGGTGGCTCCATATGGATTGATCTGACAAGCAATCCTTTTCACCTTTGAGAATACACCTTGAGAAATGAGTGTCCTCACATGGATTATACGACATACCTGTGAAGTGAGTCCGAGTCGGCCAAGTGCAAAGAGGAGCCAGTGGAAACCTCCACATGTTTCCTTGGCGCAACTGCAAAGGTGAAGTCCAGAGGCAGGTTCCCAAATGAGTGTGGGCCCTCCATGTGTTTAGAACCCTAGAGAGTTGCACTGGTTGCTGAAAATTTAGAGTATGGGAAGGTCCAATGGAAGCTTCCACACTTCTTTTCAGTGTAACTTCAAAGATGAAGTCTAGAGGTGGGACCTCAAATGAGCGCAGGATCTCCATGTGCCTTGGGCCCAAGAAAATTCCCTCGGCCTTTAAAAATTCTAAGTATAAAGAGGCACCAGAGGAAACCTCCATGTATTTATTTAGTGCAATTTTGATATGGTGCCCAAAAGCGAGACCCCAAACAAGCACAAGCTCTCCACGTGTCTTGTCTTGGAAAAGTTGTTGAAAAAGTTTAAGAACCAGCGGAAGGTGCCACATGCCTAGGGTCTAAGAAAGTTGCATCGAGATGCTTGAAAAGTCTAAGTATGGGTAGATCCAGCGGAAGCCTCCACGTGGCTCCTTGGCACAACTCCAAAGGTAAGACCCAGAGGCGGATCCTCAAATGAGCACAGGCCCTCCATGTGTCCTTTGGTCTAACAAAGCTGCACTTGACTATTGAAAAGTCTGAGCATGGGCAGAGCCAGCGGAAACCTCCACGTGTCTCTTCGGCACTCCTTCGGTATGAGTCTCAAAAGAAGGAATCCAAAACAAGCGCGGGCCTTCCACGTGTCTAGGGTTCGACAAAGTTACATCGGACACTTGAAAATTCTAAGTATGGGAAGATCCAGAGAAGCCTCCACGTGTCTCCTTAGCGCAACTCAAAAGGTAAGACTCGAATCGGGACCTCAAATGAGCACAAGTTCTCCGCATGGAAAATATTTGAGTTGAAGTGGGCATGGGAATCTCAAAATGCCCTGACCCGCCTCTCCACTTTTAACTTTTGATTTGTGCCCAAGGGATTTACGGCTCACTTTTATACTTTTACTTCATTTCAAAATAGAGCTTAAAAACTCCAAAGTTCTCTCGATGACTCACCTCCTTGATTTTGATGTAGACTCGACACGTGGCTTTACTTGGCATTAGCGGGGCCACACTTCAATTTTATACTTTATTCCATTTTCATAAAACAAAGCCAAAAAAATTCAAAGTGCTCTAATATCCTACCTTCCCGCTTTTGACTTTTCAATGCTTGACTAAAACTTGTGACATTAATTTGTCCCTCGCAGAGTCACGTATCATTTTATAACTTTGCTTCTTTTCACAAAAACCAAAAAATATTCAAAATTCTCCGATGATCCGCCTCTCGCCTTTAAATTTTCAAACCACCACGTGTCCATTTTCGGCTTAAAGTAAGAAATTTTCCTTGTTGCTTCTTATTGTTTGAATAGCCTATTAGAAACTATCGGGGCCAAGGGACCAATTTGACATTTTTTAAAATTGTGACAAAATTGATAAGTTCACCAAATAGACCTGTCATGCTATGTCCAATTAGAAAAGACCACGTATCCACGGATGTTGGGAAAGGATTTAAAAAGGAGACACAGTAGTGGAAGATGCCAAAAACAAAAAAATTTCCCTACGGAGAGAAGACTGTAAATGAAACCAATACTCAATGTGATCCATGACCCCGGAAAGGATTGTCAATGACAACCAAATGAAGGAGGAATATTTCATGCATCCATACAGGAGATAGAGAATACTTCAAACCATGCATACTAGAAATTTTTAATAGACAGGTGAGATTAAATTGAGCACCAACACATCCATCCTCTCCATTTCTCACCTCTCTCCATTTCGGGCAATTGGATTTGTGATTAGCTGCGTTCTTTTCTGGTGTATCACCTCTTAATGTAGGCTCTATTTTTATGCATTTCTCTCTCTCCTATCTCCTTGGAAGGTTAGATTAGGATTACATAATTTTCCCAGCCGGAGTAGCTTGTGGCAGGTAGTTTAGGAAGAAGAAGTTGGCTTTCTCTAGAGGGCCATCTCAAGTTCACAAGTCCCACATCTTGACAAATGGTCCAATGTTATGCAAATCACACCGAATGCTCCACTCAGTTCGAGGCCATTCGGGGTGTCTTGTGATTTTGCACTAACACACTCTTGAACACCATCATGTTTATCAGAACACATTAAACGTGCTTATAATAAGAACCTTAAGGAATGTGAATTTAATGTCGAAACCTCATCCTCAAATAAAATACTAATGTCACTAGTCCGGAAAGGATCTAATGTAGAAATTTTTCCCCTAACCGGGATCGACCATATGTTATAATGCACAAGTATGGGTTGGGGAGCCTATCATTTGGCTTCCCTTGATGGTAAACTAGAAGTGGAACCACTTAACGCATTGCACTTGTGACCATTCTATTATTAGCACATTTACCAATGTGCCCTTAGTCATGTCTTCATATCATTTCTCCATCTCATCCCCTTCCATATCTCATCATGATGATTTGGAACTATGTGGTCTTCCATCACTTCCTAGACATGACTTTAAATATGGGTGCCATAACTCTACCCATAGCATATTCCTTATTGATAGGTTCTCCCCTTTAGTGGGAATTCCCCGATCATCACATCTGTTACCTTATTATTCACCTATTGAAACCATGCAAAGAGTAGTAGGGGTGTCTCTTTATCCCCTCCTAAGTGGTCTACTTAGCTAGTCCTAGATCTCCCCATGTAAAAACAAAATTCATGGATGCTTAAATAAAAAATAGGAATATAAAAAGAGAGTGATCCTTCAAAGCAAATCTATTCATATAAAAAGAGAGAAGAAAACAAAAAAATCAAAAGCATGAAATTAAAATCAAAATCAAATAAATAGATCGATCATTCGAAGGACGACTATCATACATTATTATTTCCTTCTAAATTTAGTATAAAGTAGACCATGCTCTTGAAGGTGGCTACTCAGTATGGAATTTGAAGGCTTCCCACATTGATCAACCTTCCATTTTATCAACATCCTAAGAAATATTCCCGCATTTATCATCTTTCTATTTCCCTTCCTAGAGTGGGGCATAGTTTAGGGAACACCGCTTTTGTTGAACCCTATTTCCTCTCGCATACAAGGTACATCTCAAACCCCTTTTTCATGTCAAATTTAGGTTTATGAGATCATCTCATCCATTATTTATGTATGATATTTTAAATGACTAACTAGCGTTTGTTATTTTCTAGCATCGATGTTGGTTGCATGTGCCTTGTGTTACCTGGATCCTCCTCTTGTTTACCTCCAATCTAGTTGGAGGCATATTTTCCTAGCATGATCATTGATATGACATAGATTCATTTATACCTATAGGTTTCCATCATTAAGTTACATCTTATCTAATCTCATCCAATCTCTCTCATCGTAAGTCCATCTTTGTGGCCATCTATATTCCTCCTTTAGGGCATTTTGCTTCAATATTTCATGTCCTCCGTGTTCCATTCTAAGTCCACATTTGTGGCTATATTTATTCTTTCCTTTGGGAATTTAATTCAACAATTTATCTCAAAGTCCACATTTGTGGCCATACTTATTTCCCCTTGGGAATTTTACTTAATCATTCATTTCCATGCTTCACCTTTGAGGCCATATTTACTCCCCCTTCAGGAATTTTTATTTCACAATTGTATTTGATCCACGCACAAAGTCCTCCTTCAAGGCCATATTTATTCTCTTCTTTGGGAATTCTATTTCAACATTCACTCTTCTCATTTCTACTCTCAAATTCATTCTTTGAGGCCATACATTTCCCCACTTTGGGCATATTTCATTTCTACCTTCTCGAATATACTCCTCCTTCGGAGCACATTACTTCATTACTCACTTTTTCATTTTTCCTTCTCAACCATTTTTTTGTGTCCCACTAGGGACCATACCTTTCATCATCTTCCCTTGTAGACACATACCTATTCACTCAATTCCTCATGTACAAGGTATTTCTTATACCGTTTCACATATAGGTGCGCATATTTTGATGACTTTCCCAGAGTCATTGGTCATCCTATCCCGCATCCATACTCCAATGATCTTCACCCACTCACTATTCTCAGTAGAATGATGTAGCTTGTCTCCGTTGAGGCCATAATTTTCCTCTACCAATGTAATATTGGAGTCAACTGTCATATTTTTTAATCATATTTTGATCCTTTTTTCTTGGGGCATATTGTATTGGTAATCATTTTACCCATCTTTTCTTCACCCACATGCCCTTTTTCATCTACCTTTTTCAAATGTGTCATCTATTTACCTTGACGTCATCGATCCCCAATTTGAGGGGGATCTCATCATAAAATATTTTTATCCTAATCCAACTCTCATCATTTTTGTCTCATGGCTTGTTAGCCCAAACCACTCAACAAAAGGGGAAAAATGTAGACACCTAAATTTGGTATCTATACCCTCATCACCTACATGCACATATTTTATTCTATTCATCCCTTATTTAATCAAATACCTCTTAATTAATTCACCCCCTTAATTAATTAAATGTCCATCACCTTTAAGTCCTATTTAATCAACATTAATTAATTAATTAATCATGCCCTAACCAACTTTCCATTTTGGAATGCTTTTATTCTAAATCTACACTTATGCTTTTCCCTACAATTTTTCCAACCTATCTCCACTTCCAACTCACCTACACCTCATCCTTAAACAACCCCTTCATTCCTAATGCTTTAAATCATTTAGCCAACTCCTAAAAAACAAGAAATCATGCCAAAAACAAGAAAATCTTCCCATTAAGGAAAGTTTCCTCATGATCGGGTGACCCATCCCTATTGTCATCGGCCCTATAAATTTATGTTCTTTATTTCTATTCCCCATTGAATGTAAGTAAAATATCGAGGATCTATTGCATCTTACAGACAATTCTTTGTGCCTAAACATTCCGAAGCCATTATAGACCTCTCGGACATCGTTATAGCATGCATGTGTTAATCATGATTGGATTTTTGTGATAGTGTCATCACTCTACATTGCTTTATTCAAATTTAATCATATTATCTTGGTATTTCTTGTATCTATTATTTTGTAGGATCGGATCATTAATATCGGCACTTACGGCTTCGTCATCAACCTCATTTTGCAAACCCATACTTGTAAGTTGTTCATATGGCTTACTTTTCCTCAGCTTTATCTAACTCTGTCATAGTTGCCATTGACCTTGTCAAGTCACTGTAAACTCAGAATCAACAACCTTTGATTTCTATCCCATAATTTTCTACCATCCTTGTCTTAGCTCTGTGCCCTTTCCTGTTTGCTCCAACCCTCATCTAATTCCTCTGTCACAATAAAATCAACATGTTTACACCTCAATCACTATCAAACAAGGTTGTCGTTTCAATCCTTCCCTTTAATCCTTTATTTATATTGTTTTCCTTGTTTCTGTTCCTTCAAATCTCCTCTGCAAGTTGATTCCAACATCCTCAGACTACTCCAGCTTCAATATTGCATTTAGATCCTACATGGTCTACATACTCCTACATTTTTGATCCAGTCTCTTAGGTCACCATCAACCTACCTTTCCATAGTTTGGGTCACCTTTGATCTAGACCAAGTGCATTTGTTTTTATTTATTTTTAATTAGATCTATATCTAAATCAATCAATAAGTTATTTTAGATCCCGTATTCTCTCAATCTCTACATATTATTAGTATACATTTCCTTGTTTACTTTGCTTTTATTTAACAAAAATGATTGACATACAATGAGGAAGTTAACGCTTCTCGGGTCCAAATTGTTAGGAAACCTTTTCCTAACTCATCTAATCAAAATCATTTTCAGCTTACTTGTAGATTTCATCCGATTTGCAGCAACAAAGATCCAACATCCATCATGCACCCATATCATCATACATCTAAGGTAACATAAAACCTCCAATTTTTTTGAGTTGTGTATCTTCTTTAGTAGCTAGCTCATTAATTTGATAATGAGCAAGAAAATACTACAATAATAAGAGTGAGAAAAGACTAATTCCTAGTTGCGAAGGCCTCATCCTTGGTTCATGGATTAGGAAAGGAAGAAAAAATTATTTTGTTCCCTATAACTTTTCTAGGATTGAATTCCATGAAGGTTACTCGAGATGCCATTATTCTAATGAGTAGGGAGATGGGAGAGGAAATGATAAAATAATTCCAAGATTAGATGTCTCAGTTCATTCTTGTTGCTAATGAAGGGAAGTAAGTGGTAGATTGGGATCGATTATCGGTGACAACATCCATCGACAATTGCTTCGAGTTACATTTCACCAAGAAGATCATTGTGACTTCTTACCTGGTATATGATCTTTCCTTAATGATACCCTTCAGGGGCCTATCTGCTACTCTTAATGTATCTCAAAAATCACCTACCAATGAAAACTATCCCTAACACGTGTTCTATCTTTGTCCTGAAACTCTTGTTCTTGAGTGAATTGTATCTGGAGCATATAGTGTTTGTTTCAACATTCAATATACCACTTGAAATCTCTCAACATAGTCTTTAGTAAGTAACAAGGTTGTAAGAGATCTTGGGAACTTCGATGCCTAATGTAGACATTCGGATCAAGGATGAAAAGAATGCAAATGCTTGTAATGAGGTATGAATCACTAGGAACTTTCATCTAAAGAGAGTCATATCTTTAAAATAGATAATTTAAATAGAAAAATAATGATAAAATGATGGAAATTATACATAATGTGATAAAATGATAAAATTACAGTAACCATTGGCGATTCAAGTAGAATCGTTGGTGATTAGTGATAAAATATTGATTCTTTGATAATATGTAGATTTGATGTTGAATATTTGATTAAAATGTTGGTTTAGGTTTGATTAATATTATGAGTGGAATAACTTAATATTGTATGTGCGGACTAATGGATAGAGTTGGAGAAGCCTTACAGATTTGTGGATGCTCCAAGGGCTTAATAGAGTTGTTGAGGATGTCAAAATGTTGGTATTGATGTAATCTAGGTCTAGATTGGAAAAAAATTTCATTGCCAACGACTCAAGATCACTTTGAAGGATGTTTAGTGTTTCTTTTATAATCACTTTGCTGACTTGGGAAAGTGGGGAAAACCCTCTTGGAAGTGGTTTTAACCATTTCCAAATGAGGTTTTTGGATTTGATACAAATGAAAATGGTTGAGGAGGTTTTGGGGGGAGTTAAGAGGTTGAGTTTTTAGGATAAAAATGGGTTTAGATGGGTTATGGGTGGTTAGGGAGGTTTTAGGATAGGTAAATGGGTTTTACGAGGGGTAGAATGTGATTTTACGGGGTAGAGTCATGTTTTAGGATAGTGAAATAGGTTTTAGGATTTTCAAATTAGGTTATGAGGGTGTCGAGCTAGGAAAAAATGTCTACAATATAATATGAAAAAGGTGTAAATTGTTAGAAGCACAAGGGATTGAGAGGGGGAGGTAAATCGGTCCTATAATAAATTTCCTTTCATTTACCAACTGTAAATGCATCCATTAGATTGATTATATAGGATACATGATCATGTGATTTTATTAATATATGCAAAACCATCCACAAGAGCAAGAAAGTAAAGTAATAAACACAAGAACACCATATGTAATTGGGACCCTCATGGGGAAGAAAACCCGGTAAACTCTGCTTATATTTCTCAAATAAAATATGTTTAGTGAAGCACCAAATTCACAAGAAGCACCAATACCACAAGGAGCACTAATACCACAAGGAGCACCAACCCCGTAAGGAGCACTAACACCAACCAAATTCACAAGGAGCACCAACACCACAAGGAGCACCAACCCCTAGTTTAGTAGATCACCAACCCTGTAAGGAGCACTAACCCCTAATTTAGTGAAGCGCCCACTCCAAAAGGAGGATAAAACCCCCTAAGGATGAAAAAGAACCAAATCATCCACCTGAATAAATATTGTATTTGATTTTTCTGCTACCACAATTGATTTAGATCACTAACTTAGCTCACAAACTCTAGTTCATACCCTAGGGAATCAAACTTACTCTTTCTCCTTCTTTCTTCATTTATCTTGCCTCTAACTTCATGATCTCATGTTGTCATGTATTCCTCAAACTGAAACACATCTGATATTCCTTCAAGTCATGTCTTCACACCTATAAATATCTCTCCTCTAGGCCACTTTACACCCCCATGCAAGACTAGCTCTCAAAATGAGCTACAACATCACTTTTATATGCATTTCTTCTTCTTTACCAAAATGAGGTCGGTCCCTCATCATAATTTAGACCCATACATATATATAATTATTAATATTGAATTAAAATAGTTACATATGACCTAATTGGGTCGGCCTAGCTAAAACCCTCAATACATATGCCAAAAATGGCTCAAAACCCCATACACACATTCTTAAGAATGGCCTTACATCAAAAATACACTTTTTCATGACCCAAAAAAATTTAAATATGAGTAATACATCATAAAAAATTCAAATATGGTTGCAAATTTAATCTAACAATCATATTATTTCATTTAATGGGCCTAATTCCCTTTACAATCTTCAAAACAATTATTTCCTGCACCCTTCAACACCCTAGAAACTTCATCCGATCACCACATCACTTATACAAAACCAAAGGATACCATCTGACCACTCAATAGAAATGGAAGAACATATATCACACTGATAAGTAAGCTATAATTCATGAAACATCCTTCCTTCAATCAATAGTTACATTCTCCTTTACCAAATAAACATGCCAAAACTGATGTTTCCAAAGGTTAGCTCATAAAATCAATTATAAATTCATTAAATATATACAAATTTATTCATTCGATTCCACACTCATCCCTCTTCACATTCGAGGTGATAGGAAGCGTCCACCCAATACATCAAACTTCCAAAAACACATATCATGTCCTCAATCGCCACAAACCTTATAGATGAAATAATTCCCTAGAATCCTTGAAATATCACCTCATACCGAGGAAAGAAATATATCAATGGAAATCCCTCGACTCTACTTTTGAACACAACTTGACTCATCATAAAAATCCACTTGTAGATCAAGTTATGGCCAAAACACTCTTGGACCGTGCTATTTGAGACCCCAAAACTACCCTTTGACCAATCACCTTGTATGGACCTCAAAATACCATGTACCTGAATGAACATGTCCTAAAACCTCTATGTACATCACGATCAACTCCAATATATTAAACAATGAAAAATTAGCCATTACCTTCTTTGGAGAACTTTTCCTTAAACTGAAACTCTTTAGAAACTACCATTTTTAGATGGGGCCCACTTATGACCACATGCTCTATCCTACATTTTATGGAAATATGAAAGAGTTATCTAAAACATACAATCATCATTTTTATGAACCAATCAAAACCGGGTTATTACATGCACTTTTCTCGTAAACTGCTCCTAGCTAGGGTTTACCTGTGGTTTCAAACCAATTCTTCTTAACGATCGTTCATAAAAATGTGACAATCAAACAACCTAATTATTTTTGTGAAAGATTCATTATTGACCATAGAAGATGCCCCTCATATCTTAGTTCCCCATGCAATGCATACAATTCATAACAAGTACTAGAAGTTCAACGTTTGTAATATATACACACTCTAACTTACTTGATTTGACCAAAACTTGCATAAATTCTAAAATATTTTTCAGAATCACCTGAAATTTAGCATGAAGTACCATGAGAACCTTATCTAACTGTCTATTTTCAACATATAGTTGAGATAGATCTCACAATCTCCACCACAGGTGACTTACTAGTGTAAACTTGCTTGTTTCTCACTGTAGCATCCAAAGGACCCTATAAACACATCAAACCATTGAATTCTGACATAATACTCACCATACACCTTAGGTCCACTTCCACCATCCTGAAACCATGCTCCAACAAGAAGTATATGGTCCAAATTTGACACCTCTATCTCTTTCTCTCGGATTTTCTAGGGCTAGAAACAAGCCTAAAATGACCCAACTCAACCATGACAACCCATGAAATGACCATGATGACATCATGAAAACACATATACACCTGAAAAATACCTCATGGACCATGAATGACCTCATTCCAACATACAACCAACACTAGGGAGCTCAAAAAATGATTATACTAGCTCAACCATGCACTAGGACACCATGATAGCTCAACAAACCACTTGATCAACATGCATGACAGCTGAATAACATCATAGGGAGACTCATACATCACCATAACACCTTTTTCCATCAATGGGGGTTGACATCAATGATAACACAACCATACAATGGGCAACAATCTCCCTCTTTGTCATTGGTGGCACCCAATCAAGACAAACACACTCATATGACTCTTAGCATGTTTATGAGCTTCTCTCCCCCTTTAACATCTATTAAAAAGGATATAATGAATACAAGACATGAAAATGAAAATAATCAACAAGATATAATGACACCAATGCAAACATTTTACTTACATGCCCAATAAGCTCCCCATGGAGCTGAATTGGATTCTTTTTACTCCTTTAGCAATAAATGAGCCTTTGGACCTGATAAGAGCTGCAAAATATCTCCCCCAACTGATACTCTTCATTTTTGGCATTCATTCAAGTTTCTTATCCATCTCTAGGTCAATTTCATGCTCAATTCACCATTTTTGCCTCCAAACTCAACATGACACACATTAAGACAACTTTTCCCTGAATGACAACATTAGTGAAAAAATGACAATCTTCTCCATGCTCTATCATCAATTCAATCAAGCTAGTATCCTCCAAAGACTCCCCCTGAGCCTAAACAATCCAATATCTCAGTGATCAAGCAATAACTTTAACTCAAACCTTGTTTTCCTGTATTTGAGAAGGATTAAACATTTGACCACATACACCGAAGATGTTGCTACGTGAAATCAACCCTATACACCTAATCAAGGATAGAAAAAACACTCCCCCTATCTCTTGACACCTTCTCGAGATCTAAGCACCATGCCTTATGTTGTACCATCACATTTTGACTTTTTTTCTAAAAATGAATTAAAACTCGCTTCCCTTGCCTCATTGAACCATATCACTTGAATAACTTCATCATTTTGACCAATAAGCTTACTAATCACTTTCATAGTTTTATTAGTTGAAATACACATTTGAGAACATAACTTGTCTCATGGCTCGATCACTCCTAATCACCATAAAAGAGTATGCATACCTTGGATAAACCTAATCAACACTTAATATACCATGAAGATGAAAAAAAAACCTTTACTCTCTTGTTAAGTACACTCGGATCATAGATTTTCACATATTACTTGTCACTTTGCATGATTGATCAAAACACTGAGCCATAAGGCTTATTTCCACTTGTAGAATTTTTTTGTTGAGTATTGATGATACCATTTAACTAACCTAAGTCACATAGTTACCCTTATGACTTGTAACCTACTTTTCTTCACTCAAAATCATACCCTTTCTCGTGACTTTCACACCTTGTTGCAACAAAGATTCACATACTTCTTCACTCAGCTTAGCATGTAAACATAATTTCATTCAAATACAGTTCACATTACCCTTGATTCACTTGTATTAATCATACTCGGAACTTAGAAATTCATCATATAATTGTTTACACTTGAATAAGCACACAAACCATTAAGATACATCAACACCTAAGCTTCATGTTATCCAAAATCCACCCCTCAAGGTAAATTTTAGTAACTTATGCAAATTCTTCAGGGTCAAGCAAGTAGAAATGGCTCAAGGGAAAAATTTAGGTTTTAGAGGTCCCCTTGGCTCTTTTCTAGCCCCCCATCCAAGGAAAAAATTTAGGGAGTTAGAAAAAATTGCAAAAAATGAAAAATTTGGCCTACATTAGTGCATTGTGGGTAAATCAGGTTTTTGGAGCCCATGTCGAATAGGTATGCATGGGACACGTAGGACCCACATGGCCGATTTGCAAAGAAATTGGAAAAATAAGGTTTTGGAGCCCAGGCCACATAAGTACGCGCAGGACATCCGGGACGAAAAAACTTGAAATCACCACAGGTAGTTCAAATTCACAAAGTCGGGTATATTTGGTTCGCGTGGTCCATAGGAAATTGGGACACGCGGGAACCACAGAGCCAAAATGGCCGCATTCCTTTATTTTGTATAAAATTTGGGTCAAAGTAGTCAAAGCAAAGACAAGTACATGTGGGACAATTGGGACCGAGAAACCTAACTTGTCCAATTTTGTGAGGTGGGTCGAAGGGATGCGGGTGAAGGGGTGGTGAATGATAGGACACGAGTTCACCGAGGACCTACTTTTTCTGATTTTTATACGGAGGAAGGATTGCGGGTGGATCATAGGTTTTTGTCCGGGACATCCGGACACAAGAACTCGAAATACCGATATAGCCGCATGCAAAGGAGAACAGCATCTGATTAGACCTCAAACTTCAAACGGCCATAACTTTTGACCCCGAGCTTTGATTTTCACAAAATTTGACTTTCTGGAATGATCATGATGTCCTCTACGCCACAATAACTAGATTTATTAAATTTGATGAGGGTAGCTATATAGAAATAAAAGAAACATATTCACCTCTAGTAAAGTGAATGCTCAATCTTGTCAAATGACATTAATGCACAGTAGACCCAAAATAGCTGCCCGCACTTAGAAGGCCATAAATTTTACATTTCTCAATGAAAAACGCACAAAATTGGTACTATTGGAATCATGGTTTTGAGCCCAATGCATAAAAATCAAGAAATCCATAATTTGGTGAGAAATCAATGGTGATTTTCCGTAAAAACGTGGCCATTCCAGAGATGATTTTATTTGGTAGTTGGGATGCATTCAATGGAGCATGGGTTGACATTTCTCACTGCTGCAAGTCATGGGATAGTATGGGGAGCCTTTTGCAAGCAACAAAACATCATTTCACTTCATTTACTACATCTTGCAAGTGGTTGAAGGACAAATTTCAGGATTTTCATTTTCCCTCTCTCTCTCTCTTCTCAAATTTCTATAAATTGGAGTGTTGGGCTCATTGTAAAAGGGAGGTAGTTTTGGGTAGAAAAAATCTATCAAAATTATTTTGTGAAGCCAATGTGCTACAGGCCCTTGTAGTGGACTCCTTGCATGGTGATTCTAGGCCCTTATCTTGTAATATATTGAATTGTGCATACTTATGAAGCAATAGATGCAAGTTTGTGGATGTATCTTCCCCTTCTATTTTTTTACATTCCTCTTACCCCTTTAATCTCATTGCATGTATATTGTGTCTTTTTTATGCTCTTGTAGGGATCCATTATCATTGTGTGTGTATGAAATGTCATTGTGAATGTATTTGCTAGATTTTGGAGAACTGTTGTCACCTCTTCTAGCATGCATTTTACTTTTACTTTTGGAAGACTACTCTCACAACTCTCCTTTTCTAGTGTATCACCGCTTTAGTGTAGGCTTTGTTTTCATGCATTCTTTCTCCTGGTCCCTTAAAAAGTTAGATTAGGAAAAGATTGTTTTTTCTCAGTATTAGAGTAGATTGTGGCAGGTAGTTTAGGATGAAGAACCAACTTTCTCTGGAGGTCTATCTCAAGTAGCGAGTCCCACAACTTAGAGATAGTACCCATGTTATCCAATCACATTGTGAGCTCAAGCACACACACTTGTGCAAACCATAAGGTGATGTGATCCAGCTGATAACACTTCCTTCAAGAATTCCTACACTCACAAACCATGACATAGAGTCATAACAACCTCAAAGATCATTTAAATAAATATTTCTCATTCGTAATCGGACATGCTATTTTTCACATAATGACTTCTTTGAAGAGTTTTTCACCAATAAAATGTACTAATTCCTTGAAAACCGACTCCTAAATGTCATGAATCATGATTTAGAGACCACTGTACTCATTTGAGCTCCTTGTAATGCATTTAAGGAATATCAACTTCCTCATTTAGATAAATAAAACTACCAAAAATCAACATAGTTCTTGACCATCTTCTACTAACAATGAAAAACACTACCTTGGATCACAAGTTACATGGTCTAAAAATGCTTAGGGACACATGTAGGTTATCGGACTACATATTTTCATATTTGATTTTGACCGTAGAGCAGTCCACCTTATACCTTCCATAGATTTGATGTTACTTGATGCTCCAAAAGTCTTCTTCATACCAAAAAGTGGCCTATACCCCTTGAAGATATCCTTCACTAACTCAACTCTCTTTATCATCCTTTAATATTTGTCACTTTGATCTCTTACAGGTCATCTAACATTGCAATGATTCATGATAAATTTTTTCATCTTACATTGATACTCTGCAAGTTTGGATAGCATTCAAAGTCATCAATTTCTTGCATTTTTACTTTTCTTGACCTCTATATCCCCTTTTCATCTTATATAATCATTGTGTAGGACTTATTTGTCATATTTCAGTCCTTATACATCTAGGAATCATTCAAGGACATAAGAATCCTTGAAAAAACATTAAATCTTCTTGTTTCACTCACCATATCACTAAATAGCCATTATTTGGGTGTAGAGACACAAATTCAATGCTGAAATTTTACTAATGAGTCACTAGATTTAGGGTTTACTCGGTGCCACCAATCAGTAGCTATTTGTTTTGACTATTCATGCATTGTTTGACCCTGTAGCTTTACACTCTACGAAGAACCTTGAATAATCTACCTTTTAGAGTTCACCCTACCTCCTTTGACAATTTTTGGAAACATACATGATCATACTTCACCTGTGTAGACCCTTTCTTTATGATGCACTTTTACTTGTGTATTCTATCTTATTGGGCATGTAATTGAGTTCTCAGGTGCACACATATAGTATTTGAACTCAATATTCATAAGAGACACAACTTTAGAACTTCTAATAACAACATTTGAGTGTCTTCACATAGTTTCATTATAACAAAAAGGCACATTTCATACATTCAATGCAATATCCTTATCTTGGGAGCACATACTTCACACATGAGGGTTTCAATATTCAAACCCTTGAACCCTTGAAGTAAAATTGAGATCTCCTCACCTCATAATCTAAATTTTTTTATAGCTTTTCCTTCGAGGTCTTCATAATAAAAAAACACACTCGTATGCCCTCTAGTCTTCATCTTAGGTTGGTAATTCACTTTTACTTGACATTTTTTGCTCAATTCACAACCGATAACACTCTTTATACTTAATTTTTCATTGAGATCACTAGACTAAGCTAAAATATGATCTTTAGACATTGTAGTCATTTCCGTCATTTAAATTATTAGAGAATACTCCTTTCACCACAAGTTTTTTACTGTATTTGGTGTACTCGAGCACTTAGTTATAGTCACAATACATATATAAGGCATAGAAGCATAAAAAAGTCTACAATTTTTGCTTCCAAAACCTCGGAAAGATCACACATGTTACACTCACCCCTTTTAAATATTCAAGATGCATAATGAGACCGAGCTAACTAATGACACAAGTCAAGAAGATACTTACTCAAACTCAGACCAAGGACATAATACATAGAGAATCACGTACATTTTCATACAAAGAATATATCGAATCACTACATTGCAATGAAATTTCATGGACAAAGAGAACTTAGAATAATGCACCAAATAGACTCGGGACCTTCAAGGTATTTTAAACCACTGAAGATCATTGATGAACTTGACTAAAAAATCATGCGATGACATCTAAATTCATGAAAGACCGAGGAGCCCATTTAAACACATGAAAGTTTTAATACAACTCACTATGTACTACGATAACTTCTATCAAGTAACATGTCTATCTATATTCATACATAGAGGGATTCTCCTTCCTTATTTCAAGACTCACAGTACATGGAGGGTGAAATTATCAAACCCTTTGACATTACGAGATCCATAACTTGTTTTGACACACCATGGACTTCCACATATATATGATATTTGATAATGACATAACAAAAACTTAAGACATCATAGAGAGACATTCCGAAGAAATGTATGGACACAAAATACCTTTAAAATCATTGATTAAGATATAGTACATACTCAGAATATGACTATGGGAGTTCACACATCTTGAAAAACATTCAAATTGATGAATTATAGGAGACATCAAGATATAACTTGAAGAACATGACATAAAATATACACCTATCAAATGCAATATTTATGAGGAATAGGGTATGAATCACTTCCCATGCCTTATCACTTTAGTGGTTTCCCAAAGGCCTAACTTCTCCATCTTGTCTTTCACAGGGAGCTTGGAATAAATTCAAACACATGTTCTCTTCTTCAACAAGTGTAAACATTCCTCTTTAAACTTTCTTAGGTTTGATGACCTTGTTTTCAACCTTGTTGCCACTAGGATCAGTTATCTTGGCTTCTTTATCTTGATCAACCTTCTCCTTTCCCTTAGAATTAGCCCTTGCAATGAATCTCCTTTTGTTTTGACAAAATCTTGCAATATGACCTGATTGTTGATAAATGAAACAAACAACATTCCTCTTATTCCTTCTAGGTTCAAACACCCTTAGATTCCATCCAAAATCTTTTGCTTTATGTCCATATTCACAACATGAGTGACATTCACCTTTGAAGAGAGCTACATCATTCTTAGGAGGCCTCTTTTTGCAATCTCTAGCTCTATGACCAAAATCATGGAAAAAAAAGCAATAACCATTGAATAAAGAGCCATACCTCATAGCATTAGGTTATCTAACGAGTTAGAATTTTTTGAATCATATTTCTTAGTCATCTTCTCACTGGTTTAGTACCTGAAAACTTCATGATCATCCTTCTTTTTCTCTCCTTCAAACCCTAGGCTTGTTTTGTCATTTGTGCCTCTTTGAATATCCAACATGTCATTAAGAGCCTTGGAGCTCTTCTAAAATATTTCATGCATCTACAACTCACTAGTTGCATCCTTCAAATATGATTCAAGGGCCTTCAAATTTTCTTCATACTCGGAACATGCATCTTCATTATCCTTTATGGATTTTGTCAAATCCTTGATTTTAGTCTTCAATTTGATGTTTTCCATCTTATGGAATGATAAATCTGATTTTAGATTGAATACCACCTCTTTGAAGTCAACTTGTCCATGCTCACACACCTCACATCGATTATTTCTTAGTCTTTGACATTCCTTTTCCTTTGTGCACATATCTGAAATGGCTTTCTCCCACTTTGAATCTTGAGATCTTTTATGGTTTCTTCATCCTTCTTAGCCATGGAATTCAATTCCTGATTCTCTTTTCTAATTTTATTTTCCATATTGTTCTTCGAGGATCTCCTTTCAAGTTTTCAAAATTATAGAAAAGGAACTGCTTTGATACCAATTGTTAGAAGCACACAGGACTTAGAGGGGGGGTGAATTAGTCCTATAAAAAAATTAATTTCATTTAACAACCATAAATTCATCCATTAGATTGATTATACAACATAAATGATCATGTGAGCTTATTAAGATATGTAAAAACCATCCACAGGAGAAAGAAAGTAAAGTACTCAACACAAGAACACCATATGTAAGTGGGAAACCCTCATGGGGAAGAAAAACCATTGAAAATTTACTTATATTACTCAAAGAAAATATTTTTAGTGAAGAAAAAACTTCACAAGGAGAACAAACCCCTTATTTAGTGAGGCACCAACCCCACAAGGAGCACCAACCCTATAAGGAGCACTAACCCCTAATTTAGTAAACCATGCACTCCACAAGGAGGCTACAACCACCTAAGGATGAAAAAGAAAAAACTCAGCCACCTGAAGAAATATGACCTCTGATTTTTATGCTACCACAACTGATTGATATCACTAATTCAACTCGCAAAACCCTAGTTAATACCCTAAGACACAAAACTTTCTCTTTCTCCTTCTTTCTTCACTTGTCTTTCCTCTAAATTCATGATATCATGTTGTCATGTCTTCCTAAAAATTAAACACATCTGATCTTCCTTCAAATAATGTCTTGACACCTGCAAATATCTCTCCTCTAGGTCGCTTTACACCCCTATGCAAGAGTAGCTCTCAAAATGAGCTAAAACATTACTTTTATATGCATTTCTTCTTCTTCACCAAAATGAGGTCGGCCCCTCATCATAATTTAGAACCATATATATCTATAAAATTAATAATATTGAATTACAAAAGTTACATATGACCCAATTGGGTCGGTGTAGCTAAAACCCTCAATACATGTGCCAAAAATGGCTCAAAACCCCATAGACACATTCTTAAAAATGGCCTTACATAAAAATACACTTTTTCATGACCCAAAACCATTTATATACAAGTAATACATCATCAAAAATTCAAATATGGTCACACATTTAATCAACCAATCAGATTATTTCATTTAGTGCCCATCCAGTTCCCTTTACAAACTTCAAAACAACTGTTTCTTGCACCCTTCAACACCCTAGAAAATTCATCTGATCACTAAATCAATAAAACTAAAAAAATAATGCTATGTGAACACTAAAAATAAATTTTGAAACCTTTAGAACAATTCTAAGCAAGTTATAAGTCATGAAACATCCTTCACTTTAAACCACAACTACTATTTCCTTCACTAGATCAACTTGTCAAAAGGTTGTTTCCAAAGGTTAGCTAATAAAATAAATTATACATGCATTAAATATATCAAAATGGATTAATTTTATGCCAAATTAATCCCTATGTACATTACACATGATAGGAATCATCACCCAATCCATTTCATTCTTCAAACAACATCAAACTTCTCAAAAACATATCTGTCCTAAATCGCCAAAAACCTTCTTGCTGAAAGCATGCCATAGAAATCCTATCAAATTAACTCATCATGAGACAATACATATGTAATTGGAAATATTTATCAATATAATTTCCACAAAAACTTGAATCGTATAAAAACTCCACCGTAGCTCAAGTTATGGCTAGAACACTAGACCACTCGCTATTTGAGACCCCAAAAATTACTTTTTAACTAGTCAACCTATATGGACCTAAAAAAAAAAATGTACCTACATGAAAATGTCCTAAAAACTCCATGAAAATAAATATAAACTCCCATAAATTACAAAATTAAAATTTATCCATTACCTTTTGTTAGTATCCAAATTCATTCTCATGTGGGGTTAAGCAACATCACGAACCCAGCAGATGCTTAGGGATAGACGGACCGCGATATGAGTCATTTTGTAGTGGGGATGGGATTCATCTAACTCTTTGTCACTTGAGCATTGGAGAAATGGATAACACCTCACTGAGGGCTTGATCTTCCCCACTACTTTAGGTGTGCCATCAACCAGGTGAGAGGACTGTTACGTAACTGCGTCGGTGAAGGACATCGAGAGATCCTTCTTTACACAATCTTAATGAGAACCTTGAGGAAATATGATCAATACAGCACAATCTAACTCTCACGAGTTGTCACACTAGAGAGTGGAGATGTTTCCTAGACAAAGGTTCGGGTTACTAAAGACAATAAATGAATCCTGATTGTCCCTACATACTTTGGAAAAAAAAATATTGATTTGTGGATACATAGTACAAAAATGGGTAGTTCATGTAGGACTTGTTGTTTGAGAAATTTATTGGTGGGAAGTTAAGAAAGATAGAATGGATTATACCAGATCTTTGAGAGCCTTTACAGAAATTGGAAAACTCACATACATAATGCTTCAGAATAGCCAAGATATTCCTTCAACTAGAAGGTGTGCATCAATGGAAGCCCAGAGACGCACGGTTTCACACACTCTTTGAGAATTCAACACAAAGGCTTGTGCTAAAGACTCAATTAAATGCTAGGAATCCCTAGTTCGTCACGCATAAGATACACTCGTAGGCTTATAAACAATTTTTATCAACATAGTGAGAGTAAAGTGATTTTAAATTATTTATTTCATTACCAGATGAAGGCTCTTCTCATAATGAAATTTCAAATGCCATAATACTAACACATGACGATATCTTGTGTCACTCAGAGATATTTTAACATAATATTGCAATAGGAATAAGTAAAACTATTTGAAACTATTCTGAAATAAAAGTAGACATAATAATGCACATGATCAACACAGAGTCATTCAAAGTTCATTAGATTCATCAATAGGGGAAATTTTCTTAAACAATCTCAAATCCTGTCAATGACTGTACACTTGCAACCACCTTGACGCGATTGAATCCAAAGACACAAGAAAATGAACTGGTCTCTCGGACGATCTCACGGAAAATGGTTTCTCTCAAACTTTCTCAGAAAAGTTAACCCCCGACCATTTACAAGAGTATTCTCATTACATTTATACATTTCACTTGCTCACTCATCCCAAATTCCCCCTAAAAGAAGAATATTTGAGGAATCCTTTGTTTGTTACAATTTTGTCTCAGAAAGTGATGTTTAACAAATTTACACCCAAATCTGCTAGGTGGACAAATCATGAACTGATCACGTTTCTCAGACCCTCAACCATGACTGGGATGCCATGCCATAAATTTTTGACAGTCCTTCTAATCATTCTTTTATTCTGTCATGTAAGAAATCCCCTTTTTAATAATTCATAGGTGGCTCCATATGGCTAGATCTGACAAGTAATATTTTTCACCCTCGAGAATACACCTTGAGAAATGAGTTCCCTTACATAGATGCCTGCATTTGTGCCTCTTAGAAATGAGTGTCCATGCATGGATTACCCCACATACCTATGATGTGAGTCCTAGTTGGCTAGGTGAAAAGAGGAGCCAGTGGAAGCCTTCTCATGTTTCCTTGGCACAACTATAAAGGTGAAGTCCAACAACAGTTCCCAAATGAGCGTGGTCCCCCTACGTGTTTCAAAACCCTAGAGAGTTGCACTAATTGCTAAAAATTAAGAGTATGGGAAGGCCAACGGAAGCTTCCACATGTATTTTCTGTGTAACTTCAAAGATGAAGTCTAGAGGTAGGACCTCAAACAAGCACAGTTCTCAATGTGCCTTGGGCCCAAGAAAGTTACCTCACCTTTGAAAAATCTCGGTAAAAAGAGGAGCTAATGGAAACCCTCCACGTGTCTCTTTAGCACACTTTTGATATAGAGCCCAAAAGTGGAGGCCCCAAACAAGAGCGGGCTCACCACGTGTCTCAGCCTGGAAAATTTGTTGAAAGAATTTAGGGACCAGTGGAAGGTGCCACGTGGCTAGGGTCCGAGAAAGTTTTGTTGGAAATTGAAAAGTCCAAGCAAGGGTAGAGTGAGTGGAAAATTCCATGTGTCTCCCTAGCGCTCTTTCAAAAGTAAAATTTAGGGGAAACTCCCAATATGGGCATGGGCTGTCCACATGTCCCGGGATTAAGAAAGTTTCTTGAGAAGTCTAAGTATAGAGAGGAGCCAATAGAATCCTCCACGTGTCTCCTTGGTGCAAATCCAAAGGTAGGACCTAGAGGTAGATCCTTAAGTAAGTGTAGGCCCTCCACGTGTCGAAACCTCGACAGAAATGCACTCGCTACTGAAAAATTTTAAGTATGGAAAGAGTGAGTGGAGACCTCCATGTGTCCCTTCAGCAATATTTTGGTATGAGGCTCAAAAGAAGGACTCCTAAACAAGCGTGGGCCTTCCATGTGTCCTAGGTCTGAAAAAATTACACCGGACACTTAAAAAGTCTAAGTATAAAGAGGAGTCAGCAGAAGCCTCCACGTGTCTCCTTGGTGCAACTACTAAGGTCAAACCGAGAGGTGAATCCTCAAATGAGCACAGACCCTCCATGTGGAAAATATTTGAGTTGAAGCGGGCCTAAGAATCTCAAAATGCCCCGGTGACCCGCCTCTCTACTTCTAACTTTTGATGTGGGCCCCAAAGCAGAGTTGCGGAGATCATTTCATAATTTTGCTCCTTTTTCGGAAAAAGGCAAAAAATTTCAAAATTCTCCACCAATCCGCCTCTCCACCTTTGTCTTCAAAAATAGCTACGTGTCCATCTTCAAGGTTAAAGTAAGAATTTTTCCCTGTCACTTCATGTTTGTTGAATAACCAATTAGATACTATCGGGGCCGCGAGTGCCAATTTGGTATTTTTACAAATGTGACAAAAGTGACAAGTTTCACCAAAAAGACCCATTGGGCCACATCCAATCAGAAAGGACCATGTTTCCATGGATGTTGGGACAAAAATTGACAGGGAAAACATGACTGTGGAAAAATAGAAGGAAGGGGAAACCCCGAATTCATGCCCAAATTACAAATTCTTTCTCATGGACAGAGAAACAAAAACAATATCTAGACTCAATGTGATCTTTGACCAAAGGAAAGGACTAACCATGGAAACCAAATGAAGGAAAAATATTTCACACATCAATACAGAGAGAACTTCAAACCATGTAGACTGAGACATTTTGAACAAATAGGGCAAAATTAAATTGAGCACCAACATCAGCTCTGACTCGGGGATGGACACTCCTGTGAGTGCCGCAAGAACAATAGAATAGACCATGTGCCAAAATTCCATTGGGCAACAGAGTCAAAAACAAGCTTGTAGAGAAGAAAGACAATAACCAAATCCCCTAAGATGAACCGAGAAACCAACAAAAACTACTCAACAGGGACCAGGACAAATCAAAACAGAAAAACACAAAAACAGAATAGAACCCAAAGAATATACACTATACAATGATATGCACCTTGATTCAAAGAAAACAATCAAGGAAAATTTTCAAGTGCCTTCGATTCTAGATATGACCATGCTAAGTAGTTCTGATATGTTTTTAACAAATGGTCATATGATTGTTTCTCTTTTCCATCCAAGTTGCTATCTGACCACATTTTTTTAGGCTTATCCTTTGTGCCTAGGTCAAGTTTTCAACATCTCTCAAGGCTGCATCAAACATCAAAGTCCCAAGAAAATCAACTTTGCTCAAGATATTTGCATTGATCAATTTCATACTCCTTGAAAACAACATAGCTCACAGAGTTATCAACATCAATGTCTATGTGAAATACTTCATAAGAAGCATTGTTGGGGTCCTCAATGAGATATAACATTTTCTTTTCACCATATAACTTCACAAGGCTGCCCTCAATTGGTATGGTTGCATAAGACATGTCCATTTGCACACTTCCACCCACACTAGCTGCCCACTTTCTGGATAATAACATCCCCCATTTAGCAGGAAAATCCACAATGACCACATTCAAGGTTAAGTACTTTCTTGGATACGCTGCCAATTGCACTACTAAACCCTTGACACATCCAACTACTAGCACCTCTCTTGAATCCATGGCAATACATTTCCCATAAGCTACTTTTACTTTGATATTTAACTCATTCATGACCTTAAGAGGCATTACATTACATGAGGCTCCTAAATCAAACATGCAGTTATGTAACAACCTATCCTTAATAATCAAAGTAGTAAAAAATGAATCCACATTCAACTGAGACTCAACTAGAGAATTTCCCAGATAAAATTCAAGTGGTTCACCCAATTCCTCCAATGCTTGTGGTTTTTCTAATTCTACAATGGCAGGAGGAACCTCTACATTATTTACATTTTTACCCTAGGTGACCTTTTCTTCCTTAAGCCCCAAATACTCAAACGCCCTCTTCTTATGCTCAGGGATTCTAAGTAATTCAATAATACGAACAATAATATTGATCTGACTCAAGATTTGGGCTATGTCACAAGGATCATATTTGGGTAAGGCAGTATTAGGAGGAAGGTTTACAAATTCATCTCGATGACATAAGATTTTTCACGATCAGTATGGGGAGGAACAAAATTTTTATTTGGGGTCACAAAGCCTTTGCCGAGATGCATATTTTAAGGGGTTTCCTTATGGATACCGGTAACAACTAGAATTTTTGGTTTGGCACCGTGGCCCTACCCCTTTGGAAACCTTACTTGCTGGTATTATATTCTTTTTCTTGGGAACTACTTTGCATTCATCAATAGTTTTTGTCCTCTTCGAAGGGATCACGCCATCATACTTTTTAATCATCAAAGACCTTAAGTATTCAAAATCATGATTGGGCGAGATCAAATGCTTGCACCATATCAATTTCAACAAAGATTAATGTGAGGAAGAGGCAATACACCGATGATGCAATCCCAAAAATCTTTAAAGCAGATTACTGAACTTATCAATTCGAGTTGAGGTTGCATTCGCTACCGTGAGTTTGTAGGGCATTCCATTGTGCACACATCATCATTTGTCTCATCATTAATAGCTTCCTCAACTTCATGATCTACATCACATGGGGAGTGTGGTAGGAAATAACTATCACACCACTCAATAACATTGGCTTCCTCCACAACAACAACCACCGATACCAAAGGATAAGGAACAAATCTATTCTCCCTGGGTTGAGGTTTTTTATTTCCTGATCCCACAAGTCCTTTCCCTCTATCATTTGGTCTATGATCACCTCTGGGATGATTTCCAGACCTCTCTTGACCATGTGGCTTATGCTAACCCTGGGAACTTTGTCCTATCCCCTTTTCTACTCTGGCTAGTTTATAGGATATTTATTTAATTGCTCCTTAAAGTTTTTACAACCTCCTCCAGATCCACAACTTTTCTTGACTGAGGTTTTTCAGGATTGATCAACTTAACACCTTCCCTCTTAGGAGGCTTTCCAACTGCTTTGATGTTATTCTCTATTTGTAAGGCCATGGTGAAAGCCTACCTCAATGTTCTTGGGTTCTTATCTTCTAATAATAAGCAACCTTGTTATCAAAAGCATCAGAATATTTTATCAAACAAGAAACATCACTTGGCCTCAAGATTACAAGTAGCCTATTCAAGGTCTTATTGAACTTAGTATTGAAGTCATGAATAGATTCATTTGGATTTTTCTTTATATTTTCAAATTCAGATAAAGGAACCTAGGATCTGTCTTATCCCCATACTATAATGTAAAGGAACTTTTCATCTCGGTCCATGAATCTATTGAATTATTTGGTAAATCCTTGTACTAGTCATGTGCATCCTCCTTAAGAGTATGAATAAATAGTTTTATATACACGTCTTCAAACTCAATTTCAAAGTCTTCCATCATATTAACAAATAGTTTTAAATGTTGGTCACCAGTGATGGCATTATTCCCTTAAAATTTTGGCAACCTATTTCTGACATCTTGTGGCACTATATTAGGATATCCATTCATACCTTTGAAATCTATAGGTCCAAAAGTGTTGACAAAAATGGAGGTCTAGGTGGAGGTTGGGCCATATTGCCTTGAGGGGGTGATCTTACAGGAGAAACAAAATGATAGGGAATGAGGGGTCTTTGGAGAACAGAATATAATTCTCAAAATAGATATTCTCTAATGACTCAGCTTCTTGGACAACCCTATCAACCTTGGAAGAAACAGGGGAAAACTGAGAAGCACACTTTTTAGACACAAATGATGGCCCCTCTCCAGTTGGGGAATTCAAATTTACATAAAGATTACCTGATTCAAAATCACTTGAAGACGTATGGTAATCTTCAACCAAAGATTGGTCATCCTTGGGACTGATATCTCTTTTCTTGATTCCTGATCTCCAACAACTTTCCAGACTCTTTTTCCTTCTAAATTTGTCTTTCCCGGTTACGAAACAACTTTTTGGTAGGGTCTTTAGTGAAGAAATATCTTCTTCCTTCCAACTTTGCAAAGACTAGTGACATATTTCACTTAATATAGGTTAAGGCACTAGTATTTATCAAAATTTAAATCAACACGGAGTCGCCACTAAGTATTTTCACCTTAGTTGTGAAAATTCACTATAAATGACTTTTCAAATATCTATCAACACTTAATTCATGCAAATCTTAGCAGATCTGACCTTCCTTTACCACTATTTATCATTGCTAACATAAATTTAGTGTAATAACCACTAAAAGCGGCAATATTACACACAAAACTTTTAACTTCACATAATTATTACAAATATCAACATAGAATGACGTTTAAACAACATATTTACACTTAGATCATGTAAGAAACATTACCAGGGCCAAATATAAGAATGCCATAGAAGATCCCTAAAACAATGCCAATATGGTGTTGTTGCGCACAAATAGGTCCCAGTGTTCAAATAATCCCTAACAGTGCCATTTTGGTGTTGTTGCCACACAAATACGTCTCGGTGTTCAAATAATCCCTCAAAATAGTGCCAATTTTGGTGTTGTTGCCACACAAATAGGTCCCAGTGTTCAAATAATCCTTGACAACGACGCCATTTTGGTGTTATTACCGCACAAATAGGTCCCGGTGTTCAAATAATCCCTAGCGATGGTGCTAATTTGGTGTTAGTATCCAAATTGATTCTCCCACAGGGGACTAATAGCATCACAAAACTAACAATATGCTTAGGAATAGATGGACAACGATCAATTCATTTTGTATCTAAGGATGGGATTCGTCTAACTCTTTTTCACTTGAGTGTTGGAGAAATGGATAACACCTCACTACTTTAGGCTGTGCCTTCAACCAGGGTGAGAGGACCCGTTCTGTAACCCACATCAATGAAAGACATCAAGAGCTCATTCTTTACACAATCTTAATGAGAACCTTGAGGAAATATGATCAATACAACACAATCTAACTCTCACGAGTTGTCACACTAGAGAGTGGAGATGTTTCTTGGACAAAGGTTTGGGTTACTAAAGACAATAAATGAATCTTGATTGTCCCTGCATACTTTGGCAATGGAATTTGTTCATTTTTGGATACATAGTACAAACAAGGGTAGTTCATGTAGGACTTATTGTTTGAGAAATTTATTGGTGGGAAGTTAAGAAAGATAAAAATATTATACCAGATCTTTGAGAGCCTTTACAGAAATTGGAAAACTCACGGGTAGAATGCTTGAGAATAGCGAGAGATATTCCTTCACGAAAGGTGTGCATCAATGGAAGCCCATTGGCGCTTGCAATTTCACACACTCTTTGAGAATTCAACACAAAGGCTCGTGCTAAAGACTCAATTAAATGCTAGGAATCCATGGTTTGTCATGCCTAAGATACACTCATAGGCTTACAAATAATCTTTATCAACATAGTGAGAGTAAAGTGATTTTAAATTGTTTATTTCATTACCAGATGAAGGCTCTTCTCATAATGAAATTGCAAATGCCACAATACTGACACATGGACAAGATCTTGTGTGACTCAGAGAGATTTTAACATAAGATTGCAATAGGAACAAGAAAAACTATTTGAAACTATTTTGAAATAAAAGCAGACACAATAATGCACATGATCAACACAAAGTCATTCAAAGTTCATCAGATTCATCAATAGAGGAAAGTTTCTTAAACAATCTCAGATCCTGTCAATGGTTGTACACTTGTAACCACCTTGATGTGATTGAATCCAAAGACACAAGAAAATGAACTGGTCTCTCAAATGGTCTCTCAGAAAATGGTTTCTCTCAAACTTTCTCAGAAAAGTTAACCTTCGACCATTTGCAAGAGTATTCTCATTGCATTTATACATTTCACTTGCTCACTCATCCCAAATTTCCCCAAAAGAAGAATATTCGAGGAATCCTTTTCTTGTTACAAGTTTGTCTCAGAAAGTGATGTTTAACAAATTTACACCCAAAGCTTCCAGGTGGAAAAATCATGAACTGATCACGTTTCTTAGACCCTCAACCATGACTAGGATTCCATGCCATAACTTTTTGATAGTCCTTCTAATCATTCTTTTATTATGTCGTGTAAGAAATCCCCTTTTTAATAATTCGCAGGTGGCTCCATATGGCTGGATCTGACAAGCAATATTTTTCACCCTCAAGAATACACCTTGAGAAATGAGTGCCCTCGCATGGATGCCTACATTCGTGCCTCTCGAAATGAGTGTTTTTGCATGGATTATCCCACATACCTGCTTTGAGAGTCTCGAGTCGGATAAGTGCAAAGAGGAGCCAGTGGAAGCCTCCATGTGTTTCCTAGTGCAAGTATAAAGGTGATGTCAGTGCTAGGTTCCCAAAAGAGGGCGGGCCCTCCACGTGTTTCGAACCCTAGAGAGTTGCCGATTGCTGAAAATTTAGAGTATGGGAATGGCCAAAGGAAGTTTCCACGTGTCTGCATTGGTACGTAACGCAACTTCAAAGATGAAGTCTAGAGGTGGGAACTCAAATGAGCATAGGTTCTCCACGTGCCCTAGGCCCAAGAAAATGCCTCACCTTTGAAAAAGTCTTAGTAAAAGAGGATCCAACATAATCCTCCACGTTTCTCTTGGCGCACTTTTGATATGGAGCCCAAAAGTGGAGACCCCAAACAAGCGCGGGTGATCTGTAAACTCTTCAACTTTGGAATTATTCACAAAATCACAATTTAATCATTGTTGTTTACTTTCTATTAGAAAATAACAGAGATAGCTAGTGAATGAATCATGCTTATGCTTAGAATCAATAATTGCAAGAAAGGGAAGAATATAAGCTCACAAAACACCAACAATTTTATCCTGGAAAACCCCCAAAGGAGGAAAAACTAGTCGGGAAGGGAAATTGCTCTTTCTTCCCACTTTTATTGGCCAATTCAAATCAACAAGTACAAAAATTACAATAAGTATGAAAGAGAAGTAGATAATATCCCTACACTTCCTCTCAATTACTTGCTTGCTCTGTCTCACACTCCTTTCTTCTACAAAATACAATTCCAAGCACTAAGAATTTCTTGCTCACTTGCTTTCATGCTTCGATGATCTTTGTTTCTCCTCTACAACATGTATTTATAGCCTTTCTCATGTCCTCCCATGCACTGGAGAATGGGAAAGGTCATGGAGGAGAAGAGAAACAAACATCCTTTCAAATTCAGAGGTTGTTCATTTCAGATTTTATTTTCTGTCTGTAATGGCCAGGACCGCCACCTATACCAGTACTCAATCTGTCTCCTACGACCACCACTCCTAGTTGGGCGGTAGTTCTATAACCACCTCCCTACATAGGGTGAAAGTCTGTTACTTAAAAGACAGAACCTTTGTTTATTGTTTTTCTTTCTTTTTGTTGATTGATTTTGATGAAGTAGAGTTATTTTGGATCCCTATGGATCAACGGTCTCACCACATGTCCCATCCTCTGGAAAAGTTATTGAAAGAATTTAGGGACCAGTGAAGGTTCCACGTGCCTATGGTCTAAGAAATTTTCCTCGGATGTTGAAAATTCCAAGCAAGGGTAGAGTGAGCGAAACTTCCGCGTGTCTCCTAGCACTCTCTCAAAAGTAAAATTTAGGGCGGGTCCCCAAATGGGCACGAGCCCTCCATGTGTCATGGGCTTAAGAAAGTTGCTTGAGAATTCTAAGTATATAGAGGAGCCAACGGAAGCCTCCACGTGTCTCCTTAGTGCAACTCCAAAGGTAGGACCTAGAGGTGGATCCATAAGTAAGCACAGGCCCTCCACATGTCCGTAACCCGGCAGAAATGCATCCACCGCTGAAAAATTCTAAGTATGGACAGAGTGAGCAGAGACTGTCGACACTAAAATTTTCCTCCATAATTTCTATTTCATTAATGTATGTATTAGGAATAGGATGTTGTTAAGTATAATTAGTAGTAGCATCGATAGAAGATAACGGTGCCACAAGTCGATGCCACCACCAATAATGTAGTACGGTAATAGTCAAAGTACAATAGGAATGTTGTAAAAGTAAATATTTGTCGTAAGTGGTCCGGTAATGTTAAAATGTCAAAGTTTGGGTAATTAGAGAAGTAGGGTCTACATGATTAGGAATTAGAAATATTATATTGGTAATAAGGACAAGGAGTGAGGTCATAAATATTTTGTGTATTTTATTTGTAAAAAGTCTAAAAATGTGGAACCCATGTAAAATGATAAGGTTTATCTTATCTTAAAAGATAAGCTTACATGTATGTGATAAGAGTTAAGGTATGGAATATGATTCGTCAGAGTGGATTTCTTATCCTATCTTAGAGATAAGATGGATAAGC
Organism: Taxus wallichiana var. yunnanensis; assembly: GCA_018340775.1. Lineage (NCBI taxonomy): Eukaryota > Viridiplantae > Streptophyta > Pinopsida > Cupressales > Taxaceae > Taxus > Taxus wallichiana. Next base: position 743,742,931 of record CM031237.1, on the reverse strand, counting down.
TGGAAGTTCTATAAATAGAGGCCACCCCCTCATTTAGCATAGAAGGAAGTAGTGAGAAATATTGTAGGAAGTGTGCGAAGGAAGCCATCAGTTTAAAGGTGTGTTGAAGAAGCCATTAAGAGGTGTAATTGTAAATTTTCTCCCATAGTCTTGGTGAAAGGCAAGTGAAGTCAATAACACTTGAAGTACCTCATGGGTGAGATTGTAACAATTTCATGTTAATATTATAATTTACTTTGATATTTCAGATTTTTCATCATTCCATCTTATCATAGTCGATGGTATTCTTGTGTTATGTTGTTGTTTTGTTTCAGTTACATCCACCAAACTAAAGGTCATGTGCATTAGTAAATAATCATAGCACGAGGAGTTCCCGGTGAAGAATTATCATAGTTCCGGATTGGTGATGAAAAGACCTCCACATGTCCTTTTGGTGTTATTTTGGTATGAGGCTCAAAATAAGGACTCCAAAACAAGTGTGGGCATTCCACGTGTGCTAGATCCGAGAAAGTTGCACCGGACACTTAAAAAGTCTAAGTATAAAGAGGAGCCAGTGGAAGCCTCCACGTGTCTCCTTGAGCGCAATATGTGAAGGTCAAACCAAGAGGTGAATCCTCAAATAAGTACACACCCTCCACGTGGAAAATATTTGAGTTGAAGTGGGCCTGAGAAACTCAAAATTCCATGGTGACCTGCCTCTCCGCTTCTAACTTTTGATGTTGACCCCAGCGGAGTTACGGATCATTTCATAACTTTGCTCCTTTTTCACAAAAAGGCAAAAACTTCAAAATGCTCTGTCGATTTGCCTCTTTACCTTTGTCTTGAAAAACGGCCATGTGTCCATATTCAAGGTTAAAGTATGAATTTTTCACCGCCGCTTCATGTTTTTGAACAACCAATTAGATCTTATCGGGGCATCGGGGCCAATTTGGTATTTTTTCAAATGTGACAAAAGTGATAAGTTTCACCAAAAAGACCCATCGGGCCGCATCCATAAAAAGGACCATGTTTCCATGGATGTTGGGACAAAAATTGAGAGGGAAAACATGACTGGAAAAATAGAAGGAAGGGGAAACCCCGAATTCATGCCCAAATTACAAATTCTTTCTCATGGATAGAGAAACGAAAAACAATATCTAGACTCAATGTGATCTTCGACCAAAGGAAAGGAACGACCATGGTAACCAAATGAAGGAAAAATATTTCATGCATCAATACAAAGAAAAATTCAAACCATGCAGACTGATGCATTTTGAATCAAACAGGGCTAAATTAAATTGAGCACCAACACCTTCTTTGGAGAACTTTTCCTTATACTGGAACTTTTCAAAAACTGCCATTTTTAGGTGGGCCCCACATATGACCACATTCTCTATCCTACATTTATGGAAATATGAAAGAGTAATATACAACATACAATCGTCACTTTTGATGAACTAATTAAAACTATGCTGCTACATGCACTTTTCTACAAACTGCTCCTTGCTAGGGTTTAGCTAGGGTTTGAAACCAACTTAACTTCTTATCGATCAATCATAAAAATGTGAGGATATAACCACCTAATTATTTTTTTGAAAGATTCATAACTCACCATAGAAGATACCAATAATATATTAGGTCCCCATTCAAATCACATAATTCATAGAAAGCATCGGAAGGTCAACTTTTGTAATAAAAACACAATGCAAGTTACCCAGTTTCACCAAAACTTTCATAACTTCTAAAATATTCTTCAGAATCACCTAAATTTTGGCACAAAGCACCATGAAAACCTCATATAACTTTCCATGCTCACAATATATCTTAGATATCTCTCAAAATCTTCAGCCATAGTGACTTACACCGTGAAAACTTGCTCATTTCTCACTGTAGCTTCCAAAGGACCTGTAAAAAACTCAAACCACCGAATTATGACTCGAGAATCACCATACACCTCAGGTAAACTGCCACCATGCTGAACCATGTTCCAACAAGAAATATATTTTCCAAATCTCACACCTCTACCTCATGTTGGATGTTCTAGGGTTAGAAACAAGCTTGGAATGACCTGACTCGACCATGATAATCCATGAACTAACCATGCTGATATCATGTAAAAACATATAATACATACCTCACGGACCATGAATGGCCTCATGACAACATCCAAATAATACTATGGAGCTCAAGCAGTGATTATACTAGCTCAACCATGCACCAGGACACCATGACAACTCAACAAACCACTTGATCAACATGCATGAAGGTTGAACAACATCATAGGGAGACTCATACATCACCATGACACCTTTTTTACATCAATGGGGGTTGAAATAAATGAAAACAAAACCACACAATGAACAACATAAATAACTTCATAGATGTAGGCATAATGGAAGGATAAATAATATATGTCTCTTTAATAGCTTTAGGAACATGCTTAAGTTTCTCTGTTTGGCATATCTACATGATTTCAATACGACCAAAATTATCTTATAGGAAATGTTCCATATGTTATGCCTCATCCTCGTGAAGAGCATGGGGATGATATTTAGATTTAACATTAGAATCTTCACCTTATGCATGGTAAATGATGATGGTGAGAAAAAAATAAGAAAATATATCAACAATAGAATAAAGTTTAGTAGTAGGGACCATAATGTTGCGTTGTTTACTAACATAAGAGGAATAATATCTCATAGAAATGGAAGTTTTTAACCCTTAGGATTAATGAAAATATGGTATAAGAGTAAAATGATTATTATTGATGATAAATAGAAATCCAAACATATCACCAAGAATGAATGAAAATATCATACAAAAATGAACCCTAGGGTACCTAGTGTTAGAGTCAAAAATTATTTGATTTAGAAGTTAGGTTCGGTAAAATGTTTACTCCTTATTTAGGATTATTATATTGTTATGGAATACACGAAAATAAAAATGCATGTAATTTTAGAAAATTATGAGATATTATGATTAATTAACTTCTATCAATTATTATGACACATACAAATAACATATTGGTTCTTACTGATGAATGGATACAAGCTCAAATGTATAAGATAGATATAAAATTATCTATACATAACTATATATGAGATATTTGGTAACATAGAATAGATAATCTCGAGTGAATATCCTGGAGAATCTTCACTTATATAATGTGACCTAGAAATACCCTTGTGTAGAACCGTATATCTCGCCATGATGTATAATATTGTCCTACCTCTTTTGTATAGTATTAGATGCCTTAAAAATTGGGTCCTATGACTTCAATGTGGAACCCTAGTTGTTGTAAAATATTGAAATCATATGTAATATGATAAATTATGCAAAACCCCTAAGGGTAGAATACCCTAACAAGTTAGATTCCATGTTAAAGTGAAATTCATACACACCTACTATTATCAGTCAAAATTCACCTTTGTAGTTGAAAACCAAGCTAGATATGGATTTGGCTGCTTTATAATGAGATATCATCTAAATTTTGGTTGTGATGCAGAGAAAAGAAATTATCAAGCATATATTGAGTTTCAAAAGGAGGTTTAGACAATTTCCCATCATTGTGCTTTGTAGGAGGATCTTTAACAAGCCCCAAAAGGATTAAAACTATGTTATTACTATCAAATAATCTCCTAGAATGGCTTCATTACTTGCAAACATCTATCTACCATGATCATCACCTTCATTCCTTTCTTATTCAATCATCAATCTCATCACTATACATTTGAGTTCTCTGACCACTTACCTTGTACTCCAAATACTCAAGTTCTTGCTTCTTAACCATGTTACTCAAGGATGCACTTTAGGTTTCTTTCTTCTTTGATGATTATCTTCACCATACCCCTATTTCATAGCTTAATATCAGTTAGCATTACCACTAAAATGAGTTCAAACAACCCAAACCACAACAAAACTCTCTTGTGCAAAAAACTACCTTTTCCTATGCCATCCATCTGTAAAAATTACAATATTAATATATTATTATTAGTTATTCAAATGACTAAACAATTGAAAACCAACCTTTAAATCTGTTCTCATTTTTCTAACCTCAAAGTTTCATAAACAAAATCCTTACACCAAGGGATATATACTCATTTTTATAAGTAGGCATTTTGTGAAACACTTTGTATGCAACCTCACACCAGTTAGGAGAACAAGTCATAACTCAGAAAATATTGATCATAAAGGAAAACCATTCAAAACCCATTTGTAAAATTATATTTTCCCCATATTGTACAAATTTAAGTTTAATTTTACTTAATATAAAAAATGTTATGGTGACTAGATCGAATCAGTTCACCCATATTTCACACATCAAAACAGGGCATATGTCAAATTTCAAAGCAATATCATTCCAAGGTTAATACCATGTATTTTTCACTCTAAAAACTCAAAGTCAAGCACACATTTGCAAAACTCAAATAACTTATGAGATTAAGATGTACACAACCAAAAACAAGCATAAATATTCCATTCTCAAAAGCTTCATACAAAACTACTCCATTATTCTTCACTTCATGATCCTCTATGTCCTCTACATGAGAAATGCCTTCCCCATTCCCTAATCCTCTCTAAAAATTTAACTCCCTACTTGCATGCACCTACTCTTTCACAAAATTTGACACTTCACTAGTGACTCTTCAAATTCCATCCTCTCTTACATATGTAACTGCCCATGCTACATCATTCCAAGCATCTTAATGATGCCTTACACACATATGACTCACTATTTACCTCAACTAGACATTTTCCAACTTAAATAACACTTAGTAAACTCCTAACACACTCAAAGCAACCTTTTCAATATTGTACAACTATTAGATGCACTTAAATATTCCAAGTTCCCTTTTTGGAAGGAAAAATAAAAGAGGAATCATTTGAATTTCTTCAAATCCATTGAATGCTTGGAATTTATTCACATGAACTAGAAGAACTCCTTAGTCTCTCTCAAAAATCATACTGACTCCAAATATCTTGACTCTTTCACTTGAATGTTTTCTCGGGGATGCTCCTACATCGGGTGCCTTAGATAAAGGATAACCTCCAGAGTGGGCTGGTTCTCTTGATGGATCACCTAAAACTACTAAATTGATAGGGTTGTGGGATATGAATAACTGGAAATTAATGTTCAAAGAAAAAAAAGGGGCGAGACACAAAATTTTAGGGACCTACACTTGCACAAAAGCACACTTAATGACAGATAAAAGACGATGGCTTCCATATAAGCTGCAGATTTGATAGATTTTACACTCACAAAAGGTGTTAACACACACTTGAATGACATGAAAAACTTACAAAATAATTAAATTGAGGTGTTTAATGATTATTAGAATGCAAAGGAACAAGATTAATCACTAAAATATGTTGTGAATGCGGTGTAACACACTACAAAATACTCAAAATTGGAGGAAAATACAGTCTTTATTAATCAACAAGGTACACAAGTACAATGATTCTACACACAAGTATGTATAATGAAAAAATAAGGGCCCCCTCACTCTTGCAAAAGAAATTATAAATAATACAAGTTGCACACACCTAGCTCCAAAATAACTCATGCTAAAATTAGTCTAATTAGATGTTTGGAAACAAATCCAATAATAGCCTTCTACATGCACAATTTTAACTCCTTTAAATCAAATACAATAATAACAAGTCTAAAATTAGATGTATGGAGCTCTAAAGCTAAAAATAGCAGTATGCTTACTCTCGATTATCTTTGGTCAAATTATGGTCAAACTTACTTTTCAAAAATTAAGGTAGTTTGTAAAAAATTTGGCAAGGTTAACGTATTTTTAGAATTTTAAGGTAAAATATTATCTTGTTTTCTCCTCCAAATGCTATTTCTATTATGGGCACATGCATACTCTTTGAGTAATTATTGATTTTTCTTATCTGCTAAAGTGATAATGCATAGTTGGGTTGACTTTTGATATTGGAAATTAAATGGTGGGTTTAATAATTACCTTTTGTTTGACCTAACTAAATATTAAAATTTACCCCACCGCACGGGCATAGGGAAAAGTAACCCAAGTTTAATTTTCAGTCAAAAAATATTATCCATGGTAAATTTAATTGACAGTGACCAATTTGGGATTAGGGTAAGAACCCTAACCATCTCTTATTTTCACTTTGCTTGGTTTGGTGGTGGATGTATATGAAAGACCTTGTAAGAAAATGTGTGTCCGCCACTTCATTTTGGGATCTAGTAAGAATATTTTTGTGCAAAAAGGTCTCATGGCTGCCATTTTTGAGGTAAGGCTCTATATTGTTTATATTCTTCCATTATGGAGATATGTTTTTTTAAATTTGCAAACTTAAGTTTTAGCTTGTGGATGTCATTGCAGAGCTTCTAAGTTTAGAATTTTTCTCAAATATTTCAAGTGGTTTGGTGGACCATGCGATAATGGGTTGTGCTACTTTTTCTAGCCACGCTCATCGTATCTCACAATATTTTTCACAAAAATAATTTTCCTAGAGGTAAGCATTTTACTCTTTAGCTCTGGGTTGTTCATAGTATTCAATTGTTCGTGAATTTAAGTTAGTTTGTATGTTTTCAAAACTTAGCCATGAGTTTCTAGTGTTTTGGTGATTTTATGGAGCTCGAATTTTTGATGTTTTAGAAGAAACCCTTCTTACTACTGTTAAGCCTCACCTGTTGTTTCCTTTTATTCTGACCTGGGTTTTTTCGATCTCATTTAATGACACCCATTGAACTCTACTTAGAGCTTTGTGACTTCTTTGGAGATCTCTAGTTTTTAAACTTGAACACGTCACCATGGTTTAATGTTGGGGTCTCAAGTTGTAATACTTACTCAGCCGTATCTTCGGGACTTCGGCAATGTATTACTCAGCCATAGTTGCCTTTGCTCCAGGTTTGAGATTTTCCATTACCAACTACTTCTTGAGCGAGTTCTATTTCCATTTTTTTGTGCATTTTTAGATATGTAGCTCTATTTCCATTTTCACAAGCTCTGGATTGATATTATTTTTTTGGATTCATGGTTTCATTTTGCTTTCTCTATTTATATGTTCCATTATTCTAACACTATGGATTTGTGCTTTCAGATCTACTTTATATTCTCGGTGAGTTCTATTCCATTTGCTATTATGTTTAATTTGTTTGCAATTTTTTTTTCCAATATGTAAGCTTTTATATTGAAAGGTTGGAGGTATTGAAATAAACATATTCCTACTCCATGCTTTGTTTATATCACCAAACTAATGAATGGTGGCATAGTTAAAACCTCATGTGTGCACTACAAGATAAGGCCTAATGCCCCTTCTCGAAGATTCCTTCTTTCCTCAACATCATTTATGTCAAGCTCATTGTAGAATTGATGTTGTTATAAAATATTATTACATGTGTGATTCTATTAGAGGCTTTTGGATTTTTATAAGATTTTGAAAACAAGTGGTGACTAGATTTATGATCTTGGGTTGAAATCCTTTCCTTCTACTTTTTATATCTGAAATGAATACCTAGGACAATTTACTTTAGCTTGAAAGTTTTGATAGGAATTTATCTATTCCTTTGCAATATGAAGAGTATTTTTACGGAATCGTAGATGACTATTATCTCTCAAAACTCGAACAAAAATTCCTTTCTAGAAAACAACTTGATTCCTTCTTTAAATAATCGGCTGATTGTTATCTTATATCTAAGCATGTGCGATCCTGTGCAAAATTTTCATCTTGAAATATGCAGCTTGCAATTTTAAAAGTGCACATTATTTGCAAGATGGGTGGCCATAATTCGTAATTTGATTTTCCTTTAGAGCTCTGTCTTTTAGATGGAAACATGCTCTTATAAGATGAAAACTGGAACTTCACTTAAACCTTGTAGAATGCATGGATGCAACCTCTTTCCTTTATCTTGACATCTATAAAAGTTGGCATACTTTTGCCTCTTGATCCTTGTAGCTTTGGTTTTATTCATTGCAAACTTGACGTTTTTTCATATTTATTCTTCTTAGCTATAGATTAATTCAAAATACATTGTCTTGAATTTTCCTTTCTAGGCTGAGTTCCATTTATGTAATCTCTTCAATGTTTGACATATTTGTTTGATGAATACAACTCTTTCATGACACCCTCTTTGCTTTTCAATAATTGTAATATGTTTATTAGTTAGGATATGAACATATGTACCTCTTTAAATTTGGAAAATTTTGTAAGTTGCCACTTTTTCACTCCCATATTGCAACCTTTGTAGATGTTAGATGATCTTGTTCCATTTGAGAATTATATATCTAGTAGTTTTCTTCTTCTAATCATAGATATGATCTCAGAATCGTTTCATTTCTATGATTTGAGAATCATTAAAAATCTGAAATCTATTTTTCCAACCTTATACTCTATGAATATGTAGCATCCTTTTGCAAGTATAACATGTTGCATACTTCTTGAGTTTTCTATTGATATGTCATATAAATTGCAACTACTTTCAGATCTAAAACATTTATCTATATTTCCGTACTTGATCTGTGATGATCATTTCTATTTGTAATCTCTTGCTTCTTTCTTTCCTGCTGTTTAGAATGCATTTATTTTCAACTCTGAAAATACAATGAGGTAAAAAAACCCAGAGATCTAATCCATATCCTCTTCTTCTTTCAGGAATGTGTAACAATTTGGTGGAGATCATGGATCACAACTTGCGAGGTGACCTTCATCTTCTACAGAAATGACAAGTTCTATTTTACTCATTACATTTATAGTTTTGCATTTACATGCATTCTTTTCTCAGTCATATCCCATGACTTGTGTGGGATCAATGCACTCTTTCTTTATGAATAAATGGAAATTACTTAATGTGATGAGTTGTACATGTTTCCTTTGCATTTATTTTCATTAACATAATGTTAAATGAACCTTTTGCAACTCAACACACTAAGTAAATTTCACATAATCATAATGGAATGAAATGAATTAATTGTACCTTTTCTTGATCACTGAACACAAATAAAAAAAAATAATGGAAAATAATTTTAATTCCAATTCCATAAATCTACAACAAAAACTTTTGTTTTAGAATGTAATTTCTAGTATATGCTATCCTTTCCACCTTCATCAAGGCCTTACAACATTATTGAGTGACGGATGCACAATTTTACTAAAGATGAAATCTTAGAGGGGATATATATGCGAGGTATTGCATCCTTGAATAACACTTGGAGCTGCAGATTTACTTGCATGCTATCCCCAAAACTGTCCAAAAATGAGCAACAATAAAATTTTTGTACCCCCTTCGATGATTGACCGAAAATGGTCAACACCTTTATCAACACTAATTTGAATATGCCTCAAACAACACACAATTCTCCACTTAACTTCTAACATCTATATGAATGTAGATAGTTAGAAACTTGATCCTCTTTGATCACGATTGATAGAACTATGTTGTTAATAATACTTAGAAGTAGGGAACTTTAGGTTATTGTACTTGAGTGAAGCTAGAATCCTTGACCTAGTAGAGTAATTTAAAATTATAGTAGTCTTTACCAAAACATATGTGCATAATATTTAAAGAGGTTTAGGGATCCTTTAATTCCTTTTGTGAGTGTTGAAATGAGTGTGTCAATAGAATTCCATGTTCTTTCCAAGTTTTTATAGGTGTGTAAATCAGTTGAGATTAAATTTATTATATAAGGTTAAAAATGTAAATTATCATGATAAGGTAAACCCAAGAAGATGAAAATACTCAAAAATGATTGTGAATCAAAAATCATTTTGGAAAATATGAAGGACTATACAATTCATCCATGAAAAAATTATATAACTTGACCAAACTATATATTTTTAGAAAGAGAAGATCTAAGTGAAACATGAAACTTGTATTTTAGAAAGTAGAGTTTGAGCACTAGACTTATGTAAATTAACGTTTTAAAACTTTCAACACATACATGAAGGAAAATGAGTAGATTAGGAAAAAAATTAAAATGCATTGAGTGGGAATATGATGTGGGTGTTTTTCTCATTAAAGAATCACAATTGAAATACGTAGTGTCAAAATGGTAAATTTCCAAATTTGAGAGTCTACAAAGACACTTGGTTACTCTATAAACAATCTTAAATCAACGCAGAATGTGCCATGGTTATGATTTTAGACATGTATTATATGAGTTACATTTGGATCCCGATATTTATGCATACTTATACCATATACATCAAATTCCCAATATTCAACTTTTCCTTGTGTTATAATCTTCTCTTAGGTTGACTATGGAATCATCAAATGCACAAATTTGCATCATATTTTGGTCAAAAATTATGGGCTATCTATAAAGTACAAGGAAACTTAAGGTTGTGGGACCTACTCTACCCAAACTTCTTGAATGATATGATAACGAGCCTAATGAAATGAAACTTGATATCAACATTTTTAATCTCCATAATAATATGAAATCAAAACTACCTCACACTCTATGATCTCCCTTGTGGAAGAATGATTCTTACCGATTTCCTATCACCATTAATCATACCAAGTGTTCTCCCATAGATAATCTCATTCAACACAATAATATTATCAATTCATGTGTTATTAATGTAACTACACTTGATTATGATGATGGTTATTCTATAGAAGATCTCTTCTTAGCATGTTATGCCTAGGATAATAATTTATAAATTCTTCATGATCACAAATAATTATGTTATACCTTTCATCAAACATCAATATTATCACTATCTACCCACACAAAAACATACTTCCTTGGATCTCGAATCCAACAAACTCATGGATGATGATTATACCTACTCTAACATTAAAGCCAAGGAAAATATCAAGAACTAAACTTCCCTAATTAATAATCAAATGCATGATCCCCATCATTATCCCTCATATAACCCCTATACAAAACATGTTGTCACATATCACCCTCCTTACCCTTCTACTTATCCACATGTTTTTATAAATCTACCCTTTCTTACATCACCACAAACTCTTCTTTTCAATACTTATCCTAGCCCACTTATGGATAAAAATACAACACATAGCTTGAGGCTCTTGAAAATGATGTTTCATATTTTGAATCTTATTAACAATATATTATGAAATGTGAAGTGTAGGTCCAAAGATACTAACAAATGAAATTAACACAAGCATATTATGACAAACCACTATTTTTTTCTCATCATGTTTTCTTCTTACATATATATGACAATTTTCAAGATATCTCCAACAAATGTCAAGTTCGAGAACCTTCTCCTTGTGTGCCTAAGTGTTGATCCAAATAACCTCCATCTCATCCTTCTATTACACCATCTACTTTTAACTAGACTCATTATTCCCCCTCATATTTCCCTTGATGATATCTATAATGATTTTCTTAAATGGATTTCTAATTGAATTGGTGATTCTCTCTTTTAAACAAAATCAAAAGTCTATTATGGTATCAACACATTGAAGAAAAACCTAAACACTTCATGATTAATCCTCAACATTAAATCCTAGATGATGTCACTAACATAGTCAATGACACATGTAAATATTTCATAGATCATTATGATTCATTTTATTCTACTTAGTATATGGTTTTAATCTTTCTATTTGAGCTTATATCTAACAATTGGGTTCCTAAAAACATTTCTTCATAGCTTGGATACTTTCATAACCCTACCCAAATTCTTCAAATTAGGTTTATATTTCCAATTTTATTCCTATGGAAATTTCTTCCTATCTTTGATATTATGGTAGTTATATCCACCATATACTCGCTGTGATTTTATCTCTCTCTCGATATGTTTCCTACGACCATTTATTTCTACCTTATATATTATATTAATAACATTCATATCACTTCCCACTTGGGTTTACCTCACATTGCTTAGACTAGGCATCTAATCTATCCCCATATCATTCATTTTGACATGCTTTACCTTCTATATCATTATCGATTAACTAAAATGTGGAATAAGGGTAGTTAATATAACTAGGAAAAATAATAAATAACAATAGATAAATGCAGTAAATAAATATGGAAAGTGACCTAGCCAACTAAACTAATGAAAATGTGAAACCTAATTAAAAATTAGGGTTAGAAGGATCTTGGCTAATTTAAAGACTGATCTAGATCGTGTATCGTAAATTCAACCGAATATTCTAGAGGTAGAAGAGAAAATATAGAGGTTACGAAAAGGTGTATCTGAGATGTATGAAGGGACTGGGATGCGGCAGCACCTAGTTTGGATTCTCGGTACCTTGGTACGTGTAGGAGGTCCAAAATCCAACTCTAGAAGGTCCGAAGATGATCTTAATCCTTCACTCCCTATTGTGTGTAACATGCTACTTTGTGCCCGATGTCGCCAATGATAAGTGATGAAAGAAAGACCTACAAGACCCCAAAACAAGCATCAAACCCTAAAAAAGAAAAATGCAAATGAAGGGGTTAGACTATCCTCAGTGGCCACAATGGTGGAATTACTAACTGAGTGTTGCACTACATCTCAGACATGATGTAGTTCTATGTGTGTGTGTGTAATCATGCCCTAGGTTTATCTTGTGTCAGTCACACTTTGTGAAAGTAGTGAACAATAACTATGTGTATAAAATGTAATAGAATGATGGATGGAATAGAATAAACTTCCCTCCTATGCAGTGTGATGCAGATGAAACAACCTTGTACCTTTGTGATGGAGCTATATAGATGCAAAATGATCTCTAGATGGATGCAACCTTAATTGATGATAGTAGTGCTTAGTGCTTGGTCCCTCATTATGGTCTCATAACTTTATATTTATATGGTTCTCTTGTTCTAATTTCGTAATTAACCCCGAAAAGGCTAACCACCAAAAATATAAGAAGTTCAAATGGCTAGAAAGTTCCCAAAAAGTGGTAGGAAAGTGTAAAAGGAATAGGGTGCCCTAACTAGTACCACAACGCCAAAAGGTACCCTAGTACTAGCTTGGGTGCCCCAATCAAGGCTAAAATGATGAAAAGTGTCAAAAACAGATTGGGCATATGTGCGGTGAAGGTTGGGAATTATGATAGAAAGAAAATGAAAATGACCAAGAGAATGAGGTTAATTAGTACTTTCTTCACTCAAAAACCATATGAATAGTAGTATAAGATCGAGACTAAATAATGTCTAAAGTGCATGATTTTGTGTCTACATTATTCTTTTAAATATTTCATCATTTTATTTCTCTTAGTCAAGAATTTTCCTACACTTTTTCATATATATGATAATGACATCATAATAGTAACCATCCATCAAACATCAATGCAAAATTAACATGATATTAGCAAATAAAATACAATCTCATATGTATTTCTGAAAATGAACCATTTTTACATTAAATATAACAACCATACATCAAGCATCCTTACATAATATGGAGGTTGTCTAATGTTTTGAGTTGATTGTTCCTCACTTGTAGCATAGATAGATCATGGTAGTGATTTATATCTTGACTGTCATCTTGTAAATACTACTTCTATAGCTGCCATAATATATAACTTTATAACTTGGGTTGCATCGATATCTCCAACTACCTTAACTGTTGAGAATGCAAAAATGTCCTGGGAAAGGTTCTAAAACAATGAATTTATATCATGTATTAACTATCAAAAAGTATCTCTATGCCTCATAATATTTATAGATACCTCTCCCAAAAGCTTAAATTCTGTTCAGGATATCATTGATAGTGGAACAACCATATGAGACATATTTATCAAATATATGACACCATCTAAGTTGTCATGGTGATCATCCTCAATATAATGTGTCACTCACGTGTGGACCACTTTACAAAATAGACTAACAATATCCCTCATTAGCAATATATTCATCATCATCTACTCTATCATACAAAATAACCTTGAGACTCACTTAGGTTATTAATTCACTCCAGTCTGAAGGGATCTATGTACATTTCCTCATATAACTTACCTATAATCATAATATATTTACTAGAAGGATCATAAAAACTATTCCCACATATTTGAGGGAGCCAATGTCATATGTGGTCTCATAAGATCCTCCACTATTTACCTTGTTCACCTCGTCATATATGGTGTTATCTTGACACTTATGTATATAGCAAATATCCTCCTCGAAGCCTCCATAACCCTCACTCATGATTTCATCCTTAGGGTATCTCTTCCCTCTCCTACTCTTTGGAAGCCCATCTCTTGGTGATTTCCCTCACCTCTATTATATGAGGTCCTTATAAACCCCCTTCTCCCCTTTATCAAGTTTTCTTAGCACCTATATATGGATCACACCTAAATTAGAATGGTGGTAATAGTGGTACTTATACCATTTTCCCCACTCTACCTCCTCCTTCTATCTCTCTCTACCATTTAATGGTTGATAGTTTATAAGAGCTAGGTATAACACATGAGCTGGGTGCCCAAAATATAAAGGAACTCTATCAACAAGGTGTGTTTTCCACACACCACATGTAATGCCGTGTAATCTTGAAGGTCCTCTTGGAATCCATTGTAGTTGGCCAAATTGGTCACCGATAAATTTTCCCTCTAGAGGGATCCCATACTACATGATCATGTGGTACCTATATCGAGAGAATATATCACACAACTACCCTAATAGTTGAGACTCTATCCCTCAATAGAATCCTCATGGAATCCTGGCTACATGTCAAAATTTCATTTTCATCCTATACATTAGTATATAATCATATAACTTCAAGATGCCGGTAGTAGAATGGACCTCACTTACCTTTCTTATCGCAATCTAGGGTAAATTTTAATACCCCCTAAAAATCCCATAGATATTACTTGGTATATGTGTGAAAATGACTTTCAATCATGCTTTGAATAAGAAGAAAATGAGTTTCACATGACTAGTGAATTATTTGAAAATGATTGGCCACTAACATAATGTTGTTGGTCGAGTATCATAATGTTTTTGTATAGTAGCATAATCTGTCATCCGATAGTATAATATTATATTGTGTGTGTGTTTGTGTGTGCATGCGCATGTGTGTTGCTAAAGGAGAATGTGGAAAAATTATCTTTTTGGTAAAGACAATTTGAATATAAATAGTCGGATATTAGTGTAAATTCTAGGCAAACTAGCCCAAAAAAACTTATACCTAAAAATTAAGGTGAAATAACAAGTGAGATGAATCCTCAAAATTGGCCAAATCTAAATTTCCAAAACATGAATATTTGTGAATTAACAAATATTTTCCACTAAAATTTTCACTTCCGCACTAAAATCATGTATACTTTCTAAATTTTAGGTTGGCCTCCAATGCATGTATGCATGCCACTAAATACAAATAAATTTATCGTAGAGGATCCTTGCATGGCACAAGATCTATGCCATAACCATATTAATGATCATGTTCTTGATATCCAAAATATTATCAATAAACACAACACTCAATTATACCATCAATGAGATCATAAACTACTCCTCATTACATGTGGCCCACTATGTTAAAGCCTTCCTCTTAGTAGTGCTAAATGAAATGTCACCAAACATTGACATGAACTTAATATGAAACCCTATAATTAAATGTACATCCTATAATGTCATGGTGACCTTTATCATATGTCAACCTTCCCTTCACTTGAAAGTGTGAGACATAAAGTACCAGTGGCTCAAATACATTTATATCAAATATGGATCCAACAATAAATATAACATATACATAATGCATCCAAATATGAGGCCATGTAATTATTCAATATCATATGTAGATAATTTATGCAATAATATTGAACCACACTATATTCATTGATATCGATAGTTGAATCCTCCATGGCACTTGTAAAATATTAACTAGGTAGCCATAAAATATCAATCCAAAATAATCATAACAAATACATTTCTAATCACCAAAATTTGAACACATAAAATAAGTCTAAAATGTATCAAATAACATGTGTTAATGCCATCATCCACGCAAAAATCACCATTTTTATACCAAATCATCCACTATATAAAAATACCTACATCTAACAACATCAACCACCTAAATGCAAATTCCATCAGCTATGCTCAATAACATAAACTCCATCAACCATGATACAATTCACCACTCTAGATGGATAATGTAGTCATTCTTAGGGTTCCTCGACCTTTTTGGTAATAAATTCAAAAATTCACCTACTAGATATAAAATTCCAAATTCTTCAAAAATAACCTAGACATTGATTTGACATGCATTTTGAATATCATTGAGGAAAATTTTACTAGCTTGATTTCGTTAGCCCAATTTTTTTCAGTTTTCTTCTAGAACCATTTCCCAAATTGAAAACAAAACCTACAATAGGATTCACACCACCGCATGCCCCATCTTGACCACCTCATCCTTCACCTTTTACTCTCATCATTGTCACACTAATCACTCTCATATGATATTACCACTAGTCAATTTCTCTTAAATTTCAATTAGTAAAGTAAAAACTGAATTCCTTCCTTTACTATTTATAACACATCTTATATTTTTGTTTTGACGTGATTCTTGTGAATCTTAAAACATTCGTATCTTTCAAAAGGATAACCCCAGAACATTCCATCAATTATGCTAGAAAGAAAATTATTTTTATATATTTAAAGCATCTCAATGTAATCTTAGTAAAAATCCTCATTTATCATCACATGGATGTTATGTCCTATTGTCTCTCATATGGTCTCCTATCTAGGCAATTTATGTCTTATTTTACTAATTATCTTCTAATATTTATTTTATTACTAGTCTTCCTTTATATGTGTCACAATAATCCATTACACCCTCCACAAGAATTAGAGTGATAATAATAGATAAGTATCGGGTAGCTATATTTCATTTGGTAGATTTCATTTATTTTTGTACACCACTTTCATTACTAGTTTAGTTTCAATATTTAATTTAGAGTTTACATGTTGCATAGACATTTTTACAAATATACTCACATGTTTCATGATTGATGCATGAAAATATTTGGTTGGGGCATTTGTAGAACACCATGTTTATGCTTAAAAACTATTTATTTTATGAGAGGCTCATTGATGCATCTTCCTCTTAAGTAGGTGTTTCAAGGAGAGTTTCGAGATTGTTGTGTGTTCAGACTTGTTCATGTAGGATAGACCATAAAATTTGATACATGTCACTATTATTACATAATTACCTTACCCTTACCTTGTTTATTAGGTTTGTGTTCAAAAATTACACCTATCATGCCTAATTGTGTCATTATGTCTACTTTTTTATGCTTATTATGCGATATCATCCCCTGAAATTTATGATTTCCACCATTTTTATGTTGGTTTCAACATCACATAGTTCCACCATTTTAATTTAGGGTCCCCTTAAGGCTAATGTTGTATCCCATGGGTGATGGTGTTGAGTTTGATTTTTCTGTATACGACACCATCGTTTGTAGGTGATAGGGTCATGTATATATGCATAACCACATTTTATTCATTTCACAAATTTACAATCAATTAAGAATACATAAAATAACTTACATTTCACTTATTTTTGCACTATTTTGGACCTATTTTTGAACTTTAGGAATTAGAGCTTACTCTTTTACATTTATTTCACCATAATGAGTTAGGAATGAAGATTATCTTGTTGATGATTCCTCTTCTTCACCTATAGTGATTCTCTCTGGTGTTTATTTTCTCTTGGGATAATTATGCATTAGAAGTCACATATATGCTACAAGTAATTTTTTTATTAAGGATAAAGGTTTTTTGGCTGGGACCCTACCCAGTTACAAAATGACTAAGCCAAGATAAATATTTGAGGACAAGGATTTACATTTTAGAAGATAAAATCAGACTGCAAAGAAAATCTTAGCCAATCCACAACAAAACCACATCCAAAACACACCAATAACACAACAGTAACACAATAAAACCCAAAGAAATGCACAAAAAGGAGAAATATCAACAAGCACTACTTTATGATTTTGAGAAACGTTTTCTTGGTGCTCTCAAACCTATTTTGATGTCCTTGAGACCGACATCCTTATTTTTTTGTCTTTTCATCTTCCCTATTCTAGGTGTTGAGTGAAGAGAGAAAGAAGATAAATGGTGCTCTTGGTTGTGGATAAGATATAATAATTCTTGGTCCTTATGGAGTCCCTGATATTTCTTAATCTTAGAAACTCTATTATTAGTCTCCACTTGATCTAGAGGATCCTCATTGAGAAATTCTAATATATGATATTCTCAAAATCGACACAAACAATTTCATTGAGTAGAGAAAATCAAGATATTTCTAGTGGTGTCTTGAACACTTTGAAAACTAATCCCATATACAAAAGTTATAGCCCATAGAAATTTTTGGCCAACTAGCAAAAATAATGTATTGCACACATGTGAATTGGATGTGTACGCATCCACTAAGTGGACCAATGAAATTGTGAAAAGTGGCACAAGTGGTATGAAGAAAAATTTGGTTTTGCGACGCTAGTCTTCAAGACTCATTTATGAATGGGTGGGATCCAATATTTGTTGGCCGAGGACCCTCGGTCGGGGTCGACACACTCTTTTTGTGGAGGGGTGTGTTTTCCTCTAATATTGATATCATCATTATTGAGCATTTGTATATATATTGTATTATGTTTTTTATTAAAGAATGCATGTGGGATTTTGTATATAGCGAGATATTTGAAATTGCATTGCATTTTATTGACTCGGTGAAAAAACTAACTCGGTGAGTCAAGCTACCTCAACTCATCCAATCGAGTTGACCTACCCACTGTCCAACTCACCATCCTAAAAACCTATTCATCACTCACCATTTTAACTACCACATGACCCTATCAGCTATCTTCATTATCCTCCAAATCATCCACCCAACCATCTTCCAACTCCGCACAAACAAACCTCATGCCGAACTTAGCACATAACCGAATGACCACACAACATGACAAAAAAATGAATCTTGTGCTAATACTATGTGACCACCAACTCAATTTAAACCACCAAGCGTAAATAATCCCCACAAATTTGGGATAAGGATTCATATATAAAGAAAGTTGATGCGCATGAGAAGGCTTGAACCCAAGACCGCGTGATGAAAGGATGAAGGCTTTATTGTTGTGCTCATGGAGGTAAAATTATATAAAAGGGAATAAGTTGTATATGAAGGTTAATGTGTGCATGAATATGTATACTCAAGAGATTATTGTGAGAGTTAGAAGAAAAATTAGATGAAAATTACAAAAGAGACTAGGCTTTATTTTGTTGGAGGAATATTGTGGCAATCAGAGAAGATCTAATTTTTCATTATAATTCATTTGTAAGTATATTAAGGATTATTTTAATAGATCAATCACATTTATATGGAACAAGATACATACGATTTAACACCAAACACAACTATCAATTGCATGTCTCAAACTTCTCTATTTTTAGTCTGGTTTTCTCTGATTTACATAGAGCTTGTAGATTTTTAAAAATAACTAAAAATAAGGAAAATTTGTAATAACAAAATTAATGGAAAAAACATCGATTAAATAAAATTTGGTGAATGTTTTGAAATTTTCTTATGATTTTGGATCATTTGGTATCAGAGTTGGTCTATGATCAGATTAACAGTGTTTGGATTGCAAGTTTTTTTGAATGTTAACAAGGTCCCATTCTAGAAAGGGTGAAGGAGAATTAGTAGGTGTTGATCCGGAAATTGGTTCAAGAAGATCATAAAGTCTAGTGATGGCTGAGGAATGTGAAGAAGAGTTTCATCAATCCTTCCTTCAAATGAAAGAGATGGTGGAGGAATTGTCTGGGATAAAATAAGAAAGATAGACAAAGAAGCCAAGAAAGGTAAAAGAAAGATGGATCTTCATTTGATTCTGATTCTCCTAAAGGTGAGAAATAAAAATATGATTTTCCTAAAGGTGAAACACAAAAATATGATTTTATTCCTTCATTAAAGATGGATATTAAGTTTGAATTGACAATGTATAATGGGGATCTTAATGCATAAAATTTGCATAGCGGATCAAGCATATTGAGGTATATTGGAGGGTTCGGAAAATTGTTGATGATGAAGTAAATATCCATTTGGAAAATCTTCGAATGGGTGGCACAACAATCATATGGTGGGAGAGTAAGATTTAGAAAGTAGACAAGAAAAAAGGTAAAGCAATCTCTTCTTAGTATGATTTTGTTTCTGATCTAAGACAAATTGTTTATCCTATAAGATATATCCAACAAGATATGATGGATTGGAAAAATTTGAGACAAACTAAGGGACAAAGTGTTCAGGATTATACACAAGAGTTTAGAAAAAGGATCTTATTCTTGGTATTTCTCTCCATACATAAGAAACACTACTAAAATATATTAGGGGATTACATAGTTATTTAAGACATATGATTCTCATTCTTAATCCTATTAATATTGATGTGGTGTGTGTGCAAGATACACATTTGGAATAAAGATTGGAAATTAGTAAGGAGTATTCCTCCTCAAAACACAAGAACAAACAATAAAAAGGAAAGGAATTTTTTTGATAGAACAAAAGGAACATGAAAGGGTAAGAAAAATAATAAATCTATTGTTAAGAAAGAAGATGAAGAAACATTTTTCAATCATTGCAAAAAGAATCATGATGAATCTTAGTGTTACAAATTACATCCTGAAATGAAGCCTAAACGAATGAATAATAAGAAGGGAAAAGAGAAGAAAAATAATACTATAGTGCATGATATTGGATATGATTCCGAGATGAAACCAGGTCACAAACATGAGTTTTAAGGTGGTAACTATTTCTCTTCTTATAGCACTAGTTTATCTAATGTTGCATATTCTTCTAAACAACAATCTATGCATGTTGAAAAGAAAACAAACAAGCTTTTCCACCTTTGAAATGTTTCAAAAATCAAAAATAGACACTATTTGATAGTGGATCTCAAGATAATTTGATTTCGAGGAGGTTGTGAAGAAAATGGGACTCAAAATGAAACCACATCCCAAGCCTTATCCTTTGGGCCGGGTTTGTGATGATGACAAATTAACGGTAATAAAAACTTGTAGATTCTTATTTTCCATTATAGTTAGGTTTATTGATTAGGTTGATTTAGATGTTCTTACTTTATATATTTGTCACGGTGTAGTTTTGGGAAGTCCTTATCTATATGATCGTAAAGCATTATTCTATAGGGAAGAGAATAAGTACTTACTTTTTAAGGATGGGATTGAATATATTGTTAGATCTCATCATATGAAAACAAGTCTTTCCTTGGTTACTACAGGGAAGATGAAAAGGCTTGTAAATTCAAGAAAGAATTTTGTACTCATGGTGATCAAAGCCAAATAGAAAGATCATGAAAAGGATTTTGAGGATTATGATCCTAAACATCGTATTGAATTGGTTAATTTTTTTTCTAACTATGATTATGTTTTTCAGGATCCACTGGGCCTACCTCCTAAAAGAGGGGTTTAACATGAGATACAGTTATTGCAGGATGCACCTCTTCCTAACATTGGTATGTATAGATTGTCCATGGTTGAAAATGAGGAAATCAAGAAATAAGTGATGGAAATTTTGGCAAAAGAAATTATTTGTCCAAGTTCATCTCCTTGTGGCTCACCAATCATTTTTGTGCTAATAAAGATAGCACATGGAAAATGTGTGTTGATTTTCTTTCCTTAAAAAAATCATGTTGAAAAATCATTACCGTCATCCTCATATTGATGATTTCTTGGATCGGTTAAACGATGTTGTTTCTTTCACTAAGTTAGACTTCAGAAGTGGATATCATAAAGTAAGAATCAATGAAGGTGATATTTGGAAAACTATGCTTAAAAAAATATGGTTTGTTTTAATGGCTTGTTATGTATTTTGGATTATGCAATGCACCGAGATACATTCATGTGTGTGATGAATGATGTTTTTACGCCATTCATTGATCATTTGTGATGGTATAATTATATTATATTATGATTTTATGTAAATCATGGGATGATCATATCATTCATATTCAAAAAGTCTTAGATGCTTTGAGAAAGGAGAAATTATTTTTGAAGATGTCTAAATGTGAATTTGGGAAAACATATTTGGTTTATTTGGGTTATGTTGTGGGACATGGTGAATTAAAAATTGATCGTGAATAACTTGAGGTCATTTTTGACTCACCTAAACCCAATAATATAACAAAAGTTAGAAGCTTCCTTGGTGCAGTTCAATATTAGAGAAAATTTATTGCTAACTTCTCATTTATTTCATCTCCTTTGCATTATTTAACTAGTACTAAACAAGTATTTCAATGGGGAGTCAAACATCAAAGATAATTTGACACACTAAAAGATAAAATCAGTACTGCTCTTGTCTTAGAACTTCTATATTTACAAGAGTCATTTGAGATTGAAAGGAATGGAAATGAATATACAATGGGGGTAGTCTTGATGCAAAACATAAAACTTGTTTGTTACCATTCTGAGACCTTCATGAGTGTGGTAAGAAACTATCCAACTTATGATAAAGAGTTGTATGCATTGGTTCAGAGTGTAAAGAAATGGAAACATTACTTGATGGGAAAATAAATAGTAATTCATATAAACCATCAGCCCTATAGTACCTAAAAACATAAACTAAGATACAACAGTCTAGACACTTTCATTGGATGGGATTATTATAGAAGTTCCACCTCATGATCAGGTATAATAAAGGTATATAAAATAAGGTTGCTGATATGCTATCTAGACCTCCAATTTTAGCTCCACATGTTCTTTTAAAACATAGTTATTTGGCCAATGATAGTTGTAAAGAGAAATATGTTAATGATGTTGATTTTAAAGAAGTGTATAAAGATTTAATGAGTGGAAAACAAGTAGGATAATTAGATTATCATGTGCATGATGGAATCTTATATCATTCTAGTAAACTTTGCATTCCGTGGGATGAAAGAATGCATATGATTAGGGAAGTTCATACTTCTCTTATATTTGGACATTTTGGTGTTTGTAAAATAGTTGCACATTTACAAATGTATTGTTATTGGCCTATAATGTAGGAACATGTAACCAACTATATAAAAGGATGTGTACTTTGTGCTACGAGAAATACTAGTAGTAGGAATTTATGACTTTACACTCCTTTTCCTATCTTGTCACGTCCATGGGAAAGTATTTCCATGTATTTTGTAGGAGGTTTTCCCATGTCATAAAGGAAACATAACTATTTGTATGTGGTTGTGGACATATTTAGAAAAATTTACATTTATGTGTCCATTGATTTTGTTTACTAAACAAATAACTTGTTAAGGGACTACACATTTATTCTTTTAGTTTGTATGGGTTCATTTTGGTTTTCCACTTTTATTATTTTAGATCGGGATTACTATTTTCTTGGGGATTTTTGGTCAAATTTGTGGGATTTGATGGACACTAAGCTGAAGAAAAGAACTACTTTTCATCCACAAAGCGATGGTCGACTGAGGTAAACCGCACAATGGTACATCTGTTTAGGGGTTATTTTGGTAAACATCCTAATCTATGGGATGAACATTTTTATTATGTTAAAAATGATTACAACTATGCACTACATTCTTCTACTATGAAGTCTCCATTTGACACTTGTTTCAGTTATCTACCTAAATATCCATTAGATTTCTCTTTTGGATAAGAAACTATTGTTAGTGGAATTAGTGATATTGAAAAGATAAGAAGTTTGTGTAGAGAATACAATAGGTTCATCAGTTTTTCAAGAATATTTGGATAAAAGTCAAGCAATATATAAAGCTAGGCATGATAAACATAGTAACGATCACAAATTCCAAGTGGGTGATTTAGTTTGGGTTCACATAAATAAGGAAATGCTTACGGTGAAGGTAAAAATTTGAAACCAATTCGGTATGGTCTTCCTAATTTTGGAGAAAATTGGTAATCTTGCTTTCTGTGGATTTACCACCTTAAATGTAAATTCATTTAGTTGTAAATGTTGAAAATATGAAGTGTTATGAAAAACACCGTGATTATTAATCATGATGCTAATGTTGTACCTTTTGTTGATGATTTTGCACTTGAGTATTTAAATGAGTTATAAGAAGATATAATTTGGACAGGAATGTTAGAACCTCACAAAGGGGTGATGTTGAATATATTTATGTGGGTTTGAAAGGAATGCATACAAACAAGGAAAAATGGATGGAAATCAGAAAGGTGACAGAGAAGTACCCTCACCTATGAGCCAATTAAAAGTAATTTTTGAGGTCTACAAGTTTCTTAGTGCGGAAGAGTGATCCAAGGTATCCTCATTGAGAAACTCCAATCTATGATCTTCTCAGAATCAGTCATAGGTAGTTACATTGCCCAAAGAAAATAAAGAGCATTTTGGTGGTATCTTCAGCACTGAAAATCAATCCTAGATGTTGAAGATATAGCCCACTAAATTTATTGGGCAACTAGCAAAAAAATAATGGACTACACAGAGGTGACATCGAAACATGCACATCTTTCAAGTAGAAAAATGAAATTATGACAAGCGGCATAAGTGGTATGAAGAAAAATGTGGTTTTGTGACACTCGTCTTCAACACTCATTTACAGATGGGTGGGCCCCACTATTTACTCGTTAGGGGGCCTTATCTAAGGTTAATAAACTCTTTTTGCAGAGGGGTGCTATTTCCTCCAATATTCATATCACCATTATTGAGATTCTATATATATTTACTTTTTTATGTTATTATAGGATGCATGTGGGATTATGTATATAGTAGAGAATTGAAATCACATTACATTATATTGACTCACCGAATAACCCGATTCAATTAGTCGAGCTACCTTAGCTCGTATGACTGAGTTGACCTACCCACTTGTGAAACTCACCATCCTAACTACCACCGACCATGTCACCTTATTCCTTATCCTCCAACTCGAGCAAACCAACCTCACGGAAAAATTAGCACATAACAAGATGACCACACAAAACTACAAAAAAATAGATCTTAAGCCAATAGTATGTGGACACTAAACTCAATTTAAACAACCTTGTGCAAATTCTCCCTGTGTATGTGGGATAAGGATTACTATGTAAAGAAGTCGGTGCACATGAGAATGCTCAAACCCAAGACATACCGATAAAAGGATAAGGGCCTTACTCATTACGTATGTGGTAATAGAATACTATAAAAGGGGCCATGTTGTATTTTAAGCTTAATATGTGCAGGATTGTGTATACTCAAGAGCTTATTCGAGAGTTAAGAAAAAAATTGGAGAAAAATTCCAAAATAGACTAGAATTTATTTTGCTCCAGGAATATTATGGAGCTTAGAGAAGATCTAATTTTTCATTATAATTCATTTGTAAGTGTATTAAGGCTTATTTTAATAGACTAGTCACATATATATGGACATTAAGACGTAGGATTTAACGCCAAAATCCATTATCAATTGTGTCTCAAATTTCTCTATTTTTAGTATGGTTTTAATTGATTTACACAGAGCTTAGAGAATTTTAAAAATAATTTAAAATAATGAAAATTAGTAATGTCGAAATTAATCTAAAAATCATCGGTTAAAGAAAATTTTTGTGAATGTTTTGCAATTTTGTTATGATTTTGGATCACATCCAAAAGTCAACATCTATTTTTCCATCATTAACAACGTGGCCTTCAACCTTTGACCTTGTCTTCGAGGTCCCAAATTTATTTTTGAATCCCAATTAAGAATATCCTTATGCGCTCCACCTCGGTTATGATATTAACAAGAGGGAATTTGAGAGGTTCAAAATTATTACTTACAATGGAAATAAGGCTCAACATAGCTTTCACTTCACCTTGATTAGGGGGTGAATAGACATCGATCCTAGGTTTTCCTTGTGAGATTTGCTATGAAAGGTTATGACATAAATTTTTATCATGAGGCCTCTTAAAGGAAGGGAGAGACAAGATGAGGGGGTGGGAACTATAAAAAGGGGGTGAGAGGAATAAAAGAGGGGTTATGAGCAAGAAAGGGGGTGAGGGGTGGGTGAGGGTGGAGGATAGTGTGGTTAAAATACTTGAATAACATAAAAATTATAACATGATGTAGAGGGTGAGCCATTTTACCCCATTTACTAGGCTAATAGAGAACTCAAACGATTAAAGGATGAAAATAGGAAAGCTAACAAGATCCTGCCTATGGAAATGATTCAAAAATACTAAGTGATAATAAATCATTACTTTGAACCTTCCGTCAAGGGTAATAAATTTCATCAATGAAGACACATTTCGTATAAGGATTTGACAAATAATATATACGGAATCCACCTTTTGTGTGTACATGTGCTTCGCCATTTTCAAGAAATTTATTTTCCTCTACCACTCTATCAAAATTATTCTTGTATAATTTCAACCCTTTCATATGGAGACAAGTAACAATTTCAATGGTATCTTCTATGACCTCAAATTATCTATCATTGTATGAAACCTTCGTCCTTCTAGCTCTTAGAAAATTCCTATAATAGATGGGGGTCATGAATGATTAACTAATATGTAGTATGTGTAGATAAATAATCTAACATATGAAATAATGTAAATAAAGTGAATACATGTAATTAAGAAGTATGAAAATGAGATAAACAACTATGTCAAAGTAAATACTAACCCTAATGTGTAAGAGAGAAGACAAAATAACTCGGATGAATAACATATGCTTGTAAGAATTTTTCATAGAGGTGAATGGAAAATATGGAGGTGGAAACGACTATGCACAAGATCTAAAAATAGGGTATCTAGACTGATTTCCTAGACTAGAGCGCCTGGGAAGGGACTGGGTGCTTGTGGGTGCTCTGGTTTGTAAACCGTGCACCTTAGTCTACGTAAAATCTCTAAAACTCATCTTCACAGAACTAGGAGGTGGTTTGAAACCCTCATTGTGTGTTGCATAAGATTCACTTCCCCATACTAGATGTTGGTGATATTCCAAGATGACGTGAAGACTGTAAAAGACCAATAGAAGTATAAAAACCTTAAAAAGAAAGATGCAAATGAATGGGTCAGAATGACCTCAGCTGCCACAATAGTGGGCTTACTAACTAAGCGTTGCACCACATTTCATACCAAAATGTAGTTCTAGTGAGTGTGAACATAATGTGCCCTAGGTTCTCTTGTGCTAGTCCCACTTTGTGAAGTAGCAAACAATAACTAAATGTACAAAATGTAATAACACGTGTGCATGGAATAGAATATAACCCCCTATTAAGTGTGTGATATAGATGTCCTATCCTTGTGCCTTTATGATGGAGCTATGTGGATGCAAGTGATCTACAATGCAATAGATGGATGCAACTCCGACGAGTGATAGTGGTGAATGATCCTAGGTCCCTCATTATGGTCTCATAACTTTATATTTATAGGGTTATCTTGGTCTAATTTCATAATTAACCCCAAAAAGGCCAACCATAAGAAGGATAAAGATTTCAAATGGCTAGAAATAGCCCAAAAAGTGGCGAGAAAGTGCAAAAAGGACTAAGGAACCCCCGGTGGGACTAGGGCACCTACAGGTTCCCTACTACTAATTTGGGTGCCCCATTCAAGGATAAAATAATGCATGATGATAGAATTTGACTGGTTATATGGGTGCATGAGGTTGGTAATGATGAAATAAAATAAAAGAGGATGGAGAAAAGACAAGGGTTAATTAGTACTTTCTTCACTCAAGAACCTTGTAAATAGTAGTATGTGACCGACACTAAATAATGTCTAAATTGCATAATTTTGAGTCTAAATTTTATCCCACTTTATGTTTATGAGTAGAAATCCAGTAACGTAAAGTAGATAGAGATGCGTGCACTGATGTCCATGAAGAGTATAGTAGAAACACATAAAAGGACTAGACAAAGCTAGGAATGACCAAAAGATGGAGGAGCATGGAAACTAAAGATGAAAAATGCACAAAGAAAAAGTGATGAGTGTGAATCTAGAGTGGAATGCCAGTGTAGTTGTTGAGGTGTGTGATGTACCTACATGGTTAGTAAAATATGTGTTGTCACGAAGTGTTTTTATTGACACTATTGTTGTTGTTGTTCCCCCATTTGACTACTTATTTATCATATGGCTTTGGACCGAAAGGATAAAATGATCAACTAGTAAATTATGTATGTGTAAAAATGCAATATAAAAACACATGTATATGAAAGCGTGTAAATGTAAAATACACAAATGTAATTGGAAAATGTAAATGGAACATGTGTAACTGATCCATGTCGAGAAAGAGAGTGTATAAGGATATCATGTACTACTTTTTTGGGTGATCTCACGCCATAGGTCGAAGAAGTGTACGGAGGAAACGCTCTATGTCCGCTAAGCTCTAATTTCTTCCCTGAACTGTGTGAGAGAGATCCCTATATCGTCCTTATTTTTGGGCGATATGATGCCACCTTGCCAAAGTAGTGTAGAGAGGCACACCCCTCTGTAACCTCTAAGCATGCAACTACTTCCCAAAATGCTAAGGACACCATGCCCTATAAAATTTGCTATGTATGGAGTTCGTAGACTGGTCTAAACTCACTCGATATATGCAAACCCATAATGCCAAAGGTAGAAAGTGCATTAAACCGAACTAGTGTAGATGCAATGTGTTAGTATGTAAACCCCAAATGATTGGGACCCTCTTTGGGAGTGCATGGGATGTCACCGATAGGATAAATGCAAACCAAAAGAGGACCAATTATATATACGCTATAACCCTAGAAAGTTCTTGGTATAAACTAAGACACACACAAATAATAACGCTATCTAAAGACAAGTGTGAAAAAACATGCATGCATATGGAAAACAAATTGGAAGCTACACAAAGCAAGTAATGTAAACATGTAAGAAGACAAGTAAGCCACAAAACGTGGGTTGTAAACATGGGACATCACTCACGATGTCGCAAGACACACAAGGCTAGCATGGCCACAAAAAACAAAGAAGTGTGCACACCAAACATAGGGCAAAGCCCACATAGGAAAAAAACAAAGACAAACAATGTAACAAACAAGTATGGAAGCAAATATCTTTGCATAAAAAATACTACACATGAATCACCCGTTAACATTTTAGGTAGATAACCGGTATGTCAAAAGCATGTATTACCAAGTAATGTAAAGTGATAAGTACAAAATGAAACAATAACACCTGTGAGAGATGAATGTTGATGCCCCAAAGACCAGTGTAAGAAGGGAAGAAGGTGAGCATCCATGTTTCCTGTAAGAGACTTGTATCTGTCATCACAAGTAGAAAAAGTGTGAACTCGCCTATGTGTATGATATAGATAAATGACATATAATTAATTGAACTATCATGTGTCATAAATTGATCCTAAATAAGAAAAAGTAAGCAAGAGTATAAACAATCGTAATATGCAGTATGTTATGGATGGATGGAATGGAATGCAAAATGGAATGATAGGATCCGTGTGCCCCGAGTGAATGGAAATATATGTAGTTAGGTTCATTTAGTTTTCATCCTCAGTGATCAAGAATGAACCATAAATGAGAGTGCATCATCGAGAAATGGTAGAATAATGTGTTATGTCTAACGTGTTGTGGTGAATGTGTATGTGTATAGATGGGATGTGACCTAGTGATGATGTGTGTGTATGAGCCCTATAGCCAAAATGTATATCATGATCACATGAAGGTATAAGTGATGATTTATCCTAAGTGTATATCACTATAAGATGAATATATGAGTGATGATTTATCCATGAGCATATATCACTATAAGATAAATATATGAGTGATGATTTAGCCCTAAGTGTATATCAATAAAAGATGAAAAAATAGGGAGTGGCGATGTAATCTAAGGTGTATACCACTACAAAATGATAAAATAGGTGACGATTTAGCCTAAATCCTCGTAAGCTGGAAATGTCTCATGATGAAAGGTCGAATAGTAAACATGTGATGAGTGTAAAGTCTATTTGATTTGTATACCCTCAATCGATCGGAATGAGGAAGTAAAGTGCATCATAGTGTAGTGAGTGTAACACATAGAATACAATGAAATATATGTAATGAATATGATAAACAACTATGTGGTGAATAAAATCAGTAATGTATGATGTATGATGTAGACTAAGTGTAGTATGTATAGTAGTAAAATGTATAGTATAGAGTGCAATATGTGTAGTGTTCCTAAGAGCCTATAAAATGTAGAATAAAAACTAGATGTGTAAATTCTAATGTATAAAGTGACATATGAGATAAGTAGCATATAATTATAGATGCATGATGTAAACTAGCATGATGTGGAAGATGTGTCATGAGAGAAATGTGTATGGTATAGTTTGTAGTACAATTAGGATGAAATGCTAGACTAGCATGATACACAAATGATAAAGTGTTGTAAACTAAATGTAGAATATATGGTGTATGTCGCATAATGTCTCGATGAGAAAAATTGTGTAATGCCTATGGTGCAAAGGTGTGGGGTTCATGTGAAGTAAGCTCTCAACAGTCGAGTGTGAACCGAAGCACAAGAGTGTGTCATCGGGTGGCGACGACGGGAAATCATGTGGTGAGTACACCTATGCTAATATATTGATGTATAACTATGCAAGTAAGAACTATGTGTTGATGCTAATATGAGGGGGATGTGTTGGATGCTATGACCCCAAGTATGTAAGTGATATAATTAAAGTCAAAATATGGTAATTAGATAGATGTAAGGAGTAGTTCCCTTAACAAAAGTGATGGGATGTAGAGGAGATAGAGAAGTGTGACCATCCAATTGTTCATCATTATAGTAATCTTCATTGAGGTTCAAATCATCAACATATGTAGGGTCTACGGTGGATGTGGTAATTAAAAGTTTAAGTTTAGATGGTGATTTATGCATATGACATGGTGATGTGGTAGATACTTTTAATAGCGGAGTAGTGAAATTTTCCATAAGAGGATGTTTCTTATCTTCACTTGGTAATACAACCGATAACTTAGTAGAGGAGGACGTGATTTTGAGAAAACCGTCAAGTGATGACTTGTTTTGATTTGATAATGTTGTAGAGGATGGGGTAGGAGGAGGTGGTGAACTAATTTTGAGAGGTTGTTTCTTATGTTGACTTGGTGATGGTGTAGGTGGTTTCTTAGGAGAATCTTCACTATCTAAAGAAGGCACATGAGAAGCGATGACGATGATGCTCATTAGATGTAGGAGAAAACTTAGAAGCCCATTGAGATGTAACATGACATTAGACAAAGTGAATGAAATAAAACCATTGACACTCAATATGTTTGACTCGACGTTGTAAAGCATAGTAACCATTGTCATTATGTCTATTGATTCGATGATAATTGCAATATGGATGACCCTGATACTTTATTAGCTGATAAGGAGGATAGTAATGAGTAAGCAAAAAGTGATCAATTGATGACTAAGGAGAGCAATAAGAATGTCATGTTGCTTAGTATTACGCTCAAATATGAGAGGCTCAGGTAATGGCATGACCCGAGGTTCAGCTATATGACATGTAGTGGACATAGATTGAAGAGGAGATGTAGAGGGAGAACAAACATGAGCCTGAGAAGTGTCCCTAAGCTGTTGGATTTCAGATTTGAGAGATGTGATTGTGGATTCCATAGCCATAAATTTTTCTTGAAATAAAGCATGTAGAGCTTGAATTGAATCCAATAGGGGTTGATTAGATGGAGAATCACTAGGGTCGTTAAATAGACAAGTGAGCATAGGACTTAACTCATGTGGTGATGTATTGTTGTAGTGCCCACATTTTACACACACAATGACAATAGTAAAATACCAGGATAATTTTTTTTTACTTACATTTCTCACTACACACAACACAACAAGGGATCCAAGTACTGAAACTCAACTCACACGACAATCACATAGGTCAACGACTTACATAGACATGAGAGAACCACATAGGCATGTTGATGCCACACTTTTCCCAATGAACGAATACTAGCAATGACCTAACCACAAGAAAAGTGACTCAAGGATAGGCAAATCCACAACACATCATTTCTTTAATTGTATTTTAGTTACGATTAACATTCTAAGAACATTATTGTGCAAGGATAAATTCCTCATTTTTCCACCTATAGGTTCTTAAGTTCATTCCGCGGTTAAATTATCGTTCACCCCTTTTAAGTTGGTTTCTTATTCTTTACAAAATTTTCCATAGCTTGCATACTTATTTGGCGTAGTTCAAATGCGTACAAAAATACTTAATTATCTTGTTCTTATGTGAAGAATATTCTTCCCAAACATATATTCAATGTCTACCTTTTTACTCTTACAACCCATGTGGATGAGACTTGGTGTCCATATAGTGTTATTAGGTTTTAACGGAGATTTAGATGCGAGATAGCTTTTTACCGAAAACATACCTCGATCACGGGTTAGTTATTTCCCTACCATAGTTATTCCAATTCAACGAATTGAGGAATTCCACTTTGATTTATATAAGTATTTTGCTTTCTCGAAGGTTGATCACACCAAGGAAATTCATATTATTTGAAACAAAAGAATATATTTAATTGAGATATAAGGTCTCCAAGAGAGGCATTATTCGAACCTCAAATCCCATTTTTACTCTTATATGCTTTATTTTCTATGTCACATTAGGATCTTATTTTTAGCATTGTCTTGAAAAAGGAGTTACAAAGTGTTTGTCTAACCTCTTGAAGACAAATATGATTAGAAGACTTGAAGCTACACACAAACCCTAAGTTAACATCCGAGTCAACTATGGTTTAGATTAGTTCCAACTTCACCTAAGGGTCTACCCCTCAACTATATAAGAGATTTAAGCGAGAGGACATGTTTATGCTAAACCACCTTCATGAAAGGACCAAGGTGTTATGTTGAGAGAAACCAAGGTAACACATTTAGCTGTGTGGAACTAAGGAGTTCATTAACAAGAGTTTAAGACCTAGAAAAACTAAGTCACAACCTCCATCTATGACATCTGGATCCAACAGGTTTTTAACTCGATGAAGAAACCTTAATTTTTAAATCTATCTTCGATGACAAGGTAGTCCGCTAGGCTATGGAGGAGGAGTTAGCTCTACACACTCCATGAAAAGTTTGACTGTGTCACTCCTATCAGATGGGTTTAAGATAATGTCACTAAACATACTGACTAAGACGATAAGCCCATTCTTGAGCTCTGATTTTCCTAAATTAGGATGTTCCATCGAGAGAAAATATTAAGTTCATCCTACGTTTTCAATGTCTTCTATGGTAAGGAGTATCGCACATGAAAAACAAGTTATGCTCCGATATTGAACAAGGGTAGAGTGTTTCGATTTAATTCTCTTTATTACATTTACAAAGTATGAATGCACAAGATGACTCATTAATCATTTATTGAACACTAAATATGCACTACAAGA
Source organism: Taxus wallichiana var. yunnanensis (assembly GCA_018340775.1). Taxonomy (NCBI): domain Eukaryota; kingdom Viridiplantae; phylum Streptophyta; class Pinopsida; order Cupressales; family Taxaceae; genus Taxus; species Taxus wallichiana. The sequence goes on along the minus strand of CM031237.1, from coordinate 743,709,708 downwards.
TATTACTTCAAATTCATTTACCTTATATAAATATCAAACCTTTTTACCAGGTGTACTATAAATCAAAATTGAACTATGATTAAATGCACATTTCCTAGATGTCCTTGAAACTAGCATTTCATACATATCAACAAATTATCAATTATAACCTTCTGTAACATGAGACTACATTATACATTTATTCATTTAACAACGAACTATCTAAATTACAATGATAATTAATAAATTACACATCACCTTTTTCGTCGTCATTCTTTCATCCTGCAAAACCATGTGAGCATGATATCAGCGATAATTTGCTGGCATGACATCCACCCTAATCTAACATAATTATCATTTTTCAGTTTCCCATTTACATATGATAATAATTTCAATTTGCAATCGAAATAAAAGGTTTTAGAGACATGTATTCATTACATTTCATTTTATTTCATTTGTAACCCAGGAGAGAGAAAAGAAGGAAAGAGAGAGAAAACACCATTTTGTCAAAAGTTCTATTTCACACAAGTTACACTATAGAGTTTTAAACAATTATTTTCATGTGTTAAAAGTTTCCAGGGTGGTTTGGCAACCCTACGAGGGTCCCGTAGCTTTCTATTTTAACATTTTCTCACTAGCTACAAAATGTTCAAAACGGGCTTAGAGGCTAAGAAACCACTTCCAAAAGTTATCTTCCGATGAGAACGCACACATGATCAAATTTATATGTGTTCCCAGATATACCAAGAGTTCATGGAACCGAGCGAAATTGGGAAAAAGTGAACGATTTGCGTTTAGAAGATAGTTTTCCGGGCCACTGGTCATAGTTGACCCAGTTGCAAATGAACAAAAGTTAGTTTGAGGGCCCAGAAAACCACATCCATAACTAACGTTCGATGGATGAGAAAACAATGAGACACTTCCTACAAGTTCCCCTATATCAGGAGAATTCATCAGATTCGATGGGATTGAGAACTAGAAAACCATTTTCAAATGGCGACAAGTTTTCTGGAGCGACAAGTCAAAATTGGTCTAGTTTGACCTTGTCAAACTGTGACCGAGGCCTACAAAATGGATTTTCCAAACTATCCAGAAAAGTTTTTTTCCCTAAACTGAAGGTTCCATGCAATTGTCTAGTATAAACACTAGAGGTTTGCGAAGACAGAAATAATTTCTCTATCCAGGTTTCAAATGACGGTTCAAAACAAAAGCCAACTTTCTAGATTTAACAACTTTCTATTGTTGTAAACTAATGTAACAGGGCTCTTATAAGAGCGTCAAAAGATCACATATGTTCATTCGGGGTCGATCCAAAGGTCAAGGTGACTCCTCACATACCAAGGTACACGAATGAAACTTAACATCTCATTTTCAAGGTTACAAAGAGTACTTAATGAGTCTCTGAAAAATGCAAAAATTAACTTTTTAAACAGGGAAGATGGTCAACATTATTTCTGGAAAGTCAATTTCATCTGGTCGATAAGACAATGTTGTAGCGATCCAGTTGGGTAGGAAGTTTTCTACATCACCTCGGAATGAGGGTGGGAGTTCATGTTTTAATGCCAACGGGTTATTTTGACTTCGTGAGTTTTCGACATGACATTTCATTGTTTTAACAATGAGTTGAAATAAACATTTAACGGTATTAAAATCCTAATATTTTAAAATTCTATTAAGTTGCAAAAGAGAACTAAAACACGAGAATTATGAGAGGTAAGGGAAGATGAACCATGCCTGAAACGATGAGCGAAACGGGTATAAGGGGCTCCAAGTGGTTTACACTCGCGATCCGTTGAGACCACCATTGTTGCCACATGATGCCAGATAATCACGTGCAAACCAAACCATTCGTTGTGCACCCATGTCTCATAAAAAAAAACCATTTTGTGCTTTCAAGTAGTCATCCCGATCCATGAGACCGCATTTTCTATGTCAAACAGATCACACGCCTTTTCAACAAATCCATTTTGTGCATATCCTGCAATCATGGCACTCCATGAGACAACATTTCTTTGAGGCGTTTTGTCAAATATTTCTCCTACCCTATGTGAATGCTTTTCTCCAACTGTATAAAATGTCAAAAACCCTTTTCCATAATTCTTTGAAGGATGTCCATACCCAATTTAAAACACTTATTTTGGCGCAGCTGAGAGGGTGTTGAAAAAGGTTGTTAAGTGTTGCTTCACAACTGCCAAATACATTTCCTTCAAAGTTTCAAAGGCCTTTACAACAAGCTCATCTATGAATACCCTGAAACCATTGCATTCCATGAGATGAAATATCTGAGGCATTTTGTCGAATAGTTCACATGACTTGAATACACTTCCACATTTTTCATACATACCAACTATGACACACTTCCACATTTTTCACGCATATCAACTACGACGCTTGTAAGAAAAAAATCCTACAAAAACCAGATTCTATTGTTCATACCTGCTCCAAAGCTTCCATCTTGCACAGGCTGGAAGCACGCCCGACAAAAGTAAACCGATTGGGTTGGAGGCACGAAATGGAGCAGCCACATGCGTCCCCAAAGACATTTGCAATTAAAACATCCGACAAAACCCTCTATCTTTTATGCGTTTTCAAAATCCCACGCAGTTCTAGAACACATTTTTTTGACACGGACTTGGAGGATGCTTTGCACAGCCAGAGTGCACTAGCAAATGTAAACTCATTAGGTTGGAGACCTGTTTGTTGCATGGTGAAATAGTGTGACTGCCTTATGAGGGACCCACATCCTTCCACGCACAGTAGAAAACATATTCCATGAGGATCTGTCTCGTTCTTTCATTTGGTCAAACACTAAAAATCATCCAAGCTGTGAGATGCCATGCAGGTTTGGGGGTTCGAGTTTGACATAGGTTCAAAGGCTTTTTCCCCACGCATTCTTTAGCCTCTAGAGGATGCGGAGAACTGGATCAGAGATCCCCCCTCCCTCTATGGTAGTGGCGCTCTCTCTCACTCTCCAACAAAACAAAAGATGAAAACAATCCCCCAAAGGAGCCCGAGCCCCCTTTGCCCTAATCCACCCCAAAAATCATGGGTTTTTTTTTTTAAATTTTAAAACTTTTATTTTATTTATTATTATTATTTTGTTTGTTTTTAACTAAAAAATTAAAAAACCTAAGACGAAGTAAAATAATAATAAGCACAAATAATAATGATCGCCATATTCATAATAATAACACAAATTTAATAATAATAATAATAATAATAACAACAACACAAATTTATTAACCTTATTAATAATGATCACCCGTCAACACTGAGTAAAATAATAATAAGCACAAATCGAAAATTCAATATAATAATTATTATGTAGATGTTCCTTCTAGTTGGACACGCCCTAACAACATCAAGACATCATTAAAACCACCTATAGAATTCGAGAATGAGATTTTCCTTAACAAGGTAATCAAAAAGGCACTGTGGAGGCCCTCCACTAGCAACATCGGCAAAGACACGGACATGGGAAGGCCAGACGAGGAGGAAGGGTACTAATCATTCTCTGGGACACAGTCGAGGTCGACTAACGATCAAAAACTCACACCCACCACCTACCCTTGCTTATCAACAGGGTCGTTAGAGAAAGGTCTGGGGTAATGTCGAATGGGGCATTACAATTGTCATCATAATACTTGGTGTATAGGGATTTTTGTAAAACAACTTGGAAATTGGGATATATCTTAAGTAAATAAGATAAAGAAACTTGAGAAACTTTGGGAGCCATGATAGAGGAAAAATTAGGATCCTAAGCATGAAAGTGGTCGTTCACCAAAAAGATTAACTAATATTAAGTAATATGTAGTATGTGGGGATAATTAATCTAAGTTATGAATAACTATAAATAAAGTAAATAAATGCAATGAATAAGTATGTAAATGAGATTAAGAATAATGCAAAAGTAAATGCTAACCCTAATGTGCAAGAGAGAAGAGGAAATAACTTAGCTGAATAATAGATGGTCATGGGTCTTTGTCGTAGAGATGACTAGAAAATATAGAGGTGGAAAGGACATGCAAAAGATCCAAAAAGTATGAGTCTAGAATGAATCCCTACATTGGAGTGCCCAAGAAGGGACTAGGGTGCATGCAGGTGCTCTAGTCTATAAAATGGGTACCCTAATCTGCGTAAAAGATCCGAAACTAATATTCAATGAGCCGGGAGGTGGTCCGAAACCCTTTCTTTGTGTCGCATCAGATTCACTACCCCGTATTATATTTCGCTTGATATTGCAAAATGATGTGAAGATATGCAAAAGACCATAAGAAGTAGTAAAAACAAAAAAATAAAGATTCAAATGAATGGGTTAGAATGACCTCAGATTCCACAACAATGGGCTTACTAATTGAGCATTGTACTACATTTCAGACCTAAATGTAGTTCTGGTGAGTGTGTGCATGATTTGTTGTAGGTGCTCTTGTGCAAGTCACACTTTATGAAGTAGCAAGCAATAAATAAATGTAAAAAATGTAATAGCATGTGTGCATGGAATAGAATAGAATCCCCCCCTATGAAGTGTGTGATGCGAGATGTCCTCACCTTGTTCCTTGATGATGGAGCTATGTGGATGCAAGTAATATCCAATGCAATATACGGATGCAACTCTAGATGAGTGATATTATTGAATGATGCTAGGTCCCTCATTGTGGTCTCTTAACTTTATATTTATAGGTTTCACTTGGTATAATTTTGTAATTAACCATGAAAAGGCCTACCAAAAGAAATATAAACATCTCAAAAGGATAGAAAGAGCCCAAAAAGTGGCGAAACGTGTAAAAAGAATCGGGGTGCCCTGGTGGGACCGAGTGCTATGAGCACCCTATTACTAAACTAGGTGCCTCGGTCATGGATAAAATAATGTGTGATAATATAATCGACTTGGAATATGGGTGTAAGAGGTTGGTAATGATGAAATAAAATAAAACAAGATGGCCAAAAATATGGGGGTTAATTAGTACTTTCTTCACTCGAACATTCTAAGTAGTAGTATGACACTTGGACTAAATAATATTTAAAGTGTATAATCTTGTGTCTACACCGACCAGAACTCGTTCGATGAAATTACTAATATTACCATGACTTAGGATCACCCAAAGATCCTAATATTGCTTCAAATATTCATTATAGATAAGCTCCACCCTGTACAACTCTCCTCCCATTTTGGAAATTGTAGCCCAAGGAAAAAGCTAGATACTTAGACCAGATGATATGATGAAAACTATTCTTGAAATTGTGGATGGCCATTGAGTCCTTGTGGTATTTTATAGAAAAATTCACCCTTGTGGGGTTTTATACAAGTAATTATTTCTAACTTTTCTCGCCTTATATCTTACATTTGTAGGTTATTGATTTGTCTTTCTTTATTATAGACTAGAATATATGTGTATTTAATTATATATATTTAATTATGTTATTATATTATTCCACTTCGATTTATCCATTCCTTGAATACTCTTGTTATGAATCCTAGTAGGATACCTATATTTATCTTAGGGATAGGACTAGGAGGCATATAGTTATCCTAAGGTTAGAATCAATATCTTCTTGAATTAAAATACTAGTGCACCTCGATCACTATTGTATCTACATCATGTTTCTTGACTTATATGTGATCCATATATTTGAGATCCCAAATGGAAACTATTGGTGAAATAATTCTTCAAAAGGGAAAATTATGGGTTTCACTAATGCTTTGTGACTAGGTCCATCTTCTTAGAAATGGGGAAGTTCCATTTATTGATAATAGGAAATATGTACACTACTCTAACCCTTATGGGTTGTATTTCTACCAGGGATCACACAGAATACTCCACTAAACCCATTTGTAAAATGGAAGTGGAGGAAAGGTTTTGTATGGAGAGAGGGAAGAAAGTGACGAGGGGGTTTAAATCAATAAATAAAAAGCTGAGTTTATTGACATCAAACAAGAATATTTCCAAGTTAACAATGAGAAGACATTATGTCAAGGAAGAGGAACAAAAAAACTAAGTTTATTTACATAATATTGCATAACTAACCATGATCATGGATTAAAGTTGAGATGGAGAGGAAAACATAAGACACGAGAGATATAATAAATGTATTTTATTTCTTGTAGTAAGAAAATTAGAGATATCAACCAACAAAAACAAACCCTTTGTAATGGAGAAGTCATTCTAATCTATAGATTTACAATCAATCTCTTCTTCTACCTCACACATGACCTTTCATATTCCAACCACTTGTGACCTTTCACATTCATCTAGGAAAGAAAAATAATCCCATCTATTATTAATAAACAGGACATTTATAATGAAAATTTACAAGATTCAATTAAGTAAATAGGAAAAAATATCCATAAAGTAAAATTTACAATGGAGAATTAGAAATTATAGAGGGAAAAAAGTTAGAAGAGATACATAATGAAGAAGGATGAAGAAAATTTGAATTACTTTGTAGAGATCCACTCCAGTGAACTCATCTTCCTTTGACCACTTTGTGAACTTGATGAAGCCTTCTAGTGCACTCACATTTCACAAACCTCCTCTTTGGGGACTCCTATGGATGATCAACTTCCATATCTTGATCAATTACTCTGAGAGGAGTGAAAAAGCATATGATTAGTAGACCACTAATATCAATATAAAATTCCTCTTCCACTTGAACGAACCTTCCAAACTCTCAAAAATTACCATGTCTCTCTGATATTTCTTGCATTTGATGCACTTGGTGTACAAAATGAGACAACATGCTCACATGGGTGATCTTAGTGATCATGTCACCTAATGACCATGGTGAATAGTCATACATAATGAATCACAAGACCACATCCTCTAATCTTAGATGGGTGAAGGAGAGATACTAAACAAAGAATTCTTCTAAGTTGTGATCAATCCATCTGATGATATGGGAATCACTCTGAGAACAATTTTATAGAACCAAGAGGGATTCCCTTTCACCTGAGCCACAATTTAATTGGTGATCCTTTGTAGGTATGAAATTTTCCATGTCCATTCCCGTGAGGAAAGATCTTGAGGGGTAATCATGAAATTTTAACAAGTTGGTATTTGCAAGTATTGAGAAAGACCATTCGGAATGAGGATTTCTAGATCTAGACTGTCATTCACAAAAGGTGTTTTTGAAATTCTTTGAAACTTATCCAGGTGATTTTATTAAGAATGAGAGACTCAACCTCCTTGTTTCTTAAAAATATCCTTACAATTATTATTTATAGTAAGCCTTATTTTGAGAAATCCATTTTAGTTAATAGTTTCTTAATTTGGCATTTTATAATTTCCTAATTCTCAAAGGGTAATGATAAATCTAAAAATGAACTATTTACAACACTTAGTATTGATAGATGGTGAGGCTTAGTAAGGATTTATATTTCTATAAACTGGTCCTCCTAGTGTTGGAATGGAATGAAAGTATTCTCAAATGTTTAATTTTTGCAATGTGATGCTTTTCTCCAAATTTCAAAGGATTTCAATCACCAAGTTTTTGTAGATATGAGAAATGAGTTTTTATGGATGAATATTTCAAATGGATGTAGAAAATGATATAAAGAATCAATGGAGGCATGTATATACTATAATTAAATGCATTTTTGAAAGGAATCTATAGTTGAAATCTCATGGCAAATGCACATGGAGTTTGAGAGATATGAGTAAAAATGTTTTGGCATGGAGGATGTTTGAACAATGTTTGGAAGAATAACAACACACCAGAAGCAATGAAGGATAGAAAATAACATAAATGAGGATAAAAAATTGTTAATTTTTGCATTTAAATGATTTTACCTCTCATTTGTACATCTTAACTCACATTAAACCCAAACAATATCAACCCATTTCATGTAGAGGTTAGAGGTGTGGTTGGACCCTTAAAAATAGAGGAAAAAGGGGGAAATGGACATCAACCTCTCCAAAATGTGTTATAGCTGAGGATGTGATGATGAAGGAGCCAAATTTTATGAAAATGGTGAGTTATTAACACCTACCTAAAACCTAGGTTGTCACTTTTAAGTGATGAAAAATTTCCTCTATAGAAGAATCACACTTTTGTGTCCCCCAATACCCTTAGCTATTGGGAAAAATTTATAAACTGAAATCATACCTAAAAATTTCCTCGGTGGTTATATATTTCATGAAAAAGTGGCCAAAATCCAACTTATGGTGAGTTTATAACATGTTTCTAACACCTTCAGTTATCACTTAAGTAACAAAACATAAAAATCAATGGATGAGTGAACTTTTGTGTCCACCATGTCCCATTACAATAAGGGACAAAGGGAAAAGGTACATCGAAGATAAAAAACTCCACTCAAAGGTGATTGGTTGTGTTGATATCATCAAACACAACATGAAAATAGACTAAGTATTGGATTTTTAGGTGCAAGAGAAATACATGGACTTTGGAGGGAAAAAATTATATGATTTTGACTTAAAATGACGCATTGGGTCCATGCAAATCATTTTCATGACCTGATGCATCTTGAAAATTTCCTTTTTAGTCCAGTTCCAATTTTCCTCATGCATGTTCGCCAAAGAACTTGAGTTTCCACCGAGGTCTAGAATGAGTATGATAAAATAAAATAAAAAAGACCATGAGGAAGGTCTAATTTACTCCTTTTTTTATCATTTAAGGCTCCTAACTCTTCCCAAGGTGTTTAAAACCCTTTAAACAAGTTATATCTTATAGAAAAACTTTTGTGTTCCATCGATGAACACATTTCCACATTATTTATACTCCTAGAATTATATCTCAATTATTGCACCATAAAGTAGGCTCTATCATATTCCAAATGTATATGATATAGCTTCCCAATACCTGTCAAGGATTTTGAAACCTTTCAAACAAGGTTACTAACTCCTTTGAAACATACTTTTCCCAGTGCCTTACCAAAAACATCCAATTTTTCTTGAAAGTTTTCCTACCTCTCATAGATCCAAAAATACTTCCTCAACTACATTGGATCATTTTTACTCTCTTTCACAGCCTCTAGATGGGTTAAGCCCTTGTAGTTTGTTTTCGGGGTTCTTCCTATGATTAAAAGACCAAAAATAGTCAGTTTTAAGCCTTCAGGAGCACTGTTCTTTCAAAGATATCATTACCCTCATGAATACAGATAGGAACACTTCTATAAACGTGAAGCACACTTGAAAATAATTTTAGCATGTTCCTCTCAACCATAATGAGGCTAGCATAGTTGAAATACAAGTCGGGGGGAAGGTTTACATTGATTGGGAAAGGGAATTTCAAGTATGGGTTTGGTTATCATGACCAAAATGTAAATTTTTTTATTCTATGAATTTAGTAGGAAAACAATTATATCTTGATCAGGGACTTGTTTTGAATTGGAAAAATAAAAATTAGGGCAAGCATGAACCTCGGTTATCTAGTGGGGAGAATAATCTTTCCTTATTCGTTGGTCAAATAGAGTCACAAAACACACAAGATAAAACAACCAAAACAAACAAACAATGGAAAGGGAAACACATAAAAGAAAGGAAAACACACCACACATCAGGGAAAAACACAAATGAAAGGGAAAGAAAACCTAAATAATATATGGTATGTGTAGGGGATAACCCGTATTCTCTATATTACTTTTTCTTTTCTCGTATGTTACATGTGTATGTGTAGCACAAAATGACTTTATTCTTCAAACCCATTGACTGGTTCAAGGAAGTATGAACCCTTTACCAATTTATTTAGAAAGAGAAATGCCATAGAAGGTCTCTAAGAACCTAAAAAGAAGAATATTTCATGTATCCTCTTGAGAAACTCATCATGACTCGTATTAAAGTTGAAGATCAATATGAATAGATCACTTTTATCACTACCCTGATATTCCATTTCAAGTTGCCAATCCATTGTTATATTGAATTGTGCTTATGATTTCACATTTTCATTTTAACATTACCAAATGATTGATTCTTGATAATACTAGGCTCATGTTGCTCACAACTAGGCTTATGCTCTCTCGAAAAGTAATCGCTCCTTACTTTTCATGTTCCTTATGACTGTTGTTTCTCTAGAGCTGTTTCTTGGTAGATATTTTTAATTGCCAACATAATTATATACCTCTTATTTATTTATGTTCAACATCCACTCCAAGTGTTTTTATTTTCCACACATCAACTCATTATTGTCTTAGATATAACTCTTTGTGATGGAGGTACTCATTTATGAATACATCCACGAGAGATTCAAGGATTTTATTTCAATTCCATTCATCATGAATACAACCTTATTCAAAAATGGGAAAGATAAAGACCCATATTCACATTCATATTCATTAAAAAATGTTTCAATAGGTACATTGAGCTCTTTTGTTGTTTCTATTTCATTATTCAACATTTGTGCCTCAAATGAAGAGCACATCATCTATTTTAGGATCTACCAAATCATTCTCATGTTCCTTGACTCGTTCCTTAACCTTCATGAACTCTTCCATCAAGATAGGAAGTTCAAAATTTTCTTTTGAAGTTATGAAGTAGTTATAACGTCTTTAATCTTGATACACAATGTATGCCCTCATATAATTTTCCCTTTGAACAATATATTTCATATTTCTTGTCAGAAGAAACTTATTCATAAAACCTTTCAATTGTATGACCAAGAATATGACTAATCCATATTTATATCTCCACCAATGTCTCTGTAGAAGCTTTGGATTAATAGCATCCCGTATACAACATGAATATTTACTACTAGTATTTTTATATTGAATTTATTATCGTGAAATTCCACAAGTGCTACTTGAGCAGTGCTAACTTGACCAATGAGAGGTATTTATTTAATCTCCATGGAGTAGTGGTGACCAACAACTAGGATGAGGGTGAGACCAAGATCATGTGTAAATTTTTCAAGCATGATGTTATATAAGGCACCAGATTCAATAATACAATTATTCAATTTTTATCCATTGAAAAAAAGGGGAGGTAGAAGGGTTACATTTTTCCGGAAGAGAAATATGTAGAGGGAAGAATGTTTTGAGATGCATCATTGCTAAGAGTAGGAATTGGATATTTTTCAGCGAGGTCTATAGTACATGACAGAGAACTACATCATTTGATAAACTGAAACGTTAATCAAATTACCTAGCATGATTTCCCACATACAAAAATTCTGAAATTTAGATCGTGGACTTATTAACATGTTAAATTATGTCAAAATGAGACTTAGAGGAGGGTGAAGGTGTAGTTACAAGGTAGAGATGTGTTGGCTACTTCTTTAAATGACATTAATACTATTTTTATTCATATCATTACATTTGAATGTAGAAATGGGGGGAGAATTTTGAAAAAGAGAGGTATAATTACCCACATAGGAAAATGGTGTAGTAATCATGGATACTTCAAGCCTCTTCATCATTGATTGCATGAGAGAGGGAAATAATGATCCTTGTTTTGTAAATTTTTTTGTAGAGTTTCCACTTGAGGATCTTTGAATTTTTAATAATTATCCCTCTTTTGAGCCTTCAAATGGGTGAACACCGCATAAGAATGAATATTCATATCAACAATGGTTTCATCATCTTCATCATCTAAAGAAGGGGTATATTCACAAAAACCAATGTTTCCAGTAGATTCAATCTCATTAATGGCCAAAATACACTCAATATTTTCTTATTAATTTGATCTTCATCATACTCTTCTTTGGGCCTTGCTTCACATGTGGCATTAACATGAGGTTCTTCAAAAGCTAATCTTCTTTCTCCTCTACCTATTCAGTTTCTACTCTGATTTTTATTTTTATTTTAATAACCTCTCCTCAGAAAGGTGGCTTGTGCAAGTTTATTCTTTAATTAAATGACATCATTAGCAAATTTTTGAAAAAAATATCACCGCAACTTCTTTTTAGAAGTTTGGTCCTTTTTCTTACTAGTTGGAAGCTATGAAATAGTTACAACATCTTAAATCTTGATAAAAAAATGTCCAACCTCGGGTAATTTTCTCTTTGAACAATATATTTCATCTTTTTATCGAAAAAAATTCTTCATGGTAGCTTTGACAAGTATGGTGGCATATGACAAATCCATCTTTATATCTCCACCAATGTCTCTTTAGAAGCTTTGGCTTAATCACATCTTGTATACAACATGAATTTATACCACTAGTATTTTGATATTGACCTTCTTATCAAGAAAGTACAAAAGTGCTACTTGAGCATTGTTAATTTGACCAATGAGAGGTATTTATTTAATCTCCATGGAATAGTAGTGATAAATAAAAGGGATGAGTGTGAGACCAAGAAAATGTTTAAATTTTACATGCATGATATAATCTGAGGCACAAGATCTAACAACACAGTTATCTAATTCATATCAATTGAAAAACAAGGAGAGGTGTAGAAGGGTTAATTTTTATAGAAGAAGAATATGTGGAGGTAAGAAGGTTTTGAGATGCATCATTTCGAAGAGTGTGAAGTTAATCTTTTGCAACGAGGTCTATGGGACATGACTTAGAACTACCTCTTTTAATAAAATGTAAAATTTTATCAAATTGTTTGGGATGAGTTATTAAACACTCAATTTTGGAAATTTGGACCTTGGACTTCTAAACATGTTCAATTATGTCAAAATGAAACTTAGAGGAGGGTGAAAATGTAGATGATGTAGAAAGAGGCTGGCTACTTCTTGGAATGGAATTGATACTATTTTTATTCATATAATTACATTTGTATGTATAAATGGAGGGATAAATATGAAAAATGAAGGTAGAATTACCACATTGAAAGATGGTGTAGTAATCATAGATACTTCAGGATTACTTGATTGATTGCCTAGGAGAGGGTAGTAGAGATCCTCATTTTACTTATTTTTGTAGAGTCACCACTTGAGGATCTTTGAATTTTCAAGAATCATCCCTCTCTTGAGCCTTCAATTAGGTGAAAGCCACATAAGAATTACTATTCATATAAGCAATGGTTTCATCATCTTAATATTCTCAAGAAGGATTATATTCACAAAACCAATGCTTCCATAAGATTTAATCTCATTAATGGAAAAAATTCCTCATCATTTAAATATTAATTTTGAGCTTCATCATACTCTTCTTTGGCCCATGTTTCACATGTAGCATTAACATTAGTTACTTCAAGAGCTAATATTATTTATCCTCTAACTATTTTATTTCTATACTGATTTTTTATTTTGATTTGTATAACCTCCTCATGGAAAGGTGGATTGGGCAAGTTTCTTCTTCAATGAAATCACATCATTAGCCAATTTTTGAACAAGAGAATCAATGACACCTTATTTGTAAGTTTTATCCTTTTTATTACTATTTGGAAGTTATGAAATAGTTACAACCTCTTGATTTTGATACACAATGATTTCCCTTAGAGCATTTTCTCTCTGAACATTATTATTAATCTTTCTTATTGGAAGAAACTTCTTCATGGTACCTTTGACTAGTATGGTGGCATATGACCAATCCATATTTATATCTCCATCAATGTATCTATAGAATCTTTGAATTAATAACATCCCGCTTACAACGTGAGTGTTTAAAAATAGTATTTTTGATATTGAACTTCTTATCAAGAAAGTCCACAAGTGTTGCTTGATCATTGTTAACTTGACCAATGAGATATTATTATTTAATATCCATGGAATAATAGTGACCAAAAACATGGATGAGAGTGATACCAAGAGCATGTGTAACTTTTGTAGGCATGATGTTATCCGAGGCACTAGATTTAACAATATAGTTATTGAATTTGTATCCATTGACCAATAAGGAGAGGTAGAAGGGTTAAATATTTCCAAAAGATGAAGATGTGGAGGAAAGAAAGTTATGAGATTCATCATTGCTAAGAGTGAGAAGTGACTATTTTGCATCGAGGTTTTTGGGACATGAATTAGAAATGCATCCTTTAATAAACTGGAAACTTTTATCAAATTTCTTGGGACGAGTTATCAAACACCCAATTTTAAAAATCTGGACCTTGGACTTCTTAACATTTTCAAGTATGTAAAAATGAGACTTAAAAGAGGTGAAGGTGTAGATGTTTTAGTGAGAGGTTAGATACTTCTTGGAATGGAATCGATACTATTTTATTCATATCATTACATTTAAATGCAGAAATGGGGGATAAATTTTAAAAGAGAGATAGACTTACCTGTATTGGAAGATGGTGTACTAATCACATATACTTTAGGATTATTATTCATTTATTACATGATAGAGTGCGGTAGTGAAGATAATTTTTTTTTCTATAGTAACCACTAAAGGGTATTTGAATTTGAAATAATTATCCCTCTATTGAGCCCTCAAATGGGTGAGAACCACATAAAAATAACTATTCATATCATCAATGGTTGCATCATATTCATCCTATGAAGAAGGGGGTATATTCACAAAAACCAATGTTCACATGAGAGTGAATCACATCAATGGAAGAAGCCCTCATCATTTTCATATTAAATTTGAGTTTCATAACACTCTTCTTTAGGCGTTTCTTTACATGTGGCATTAATATGAGGTGCTTCAAGAGCTAATCTTATTTCTCCTCTACCTATTTTGTTTCTATTTTGATTTTGATTTTGATTTGGATAACCTCCTATTGGAAAGATGGCTTGTGGAAATTTCCTATTTAGTTAAATCACATCATTAGCCAATTTTTGAGTAAAATAATAAGTGGCACCTTATTTATAAGTTTGACCCTTTTACTTATCATTTTGGTTCTTCACTTTATTAAAAAAAATCATATCATGTTCTCGCTTCATTGTATATTATTTGGAATTTTCAAGATTTCTAGGGTGAGCTCTCTATAGGATAAATCCAACCTTTGAAAATTATGCATTTATGAACATTCAATTTTTGTTATCTTAAAATGGTGAAGCTTCCACAAGTATTATTTTCATCAATTTTTTTGAATCGGGATAAAAAAATCTCTCATGAGTTCATTTAATTCTTTCTTCATTTAGACAAATTGAACAAGAATATCTTAAGAGTCTTCAACTAATTTAAATATCACTTCAATATTATTTCTAATATAATTCTAATTTATGATGGATCGATAGGACAAGAGGTAGAACCATCTAGCTAATTTCTATTGAAGTGAATCCATGAACAAAATTAATGAAAATTCTTCATGTTCAACTACAAGAACTCCACATGCAGTGATAAAAATTACACTCTGTTCATAAGGAATTTGAGTGCCATCACCTTTGAATTTGGGAAAATTCTTGCGGGATCCCTTCAACAATTCATGGAGAGGTGATGTAAGAGAAAGTGGACCAATATCCCTTCCCCATGGAATAAGTGTTTGAGGTCCTTCCATATATTCTTCAAATTATTATTTTTCTTCATTTTCTGGTGGAATAATAACTAGTGGTGGTGTAGCTGGAGATTCATGAGGATTCTTAATTTGATTTCTTATTGTATCACTTGATGTACCAGATAGAGATGATGATTAAGAGAAGTAACATGAATTGTCTTGGATATGATATTATTGTCTTTGAAGAGCTTCAAAATTGGATCAACAATACCTCTCAATATATCCAATCTGGTGTATCTCTTTTCATCTAGCTTGTGAGAAAACCTATAGCAAGAATATGAAAGGACATAGTTAAAAATAGAAATGGCTTTCAAGCATCAAGTTTTATGTTTTTTTAGATTTTTAAAGATTTTTTTACTTTTTATGGATTTTTGGTATATCTGATTTTTAGGATTTTATGCATCATCATAGGTTACTGGACAAAAAAATATGCCCTATGGTGGGTGCCAAAAATATTAGTAAAATAATTTGGCATAAGGGAAAATTAGGGGTTTTCACTAACGCTCTGGGACTAGGTCCCTCTACTTAGGAATGGGGTAGCTCCATTTATTGAAAACATGAAATATGTACACTAATCTAACCATCGTGGGTTGTGTTTTGACTAGGGATCACACATGAATACTCCACTAAACCTATGTGTAAAAATAAGGTGGAGGAAAGGTGTTTGTATGGAGAGAGGGAAGAAAGCTAGGAGGGGGTTTTAGTCAATAAATAACAAGATGATTTTATTGACATAAAAGAAGAATATTTCCAAGTTAACAATGAGAAGACACCATGTCAAGGAAAGAGGAAAAACATAATTAAATCCAAGTTTATTTGCATAATATTTCATAAGTAACCATGCTCATGTAGTAAGGTTGACATGGAGAGGAAAAAATAGGACAAGGAAATAGAAGAATTGTAGTTTATTGATGGTAGTAAGAAAATGGGAGCTATTAATCAAGAAAAACTAACCCTTTGGAATGGAGAATCCATTCAAATTTATAGCTTTACAATCTGTCTCTTCATCTACCCCCACACGACCTTTCATATTCCCACCACTTGTGATATTTGACATTCTTATTTAACAAAAATAGATGTTATGCTAAACCATAAATTTAGATTAACTAATAAAAAAATGAAGTACAACTCTGCTAGATACAAATTGACATAAGTAATAAGAAATTAAAATACAAAACCCTAAGTGTAAGAGAGAGAGGGGGAAAAGGACTTAGCTGATTTAAGCTTGATCTAGGATTGATGCGAAGAATAGGAAAATGCTGAAAACGAGGGGAACTATATTTGCAATGCTTAGATTAAATATTGAAACCGCTGGACAAGGTCAAGGTTGTGGAGCCCGAATTGGGTCATGGTGCCTAGACAACAATGTCTCTATTCTCGGTGCATTTTACTGCACAAGTGGTCAAAATATGATTTTTCTTATGTCACAAGATTGTCAATAATGTTTGTTGTTGGTAACCTATGTTTCGTAATATGATTTCCAAAGTACATGTGACATGCAATAGATATTTTCACCTATAAAACCATTAAAAACATCAAATCCAAAAATAAAGATGTAATATGGGGATTTAGAATAACCCTAAAAGTCACTCGAATGATTGAAATTATGACTGAGTGCTTCACTAAATCTCATAATCCATGTAGTTCTTGTGAGTGTGTCAAAGAATAGTGCCCTAGGATGCGCTTGGGAAAGTGTTCTTGATAGCGGGATATAGCTAGATGTAATAATGTAGGTAGATTTGTGGATGAAATAATGAACTTACCTTTCCTATGTCATGCGTATGAAGAAAATATAGTCCCTTGTCCCTTGGATGGATGCTAGATGGATAAAATCTTAGGTGATGATAGTAGATGCTTAAATCTCGGTCCTTTAATTTTATCACATAGCTATGTATTTATATGATTCCTTTAGTTAAGTTTTGTAATTGAAAACTGGAAGGAAAAACCATAAGAAAATTAGATGCCCAAAAGATAAAAGAGAC
Organism: Taxus wallichiana var. yunnanensis; assembly: GCA_018340775.1. Taxonomy (NCBI): domain Eukaryota; kingdom Viridiplantae; phylum Streptophyta; class Pinopsida; order Cupressales; family Taxaceae; genus Taxus; species Taxus wallichiana. The sequence goes on along the minus strand of CM031237.1, from coordinate 743,692,468 downwards.
CCAAAAGAAGAGTGTAAAATAAAAAGGGTCAAGGACACCTAGAGGGGATGAGGGCACATGGGCGCTGGTTTCTCAAGTCATAAAATATAAGTAAAGTACTTGACAGGGTTGTAGGGTGTGTAAGACCGTATAAAAATAGGAAATATAGAAAAGAGGCTAAAGATATCTCTCAATTACTAATGTTCTTTCTTAGGAATCATATAAATCCTAATATGCTTTTAGGACCTAGAAATGTGCCCTAGTATGTGATTTTGTGTCTACATTTTCCCCCACTTTATGTTGTTGAGTGAATACTCAATAACATAAAGTAATTATAAGATGTCTACCTTTTTTTCCTATAGAGTGTGATGGTGATAACGTGTTGAAGAGACAAGTGAAAGGATGAAGTGATAAAAAATGAAACATGGAAGTCAAGAAAGAGGAAGTGATCAGAGGGGTAAAGCATATACACCGATTTGTACATGTTGTTGTGCTTGAATTTTTATGTAGGGCTACTTCTTGTTTCATATTAAGGAAAAACCTGTAAAAGAAGAGAGAAAGAGTAATCAAAGTCATGTATTATGAAAACTTTGTAAAAGTATGTAAAAGTGTGTAAAATTAGTAAAAATGAAAGTGTGCACTTGATGAACAGGAGTGAAAAAGGGTAGAAAGATGTTCGGAAAAAGTAAAATGCTTTGTAGAGTGAGGTTTTGGGAAATCTTATGCCAATAGCGAGTTTTTTGGGTGATATCACACAAATAACAAGTTTTTGGGTGATCTCATGCCACAATAGAAGAGTTTTGGGGAGAGAGGTCTAGTGTTACTCTCCTTCCCGATTATACACCATTGTAGATGGTGTGATCATGTTTTGTTCCATGTTGTACTAATTTTTCTCCAAATTGTATTGATTCTAAAGGAAATAGAATGCATTCTACTTCCTGGAGGACTATGTATGTATTGTGAAACTAATTTGTAAACTACTTTGAACTGTGATGATATGAGAAAGTAACTATATATATAACCATGAAATAGGCACCTAGGGGAGTTCAGAAATCCTAGGTGCTAGTGTTTATATTTAAGTGCTAGTTTCGTGTTTAAATGCAGACCCAAGTTAGATTCTCGCACTTTCGTAAATATATCCTGTGATGATTCTATATTGTGCATGTCTTAATTGTAGCTCGAGATGATGTATAGGGTGATTGATTCACCTAATGTATTCCCCCTTTGTTTAGGGTGCATGTGAAGTTGATAGGAGCATGCGGTCAAAAGGAGAGGAATCAAAACTGATTTGAAGTGGATACTTGCAAGGGGAAGGGGATGTGTATGGTAATAACCAAGGAACATGAAAACAAGAAGACTAGTAACATGTGTTAATGAAATAAAAGTTATTATATTAGTAAATGTCAATGTGAAATCAAGCAAGTAAAAAGACAAGACAGAGCACGAAAATCAGGTTTCGGTCATGGCATATCACTCACAATGTCACTATACAATTAGGGACGAAGCAAAAAAAAACATATAGTGTGCATACAAGACAAAGTGCATATCCCACAAAAATAACATATAATGAAAAAATGACAAGAAAAGTGTAAATGACAACCATGGTGGCATATAGTCCTGTAAAGTAAATATCACAGCATGAAGCATGCATTAGCATGTTAGAAAGATAGAAATTATGTCAAGATGTGTGAGTATCAATAGAATAAGTATTGTGATATGAAGAGTAGGAAGTAGTATATAATGATATAATAACATCCGTGATGTGTAAGAGTAGTAAATTTAGATGCCCCAGAGCCTCGGTGGACCGGTAAGAGGAATACTTCTAAGAATCATTGTTATGTGTAAATATTTGTAGGAAGTATGTATTACAACTAAATACTAAGTGAATGTGCAGTGTATATAGAAAAGATATTTAAATACTAAGTATTCATCTATCATGGAAAATAAAGTGTGTTGGTATCCAAATTTGTTCTCCTTTTCAAGCTGAGAAACATCACAGATTTGGCACGAGCTTAGAGACAAATAGATCATGATGTATGTCATTTTGTAGTTGGGGATGATATCTAACTGGCCCTTTTTCACTCAGATTTTTGGAGAGATGGATAGCACCTTCAAGAGGATTTGACCTATCCTCACTACTTTAGGTCGTGCCTTTCAACCAGGGTGAGAGGACCCGTAGTATAACCTCTATTTAATGAAGGAGATGGATATATCCTTCTTTTGCACAAATTTTATGAAGAAAACCTTGGGAAATTATGATCAATACTCCATAATTTAACTCTCAAGAGTTTTCACATCTAAAAGATGGAGATACTTTCAAAACGAGGTAGAGGTTATCAAGACATTACAAAATCCTCATTGTTCTACGCATTTTAGTAAATAGATTTTGTTCCTTTGTGGATATACAGGGGAAAATAGGGGTGGTTCAGATGAATTCATGGTTTTTTAAATGTTTTTGTGGGAGATCAAGTAGGATAAAGTTGATTATACTAGATCTTTGAGGGACTTCACAACAATGGAAAAATCAACAACATAAAGCTTCAGAATAGTTAAGACATTCCTTCAACCAGAAGGTGTGCTTCAATGGAGGCCTAGATCAACACATTTTCACACAATATTTGAGAATCTAACATGAAGGCTCGAGTTAAAAGACTCAATTAAACACCAAAATCTTTGATCAATCACGCCTAAGGTACACCCAAAGAATTACAAACAATATTTATCAACAAATGATAGTGAAGTGATTTTAAATTATTTATCTCATCACAAGATGAAGGATCTTCTTGAAATGAAATTTCAAATGCCACTAAACTATCATAGGGACGAGATCCTGTGTGATTTCACAAATATTTCAATGTAAGATTGCAATAGAACAAGAAAAACTACTTGTAGACATTCTGAAACAAAGCAAACACTAATTTCTCCATGATTGACACAAATTAATTTCAAAATTGCTTAAATTCATCAGAAGGGAAAGTTTCCAGAGAAATCTGAGTGTTTTTCAATGGCTATACATCTCAGTAGCCAACTTGACATGATAGAAAATCTAACACGAATAAATTTATAGGTTATCTCGGATTGGTCTCTCAGAAGACGAATTTACTCAATTTTTCTCTTAATAATTCAACCCCGATAATTTACAAGAGTATTCTCATTGCATTTATACATTTCACCCGCTCAATTTTTCCCCAAAAGAGAAGAATATTCAAGGCACCTTTGCTTGTTACCAATTTCCTTAGAAAGCGACATTTAACAAATTCACATCCGAAAGTTTCCAGGTGGACCAGTTATGAACTGATCTTACTTATCAGACACTCGACTAATGACTAGGATTCCATGCCACAACCTTTTTGACAATCCTATTAATCATTCTAATTTTGTCATGCGAGAAATCCTCGTTTTAATCATTTTCCGAGGGCTCTGCATAGTTGGACCCGACGTGTAATCCTTTTCACCCTCGAGGCAACACCTTTTTAATCCTTTGTGCCTACAACCTCCATCATTTCATTCATTTCCTTGTCTTTCCTTCGTAATTATGCCCCACATCCATCTTCTCTAGTAATTTCCATTTTTGCAAGTACCCGAGTAATTCCAACTTCAAAATATTGACCTTAAAAAACCTTGGACTCACAAATTAAGTTATGAATCCATTCAATGGCACTTTATAAACAAAAACGACAAGGAATTTCATCAAAAATGATGAAAAACAATGCGTATTTGCATCTCCAAGAGTCTTGGATCAAAAATGGTGGAAAAATAGACGTAATGCACATGTCTCTATATAGTGGAGCTAGTGGAAGCCTCCACATGTCTCCATGTCGCAATTGTTAAGGTGGGACCTTGAGGCTGATCCTCAAATGAGAAATGGTCCTCCACATGTCCATGGTCTGCCAAAGCTGTCTCCAGCCACATGAAATTTTTTTCTAAGTCTGGGAAAGGTAGCGGAAACCTCCACGTGTCTCCCCGGTGCAACTTCAAGGCTAAACCAAAAGGTGAATTTTAAGATGAGCATCACCCCTCCACATGGACAAGTTTTGAGTTAAAGTGATCCTTAGAGTTTTCAAAGTGAGCCACTGAGCCGTATCCAACCGAGAAGGGCCACGCTTTCCACAGATGCTGAGATGTAAATTTGACGGGAAAAAAACACCCTTCAAACCATAAAAAGTAGGAAAATCACCATTTGAGCCCGAAAATGAATCTTTCTTCATGGAAAAAGAGTTTGGAAATGATATAAGGCCCAAATGTGATCCTCCAAATCACATCTAATCATGTTTCCACAAACATTTGGGACAAAAATGATAGGGAAAACAAAACATGACTGTGGAAAATGAAAGGAAGGGAGAAAATATGAGTTTTCACCCAAGTTATAGACTCTTTCGAATGGACAGAGGAACGAAAAAAATTCTAGACTTTTAAGTGATCCTCGACCAAGGAAGGGACTGATCATGGTAACCAAATGGAGGATATATTTTACATGAATTAATATGGGGAGATAGAAAAGACAACATAGCCCTCAAACTGAATAATTTTAAGGATAAACGGGGAGATTAAAATGAGAACCAACATCGGCTCCGACTCGGGGATGGGAACTCCCTGTGAGTGCCACAAGAACAAATAGTAGACCAATTGCCAAAAACAAACCATTGGGAAACGAAGTCAAAGAATAAGCTTGTAGAGTAGAACAATAATAACCAACTCCCCAAGGACAATCTAGAAACCAACAAAACGGCTGCCAAGGACCAGGACGAAACAAAAAAAAGGAAAACATGAAAGTAAAATGAAACTAGAAGACTATACACTATACAATGGCGAGCATCCATATTCAAAGAAAACAATCAAGGAGAATCTTCAAGTGTCTTCCATTCTGGATATGACCATGCTAAGCCATTTTGATATGTCTTTAACAACTGGTCATATGATTGTCTCTCTTTTCCATCCAAGTTGTTATTTGACCACATTTTTCAGCTTATCCTTTGTTCCTGGGTCAATTTTTTAACATCCTTCGAGGCTACATCACACATCAAAGTCTCAAGAAAATCATCCTACTCATGATACCTACATTGATCAATTTCATATTCCTTGAAAGAAACATAGCTCACAGAGTTATCAATATCAATATTTGCATGCAATACTTCATAAGAAGCATTGTTGGGGTCCTCAATAAGATATAACATTTTCTTTTCACCAGGTAACTTCACAAGGCTGCCTTCAATTGGAATGGTGGCAAAAGACATATCCATCTGAACACTTCCACCAACACTTGCAGCCCACTTTCTTGATAACAACATGCCCCATTTGGTAGGGCAATCAACAATAAAAACATCAAGTTTCAAGTTCTTACCCGGATAAGCTGCAAGTTGTACCACCAAACCTTTTACACATCCTACAACTGGCACCTCTCTAGAATCCATTGTAGTACACTTTCCATAAGTTTTTTTCACTTTAATGTTCAATTCATTCATGACATCTAAAGGCATAACATTGCATGATGCTCCGGAATCAAACATACAATTGTGCAAAGAATCAAAATGGCATCCTTAATGATCACCTTGTAAACAAATGGATCAACATTTAATTGAGACTCAACCAAATATTTTCCCAAGTAAAATTCAAGTGGTTCATCTAGTTCTTCCAGTGATTGGGGTTTTTTCAACTCTACAATGGTAGGAGGAATCTCAAATTTTTTTCCTTAGATGACCATTTCTTCTCTAAACCCAAAATATTTGAATGCTTTGTTCCTATGCTCAGGGATTTTAAGAAATTCAAAAATAGGAACAAAAATCTTGATCTGAATCAATATTTGGGCTATGTCACAAGGAACATATTTGGGTAATGCAGTGTTAGGAGGAAGGTTTACAAATTCATATGATGGCACAAGATTTTTTATCTGAGCATGGGGAGGGACACAAGTTCTACTTGAGACAACAAGGTTTTTTCCAGATGCATCTTTCTTTGGAGTTTCTTTTGGGATACTAGTAAGCACTGGAATTTTGGTTTGGCCTGAGGCCCCACCACTTTTGTAACCTTACTCTTGGTATTATATTATTTTTCATGGCCAACCACAACATTCATTAACAACTACCTATCCTCCTTAGAAGGGATTCCTCCATCATACTTATCAATCATTAATGCCCTTAAGTATTCAAAATCATTATTAGGTAATTCAAAATCTTGCACCATATCAATTTTATAAGTATGAGTGGGAGGAATAGGTAATAACCACTGAATGCAATCCCAAAATCTTTAACAATTTTGGCACTCATCAACTTAGTTGAGGTTTCTCCCTACTATGAACTTGTGGAGGAATCCACCATGCATGCATCATCATCGTGTTATCATCATCATCAACCTCTTCAACTTGTTGATCTACTTCACATGGAGAATGTGGCAAGAAACAGTTATCACACCACTCAATTTCATGAGCTTCACCAACAACAACAACTCTAGAATTTAGAGGATCAGGCACTACTCTATTTTCCCTAGCTTGGGGTTGTCTAGCTCCCATGGGTCCTTTACCTTTTTCATTAGATCTCTGATCATTTATAAGATGATTTGTGAATATTTCTTGTCCTTGTTGCCTATGCTGACCTTGAGAACCTTGTCCAATTCCTTTCTCTTACCCGGCTAGCTTGTAAGAGATTTATTTGACAACCCCGACCAAAGTCTTTACAACTTCCTCAAGATCCAAAACCTTACTTGATTGAGGCTTCTCTGGGTTAATCATTTTAACACCCTCCCTCTTAGGAGGTTTTCCAACTACTTTAATGTTGTTCTCAATTTGCAGAGCCATGGTAAAGGCCTACCTCAAAGTTCCATGGTTCTTATCCCTCAAATAGTAAGTAACTTTCTTATCAAATGCATATGAATAATTTATCAGACATGATTCATCACATGAACTCAAATTAACAGAAAGTCTTCTCAAGGTTTTGTTAAATCTTCTATTGAAATCATTCACTGATTCATTAGGATTCCGTTTTATATTTTTAAACTTTGATAAAAGAAACCTAGGGTCTCTTTTATCACCATACTGCATTCTAAAAGAATTCTTCATCTCTGTCTAATAATCAATGGAATTATTTGGCAAAGATTTATAATAGTCCGTTGCATCTTCTTCTAGAGTATAGATAAACAATTTAATGTATACATCCTCAAATTCTATTTCAAATTCCTCCATCATATTGATGAAGAGCTTCAAGTGCTAATCACAAGTGATTGCATTATTTCCTTGAAATTTAGGCAATCTATTTCTTTCATCTTATGGCACAACATTTGGATAGTCAACCATACCTCTAAAATTGATGGGACCAAAAGTATTAACAATAAATGGAGGTCTAGGTGGAGACTGATCCATATTATTTTGAGGAGGTGATCTTATAGGAGAAATAAAATGATGAGGAGTGAGGGGTCTATGTGGTACAAGGATGTAATTTTCAAAATGAATACCCTCTAAAGGCTCTGTTTCTTGGAAAAATCTATTAGATTTGGAAAATACCGAGGCAGATTGAGAAGAAAATGTTTCAAATACAAAAGAAGGACCCTCTCTAGATGGAGAATTCAATTCAACAAAGAGACTACCTGATTCAGAAGCACTTGAGGAAGTATTGCAATATTCAATCACAGGCTGATCAGTTTCACCAATGGAGATCTCTTTTCTTGATGCTTGATCTTCAACAACCTTCCAAATTCTTCTTCCTTCTAAATTAGACTTTCCCAACTCTTGAAACAACCTTCTACTAGGGTCCTTGGTGAAGAAAGATCTTCTTCCTTCCACTTTGCTTTGGGTATTAATGAAAAATCTTACTTGATATATGTTAAGACATCGGTATTTATTAAGAATTTAAACAACATGGAGTTGCCACTAAGTATTTTCACCTTATTTTGTGCAAATGCACTTTGTAAAAGAAGACCTATCAAATGACTTTCAATACCGGATTCATGCAAAGCTTACAGATTTTCTCTTCTTCTACCCAAATTTATCAATTGATGATACAAAATTTAGTGCAATAACTCGTATAAGCTAGAAATATTACACTTAGAATATAGTGCCCACTTCCCTTTGACACCTTTTTGATACTAATCATGATACTACTGATTATATTATGAACATGATTATGGACTTTATTATAGTATGATGTTAAATGTTAGATCATGGATTATTGTTGACTTGATTCAGTTATGATGCATGATGATTATTAGAGACATTTTATATGTTGATGATGATATATTGTTGGACATGGTTATATGATGGATGTTGTTTGGATTTGTGATATTTGGATATTGTGAGTAGACCTAGAAATGGAAAATTATTGGATGATGATATAGTTGTTGATAAAACTATAAATGATATTGTTAGATTGCTTTGATGTTGTTGTGATTCATATATCTAGATGATTTTGGAATTTTAATTATATTTATATTATTTTGGACATTCTGATATGGCCACAAGGCCGAAGGAGGTATTTGTGTTTTATAGGTTAAAATATCACAACAAACATTGGGGGATTGGAGACCAACCACATTGGAATTCTAGATGAATTCAACAAGGTCACCATGGCAACTGTATTTTTTTTGTGTATTGTTTGTGTTAGGGATTTCCATGGGGGATCACCTTTAAATGTGACTAAGGGATTTTCTATTTTTATTTTATTTGATCCCTTTTGTTTAAATTTTACATGTGTTTTATGTGGTGCACTTACCCTTTCATTATTTATTTAATGTGATGTTAATATTGTGAGTAATCGTATTGTTTAGTTAATTAATTAAAAAGACATCATAAGAATGTAATTAATAGAGTTGTTGGCCATGTTTTAAAGTGTTGTAAGAAGGTGTAAGTAACGTGTAAGTAACCTCAGTAAGTGATGTGTAAGTTAACTCTTGACTGTGAAACACTCCACCTTCTTAGTAATTCGAATTTTCCTTGAGGTTGTTTTTGGAGGCTTGTGGGACAAGTTAAACTCATCCCATACCTCTTAAATTTATTTACCAACCATACCTATGGTTGGGGAGTTGAAATTAGAATTTATTATGAATTTTGGGAAGAATTATTGTAGGTTTTAATTGCACTTTTCTTACATGTATTAATTTCAGTCCTTTGGGGTGTGGGTTGGATTTGAGTGTGTAAGTAAACTATCATATTATTCACCCACTTATTTATTAAGCATTGGAGAATGAAGTTGAATTTTGGGGGTTGGGGTTGAGGATGTGTGATGTGGCATCCTACTTGGATCCTCCTCATCCTCTTCTCTTCCCTCTTCTATAAAATTTGAATTATTTTCCTTGTTTTGGGTTGCTTCACTTTGGAGACTTCATTTTGGGAGAATTTTTCTTGCTGTTTTGGTAGTTGTTGCTTGGAGAAGTTTTTGGAAGATTGTTGCATGCTTGTGCTTGGATGTTTTGGATTGCTTACATTGAGATAAAGCTTTCTGTTTTGGAACTTGGAACAACTCCATCATGGAGAGGTAGGAGTTTGGCTCTTAAAATGCTCTTCTTGTATATAAGTAAATGTTCTTGTGTGAATGTTTTGGTATATATTGTGGGCTATTGGGTAGATGGCCTAGGAATGGTGTAGGAGAAGACTATGGGGTTATTTTTTGGAGGCACAAGTTGTTTTATGGAGGTATAAGGGTGGAGGGAGTGGGGATTTGGGTTCCACCTTATAAATAAATAGCTTTCATTTCTTTACTCATTATGGGGTGCCATAAGAGGTTGGAGAGACATAAGAAAATGTGAGGAATAAGGGGTACTTAGGGAGGCATAAGGGTATGACCGAGTTTTGAAATGATACACACACACACACACACACACACACACACACACACACACACACACATACACATACATTGGTGGGTTTTCTCAGTGGTGATACCCATTTTCCCAATTAGGAGGCATAAGTAAAGATCCCCTATAGCTTCTTGTTCCTTTGGTTTGCTTGATGAAGCCTTTGTATTATTTGTCATGTTTTTAATGTAGTTGTGAACTACATTCTGTTTGGGACTAGTGTTTCTTTGTGAAAATGCTTCTTGTATGTTTGTGGAACCCTATTGTTTGCATGAGTTGGATCAAATATTTTATTGCTTTGTGGTTGGGGATTGGGGTCCAATGAAGAAGGATGGATTCTCCTCTTCATTGGATGTCTTGGTTGGGTGGAGAGCATTGCCTTTCCCTACTCCTGTTGTGATAAAATTGGAAGAATGAGGAGAATGCATGTTGTTGTTCTGGAGCTAAGAAAAGACAGTTTGACAGTCCCTTGTGAAATGGAATCTCATTATAACCTTTCCCACTTGAAGTGGATGAACTTGTAAATGGATGTAATGGAAAGATTTTTACTGATTGCAAGTTGTATATTCAAATGTAAAAGAGTTATACTTTGTTTTCTATTTTGGAAAGAATGCAAAAGAAAGATACGTGTTTTTGTATGTTGCAATTTGAAACCAAAGGGAAAGGAAGTTGTAAGAGTTCATTAAATAAATGGAAGTGGTTTTGTCTTGTTGATATGTTGTTATTCCATTGGAAATATATGTTTAGCATTCACTACGAAATCCATGTTTGAAAAGTGGCAAAGTGAAACACGTGAGAAGAAAATGTATTATTTTGTTCTCAGTATATAATATATGTTTTGGAAGGAATACAAGAAGAAAAGTTTTAATGTTGTATTTTGGAATCAATAAAGGATTGCATTACCTTTTTTCAATCTGTATTGTTGTAATAAAATTGATCGTCTATTATGTTTTGAAACCTCTCGTAGAAAAGAATAATTCCTTGTGAGGAAAAATATAATGCTCTATCCTTAAAAAAAATGTTAAGATTCAAAATAAAAATTTGCATTTTGTCCGTAGATGGGTTGATTGAATGAACTAAATGTATTAGGCTAGGATTAGAATGAATTTCCACACTTGGGAGATGGAAAGTATTTAAATAGATCCTTTAAAAATTTGTCCTCTATTTTGTTCTTTCAAACTGACAATTATCTAAACCAAAATGCACAGTTCGAACCTGCAAGCAAGAAATAACAATGAAACATTAAAATAGAACATGCTAGGGTATAAATGAATTCAATTAGACAAAGACACTTAGAGGAAATACTTCAAAACCTAGAAAAACTGAGTTCAAAGTTTCCACAGTTGTTTTGTTGTCAAATTTGTAAATTTTTAAATTGGAATTCAATCAAACAGATCTACCTCAAAAAATTATCCTAATTCCTCCTAAGAAAAACTCTCCATGTCTATTTGACATGTTGAGAGAGGAAGAAGATCAAATTGAATAAATCTCACAAGTTAAAATTTACCAGTTCACACTATAAAATCCTGCAGGCCGTTTTCTTAAAATTGACCCCTTAAAATTTATCAAAATCAAAAATTAATGATCTCTATGTAAAGAGGATGTCGAGAGATTTCCATAAAGTTCTCATTTTCCAAAACCAAGCTCTCTATCAAAAGTTATGGTGTTCTAAAATTTTTCTTCCTTGGCATAAAAATAAGAAAAATTTCCTTGGTGGGCCCGCGGCCTGAATTTTTCCCTTAAGCTCTTAGGAAAAATTTTTGGGAAAGTTTTCCAAATTTTCCCCACCCCCACCAACCACAGCCAATCAGAGGCTGCCATGTGGCACCACGGGGTGTTGGCAGGGGTGGACCCCTTTTAAACTTAGCGCATCCGGAAAATTTTGGGAAATTTTTCCAAGTTTTCCCCCCGCACCGTCGCCCGTGACAAAACGGGTGATGCCACGTGGCATCACAAGGAATTAGCAGAGGAGCAGGTCTCTTTTTCCTTTTTGTGCTTGAAAAATTTTGGGAAAATTTTCCATGTTTTCCCCGCCGTCCCGCTGACCCGCAACCAATCAGGAGCGGCCACGTGGCATGAGGAGCCGGTGGAGGCGCAGGTCAATGTTACCCTCTTATCTCTTCGAGGCATCAAAAAAATTTCTCCCCACCACCCCACATTCCCTGCATTGGCTTAGGTGATGCCACATGTCCCTTGCGGCTTGCGGACTTGCGAGCAGCACAATGTTGGCTTTTCGCCCCGCATGGGAAATTTTCCCCAAACGTCCCCGCCACCCCGTTCTCCCCGTGCTGACTTGAGAAGCGCCACATGTCCCTTGTGGACTTTTGGACCCATGGGTGTGTAGGCACAATTTTTTTTTTTCAAGTCTTGAATGGGAAATGTTCCAAGAGTCTCCCGTGGCCCACCAATTTGCGCTTTTGTAAATTTTCACCCCAAGGCGCATCGCCCATAACTTGAGAAATATGAGGAGTTAGGAGGACTTATTTATATCAATGGAAAGGTGAGGAAATTTCCTATCCAATGGGAATAATTTAGGGAATTTTTGAATGTGTTAAGTATGAGAAAAATCAAGTTGAAACTTTAAGCTTGTTAGAGAGTGGGTATGGTGATGATTTACCCTCTGAACCTAATTGAACCTTCTAACCCTAAATTTTGGACCTTATGACCTCTAATAATTTTTAATCGAGTAAAGTATGTTATAGTGGATTAGATTTTTTTGGAACTTGTTAAGTGACAATTGTTGCCTTCTAACTCTTGGATGTAGACTCTTCTTATTATTAAAAAAATAATTTATTCCATAATTTTCCTAACTAATCCTCTTGTGTTCTTGGGTCTCGTGGGTTGTTTTTAGTGGGTGTTACACTTGGTATCAGAGAAGTGGTTCAAAATCTTGGACCATTGGGCACACTAGAAAACTTGAGACATGAAACTTAAACCTATCACACTTTTAAATCTAGAAAGTAACTTAGTTAGAGATTACATATTTTAGTAAACATGGAAATTGAATAAAACTTAGAAAATGAACTAACTCTTGCCTTGGTCTGATGCAGGAGGCGTAGATGGGATGAGGGGTATTTTCACATAGACCTAGACTTACCACCACCAGATCATGTTGTAGCAGCCATCCTACCCCATATTTTGCAGACTCTTCAAGATGTTAATGCCGCTTTACGCGGAGGATCAGTAGGAGGACATGCAACCAGACATGATAGAGTCCCTTCCATTGAGGGTCATTTATCTCCTCAACCCAACGAGGAGCATGGAGGAGAGAACTCCCATGAAAAGTCAGCTGAGGGGAAGAGTCACCACAGAGGGGACAAGGTGACCAAGTTTTAGGACATAGAGAGAGGTCTCGAGCCCTAGGCTTAGGGATGAGCATGCAGAGAGACATAGAGGCCATCAGATCACATTAGGGAGATCCTTAAGATTCAACCATCACATTCTTCTTATGACATAGGTGGATTTCAGGCAAAGGCCTAGTTGGTGAGCTTGAGCGGATGCTTCAAGCTCTGTCCTTGTTCTAGCAACACGAAAGCTCGTGTTGTGATCCATCTACTGAGGGATGGAGCTGGTGTCTGTGGAGGACAGAGGAGAAAAAGCTCCATGTTGATTATGAGATAGTTACCAGGAGCTCTTTGAGGAGAATTTCAAGAATAGATACTTGTCACAGAGGTTCATACAACAATAGATAGATGAGTTCCATGACCTCCGACAAGAATCTCTTACAGTGGCTGAGTACAAGAGTAGATTTCTGGATCTACTCCAGTATGTTGGTTACATGCAAGATGAGCAGGTGCAAACCCACATAGGTTCATCTGGGGCCTAAACCTAGACATTGGAGGTGCAGTGTGGATCCATTTTCCACAGACATTAGATGAGGCCATCGAGAAGGCCAATATAGTAGAGAGGCTTAGGGAAAGACCCAACATGCTATAGATCGAGTATGGAGCCGCATACAATGATGTAGGACAATAGATCGAGGGGATAAGTACCTCTTCCTTGTGGTGGACAAGGTTCAGTATAATCATCCTTTAGACCCTAGTAGTAGTAGCAACGGCAGTAGTCCCACCACCTTATAGACCTCCACAGAGATTTGATGCACAGAGAGGTTAGAGTATGGGGCCTCCTCCTAGGGGTCCCATCAGGACACAAGGTGCCCAGAGAACTCACTCGCAGAGAGCTCACCAACAGGACCTCAAGCATTGTAGCTGGATCATCAGGATCCACACCATAGACCTCCAGAGTACCAACTGGACTTGCTACATAGGGGAGAGGATCAAGTGGTTGTTTTGGTTGTGGTGTTACCACATTTTTGGAGAGACTCCCACAAAACCCTAATAATAAGGGTAAGAATGATCTCGAGAGCCTACTATTGGTGTTATGGGGCACATTCATAGGATTTATACAACGGTCGAGAACCACCGGGAATAACATCGAGTATAGTTATTGAGACCACATGTAGCATTGGTGGTATTCCTACCTCCATCTTGTTTGATTATGGTTCTTCTGATTCTTTCATTGCACCATCTTTAGTAGAGCGATGCAAGCTAGTGGCAGTTAGGCAGGGTCATAATTGGGATGTTGAGATGGCTTTGGGAGCCAAGATCTCTGTAGACTCCTTAGTTAAGGAGTGTGTGGTAGATTTGGGACCTTTCACCACTACCTCGATCTCCGTATCCTTCCTTTGGGCTCATATGGAGTCATCTTGGGTATGGATTGGTTGTCTACACACAAGGCCAGAGTGGATTGTTACCACAATATTATATCTTGTGTAGATGATTTGGGAGTTGAGTCAGTGATTTCAGGGGTTAGGAGACCCATTTCTATTCATACCATCTTTGTTATGCAGCTTAAGCGGTGTGTATGATGAGGTTACCAGATGTATGCTATTACAATTAGTGACAGATCAGAGGATGGGTCTAGTGGACCATCGCTAGATGATCACCCCATTTTGAGAGAGTTTGTAGATGTATTTTCGAGGAGCTACCGGGGTTACCACCCCATGTGAGATTGATTTTCATATAGACCTAGTTCTAGGAGTAGAGCCTATCTCATGAGCACCTTATTGAATGACCACACTGAGCTCTATGAACTCAAGTTACAACTTGAGGGCCTTTTGGAGAAAGGCCTTATCCATCCTAGTGTATCCCCTTGGGGTGCACCGATGATTTTTGTGAAGAAAAATGATGGATCCTTGTGGTTGTGTATTGATTACCACTAGCTGAATAAGGTAACAATTAAGAATCGTTATCCCCTTCCACACATTGATGATTTGTTTGATTAGATGAAAGGAGCCACGGTTTTCTCTAAGATTGATCTTAAGTCAGGCTACCATCAACTGAGGATTTCGGAGGTAGACATTCATAAGACTGCCTTCCATATGAGATATGGCCACTATGAGTTCATAGTGGTGCCTTTTGGTTTGACTAATGCCCCTACAAAGTATTTATGAGTTTGATGAATAGGGTATTTAGGACCTTCTTAGATCGCTTCATGCTCATATTCCTTGATGAAATTTTGATTTACTCATGTACGTGTGAGGAGCATGAGGGGCACCTTCGCTAGGTTCTTCAGTGTCTTGGGAGCAACAACTTTTTGGGAACTTGGAGAAGTGTGCATTCTTTCAGACAGAGGTGCAGTATTTGGGCCATATCATTTCTGGGGAAGGTATCGCCATCGATCCTTCCAAGATTAGAGCTATTATGGATTGGCCAGCACCCACTACTATGACTGAGGTGTGCAGCTTCATGGGATTAGTAGGTTACTACCGGAGATTTGTTCAGACTTCTCTCGGATTGCACACCCCATCACTTCCCTACAGCGGAAAGGGAAGAATTTTGTTTGGTCGACAAGATGCAAGTAGGCCTTCAGGACACTGAAGGAATGCCTCACTACAACACCTATTCTTGTAGTGCCGGATCCATAGGGTGAGTTTTTCATTTGCACGGATGCTTCTTTAGCAAGGCTTGGAGGTGTGTTGATGCAAGAGGGTAGAGTAGTGGCTTTGAGTCTTGAAAACTCAAATATTATGAGATTAATTACCCGAATAATGATCTTGAGCTTTGCAGTAGTTGTGCATGCTTTGGTTCAATGGAAGAATTTTCTACTTGGTCAGAGATTCACACTCAGGACAGATCACCTGAGTCTTCATCACCTCTTCATGTAGCCCAATCTCAATGCTCGTTAGTGGCATTGGATGGAGTTTATTTTTGAGTATGATATGGAGATAGAGCATGTGAAAGGGAAGGATGACAAGGTGCTAAATGCTCTCACCAGATGGAGAGATGTGGCTATGGCCACCTCAATGAGCATAGATTTGTGGAGCAGGATTCTTCAACAACTTCCTCGTGATAGCTTCTACATTACAATTCAAGCTGAGATCGATTCTTAGAGACCCCTCGAAGGTAATTTTGATGTTTTTCTTTAGAGGTAGATGGTCTTCTCAGGCACAGAGGCTGGATTTATGTTCCTAGAGATGGAGGCTTGAGGCAAGACATCTTGGTAGAGGTACATCATGCACCTTATTCATCCCATCTTGGGGTGAAGAAGATGCATGCCATGTTGAGATAGTTATATCATTGGAGAGGACTTCATAGAGACATAGCTCGCTTCACATTCATGATGTTTAGAGTGCAAGAAAGTGAAGGCCGAGCATCATCATCCAGCCCTTCTCTTTCCTCATGCTATACCGGAGTGGAAATGGGACACCATTTCCATGGACTTCATTGTTGGGCTATCGATGTTGAGATATCACCACGACGCCATCATGGTCACTGTTTATAAATTGACAAAAGTGGCCTACTTTTCTCTAGTAAAGACCACTTATACAGCTAGTGTAGTGGCACAGGTATACTTGGATGAGATTTTCAGGTTGCAAGGATTCCGCGGAAGATCATAAGTGACCACGATCCTTTGTACACTTCCCATTTTTGGACTACCATGTAGCATGCCCTCGGACAAAGATTAATTTCAGCACAACATATCACCCTGAGATAGATGGATGACTTGAGCAAGTGAATCAGATTTTAGAGGACATGCTCAGGATGTATGTGATGGATCAATAGTCTAGATGGGAAGAGTACATGTACTTAGTGGATTTTACCTATAATAACAGTTTTTAGAGTTTTATAGGCATGGCTCCTTTTCAGGATTTGTATGGTAGGGAGTGCAAGAAACCTCTTAGTTGGGATAGGATAGAGGACAGGGTTTCTCTTGGACCAGCTTTGTTGTAGGACATGGAGCAGCAGGTGATTTTGATCAGATAGAGAATGCAGGAGGCACATGACAAGCAGAATACGTACGTAGATCAGCATAAGACCGACTACGATTTTGATGTGGGCATGAAGGTGTTCCTTCGTGTTAGGCCACATAAGAGACCTATCCATTATGGAAATGGTTCTAAGTTAGCTCCTAGATTTGTGGGTCCTTTTGAGATCTTAGAGCGTATCGGCCCTTTGGCATACCATCTAGAATTTCCACCTAGCTTGTCTCGTGTACATGATGTGTTTCATGTTTCAGTTCTCGGATATATGCTACAGATCCTTCTCATGTGTTATATTGGACATCATTACAGAGTGCGGGGATAAGGGGTAGGTGATGGTGAAGCCTGCTTCGTATCTTAGATTGTAGGACCCTAGGCCTTTGAGGTAGAGAGGTTGATCAAGTTTGGGTGTAGTGGGACAGATATGATGAGACTGCAGCTACATGGGAGGATGCTACTTTATTACGAGTTTAGTTTCAACATTTTTTCCAGTGACTTCCAGGAGGAAGTCGAGTCTAAGGGAGTGGGAAGTAGAGCCCACTTCCCTTTGACACCTTTTCTCGATACTATCTTGATTATTATATTATGAACATGATTGTGGACTTTATTATAGTATGATGTTAAATATTAGATCATGGATTATTGTTGACTTGATTCAGGTTATGATGCATGATGATTATTAGAGACAGTTTATATGTTGATTATGATATACTGTTGGACATAGTTATATCATGGATGTTGTTCGACTTGTGATATTTGGATATTGTGAGTAGACCTAGAAATGGAAAATTATTGGATGATGATATAGTTGTTGATAAAACTATAATGATATTGTTAGATTGCTTTGATGTTATTGTGATTCATATATCTAGATGATTTTGGAATTTTAATTATATTTATATTATTTTGGACATTTTGATATGGCCACGAGACCAAAGGAGATATTTTTGTTTTGCAGGTTAAAATATCACAACAAACATCGAGGATTGAGACCAACCACATTGGAATTCTAGATGAATTCAACAAGGTCACCATGGCAACTATATTTTTTTGTGTATAGTATTGTTTGTGTTAGGGATTCCCATGGGGGATCACCTTTAAATGTGACCAAGGGATTTTATGACTTTATTTTATTTGGTCCCTTTTGTTTAAATTTTGCATGTGTTTTATGTGATGCACTTATCCTTTCATTATTTATTTAATGTGGTGTTAATATTGCGAGTACTCGTATTGTTTAGTTTATTAATTAAAAATATGTCATAAGAATGTAATTAATAGAGTTTTTGGCCATGTTTTAAAGTGTTGTAAGAAAGTGTAAGTAATGTGTAAGTGATGTGTAAGTTAACTCTTGACTGTGAAACACTCCACCTTCTTATAAATTCGAATATGTCCTTGGAGGCTGTTTTTGGAGGCTTGTGGGACAAGTTAAACTTGTCCCATACCTCTTAAATTTATTTACCAACCATACCTATGGTTGGGGAGTTAAAATTAAACTTTTATTATGCATTTTGGGAAGACTTATTTTAGGTTTTAATTGAACTTTTCTTACATGTTTTAATTTCATTTCTTTGAGGTGTGGATTGAATTTGAGTGTGTAAGTAGACTGTCATATTATTCACCCACTTATTTATTAAGCATTGGAGAATGAAGTTGAATTTTGGGGGTTGGGGTTAAGGATGTGTGATGTGGCATCCTACATGGATCCTCTTCATCCTCTTCTCTTCCCTCTTCTTAAAAATTTGAATTGTTTGCCTTGTTTTGTGTTGCTTCACTTTGGAGACTTCATTTTGGGTGAATTTTTCTTATTGTTTTGGGAGCTCTTGCTTGGAGAAGTTTTGGAAGATTGTTGCATACTTGTGCTTGGCTGTTTTGGATTGCTTGCATTGGGATAAAGCTTGTTGTTTTGGAACTTGGAACAAATCCATCATGGAGAGGTAGAAGCTTGGCTCTTGAAATGCTCTTCTTGTATATATGTAAATGTTCTTGTGTGAATGTTTTGGTATATAATTTGGGTTGTTGGGTAGATGGCCTAGGAATGGTGTAGGACAAGACTATGGGGTTATTTTATGGGAGGCACAAGTGGTTCTAGGAGGTATAAGGGTGGAGGGAGTGTGGATTTGGGTTCCACCTTACAAAGAAATAGCTTACATTTCTTTACTCGTTATGGGGTACCATAAGAGGTTGGGAGACATTAGAAAATGTGAGGAATAAGGGGTACTTGGGGAGGCATAAGGGCATGACCGGGTTTTGAAATGATATATATATATATATATATAAAAGCTCCTTTGACTTTCTTGATGAAGCCTTTGTATTGTTTTTCGTGTTTTAATGTAGTTGTAAACTACATTATGTTTGGTACTTTGTTTCTTTGTGAAAATGTTGCTTGTATGTTTGTGGAAGCCTGTTGTTGCCATGAGTTGGATCACATATTTTATTGCTTTGTGGTTGGGGATTGAGGGCCAATGAAGAATGATGGCTTCTCCTCTTTATTGGATTTCTTGGTTGGGTGGAGAGAGTTTCCTTTCCCTACTCCGGTTGTGATCAAATTGGAAGAGTGAGGAGTATACATGTTGCTGTTCTGGAGCTAAGAAAAGACAATTTGACAGTCCCTTGTGAAATGAAATCTCATTTTAACCTTTCCCACTTAAAGTGGATGAAATTGTAAATGGTTGTAATGGAAATATGTTGTACTGATTGCAAGTTGTATATTGAAATGTAAAAGAGTTATATTCTATTTTCTGTTTTGGAAAGAATGTGAAAGAAAGATACGTGTTTTTGTATGTTGCATTTTGAAACCAAAGGGAAAGGAAGTTGTAAGAGTTCATTTAAATTAATGAAAGTGGTTTTGTATTGTCCATATGTTGTTATTCCATTGGAAATATGTGTTTAGTATTCACTATGAAATCCCTATTTGAAAAGTGGTAAAGTGAAACACGTGAGAAGAAAATGTATTATTTTGTTCTGTATATAATATATGTTTTGGAAGGAATAAAAGAAGAAAGGTTGTAATGTTGTATTTTGGAATCAATAAAGGATTGCATTACCTTTTTCAATTTGTATTGTTGTATTGAAATTGATCATCTATTGTGTTTTGAAATCTTTGTTGAAAAGAAGAAATGCGTGTGAGGAAAAATATAATGCTCTGTTCTCCTTGAAAAATGTTAAGACTGGAAATCAGAATTGTATTTTGGCTTTCGAATGGTTTGATTAAATCAACTAATGTGTTAGATTGGAATTGGAACATATTCTAAATACTTGGAAGAAGAAAGTGGCAAATAGAACCATTAAAATTTGATCCTGTTTTTTGTAACTTCAATATGGAAATTATAAAAAAAAATGCACAGTTCGAACTCTGCAACAAAGAATTCTTCCAACTTTTCATCAATGCATATGATGAGATGGGAATCACTCTAATACCAATTTTATAGAACCAAGAGGGCTTCCCTACTACCCGAGCTATAAGTTAAAAGACCATCCCTTATAGGCATGAAATTTTCCATGTCCATTCCTACGAGGTAAGCTCATGAGAGGTGATCACCACATTGTTACAGGTGGGGATTTGCAAGCATTGAGAAATACCATTCATAATGAGGATTATCATAATTAGACTGTCATTCACTATAGATATTTTTGAAACTGTTTCAAACTTATCCAAGAGCTATTTCTTCAGCCGAGAGGATTAACATCCTTGTTTCTTAACCAATATCACAACACTTACTATTTTTAGTAAGCCTTATTTTATGATTTCCATTTTAGTTCCCAATTTCTTAATTTAGTACTTTTGAATTTTCTTGATGTTCAAAGGGCAACGATAACCTAGAAATTAACTGTTTGCAAAACTTACTATTTAAAGATAGTGAGACTTATGAAGGATTACTATATTTAGAAACGGTTCATCCTGGTATCGAATGGAATGAAAGTGGTCTCAAAAGTTTCCATTTTGCAATGTGAGGCTTTCCTAACAATTTCAAAGGATTCCAATTGATGGGTTTTTGTAGATATGAGAAATGAGTTTTATGGCTGAATATTTCCAATGTATGTAGAAATTGATACACAACATCATTTAAGTCATGCAAATACTCTTCTTATAGGAGTTTCACAAAGAAGCTATGGTTACAATATCATGCCAAATAAACATCGGGTTTGGGGGGTATAAGCAAACAGGGTTTTGACATGGAGGATGTTTGAAGACATTTTAGCATCATAAAGACATACCCGTAGCAATGGAGGAGATAAAATAACACAAATCAAAGCTAGAAATGGTTAAGTGTGGCATTTAAATGAATTAACATGTTTAAAATTTGTTTTCCCTCTAATTTTTATGTGCCTTAACTCACATTAAACCCAAATAAGTGTATCCCAAATCAGTTAGAGGTGTGGTTACATCTTGAATAAATAGGGGACAAAGGGACAAAGAGACATCAAGCTATTCAAAATACGCCATGGGTGAGGCTATCATGAGGAGGGGTCATATTTTATGAAAATGGTGAGTTGTTAACGCTTCCCTAACACCTAGGTTATTAGTTTTAAGTGAAGAAAATTTGCCTTCATAGGGGGAACACACTTTGTGTCCCCTATATCCAACTAAATATTGGGACAAAGTTAAAAAAGTACGTCAGACCTCCAAAATGCCACCATGGGTCTATCTTTCATGAAATGTGGTAAATATCAAAGTTAATGGGAGTTTTATAACTGTTTCTAACACCTTAAGTTATCACTACAGAACAAACATAACATTCAATGGGGGAGTGCACTTTGGTTTCACCCATGTCCCCTTCCACTAAGGGAAAAAGGGAGAAGGGGCATCCAAGCTCAAAAAATCCTCTCAAAGACGATTAGTTGTGTTGATGTCATCAAACACAACATGAATTTAGTCTAATGAGAGGAAGTTCAGGCCCGATAGCAAGACCTCGGAGTTTGGAGGGCTAGACATATATGATTTTTACTCCAAAGGACCCACTGAGTCCATTCCCACAATTTTAGAGACTTGATTCAACTTGATTTTTTTCAGTCCCCTTTCCACTTTTTCCCATGCATGTGTGCTAGTAAGTTGAGTTATTCTTGGGGTCCAAAACGAGTCTTATAAAATCCAACACAGAACATGAGGAGGGTCCAATGTACTACACTTTGACATTTTTATGGTCTTAAATCTTCCAAAGGTGTCGGAAATCCTTTGAGAAAGTTCCACCTAAATTTTTAATTCCCTTGCGAGTTAGCTTCCGGCATGTCCTCTCATGAAAAATAGGCCAAAAATAAACCTATTGAATCCTTCAGAGCTATATTTTTAATATATCTCAGTATCCTCTTGAAGCAAGCAAGGTATACTTATGTGCACATGAAGCACACTTGAAAATCATGTTAGCACATTCCTCTTGACAAAAATGAGGGTGAAACCATTTAAATGCTGATCAAGAAATGATATACATTATATGGGAAAATGAATTTCAAGTGTTGGTTTGGTTGTCATGACAAAAAATTGAAATTTTACATCACAAAATTAACCTATAATTTCCCATCATACACTCATATAAGATATTGGGATAAATTCGTTGAATTTCATTCAGCCAAATTTTGATTTTCTAGGGATGTAGAGTAACACTCTCATATCATTGAGGTGTGATAGGTTAGTTAATTCCAACAAGTTAGATTATTTTATCATACTTTTTTGTTTAAAGTTTTCCTAGGATTTAGGAAAATAAGAGCCAAATGTTTGTATCATCACACCTTAATACATATGCACAAATACAAAATCCATAAAATCATATAGAGATGAACTTGGACAAAAAAAAACTAGAGCAAAGATCAAATTACATTATAAGTATACTAGCCCTCGAATATTTTAATCGAAACAATTGTCCTAGCATTATGCTTCCAACTACAAAACAATCCATTCATTTGTTTTAGTAATGTAATAGTTGACACATGTAGATTTCCATAAGTCCATTTGTCAATGCATATTGGAGTCTCTCTCATGATTCTATTTCAAATTTGTCAGTTATTATTAGGATGTCCATTTATTAGTGTCTATATTAGCATAATAGTCTTAATTATTTTTGTTTAACTTAGAATACATTAAAACACCTAGACATATATGAAAAAAACTCTAAATAAAGCTTGAATTGAGTCTACATCATTCTTAATCCTTCCATTTGAACCAAATTACACTTATAAACATAATATATGTAAGACACTAGTTTGATTACTTTGAAAATGTTAGTGTATTTATGTGTATACCCATTATCGGTTAAATTTAATATTTTATTGGCATGTGTTTCTTATTTATTTGGAATTTCAACATGTTTCTTGTTGACTTGTGTATGAATTTCATTGCTTTGTACTTTTGATGGTACCATGTGAGTCGATCTTAAATTTCTTAACTCCTTTTTAACCATGTCTACTTCCATTTTCCTTTGTCTATCTCTTCCCCTTGGTAATTTAAGAAAAACACTTTTAATTATCTTTGGACCATTACAATATCTACAATTAAATAGAAAAAACTAAATCATACACAATGACTACACAAATTCTCTTATATGACACTCAATTCTCTAGGAAAGGTACAAATGTTGTTTCCTACTATTCTAGTGATTCTTTGAAAAATGTTAAGATTAAATGACTTTCATCCATACACTTCTTGTTAGATCTTTAGATTTTATGGACATCCTTTTGGTTTCTATGATGACCATCTCTAAATTGAAGTTTTTCTCCTTTTGGTTTCCTTCTAAGTTCTCTTCCTTCATGTTATGTTTCTTTTGTAGAAATTTCTATCTTGTTATGTACCAACTCACATGCTAATATGGTCCATATTTGGATTCAAATAATTTATAAATACACAACTTGTACATTAGTGCATGATAATAATCAATCAATCATACGAAATCTATTTCAATTATGATATTGAAGTTGTAAAAAGATCATATTCTTCTTTTGAAACACCCTAGTGTCAAAAATTCATAACACACATTTAGAAATTCATTCTAACCTATACTAATTGTTCCATGCACTAATTTAGTGTAGGATTGACACAATTATATACACTAAATTAACTGTTTTTTCTTATAATTTTTCAAAATTATAAAGGACTTACCAATTACAATAAATATATAAGACATATATAAATTATAGACCCCTTTCTAAATGTATTTTGTAAAGAACTTTGGCCAAATTAAGGTTATGAGACAAGAGATAAGATTCCTAACAAAATACACATTCACAATCATATTTATCATTGTATTCAATTCCATTTCCATATAGATAATTCTAGTTTTGTGAAGTTCTATATCTTCATAAAACATTCAACTTGAAATTTTTACTCAACATAGTCTTTTTGTCAAATTTTTTTAAGTGTTGTTTACCATGTTTTATGAGCATTTTTTCCACAAACTATTAACAAGTTTCTATTATTTTTCAATTTCGTTTGATTCTTGATATAATTATTATAATCTAATTTTTAAAATATAATTGAATATCAATTTATTAATTTAAACTTAATTACTATTTATTACAATTTATATAAAAATGTAAAACTACTTTTCATCCCTACAAAACTGTTCTCTAAAATTCTTTATATATATACACACATATACATACATAAATTTTACACACAAATTTAAAAAACGGTTTTGTAAATGTAGAAAGTGGTTTTATAATTTTAATTGAATGGTAATATATATATATATATATATATATATATATATATATATATATATATATATATATATATATATATATATATATATATATATATATATTACCATTCAATTAAAATTATAAAACCACTTTCTACATTTACAAAACCATTCTCTAAAATTCTCTCTATATATACACATACACAGACATATATAGTGACACCTAAAAGAAACTCGAAATAAACTTCCAGCGTCTATAGAAAATATTAACTCTAAACAAATTAACAAACAAGGAAAGAACTTACATAAGGTAAATCCATGTAAAACCAATCAAACCTAAAATCTGATATTGAAAATTGCAAAAAAGCATTACTCAAGACTGAAATAAACTTGCTCGACACTGCTATTCAAATAAAATAATATATGCACACCAGCAGAAAACAGGAAATAATTGTGCCCCAGGCTGTGAGATAAGAAAATATAAAACGATAATATTATTCTTGTTACCTGCAACTAGATGATGAGATGATGATGCCGTGCAGAGCCATGACAGGTTTTTGTTTCTCCTGTTTACAATTATTTGATGCGGCGAAGTAGTAGAGGCTTGGATTTCATTTTAGATGGCTGAATCGCCTAAATGTTTCAGTTTCTAATGCTTGTAGCTGTCGCTTCAAGAATTTAACATAGTGAATTGCCTCGTCCAGCATGGAGGCAGTGTCCATTTTGGAGCCGCCAGGGACAAGTTTCTGCAGAATTCTCATTTTTTCACTGATCCTCTCTCGCCTGTGTCGGGCAGCCACGCTCTGCGGATCTTTTGATATTCTCACGTTCCTGCGCTTCGGTCGGTTAATGGTGCCGGGATCCATGCTGCTTACGGGCTGCAGTGATGCCACCCTGAACATCATCTCCCTAATGGCGCCCATGCTCGCTGATGCTGTGCCGTAATTATCTTCTTCTTCTCGGACTGGGGCATAGTAGTTTATCTCATCCATGCGTGCCTGCAACCTCTCAAAATAATTCAGTCCGGGAACCTGCACTACACAGGGTTTAATGGCGGCCGCGCAGGTATTATTCGATGGGTTCTGAAAAGTTTCGTTGTTGTCACAGGATCTGTTATTGGAACCATTGAGCCCTTCAAACACAGGAGCAGTTTGAGGAAATAAACAAGGAGGCGACCCACAAAACGTATATACACCTAATGGCTCAAGATTTGCCAGATACTCATCCATCTGCAAAATTATATTTCTAAGCTGCTGATTACCAATTCAAACAGTCAGTCCCTCAACCCTTAAAAATCCTACAAATTTCTTTTCCCTAAACTCAGATCTAGAGAATATGATATCAGGACCGTTTACCGTTCCCAATTTACACAAAACCACGCTTAATAAGTACAGATGAAAATTGGTTTGTTGATCAGGTAGCCTTGCAAACATGTGCAGGAAAATAGTGTCCATAAACCAGCAAGATTATGAGGGAAAAAAAAATAGCACCCCTAACACTAGAGGTTGGCTAATATTACAATAATTTATACAGAGTCAATCTCAAAACAAAATGATAGTTTAAATAGAAGCAGTGGACAAGAAATCAGCTGTGCAGACAATATATAGCGCGAGGTATTATATTCCTTCTGAACTTATAAGAAAAGAGAAGATTCTAAAACACAGTGATGCGCACAACCTAATACTACTAGTACTACAAGATTCTGCTCCTCCCAAATATTGCAGACCTTTTGCCTGAACAATTCTAACCGCTGCCCACATTACTAAATACTGTGAGCCCCTGGATTATTTGTTCTTAATCCAAGTCAAGGAACCAAATCCTCTGACAAAAACATCATAGAAAAACACAAATTCAATAATACCCACCATTCTACAATATCTATATAGCAGCTTTTATAGTTGAATAAAGATTTCCGTCAGGAGACCATGTTTGTGATCTGATCTTTAATATATTCCTCCACCTTCTCTTCTTACATTTTTGTAGGGAAATGAATACATAGATAATGGTTTGAGGGACCCAAGAGCAGGCTTTTCAATATTACCTGCTCCGAAGGAAATGGAAATACCAGAGGATAACTTCAAACATTCACCCTTTCTGGTTCGTTACAATCATTAGATGCCATCATACCTCCATTCTATTTCGACAGTAAAGAACTTAAAAGTTAGATCGCGCCAGATGAGGTGTAAAACATATCGTACATCATCGACTACAGTGGTTTTTTTTTACTATTATATACTTGGATTTATTGTTTGCCTGAAATCTATTAACCTGCCGATATAGCGATGGATAAGTCGCCATTCATTTCCTCAACAATCAATTTGATTTTATTTGCATAAAACATTTACGGGAATATTTTTTTGGAGAGAGGTAGGTTGATGGAGTTACTAAGATGGTCGTGTAGGTCTTGTCGCCATTTATTACTGAGTTTTAAGTATGTGTATACTCTTTTAATGTAAATGACTTTTATCTTGCACCTTTTGCCATGAATTCATTTAGATGACGTTGGTGCTAAATTAATGGCAGTGACTTGATTAATTTCCGTGTAAATGTATTTTCCTTGGTTTGCACAGGAACAAAATCATATGAAAATTTGGGATTTCTATTAATACTTCTGTAATCGTTTGTCAATTTTCGTTGTAGGTATGACATTGAAGAAATATCCTTTTTTTTCAACATGAGTAATGGCTGTGAAAGAAAATATTCTTTTATGTTTGTTTTTTCATGTATTTGGATTTCGATTATTTTATAGGAAACTTTTCTAAAATAGTGTTTCTTCTAAGTTACCCATAATTTTTCAAAAAGGTGTTTATTTTTGTTGAGATGTTTTGCACATGTGCATATTGTGTTTGGTGTTTGTGTACTTGGTTCAGTTTATTATAGTTGTGTGTTATTTCTGTTATGAAATGAGTGTGAGAGAAAATACATGTTTCTATGTAAAAATGGAGGGATTTCCATTCTTTTAAAGAGGTAGTTATGGAATGGAATTTTTAAAAATTAGTTTCTTTTTAATTTGTTGAAGATTGTAAAAAGGATATGAGTTTTGTTGTAATTTGTTGTGAGAGATACCAAGATATATTCATAATGTCAATAATGTTGTTTTTTTCTACAAAGTGGTAATGAAAATAAAATACACATTGTTGTTTATAACCTACTCATATGGCAATGGATAGGTCGTCACTCTTTTCCTTAGCAATCAATCAAATTTTATTTGCATAATTTTGACCATAAATTTTGGTAGATACATTTATTTTTAATTTTGAGAAAATCAATTTATATGAATGTTTATTTGTGGAAAGGTATTTCCTTAACCACGTGATGTCTATTTTCGGATAGTTAATAATTAAAAACCTCTCTCGCTAATCAACACATGAAATTTATTTATATGTTCTAGGAAACTATAGTTTTGATTTGTGTAATGACACAATGTTGTAGAGATGTTTTTATTAGATACGGTAAAAAGCAAATTATGAAGGGATTGGGAACCTTGAACAACCGAAAGACAGGAAAAAGGCCCAAGAGAGAAACAACACCAAACAGGCACAATGGGCCCAGAGAAGGGACAAAACGAGAAGCCCAAGAAACCAAAACAAGAGAAAGCCAAGGAAGGAGGGAAACCACAAGACGGGCCAGCCAAAAAAACTTAACCAACAACAAGGGGACAACCCAATCAATAAAGGCAAACTCCTACTTGGTACAAAGGCACAACAACAGAGGAGGAGAAAACTAACGCCTCATAGTAGGACGAGGAGAGGATTGTTTCGATTTTCTTGCACGAATGAGACTCCAACCCTCATCCTCCAAAGCATGCTTAATGAGCTCGACATGGTTTATGAAACTGAAGGTTTCAAGAAGATAACAATTATAGTGAGATCCTTGCCAAAAGTCCAAAACTTTGAGTTTATTGGGATCTAAAACCCTAAAACAACCTTCTTCAGGATTTTTTCAATATCAAGAACTATTTCGATTTTTCCTTTGATGATGCTTCTAATGGGATTACCCTCATAAAATTTCCACTGCTCTTCTTCAAAGGAGTCCCCGGATCCGAATCACAAGGGCGGGGAAAACACCTCTATTTAAACCTCAAAATCGGACCCCAAGGAGGAACCATACTCATCCTCAGTCCCACTAGAAGACCCACTTTTCAAAGATTCCACCTCCTCATCACTGTCATTCGTGTCCTCCACAACACATGCCTTGTCCTCCGCTTCAGTTGCAACACCCACCTTAGCTGGAAGTTTGTAGTTTAAAGTTGTATTAGTGACCTAGTCATGGATTTTTGGAAAACAAGACTCCTCATTCTTCAATGAGAAAACCTGCAACCCCACCCTACTTGAAATACTATCCCCATTTAGTTCCTTCATAACATGTATATTTGTCTTTTTATCTCGGGGTTATAGGGGCCGGACAAAGGATCTATCCCACCCACCCCTCCAAAGCCTTTACGATCGTCAATCCATTATTTTCCATCTCTCCACTATTTGGGGGAAAGATCATGGGATCTGATTCAAACCTCAACAACACCCGCAACAAAAATAGGAACCTTCACCACCATTTGTGAACAGATCCGAGAAAGCCCCAAAACCAAGACCAACAGACCTGCACCTCCTACAAACCATAGGGGAGCGCTCATACTAGATCACCTGTTCAACCAACCCATGGCTCGAGCTGAAAAGAATGAGAGTGGGTAGTAGTTTCCTAGGTTGAACATTCACACACAATCTGGATGAGGTCATTCTTGTCCAAGAAATAGTGGTTGAATCGATGACCAACAGATCACCAATGGCCCTAGAAATCCCTTTCAAAACCTCAACATCCCAAAATTCAAGGGCCATATCTGGGAGTCTAACCCTCATAGGGAATCATTCGTGGCTAAATTTTTCATGTCAAGCCCAGGTCACCATTTTTCCAAGTGTAGAGTGGTCTTCTCATGAGCCAAGCTAAATGAAATAGATTTCAAAAATATTGAAATATAAATAAATGTTAAATTCTAATTAAGCTACAACGATGATATAGATATGCAATAAAATCTGGATTTGACCCAAATAAGTAAGTTAGAAAAATATGAGACCCTAGTTAAGAGAAAGGGTAAGATACTTAGGCTGCTTCATAGTAAATCCAAAGTTGTGTTGAGCTAGAAAAATGTTGAAATAAATAAGAAAAGCTGTTGCACTTAGACCCATAAAAATGCAGAGATGTTTGGAATGTCGGGATTAGGGTTCCCGGGTAGGGTCGGGCGTCGGGGCACCAGGGGACATTCTTTGGGAACCGATGACTTCTTAGAACCTTAGAAAACAATTTTCGCAGGTCGCGAGATGCTTCTAGATGTCTCCTTTAATCAACTATACTTCACTTCTTGATCATAAACTTCTTATATATGAAACCTCAAAATAGAAAGAGCACCTGCAAAACCCCAAAACACATCAAATCCTAAAAATAAAAAGATGTAAATGGGGAGTCGATCGACCCCCGATGGTCACCCGACCGAGTGAACTTACAATCTAGATGGTGCACTAAATTTCAAACAACATGTAGTTCTATGCGCGTGTGTGTAGAATCATGTCCTAGGTGGCTCTTATGTAAGTTGCACTTGAATAACGAGAAATATCTAGATGTAGAAATTGTAGATAGATGTCTGCATGGAAAATGAGCTTCCCCTCCTATGAAGTGTATGTAGAAGAATGGAGTCCCTTGAATGGAAGCTAGATGGATGCTTTGATGCTCTTGTAATGGAATTTGGATGCAACCTTCAAAGGATGATAGTAAATGCTTAGTGCTTGGTCTTGTATTATGATCACATAACTTTGTATTTATATGACTGCCTTGTTTGAATTTTTTACATAACCACTAAAAGGTTGATCACATTATGAAATAAGATGTCTAAACGAATAGAAAATAACTAAAAATGTGAGCAAGATACAAATAGGTCGGGGTTCCTAGAGGGGATGGGGGTGCTCGGCGCCGCATCCTAGGCTGGATGTTTGGTGTCAAGAGTCATAAATGCCAAGTATCAAAAGACAGATGGGAAAGAATGTGTGTAAGACCAAGAAGCATAATTTAGAAAAAAACAAAGAAGAAAAAGGTAGTGGTCAATTAGTACTTTTCTCGCTTAGTGTGGACACAAAATCATGCACTTTGGGTAATTATATAGTCCTAGTTGCATACTAATATTCATATGATTTCTAAGTAAGAAAAGTACTAACTAACCCATATATTGCCACTATTGGTGCTCAAAATAGTCTCACCCCATTTGTGTCTTTCAAAAAGCTACTTGATTCGCGGCCTCTGCCATTTTATCCTTCCCCATGTTGTGTTTGGTTGGTCTTATTACCATTTTGAATTTGCTCCTGGGTAAAAGATCATGTGTGGGTCCGTATTTGTCTCCTTGTTCCTTTGTTCCTATGGAAAGACTCTGTATTTTGGGTCTCCCATGCCTTGTTCTTTCAAAACTCGTGTTCTCCCATTCCTTCTATATTCTATAGTCAAGATATTTTGTCCTTGCCATTTTTTCCTAAAATACTCAAAAGAAATTAATTGATATGTCCCTAAGGAGTGTATTTGAGTCTTGCAACATTTCTAAAATCTCGCCCTTGAAGAAAATTTCATTTTCAGGCTCAAATGATTGTTTCTATGTGTTTTACGGTTTAACAGGCGTTTCTCCCGGTCAAATTTGCATCCTTGCATCAATAGGGAAACATGAGGGTAAGTGCACGAAGTTGGTGGACAATTCCGTGGACATAAAAACCTGAAATAAAGGAACCGTGATCGCGGTTCCTGAATTCTAGGTTCGGTAATTACCAAACCTAAAACCACGATCGCGGTTTAGAACGTGAGTGCGGTTATAAACCACGATCGCGGAACTCTGAGACAAAATTTAACAGTCCTGCGACTCGTTATTTTCCTCATTTTTCATTTCGAACCGTGACTTTTCCTAAACGTTTTTCACTCGCGCTCTCAATACCATCTCAAAATTGCTCATCGGACTTCTGGATAGCGATATATTCAACCATGCTGCCAAGACGAGGAGGTAAGTCCCCGATTGTAATCATTTTTTTGCATTTTAGGTTTTTTTACATTTTCATGGGTTTTTTGAAATGTTTGTTTATGTATACAATTTTCTTATTTTATCAGTTGGTTGGCAAGCTCGAAATCATGCAAACTGTCAAAAAATTCCTCAAAACCCACCAAACATTCCTCAAAACCCTCCGAACATTCCTCAAAACCCTCCTCCAAACATAGATCCACCTCCTGTGGCTCCTTCTGTCCCCACTGAGCCAACAGGAATGCAAGATAATATCATTGGAAGAATCCAAGAAAATAAAATTGCCATTGAGAACCTAATTCAAAATATAAGACAAAATCATGCTACAAATCCATCTCGCATGACTTTAGCCAATACATTGCAAAATTGATTAGCGAATTGAGTCCAAACCAACCAAATACATAGATGGAACACCTTTAGAAGTGACTGTAGGCGGTGGTATGCGGATAAACTATCCCATGCGGCCGTCAAAGTTTTTTTTTTGGAAAAGACCTCATTTGTGCATTATTTACCGACCCTAGAACCAATGCCCCCTGCAGTTACTTGCAAACGGTTCCCAATCCATTGGTGCCATGATGATAGAATCAAAAAATTTTTTGGGATCGATGGTGGATGGTTTTTGATTATCCACCATGCAACAACAATGAGGTTCCTCTTTATTTTTTGAAGAAATTATATTGTGAGTTCGTGCTCAATGAGGTCCCAAATTATTTTGACTTTTCTGACTTTTTTGGTCGAGGAGGTGGCTCTGCATAGAGCAGACCTGGTGCACGCGTAGGTTAGCCTAGGATCCCCCATGCCCCAAAACCCCCACTACCTTAAGTTATCCCTCTTACAGTGAAGGAGGTTGTGGAGATTGATACATTGCATGCATTAAGGGAGCTCACTGACACTCTCACCTAGCATAACACCCGTAGATTGCATCTGGTGATGTTGGTGGAGGCGCCAGTTCTAGTGCACCACACCACTGTGGATCATGTGGTGCCATATGCACTGCAGGCGAGACATCATTTGCTAGTTCACAGATTTCTTTTCTATAGATGAGATGTCTTTGGGAGTGTTTTGGAACTGGAGCCACCGATATTGGTCTTTCACAGGTAAATTTTAAATAAATTTAAATAATATATATACAATAGTTTAATTCACATGTTTGATATATATATATATATATATATATATATATATATATATATATATTTGATTGTACGTCATGTACATACATGTAAAAAACTAATTTTTTATTTTATTTTAAATAGCAAGAGCCGGTGAAGGAAACATCCGGTGTCGACATGCTAGCTACTTACTATGGTCATGTGCGTGTTTCAAACATAAGTTTCAAGTTGTACAAACTTACATTTTTAATAAATCATTTAATTGCACTAGATTATTATTATAATTTGTTTCACGTGTATGTTGTACATGTATTAATATTTTTCTCTTTTATACACAGGAGCCTGGCGGGTCATCATCTGCTCAGGGAACTGAGGCTACTGGCATGCCTCACATGAGTTTTACACAGGTTAGTAAATCTCTTTACACTTTGTTTCTAATTACTGGAAGTTCATGCATGGATTGCATGCTTTGGACCTCTGTACATGAGTTTCACTTTCTTATACTCAACCTATATATTATTTAGTAGGAAATGCCCATTCATTTGATATAACTAGCCATGTATGTGTTGTCCACTCAAAATTCCCTACTCTTAAAGAAAGTGAACTTTCAAAATTTTGAGTTTTAGTGTCTTCTCTCACAGTTGTTTGAAATTGTTAAAAAGTCATGAAATTGAGAAAAGTCTGCAATTTTGGGTCTTTTTGTGTGTTTTTCGGGCTGTCGGACAATTTTGTCCCAACCGTCCCAAGTTCAAAAGTGCGTCTGTTCCCGATCGGCCAAATCCAAGTTTTTCCATTTTCGGGCTCGCTCGAACTTTTCGTCCCAAATGTCCCAAAGTTAATCGGGCAATTTGTTCCATTTTCGGCCAAAACACCCAAACCACGTACTTTCTCGCACTTTCATGTCCCAAATGTCCCAAGTCAAATTGTGCAAGTTGTTCCATTTTCGGCCGATTCGCCCAACCAGCGATTTCTTCGCATTTTTGTGCCAAATGTCCCAAACTTTTCCAGACCCATTGTAACCTTTTTGGCCGATTCACCTGAATCGTGTACTTCGCGCACTCATGTCCCGCATGTCCCAAAAGGCATTTGTGCATCTTTTACCCGCTTCGCCCGAATCGGCCGAGCCGCGTGTTTCGCGCATTCGCGTCTCACATGTCCCTAATGAACCAAGTGCCATTCGTGCTAGTTTTTACCGCTCTACCCGAATATCCAGCTTATTTAAATTGGTGGGTATGTATTAAATGCGCATTCATGGCCTTTCTCTCTCCTAAACGGCTATATAACGGGCATCCCCCTTTGCATTTTTCACATTGTTTCCATGCTATCCTTGCTCGAACCCTTGCAACCTAATTCCCTGCGCGTGTATCCCTTTTCTCTGTAATTCCTTCCCGAGTTTAGGTTGCAGCTCTGTTGCTATCAATATGAAGATCAAGTTCCAGGGACAGGAACAAATTTCACCACTAGAATCTGCCGTTCCCAATATTGGAGACAGCGAAGCTCGGCATCTTGACTTCGGTGATTTTTGGGCGAGGGTGGCAGATGCAAACCCTACACCGATGGCACAAATGATTCACGATAGCGGTTTGGCTTTTGCTAGAGGTTTTCCGATCTCGGTACAGTGCGTTGATACTGTACTTTCATGCGGAGCTCACTTCGACCCTGTTTCCAGTGAATTAACCAATATACACGGGGAACTCATCGCTAAGCTGGATCTACCGCCATTAAGACCGCACTGAGAATCCCAGAGATGGATAATGCCATAGTCGTTTCTCGGATCAAGCACAGGATCTGTTCAATCAAGACAACGACAAATACAAGGTGCGGGTGGCGAATTCCTGGCTGAAGAACCCTAAGAAAGGAGCCTCTCGCTTGTCCAAAACTCTTTTCCGGGCAGATTTTAATGAATAATTGTCTGACTTTATAATTCTACTGGCTCGGGTTATGGGTTTGCCCTCTACCAACGAATTTCACTTCTGGATGTGCCCGCTCATCAGCATGGTGTGTGAGGGAACGCAAAATATCAACTGGGCAGAGATCATCAACATGAATTTGGCAGAGCAGCTGTCCAATGTACAGCAAATGAAGAAGTTCTATATGACTTCTTACCTGATGTATACCCTGGCAGCGTCACGGCAGTGGTTTGGTTTTTCCTACCTTGACGCCCACAAAGATGATCCAGTATATGCCTACTGCCCGCAGTTCACCCTGGAGACTAGCAATCGTAATTTCAGAAGGGTCAATGACGCTTTCACCATGTACGTGGTCAGGCTGCTTGAAGGTGATACTGCCAGGAGATTTTCTGATGAAGCCATGAATCTGATATCACGCTACGGTGCCTATTTCATACAATTCAGAAAATTCTCCTATATCAGGCTTGCCGGCTATGAGAGCACCCCTCTGCGGCTTCCCATGTTCTGCAATGATAAGATGGCTTTGATTGAAGTATGCAGGCAATTAGACAAACTGCACAGAACCTGCAGAGACAAGAAGATTTCCGGTTTGCACTTTCCCATCTCTTTGGGAAATTACACTTGTAAAACAACCCTGGATGCACAGAACATAGAGAGAGCCCTGGTCCCTATCACCATTCATTTCTTCAAGCCAAGAACCTGCTTCGACTTGAAGAAGTTCATTGAACAGAACATCAAGATAATCTACCATCATAGGGCAGATACAGAAGACTACTGGGCTGACTGTGCAGATGATTTTGAGGCCAGGAGGAGGCATTGTGGCAGGTTCTCCCTGCAATTGATCCAAGAACTCGGCTTGTACCAAGTTCCCGAAGGACTCCAGGATGACAATTCTGATCTATACTCATATGAGTATGACAGTGTGATTAAGCACACCCCCTTGGAGGACTTGGATTGGAACAGGAAAGAAAAAGATGATCTGGCTGAGATCCTTGCTCCAGTCTTAGTCAGGACTAAGGTCTGGTTTGAAAGGAAAGTTCGAGAGCTCAGAAGGCACTCAGGAGAATCCTCTTCCAAGGATGTTTCAACGCCAAGGAGAGAGGCATCAATTCCCAGGTCAGAAACACCAGTGCAAACCCCACCTGCCTCATCAACACAAGGACCTGCAGCTTCCACTCCTTCTTCATCCACTCAAGTGTACCAGAAGAAGCTCAAGGAGGTTAAGAAGGAGCCTGTGGAAAATGACCCTCAAAGAAAGCAGGTAGAAGTGCCTATGGGACCAGAGAACATCATTGTTCTCAGTGAAAGTGAAGAAAGTGAAATGCCAACCCCTGCAAATGCTCCTGAAGACCCAACTGATAAGGACAAAGAGGTCCAGAGCACTGAACTTCCAAGTGCTATTGATTCTTCTGCAGCAATTGTCTCCAGCGCCCCACTCACATCTCAACTTGAGACCACAGCCATGCAAACCTTGAGCGTCATGAGCTCTATGTCTCTTGGTACTCTTGCCCCTCCTGCTGCTTCCTCTTCTTCTTTTGCATGGGTTCAGCCTCTTGTTGACAGTAGAAAGAGGAAATCTTCCTCTCGGAGCTCAGGGCCAAACTTTGATGCTGTCGCAGCCTTGTTGGGCACCACTCCTTCTCGTGCCAAGAAAGCCAGAACCACCTCCAGAATAGTGTCTGATGCTCAAGGTCAGCAATTCCTGGAGATTGCTAAGCCTACAGTGGACAAATCAGAGCAGGACTTACAGTCATCTGACTTAGAGCTCTCAAGAATTCCAATGGGAGAGTCTACTCCTGAAGGTGAGATCCACAACCTCCAGGAAACGGTCACACGAGTCATTGGGAGGGTAGAGAAAGGGCAGCAAACTATTGAACAGTTGGAAGAACAGGCCCAAATTCTCACAGGCTTCATCAAGTCTCTTTTGTCTAAGGACAAAGTTTTGGACCCTACTCCGTTGACCACTCTTCCACCACCTGTAATTTTGAGCCAAGATGAAGTACAGAGTATCAAAGACATGCACAAGTATTCCGTCTATGGCAGAGCTATGGAAGCCATGGTGGATGATATGCTTGTTGCAGGGTTGAACTTCATCGATGAAGCTTTTAAACTCCATGGAAAAGTGAACAATTTGCAACAGAAGTTGTCCTCTACTATCGGGATCATGGATAAAGAGCTCAAACTCTGGAGTAGTTGCATAGTAGACCTCCGCCTTATGGGACAGACAGATGAGAACATCTTACTGGCGAATAAGGTTTTTGATGATGCAAAGGATAATCTATCAAAATCCTGGGTTTACAGCGTGGAGTGGAAGATCAAAGTCTTGGAGGAGGCTTTGGGAGAGCTGAAGAACAACTGGCAGAAGGGTGAAGCTTTCAAGACACTGGTGGTCTCTGCTTTCAAAGACATACACTGTCATCTTCAAGATGAAACTTCTAGTATGCCCCTTTCCTTGCAAGAAATCAAAGCTCAATTCAGAGCTTTTGTCAAAGATAACTTATTCAAGGAAAGTTCCATCTCCAAGGAGAAAATGAAGGATATTTTCTCTCTTCAATCTGCCATCGAAGAAGCAAATAAAGATTATCATACTCATGTCGAGTTTGATAAAGAGATGGAGAAGTGTCTTGGATTTTGGACTCGATGCGGCTGCCAACACGTCAGTCCCTCGTGGCAGAGACATAGCTGAGGCGTTGAAGAAATTCAGGCAGCAGATTTTGAAGTCAGTGGGTCCCTCCCAGTAACTGGCCACCTGTCTTCTTCTCCTTATTCTTTTCTCTTCTTCCCTTTCTTTTTCCATTTTCTTTGTAAGAAGTTGAGGTATTGCGGTTGGCAGTCCTTAACTATTCTTGGTTAAAAGAAGCGGTTACGAAGAGTAACTGATTTGTAAGTTATATAATGGCATCTCTATGCCATTCTAAGAGGAGGAAGAACTTGGCATATTTTCTGAAAGTGTAAATAGATTACAAAGAAATCAATACAAAAGGGCTTTCCATTCTTTGTCTATCTAATCTCCGTTATCTCTGAGCTTTCATTTAATGTTTGTGAAGATCATTTGTTACTAGTTTGTTAGTCTCGCTGATTGCATACTCTTCAACTTTGCAATACATGGTGATCTTGTACAACCAAGAAGGAACTTTGTGTCCTTGATTAATGAATTTGTGTTACGTTAAGAAACTTTGTGTTCTGGCAGATGTTATTTACAGAACTTTGTGTCTTTAAATTCCATCTTATTTATACGATACGAATGATCCTGTTTTCAATTCATCAGAACCCGCATACATAAAGAATTACTCTGCTATCTATAATTCTCGCATGTTTCCTTTCTGCTCATTCTCGCACTCTCATTCTTCAGTCCTTTTGTAATTGATGATCCTTATAAAAGACACTTTCGTAATATCCAAGTTTAACCAGAAAGTTATATTTTGTATATTTGTAAGTAAGTTTGTTTCTGAATAAGGGAACCTCTCCCATTAAAGAGGAGGGACTTCTTGTCCCCAGACTGCTCTTCATTAAAGTCCTATTTGATGACCAACAAGATGTAATCATATATTGGTTTTACATGTCTTGAAAGTACCACACTGGGTAAGATTGTATAGTAGGGACAGGAATGAATGTATAATTTCCCTCCTTTGTATAGTTTTTACCTTCTTAAAATCTCAACATGTGGAATGAGTGCTTGTAAATGTTTCATGTACCTATATATAGATCTGGTGTTTCCTTGATGAACGTGAAAAGATATGTTTAGAGTGTAGGGACCTTTGAGTTCCTTTACTATTATTTTTTTCAATAGGTTTCGATAGGAGTGCTAAGCTCTTAAGTAGATTTTAATATTGATTTGTACATGTTTTTTGTATAGCTTATGACTCGCTTCTAGAGACTCCTCCATATATGCAGACTGTGGAGGCTTCTGTAGATACTGCCATAGCATCTACAGATCCACTAACTAAGGTACACAATTTTTTAAATTTGTTAAATTTTGGAGACCTTCATTATTTTTTATTAAACTTAAATCTACAATATCAAATTTTGTAGGTATATATGTGAAATATTTAATTTGAAAATTAATTATTTGTATGTAGCTTACCCCTCGTGAGTCTATTGTTGTCCCTGCGATGCGTCAACAACAAATTGATAGGGATCATGACATTGTGGTAAGATTTCACATGCATTTTAACTAAATTGTACAAGTTTCTAAATTTTGAATGTATTTTAAAATTTTGGGTGTTAAAAATTGTTTATGAATGTGCGGAGTTAGGTTGCGAAGCATGCTTAGAGACACCTAGGACCACATGGATGAAATTGTAGTGGCATCTCCCTCCACTACATCCCCGTTGTGGGCATGCTACTTCTAGCAGGGGCGAAGAGAGGGAAGATGTTTCATGAGTAGATTTATAGTCCACCGGATGTACATATGTGGTCATGAGTAGATTCACATCCATTGTACTATATATAGCCTTTTGCGACCGCATGTGGTCCCATATGTACATTATGACACGTGCTTAGTTCAACATGTATACATACATTATGAAATTATGTACATATATATTTTCGAGAGATGTGCGCATCACTTTGGAGCACACTTTATTTGATTATATATATATATATATATATATCCATGTGTGTTGGTTAAATCGTATTTATTTTGGTTATTTTGGCGATTCCTCCATAAATGGAACTCCTATGGATATCTCTGCTACGGTTTTGTTTCCGAGGCTATAAATTTGAACTATTTTAGGTCTTTTAAATCTTGAGGTGGATTTAGTGTATTACTTCTAGTTATATATTTTCTAGTATCTTTCTGATTATTATTTGTGGTATATTTCACCATGGGCATTTTGAATTTTTATTTTTCAAACTAAAACAATATTGTTAGCTCTATTGCCAACTTAAGTATTAGTAACTAAAGCTTATATTTAATGGAATTCATCAATTTATCATCCTGTTGTATTTGGAAAAGTGTGCTTGAAACTCTGGTGTATTTGACTGTACATCTTGATAATATTACAGGTATACCCAAAATTGGGTCTGCATTGTTTGTAACTTTTGTGTACATATGAGTTAATCCTTGAAACTTAACTGTATTGATTTTCCAATCCTGTAGCCGTACTGTTCTTTTGTAACTCATAATAATCCTGAAATATTGTTAAATCTGAATGATATGTGGCTGTATCTTTATATTATTTTTATTTGCATCAGTGAAACTCCAAATATGTTGCACACCCATCTTGACGTGCATTCTTCTCATCCAATAAAACATTCGTGCATTCTTAAACTGAGACGTGTAATTATCTGACCATATATAATGTTGTTTGAAGTGGATGTCCCTATCGACAAGTTTTCATAAAATAACTGAAACACCCTTGCACAAATTCGAGTAGAATGAGTACGATCATCACACGATATAAAAGTGGTACTCTCTTAAGATTTTTCAATCATTCTCTATCTTTGTCAGGAGAATGTAGAAATTTTATATGCACAAAAATGACAACTTGTACTGAGTTGTAATATTGCGATTGAACCTCCATTTGTGGTTGCAATGTGTAATTCTCTGCAAAATCGACCCTTTGAAACAATAGTACCAATAGGAAATGTGTATTTTCATAGCTTGAATTGTTCATCTAACCATCGAGCTCTATGTGTATGCCTCACATACTCATAAACAATTTCATCCTTAAATTTTCGCATAAATTGAAAAATGGGCATTTGTTACTCAGTAACTAGCTCACACCGTTTTGACTCTTTTCCATCTTTCAACTGGTATGCAACTGATTTATATTTATCAAATTCAACTAAATTATGTCCTATTGTACCTTCAATTTTCTCATGGATGTAACTTTCCAATTTAGGTAATCCGCCGCATGTACTACAACTTCCATCTAAACAATCCTGACTATAAAAAATTGTCCAACTTATTTTTCACAAAATATAGTAGGAATGAAATCCCTGGAAGATATTGGTGGAACTTGAACACCACATTCAGATAACATAGTTTCAGAATGAAAATTAGAACGAATACGTAAAAATTTAGCATAATGCATCGCAAATTCAACATGTTGCCTACAAAAACAAGTGGTGCGAGCATGGTTGATTTTCACATAGAATGGTTTCAACATTTCAAAAAAACGTTGACTAATTTTAATTTCCAGATTCTCTTGTTCAAACTTACGAAAAAAATTGAGTTTGAGTCATATCTAAGAAATGCTTTGGATGTGGTTCACGATTAGTAGAACTAACTCTCCGTTTTATAACATCTCTTGTATTAGGTGAAACTCTAGTGTTATCATGCCAAAATTTAATAACAACTTCTCTTATAGCATCAGAATTATTTTTGTCCTTACGCGGTGCTCTAGCAAAAAATGCCCAAAAATTGGCATTATTGAGTGATTGAAGGATATTACGTCTTTCAATTGCTTTCATTAGAGTTTTTCGATTAACTTGCAACATTCGACTTGTTTGCGTAATCAAACGTTGTTTTTATTGATTCACTTACAACACTAGTAGCAAGTACACGACGCACAATATTACTATCCCTAGTGCGTCTCTTGACACCAACAGTGTGATATGCATCATGAAGGTTTTCAACAATTGTAGAGGTTTGACCACGTATATTAGATGTTGTCAATCCTAAGGTGTTTAATGTAGGTCTCATTTTAATCAATTTCATCAAACTAACCAACAACTGACATCTTTGGGAATCATTTAAAATTTCAAAATGATTATCCCAAATTTCAGTGGTTTTTCTTCTGATTTGTCGTTCAGAAAGTTTGTCAGACATTGGTTTCAAAATGTTTTCATCAATTTCAATAAAAAAATTAGGTTTCTTACGTAAAATCCTAGGAGGTGTTTTTGTCAAATTTTGCTTGTCTACAGTTTCAACATGAATTTCCTTATTCACATTTTCATCGTCTCCTTCAATTTCAACATTTGCTACATCATGAGTATTTAATTCTTCTTCAACATTGATGGTAAAAACTTCTTCATCACGAGTATTTAATTCAACTTCAACATTGACAGTAGAAACATTACCTAGTTCTTCATTGCTTACAATAGTTGGGATTGAAGATGAACCTCTTCTAGATTCACGAAGTTTCCGCATTCGCTCAGCATTTTGAATTTTGTTGGCCTCTAATTCGTTTGGTGTTTTTTTACTTAATGACTTCCTTTTTTGACTTCGTTTTTGTCTCCCATGATGTTTTGCTTCCGGTGATAAGAAAAACATGCAGAAAAAGACATAATTTTGCAAAGTAATTCATACGGTAAGGTCAGAGAGTAAAAATCACATGGTAATTCGAACATTGGGATGTGTGTAAATATGATTTATAAACCGCGATCGCGCTTTATAAACCGTGCTCACAGGTTTATAAAGCGCGATCGCGGTTTATGTTTAAAAAATTGTGATCGCGGATCTATCTGCCAAACCTAAGGCTTGGAAAATCTTTGTTTTCCCCAACCAAAGCTATGGAAGGTCATTATGAAGTGTAAAAGGTCAAAAAACCTCAAATCTGCTCTTCCAAAGACTTGAACCGTGCTAAAAAACTAAAAAATTTCACAAAAATGGTGCCATCACGTAGGGGAGACTCTTAGCTTCGTAGAAATATTATTTTTAAAGTGAATAGAATAAGATAAATATCATTTTATAATTTTTACTAACAATAGGTCTTTAAGACATTTTTTCCGTGAATGTTCATGTCTACGTTTAGAGATCAGTAACTTTTGTTTCTATTATCAAAATATGATAAAACTTATACCATCCCAAGCGTGGAAAAATTCTATACACATTAAAAAAATAAATTGATTTCGATATTTTTGATATAGTTATGGTGGGCAAATGGAAAGCGCTCCGTTTTCTAAATATTTTCAGACCACTTTCACGGAAAAAATCATAAAAAAAATATTGCTAAAAAAATACAAAATAAAATCCATCCCAAGATAGACAACTACATCTAACGTTTCACCAAAGGAAAAAAATAACAAGATTTGGTCATCCAAAATGCGGGCAAACGGACTACAATCTTATAAGTTTAAAAAAAAAAACTAAGTCATATAATTTTAAGTGTTTAATATAGCTAAACTTGTCTGCTTTTTTACAAAAATTAGTATTTTAGAAACTAGATTCCAAATGCTACGATTCATATTTATATAAATTTTTCTAATTTAGAGTGCGTGTATAGCTAATAATCCCTACAAGTTGAGATTTTTCTATTTTTTGTAATATGATGTCCACGGATGACCCTATATTTGTCCATCAACTTCCTACACTTACCCATGACATCCTTTGGTTGGACACGACTCAAACTTGATACTTTGAAAAATTTATAAAAATCCTTAATTTAAAAATGTGTCCACGTTGAGGAGTGACGCTCGTTTGAGAATCAACTTTCTCGTTGGGCTTAGAAATAATGCGGACGGAGGACGCGGGGGGTTGACAAGATAGAGACACGTGGAAACTTTCACTAGGTTTCCCATACTTAGAAAAATGTCAACATGTTTTTGGGAAGTCTAGGA
This sequence comes from Taxus wallichiana var. yunnanensis, assembly GCA_018340775.1. Taxonomy (NCBI): domain Eukaryota; kingdom Viridiplantae; phylum Streptophyta; class Pinopsida; order Cupressales; family Taxaceae; genus Taxus; species Taxus wallichiana. The sequence goes on along the minus strand of CM031237.1, from coordinate 743,649,257 downwards.
CACATGGCGAGCCCGCACTCGTTCGAGGGTTTTCAACCCGGGCATCATTTTGAAGAAGTGCCATGAGGACACGTTGGGCACTCTGCTCGGTCCTCCGAATTTTTGCTTAGACTTTTCAATGACCAAAAAGGGACCGCCTCGAGCTTGACAAGTGGTGCCTTCTCGCTAAAATTCAAGCCTTTAATCAATTTTTTTCCGGAGTAGGACACATGGTGAGCCCGCGCTCATTCCTGGGACTCAAATCTTTGGGACCTCCTAAAGGTGCACCGTAGTGACACGTGGAAATTTGAAAAGTCATAAGGGGAGGGGAAGTGGACTATCCAAGGAAACTTAAAATTTTATCCTCTTTACATGATAAAGGTTAAAATATCAAAAATGGCCCACAAGCTCGACAAAGGAAAATGTCAAAATATGTTTCTAGTCAAAGGGACAGAAGGTAGATAATTGGGGGCAACTTGGAAACTTTTCCTCTTGTATTCAAATGACTCAAAGAATAAAAAAATCTTGAGCGCCCGAAGGAAATAGTCAATGCTTTTCCCCGGTCAATGGTGGAGGTGCGGGTTTTCAGAGGAAAAGTGAGAATTTTTCCCTTTGAGGGAAAAGTGCTAAAGGCATAAAAAGACATGGGGTTCCGTTGGGACACACATCAGAAACTTGAAGCGGAAGGGTAGTGCGGCGGGAAAACTTGGAAAATTTTCCTTTTTCCAAAAAAAGAGGAGAATGGCAGATTTTTTCCATGGTTATTTTGGGACCCACCTCGGACAAGTGTCGACCCATTTTCAAAGGTGGAGGTGTGGAGAAAAATGTAAAATTTTAACATTTTTTTCAAAGGGTCAAGAAAAGGTCAAAGGAAGCCCCTGAGCTCATTTTTGCATCTTCCATGTGGATGGCCCATATTCAAATCAAAGACCAATGGCTGCTGAGTATCAAAATATGATTTTCCCCCATTTTCTCTGTAAAACACTTGGAAGTGCGAGTATCCATCATTTCTTTCTATTTTTTACATGCCAAGCAGAGGGGAGAGTTAATGTTGATATCTAAAGTTTGGTGGGAAGATCTGGAGGAAGGTATTTCGCCATTAAAATGGTCTGACTCTCGAGCTCGATCTGGTTTTCCGTTTTTCTTCTCCTGAGCACGCAAAGAGCCAGATTTGAAAAAATAGGGGCGAGGTGGTTGGCGAATGGATGGAAACGTGTTTTGTCTAGAGAAAAGAGTTGAATGTGGGAATGAATCAAAGAGATTTTCCTCAAGACTTAGCAACTTCTTACAGATCTTTGATTCTCGCATGAAAGAATCATGGTGAGCACTAAAGTTTTTATCTTTTTGAGGAGGGGGATCTATTGTAAAGGTTATAAATGGCATGAATTCTTTCATGCAAATGGTTGGGAGTTTTTCAAAAGGTCAAGATTGATTCTTTCTAGCAGAGAAAGATTGACAGAGCCCATCCATTTTGAGAAGCCATTCAAGAAGCCTGTATCTCTCTTTTTTTATTAATTTTTATTGTGTTAAGGTGGTTGCAATTGTAAAGCCATTGATGAGCTCTGAGATTGTTCTGTGAAACTTTCCCCTGCTAATAGAATTAAACAAATTCGAGTTATTTCTGTGTTTCCTTAAGAAAAATGTGTTTGTTTTATTTCTAAATGTCTGCAAGTAATTTTTCTTGTTTCTATTACAATCTTGTACCAAATTTTGGTCAAATCACACAAGTCTCATCCTTGTGATATTTTAGTAGCATCTGCAATTCCATTTCTTAGAAGAGCCTTCATCCTGGGAGCGGGATAGACATGGTTTAAAATCACTTTTCTTTCATTTAGTTGATAGAGATTCATTATAAGCCTCTGGGTGTACCTTAGGCATGACTTGGTTTAAATCTTGGTGCTTTATTGGGTCCTCTAACTCAATCCTTCATGATAGAATCCCACAGGTTGTGTGAAAGAGTGCTAATCTAGGCCTCCATTGAAGCACATATTCTAGTTGAGGAAACAATTTAAATTTTTGTGGCATTTTGTTGATTGAATCTTTCCATTTTTCATAATCTCTCAAAGATCTAGTGATTCAAGTCCACCCTGTCTCCCCTCCCACCAAAAATCTATTTAAAACAACTAATTCTACCCATACTACCCCCGTTTTGCTCTGTATACCCACACAAGACCAAAACCCTTTTACTAAAGTATGCGAGAACACATAAGGTTCTCAAATGTCTTTAGTAACCTTTGCCTTGTTGTGAAGATATCTCCATAATCCAGAATTGACAACTCATGAGAGTCGATTTGGTGTGTTGATCATATTTTCCATAAGGCCTTTTCTATAAAACTCTTGCAAAATAAAGGTATTTGGATCTCCTTTCAAATAACAGAGAGGTTACAAAAAGATTCTCTTACCTTGGTTGATAGGCACAACCTAAAATAGGTAGGATAAGATCACAATGTTTTAAGATGCTACCCACTCCTTTTCAAAGACTGAATGCTAAAAGATGAGATAGATTTCTTCCCCAGATGGAAAATGACACATATAATCATCTATCTACCTCTGAGTGTCCTGTTGAATCCATGATGCTGCTTGGCTTTTAAAGGAGATTAAGTTTGGGTACCAACATCACTGGTGCCACTTCCGGGAGTATTTAGATTCTTAGTTCACATTCAAGCCCCAATATAGCACTTCTTGTATGCTCTAACTGTTGTGTGCAATTCTTTCAGTGTTCACACCTAGTGCACTAGTTTTCATTTGATAAATCTTGGTAGAGAAAGGTCGAATCTTTCTATTTCTAGTTTCTAGCATTGATAGACACTTGACAGATCATATTTAGTGCATTTACACAACTAAGGTGGAAATCCTTAGTGGAAACTCCTTGTTGATTTGATTTTGATAAGGACCACTATCTTAAAACCCCACAAGAAATTTTTTTACTCGTATTTGCAAAGATGGAAGGAAGAAGATATTTCTTTGCTAGGGATCCTACTAGGACACTATTTCCAAAGCTAGGAAAAGCAAAGTCAGAAGGAAGAAAATCCTGGAGAGTTGTGGGAGAACAACAGACAAGAAGAGGGATCTCCATTGATGAAAGTGATTGGCCCATCATTGAAGAATGCCATTCTAGTGACTCAATCAAGTAGCCTCTTTGTGAAATTGAATTCTCCAACCTGGAGAGGGGACTTCATTTGATTTTGAAAGATTTTCTTCACATTCTCGCACTGTCTTTTCTGAAATAGATATGGATTTCCAAGAAGCAAGGCCTATGGGGATCTCCATTTTAAAAACTATACTCATGTGTTCCAAGGACCCTCTCGCCCTCATAAATTTTTCACCCTCCAAGATCACCTCCTCAAATCCATATGGCTCAGCCCCCACCCAGCACCTCCATTTGTTGTAAATACCTTTGGGCCTATAAATTTTGTGGGAATGATTAGTTATCCAAATACAATACCTCGTGTTGTGAGGAATAGACTTCCAAATTTCCAAGGAAACAATGCCATAACTAGTGACCAACATCTAAAGCTCTTCCTCAATATGATGGAAGACTTTTAGATAGAAAATGAAGATGTGTACATAAAATTGTTTGTTCACACTCTAAAGGAGGATGCAAGGGACTGGTACAAAGCATTGCTAGATAACTCTATTGATTCTTGGGCTGAGATGAACAATGCATTCAAATTGCAATATGGTGATAGAACTGACCCTAGGTTTCTTCTATTAGAATTTGAAAACATCAAGAAGAATCCCAATGAGTCAATACATGATTTCAACACAAGGTTCAATAAGACATTGAGAAGATTGCCTGTTAGAATAAGGCCTTGTGATGAGTCATATTTGATCAAATATACTGATGCATTTGATAAAAAGCCTACATATTACCTAAGAGACAAGAACCCCACAAATTTGAGGTAGGCCTTCACCATGGCTCTGCAAATAGAGAACAACATCAAGGCAATTGGGAAGCCTCCAAAGAGGGAAGGTGTAAAGTTGGTTAACCTAGAAAAACCTTAGACAAGAAAGGTGCTGATTTGGAAGAAGTTGTGAAGACTTTGGTAGGGGCTATCAAGGAGATCTCCTACAAACTAGCCCAAGATGAGAAAGGAGTTGGGAATAGTTCCCAAGGACAACACAGGAAACAAGGCCAAGATAGACCTACAAATCATCAAAGAGCTGATGATAGAGGCAAGGGACTTGTTGGATTTGGAAACATGCAGCCCCAAGGAAGAGAAAATAGAATGGTGCTCGATGCTTTGCTGCTAGAGTTGCTGTTGTGGAAGAAACAAAAGTCATTGATTGGTGTGACAAGTGTTTCATGCCCCATGCTCCTTATGAAGAATATCGAAAGAAGAAGAACAAGCTGATGATGACAATGATGATGATGTTTGCATGATGGGTTGCTCCACTAGCTCACAACAAGGGGCAACCTCAACTGAGGTGATAAGTGCTAGAACTATTGCCACTTTTTGGGACTGCATTCATAGGGTACCTATTCTTCCTCTCTCTCATACTTTAGAAGTAGATAATGTACAAGCTTTTGAATTTCCCAATAATGATTTTGAATATCTAAGGGCTTTAATGATAAAAAAGTATGATGGAGGAATCCCATCTGAGGAAGATAGGAAATTGTTAATGAATGTTGTTGTTTCCCAAGAGAAGGAATATAACACAAGGAGTAGGGTTGTCAAAGGTGTAGGGCCTCAAGCCAAGCCAAAAGCTCCCCTACTTTCAAATATTCCTAAAGAGGATCCTAAGAAAGATGCACCTGCCAAGAGCCCTGTAGTTCCAAGAAAAAATCACACTCCTCCTCATGCTCAAGCTATCAAGAGTCTTGTACCACCTAATGAGTCTATTAGCCTCTCTTCCAATGTTTCCTTTCCCAAGAATGTCCCATATGACATTGCCCAAGTTTTGAGTCAAATCAAAGTCTCTGTCCCAATTGTTGAGTTGCTTTGGATTCCTGAGCAGAAAAGGAGAGCATTTAAGTATTTGGGATTGAATGAGGAAAAGGATGCCTGGGGAAAAATGTGAACATTGTGGAGAGTCCTCTAATCATTGAAGAGATCGAGACACCAAAGAAAGATCGGAAGAGCTAGCTGAACCACCTGAGGTTTATTTAGGGACATCCTTGGTAGACTCTTAGCTGAATGTGGATCCATTTTTCACCACTATGATCATTAAAGATAGACTACTCCATAACTACATGTTTGAATCAAAGGAATCATGCAATGTCATGCCTTTGGAGGTCATGAATGAGCTAAACATAAAAGTAATAGCAACATATGGGAAATGCATTTCCATGGACTCTAGAGAAGTTCCAATAGTGGGATGTGTGAAGGGTTTGGTGGTGCAACTTGCAGCCTATCTAGGTAAAAATTTGAAACTTGACGTTGTTGTAGTTGATTTCCCACCAAGTGGGGTATGTTGCTATCAAAAGATGGGTCAGTGTAAGTGTTGGTGGGAGTGTCCAATGGACATGTATTATGCCACCATCCCAGTTGAAGGCAGCCTTGTCAGGTTATATGGGGAGAAGAAAATGTTGCACCTTATTGAGGATCCTAACAATGCGTCCTATGAAGTATTGTACAGAAACATTGGTGTTGAAAATTTGTGGGATTTGCTGAGGAAGGGAGCATAAGATTGAGGAGTATAGGTTTCTTGAGTAGACAGGCTCTCATTGGACCCTGTTGTTTGATGGAGTTTGCTCCAAATTTGGAAATGGAGCAAGTGCTATTTTGATTTCTCCAACCTAGGAAAGGTTTGTTTTTTCCTTCAAACTCAATTTTGAATGTACTAACAACATCAGCTGAGTATGAGGAATTGTTTTTAGGCCTAAGATTACTTGGTAGTATGGTGTTAAGGACATCATTTTCAAAGGAGACTCAGAGTTGATTGTAAAGCAAGTCAGAAAACTGTATGCCACCAAAAATAAGTGAATGAAGCAATATAAGCATGCAGTTTGGGATTTCATTGAGATGTTTGACTCCTTCAATATAGTGCACCATGACAAGAAGTTCAATGACTTGGCGTATGGGCTTTCTATGTTGGGGTCTCGGTTTGACAACTCTGCAACATCCCCTTATTGTGAATATGAGGTCGAAATATTAACAAGACCCTCCGTCCCCAACAACATAAAACACTAGTAGGTATTTGATGATGATGCTCGATCCGAGATTTCTACAGCAGAGGAGATTTTGTTGATCAAAGTATTGATTGGGAGCCGATGGTTTGTACAATGTAAGGAAAAAAAGACATTATTCATCAAAGGCATCATCCAACTCAAGACCAACACCATTCCTAGAGGGATGTTTGCTATTGAATCAAATTTTGATAATGCCGATGCATTATTAACAGGAATATGGCAGCCTCGAGGGATGTTGAGGAGTATGAACTTGACACGTAGAAAAAACCAAGGAAAATTTGGTTAGGAAGCAATCTCAACAAAGGAAAAGCAATCATACATCCAATTGTTAAAGAAATACCAAGATTTCATGGCTTGGACCTATTTTGAGCTCAAAGCATACAGAGAAGACCTATTCTAGCATGAGATTCCCTTGGAGCCCAATGCAAAACCATTCAGGTAGAAGTAGAGGCCAATTAATCCTCTCTTATCTCTCAAAATGCAAGAGGAGCTGAAGAAGCTGAGAGATGGAGGGATTATCCAACCCACAAGGTATTCTTCTTGGGTTGCCAACTTGGTGCCAGTAAGAAAGAAAAATGGTGACATTAGGTTGTGTGTGGACTTTAGGAATCTAAAAAAGGCCTCAATGAAGGATAATTATCCTTTAGCTAACATGGAACACATGATACATATGGTGACTGGTTCTGAGTTTCTTTCTACTTTAGATGGCTACTTTGGATAAAACCAAGTCATGGTAAAAGAATAAGAAAGGATAAAGACATCCTTCACTACTCCACGGGAACATATGTGTATATCAGGATGCCCTTTGGTTTGATGAATGCTGGAGCCACTTTTTAGAGAGCAATGGATGTTTCTTTTGCTGGTTACATCAATGACTTTATTATTGTTTACCAAGATGATGTAACAATGTTTTCAAGAAAGAGAAGTGACCATTTGTTGCACTTAGAGAAGATGCTAATTAGATGTAGGGAATATGACATTTCACTCAATCCAAAGAAATTCCATTTTGGAGTGCAAAAGGCAAAATTTCTTGGTCACATTGTGTCACATGAGGGAGTGATGATTGATCCAGAAAGAGTGGAGGCCATAAGTAAGGTCCCAATCCCAAGAACCAAGAAAGGAATTCAGTCTTTCTTTGGATAGATAAACTTCATTAGGAGGTGTTATCATCAATCACAAAGACCCCCTGTGCATATACTTGAACTCACGGTGTGATTGGATAACATGGGTACTATCTCCAAGTTGTGGGACTTGCTACTTGAGATAGACCTCCAGAGAAAGCTGGTTCTTGCTCCTAAACTACCTGCCACAATCTACTCTAATGCAGATAAGCTAACTATTCTAATCTAAATTTCCAAGGGACCAGGGAGAGAGAATGCATAAAATGAAAGCCTACACTAAAGCGGTGATACACCAGAAAAGGAGGGTGTGAGAGTAGTCTCCAAATGTGTGAAATACAGAGGCAAAGTGCACACTAGAAGAGGTGATGACAGTTCACCATAATCTAGCAAAATGCATTCACAACAATATTCCAAGCATACAAAATGATAATGAATCCCTGCAAGAACATAATAAATAGACACAATATTCTTATAGAAAGATTAAAGGGGCAAGAAGAATGCAAGAAAACATAGCAGGGGAAGATACATCCACAAACTGGTATTTTATTGCTTCATGATATGCACAGTTCAATCTATTACAAGATAAGGGCTTGGATCACCATGCAAGGAGTCCACTACAAGGGCCTACAACACACTAGCTTCACAAAGCAATTTTGGCAGAGCTTTGCTACCCAAAACTCTCCACTTTTCAATGAGCCCAACACTCCAATTTATAGGAAAAAATGAGAAGGGGAAGAGAAGGGAAAATGGAAATCCCGAAATCTGTCCTTCAACCACCTGTAAGAGGTATTAAATGGAGTGAAATGATTGTACATTACTTGCAAAAGGCTCCCCATACTATCCCATGTGCTGCAATAGAGAAAGAGTGATGACCATGCCTCTTAATTGCACTCCCAGCTACCAAATAAAAAACTGTTCTGAACCCGGCCACGTTTTGTTAAAAATATTGATCAATCTCTCATAAAATCTAGAATTTCTTGAATACTTGCATTGGGCTTGGAACCATGATTCCAACGGTACCAACTTTGTGTGATTTCATTGAAAATGCAAAAGTTATGGCCTTCGAGTGCGCAGTGCACTATTTTGGGTCCTGCAGGGCGTTCATGACATTTGACAGAATGAGCATCAACTAATTGGAGCTGAATATGTTTCCTTCATTTAAATATATCTACCCTCATTAAATATTTCTTCCTTGCTATCGGCCGCTTGCTTTTCGTGGCCCCACGCGTCCCCTTTGGCCCGGATGTCCCAAGATTTAAAGTTCCTGTTTTGGCCGAACCGGCCGGTTCAAGCGTCCTCGCGTACTCTTGTCCCGCTTGTCCCGGACTATCTGGGACAAATTTTCCCGATTCATCCGGTTTGGCCAGTTCACGTACTTTTTTCCTAACTATCCCGATGAAAGTTCTCATTTCGCCGATCTAGCTGGTTCGTGTACTTCGCGTGCGTGACCTTCGGCCTAACTATTCCTGGGCTGCCTTAAGTCTTTTCGGCCGACTTCGTCCCTCGCGTACTTTTTGCCCAGATGTCCCATCGCTTGTTTCAACAAAGCTTAGTCAATTTTTCTACTTTTTTGGCCAAGACGGGATTTCCGTGTCCCGCGCGTCCCTTTGGCCCTGATGTCCCAAATCTTCACGCGATCCGCCTTTCTTGGCCTTTCGGCCGGTTCGCGCCTGATGTCCCCCTTATGTCCCGATCATTGCGAGGACTAGGACTTAGTCATTTTTCATGATTTTCCTGGCCCGAGCTTGTTGTGTCAATTTTTTCACATTTTTAAAACTTTCGGGTTTTCTTCTTGACGTGAGAAGAGTTAGAAAGAACCCGAGGGACCCCTAAACATGATTTTTGCCTTGAATCAATATAATTGCTTGGGAATAAAGAATTTGATGCATGTTATCAAAATTACCTTGAGGGTGAATTTTGGATAACAATTTTGGCGACTTCAATGGGGGGTCATCTCGCCTGCTTAGATGAAGGATGGCCAATTCTTGTGAATAATCCATTGGGCATGGAATCTGTTTGACAACCTCTCACTGACCTGAAATTTGAAAACATGTGTCCTTGAGCTATTGAAATATTCGTTGAGCTGGTTTTCCTGTGGCTGCAAATTCTTTTCTAGGATCTTGATGAGCTGCAAACATGCACATACTAGAAGCAATAGGACATGTGCACAAGAACTTAGGGAAATAAAAACTACTCTAACAGCAGTAAAATGTGCATAAGCACTTAGAGGAATGGAAATTCTAAATTAATATTTACAAGGGTGAAAATCTATCTTTCTAAGAAGAACGTTTGAGATAGATCCCATTGACCGGAATCTGCAATTCTTCACCATCCAACTTAGCCACGAAAGCATTGCTACCTTTGCATTCAATGATCAGTGCACGGGCCACTCCAGATGGCATCAAACTTGGAGTGCTTTCCCGGTTTTGCACGATCAGCATCCCACTTCAGTACCAAATCTCCAGTTTGCAATATCCTAGCCTTAGCTTTCTTGTCAAAACTCTTTTTGACCAATGCTTTATCCTTTTCTATGGTCTGCATTGCATGCTCTCTTGTCTCTTCTAATTCCATCAGCTCTGCATACCTGATTTCCATAGGTTCAAACTCAACTAGTTCCAACTGTTTCATGAGTTCCAATGCTGGCAACTCGAGTGATATGGGTAGAACTGCTTCTTTCCCGTACACAAGCTTGTATGGAGAGCTTCTTGTAGACCTCTTGGGTGTGATCCTATCAGCCCATAGGGCTGATTTGAGCTTTGCGTGCCAAGTTCTTTGATTTTCATCCAGAGTCCTTCTGATGATTCTTAGTAGATTCTTGTTCGTAGACTCGGCTTGGCCATTACCTTGAGGGTAATAGTTCGATGAAGTGCTGAGATACACACAATTCTTGACAGCCCATTCAGTGATCTTTGTGCCAAGGAATGCCAATGCATTGTCTGATATGATAGTGGCAGGGGCACCAAACCTCGTGACTATCCCTTCATAGAAATCTAAGATATTAGATTCATTTGCCTCCTTGAGTGCCACTGCTTCGGTCCACTTGGTGAAATAGTCTGTTGCTGTTAGTATCCACTTGTGGCCTTGACTTGAATTGGGATTGATAACCCCAATGAAGTCCAATCCCCATTGCATGAATGGCTGATCCACTGAAATTGGACGAAGGGGCAGCACTGCTAACCTCTCTTTCCCTGTGAAGAATGCACATCTCTTGCATTTTTTTACCCATGAGTAGCAATCATTGAACACAGTAGGCCAATAGTAACCAGCTTTCATGATTTTGAGAGCTGTCACTCGCGGAGCAAAGTGGCCTCCTGCTTCCCCGTCATGGAACTCATGCAAGATCTTCTCAACTTGACCTGTTCCAATGCATCTTAATAGAACACCATTGATGTCCTTCTTGAACAAGATATCATTAATGAGTACATACGGGATAGCTTGTAATCTAAAGTATCTCCTCTTTGCCTTGCTCACTTCTGGAGGGCACAATCCTGTCTGGAGGTAATGCACCAAGTCTTGAGTCCAACATGGGATGGGTGCATCATCAACTGGTAGTTCTTGATCATTCTGTAGTAGTAGGACGGCATCTTCTTCACTTTTTGACCCGTCTGGTTGTTTGGAAGTGAGCTGCTCACACAAGCCTTTGCCACGAACAAGCTTGGTAACTTTGATTTCAATATCATATTCCATCACCCGAGTGATCCAACCTTCTCTCTTCTCGTTTAAATCCTTATTTAGGAGGAATTCCTTGACACCAAAGATGAGACACCGGTAGTTGGATCTTATTGTTTGAGACCAAATGTCTAAACTTCTTCAAGCTCCTGATGATAGCAAGGACATGCTTTTCGATGAAAGAATAATTTATTTCGTAATCTTCCAAGGTTTGATCAAGAATGCTATGGGCTGTTCTCAACCTTCTCTATTCAGCTTTGTCAAGATAGCTGAGATTGTATCTGATCCTCCAAACGCATACAACATGAAGTCCTTTGAAAAGTCTGGGTTGATAAGAGTTGGAGCTTGTGATATTGCATGCTTGATGTTTTCAAAACTCTCTTTGCCTTCTGCTATCCATTTGAATGCTAGACTCTTCTTCAACATCATGGTTAGAGGCTTCATAAGAGTGGCAAAATTAGGCACAAATCTGCGGACAAAGTTTATCCTTCCTAAGAAGCTTTGGAGAGATTTCTTGTGGTGTGGTAATGGAAGTGTTTGGATGGCTTCAACCCTTTCAGGATCAATTGTTAGCCCTTCCCTAGAGATGATGTGGCCCAACAATTTTCCTTCGTGTGCCAAGAATACACACTTCTTTGGATTCAATGACACTCAACCTCCTACACCTCTGAAACACTTGTCTGAGGTGAAAGAGATGGTCTGTTGCATTCTTTGAGAAGACAGTGATATCGTCTAGGTATACCAACACTATATTGTTGATTAAGCCTTTGAATGCCATATCCATAGCTCGCTGAAATGTTGCTCCGGCATTTGACAGTCCAAATGGCATCTTCTTGTAAGCATACGTGCCCCATTTTGTAGTGAAGGCCATCTTGAATTGATCTTCTTCCTTCACCATTATCTGATTATAGCCTGAATATCCATCTAGCAATGAAAACCTTTCTGAACCAGCTACAACCTGCAATATTTGTTCCATTGATGGAAGCGGATAATGATCTTTGAGTGATGCTCTATTTAGATCGCGAAAGTCCACACACAATCTTATTTCTCCATTTCTCTTTCTTACCGGCACCAAGTTTGCAACCCAACTTGAGTGTTTGATGGGGAAGATGATACTAGCCTCAATGAGCTTGCTTAACTCTTTTCTCATGAGAGGTTCGATATGAGGATTTACTGGCCTTTGCTTTTGCCTAACAGGCTTGGATTCCGATCCAACTCAATAGTATGTTGTGCCAACTTTGGGTTGAAACCTCTTAAATCCTTGTAAGTCCAAGCAAAGACATCTGGGAACTCTTGACAAAGTTGAACAAAATCAGATTTCTCTTGTGGAGTACTTACTTTGCCAATTTGCAACGTTTTGCCTTCTTCCACTAAAATAGCTTCTGAATCTTCACCCTTTACTTGAATGTTCACTTTCTCCTCCCGGGACTGATCATTCGGGTTGAAGATTGACTCTAAGGTTATGAGACCTTTTGGTAATTTGTTAGTTCTCAGCTGCACACCACTTGGTCACCATACTGCTGCTCCAGCTTGTCTTGATTTCTCGCGAGAACTCAGCTTCTTCTTGTAGGAAATTAACAATTTGCTGATCATTCTCGAAGACTTGCCAACTTGTGTTGTTATCCGGAACAGCTGGTCTCACAACCACTTTGATATGAGGCTGAGTTTTCTCACTTTTGATACTTTCTACAACATCAAACGCAGCCCCAATTGCTGCCACTGCCTCAGCAAGCTTCATTCTTTTTCCTTGGGATGGAATTGATGCTAAAAGCTTCAAAATCCTCAATAAGATCCCATACCCGATTTTTGTAGTTCTTCAACAGATCATTTTTGGCAGCATTTTTTCCTTTAACTTGGTTTACGATCAGCTCACTATCACCAAATACTTGTAAATTCTGATGCATTTCTTCTTTGCCCAGTGCAGTCCATGAATTAAGGCTTCATACTCAGCTGTGTTGTTTGAACAGGAAAACTAGAAACGGAAGGCTGAGTAATACCTTATACCTTGCGGTGAAATGAGCATAGCTCCTCCTCCTGCACCTTGTCTACTCCTTGACCCATCAAAGAACAATTGCCATACTTCATTCATGTCTTTATGATCTGGCTTGGTGATGCTGGGGAGAGGTTGATTCTCTTCATGTAAACAATAGACTCCCAGCTCAGATTCTTCTATTTCTTGATAAGGATCAAAAGCATGCACCTTGCTTGCCCATTCATCAAGAGTCAAATCTGGGATGCTTCCAACCTTGGTGTCAGCTTCATCAGTGCTTGGATAATCTTCTTGATCAAACGCTGAATAGTTGGTATTGATTTGGCTTGGAGTGTAAGGCTCAATATGAAAGTTTGCAATAGGTTCAGATCTGATTGTGGCTTTAGTTCCATATCTTGTTCTGAACAACATGTGTGACCAATCCGCCGAAAGATAGCCTCCAATTTTAGTAGTGAAGTCTCTTGACAAGCACAATGCAAAGAGTGGTGGCAGGTCTATGACTGACACATCTTGTAACACTACTACATTGGGACATGCATGCAGTGAGGCTCAAACATTTGATTACTCCAACCGTCACACCGCTGTCCCGTCTAATTTCACTACACCCTTGGAGACGACTTCATATTGGAGTCCTAGCTGATCAACTATTTGCTTGGGCATTATTGAACTACTTGCCCCAGAGTCAATCATGCAATTATGTACCAACTTATCTCCTATGATCAATGAAACATAAAATGGAGGGGCTTCAACATTTTACCTTGCTATCCTCCATGATTTCCTTCAGTGGGGCAACATTTATGAGTACTTTCTCTTGCATTTGGACTCGTTGATTAGAAGTTGACTAGTCCTTCATGGTAGCTTGTAGCAAATATCTTTGTCTGGGATAGATAGTGATTCCCACATTGATATGTTTACATTTGTCTTCTTCATCTGATCAATGATACTGAATGGGGATGAAGTATCCCTCTATCATCCCTTGGCTCGCACATTCATTCCTTACAAATGAGCGCAACAAATGCGCATTATCCGAGTTGGTTTAGGAGCTGGTTTGGATGCTCCTTGCATGTTTGGAACTACGCTTTGTTTGCCAAATGCTTGTGGAGTGGTAGAAGGTTATGGATTACTCAAGCCAATGGTCATTTCTTCACCCAAATTTCTCCTCTTTGACCTTGTGTTGGCTGCAACACTTTGAGAGGGTATTTGATTCATACCACAAAAATCTTCAGCCTGCCAATTGACAAGAGTAGTTTCGTTCGGAGATGTTCCTTGCTGAGGTGCCCCTTGCTGCTGGTCTTCTTCGTGGCTGGACTCTTGCGACCCACCAATGGTTTGCACCATCAGAGCCTGATTTAATGCACCGTTAAAGCACATTGATTGGTTATGTGGCTGACTGCATGGGAAACACCAATCATATTCTTGGGCCATGTTATTTTGCACCGGTACCAAAGCTCTGGATGTGGATGCAACATTGGGGTTATAGGGCTGAAATGGTCTATTGGTAGGAGGCCTTGCTTGATTCTGATTTGCAGCTGGATTGGGTGGTCTTTGAGGTTGATATGGTTTCCTGTTAGGCTGAGCTTGAGGCTGATATGGTCTAGCACTTTGTGCTTGCTGTCTTTTGATAGTAACCAGCTCATTTCCCAAATTTTGCAATTGTTTCATGACCTCTTGGAGTTCATTTGAAGCACTAGAGGATGAAGTAGAAGTCTCATTTGAACTTTGATTTCTAGGAGTGGGAATAGGAGCCAAAGTGGGTGCTTGACTAGTGCTTGGATTTTCTAAGTTTGGATACAAGGGCATGGGAGGCCTAGGAGCCAGTTTACCAGCTTGAATAAGACAGTTTTCAGCTCTAATGGCAATGCTATAAGCAACAGGTAAGGTTGTGCCTCCCATAGATTGAATTAACATAGAAATATCAGAATTCAAAGCTTTAAGGTAATATAGAAAAGCACCTTCTGTTGTTGGCCTGACTGCCACTAGAATCCTATCCCAAGACCTTTGAAATCTGAAGTTGAAGTCAGTCAGCTGCTCGTTGGGGGCTCTCTTGATAGTTGTCAATTGTTCTAGAAGAGACAAGTTGTCTCCCTTCTCTCCAAACTGCTCATGGAGAACTATGCACAACTGATTCCAATTTGTGATAGAACCGGCTGTAAGGCTCCTAAACCATTGCAATGCCTTCCCTTTGAACGAAGACGCTAGCAATTTGACAGCCACATCCATTTCATTTATCTCATGGATTACACAGACGTTAGCAATGTCTTTGACATGATCACCAGGAGTGGTATGATTTTCTCCAGTGAAAAATGGAATGTTCTTCAATGCTGCAATTGGAACTGGATTCTATGCATTGAGGGCAAGTGGGCTGCTGCCAGTGAAGTTGACAAAGGGATTTAGTGGTTGCGCCATTCTGATTGGCCTAAGAACCCTTGTTGATGCGAGAAAAGGTCTACCAGGTGGAGGTGTAGACAAAGTTCTATTAGGTGGAGACGCAGATCTTTGAGCTCTTCTTCCCCTTCTTTCTCTACCTGGAGATAGATGCAGATAAACAAACAATCCTTCCTCCCTAGTTCTTGACCTGGTCTGTATTCTTCTCATAAATTTACCAAGCTTGACCGCAAACCAGATTATGCCTCTTTTGGAGTCGCCAGATGTGCGATTTTAAAGCTCCTTCAAAGCTGGAACTTACAACAAGTGCACATCGATCTTTTTGCAATGAAAGTAAAGACCTCTAAGGTCCCACCGAGCATGCCAGAACTATTATCACCGAATCACAGACCCCCGTGCATATAATTGAACCCACGGTGTGATTGGATAACATGGGTACTATCTCCAAGTTGTGGGACTTGCTACTTGAGATAGACCTCCGAGAGAAAGCTGGTTCTTGCTCCTAAACTACCTGCCACAATCTACTCTAATGCAGGATAAGCTAACTATTCTAATCTAAATTTCCAAGGGACCAAGGAGAGAGAATGCATAAAATGAAAGCCTACACTAAAGCGGTGATACACCAGAAAAGGAGGGTGTGAGAGTAGTCTCCAAATGTGTGAAATACGAGAGGCAAAGTGCACACTAGAAGAGGTGATGATAGTTCACCATAATCTAGTAAAATGTATTCACAACAATATTCCAAGCATACAAAATGATAATGAATCCTGCAAGAACATAATAAATATACACAATATTCTTATAGAAATATTAAAGGGGCAAGAAGAATGCAAGAAAACATAGCAGCGGGGAAGATACATCCACAAACTGGTATTTTATTGCTTCATGATATGCACAGTTCAATCTATTACAAGATAAGGGCTTGGATCACCATGCAAGGAGTCCACTACAAGGGCCTGCAACACACTAGCTTCACAAAGCAATTTTGGCAGAGCTTTGCTACCCAAAAACTCTCCCCTTTTCAATGAGCCCAACACTCCAATTTATAGAAAAAATGAGAAGGGGAAGAGAAGGGAAAATGGAAATCCCGAAATCTGTCCTTCAACCACCTGTAAGAGGTATTAAATGGAGTGAAATGATTGTACATTACTTGCAAAAGGCTCCCCATACTGTCCCATGTGCTGCAACAGAGAAAGAGTGATGACCATGCCTCTTAATTGCACTCCCAGCTACCAAATAAAACACTGTTCTGAACCCGGCCACGTTTTGTTAAAAATATCGATCAATCTCTCATCAAATCTGGAATTTCTTGAATTCTATGCATCGGGCTCGGAGCCATGATTCCAACGGTACCAACTTTGTGTGATTTTGTTGAAAAATGCAAAAGTTATGGCCTTCTGCGAGCAGCACTATTTTGGTCAGCGGGCGTTTTACGTCATTTTCGACGGGAATGAGCATTAACTGACTGGAGCCGAATATGTTTCCTTCATTTAAATATACCTACCCTCATTAAAAATAATAAATCCATTTTTGTGGCGTAGAGGACGTCGTGCTCATTCCAGAAAGTCCAATTTTATGAAAATCGGAGCTCGGAGTCAAAAGTTATGGCCGTTTGAAGTTTCCGGACCAAACGTTGACTTTTCTTCCTTGCTGTCGGCCGCTTCAGCTTTTCACGTCCCACGCGTCCCTTTGGCCCAGATGTCCCAAAGATGAAAGTTCCCTATTTTGGCCGAACGGCGGTTCAAGCGTCCGCCGCGTACTCTTGTCACGCTTGTCCGGGATCGCAGGGACAAATTTTCCCTATTAAATCCAGGTTCGGCCGGTTCGCGTAGTTTTGTCCCAACTGTCCCGGTACGAAAGTTCTCATTTCGGCCGATCCAGCTGGTTCATGTACTTCGCATACCTTCGGCCCAACTATTCCAGGCTGCCTTAAGTCTTTTCGGCCGACTTGCGTCCCTCGTGTACTTTTTGCCCAGATGTCCCATACTTGTTTCAACAGCTTAGTAAATTTTTCCGCTTTTCGGCCAGTTCGGATTTCCGCGTCCCACGCGTCCCTTTGGCCCAGATGTCCCAAATGCTGTGCAGACCGCCTGGTGGCCTTTCGGCCGGTTCGCGCCAGATGTCCCTTATGTCCCGACTGTTGCGAGGACTAGGACTTAGCCATTTTTCATGATTTTTCTGGCCCGAGCTTGTTTTTTCAAATTTTTCACATTTTTAAAACTTGTTGGGTTTTCTTCTTGGACAGAAGAGTTAGAAAGAACCCGAGGGGACCCCAGAAACATGATTTTTTTCCTTGAATCAATATAATTGCTTGGGACTAAAGAATTTGATGCATGTTATCAAAATTACCTTGAGGGGTGAATTTTGGATAACAGAGGTTTGTGTCAAAATTTGCTGAGTTGACCATCCAAATCACTTCCATGCTCAGGAAGGATCAAGTCATAAAATGGGAAGAGGATGCCATCTAATTTCTCAATGGAATCAAGGAGGCATTGAAGCATGCCCCTGTTTTAGCAGCCCTAGATTACAAGAAACCTTTCCATCTGTTTTGTTTTTCTTTTAGAAAACACTATTGCTTTTGTCATGCTTTGCGCAAGGATGATGAAGGGGCTGAAAGGCCCATTTCCTTTTTCAGTAAGGCCTTGTAAGGATCAGAACTAAAATATACCATTATGGAGAAGAAGGCATTTTCCTTGGTCAAAGATATAAAGGTTTTCATGCCTTATATTTTAATTTCAAAAGTTGTTGTTTATGTTCCTTATACCATGGTTAAGGAAATCTTATCGAGAGATGGAAGTATCAAGCAAGAGATGTAGATGGGTGAAAAAGTTGTAGGAGTATGATATAGACATCCAAACCACAAAGTTGGTGAAAGGTTTGGGGCTAGCTAAGGTCATGGATGAGATCAACTTGCGAGACCATTGAGGTAAATGAGGTTGAGGAGGAATAAGCAACAGCTTTTTGAAAAATTGATAAATTCCCGAGTGAGTACAAGGATGTAATCTTATATCTCGGACATGTAAACTTCCCCGAGCATTTGAATAAGAATCGGAGAGAGCTCCTAAGTTGGCCTCCCGAAATATGTCATTACTAATTTTGGGTTTGGATGGAAGAACCCATAGGGAATCCTCTTAAGATATATCACTTTGAATATGAAGCCCCCAAAATAATTATTGATCTCCATGGAGGAGTTTGTGGGGAGCACTTTCTGCAAGAGTCACAACACATAATATCCTAAGGGTTGGTTATTGGTGACAAACTCTTTTCAAGGATGCAACCATGTTGGTAAGAAGATGTGAAGGTTGCCAGCGTTTCTCTAGAAGAATGAAAGCTTCAGGCTCCCTGCCTTTGCATCATGTGTCAATTGAAGCCTCATTCAAGAAATGGGGAATGGACTTCATTGGTCAGATTTAAGACCCTTCAAGTGCTAGCCATAAGTGAACTCTTGTAGCTGTTGACTACTTTACCAAGTTGGTGGAATCAATCCCCACCAAGAAGGCTACACACCAAGTTGTCATGGATTTTGTGTTAAACAATATTATTTGTAGGTTTGGAGTACCAGTCAACATCATATCCGATAATGCCATGAGTTTCGCTAAAACTCGTGGAAATGTACAAAGGATATGGGATCAATCTGAAATATGCCTCTAATTATAGCCCCAAGGAAATGGACAAGCCGAGTCCAACAATAAGAATTTGTTGAAGATTATCATAAGAACCTTGGAGATGAACAAGAGAAAATGGGGTGAGCAAACAAGATTTTTTTCTAGGCTGATAGGATAATTGTTAAAAGAGAAATCGGATGGAGTCCATTTGAATTGGTATATGGGACCTAGGCCCTCGCCCCTTCATATGCAATTGTCTTCATATCAGTTCATTTAACAACTGGAAGATCAAGAAGTGATTCCTTATGATGCCCACATCAACCGGATTGTTGAGCTTGATGAAGAGAGGAGGACATCCCACCGAGGCATATAAAGTTTAGAGAAAAGCTAAAGAAACTGTTTGATAAGAAGGTCACTCCCAGAGCCTTTAATATTGGAGATCTTGTGCTACTATGGGATAAAAGGCATGAGGATAAGGAAAACATGAAAAAATTGACTCATTATGGATAGGCCCCTACTCCATTGACATAAAAATTGGTGAACACACTTCTTTTGAAGGATCTATATGGTGAAGTGCTCAAAATTCCTGTTAATGGAAGCCATCTACAACATTTCTTGGATTTTTTCCCCGAATCAAGGTAAACACCTATTTTATACTGTATAGTTTGTTGTTTGTTTCTGTTTTGTGTTTTGATTCATTCCGGTCCTTAGTGACCTGCTTTTGTTGGCTTCTCTATGTGTTTTGGAGATGGCTCTCTTGCTCTATCCTGCAAGGATGACTCCGCTACCCAATGGATATTTTGGCACTTGGTATAATTTTTTTCTTATGGCACTCATAGGGATTACCCATCCCCGATTCGAAGCCAATGTTGGTGCTCAAAATAGTCTCACCCCATTTGTGTCTTTGAAAATCTACTGATTCGTAGCCTCTCCGCCATTTTCTACTTCCTCATGTTGTGTTTGGTTGGTCTTATTACCATTTTTAATCTTCTCTGGGTTGAAGATCATGTGTGAGTTCGTATTTGTCTTGTTGTTCCTTTGTTCCTCTCGAAATACTCTATATTTTGGGTCTCCCATGCCTGTTATTTCAAAACTCATGTTCTCCCATTCCTTCTATATTCTATAGTCAAGATCTTATGTCCATGCCATTATTACCCTAAAATACTTAAAGAGAAATGAATTGATATGTACCTAACGAGTGTATTTGAGTCTTATGACATTTCTAAAATCTCCGTCGTTGAAGAAAATTTCATTTTCGAGCTCAAATGATCGTTTCTCTGTGTTTCTGATTTGACGGCATTTCTCCTGTAAAATTTGCATCCTTACATCAACAAGGAAATGTGGCATCCTTTGGTTGGACACGGCTGAGCTTGATACTTCGAAAAATCTATAAAAATCATCAACTTTAAAAATGTGTCCACGTGGAGGAACGATACTCGTTTGAGAATCAACTTTCTGGTCGAGCTTAGAAATAGTGCTAGGAGGACACGTGGAGGGTTGGTAGGATAGAGACACATGGAAGCTTCCGCTAGGTTTCCCATACTTAGACAAATTTCAAAAGGTTTTTGGGAATTCCACGACACGTGGCGAGCCTACACTCGTTCAGGGTCTTCAACTTGGGTACCATTTTGAAGAAGCACCATGAGGACACGTGGGAACTCCGCTCACTTTGCATTTTTTATTAGACTTTTCAATGGCCAAAAGGGGACTACCTCGAGCTTGACAAGTGGCGCCTTCTCTGAACTTCAAGCCTTCAAACAATTTTTACCGAGTAGGACAGTGGCAAGCCCACACTCGTTTGAGGACTCAAATCTTTGGGACCTCCTCAAGGTGCACTCTAGTGACACGTGGAAATTTGAAAATTCATAAGGGGTAGAGAAGCAGACCATCGGAGGAAACTTAAACTTTTTTCCTCTTTACATCATAAAGGTTAAAATATCAAAAAGGGGCCGCAAGCCCGATAAAGGAAAAAGTCAAAATATGTTTCTAGTCAAATGGGCGGAAGGTAGATCATCGGGGGCAACTTGGAAACTATTCCCCTTGTATTCAAATGACTCAAAGTATCAAAAATCCCAAGGGTTTGAAGGAAATAGTCAATGTCTTTCCCCACAATGGCAGAGGTGTGGGCTTTTAGAGGAAAAGTGAGAATTTTTCCCTTTGAGGGAAAAGTGCTAAAGGCATAAAAGACCTAGGGTCCCACTGGGACCCACATCGAAACTTGAAGTGGAAGGGCGGAGCTGCGGGGAAAACTTGGAAAATTTTCCTTTTTCCAAAAAAGAGTCAAATGGTAGAATTTTTCCACGGTTCCTTTGGGACCCACCTTAGGACACATGTCAGGCCCATTTTCAAAGGTGGAGGTGTGGAGCAAAATGTAAAATTTTTACATTTTTTCAAAGGGTCAAGAAAAGGTCAAAGGAAGCCCCGAGCCCATTTTTGCATCTTCCACGTGGACGACCCATATTCAAATCAAAGATCAACAACTGCTGAGTATCAAAATCTATTTCCCCCATTTTCTCTGTAAAACACCTGGAAGTGCGAGTCTTCATCATTTCTTGCTATTTTTACACACTAAGTAGAGGGGCGAGTTAATGTTGATATCTGAAGTTTGGTGGGAAGATCTAGAGAATGTATTTCACCATTAAAATGGTCTTACTCTCGAGCCCGATCTGGTTTTCCATTTTCTTCTCCTGACCACTCAAAGAGACAAATTTGACAAAATAGGGGTGGAGGTGGTTGGCGAATGGATGGAAACATGTTTTGTTTGATAAAAGTGTTGAATGCGGGAAGGAATTGAAGAGATTTTCCCTTGAGCACATGGTAACTTATTGTAGATTTGATTTTATGAATCACGAACGAATCATGACGAGCACCTTTAGTGCGTTTAAATTTTTATTTTTGTTTTTGAGGAGGGGCTCTCTTATAAAGGTTATAAATGGCACGAATTATTTTATACAAAATATTGGTAGTTTTTGGAAAGGTCAAGACCGATTCTTTCCAAAGTAGAGAAAGCTTGACAGAGCCCATCCATTTTGAGAAGCCATTTAAGAATCATGTATCTCTCTTTTTGTATTAAGTTTTATTGTGTCAAGGTGGTTGCAAGTGTACAACCATTGACGAGCTCTGAGATTTTTCTGTGAAACTTTCCCCTGCTAATAGACTTAATCAAATTTGAGTTATTTCGTGTTGTCTTGAGCAAAATGTGTTTGTTTTATTTTTGAATGTCTGCAAGTAATTTTTCTTGTTTCTGTTGCAATATTGTACCAAATTTTGGTCAAATCACACAGGTCTTAGTCCTTGTGATAGTTTAGTGGCATCTGTAATTCCATTTCTCAGAAGAGCCTTCATCTGGGAGTGGGATAGATAGTTTAAAATCAATTTTCTCTCATTTTGTTGATAGAGATTCTTTGTAAGCCTCTGGGTGTACCTCATGCATGACTTGGTTTAAATCTTGGTGCTTTATTGGGTCCTCTAACTCGATCCTTCGTGATAAAATCCCACAGGTTGTGTGAAAGAGTGCTAATCTGGGCCTCCATTGAAGCACATATTCTAGTTGAGGAAACAATTTAACTTTTTGTGGAATTTTTTTGATTGAATCTTTCCATTTTGTGTAAGCTCTCAAGGATCTGGTGAGTCAAGTCCACCCTGTCTCCCCTCCCACCAAAAATCTATTTAAAACAACTAATTCTACCCATACTACCCCTTTTTTTCTGTATACCCACACAAGACCAAAACCCTTTTACTAAAGTATGCGAACATATCAGGTTCTCAAATGTCTTTAGTAACCTTTGCCTTGTTGTGAAGATATCTCCATAATATGGAAGTGACAACTCGTGAGAGTCATATTTGGTGTGTTGATCATATTTTCACCAAGGCATTTTCTATAAAACTCTTGCAAAAGAAAGGTATTTGTATCTCCTTTCAAATAATAGAGGTTACAAAATAGGTTCTCTTACCTTGGTTGAAAGGCACAACCTAAAATAGTTAGGATAAGATCACATCCTTTTAAGGTGCTACCCACTCCTTTTCAAAGACTGAGTGCTAAAAGATCAGATAGATTGCTTCCCCAGCTACAAAATGACACATATAATCATCTATTTTCCTCTGAGTGTCTTGTTGAATCCATGATGCTTTGCTTGGCCTTTAAAGGAGATTAGGTTTGGGTACTAACAACCACCATTATTTCCTTTATGTTGCTACTTTTGGTCTTACACCGACTTTCTCACTCTAATTTTTATACTTTGACATTTATCATCTTCGACACCAATGCACATCAAGGACACCATTGATGGTACCCTTGTCCTCTCTAGGTTCCACCGACCATTTAGTACTTTTTCACACTTTTTGGGTCCTTTCTATCCATTTGAGCATCTTATATTTTTGGTAGTCGGACTTTTCAAGGTTAATTATCAAATTCAAGAAAAGGAATCATATAAATGTAATTTTTTCTCGATGATAATAAAGGACCAAGCACTAAGCATTAGCCATCACCACGTATGATTGTATCCATTCATGTGGAGTTCATTAGCTAGGCAATATTCTAGCACGTGCTTTCATATTGAGGTAATTAGAATTGAATAAATCAAAGTAAATATAATGGTAGACATTAGGCGTTGAAAGGGTTACTAATATTTTGAATTTGGTATTCGGGGTGGGTTAGAGAGATAGGCCAAAGGAGAGGTGGGGTTGATTTTGACATTAAACAAAAATATTGACCCCTTAAAGTAAATACCTTAAAATTATAAATGGAGTGTTGTCATGAAGTTAATATTTCTTTTTGAATAACAAAATCTCAATCACGATATTCTTAACCAAGAAATAATAATATTTTAGAAAAATAGGATTGGGTGTACTTCTCAATACAAATGATATTATTTCACCATCTTAATTATTTGAAGAACTATTGATAAATGCTTAAATTTTAACATTAACGTAATTGTTAATATGCCTTAAATGGATTCAAAATATATTTCTCGAGAAAATGCATACTATGAAAATAATAATTAAGTGGAAAACATGATATATTTTTAGTTGATATATTAGGGTAGAAATACAAATATTTTTGTTTGATATATTATGGTAGAAATAAAAATATTTTCTATTTGATATATTATGGTAGAAATAAAAAAGGGGTAAACAAAATAGTAATGAAAAATAGGTAAGTAAGGTACATGGAAAAAATAGGGGTATTTTTATTTTTATAATATAACGTGAGGGGGTATTATTAATTGAGTAATTGGAGGTAAAAAACAAACATTAAGGGTATTGTTAAATACCCTTTGAATGAATGTGATATACCGTAATTTTACTAAGTGAATCACCCTATGCATCCATCAAGCATCTAAGAGCTTCATTACATCGATATAGAACCATCTAAGGGACAAAAGGGCTAGTTATTCTACATACACTTCATTGGAGATAATTTCATTATATTCCATGCATACATCTAATACATCTCTGTACAACTAGATTACTTTCTCACTATCAAGTGTGACATGCACAAGAGCCATCTAGGCATTGATTTTGCACACAAACATAGAACTAAATTGGGTGTCGATGTAATGAAACATTCACTCGTAAGTTCACCATTGTGATAGCCGAGGAAAGTCCACCCCTCATTCTACATCTTTCTTTTTTAGTATTTGATGTCTAATTGAGGGTTTTAAAGGTTCATACTCCATTGCAGGTTTTCAGTGACCTTGGTGATCATAGTGCGACCACCTAATGACCAAAGGTGAATAACTTGCAAAACCTTAGAGGAGGTTATTTAAAATTTTCAATAGACCCATGCGCCTTAAATGGGTCTAGGGTGCCCCTATCACTCTCAGAACCCTAGTACAACATGTTCTTCCAAATATGCATTTTTCCAGGGCTATGTGTGATGCTCCTTCTTTGTTCACTTGGTCAAGACACCTCAAGACACTCCAAATTTAATTAGAAATCAAATAAGTACCTTTTTCTCCTCTTTGCAATTAGGGTTTCATAATTTATTTCTTAGTGTCTTGGGTGTAATTTATGTACTCAAATTATTCATTTACTTCTACTATAACATTCAGATTAGGCTTACATTTTACATTTTAGGATAACCATTTGGTGAAAAATTACAATACCGAGAAGAGGTTCTTGTTATCCCAAATTTTACCCCCATAAAAATTTGTCAAACACAACCCCACATAGAATAAAATCGGAAGGGGCAAATGTCAGGACATGCAAACTCATAATCGATCACAATCAAGGGGTAGGCGAGCTCAACAATGGAGGATCAAACAATTCCAAAGAATTCTAGAGTGGACAAGAGAAAATAAGAGAAATAGATCAATTTTTTTAGACTTCACCACATATGGGTCAACTCGGGGCCAAACAAACAAACTCACAGGAGGGAGACATCCGTTAGCTTGGTGTAATTCCAAAAGATGCACCCAAAGCTAAGACTCAAATGAGTGCCAACCCTCCACGTGGTCAGAGTCTGAAAGGTAGCACTAGCCATTGACGAGTCTAAGTACAAAAGAGGTGGTGAAAGCCTCCACGTGTCCCAACGGTGCACCTCCAGAGGTTAGGACCAAACAGAGCCTCCAAATATGCACGAAATCTCCACGTGTCTAGGGTCCAATAGAAATCGAGATGGGTAGCGAGCCCAAATCGGTTAAGTATAAAAGGACTCAAGCGGAAGCCTCCACATGTCTCAAGGATACAACTTCAAGGGTCGAAGTAAAAGGTGGTTCCCCAAATGAGCACGGAACTTCCACATGCCTCCATGTCCAAAAGGGGTCTCACTTGCCATTGAAAAGTAGTAGAGCTGCGGAAGGTGCCACGTGTCCAAATGGCGCAACTCCAAGGACACAACCCAAAAGGTAGGACCCAAACATGTGCGAGCCCCCCATGTGTCCCAAGTCAAACATATCTCCCCGCTAAACAAAAATAGACTAAGTCAAATGTGGGGGAATGGCAGGGTGTCCTGCGGATGACGCCAAGTGTCCCACCATCACAATTTCCGGAGTTGGCTAAAAGGGTTCCCACCTACAAGGGGTTTTTGGAATTATGTGTAGTGGGGCCCCTTACTCACCCAAAGGCACGAGGGAGTGTTCACTTGAGGCCCTAAATTGGATAAGTATAAGAGAGTCAGCGCAAAGACTCAAGACGTCATCTTGACGCATCTACAAGGTTAAAATCTAGGGCGGTTCCCAAATGTGTGCCATCTCTACACGTGGCCATGTTTCAGGTCAAAGTAAGAAGTTGGGCCTTGGAAGGATTTTTGCCAAAAGTGGGTTGGCGGGCTCGGATAAGACCTTTTGCCAAATGAGCAAGGTGCGGACTAAGCGGGGATGTGGGAGATATTTTTACATTTTACATTTTTTGTTTTTTTGCAAAGGAGCAAAGTGAATTGCGAGCCTGAGAAGGATTTCTTTCGCTAAGTGGAAAAACTGGACTAGCGAGCCCGAGGATGACAAATGGAAAATGAGAAGGTTGCGGGCTTACGGGGTCTCTTGGGAAAAAATGAATTTCGAGGCCTACGGGGTTATTGTGAATTTTGCGTTTTTTTTCACAAAAGGCATGAAATGATTTTCGGGCCCACGGATCCGTTTTATAAATTTTTTTCACCATTTTTTACGGATTTGATTCAAATATTCAAATGGGCATAAATTTTGACCCAGTTCTCGGAATTCAAAAATTTAGCACCATTGGAAAGGTGTCGACCTCCTCTACACCATGGAGGCCTGAAACTTTAATTTTGAAAAGGTTAGGTGGGTTGATAAGAGGAAAACGTCTTTCATGTCATTAACACAAGATCCAATTGCTTTAGCTACCCAGATCTGATCTGATTTTCCATCTTTCCTTCTCCAACACGCTAAATGCAGACAAGAAAAAGGAAGAATTGATAGATAGTAGGTGAATTTGTAGGGCATTGATGGTTGGTGGTTGATATTTTAGAGCATAATCTAATTTTTTTCTTCTTTCTCTCTCGCCTCGACCTTCTATATATTGAAAACACTCTCATTTGAGAGGACAGAGACATTCGGGGTGGAGAAACTCTTTAAAATTTGTTTCCCGACTCCGTTTGAGCTGTAAGCCTTCTCCTACACATAGAAATTGTATTTGTGCCTCTGAGAAAGAATGTAACGGTTTGTGCACCTTCTAGAGAAATAAACTCATGATTTTGTGGCATTCTTCAACCCTTTCTCATGTTTTATCGTTTCTCTGTGCTTCTCCTATAGAATTTTATTTATGTGCATATATTTCATGTTTACAAGTGTAATATGTCATGTTTTGTGGAGTTTTGACGATGGATTAGGATCTGTGTAATGTGTAATTTCTGTCTAACCTCCCTCATCTCCCTTTTCCTTTGTTTCATCCTCCCTCAGCAGAGTATCTCGCCTCTTTCCTTTTCTGGTGTATCACCACTTTAGTGTAGGCTCTCTTTCACTCTCTCTTTCTCTCTAGTTCTTTGGAATGGTTAGATTAGGATATATTAGTATGCATGCATTGGAGTAGCTTGTGGCATGTATTTTAGGAAGTAGGAACCAACATTTCTGGAGGTCCAACTCAAGTTCGCAAGTCCCACAACTTGAGAGTTGGTCTAATGTTGTGCGATCTAAGGCCATTCAGGGTGTTGTGATTTCACACTAACAGCTTCTCAAGATTTTCCAAAATCGAGATGCCTAGAAATGCAGATCTAGCGTGCCCCTATCCCTCTCTAGGCACCCCAGGATATAACGTGCTCTTCTAGATCAACATTATTTTTGGTCTATGTGTGACGCTCTTGCTTATTTGTTCACCTAGTTAGCACCTCTGTACACTCTAGATTTCATTGCAAATCAACTAAGTAACTTTTTCTCCTCCTTGTAATTAGGGTTTCATAATTTATTTCTTAGTTTCTTGGGTGTATTTATGTACTTCATTATTATTCATTTACTTCTACTATATCATTCAGATTAGGATTTCATTTTTTCATTTTAGCTTAATTATTTTGGTGAACATCTCACTCGAATCCACCCTCTCCTTAGGGATTTTTTTCTCTTATTACTATGGCTCACTCTTAAGGTGAATTCACTGAATCCCATCTCAAAGAACTTAATGATCATATCACTGATAATCCACAGGAGCTAGAATTTCTTTTATTCATTGCTCGTGAAGAGGCCACAAATCTCGCGGAGCTTAATGGTCTTGCCACCATCCCCAGTTCCATTTTATCTCAATCGTGTGCCTCCACTCTTGCACCTATTTCCATTGTTCCTATTTTTGTTCCTACTCCCACTAACCAATTCACTCCACCTCTTGTTTCAATCACACTGCAAGTTTCCTCCCTTGGCACTCAAGACTTAGCCTCTCTTTATCAAGGGCTTTAAGCACAAATACATCAATTGCAAAAAGCTACTTCTCGTGCATCTCCATCTTTGGATTCCACTTTATTACTCCACACTCCATTCAAACCTTCCATTTCCATATAATCACTTCCTCGTAACTTTTTCACCCCCAATATTTCCATTTTTAATGGGCATCGTGACCATAAGAGAATCTTCAGCATTCCATGTGGTTTGTCTATATTTTTGGATGATCACATTATTTTAGGTAACATATTTCACGCATCAAGATGATGCTTTCCTTAATTTTATATCAATATTGACTCAAAGATCTCATACTTGAAATTTTCACATCTTAAACAACGATTTAATGAACATTTAATAAACTATGTCTTGCGATACACAAAATCTTGGCTAAGATGTTTAATGTGGTTGTAGACTCGGATGTTCAAGATTTATTCATTCAAATTTTATTTCCACCTCTCTAGGAGATTTTTCTCTTTGAGACATCTTCGTCACTTAATCAACTATGTCACACTCTCAAGATATGTGAATATAAACTCTTATCTATAGGAAAAATTAAATATCAGAAGTAATTTACCTCCTCTACATGATTTCAAAGGAAGTCAGCTTTTAAACCAACCAAAAATTGGTTGACGCCTAAGGTCATCACGATATATCTCCAACACCATGGCACTTCAATGGAAACTACATAAGCTTACATTTACAAATTTGATTATTTCTCCACAACTTATAATACAACAAATCCTTGAGAGCCATCTTATTACGCTTCCTCCTCTACTCGAATTATATCCCTCTCATCCAAAATTTTGAAATTGCAATGAGAAATTTCTATGTGACTATCAATGTGTTAAAAATTCTAAAATAAGGTGTTTCAAAATTCACAATATCATCCATGATGTTATCGATGACAACAAACTTGAACTTCTAGAGCCTACGACTTCGTACCATTTAATGAAAATCATAAGATCAAAATATTCAATAATATACTTCCAAAAGCATGAAAATAAAGCGAATGAATCCTCAAATAACCATGCATATTCCCAAGTTCCTCCCGCTTTGCATTGGGGATCTTGATTTCTAGTTGTTTATAAGTGGGAGACGAAGCCTCACAATATATTAAGATTTAATCAAATCATTTACAATAGAGGAGTTTGCAATATATATAGATATTGCACAACAATATGAAGACAAATTGGATGTTGCACATTGAAAAAAATATGTGGGAACTATACACAAAAAATATTATTATTACAACTATGTAACAATTATACCTACATGAATACAATATGAAAAATATGGGTATAAAACAATATAACAATACATCAATATTTATAACCGGTATTTATCCAAGTAACTACTAAACAAACTAACAATCAAGGTACGTAAGGTAAAAGCATGAAAATGATAAATTAACCTAGTAAATTGTGTGTTACCTAATATTCCCCACCTTAATTTTTCATTTCCTTAAGGGATGAGGAGAGCAACTCTCTGAAAAATTGAACTTGTCACGTCACAAGTGAATTTGTGAAGATATATGCTCATTGTTCAATTTGTTGGGAAAAAGAAAGTTGTATGTTGTGTTTGAAGACATCTCATGTATGAAATGAATGTGTACCTCAATGTGCTTAGTTCTCTCATAAAACACTTTGGATTGTAAACAATTTTTTCATTTTCTTCATATATGGTGGTATGCTTATTTTTTTACTCCGAGTCCTTCCAAGTATGTGACATCTCCATATTAAATCCACAAATAGCTCCACTTGAAACATAATATTTGATTTCTGTAGAAGAAAAAAGAAACAAAATTTTGTTTTTGCTTGCCCATTATATTGGTCTATATCCTAAAAAGAATAAATATACAAAAGTGGATTTCCTATCATCAATGTAAAATGCACGATCTAAATCTAAATATCCATTCAAGAAGAAGTTATTGGTCTTCTTATACTTGAGACCAAGAACCACTATACCCTTCGAGATATATCAAGATATGCCTTGTTGCTTTCCAATGAAAAACTCTAGGGTCCCATGTTATCATATTTCACCCCTCAGGTAAAATTTGACAACAGCGATGGCTTGCACTAGAAGACTCTCATAGAAAAAGCTTTGAAGGATACAAATAAAATTGAGAACCCAAGACAAAATTAGGGTCTTAAGAAAGTTGAAAAGTTACAAGAGGAAATTTTTCCTCTTCTTGGTCTTTACGAAGTTAAAAGTATTGATATGGAAAGAAGCCATGACAAAGGTCACACTGCAGCCAAGTTCAAAAAAATGGAGTACTTCGAATGAGGGAGACCGAGCCGCTTCGAGGAGAATGAACCCGTAATGCCGACAAAATTACTCGCATGACACCCAAGAAAAACTAGGTCAAACTATAAAAATTATAGAATAAATTTTATTTTTTAAAAACCTACTCGTAACACAAAGTTAAAATTAATGGTCACTCTTTATCATTTTAAAAATTACATTAAATCAATATTATTAATTTCCCCTTAGATCCCCTTTAATTAAAATAATAAAATCTCTCAAGACCATTTAGTAAAATTAATTAGCCTAAAGTGAGGCTTAGACTCCTCTACCATATATTTTAATACAAATTATTTCACCCTTAAATAAACTTACTCAAATTAACCCCAAGGGTATTGTGGTCCATTTAATTAAATAATAAAGTTCTATTATACCCACAAAGGGTCTAAGCTTGTCATTTTAAAAGACACTTGGGTTAGGGAATAATAACACCCCCTACACATACTAGAGTGGCCCCAAAATAAAGTCTACCCATGCAAATTAAATTTGAATTCTCTCACCCACTTCCCACCTAATTTTTGTAGGGATGAATCTCATCCATTGGATGGATTCATTTGGGGCCCTTAGATTTAGGGATTCAACTAACCCTAAGCATGCTTATGAAAATCTCTTTTCTCTTTTGTTTTGGCTTATTGTTTCTCTTTTTGTTTTGCAGATTTGTGGAGGAGGAGGTGGAAGCCAGAGAGACAATCTAAAGCTTATAGAGGGATGCACATTCTTCCATTCCTTCCTTGTTCTATTTACACCCTCTTCTAGGGTTCCAATGTATTTATTTATTTGGTTTATCTCATTATTTTAGCATTTGCCCAAATGGGCATATGGGTATTTGCCCCATTTTTGTGAAATGGTTCAAATTATATATGTGTTTACTTGGGTAGAAGAATATATATATATATATATATATATATATATATATATATATATATATATATATATATATATATATAATGAATTAAAAAGAATCCTCTGGCAGGGAGAGACTGTACAGTCTGAGGCACGTGGAGGCCGATTGTGGGAAAAAATTAGAAAGGCCGCAACAAGGTTTGAATAGAGTTTGATTTATTTTATTTTTGTGGGGGTGGGGGGGAGAAGGTCGCTGACCCCGCCCCACCATCCCATAGTATATATGGTTGGGGGGTGGGGATTGGTGACCTCCCCCAACTATTTCCCTTAGCATATGGTGCATAGGCCGCAACTTAGCCTCAACACATTGCCTTTATTTCATTTGTTTTTTTATTTATTAAATCTCCTTTTTAAAATTTATTAATACTATATATATATATATATATATATATATATATATGTATATTTAAAACATATATAATTTATGAATATATACATATAATATATTAAAATAATCATAACCATTATTATTTTAATATTATTATTTATTAATAGTTATGATAAAAATATTAAAAAGACATTAATAGTGTCAAACTAAACCAGAAATCTTCCATTTAAATTCTCTTTACAACTTGATAATAATATTATAAAATGTTAAAGGTTACTTTAATTCCCACTTATTGTTATATTAACTAATATTGGGTTTTTATATATAAATTTATAATAACTTAATAATAAATTTATATAATCCAATAAGGCTATGGTCTAAATTGTAATCATGCAATTTCTTTACTCTACTAGATTTAGGGATCAATCTATTTTATTGACAAGGTAAATGACAATTAAAATTTTTAAGTCTTTTCCATCTACACATATAAAGGTAAAAATGGAGACCTTTGGAACTTTCTTTCAACAATACAAAAGATGAAAAATATAGTTTAACTTGCTATCTTATGCCTTTCAAGTAATACAATAGAAATAAATATTTCTTTCTTTTACAAAATATAAGTTTGCAACCATTCCCACAAGCAATTTATAACAAGATTTCCCCATAGTTTTCAAATAAGAACAACATACCTATTGAAGACAATAAAAAAACTAAAATGAGAACAAACTTGTTTTCTCTTCAATAAAATATCAATAACCTTGATTAAATTTAACCATCTATAGTCTTAATTTCCAACAAGTAATGAAAGGATTTTCAACTTGTGCCTTCATTTACAATATCAACTAAGATTACATTTTTGATAATATAACAACTAAAACTTCCCTTTAAACAAAAATAATCCTACAAGCCCTCCATATACAATGAAGACAACATGATAAAATATAACAAGAGAGTCAATTATTATTTTCTCCAAATGCACAAGAATCCTTCATCATCTAAACTCCACCTTCTTCCAAGATCAAACAAACAACCAAAAATGGGGGAGTAGGCAACACTCTCCACCCAACAATTACTCTAATGAGGAAGTGAAGCCTACTTCCTCATTGGCCCCAAGCCCCAACAATGAGACAATAAGGAATATTTGACAACCATGGAAACAAAATACAAGGCTTCCACATTTACTACCAAGCAACATTCACACAAGAAAATAACCACAAAACACTTGATTTTTAAATAGAACTTCTAAAAAAACAATGGCTCTAAAACAAGACAAACAGAGAAAGGAATATGTAGGTACCCTTGTGCCTCCTAAGGGTTTGGATGCCCACCCAAAAATCTTCAAAACAAAATTAAACCCAAAGTATATTATTCCTTAGTACAAATAAAATACATCTCTTATGCCTCCCTCACTGTCATGCCTCCCTCTCTCTTATGTCTCCCACAATGGATAAAATAAAAAGACGAGAACAAGGTGGGACATCCAACCCACTCCATCCCAAATAATCAAAAGAAGATCTTATGCATCCCAACATATTTTATCCCCATTTCACTATCTCATACACAACCTAAGAACATTTCACTACCCAACAATATCAAGCAAGAAACACATTCATTCAACACATAAACATACAAGGCAAGAGAAGAAAACAAGGGTGCAAGACCCTACCTTTCCATAACAAGACTCCACTTCACAAGAAATTCCCAAAGTCCTCCAAGCTCAAGAAATTCCAAGCAATCTTCAACTCCAACAAGCACTCCAAAAAGCAAGCATTCCCAAAATGAGAGAGCCAAAAACCAAGCAAGTAACCCCCAAAACTTCACAAAAATTCCAATAAATAGAAAAGAGGAAGAGGAAGATGATGTGGCTCCATGTAGGATGCCACATCATTTCTTCTCCATCCCACATCACCAAAGTCAAACCCATACCCCAAAGCATAATAAATTAGTGGTTGGGGAAAAGACCACCCTCTTACACACTCAACCCAACCCACACCCCTTAAGGACAAAATTAATTACCCATGTAAGAAAAGTGCAATTGATTTCCCTTTTCCTTCATTAAAACACAAAATAGGACCTAAAATAAGTCCCTCACATCATAGGATAGGTGGGTGGGTGACTTTAAAGGGTGTGGGACAAGCTTAGCTTGTCCCACAAGTCTCCAAAATAGCCTAGAAGGTCAAAATCCGAATTTCACAAGGAAGATTGAGTACACACAACCCAAAACACATTAAACTCATCCCAAACCAACACACATAAAAGCTACCAACTCACATTTATTTCCCTTATTTTAGTCACATCCTAATTAGCACTAGATAAACACTTTTAAATTAACTTAAGAGGGGTGCAAAACATAATTAATAAAAGTGACTCCACATGCACATAAAAATACATAACTCATAATTAAATAAAAATAAACAAGAAAAATTAAAACATTCCCAAGGTCACTTTTGAGGTCACCCCCAATGGGGATCTCCTATACAACTACAACAAAAAAAAATACGAAAACACATGTTGCCATGGTGACCTGTTGCCAATACTCCATATTCTCTCACTATTGGTCTCCTATCCCCCTTTAATTTATTGTGTTGCGAAACACCTAAAAACTTTTGGAAAATACCTCTTTGGCCTCATGGCCATATTAACAACATCGAAATAATAAAATACATGCATATACATATCATTAATTATCGCAACTTAAACCAAGACAAGTAATTCGCCATTGTTCACAATTCCAATTATTTCAATTTCATTACTATATCGACTAGCAATAAGATCACGACATCAATTACACCATCAAGCATCATATAATTAGAAAATTAAATGCATTAGTCTAATATAAGCTCAAAATCAACAATTCAATATATCCAAATATGCATATAATTCATCTTGTAATCATGTCATAAGTCTAACATCCATATTGTCTATAAATTAACTAATCAAAATAACAATGTCCATTTGTCAATATCTAAACCATGGTAGAAATGTTGAAAAAATATACTTGTAATGGGAAAAATCATAATCATATAAATGTCGAATAGGAGTGGGCGCTACGGGAGCAGGATTAATTCATAGTCGAAGTTTCATCACAATAGATTTGATGTTAAAGGAGTAAACTAGTGGTGTAAGTATGAGACCTGCCAAGGTGCCTAGAAATAGAAAGGTTGAGATTCAATAAGGAGATGAGTCACGTCAAAATGAGCCATTCTTTGTAGGATAAATTGATCTCAACATGAGTTTGTTTAGGATAATTCATTCCTTACATAGATCGGGTTATTCAAAGGTCCATGACAAGTTGTTCTATATTTGACACCGAGCTCTTGAAGAATGCACTAAGCCTTTGCGTCAGAAGCGAGCCAGTCTAGACTATTTCGAGCTCTACATGTCATTCAAGAACACCCAAGTTAATGTGGAAGCTAAGTAAGAGTGGTCGATAGCTTGGAGGCCGAGTTGGCCCAGAGGATTCACCAAGTAACAAGCGAAGCAAGCCCTTAGTCGAGCACATGGCGAGCTAATCGGTAAATGCGGATGGATTTGTCCTAGATGTCTTGGGACAGTTGTGTGTAAAAATGTTGAGATATCTCGCATATAATGAGTTGTGGATAATTTGAAGAAATAAATCTCGGTGGCCCAAGGAACACATGAGCTTAAGAAAACCAAAATGGGCATGAGGAAGAACTTATGCGGAAAATGCAGACTGGAAGGCCCAAGTTACACTTGAGATGTTTGTGCGTACAAAAGTGAAATACCCATGAGAGTGCGAAGCGGAAAGGTGGGGATAAACAGCCCTCACGGTCTGATCAATTTAGATTTGTGTAGTATTTGTGGGTACAAAGGAGGTTAGGGTCCCGAGTTGCGGGAAATGCGGAGAAAGGAGGCTTGCACGGTCCAAGTACCACATAGACGTGAGTTCCCCGCAAAGGAGAAATTTCCACATGGAGTATGTTGTGGATAAGGTGGACTTCGGTGGCCAAGGAAACCCTTGTGCAAAAAGGACTTGAGTTCCTTGAAAACCCACAATACCAGTATATTAAATAAAAAAGAGTAAAAAACTAGTGTATTGCGGATTGTAAGAGCCTGTGTGAACACTCCGAGCCTGATCTTAAAATAGTCATAAATTTTGACTCAAAATTCTGATTTTTAACCAAATTGGACTCTTTGGAAAGGGATCAATGTTCTCTACACCAAAAAAAGAAATAAAAATCTCTAGCTCCACCTCCAACTCTAGGAAATTAAATTCCTAGTCTTGAAAAATGAAATAAATCCTGGGAAAATTCAAAATAACTACTCACACTAAGAAGACAATAAATTTTCAATTTTCAACAAATTTTCAGAAAATTGATCTCATTGGAATTGTAAATTAGAGCACGATGCATAAAAATCAAGAAATGTAGAAATTGATGAAGTTTTAATGATGATTTTAAGGAAAACATGCCGTTTTGAACATTGATTTTATTAGTGGTTGGAGATGCATTTAATGAAGCATGGGTAGACATTTTTCACTGCTACAAGTCATGGGACAATATGGGGTTCCTTTGAAGGTCATATATCATCATTTGGGCACATTTATGACATCTTTCAAGTGGTTGGAAAGTGGATTTCTTTTATCCTACAAATATTCAAGGGCAATTTGTAGGTAACCATACCAAAATTTCATTTTGGTCCCCCAAGAAGTCTAATAACGTTCAAAATGGCCTAAAACTCCCTTTTGACATCCTTGAGGTTGCGCCAAGGCACATTCTAACCCATGTCGACACTCCAAAATGTGTACCAAAGAAAGTTGGTGAAACAATAAATGCCATATTTTTCTATATATAGGCGCCTGACACCTGTCATTTTCACAATTTGAAAATTGTAAAAAGTGTTTTCTCTGCGCCTATCAGCTATCCTTATCACCCCCTGTGCCATTTTTCGAGCTTATGGACCCCAACGTCGTCCTTCGTCCTTTATAAATCTGGGTAAGTGGCTTCTACCATCCTTGTTGTTATTGTGGTTTCTATTTTTGGCTGTGTTAGGTATTAGGGTTGTTAAAAAGGATTAAATCTAAAAAAGGAGCCTAATAATCTACAAATCATTTGGAACCCCTTTTACCTCTCCTTCCAGATCTACAAATCTAGAAGGCCCCGGCCTCTGAAGAAACCAAAACTCACCTTTTCCTACCTGTTGCCTTGCCAAATCCAAACCAAGCCTCTTTGCCATCTGATAAATCCAAAGGCAAGAGAAAGAGAAATCAAGAAAAGTGAGCCAAACTGTTAACTGATTAGATTCATGGCGTAATATCCTTACTTGCAACATCTACCAAAATCCCACCTTGGTGCACTGTCTTTTCTTGCAGCATGACCCAAACCCACACCTAGTTTAATAACACTTGGCAACTTTTGTAAGGGCACAGGCACATCCTACACAACATCGACATAGGATGTTGTGTGCTTCAAACTGCACCAAGCACTTTTTCCCTTGGTGCATTGATTTACTTTGCAACATATTCCAAAATTGCGCCTTGGCGCACTTAAAACCCATGCAACATAGGATTTTCCTATGCCACACTAAAGCAAATTTCCTAAGGTGTAGGCGCATATTCCTTGACATCAACATGACATGTTCCATGTTGTAAACCCGCGCCCTGCGATTTTTACCCTTTGGCACCCAAAATTGCATGCCAACACCCAGAAAACCATGCCCCTTCTACTGAGTGCAATTTTTCTCTTATTAACACTGGCGCACCTTTTTCCATGTCAACATCCTCAAAAGTGCACCCAGCATTTTTAAGCCTCTGCAACATGTTGTAAACCTGCGCCTTGTGCCCTGAGCCTTATAATTACTAATTCTTCATTCTGCAAGCTTTCATTACGAATAACGTGACGGTTGACATGGATCTTCTGTTTTGGACCTCCTTGATTCTTCTTGCAGAAAAAAAACAACCATCCTTGAGCTCACACATGTCTTCATCAAGCAAGAAACCAACAAATTCTAAAGGTAAAGTGAAGTAGTCAGAACAAGAGATGAAGTATAAATATTAGAAATTCAGGATGCCTAAATCATATGCGAGAAAGTGGCATCGACATCGAGACTCGAAGTGGAGCATATCTATATGGATGACTTTTGGGAAAGGACCAACCAGAAACTAGTGGCCCATGGATGAACAAACTAGTGGGCAGTGGATTACACTTTGCAGCTGGTCTGCCAGTAAGTGTTGTGAACAATGAGTTCATCATGTTGGTGGCTCGGTGCTATAATAAGGACACTAGATGTGTCAAAGATAAAGAAGGAAAGATGATCATCAACCTCACACCCATCACTTTGAACTAACCCTAGGCATTCCTCACCATAGGAAATATGTTTCCATAAGTCTAGAAGACTGCAAGAAATCATGGGACGACAATGAGGAAAAATGCATGCAAATGATGAACAAACTTTATCTAAAAAACAAGAATCCGGTAAGCAGATGGCCATAGACCATCCACCGCAGTGACTTCAATGAGGAATTGAGTGATACAATCACCTTCCTGAACAAAGTATTTGGGCTTCCTGATGCCCATTATTTCCACAAATGGATGTTGAGGTACTTAGAGACCATGAGCAAGAATACATTTGATCAGTGTTTTGGCTGGGGAGAAATCATTAGCGACACCATATCCTAGCAAATTTTATAGGTCCTAACAACTGGGAAGTTCTATATGAATTCCTATGTTGTATATGCTACAAAGATCGCAAGGGATTTTGCGGGCTGGCTCGAAATGAGGTATGGCCCCAGGTCAAAATATATGAATTCTACCTAGAGCTAAGGCTCAAGAACAACATCCCCTAGTTCTCAAAAATCAATGACACCTTCTTCTATGAGGTGATCTACTTACTGAGGCCAAATATGAGACACGGTCGATCCAGCCCGAGCGTGATTGCTACCACAAAAGAATGGGAGCATTTTCACACACAGCTTCCCCACACTCATGTATCTCAGAGTGGTGAATTTCGAGGGTGAACCAACAAATCTACCAAGGTATGCAGGGCCCAAGTTGATCCTCTTGGAGTTGTCAAGGAAAATGATCACTTACCATGAGAGGTGCATGAAGAGAAAGAAAGGAGGAACCCCATTCCCCCTTACAGTTGGCCGATACACCTGCACCACACTTGCCAAAGCTCGGGAAATGTATGCTGAGCTTGAATTGCTGAATCTAAAGCACAACTTCCTAGCAAGGCCCACCTTCGATTGTCAGAGTTTCCTCCTAAAGGAAAAAATTGATCCCATCCATGTTCCTGAGATCGAGGACATCTACATCGACCTGACACATGAAATAGATATTAGGTGAAAGGATCACTCTGACTGGCTCTGGCAGAGATCATCCATTATGGTGTAGCCATCATTCCAAAGGGATTCCAAGAGACTTGATCAAGAAATTGATTAGGTTTACCTTGATACAGATGGGGACGATTGGCGTTCATAGAGGTCGATAGAGCCAAAGCGCCAAAGACCATTCAAGAAAGGGTTAAACCCACGTTGCAGTGCACCGAGCATTGGTGCAAACAGAATGGTCTCACCTACCTTGGAGTAGATTTCTCTACTTCTCCTTTAGGTAGAGCACCTCCAAGGCCGGCACAGTGCCAAAAGGAAAAGGAAAGGATAAGGAGGGAGAACCAAGAAAATAGGAAGAAACTATTGAAAGCCCTCCTACTACTTTTGAGAAGCAAGTGGTCGACCTGGTGTCTCTAGGTAAAGAAGAAGAGACCACTAAATTTTAAACGGATACATCCACTCAGGATGTGGTCACAACTACAACTACTAAGGTACCCACCATTCCTTCTTCTTCTCCTTCTCTTCCCCCTGTCATTGAAGCATCTATTCCTATGGATGTGTCTTCTTCTCTCCCTTCCTCCCTTCCATCTCCCACCTCTTCCATCTTCTCCTCTCTCACGGATCTGTCACCTAGTGTTCCCTCCATCCCATTATAGATCCCTTCCATCTCCATGACCTTTTCTTCTCCTGTAGTAACTCCAGGCCCCACAAGCAGCAACGTGTTGGACTCCTTGTCGATGCCACCACCAAGTGTCTCAACATTCTTCCCTGTGGCCTCTTCAGTTGCTTCCCCTTTCACCCCTGTTTCCTCTTCTATTCCCTCTACTCCCACTCCCATAAGTCCAAGCTGGATTTCTGACCATCTGAGCCAGCACAAGAGAAAGGTTCCCATCACACCCATGGACTTCTCCGTCATTCCAAAGAAGGGACCCAAGAAGTAGAAAGCGATAACTCACTTTTCAAAGAGCACTTTGGGGGAGAGAGTCATGGAGATTGCATATCTGGATCCCACCAAAGAAAAGAAAGATCTGTCTCCTACAGACTTTACAGTGACCCAAGTCACGATGGGAACCTCATCTGAAAGCCTACAAGGAGAGGCCTTGTCTGCAGTAGATGCCCTTTGCAAGAAGCTACAAGAAGCAAAAGAGGAGAAGAGAATACTCAAGGAATAAAATAAACATCTTCTCCAAGCATTGCAGAGAATGGGCAATGCTCCTCCTGTGACTGCCGCCGAACCTACTGAAGTTCTCAGCCAGGACAAAATAAATGAATATGCTAAGATTGGTGAACAAGGTGCGGCAGTATCCTCCTGGATAGAGTGAATCCTCAGAGATAGTGAGGAAATGATTAAGAAATTCACAGTGCTCTACCAGGATATTGATCAGGAAAATAAGGAGCTACAAGTAGTAGCAGTTTCCCTCTCTGAGGAGTTGGACAATGCCAGGTTGTAACATGAAACATTCCAAGCAATGGCTAACTGCTCTGCTGACGACCTATTAAAGGTCGGTGTCATCGATCACCCGCAAGCACACAATAAAGCTCTTGTCACTTTAGATTATCGGGTTGATCAAATGGAATATATCCTAGAAAGGATAGATAAAATCAAGGATGAAGCCCTAGATGCACGATTCAACATGGAGCAGATAGATTACAAAGATGTCTCCAGGGATGCTCAGTGAATTGTTCACCTTGAGGGAAGCAGACGATACATTTCAGTGCTTCAAAGCCATCGTCACTCAAGGTTTGGCACTAGAGGTCACTTTTGACCAAGAATCAATCAATAACCTTCTGGCTTGCCGCGATTTCATTGGCTTCTTGATCGAAGCATGTGAGGAATACGCCGGGTTACCTGACAAGCTCAAGAATGAAAAAGAAACTTGCAAAGTCATTGGTGACCATTTCAAAGGTCCAGATCATAATCAACTTCAGTCAATGATCAGCAAGTTTATGGAATACCGAGCTCAGTGTCACATCGCCTCTCCTGATCAGAAGCAAGACACTCCGTTTAAGCCAAGAGATGATGAGGAGTAGTTTCTCCTCTTGTGTATGCTTTGATCAATTTTGTAAAAAATATTTAAAAAGTATGTTGGCATTTACGATGACATCATCCATGTTGCACCATGGGATGTTGCCATCCAAAAACTTGCCCAAAGTCAACTTTTGACTTTTTAGATATTTTGTAGATATTTTGTAAATAGTGGTTGGTTTGTTTTTGTCTTCTTTCCTCTTCTCCTTCTATAAATATTGGAATACTTGTTGTATTCTAGGTGGACATTTTTGTATGAAAAAGAAGTGAGGAGAGAAAGAATTTGTGCTTCCTTGTAACAGAAGAAATATTAATATATATGTTCAAACTTTGTGCTCAATATATGTGTTATTTGCATCAAATCTTTCTTAAGTTAGATCTATGTTTTTATTCTATTGGATTCATTCCTACTATTGTCATATGTTCATCAGTATTGCTTTATTTTTTTATGCAAGTAAGTTTGACTCTATTTACTACCAGCCCAAAGCATAAACCTTTTGACCTTTCTGTCTTGGAATTCATTTCTTTTCTTCCTTCAGATCTACCCTCCTCCGTTCCTTCCTTCCTAATTTTTCTATTTGTTGTTGGAACTACCTCTACTGGGATGAGATCCCAAACCCCCTAAAGTTAGAATAGTGTAGATTTGCATGATTCCCTTGATAGATTATCAATAAACCGAGTTTCACTTTTTTGTCTCAAAGAGGTGCTATGCCTTGCACATTGGTGGTTTATTTCCCATGACCTGCCTAATCGACATATTTTCAAACCAACAATTTCGGGATTCACATCCCTTCTCTCTCTCTTCCAAAAGTCTATAGATTGGAATACTAGGCTCATTGTAAGGAGAATAGTTTTGAGTAGAAAAACTCTGTCATTTTTGTTTTGTGAAGCCAATGTGTTGCACAAAATTGTAGTGGACTCCTTGTATGGTGATCCATGCCTTTATTTTGTAAAATATTAAACTATGTACATCATGAAGCAATAGATGAAAGTTTGTGGATGTATCCTCCCTTGCCATGTTTGTTGCATTCTTCTTACCTCTTTAAATTCATTAAAATTACATTGTGTCTATTTTATTCTTTTGTAGGGATTCATTATCATTGTGTGTGTATGAAATATTTTTGTGAATGTAGTTTCTAGAGTGTGGAGAACTGTTATCACCCTCTCTAGTATGTACTTTTCTTCCAATTTCACACATTGGAAAGCTATTCTCATATCCTCATTCTTTGGTGTATCACTTTGCTTTAGTGTAGACCTTATTTCCATGCACTCTCTCTCCTGGTCCCTTGGAAAGTTAGATTCGGATAAGATAGTTTTTCCTACATTAGAGTAGATTGTTGTGGGTAGTTTAGGAGCAAGAACCAGCTTTTTCTCGGAGGTCTATCTCAAGTAGCAAGTCCCAAAACTTAGAGATAGTACCCATGTTACCCAGACACACCATGAGCTCAAGCATACAAAATTGTGAAAATCGAAGGGTGTTGCGATACGGTGATAACATTTTTGGCATGCTCAAAGTGAGACATTAAGAAGTTTTTATTTTTTGTAGCAAGTTTGATGTGATCTTATTGTGAAATTCCATCTTGTAATAGGCTTTGAAATAGCACATGTAGCACTCTAAAAGGTAGAATCCACTATTTCAATAGTCTAAACTTGGAAGATTCATCGAGAAGAATCGAAAAAATGTCAAGAACTAGAGAAGAGGGACTCTTTGTCTATATACACTTATCCCCAGAAAGATCAAGAAGGGAAAGAAGAGCTCAAAGGTCTCCATCTCCACCGAATAGAACCTTATCAACACCTCCACCTAGTAGGCCTTTCATTCAATCAACTAGAGTTCTTTGACCAATTAGGATGGCAAAATGAAATCCTTATGTCAATTTCACAAGAAACAACCCACTTGCTCTCAATGCAAAAATCCAATCCTAGTTGCAACGTTGAAGAACATTTCATATTTCACTAAAGAGAACCATA
This sequence comes from Taxus wallichiana var. yunnanensis, assembly GCA_018340775.1. Lineage (NCBI taxonomy): Eukaryota > Viridiplantae > Streptophyta > Pinopsida > Cupressales > Taxaceae > Taxus > Taxus wallichiana. The sequence continues at coordinate 743,606,235 of CM031237.1, read as the reverse complement.
CAACTTCGATTGACCACATCCAATACATTCCAAATGTCTGTATAATTCACGAAATTCCTGAAATGGACATTGTAGTTAAGTTGTTAGAATCCTCCTTTATGGTTTAAGCTTTACAATGGTTCAAAAGTATAACAATAGGATCTATCCAAAATTGGAACAATTTGTGCATAGCTCTTCAAAATCAAGTTGGAGAGAAGGAAAATAATTTTTCTTTGTTGGAACAACTAAACACAATCAAGAGAGAAACAAATGAGCAGATGGCTGATTTCAACTTCAGGATTCAAAGGACATGGGATAGAATTCTGCTTGCTATGAGACCGAAAACTGAAGGTGCCTTTCTATACTTCATAAAATATCTAAATTTAGATATTATAATGATGATACAATCCATGGGCAGTATAACTCTACCTCCAACCTATGACATTCCTATTAGAGATGAAAAATTCTTAATCCAAGCAAGTAAACTTGCACCTAGGCCACCTATTCCTCTCTCCCTAGAAATATGAATTATAAGCACTAGTTAAGCACCTACATTAGCTCCCATTCCTGCTCCTAGAAATCAGAGTTTGACTGAAGCTTATACCTCATCTTCTAGTAGCTCAAGCAAGCTCCAAGAAGTCATGAAGTAGCTACAAAACTTTGGTAATGAGTTGGTGACAATTAAGAGGCAGAAAGCTAAAAACATTATGTCATATCAGCCTCAAACCCAACCCAATAGACCTTTGTATCAGCCTAATAGACCACCTTCTCAAGTTGTAAATCAAAATCAAACAAAACATCTTGCGAATAGGCCATTTTAGCCTTCAATCCTAATGTTGTGTCCACATCTAGAGCCTTGGTACTAGTGTAAAATACCATGGCTCAAGAGTATGACTGGTGATTTCCATGATATCAACCTCATAACCAATATATGTGTTTCAATGGTGCTTTGAATAAAGCTCTTATGGTGACAAAAATAGGTGTGGCACATGGGAAAAGCCAAGAAGGAAATCAACAACAGGAAGTTCTTGAAGAAGTACCTCCGAATGAGAGAACACTTGTCAATTGGCAAGCTAAACATTTATGTGGTATAAATAAAGCCCCTTCTCAAAGTGTAGCAGCCAATACATAGTCTAAGAAGAGAAATATTGGAGAGGGACATTTATCCAATTCAAATGATCCACAACCCTCTATTACTCCATAAGGTATTAGTAGTCAAAGTGCAGCTCCCAATGTGCAAGGTCAACCCAAGCCACCTTCTAGACTAGCTCAAGTGTTGGTTGTAACAACCCATGTGCAAGAAAAAATTGTGCAAAGTAAGGGGCATAAAAAGATAGCTCATATCCATTCAACATTATTGAGTAGATGAAGAAAATGAATGTAAACATCTCAATGTGAGAGTCATTAGGTATCCTGGTCCAAATAGATCTATGGGTAAGTGCAGCAAGTTGGTGGAAAAAAAGTGGACATGAAAAACTATAATTCACCCGATCGCGGATCAAGCTTTCTACAGATTCGGGTATTTCTGAACCTAAAACCACTTTTGTAGTTATAAACCACGATCATTATCTTCTGAGACAAAAAAATACCTGTGTCCCCTCATTTTCCTCCATTTTCCCCTACAAAACTTGATTTATCCTCATCGTTGGCACTTGACCTTTGAATACCCCTTGCAAATTACTCTTCAGACTTTTGGATCACAAAATTTTCAATGATTCCACCAAGACCAAGAGGTAAGCACTCGATTTTGATCAAATTTCTTGCATTTTAGGTTATTTTTGAGATTTTCATGGGTTTTTCAATTTTTTGTCTATGTATACAATTTTTTTTTTTTTTTCAATTGTTCGAAAGCTCGTAATCCTACAAACCATCCAAACATTCCTCAAAACCTTCCAAACATTCCTCAAAACCCTACAAAATTTTTCAAAACCCTCTTCCAAACGTAGATCCACCTCCCATGGCTCTTTCTATTACCACAGAACCAACAGGAACACAAATTGATATTGTTGGAAGAAACTGACAAAAATAAAATTGCCATTGAGAACCTTAATCGACAAAAATAAAAATCATGCCACAAATCCATCCCCAATGACTTTAGCCAACACGTTGCAAACATTTATTGGTGAAGTCGACTTTGAAAACAACCAAAGAGATATATGGAATACCTTTAAAGGTGATTGTAGGTGGTGGTATACGAGATAAACTATCCCATGCGGATTTAAAAGACAAAAATTACAAAATACCATATTTGTGCATTATTTACTAACCCAAGAACCAATGCCCCCTCAACTACTTGAAAATTGGTTCCCAATACATTGATGCCATGATGATTGAATCAATATTTTTTTCGACCGATGGTGGATGGTTTTGATTATCTACCATGCAACAATAGTTAGGTTGCTCTGCTTTTTTTTGAAGAAATTATATTGCGAGTTCGGCTTAATGAAGTCCCAAATTCTTTTGACTTTTCTAATTTTGTTGGGTGAGGAGGTGGTTCTCGCATAGAGTATACCTAATGCACATGTTTTTCAACCAAGGATCCACCATGCCCCAAAACCCCACTACCTTGATTATCCCTCCTACAAAGTGAAGGAGGTTGTGGAGATTAACACACTACATGCACTAGGGAGCTCACCGACACTCGACCCAACATAGTGACCAAATTACATCCGATGATGTTGGTGGAGGTGTTATTTCTAGCACACCACACAACCGTGGATCATGTGGTTCCGTATGCAATGCAAAGGGCGAGACATCATTTGCTGGATCACTTGATTTCATTTCTCTAGATGAGATAATGGCGAGATGTTTTTGTGAACCGGTGCTAATGATCTTGGTCTTTCACATGTAAATGTCAAATAAATAATATATATATATATATATATATATATATAATAGTTTAATTCATTTAAGATATTAATATATATGTATTTGACTACGTCATGTACATACATGTAAAATCTAGTATTTTTTTATTTTAAATAGCAACATCTAGTCAAGGACACATTCGGCATCGACATGCTAGCTACTACGATTGAGCGTGTTACGGACGTAAGTTTTTAGTTACTTACATTTCAAATTTCATTTTATTGCGCTTTTATTATTAAATACATATTTTTAATGTTTCATGTGTACGTGTACATATTAATATGTTTGTCTTTTATACACAAAATCTGACAGTCATTATTTTCTTTGGGCACTAAGGCTACTTGACACATCTCACGTGACTTTTACACGTGTTAGTTTCTATTTACACTTTGTTTCTAATTATGGAAGTTCAATTGTGTATCTACTCTTATAGGAATTTTGGAGACTCGAGTAACATCGAAGCTTCCCTAGGATCATTAAACCTAAATTCTTACTCTTCCAGGCAATCATATGACAATAAGTAGTATTATTAACCTAAAATGGAGGATTATTGGGAAGATTGTGTCAACAAGATTAATGTTTATTACCGATACTTCTATAGAATGACATTACAACAAATAACAAAATTTCGTCTCTAATGGGTCATAAAGGACATAGAATATGATGCTAATGAGTTATTCAAAATGGGATACCTAGAGTCGATTCACTTTACACCTATCCCTCCTATAGAAAGCATATTAATACACTAGCTTCAGTCTGCAAAATTCCTCCAACGATAAAAAACGAGGTTCATTCAGAATATGCATGAACTCAACTATACTACTTTTCCTACTTATAGACAACCCCCTAAAAAAATTAGCTTCCTGAACAATATATTTCAAGTACCCAACTTCTTAGTGATACAAGTTCAATCGTTTCCATTATTGAAATAAAATGATGTTTTAGTACCATGGCTTTGAGCCATGTTCCACATTGTAAACGAACTTCTTCTAGATTAAAGAATTATAAAATAGACATGTTGAAATTAATATCTTTCAAGACAAGTTGACTATACTAGACATATTCAAAATTTTCAAATACTTGGCCAAAAATAGTCTCAATAAGGTGATTGACTTCCATATCTCACTAAATGTGTAGACTTATTATTTTCATGCATAAATAATTATGAGCCAAATTATTGGGAAGTGAGAAAGGATTCACGTACTCCATTAGCACAACTAAGAAAAGAATCTATTGATACTTACTTCAAAATCCATTTTTGTGAGGTTTATAATGACTTGAGCATTAATGGTGTGTTAACTTACAGTGACTTGAGCATTAATCTCTAAAGGAAATCAATTTTTCATGGCTTTAATTTTACAAATAGGGTAGATCCTAAGTATATGAGAGACTCTAAAACTATGATTTAAATGATGTTATTTTTAATGTCATCACATTTTTAATTGAAGTAAAAGGAGATAAGGTGATATGGTGTTTTAAGCCTTAAATATCTAGGTCATTTTTATCATCGGTATTCGACATAATTCATAGATTTGGGAAAGATAATCAATGATAAAGCTCATAAGAAACTAGTGGACCTCCGTCGATCTCAAACATTATTTATGCCTTCTAACCTTATCTATTGCATTGTAAATCTTAGATATTGTTGGTATGTAAAATTTCCCCGCATTTAACTAGACAACCCAATCAAGTTGTGAAATTGTCTCTTTTGTAAGATCAAATTGTATGGAAGATTTTGCAAGCCTCATGTGGTTTCAAAATACTAGGTTATATTAATTGGGAAGGTATATAATTCTACTTCACATGATAATATGCAATAAGAAAGGCATTAAGAGCATTGCACTAGTCTTGGGAATACATTCACTTCTGACAATTTTTGTAGAAAAATGTTACTCTCAATCATAAAAGGAAAATAAACTTGGGAAGAAGATATTAAGAGCCTTGCTTGGTTTCTATTAGAAAATTAATACATTTGTCTATTATGTGTCGATTATGATTTGGGTTTATTATGTGGAAGTCATGTATATTCATATTGATCTCATACATGTTTTTGTATAGCTTATGACTTCCAAAAATACTCCTCCCTATATGTAGACAGGAGGTTGTTGTACATGTTGTCATAACATCTGCAGATCCACTAACTCGTAAAAATTTTCAAATTTATTAAATTTTTGAAGAATTTTTCTTATTACTTATCTACAATATCAATTTTTGTACATGAAATATTTAATTTGAACTATTTGTTTGTATGTAGCCTTCCCTCGTGAGTCTACCGTTGACCCAAGAATGCGTTGACAAAAAATTGATAGAGATCTTGAGATTGTGGTAAGATTTCACTGCATTATAAATTCTAAGTTTCTAAATTTTGAATGTAGTTTAAAAATTTGGGTATTTAAAACTTGTTGTTTATGAATGTTCAAGCTAGGTTGCAGGCCTACTTAGAGATGCCTAGGACCACACAGATGAAATCTGTAGTGGCATCTCCGTCCACTACATCCACATGTTGTGGACATGCTTCTTCTAGCAAGGAGAAGAGAGGGAAGATGTTTCATGATTAGACTCATAAGACTCGGATGTGTATATATATATATATATATATATATATATATATATCTGGTCCTATTTCATGATTCTTCATATAGTCCATGTATAAATAATATTGAAAGATACAATCTTTTATAAATTATAATTTAAAATATTTTAATATTATAATAATTTTATTATAATTTAAAAGTTATTATAATTTTGAATATTGTATTTTAATGAATTATAACAAATTTATTACCAATTCTAATATTGTATTAAATTTTAATTATAAAGTTATAATTTAACTCAAATTTATAATTTATTTATAACTTATTATATTATAAATTATATATAATTTATAATAAATTAACTATATTATGTAATTTATAAATTATAAATTAATTAAATTATAATATTAATAAAATTTATACTAAAATAAAATTATTTTCAATTACAATAGAATACACACACACACATATACATACACACACACACACACACACACACACACACAGAGAGAGAGAGAGAGAGAGAGAGAGAGAGAGAGAGAGAGAGAGAGAGAGAGAGAGAGAGAGGATGACATGTTGGATGTAAATGCCACCCATTTTTATAAATGTTTGTAGGAACTTTTTCTTTGATGAAAATGATCTTATATTTTATTAATTCAATATGATACAAGATAAATTTCAACAAAAAAGTGGGCGGTGTAAGAGCACGCCCCAAAACCACAAACAAAGCTAGGCCAAGCCTAGAGCAACGAGAGTCAAAGTAGGCTAAGCATAGGAAAGTACACAAAAATAGGCATCACCTAAAAGAAGACAAAAAACATAATCAAGCAGCAATAGTAAACATGCCCAAGGTGGGTAGTTCATGATCATCTGGCCACCTCGAACTAGGCAAGTCCTTGCCATCCTCTTGAAGTTCCCAACCAAAAACAACTTCTTCCTATGGGTGCGCTTGCCCATGAGTAGGAATGGCAAGGTTGAGGTGGGGGAATTTTTCTGATGGGGGTGGTTATGGTGGTGGGTTCCAAACATCATAATGTGAAGCAGCGGAAAGAGAAGATCCCCACCCATGCTGATGAGATGGTGAGACCCAACCCTATTGGTGAGCTGATGAAGGTGGCGGAAAGCCATGACCATGACAAAAGTTGGTGAGTAACTACTCGATGCAATGGGCTTGAGGAGCAATGAGCACGATGCTTTGAGACTAGTTGTTCCTACCACCATGAGCGGAAGGCGAGGAAGGCTTGGTTGGAGAAACATGAACTCGAGCAACATTACATGGGGCTTCCCCCCTATGGCACAATAGGGTTTGGAGGTGATCTACCTCCAGTGTAACCTTTTTGGCCTTAATTTATATTTACATAAGAACATTGGAGATCATCATAAAGTTATTGTAAATGGAGAAATATTGATCATCTACATAATTAACAAAGATTTTTTTTTTTCTTTCCATTTCAAAAACAAAATCTCCCCTCTGAAAACATGCCAAATTTGGGTGAACATAGGAAGAAGCTTGGGATTGTCTCCCAAAAGGATATGTTTCCAATTGAAGCAATGAGGCCATAAAGGAAAGAAAAATGAATGGATCTAGTTTCGTGGAATTTTGTGATTTTGGAAAAAATGAGAAAACTTGCAAGATTGTTCCCAGATGGCCACAAAAAATACATTTGGGAGCTGGGATCCCAATTTGAACAAGACGAGCCCCAATAGGAAGGCCTTGGTGAAGTTTAATCCAAAGGAAATGAGAAATATTGGGCTTCACACATAGATTCTAGATAGTTTCAAACCGCATACTCCAGGTAGACATCATGGAATGAATTCCTTGACATGTATTTTGTCTATCCACCATGGCAAATGAGACGAGAGCCAACGATAGCCTTTGTTGGATTTGTGATTACAGAATGGGGTATCTACATACAAATTCTAGTCCATCCACCATGGGAGAGAGGAATGCACACCAGTCTTATGCAACATGTGGTCATGAACAAAATTGATCACAGTGATAAAAGTATGTTGGTCCTAGTTGGAAAGACGAAATAGAGTTTTGAAATCCAACGAAGAGAACCAGGATTGAGTAGCTTTGTAAAATAAGTCCTCAATGGTGCGAATTATGGATTTTAAGAATTTGATCTCGGAGATTCCTAGGTCCTCTTCTAAACACTTATCTTGAGATTGAAAAATCAGCAACCAACGAGAGAGATTTTGGTTGACAAAAATCCGGCCATTTCAAAGCCATCCCCTTCCATAAAATCCAAGGCTAACTACATTCCCAAGCTTTCCAAATTATCTTAAGCATAAATTTGCCAATTTTTTTGACGAGGATTTGGGGTAGTGAGAGATTGAAAACCACCAATCCTCTCCATGGCCATAAGGGAACCTTTACCAATATCGTTTCATATAAGAAATTTCCAAGATTCTTGCTAGTAATGCTTGATAATCCATTTAGCATTAAGAGGTTTTCCTTGGCGTTGAATGTGAATAAGGTGAGAACCCTAAAATTTTGAGGCAAGAAAAAAATTTCCCAAGCTACCCGATGAAAACCTTTTCCTGTAGAAGCATTAGCCCATAAGAAAGCTTTGAGTAGTTTTTCTAGCTTCTGGATGGAATCTTTGGAAGGAACCCAACATGACGAGTAGTAAACATGTGTGGCTGCAAGAACTTTGGAATAGATTTGGAACTTTCTAGCCAAAGATAAAGGCCTAGTGATCCAATATTCCAACTTTTTTGCCACCCGTTGAATGACATATTGCCATAGCTCAAACGGGAGGCTTGAAAAGTGTTTGTAGTAACTATCGGTGTAGATGCAATTCAATTCTATATTCTTTCTAAAATTTTAACATCATTTCATGTAGAATTAATGTAAAAATACCACACATTATATTTTTATGAAGCCTCAAGATGGCCTATGAAGGAGGGCACACAATATGTGTATATTGAGTAAATCCCGCAACAATTTTGACAAGCGAAAAACAAGAGGTATTGACATTGTTTTTGTTAACAATTGCAATCTAAAAATTTGGGTTACAATATTTCTTTTCTAAAATCCAAGATACAGTGGGGATTCATTTTTTTCCACAATATTTTTGCATACCATATATAAATTTTACTATTTTAAACACCAAGACCATTTTTCCTAACCCTCGCGTACATTTGTCGAGGGTCGATTTAAATAAGAAAAGTAAAAAATGACCACAACCAATGTTGTGGAGCAATGGTGGGCCACGTGTCTATTATTTTGTAGGTCCTATGTTTGATCCCACGTGAACATGCGCGAGACTCCACCGAGACCCACACAATATTTTCTATCTACCGAATACGTTTGTTGATTTTTTTATCACATCTTTGATGTTTGATTGCAATGACACTAAAAGAGGAATGTTGCCCATCACACAATCGAGGATTTTGTTGGCTCACAAGAGGGTTATTCCAAAGATAATTTGAACAGAGATCAATGAATTTACTTAACAATTTTTTGGATGTGGCCAACAGGGGGGAACTAAGCCCTAGGCAAACTAGGCAACTGCCTAGGGTGCAAGCAATCAAGGGGCACCTAAATCTAAATATTTTCAATATGTTTAACTCGAATTGAAATAAACATTAATATTTTTACCTTAAGTCTATATTAATTGACCCTTGCATTGATATTATTATAAAGTAATATATATTCTATGCATACACATAAAAGGTACTATAATATTTTTGTAATTAAAAATAACAATACATCTTCTTAAGCTCATACAATTTTGTTGGTATTGTTACTCATTCTCTAATGTAGCTCTAGATAATTCAAGTGTGTAATTTTTTCTCAGAAAATGTTCGTGTATTGTTTATAATGTCACTGGTATAGCTATTAAAGACAAGTATAATTGAAGGAAAAATTATTTAATTCTCTATTACTAATGTTTTGGGGAAATGTCTCTTTTTATGGAGGAATTAGTAATTTTGGTCCAAATACCACTCTTCACAAAATTATGGACGCTACCTCAAATTAATTCTCTCCATCCACAGATTATTATTTGTTCTTATTTGATAATTTTATAGGATGTTTTTATTCCTTTTCTATACCAATTTCTCTAAATTAGTGATTAATTATGATCCTTATGAAAATTATAAAGTACAATAATGTACATAGATTTTATTTATTTATTTGATGAGGAAAAATTATTAACTAAAATTTTAAGAGGGGCGTCCACTTCATTTATTGCCTAGGGCACTCTTAACCTTTAATTCGGCCCTAGTCGCCAACAATTGAAATTTATAAATATTTGGCATTCATCTTGGAAATTCACTTGATATCAAAACGAAATGGTCTCCAACATAATCTTAATAGTAATCTTACACGATTGTAATAGTAAGACATTGGGATACATGAAAGAACACTACCTCTCCATTTCATTATAGTCTTTCATATGAGTCTTAAATACTAATTTTCAATGTACAAGGTGCATTGCGGAAAACTTGTATGCCATGAAAACCACTCACTCAAAATAAAAACAAGGGCGATCATATTTGAAAAGAGTATAAATTATGTACTAATTTATGTATGAGTTTCAAATCCGCCACACGAGATATAATATCATTCTTACAAATAACAACTTGTCATATTGTTTTTCCAAATGCCTTCTTTTAGCTCGATTCTACTTTCATACACAATTTTTTTTTGGCAATAGTTATTGTTTGTTTCTTCAAACCTTTCTCCTTTTTCTCAAAAGCCTAGGATTTTATTTTCCATTTATTCATAGCCTAAGCGTGTGTACTTCAAAGAAATCAGGTAACACTATGAATGATTTGGGTAGAAACTTTTGACCAAAAACATACCATCCTCCACATGGCTAATTTCTTCCACTAGAACTTGATTTTTATATGGAGCATATTATTATTCTAATGAGAATACTCTAATTATATATTGAAATAGAAAGCAAAATAAAAACTAAAAAAATGGCGACTCTGCTTTAGTTTGAAAAGAACTAAATGGAAAATTTGTTATCCATCATAAGAAGAACATTTATATTGTAGAATATGAACAACAAATGTCAAATAGCAAAGCTTTGTTTTTAGGAGTTAGGGACAAGTTGGCACACAATTGTTGACACGACACACCATATCTATTTAATGAGAAAAAGTTTCATAATTTTATACTTCCTAATAATTTTATATTTTCTAATTTTAGTGTATGTATTTATTTGACATCATCATATTTAGTGTATAATTTTGTATAGGAATGTTACTATCTAAGCTACATGATTGATGTTTCAAGTTGGATAGTCTTTCATTCTTTAGTCAACTTCAAATGGTCTATAACCCCCATTGATTCTACTTCACTCTTCTTGTTTCGTTCATTGTTTTGTGTGGGTGGGGGTGTTTTCTTGAGATGTGTTGGTCCAAAATCATGCCGCTTGGGCGAGATCTATGGATAAACGAGCCAACAGTGTGCAGGGCGTAGCCCCTCTTTGAGTCAACAAAGCGAAATTGGTTTATTGCTATTCTACCAGCAGGAATCTATGCAAGTCTCACAATATTCCGCCTTCGGGGGTTTGGGATCTCATCCCAGTAGGGTGTTTCCGATTGCGAAAAGAAAGAAATGAAAGAGAGGATGAAGGAAGAACAGTCCGAAGGAAGAAAAGAAATGAATTCCAAAGCGAAAGGTCGGAAGGTTTATGTTTTGGGATTGGTAGTAAACAAGCCAAACCTACTTGCATAAACGAAAAGCAATACTTGATGAATAAATGACAATAAAATAGAAGCAAGATTTAATGAGAATGAACACACGATCTAACATAAGAAAGATCAAATGCAAATAATACATGTATTCAGCACAAAGTCTAAATATTGTATTAATATTTTCTTCTATTACAAAAAGCTCAAAGTCTTTTCTCCTCACTTCTATTTTTCATCTGAAAGATATTCACTCATGCCCAATACAACAAGTATTGGGGTATTTATAGAAGAATGAGAGAAAGGAAGGCAAAAAGGAGCCAACCACCTACAAAATATCCAGAAAATATCTAAAAAGTCAATAGTTGACTTGGGCAAGTTTTTGGATGGCAACATCCCATGGTGCAACATGGATGAAGTCATCATGTATGCCAACATGCTTTTTAAATATCTTACAAAAATGATCAATGGATCCTAAGAAGAAACCACTCTTTAGTGTAAAAGGGCGCACTTTCAAAGCATGTCGACAGAACTTATCGGCGCCTTTGGCGCACTCTTCATCATGTCTACAGGACATTCTCGCGCCCTTTGGTGCACTCTTTTAAAGCATGTTAACATGAACTTATCAGCCCCTTGGCGGACCTTTTTCGTGTCACATGAACTTCTTCAGCCTTTTGGTGCACCTTTTTCGTGTCAACATGAACTTCCTTGCGCCTTTGGCGCACCTTTTGTCGTGTCAACATGAACTTCCTTGCACTTTGCGCACTCTTCAGCATGTTGACAGAAATTATTCGCGCCTTTGGCACCATTCAGCATGTCAACATGAACTTATCAGCGCCCTTTGGCGCACCGTTTTTTGTGTCAACATGAACTTCCTTGCGCCCTTTGGCGCACCATTCAGCATGTCAACATGAACTTATCAGCGCCCTTTGGCGCACTCTTCAGCATGTCGACATGAACTTATCAGCGCCCTTTGGCGCACCTTTCAGCATGTCAACATGAACTTATCAGCGCCCTTTGGCACACTCTTTTCAAAGATGTCGACAGAACTTATCGGCGCCTTTTCAAAAAGACTCAAAATGGCTAAGTCCTTAAAACTTGATTTTCGGAAGAGAATTTTGGGCTTCTTTCGAACGTTGTCAAACTTCCTTGGGGCCAAAACAAAATTTTTGGGTATGGTTACCTGCAAATTGCCCTTGACAATTTTGCAGGATAACAGCTGGCTCTTTCTGGGGACTATCTTTGAGTGAAACTTAAGGGTAGAGAATCCCAGATTTTCATGTGCCTATCCATTGGGTTGGAGAGTCAAAAACAAGGGTGACCGGAGGGCGAAAAAAGGGAACACACAACAAACAAAAAGCAAACACATGACAAAAACAAACACACAACTAAAGCAAACTGTACAAAGAAGAGAGCAAGCTCTACTTCCTGAAGATTTTTAGATGCTGCCCGCTATAGGGAAGCGGGAGTTCAGTTCCATCCAGATACGAGAGATAGAAGCTATTCTCTCCATTGAGCTGCTTGATCTTGAAAGGTCCTCTCCATAGGGAATCAAACTTTCCGTGCATGCCCTTTGGCTCTCTTCGCTTGTCCCACAAAAGGATGAGGTCTCCCACTAGATATTTCTTTGCTTAGCTTTTTATCGAACAATCTCTTGACCTGATTCTGATGTTCGGTGATCTGTCGACCACTCTTACTCTCTTTTCTTCGAGCTCTGTCAGATACATGATCCTCTTTTCAAGAGAATTTTGGAAAGTTTCATCTTCAATTGCTCGTGCCAAGCGCAGAGTAGGGATTTCATCAGAAATGGGAAGCTTGGCATCAGTGCCATATAACACTTGAAAAGGTGACATACCGAGAGACCTCTTGGGAGTAATGCGATCTACCCACAAAGCATCATATAATGACTTGTGCCAGGACCGCCGATTCTCATCCACTTCCGCTGATGATGTCACAAGTTCTTATTACTGGATTTTGCCTGGATGGTGCCCGAGACCTTGGGATTATAGTGCCTCTATTTCTGACGAAAGGGTTTGGCACCTTCTTTCAATGGGATGTCGTGTTGGACGTCCTTCGGCTTAAAAGACTTTAGATTGGCATAGGACCATGCCAATACATCCATGTATTTCTTCAAAGAACTTGAAGAATTTCCGCTTCTCTTAGGTGTGCAACATTTTTTGACGTTCACAAACTACGGATGTTCTACCAAACCTAAATTGACCGGTTCAGTTTCTGGGGATGAGCTAGCATCATCTCACCTTTTCTTTTTTACAAAATGGTCGATCATACAACTCGCCTAAAGAAACCGCCCTTCCAAGAAACCAAGCCATTCCATCAATTTTATTTCCTTTGAGTTGACATAATGCCGTCATTCCCTTCAGATTCATCGTCTTGATTGGTGACTGATTCGCGGCACATAGAAGTGGATCCTTCAAAGTGCAATTCCTTAAAATTTTCCGCCTTCTCCAGAAAGGCAATGAGTTTATTGTCATCGTTGAATACTTGCCAATGCTGAGAATTATCTCGCACACTTGGGCGGAAGACCACCTCAATGGTGTATTTGTTTGTTTTCAAACCTGGGTGAGGTAGCATGAGGGATGCTGAAACGGCCAATGAATCAACCATGTCATTCTGGGCTCTTGGAATGGATTCAATTGAAAAAGCATCAAATTCTTCAATGTTGTCCCACACCGCATTACGGTAATGCCTGAGCCTCTCATTCTTCACTTGATATATCCTTTTAACTTGATTTAACTAGCTCTGCATCACCTTGCACTTTCAGATTTTTAATCCCTCTTTCCTTTGTGGCTTGCATGCCAAGTAGCAGAGATTCATACTCAGCAGTATTATTTGTGTTGAAGAACTGCAACTTGAAAGAGAGAGGAATGACCTCCCCTTTGGGAGATATTAACACGGCTCCGGCACCACATCCACTGGTTGCGCAACTACCATCAAACTGCAAAGTCCAGATCTTATTAAGATCTTCTTCTTGAACGAGAACAACCATTTTGTCGGACTCGGTAGACAAGAAATAGTTCCCCATCCCTGATGATTCAAAAAGAATTTGAGCTTTGGGGTCCTCAGAGTTAGTAACCAAGTACTTCTTTTGTGATTCTGGCTCCAAGGTCTGCATTACACCTTTGATGGGGATTCTAGCTTTAGACCAGTCCATATGAATTTCCCCACCAACTTCGCTGCAAAAACTTCTTCCCAGCAAAATTCCGTAGGCTGCTGGAATATCGGCAACAAGGACGGTCATCTTTACTCTTTTCTCTGGGAACGCCACAAATGTAAATTGCACATCTTTGATTTGACCAATCAATGGAACCTGCTTGGTTTCCAAGGAATAACATCTACCAAAAGGCTTGGTAAGGGTGAGGCCCAAAGCATGGGTGACTTTTGCCGGCATGACGTTATCAGAAGCTCCCGGAATCAATTATGCAGTTACTCAACTTGTGACCATTGATTAGGAGGGAGAGATAGAAAGGCTCTATCTTGCCTAATGTAGATGTTGAGGCAACATTTATGTGGGATTCAGGAGGAGTGGAAAGGATTCCTTTTGGGGAAACCTGATTAGATATAACAGCTTGACTTTGAATATACTTAGTCAATCTTACAAGTTGTTCGAGATTTGACTGAAGGTACTCGGCTTCAGACATTTGGATCTTGGTCTTTTTAGCATGATCTATGATATCAAATGCGGCCAAGGGTTGGGCTGGTGAAGGAATGAGTCCCTCACTTCGTGATGGTGGAATAGGATTACTGGTCTTGATAGGAATATGAGAGGACTGATTTGGAGGAGAGATGGGGGGAAAATATTTCCTTGTAAAAGATTTAACAGGGAGTTGAGTAGGAAGAGGATTACCTCTTTTAGCAATGATCGGAGGCGTGTTTGACACGGCCTTATCCTTCGCGCACATGGGCAGCGACTTCTGCTTCTTTTCCTTGCGAACGGGTAAAAACAACGTATGACTGTCCGCTTGCATATCCCTGGGTACCCTCTTCTTCATCAGATTCTTCCTCATCAAATTCCATATACCCGATAGTAGAGTCGCCAGTCGGCTCACCGACATCTTGATCATCTTCACCTTGAGATGAAGGTTCTTCATAATCTTCTCCTCTTCTTCAATTTCGGCCAAAGCATTGACCGGAGGAGCCTCAAGCGCCAACCGCGGAGCAGTTGCGGGTAAGCGCGGCCTTTGTGAAACATTGTTAGGAACGAAATTCCTCCGTGGAATATCCCGGTATGAGGAACTGGGGGAAGCTTGGGCCAACTGCTTCTTTAATGCAAGCAAGTCGTTTGCCATCTTTTGAAAGGCCGGATCAGATGAAGTAGTGGAAGAAGGGCCCGAAGATTTAGGCTTGGAGGATTCCCTTTTCAATTTTCCAGATATTATCAAATTATCTTCAATTCGGATGGTAGTGGCACACGGCGAGAATCAAGGTAGCCACTTGTTCTTGCAGGAGCAAGAAACTTACTTTCGAGCTCATAGTGTTCACAAAGAAACACTTCTGATTTTCCGGTGTTGGAAGCATGGCAACAGGGACACGGTTGATTAATGCATTGAACCTGGTGATAAAATCACGCATGGTCTCATTGGCCTCCTTCTTCAGGTGAGTGATCTGTGATAATAAAGCAAATGCATCTTCCGAAGGCTTGTACTTGTCTTCAAAAGCATCCCACAAGGTGGCCCAACTGGTAATAGATCCACCGGTAAATGCTGAAACCATTCAGCTGCAGGCCCTTGTAGAGTTTCCAGAAAAAGGCGAACCGACACATCCTCATGAGTTACATCTAGAATACTGCATGACATGATGAATGCAGATATGTGTGAATCCGTGCTTTGATTTCCGCTCCCGTCGAATTTGGGAAAATTCTTTCGGTTTCCGTGAGGGAGCGCGTGAACTGGATGTGGCAGAGCCAAGGGACCCATAGCATTTCCCCATGGTACCACCATTTTTTGAAAGGCTGGAAAAAGAACACGGGCTGGAAGTGTGGTTCCACTGAGCAACAAGGCGCTACAAAGGGACGAGGAGGCTCCTTGTGAAAACTGATTCTTTCGTGGAGGTGAGGCACTTCTGACTGACCGATCAGTTGAACTTAGCGTTAAAAAAATGTGCCGGTGTTACGCTGAAATTGTGCCTTTGAAGCAGATCAAAAGTGGGATCGGCTTCTCCACGAGCTCTCCTGCTACGAGTAAATGGTTCACCCGCCAACGTACCTTCCAGATCTGCGATGTTGTGAAGCAGATTTAAAATTTCTTTTTGGGTGTACTTGCTGATTTTAGTTTTCTCGACAAAAACCAGCAGCATGTACTTTTCTAAATATTTAAAACTATCCTCTTCGAAAAATCGATTGCGGTTAATGACAAATAATAAGGGATAAAATGATAGTGAAGATTAGCAAGCTGATTTTCTGATCTAAATTTGACTTTTTCAAAGAGTTTGAAATTTTTGGTAAACAGTCAAAAACTCAGATCTACGGCAAAATACGGATTTTTATAAAAACTCAACGAACTAAAGATCTCCAACTAGGCCAGATCTATGGATCTCAGAAGAAAATTTTCAATTTGGAGCACTTTTGCAAAAAAATTGGATTTTTAACAAAAAGTGCAGATTTGCAAACAGGCAGTGATTTTTCTGATTTTTCCAGATTTTCTATCCTACCATTATCATAGATCTGATAGATCTGTTCGATCCCCAGCAGAGTCGCCAAAATCGTTGGTCCAAAATCATCGCTTGGTAGATCTATGGATAAACGAGCCAAAGCAGTGTGGGGCATAGCCCCTCTTTGAGTCAAAGTTAAACTGGCGGTTTATTGCTATTCTACCAAAGAGGGAATGTGTAAGTCTCACAATATTCCACCTTCGGGGTTTGGGATATCATCCCAAGTAGGGTTATTTCCGAATGCGAAAAGAAAGGAATGAAAGAGAGGATGAAGGAAAGATCAGTCCGAAGGAAGAAAAGAAATGAATTCCAAAGCAGAAAGGTCAAAGGGTTTATGTTTTGGGATTGGTAGTAAACAGAGCCAAACCTACTTGCATAAACGAGCAAAGCAATACTGATGAATAAATGACAATAAAATAGAAGCAGATTTAACAGAATGAACACACAGATCTAACGTAAGAAAGATCGAATGCAAATAATACATGTATTCAGCACAAAGTCTAAATATTGTATTAATATTTTCTTCTGTTACAAAAAGCTCAAAGTCTTTTCTCCTCACTTCTATTTTTCATCTGAAAGATATTCACTCATGCCCAATACAACAAGTATTGGGGTATTTATAGAAGAAGGAGAGAAAGGAAGGCAAAAAGGAGCCAACCACCTATATCTAAAAATATCTAAAAAGTCAACAGTTGACTTGGGCAAGTTTTTGGATGGCAACATCCCATGGTGCAACATGGATGAAGTCATCGTGTATGCCAACATGCTTTTTAAATATCTTACAAAAATGATCAATGGATCCCAAGAAGAAACTACTCTTTAGTGTAAAAGGGCGCACTTATCAGCATGTCGACAGGAACTTATCAGCGCCCTTTGGCGCACTCTTCAGCATGTCGATAGGACATTCTCAGCGCCCTTTGGAAATGGGCGCACATTTCAAGCATGTCAACAGGAACTTATCAGCGCCCTTTGGCGCACCTTTTCGTGTCAACATGAACTTCCTTGCGCCCTTGGCGCACCATTTGTCGTGTCAACATGAACTTCCTTGCGCCTTTGGCGCACCATTTGTCGTGTCAACATGAACTTCCTTGCGCCTTTGGCGCACCTTTTGTCGTGTCAACATGAACTTCCTTGTGCCTTTGCGCACTCTTCAGCATGTCGACAGAAATTATCAGCGCCCTTTGGCGCACCTTTCAGCATGTCAACATGAACTTATCAGTGCCCTTTGGCGCACCTTTCAGCATGTCAACATGAACTTATCAGTGCCCTTTGGCGCACCATTCAACATGTCAACATGAACTTATCAGCGCCCTTTGGCGCACCGTTCAGCATGTCAACAGGAACTTATCAGCGCCCTTTGGCGCACTGTTCAGCATGTCAACAGGAACTTATCAGCGCCCTTTGGCGCACTCTTCAGCATGTCGACAGGAACTTATCAGCGCCTTTTCTGAAAAGACTGAAAAATGGCTAAGTCCTTAAAACTTGATTTTCGGAAGAGAATTTTGGGCTTCTTTCGAACGTTGTCAAACTTCCTTGGGGCCAAAACAAAATTTTTGGGTATGGTTACCTGCAAATTGCCCTTGACAATTTTGCAGGATAACAAGATGTCACCTAGTTTGGTCAATTTATTTTATTTCTATATATATATTTTTAAATTAGAATTTTCACAAGCTTGTAGAATAATAGAGGTAAACCTTGCGGGCTAAAGCATTATTAAATTGGTAAAAACTATTTAATTTTGAACTTTTGTGGCTTCGTTTTCTTTTCAAGTATTTATTAGAGTTACTAATTCACTCATATATAAGATTTGTGTAATGTTTTCTATAGTGTAGGTTTAGGTGAGTCACTTGTAACTTCTTTTTAAAATAAATTTATTATTTATAAAGTCCTTATAATTTTTATTATTTGAGTGGTGTTAAGTTGATGTTGGTTTGATAAACTAAAATTTAGGATTTATTTCCCAATAATATTGTAAAAACTAGCAATAAAACATTGAACTATGTTACTTGAGATGGGGAATATTTGTTCTCACTCCTATGTTATAGTCTTTTTACATATTTTGATGGAACCATAATTAATGTTTGACAATAATTAATAAAATGTTGGGGAAATATTAATTGAATTCATTCTATATGTAAATCAAGGCATTAAAAACTATATGGGATATACCCACCTTACGTTCTTTATGTGTGAACTAATTTTATGATATTGGATTTGGTATTTCGAGGTGGAATCGGATTTTGTATTTTAAGGTGGAATTCAATTATTTAATGTAACTCAATTTTTTTTGTTGATGTTTATTCAACTATATCAAATATATAAACAATTCATATTTGATTGAATTGAATTTTTATAATTTTGACATGTATGTTATAATTTTAAAGGCATGTCATGAAAATGCATTTATTTTCACTTTTTGTAAATAAATTGAGATTTTAATTTAAAATAAATTTAAGCATTAAAGGAATAAAACTTTTTGTATTTAGTAGTACTTGGACTATTTTCCTAGAACACAATCCCTTGACTCATAATTTATTTTGATGTTTGGGTCATTGCACTTAGTGATCCCTAGTGGACAGTTTATAAATCAAAAAAATTCAGCAATAAACCAATAATCAAGTGATATAGTTGTTATTTAATTTCTTTAAGTGTTCAAAAATTTATGAACTATGTAATAATCGAAGTTAATAAACAAGCCACTATTAATTCTTTGTGTTTCTCATACTTTTACATGGTATTGCACGCTTATTAAAATTACAACAAAAGTGAAATATTTTCTAAAATGTGTACAATGATTTGAAGATGAAACGTATTTAAATATTATTATAAAATTTGTTTCATAATATTTCATAGTTCCCATAACTATATCACTACGCTTTTGGTTGTGCTACAAAGCATTGCCATTGTTGTGGTTGAAATTCATCATTTCAATTAATTTTATATCGGTATTTTTAGTTTTAGTAAAAAATATTTCCTATATTAAATTTATTCGGTAGATTGTAAAGTTAAATAATTATATTATAATAAATAATAAATATGTAAATAAATTGAAGAACACTATGTAAAATTATAAAGCCTTAAATTAAACTTATTAAACAGAAATTAATTCATTAATGAAATAACCTTAAATATAACTAACTAAACAAAATTTTATTAAAATATTGAAGAGAGCAACATTTTGTTGAAATACATACATTATAGTAAGGCTTCCAATCCCTTTGTAGAAGAATATTATGTTAACCCAATTTATCTTAGAATTAAATAACCCAAATGTAGAGCTACTTGGCTAATAGAATGGTGGGTATTTGAAAATACTTTAACAAAAGTATGTCGTAGCTGTATCTTCCAAAAAAACTAAGATTCTCTTCTATAATTTCTGTGACATTATCTTATTCGTATTCAACGGTATTTAGAAAAGAAGGCACATGCAAAAGCAGAAAAAGAAAGAAGAACTTTGATAAATGGCTGCAAATAAATGTCACTGTGGAATTCAATATTATATATGTGTTGGCGGGTGGTGGCGAATCTAACATGTATATATATTGCCCACCTAACATGTATATATTATAGTGGGGCCTTTGGATTGTACCCACGTTCAAGCAATCTATGCATTCATTGAATCCTCAACTTTCAAAACAACATTGATCTTCACAGAGTGGACAAAACTCTGTGTTGTACAACATTCCTACATAAACACCCTTTGATCCCCTGGATACAACGAAAACAAATATCTCATCACTGTAACAAATATCTCCACTAAGATTTGGAAGACTAAACTAAAACACTATTGCCTTTTAAATTGTTGTCACTTGCAGCATTGGTTAACATGGTCATCGCTGCTGAGATTAAATGTCACAAAACTTTAAATGCAGAGTTTGACAGAAAATTTATTAAAAAATACTGCAGCACAGTGTCTTGTGGAATGGACGTTACAAATTTGATTTTTGTTAACCAGGGGTGTGAATCTACATTTTTTATTGTGTTTACAAGTAGCGTTTAATGATTCAGGAAGCTATGGGGAAATTAGAGCACTGCTGAGGCTGAACTCCTAATTAAATGACATATTTTCGTTCTTTTTTATTGGTTAAACACTGTCAATATGAAAAAGTGGTAAATATGCTCATGAGTTAAACGTTGACCACCCCAACTCTGTCGCTTGCCTCTTCCCACGTACTAAGATTGCTTCTAATATTGTCGACTCTTGATCTCTATGCAACCCATGCAATAGATTTCGACACAATTAGTAAGTACGACAATATGATAGGAATTTCATATAGTTTTGTATATTCGTTTATTTTTGGTTCAAAAATGTGAAAAATTGATGCTTATAATGATGTAGAATTTACTTCAAAAAATCAAATAAGAAAACAACTTGTTATTAGTTTTAATATTTATTTTTGAGAATGAAGTTGAATGATGCCGGAGTATAACTTTTGTAGAACATAATTTTTAATCAAAGCATTTGATCGTCTTAAAATTTTATAAGGAGTTAACTCATTTTGTGTATTTCATTGTGACCAACCTTCTCTAAAAGGTTGAATCCCATTTGGGCATTTTTTGGCACCAAGTTCCTTCATCTAGTGGTCTAAAATTGGCTCAAGTTCTTTTCTAGGATCAGTCAAAACTTCAAGATCTAATATATTTTTCTGCATCTTATAGAATAAGACAAGATTTGGGAAAATCCTTTATTTATAAAGGTGTTTTGTGTACGCACTTCACATCCCGCAGCTTGGATCCACATAAATTGGTATCATAGTAGAATTTGGATCTTGCGAGAATGGTGAAGGTAATATTTATTACAAATTTATGTGTTTGATTTATAACATCTATGTATATAAGCATGGCTAGACATGGACTATGAGGTTATGTCAAATGAATAGGCATAGATAGAAGCTACAAAGACAAGATGCTAAGCTCAAATGATAAGTGACCAGCCTTAGATAGAGACATCTAGATGGAGATGTAGACCCAAATAGTGATATTGAAGAATTGTCACCATTAAGAAATGAATGAAGGCGATAAAGAAGAAAATAAGAGAGATGAATAAGCATTGATTGAGAAGTCGTTTGAGGAAAGGCATATATGAGATTTGGATGGAAAGAATGAAGATATAAAGATTAATGTTGTAGATAATAGTGAAGGGTTATAACTAGAGGAGGTAATTGACTATGAATCACATGGAAATTTTTTTATTAGAAAATCCCTTCAGCGGAGTTAGGTGGACATGCATTGATTTGGTGGGATTACATACAAAAGGAAAGAGAAAGGAAATAAAAGGACAATATCCAAAACTAAAATAAAATGGTGAAAATTTTGAAAGAAAGGTTTCTTCTTATATATTATTCTGAAGATTTCAAAACCTAAGATAAAAGAATCACAACATCAAAGAAAATACCAAGAAATTTTACAAGCTATCAATCTAGATGGAACATGTAGATTCCGATGTATATAAGGCTACAAGGTATGTAAATCGGGCTTAATCGATACCATGCAAGATGCATTGAGTATGCTCTAGATCCATATCCTAGATGATGCTTATAAACTTGCATTAAAGAAGAATAAAATCACAAGAGTAATTTTAGAAGAGGAGTAAAGAGAGGAAAATTTTCATGTCCAATTAGAGAGAGAGAGAGAGAGAGAGAGAGAGAGAGAGAGAGAGAGAGGTATATTTTATTTTGTAAAATATGAATCCTCCTATGCAAATGGGAAGGAAGAATCTAGTGAAGATTGTGGTAGCTTCCAAAGAGGTCGAGGGTTTTAGAGAGGAAGATGGTATGGTGGAGGACGGGGTTGGAATAACAACCAAAGGTAGTATAAGTTTTATTGATGTGGTGAAGAAGGGCACAAATATTTTTAGTTCGCGCTATCCTACATAAAATATATGGCAAGTGGAACAACCACAAGTAAACCTAGTCAAGCTGAGGAAGAAGATGAAATATATGTTACGAAAGACATGGGTGAAACCCTCATGATAAGGAGGATGATGATGATCCCAAGGAAGGAGAAAGCACAATATTTGTGATTCTTGGTTACAAAAAAATATATTTTTAATTAGATGCACCTCTATAGGGAAGGTATGTAAAATAGTAAGTGATGGTGGTAATTTTGAAAAGAAGATCTCAATTGTGATGGTTGATAAACTAAGTCTTAAATGTGAGAACCATCCATATCCTTCTCACATAGCATGGTTGAAGAAAGGGAACGAGGTAACCATAGAAAAAAGATGCCTAACTAATTTTTTTATTCGGAATACATACAAGGAAGAGGTATGGTGTGATTTTATCTTGATAGATACGTGCCATATAATATTAAGGAGGCCATGAAACTATGATATAAATGTTAACTATGATGGAGGGAATAATACTTATAATGTTATACATTTTTCCCTCGCAAAATTGAACAAACGTAACCTTGCACAATTTGAGAAATTGAAGGGACCATTTGGTCATGGGAGCTTGTATTTGAATTGGCTAAATATGGTTGATCTGCAAAGTTGAGAATTGTTGGTAATTTTTCTAAAGGGAAATGAAGAAGCTCAAGTTTGAAATTTGAAGGTTCGGAGGTTCGGGGTCTTTGCTAAGAAAAATGCAAAAATATGAGCCAAAGCCTTGACTTCGTAAAGCCCGAATCGGCTCAAGTCCAAAAGGGTTTGGATTTTGGTGGTCAACTTGAGTTTGGTGTCAATGCAGAGAGGTTTTTATTACGAATTTTGGAGGTCTCGATTTCAAAGGTTCAAAACTCAAAGTCTAAATTTTAGACTTCGGGGTTTCGTCTCCTCAGAGGTTTGAGTTTCGGAGTTTCATCAATGTAAGCTACATACTCACCTCCGTAGCTCTTCTTCAGAAACTCACCGTGTCAGAACTCTTAAGGTGATTTGAATAATGAACAATGTCACCATTCCCAAAGGAAAAAGGTCCGAAACCCGAAGTTTGAATTTCCCAGACTTGTGGTTTGAGAGGTTTGGGCTTCGGAGTTTCAAACTCTCAAGAAGATTTGAATGATGAACAATGTCACTGTTCTAAAAGGTAAATGAGCTCGAAACCTCAAGTCTGAATTTGTGACTTCAGTATCGAGAGTTTGGGTTTCTTCATAAATCTCCTCCTCCAAACTCCCCTCCGTTATCCATGGAGTTTTAACTCTCAAACCAACAAGCATGAAAACATAACTAAAGGTCTAAAGTTTTGAATTTTGAATGTCTAAAATTTCTGACTTCGACTTTTGGGATTTCTTAGGTTTCGCAAGATTAAGTGGATGAACAAGAACATCAACCTCTAAAGTCAAAAGGCTCGAAAGTCTGAAATTTCAGATTTTAGAGGTTGTAAGGCATTTCGGAGTCCAAAGGAACAGAGCCAACCACTCGCCATTAATGCAAAGTTTCACTCTACCAGCTTCCATTTAACAACCCGTCGCCGCCAAAGAAAGAGGCAGCCTCGCCACATTTCTTGACACCCTAATCTTCAAACGACTATGAATTTTGACCGGAGCTCAAATTTATAAAAGAAAGGACTTTTTTTCAGAGGTCCAAAAAGAAACCTCCTCATCATACATTCCTATAGGAGGATGTTCTAGGTTTCTCATCTACCACAATGATGAAGTATGGGCTTCCTTTCTTTCCCAACAAGGCATAATACATGGAGGTATGGGTTTTGCAAAGAACCCATCATTATTGCAGGGAAAAATTAAATGTAATTTTGGGTAGTTGTAGTAGGATTTTGAATTCTTATCTCCCCCTTTCTCTCATTCTTCCTATATATTGTGAGGAGGGTCATTATTCTAATGTTGGATAATTTTTCTTTGTACCCTCCCTTCTTCTCTTTTCTATAAGTGTATTTGTGGAGTTCAAACCTCCCTTTCAAGCTATAATACAAATTTATGCCTCTTGGCCATTCTAATGCATCAGATCAACTCTTTGGAGAAATAATACAAGTCTGTAGATGAATTTAAAACCTCTCTTGTGTTCATTTCTTTCTTCTCATCTCTTCCATTTCAATCTTGGTTATCTTTGCATGGTTATTATATTACATGTTTAATTATTTGTGTTTAATGGTTAGTGGATTCTCATAAGTGGATTTATTTTTGGTGTGTTTCCATCCTCCTTAATATGGTTTTGGTTTCCATCTCCATGCAAAATAGGTGTTCAACATTCCTATTGGTGCATCACCTTTCTTAGTTTAGGTTTAATTATTTGCAATCTTCTTAACAATGTCTCCTTCCAAAGTTAGACTATATTTAAGGATAGATCCTCTACAATTTGGATGTGTGCATCATAATAGAGGAATAGGAACTGGCCTTTATTTGGAGGGCTTTCCCATTTGCAAAGTCCCACACTGGGAAAAGCTCCATGTTATGCAATCACACCGAAAACCATCTGCTTTGTCAATCTATGAAGTTGTAAACAATCGTTTAATTAGGGTGCCGTGATTATGCATCAACATATAGTTTTTTGAAGGATAGTGTAATGAAAATCATGTTTTCCTTCAAGGAGGAAGAGAATATTGAAGCCTTGTTGACTAGAAAGGAGTTTGTTTCAGAAATGGAAAAGTAGTTAGGTGTTATGTATTGATGAAAACCAAGGTAAAAACAAAGGTATTTGGTATACCCATGGCAGAAATAAATGTACTAAAAGAATACATCTATGTCACACAAGATGAGTTACTAGTTGGGTTATGTATGATGATTGATATTACACACCATATTAATTTGATTCTAGGATTGACCATTCTTAATCGTAGCCTACAAGATGAGAATAAAACATAGTGAGAATTTGAACATGTAAGTGACAGAGCTAATAACGAAAGGGTTACTTAGAGAAAGCATGATTTCCTACATAACTTTGACACTATTGAATCCCAAAAAGGATGGACAATGGAGAATGTGTCTCGATAGTAGGAAACAAATAAAATCACATTTAAGCATCGAGTTCCCAATTATGAGATTCGATTATATGATCGATGTATTAGCGAGAGCTTGATTTTATAATAAGATTGACTTTCGGAATGGGTACTACTAGATCTGAATATGTTTTGGGGATGAATAGAGAATAGATAGCAAAATAAGATATGGGTCAGTATAATTGAGTGGCGACACTATTCGTATTATCTAATACACGTATTAAATTCATGAGATTGATGAATAGAGTACTAAAAGAATACAATCGTAAGTTTGTAGTTGTATATTTTGATGATATGTTTATCTTGAATAGGACAATGAAGGTAGATTTGTTGCATGTTAAATTGGTGTTATATATTTTTCAAAAAGAAAATTTGTATCCAAACTTAAAGAAGTGTAGATTTACTAATAAAAGTCCAGTGTTTTTGGTGTTTTTGATTTGAGAAGATGGGATGAGGATGGATGAGGAGAAAGTGAAGGAAATTCTAAAATGGTCTATTCCAAGGAATGTGATAGAGGTTCATAGTTTTCACGACTTGAAACATTTTATAGAAGTTCATCGGGAATTCTAAAAGCTTTAACACATCCATAATGGAGTGTACAAAGGGAATGCAATTTTTATAGAAAAAACTATCAATAGATAGTTTTAAATTGTTGAAGAAGAAGATTCAAAGACAAATGTTCTGGTATTTCTAGATTTTAGCAAGGTATTTGAGGTTGATTTTGATACCTCACATGTGGTGATTAGAGCTATACCGAGTAATGAAGGAAGATATTTGGCATTCTTAAGTTAAAATATGAATCGTAAAGTGGATATATTGTACACATGATGTGTAATTTTATGCTATTATTAAAGAATTAAGACATTGGTGACATTTCATGGTAGCTAAGGAGTTTGTACTTTGTAAATACCATGGATCACTAAGGTATATGAACAAAAAAGAAACTAAATACTATGCATGAAAAGTGGCTACTTTTTTATCAAGCACAAATTAGGCAAGGAAAATTGAGTTGTATCTATGCCTTGAGTAGGCATGTAGCATTGTTGATAACAATGGGAAAAAAATGTAATAGGGTTTGAGGTAGTTAAGGAGTTGTATGAAATTGATATATATATTAGTGATATTGTGAGATAATGTATGGATCCTATAGTTGATAGTGGTTATTTGATGCAAGTTAGTTATTTATTCAAGGGAAATAGGTAGTGCATCCCTATTGGTTTAATGAGAGAAAACATTATAAGATATTTGCATAGTTGGGGTTTGTATGGATACTTTGGTATAAGTTAGATAAATTATCTTATGGGGAGAATTATTATTAGTTAAAGCTAAAGAGGGACATATGTAGGATTGTATCAAGATGTAGAGTATCAAATGACTAAGGGCCATGCACATAATACTGGGTGGTATATACAATTACCATTCCCGAAAGGGTCATTGGTTGATTTGAATATGGATTTCATGTTGGGAACACATAACAAGAAGATGATTATATTTTGTGGTAGATATGTTTTCTTAAATGGAACATTATTTACTTGTAAGAAAACTAATGATGCTTCTAGGTTTCTGGATTTTTTTTCATCATAAGTGGTTATGTTCCATGGAGTTCCAAGAATGACCACTTCAGATTGAGACATCATGTTTTTATACGCTTTTGGAAGAATATGTAGATGGAAATGGGGACACATATACAACTAAGAGGCACATATCACTCCCACACATATAGACAAACAAAATTAGTTAAAATGACCTTGGGAAATATTCTATGATGTAGGGTTGTAGATAAGGGTAAGTGAAGATAGTTGGTGGACAATTATGTGGACCTAAAATCCTGAAAATTTACGTACTCGCGATAATAGTTTATACACTGTGACTAAATATTTTTTTCATATGTTTGGTGATTTCAAACATAAAACCATGATCACAGCTTTAAAACCATGATTTTAAAACCATGATCCTCTAAGACAAAACAATAGACCCGTGACTTCTCATTTTCCACGATTTTCCCTTGTGACCCGTGATTTCTCCTAGACCTTTGCACTCAAGACTTGAATACCCCTGAAAATTTCTCTTCGACTTCTAGATCGTGAAAGTTTCAATAATGCCACCAAGAGGAAGAGCTAAACCCTCAACCGTGATCAAATTTCTTGCATTTTAGGTTTTTTTTGTGATTTTCATGGGTTTTTCAATTGTTTATTTATATATTTTCAGTTTTTTCTTCCACCAAGCTCGTAATCCTACGCAAACCATCCAAACATTCCTCAAAACCCTCCCTAAATGTAGATCCAACTTTTTGGATCCTTCGTCCCCATGGAACCAACAATTCAAAGATAAGATGATATCATTCAAAGAATCCGACAAAATAAAATTTCCATTGAGAACCTTATTAAGACTATAAGATAAAATCATGCCAAAAATCCATCCCACATGACTTTAGCCAACACATTGCAAAAATTGATTAGTGAATTTGACTCCATAACCAACCAAATAGAAAAATGGAATAGCTTTAGAGGTGAATGTAGGTGGTGGTATGCAAATAAATTAACCCATGTGGCTATAAAATATTTTTTTGCAAAAACCGCATTTATACATTATTTACTCGACCCAAGAACCAATTCCCCCATAACTACTTGGAAACAGCCTCCCAATCCATTGGTGCCACGATGAATGAATCAAGAATTTTTTTGGGAGTGATGCTCGATGGTTTTTTATTATCCACCATGCAACAAAAATGAGGTTCCTCTCTATTTTTTGAAGAAATTATAGTACGAGTTCATGCTTGATGATCTCCCAAATTATTTTGACTTTTCTTAATTTTTGTGAGTGATGAGATGGCTTTGCACAGAGTAGACTTGGTGAATGCGTTGGTTAACCAAGGATCCCCATGCCCCAAAACCCCCACTACCTTCAGGTATCCCTCCTACAATGAAGGAGGTTGCGGATATTGAAACTCGACCCAACATAGTGACTAGATTACATCCGGTGATGTTGGTGGATGAGTCGCTTCTAGTGCACCACACTACTGTGGATCATGTGGTGCCACATGTACTGCAGTCGAGACATCATTTTATGGATCACATGATTTATTTTCTCTAGATGAATCATGGAGGATGTTTTTAGAATTGGTGCAAATGATCCTGGTCTTTCACAAGTAAATGTCAAAAAAATATTTTATATATATACACAATAGTTTAATTCATTTGATATTTTAATATATTTGTATATGATTATGTCATGTACATACATGTAAAAACTAATTTTTAAAATTTATTTTAAACAACAAGAGCAGTGAAAGACACATCCAAATAAGTGGATGTGCTAGCTACTACAAGAGGGGTGTGTTACAAATGTAAGTTTCAAGTTGTACTTACATTTCAAATTTTATTTGATTTCACTTTTATTATTATAATATTTCATGTGTACATGTACATATTAATATGTTTGTCTTTTATATATGGATCCCGACATGTCATCATCTGCATAGACACGAGGGTAGTTGCATACCTCACATGACTTTTACGTAGGTTAGTTTCTCTTTATAATTTGTTTCTAATTGTGGAAGTTCAATTGTGTATCTACTCTTGTAGGAATTTTGGAGACTTGAGTAACATTGAAGCTTCCTAGAAGATCATTAAACCTAGATTATCATTGTTGGTTTCTATTAGCAAATTAATATGTATGTGTTTGTTATGTGTCGATTATGCTTTGGGTCTATTATGTGGCAATCATATAGATTAATATTGACCAGTACATATTTTTTTGTATAGCTTATGAATTACAGAGAGACTCCTCCATATATGCAAATTGTGGAGGCTACTTTGTAGATCCGACATATCATCTGCAGATCCGCTAATTGAGGTACAATTTTTCAAATTTGTTCAATTTGGAGGAATTTTTTCTTATTACTTAAATATGCAATATCAAATTTTATACATGAAATATTTAATTTGAATTATTTATTTGTATGTAGCTTACCCCTCGTGAGTCTACCATTGACCTTGTGACATGTCGACGAAAAATTGATAAGGATCATGAGATTACGGTAAGATTTCACATGCATTAACTAAATTCAAAGTTTCTAAAATTTGAGTATATTTTGAAAATTTGGGTGTTAAAAATTATTGTTTATGAATGTGCAAAATAGGTTGTAGGCCTGCTTAGAGACGCTTAGACCACATGGATAAAATCCATAGTGGCATTTCCCTCCACTACATTCGAAGGTCGTGCACATCCTTCTTCTAGCAAGGTGAAGAGATGGATGATGTATCATGATTAGATTCATACGACCTAAATGTGTGTGTGTGTGTGTGTGTATATATATATATGCCATCTAGTCCTAGTTCACGATTCTTCATATAGTCCATGTATATAACCTTATGTGACCGCATGTGGTCCTATATGTATGACATACTTAGTTCGATACATGTTATGAACTTATATTTTAAGAGACATGTCTAACACAATTATTTTGATACATTATATCCATGTTGGTTTTCATAACGACATTAATTCTATGTTTGATTTGATTTCATTGCACATGATATCCTTCTATGTATGTTTTCATAATCATATTAGTTCTATATGTTTGATTTTATTTGATGGCCTCGATTATGTGACCATTATGGATACAATATATATGATATATGATGTTATGTTATATAATGGTTTTGAAGGTTCTTGGGTGCAAGATTGGTTTTTTTTTCAAGATATTCAAGTGTGGACTTACATCATTTTTCTATTTTAAGCACATGGTTAACACACTCCAAAGTGGGACAAAATGTACATAATTAAAAATGGTCTTGAGGGATTTATTATAAGTCATTTTATATGTTTTTAGTGTACTTAAAATTTATTTGTTAAGTATTATTCAAAATTAAACTTGTTATTGGTGTGTGTAAAAATAAGGTCCTAATTTGAATTCACTTGTAAAAACATACAAAAACATTGTAGAACTTTTTGGCACAAGATATGAAAAAATATGATTAACACTCTATTGTGTATTAAAATACTTTTAAAAGAGATCAATTAAAATAATTAGAGTATTTACATTGTAATGTGTTAACCTTGTCGTAATCTCATTGATGCGAGCAGTAGCATTAGAAGTCATGCCTCGGGATTTCGTGGTCCAATAAATATTCGCCAACACGTTCGATTGTGGGGTATATGCCTTTGGGTGCTATGGATGGATCTAGGGAGGCCTATTTTTGAGTCATACCACCTAACTGGAGCCTTCCTATCATTCCTTGAGCCTTTGTGGCATAATTGTTTACAAACTACCTTTTCTAGGAAGTCCTAGGAAATGAACGAAGGTAAGTAGTGAGAAGTCATGCCTTGGGACATCATAAACCAAAAAAATATGACATTATATCCGGGTGGCCAAGTGAATGCTATAGGAGGTTTTTTTTCGGTGCGTGATAACATCATTTCTTCTAGGCTACTTCGTTCGGGCATAGTCCCTTAAGAGGACTGAGACAAAAAAACCATTCAACTTTGATGGGTGACTAATCAAACTCCATGGCACCTAGAGACGTCTCATCGATACTACAAGTTGGTGTAGGGACCCTCTATAATAGTATGTATCTATTTTTCCATCTCCAATCGGTGCTCTCGCTGCCCTATTATTTTCAAACACGTGAAATAGTGCAGTTTGAGCTAGTGTAAGGCTATCAAATGCTATATTTTGCAAACAATTGGTCGTGGCACTGAACCAAATGTGAAAACATGTCTAGGTGGCTAGGTGAACATTAGAGGAGGTTTTTTTCTACTGTGAGAAAATGTCATTGTTTCGAGCTAGTTCGTTCGGGTGTAGTCCCTTAAGAACCATGAAACCAAAAACCTTTCAACTTCGATGAGTGACTACTCGAACTCTGTGGCACCTAAAGATGTCTTGTTAGATCCTACACCTTAGCATAAGGACCCACTACAATATCTTGTCTTGTTTTTTCCATCTCTAATTGGTGCTCTCACCGCCTCTATTGTTTGTAAATGCGCAACATAGTGTAGTTTGAGCTAGTGTAAGGTTGTTAAACGCTATATTTTACAAACGATGGGTCATGGGACAAAAATGACTACACCAAGACATATTTTTGGCTAGGTAAATGGTATAGCAAGTGTATTGTTTTTGTGTTCATCAATGTCATTGCTTCTTGCTACTTCGTTCGGGTGTAGTCCTCAGGATCCCGAAATGAAAAAATTTCAACATTGGCGGGTGAATACTAAAAATCCATGACACCTAGATATGTTATGAAAGATCCTAAACCTTGGTGTAGGCACCCTCTAGAATAGCCTCTGTCTTTATTTTTTTCATCTCCAATCGATGCTCTTGCTGCCCTATTGTTTGCAAACTCGCGAAATAATGCAGTTTGAGCCGATGTAAGGTCATCAAACACAATATTTTGCAAACCATTTGTCGTGGTACCAAACCGACTCTACACACATGTAGGTATGGTATTGTAAACACTTAGGGAGGCGTTGTTTGAATTATCTAAGCTCCGGTGCTTTTGGGCTACCTCTTATGGTGCCAAGAACCCCTCCATAGGTACATAAATTATTGTTAATTGCTTCCCTTTTCTTGTAAAACAATGAAAGGTTCACTTAGCTTCAAGAATATAAAATTATCTACTAATAGTTCCAATGATGTGAAGATGGAATCTTTTCGGCACCACTAACTCGCATAAAAGTGTTAGTCAAATAAATTTAAGTTTCATATCAAAACCATATTAGATATATAAAAAATAATTTTTTTTAATAAAATATATGAACTTGAATCTAGAACCAAGAAATTTAAACAATTCAAATAAAAATTATATATACTAGACGAGCTCAGGTAAATTCATTCCAATGTTCACCATCAGGATGTGAAAGTGTCCAAGCTTTTCTGGCACCACTAACCTACATAATAATGAAGTAGTCAAATAAAATTAAGTTGAATAAAAACCATGTATATTAAATATATACAAAATACAAAAATTTAAACACTTATTATACAAAATACTAGATATATAAAAAATACAAAAATTATCTGGTTGAAAATTTTAAAAACTTGAAAGAAATTATATATACCAGACATGAGCATGTAAATTCATTCCAATGAACCATCAGGGTGGGATCTACTCGACTAGTGGAAAGGATTGCTTCATGATGTGACTCTCAAACATTCTAAAGAATATTGTTATTAGGAATTCATCAATATCTATACATCTCGTATATTTGTCGCTAGAACTAGATGTGAATATAAGAGTATTTTCTTATGTTTCTCAATGTCTTAAAACACCCAAACAAAGGAGTTTTTAAATGGATACCGTTGAATCCAAGTTCCAATAACTACCACTTGACGACCACCGTTAGGGTACTCAATATCTTCTCCAATGATAACAAGAGAAGTCAACTTCTTTCTTTCCTCGATGCAATGACAGAAGAAATAGTTTGTTCCTTCTTCATTTCTTATGTCGCAATAACTGCAAACACATGTCCTACAAGAAAATAAAGGTTTCCACTCAAATTTAAATTACATATTAAAATATCGATGGACATAACTCAATAAAAAAATTATAAGTAACCATTTAACTTGTCACACCAAAATTAAAATTTCATCAAAGTCCTTGGATGTTGCAACTTCATATGCGAGAAACAAGTTGTAATGCCTCGAGAGGTTGATAAGTGGGAAGCGGAGTTAGAGGCCTAAAAATCCATCCATCCACCCATTCTTGTGAATCACACTCACCAGTGAAAAATTTGATACAAGATGCACAAAAACATGTCAAATTTCTTGTCCATGTGGCCCTCGCGCAGTAGCGTATGAGCTACAAAATGAGTGCATATCACTAGACCCTATAAGAGTCATACAATCCTCGTAGTTAGCAAATTTTTTTCCTCTATCAACCAAAAATATATTCAAACTGTGAAATTTTATTGAGAATCTCGGGCCATGTTGTCAATACACCATTCCAATATGCTCTTTGCATCTTTCAATTTAGCACCATATTTATACTTCAACTCTTCTCTTGCAAGATCTCTTTTCACACGTGCCCCTCCACCATCATGCTCTCCTTTTTCATGTCCAATCTTAGTGAAACTTGAAATATGTTGCACACCTATCTTAACGTGTATCCTTCTCATCCAATAAAACATTCATGCATTCTTAAACGAGATGTGAAATTATCTCGACCATATATAATGTTGTTTGAAGTGGATGTCACTATCAAACAAGTTTCCAAAAATAACTAGAAACACCCTTACACAAATTTAGTAGAATGAGTATGATCATCACTAATATAAAAGTGGTACTATTTTAAAAAAATTATCATTCTCTGTACTATCAAGAGAATGTATAAATTCTATATGCACAAAAATGGAAATTTGTACTTGAATTGTAATATTATGATTGAACCTTCTTTTGTGGTTGTAATGTGTAATTCTCTACAAAATCAACCACCTAAACAATAGTAATAATATGAAATGTGTCCTTGCATATATTAAACTATTCATTGAACCATCGAGCTCTATGTGTATGCGTAGCATACTCATAAACAATTTCATCCTTAAATTTTCTCATAAATTAAAAAAATAGGCATATGTTCTTTGTAACTAGCTCATATCTTTTAGACTCCTTTCCATCTTTCAACCGGTATGGTATTGATTCATATTTATCAAACTCAATTAAATTATGTCCTATTGCACTTCAATTTTCTCATGGATGTAACTTTCCAATTTATGTAATCCGCCGCATGTACCACAACTTCCATCTAAACCATCCCGACTATAAAAAAATTGTCCCACTTCTCTTTCAAAAATATCGTAGGTATGAAATCCCTAGAAGATATTGGTGGAAATTGAACACCACATTCTAATAACATAGTTTTAGAATGAAAATTAGAACAAATAAGTAAAACTTTAGCATAATGCATCACAAATTCAACATGTTACCTACAACAACAAGTGGTGCAAGCATGGTTGATTTTCATATAGAATGGTTTCAAAATTCAAAAACATTGACTAATTTTCTATTTCTAGATGCTCTTGTTCAAACTTACACAAAAATTGAGTTTGAGTCATATCTAAGAAATTACTTGGATGTGGTTTAGAACTAGTAGAACCAACTCTCTCTTTTACAACATCTCTTGTATTAGGTGAAACTCTAGTGTATCAAGTCAAAATTGAATAAAAACTTCTCTTATAGCATTAAATTTATATTTTTCTTACATGGTGCTCTAGCGAGAAAATGCCCAAAAATTGGTGTTATTGAGTGATAGAAGGATATTGCGTCTTTTCAATTGCTTTTATTAGAGTTTTTCAATTAACTTTCAATATTCAACTTATTTGAGTAATCAAATGTTGTTTTTTATTGATTAACTTACAACACTAGTACCAAGCACACGATGCACAATATTACCATCCCTAGTTCATCTCTTGATACCAACAAAGCAGATATGCATCATGGAGGTTTTCAATAATTGTAGAGGCTTAATTTAGGCCTCATTTTAATGAATTTCATCAAACTAACCAACAACCCACATATTTGGGAATCATTTAAAATTTCAAAATGATTATCTTCAAATTTTAGTGGCTTTTCTTCTTATTTTCTGTTTTCAGAAAGTTTTCAAACATTGGTTTCAAAATATTGTCATCAATTTCAATAAAATAATTAGGTTTCTTACATAAAATCCTAGGAGGTTCTTTTGTCAAATTTACTTGTCTACGCTTTCAAGTTGAATTTCCTTATTCACATTTTCATTGTCTCATTCAATTTCAACATCATCTACATCATGAGTATTTAATTCTTCTTCAAAATTGACATTGAAAATATCTTCATCATGATTATTTAATTCCACTTAAACATTGACACTAGAAACATTACCTGGTTCTCATTTCTTACAATAGTAGGGGTTGAAGATGAACCTCTTCTTGATTCATGAAGATTCCACATTCTCTCAACATTGTGAAATCTATTTGCCTCTAATTCATTTGGTGATTTTTTACTTAATGACTGAACGTTTTTTACTTATTTCTTATCTCCCATGATGATTCAATTCGGTGAAAAGAAAAATGTGCGAAAGTGACAAAATTTTGTAGTAATGCATATGGTAAGGTCAAATAGTAAAAATCACATGGTAATTCAAACATTGGGATGTGTGTAAATATGATTTAAGAACCACGATCATGCTTTATAAACCGTGATCACATTTTATAAAGCGCGATCACGGTGCTTGTTATCAAAACCGTGATCGCGGTTCTATCTGTATCATCAAATCTGACCCTAAGGCTTGGGAAATATTTGTTTTCCCCAACCAAAGCTATGGGAGGTCATTATAGCGTGTAAAAGGTCAAAAAAGTTCAAATTTTTTTCTTCCACAAACTTGAACCATGTTGAAAAACTTAGAACATTTCAAAAAAATGGTGCCATTGAATAGGGGGACAAGTTAGATTGATAGAAATATTGATTTTAAAGTGAATAGAATAAGATAAATATCATTTTATAATGTTTACTAATAATAGGTCTTTAAGATTTATTTTCCCGTGAATGTTCATGTCTACATTTAAGACTACAACTTTTGTTTTACTTATCAAAATGTGATGAAACTTATACCATCCCAAGCATGGAGAAATTTTATACATGTTAAAAAAATTATCTATTTTATTTCAATATTTTTTGATATAGTTATGGTGGGAAAATAGAAAGCGCTCAATTTTCTAAAAATTTTCAAACCACTTTCACAAAAAAATCATTAAAAATATAAATTTCTCGAAACAATATAAAATAAAATCCATCCCAAGATATAAAACGACATCTAACTTTTCACCAAATGAAAAAAAAACAATATTTGGTCATCCAAATAATGGGCAAACGAACTACAATCTTATAGGTTTTTTCAAAAAATTACCAAGTCATATAATTTTGAGTGTTTAATATAGCTAAACTTGTCTATTTTATAAAAAAATAGTAGTTTAGAAACTAGATTTCGGATGCTACGATTCATATTTATATAAATTTTTCTAATTTTGAGTATGCATATTGCTAATAATCCCTACAAGTTGAGATTTCACCGTTCTTTGCAATATAACATCCACTTATGCCCCCTTTTTTGTCCACCAACTTGTTGTACTTACCCATAAGATGAAACAAGTGGATTTGGCCTTACCAAAGAATGAGTTTTCATATAATAGCTTTGTAAACAGTGTCGAAACGAAGGTCTCTTTTCTAGATCAAGTCTATGGTAGGAACCTTAAGGTTGTGATGGATTTGATTGAGATTTCAGGTCAAAATAAAGCTAGTGATGGTGTGAAAGCAATTGTAGAATACATGTTAAAGTTATAGGAAGAAGTGAGGGAGAAGATGAAAGACAATAATGCAAGATATAAAGTAGTTTTGGATGTAAGCATGAGATTAAATCATTTGAATAATGAGATATGGTGATATTTCATCTTAGGAGGGAGAGGTTTTCGAATGGTACATATAATAAACTAAAATATAAGAAGATTGGACCGCATGTAGGATTCTCAAGAAAATGAGTGATAATGCTTACAAGGTGGAGCTACCTAAAAAAGTCTATTTCACCATTTTTTAATGTATCTAACTTATTTAAATTTCGTGGTCATGAGAAAAATGCTAAGGAGTAACGAGAATAAGTAAACCGAGAGCAAAAATGCTAAAGAAGAAAAAATATAGGATGTTGCGTGCGCTCGAAAAAATAAAAAGCACTACTTGGAATGGGAGCTAAAATAGATATGTTGTATAGTGAGAAGGTTCACATGAGAAAAAAATACTAGGATTCTTGAGTAGGATTTTAAGAATATCAATAATGGGAAAATTTATGAATTCCATCAAGTTAAGTTGTAAGAGTAAATTTATTTTCAACCAAGGATGAATGATGAAGGAGCATATAAAATTCTAGAGACCATAACTTTTGATTTGATCAAATCATCTTGATACTTTATAGAGAGTTAAATCACGATTTTCAATTCATTGTGACAAAAATTTAGTTTAGTTTTATGCCATTTGATCATGTTTTTGATTCC
This sequence comes from Taxus wallichiana var. yunnanensis, assembly GCA_018340775.1. NCBI lineage: Eukaryota > Viridiplantae > Streptophyta > Pinopsida > Cupressales > Taxaceae > Taxus > Taxus wallichiana. The sequence continues at coordinate 743,568,632 of CM031237.1, read as the reverse complement.
TAATTCCTTCATCTATTTGTCTAAAATTGGTTTGGGAGATTTTTTTAGGATTGTATAGAATTTAATGTTAATATCTTTTCCCCTACGTTATGTAATAATATAAAATTTGTAAAAATCCTTAATTTATGTATAGGAATTTCATGTAGGAAAAATTTGGGGGCAAATTTTATGTTTTTTTATGGGTTTTTAGAGTTAGTAGGAAATGAAAAGTTACTCGTAATGTTGGAAAAGATTAGTATGGATTGTAGAATGCGAAATAAGCTATTCTAAAAATTCTTGAGGTTTTTGTTTTTGAGGCAATTTGACCTCTTGAATTTTAATCCATGTCATTGAAGTTAAACGAGACTACATGCGTCTTATCGAATAAATTTTTGAGCTAAATTTATACTCGCAATATTATAAGATTCTAATGGAGTATAATGAATGACTATATATAGAGGAAGGTGGAGGAGATCAATGAGGATGAGTGAGGAAATCCCATGGAAGAGTGTGGAATGCTTGTAGAAGAGAATGGAGTGTCATCGATGACCGGGGGACTAGGCAAGATAGGGATTGGGACCGCGATTTCAAGGGGTGTTTCTTCCAAAGTTTCTAATATGTTGAAGGCTGAAGGTGGATTCAACAAGAGGTTGAAATACCTCTAAAAACACATAAACAACTTTGAAAATAAAAAAAAGAAGTTTCAAAATATCTTTCTTATCATTCTAGAATCCACACAAAATTTTTACCTCATTACAATCCTCCTTTTATTTCACGTCTACTCTAAAAACCCTATAATGCCAAAATTACCGACTACCAAAACAACTTGGATGGGCCCTAATATTTTTGTGTCAAAATGACTTCATAAATCAAGGCTCACACAAATTTGAGACTTATTATAACAAGCAAAAAAAGTTATTAAACCTCTAAGACCTAGTCAAAAGCAAAAAAAAAACATTCAGAGCCAATTTTAAGCCATTAGATGATAGAATTCAGCCCTGAAAATGTGCCTAAATTTTCATAAACATGAAATTAAAGTTCACCTTAGTATAGTACTAATGTAAATCTACAAAACTGTAAAATTTCAAGATGATCCAATGGTTGGATCAAAAGTTATGGTCTCCACAAGTTATGTTTGCCACATCGAGGTCCGTAATTTTAAGATGAACACAACACGAACCTCTAAACCTATTTCCCACATGGATCAATGGTTATCCACTTTTGGTGATCCTATAAGTTATGGTAAATAAGACTAAGGAAGTTTCTAACTATACAATTTTTTCTCGCTTTGTGGGGAATAGGCCGAATATAGATTTTGTAAGAGATTTATGTAGAAGGAAATGGCTTGTAAGGTGAAGGTAAGGGATATTGTGGGTGAAGGTTTTATTTTTCCTTTCAAGAGAAGAAAATTTGAATAAATTTTTATAGGAGACACGTTGTTCTACGGGAAATATGCACTTAACCTACATCGATGGAGGCTAGGGTTGTTTCAAGATTTCAGATTTTAGTAACTCCCCATTTGGATCCTCCTTCCGAAACTCCCTTTAGTCATGGGATCCAAAATTATTTTTGGGTATTTATTTCTTCATTGGAGTGTTAATGGATGTCTATCTAGAAAGAAGATATTTTTCCAGGATTTTCTTAACCAATATTTGTATCAATGTTTCTGTGGTTCCATAGTACCAAAATAATCATTTTGGAATCTCTATATGTGAAGTGGGAACAAAAATAAAGATCAAACCATCATCGGTCATCTCAGAAAATTTCACTAGGCTTGGTTACTATTCTAAGACCTACTTGTTAAGGTGAGATTTTGTCTTAGCATGTAACTATGGAACCATGCGGTCTCAAAGGCTCGTGCTCCAGGTTGATGATGAGTCGAGGAGGAAGAATCGAAGCCTCAAGTGATGAATTAGAAAGAGAGGCCGGGAATAGTATTTAGATAAATGATTTAATGAAGCCGATGGAGACCGATGGATGGCTTGTTATAACATATGGTACTAGTGGTGGATTGGTGGAGGTGGCGATGAGGGATATTGTGACCATTGGTAGAATTATAGGTGGTGATTCAATAAAAAAATATATGTTGGGATTGAGATCCATTGGCTATTCACATGGGACAAATTATTATTTGTGTAATTTTTGGGAGAAATGTGGTCATTTCCATGCTCATAAAAATAACCAAATTTGTATTCCATAATTCCTACTTTTATCCAAATTACAAATATTAGCCACTAAAACTTTCCCCCGGTAAATTCTATTACCACCACAATTCCTAATGTTACTATAGTTATCCTTATCACAACTAATACATCAACACTATTCGGCCCATATCTATAGCCTTGTGATTATGTTCCCGACACCATTAATAGAATTAGAACCATACTTTCTATATCTACCACATAGAATTCATTGCCACACATACTTAGGTTTTAGTAGATTCTCTTTTACATTCAATTTATCACTATCCATATTATTCTATAATTCTTTGATTTATCTCCAAGCAATCTCTATTTTATTTTAGCTCATGGTTCGACCACTAGCTTCACACCTCTTAGTCAAAAGGGTAAAAACACTTAGGTTTATCTTATTACCACTCCTAGAGATAATCGAGAAAACTTCCAAAAGAAGAAACACAATCAAATTACATGTTACCACTCTATCACTAATCAATCATTGACATATGTTCAAATCTTATAAAGTTATCACTCAAACTATTAAGTTTCACTCTATTTCGGAATAAAATTATCTTGGATTTTTAAAATTCACCATCAAATGACCTAATTTTGGGAAATTAAATTTTCTAAAGAAATTTCAAATCAACTAGATTAAATGAAATAATATTTTTCAACTCATATATGGTGTTTCAAATCCTATCTCATCAATGAAAACTTTCTTCCAAGATGACCTTACATGGGATCTAGTAAATACTACTGTTGACCAAAATAAGTTCACACTTATTTTTGGGTCAACTGGCATCATTCTCCCCTTTTTTTCTTTAAAACGAATCTTTACATATTTTACGCACTTAAAACCCCTTGAAAACAATTCCATCAGATAGGAAATTTCTCCCCCTTTCCAGAGATATAAAGAAGTCCTTCTAATTATGCGTATTTTTCATGTTACGAGCCGGAAGGCCTTAAAAGGATTTTTTGCCAAAGTGGGCCGATGGGCTTAGGGAAGAATTTTTGCCATGAAAAATTGCAGACCAGTGAGGCGGCAGGAGATAGTTTGACCTTTTTCAACTTTTTGCAAAGGGGCACAAGTATAATTACAAGCCCGTGGGTCCGAGAAGGATTTATTTTTATCCAAGTGGAAAATGCGGGCCAACGGGCCCGAGGATGACTTTTTCCAAAAGTGGGTCTACGGGGCCACGGAGGAAATTTTTCCCAAGTGTGAATGTGGGCCGAGCGGTCTCTACGGAGGACTTTGAAACTTTTTCACTTTCCGTAAAATGTCACAAATTTTCAAGTGCGGGCCCGCAAACCAACGGGGTCTCATCGACCGTTGAAAATTCAAAATGGGGAAGAGCCAGGCGGAAGGTGCCATGCATCGATTCACGCAAATTCAAAGGTGAGACCCAAAATGAAGACTCGAGATGAACCCGGTCCTTCCACATGTCTCCGAGCCTAAAAATGGCGTAGGCTTGAATCGGCTGAATCGGTTAAAATCCCGCAACAAATACAAAATTTAGGTCAAGAAGCCACATGTTAGTGTGGTGCAACTTTAAAAGTAAAATTTGAAGTGACTTCCCCATACGTGCACCAAGCCTCCTCTTGTCAAGGGTAAAAATTATGGCCCCACCAAGCAAAAGGGACTTAGCCAAAACACAAGGAAATAGGGTAGAGAAGCGGAAGCTTCCACATGTCTCATTAGTGTAATTTCAAAGACGTGGCCCAAAATGTAGTTCCCAAATGAGCGCCATCTTGCCATATGTCCAGAGCCGAAAGATAAGAAGCGGTCATTGAAAATTCTAAGCATATGTAGGCCCATAGAAGGAGCCATGTATTTCATCGGTGAAATTTCCAAGGCGGGGCTCGAAAGGTAGTTCCCAAATGAGTGTCATCCTGCCAAGTGGTCCGAGCCCAAAAAGGTAAGGTCAACCATTGAATAGTCCAAAATCCCGTGAATACCTCCACGTATCACAACCATGGAACGTCAAAGGTAAAAACTAAGGGAAGTTTCCAAACAAGCACTAAGCCTCCACGTGTCTAAGGTCAGGCATAGTGTCTCCCTAACCGGAAAGGACTTAGGAAAAATACAAAGGAAACCGAGGAGCCCGTAGAAGCCGCCATGTGTTAGTCGATGCAATTTCGTGGATTGAAAGGAAGGAGCTAAATCCTCAAGATGTGTGGGGCTATCACGTGGACTTGGTATAGACAAACTCTTTTAAATATTGCATGCCTACTACCCCGATCTTCGATGGCCATATATTTTGACTGGAATCTCATATTTGAGCAAAAGGATAATTTTTGGAAATATCTAGACTCTCTATGCCATAGAGGCCAAAACCCTAATTTTGAGAATGTTAGGAGGGTAAAAGATAGAAAAACATATTCATGCCATTAATTTAGAATCTGATTGCTTAACTAGATCAAATTTGATTTGATCTATCGCTCTTCCTTCTTTAACACGTAAAATAGAAATAAAGTGAAAAATTGACAAATTGTGGGTGGATTTGCAATGGGTATTTATGTTTGGTGGTTGATTTTTCATATCGAGGATTCAATGGGTCACAAGGGCGGTTGGAACATAGTTCAAATTTTCCCTTCTTTCTCTCTTATTCTTCAATATATTGTAAAGGAGGGACATATTCAAACGGTTGGTCATTTTTTCTCTCATGCCCCCCTCTCTCTTTCTTCCTTAGGGTAGAATGTGGAGTCTAAGCCTCTTCTCATGGATCTATAATGGCATTCTGTTCATCTTACCCACTTATGATTTATTATGTGAACTTTTGGAGCAATAAAATTTGTTTCACGATGCATATGTCCATTCTTTTCTTATTTTGTTGTGCCTTCTTGCCTCTCGGTCATTGCAAGGTATACCATGCATACTATGATGTTTATTATAGGTTATGGGAGCTCTACTTAATGGGTGTTAAAGTGGTGTTCATGGGTAAGTGCACCAAGTTGGGGGACAATTAAGTGGACATCAAATCTGAATTTTACATTAAAAACAACAAAACATCAAATTTAGTCTTCCGAAACTTGAACCATCTTTGAAAAAGTAAAAACTATGTCATAAAAATGGTACCATTACGTAGGGGATACTATTAGCTTTGTAGAAATACTAATTTTAAAGTGAATAGAAGAGGATAAATATCATTTTATAATTTTTTACTAATAGTAGGTCTTTAAGACACTTTTCTGTGAATGTTTATGTTTACGTTTAAGACCATAAAATTTGTTTCACTTATCGTAGAATGTGATAAAACTTATACCATCCCAACCGTGGTGAAATTATATACATGTTAAAAAAATTTATTTGATTTCAATATTTTTGATGAAGTTATGGCTGCAAATGGAAAGTGCTCTGCTTTTCTTTATGTTTTCATACCACTTTCATGGAAAAAATCATAAAAATAAAATATTACTCAAAAAATACAAAATAAAATCCATCCCAAGATAGATAGTGGCATATAACTTCTCACTAAAGGAAAAAAATATATATCAATTTTTGGTCATCCAAATTGTGGGCAAACGGACTATAATCTTATCGGCGTTTTTAAAAAAAAAAACCAAGTCATTGAATTTTGAGTGTTTAATATAGCTAATCTTGTCCATTTTTTACAAAAATTAGTATTTTAGAAACTAGATTCTAGATTCTACGATTCATATTAATATAATTTTGTCTAATTTTGAGTGTATGTATTGCTAATAATCCCTACAAGTTGATATTATGTTGTTATTTGCAATATGATGTCCACGGATGACCCTATATTTGTCCATCAACTTCCTGCACTTACCCTCATGTGAACATCATTTTTGTCTCGTGGTGCATCTTGTCAACCCCCTCTTCTACTCACCTCTCTCCACTTGAGGCAGTCAGATTTGTGATCAGCCACTTCCTTTTCCAATGTATCACAACTTAGTGTAGGCTCTCTTTCATCCTCTCTCTCTCCCTGTCCCCTTGGAATGGTTAGATTATGATAGGTTAGGTCTACGTGCACTCGGAGTAGCTTGTGGCGTAGATTAGGAAGCAGGAACCAGCCTTCTCTGGAGGTCCATCTCAGGTTTGCAATTCCCACAACTTGAGAGATGGTCCAATGTTGTGTAATCACACCGAATTATCCACTCATATCCTAGGCCATTCAAGAGTGATTTGATTCTTCACTAATAGTTTTGCTTGCCCAATAGGACACTAAGGTTAAATTTTATCATCTTTATAAGGTGTGTCATTATCAACAACAAATCTTAAGCCATCATGTGACCACTAATAGTTTTGGCATGCCCGGTGGGATAGGTCTAAAGCACCTTACCAATTCATGTTATCGGTTGGGTGTTCTAGTTAAGATTCAGCCTTTTGAGGCACATGCAAAGCACATATGGTGACTCCATCTAGTCAACAACCCATCTCTGAAGTTGTAGACCTTCTCCCATCCATTTTCTTCCATCTTTTCTTCCATCTATTCCATTTCCACTTCCATGAAGTTGGGTAATCATGACTTCATTTCCTTCTTCGAACTCACACTTGCACCAACATCAATGCAATCTACCTCTAATGTGTTTCTCAACTTCTCTAGATCAGCATTATGGTCAAATCTAGAATCATTAAGTTTACCTATATGAGCAAAGTGTCAAAGCCAATTTGGCTATGCAAATTTATCAAGAACAATGGTATATATAGGATGATAATAGCTCCATGGAAAATGTTGATCTCGCTTTAGGATATTCAAGGGGTGGAGACACACACGGTAAAAGAAAGGGCCACATATTAGATGGAAGCATTTAGGATTGGCTATAGGGAACCTTTTCCATGATCCGACTCTATGCGAAGACACTACAACCCTCAAGAGAAGATTGACTTCATGATTGAAATGCTTCCCCAACTTGCACAATGGAATGATGAGATTGAGGCTTATGAGTTGGACACAAGACAACCTTGTCAATGGGTAAGTCCACCACCTCCTAGATTTTATTTTCCTTTTCCTCAAACTCCATCATTTCGGCATGATCAAGATTCAATCTGCTCACTTTCTGCCCCAAGTGTTGATTTCCCTTCTCCATCTCCTAGTATTTCATCTCATCTTTATCCTTCTCCCTTTTCCCTCCCAAGCAATCATCCTCCAAACAAACAAGAATTTCCACTCCCCTCTCCAAAGACAAACAATTATAAATCTAGTTGAACCCCACATGTCACTCCTCTTACTTTCCCAAGTCCATGTTGGGAAGAGACTCAAGAATCGAGTCAAGGAGAACAGAGAATAAATGATAGAAAATTTTAAGAGTTAGGCTTCCAAATTTGAGTTTACAAAGATCCCTCGATGGTCGTGCCAACAAAGGAGGTCAATATTGAAGGGCCAGTGGTGGCTGAGGCTGAGTTTACAGCAAAAGAAGAGCAAGAATAAGAGGAAGAAAATTAGTAGTCTGTTTATGCCACTTTTTCTGAAGAGAATGATGATCTAATCCAAGTTGCACAACCAGTGAGGAGAGAGAAAGAACAATCAGCTTCAAGTCCCATTGAAGAGGATCAACTGGGAGAGATCAAATTAGACTTGAGGCCACTTAGTGAAGAAATCATTATTGAAGATTTTTTTCTTTCATTTGAAGGGCCTGATTTGATTGATGAACCCATGATGGAGGAGGACCATATATTTTCAGAGGCTCCAAGTGTGGAGTAGGCCACAAAATAACCTTTAGTTCTTCCTCCCACTTCATCCCCTTCAAGCTCTAATGTTGAAGAAGAGTTTCATCTTTCAAACTACATGTTTAAGGAAGAGGGGAACCAATGTGAGAAAGTTTCAGATCAGGAGGACACCATGGAGGAGGTAGAGCACATGTAGTAGGACAACAAGGAGGAAGACTACCTATCAAACTTGGAGGATTTCTTTGATGGAGAGGATCCTGAGGAGATAACATCATTTACCCCTTTGTCATCCACAATCCAAGCATATGATCCTTCTACCATGAAAGAGAACAACCAACCGTGGAACAAATGCCTGCACTTCATAACATCCCTCTGGAACCAAGGTTGGAAACTCTAAGTCTTCCATGTTCTTCACAGAGAAGGAAGGAAAATTCAAGAGGATGTCATCATCTCTCTCTCACTATCCATCCAGGAGGGTCCACAGGAAGACTCCATTCTCGGAGTTGAAATTTAGAGCAAGAGGCATATCCAAAGGATCGCACCATGCCCAATTAGGTACTTGACTTCATTAGAGCCAAGGGAGAAGCCAAAACAAGTCATGCCTAGTTTAGGGCATGAGGATGAGCTCCAAAGTACAAAGGATCAGTTCTAATGCCTCTTCAATCCAAATGAAGAGCAAATAAAAGAGGCATTAGTCCTTTTTCCAAGTTGACACCTTGATGATTTTGGTGGATGAACAACTTAAAGGTAGTTTTTCACTCATCAAGTAGCCATATTCAGTGTCAAATAACTTGCATGGCTGCCCCTCTTCAGGAAGGGAAATTAATTTTTCCTCCAAGTTGCGGGATTTGTTTGAGTCCCCTTTCTCTCTAGTTAGTGTGGGAGTAGGTTTAGATTTGTTTTCAGGAAAATAAGTTCTTGTGGACACTCTGCATGTTCCACTTAGAGCATGTATGATTTCTAGTTTTGTATATAGTGTTGTGGTGTTTTGTTTCTCATGCACAAGTGAATTGGAAGTAACATTTGGTGAGGTCTGATCAAGTTCCAACAAATTCGAAGTGGCTCAGGGATCAAAATTTTCAAAGTTCAGATCAATTTTGTGTTTACCAAGTAGATTCCATGCCCAATGGATGCTTCAAGGAACTTGATCATTTCACCTAGCAGGAAGGTGATCCCCATGAGTCACCAAATTGTTGACCAAAATAAGCTCACAATTATTTTGGGTCAACTAACATCACTCTCCCCTTTTGTGCTTCAAACCTATTCTTTAAATATTTTAAACACTTAAGTCCCCCTGAAATCATTTCCATCAGATAGGAAATTTCTTCCCATTTTTAGAGATATAAATAAGTCCTTCTAACTCTTCGTATTTTTCAAGTTATGGGTTGGTGGGCCTTGGAAGGATTTTTTGCCAAAAGCGTGCCGAAGGACCTACGGAAGAATTTTTTCCATCAAAAATCATGGACTAGCGGGGTGACGGGAGTTAGTTTGACCTATTTTCCACTTCTCATAAAGGGGAACAATTATAATTGCAAGGCCGTGGGTCCGGGAAGGATTAATTTTTTCCAAGTTGAGAATGTGGGTAGGCCAGCCCTGAGGATGAATTTTTGTGAAAAGTTGGTTTGGGGCCGTGGATGAAAGTTTTCCCAAGTGTGAATGCGGGCCAACGGGTCTCGCAAAGGACTTTTAAACTTTTTCACTTTTCACAAAATGGAGCAAATTTTCAAGTTCCAACCCGCGATCCCACAGGGTCTCATCACCGATTAAAAGTCAAAATTGGGGAGAACCAATGAAGGTGTCACACATCATCTCGGTGCAAATTCAAAGGCATGACCCAAAATGGAGACTCAAACAAGCACGGTCCTTCGACATGTCCCAGGCCAAAAGGGTACAGGCTCAAATCGACAGGATCGAGCAATACAAAAAGGTAAGGGAAGAAGCCACGTGTCGGCGCGACACAAATTCAAAAGTGAAATTTCAAGCTACTTCCCCAAACATGTACCTATCCTCCACTTGTCTAGGGTCAAATTTATGGCCCCACCTAACAAAAGGGACTTAGCCAAAATACAAGGAAATATGGCACAACAACAAAAACTTCCATGTGTCTCATCAGTGCAATTTCAAAGGCGCGGACCAAAAGGAAGTTCCCAAATGAGTGCGACACGTAATGTGTCTAGAGCCAAAAAATAAGAAGCGGTCATTAAAAATTCTAAGGAGATGCAGGCTCGAGGAAGAAGCCAAATGTTTCATCAGCAATTTCAAAGGCATGGCCTGAAAGGAAGTTCCCAAATGAGCACCATCCCGCCATGTGTTTAGAGCCTGAAAAGGTAAGGTCGACCATTGAATATTCAAAAAGCCCACAGAGGCCTCCACGTGTCTCAGCCACGCAACTTCAAAGGTAAAAACTGGGGGTAGTTTCTAAACAAGTTCTGAGCCTCCACGTGTCTATGGTCAGCCACAAGTGTCTCCGCCAACGAGAAGGACTTAGGCAAATACAAAGAAAACCGAGGATCCCATGAGCCACCACGTGTCATTCCGACGTGATTTCAAGAGCGAAAGGAAGGAGCTAAATCTTCAAGATGCGTGAGGCTACCACATGGACCTAGTATAGACAAACTCTTTTCAATATTTTGCACCCACAACCCCGACCTTCAAACGACCATATCTTTTGACTGGAAGCTCAAATTTGAGGAAAAGGAGACTTTTTGGAAAATTCTCAACCTCCTCTATGCCATGGAGGCCTGAAAACCTAATTTAGAGAAGGTTAGGTGGGTTAAAAATAGAAAAACATGTTCATTCTTATAATGTAGAATCCAATTGCTTCAACAACCAGATCAGATTTGATTTGATCCACCATTCTTCCTTCTTCAACACACAAAATAGACATAGAGCGGTGGACTTGACAAATTGTGGGTATATTTACAAGGGGCATTGATGTTTGGTGGTTGAGTTTTCAGAGAAGGATTCAATGCATCACAGGGGTGGTTGCGATAATAGAGTTAAAAATTTCCCTCTCTTTCTCTCACATTATTCTATATATTATAAAGGAGGGATATATTCAAACAAATGGAATTGTTTCTCTCCTACCCCACTCCCTCTTTCTTCCTTAGGGAAGAATGTGGAGTTTAAGAATCTTCTCATGGATCTATAATGTCATATTCATGCCTCTTTCCCACTGATGATGTATGGTGTGAACTTTTGCAGCAATAAAATTTATTTTGTGATGGATATGTCCATCCTTTCCTTATTTTGTTGTCTATTCTCGCCTCTTGTCATTGCAGCGTATACGGTGCATATTCTAATGTTTATTATAGGTTATGGGATTTGTGCTTAATGGGGCTTGAAGTGGTGTCCATTTGAACTTCATCTTTTTCAATGGTGCATCTTGTACACCCCCGCCCTCTACTCACCTCTCTCCAATTCAGCAATGATTTGTGACCAGCCACTTCCTTTTCCAAAGTGCATCACCGCTTAGTGTAGGCTCTCTTTCACCTTGTCTCTCTCCCTATCCCCTTGGAATGGTTAGATTAGGATAGGTTATCTCTACCTCAGCACCGAGTATCTTGTGGCGGGTAGATTAGGAAGCGGAGCCAACTTTCTCTTGAGGTCCATCTCAAGTTTGCAAGTCCCATAACTTGAGATATGGTCCAATTTTGTGCAATTACACCGAATGCCCCATTCAAATCCCACACCATTTGGGGATGTTTTGATTATTCACTAACAACTACCTTATCAATAATTTTTCTATTTCACCATGTTTTCACCTTTATAACATAAAGTGGAGGTAATGATATATCATTTCCTATCCTTTTATGCTTTATGGGCATTTTTTTACCATTAGGAAAGTAAAATTTTGTTCATTTCTATCTATAGTAGTGGAACCTATTTTGAGAAGGTGTCATGGTGGAAAGAAAATATGGTCACTCTCCCACACTATTCCTCTAATCATTAGGAAAATTAAATTTTTAGAGTATTCACATCTATTTAGGAATTTATCACTTTTAATCCTTCTTACCATCTCCAATTTTTGAAATATTCTATATTTCCATATAAATTTATTATCCAACAACACATTTTGTGAGAACAAATTCACCACACATGGTTCCTCACATTATGATTCTTGATTCTCCCATACCTTCGGTAAAGCTTATTAATCCCTCTATAGGTATACTCTTTTTATATCAGTTGTACTATTGAATTTAATCCAAATAGCATAAAGGGTGGGAAACGTAGATATAAAAATATGAATTTATTAATATATTATATTATACCTCTAGTATGTTTCTATATGCATGGTTGATAAATAAGAAGATTAGACACTAGTGACACCTTTCCTAGTCCTTATATTTCTCTGCATTGATGTGATTATGACATCATTTTATATTTTCTTGATTTTTATTCCTTTTGGTCAAGTGACAAGAATCCATATCCCTTTCATTAGTCATGTTTCCATTTTCCATCCTTGGGAAAATATATCCCAAAGAAGGAAACGGACACCTAAATGCTAGTGTCACATCTCATCACTATTATCCACCCGGTCTTATTTTTTACTTTTCCACTTGGTTCTTAATCTTATGTCTTTTCTAATTCTTATTTCTTGATTTTGTTTATGTTTTACGATAAAAAGAGTAATAATTCAAAAAAGGAGCCATATATATACAAAAATCACTTACTATTTTAAGGGGATGGGAAATTTTGGTTGTTACTTCCTATCCACTACTTAGGAAATGATAAAAACTCAAGGAATGCATTTTGGGTGCATCATTAAATTCATAGAAGGGTAAATTCTAAGTTCCATCACACACATTCATATTGAGGTAAATTAGTTGTGGCCCTTTACATTTTTGTTGTTAGAACAAGGGAAAATAGCTTCAATGGACATAATTAAATGGTGCAAATGCCAAAACTACTTTGAGTCTAATATGTAAAGCATCACGTAGTGAAAATCACATTGGGATGATTGCTAAGGTCAATTTCTATCAATAATATAAATATTTTACTCCATTTAATGTTTGTTCGAGACTTGTGCATGTAGCTATGGTTTTTAACAAGTATAAGTGTGACAGCTTAAACCCCTACAATGAATTTAAAGAGACAAATAATGAAGTGAAGTTGAGATTACCAAACCCTAAGAAGATAAGATCTAAAATCACCGCCAAGTCACTAACCACTACATAAACAATAAGATCCGGGTGATCATGTCCTCTTCTAGCGTTCGCAGAAGAATTTTAGATACCTATTTTATAGATGAAGCGTATATAACCTAGATCCAGCTTGTTCTAGGACTACTCTAGCCCTCAATTATCCCAAACCATTAGATATAAGCTAAGTCACTCTCATCCCCTCCTCACTTTCACTTTCTTTCCATTGCATGTTCCATATTGTATGTTTCGTATATTATCTAATTGATCACCGTAATATGATAAAGATTTAGTTTCTACTAAAGAACTATCAAATTTTCATAGAGGAAAAAAAAGGGTAACTATATAGCATGGAACATAATCTAAATGTTTATATCCATTATTTTCCCCATATCGAGTACTTAAATTTTAGTTTTAGGAAGATATATAGAGAGAAAAATAACTCAAATACCATACGCTTTTTAAAGAATACTAGATTTTATGCATAATAAATTATTTGTTATTTTTTAAAAATAAATACATCCTCTATGAATATGTCATTGTTATGTGCCATGATATTAAATGTTATAAAGTATTGTAAACTTTGTGTGTTTACCACTATTGTGTTAACTACAACAGTTTACTTTTTTAGTTGTACCATTAGACTTGCATAGACAATAACAAGATGATAATAAATTATGAAATATAATTTAAATTGTAACATACATTAGTTTCTATGTATCCAATATTTCATTTTAGTTTTAGGGAGAGGGTGAGTAAGAGAGAGGGAGGGATATAGGGAGAGAGAGAGAGAGAGAGAGAGATATAACTATATTACCACAATATTTCATAGTGTTCCATGAGTTTTCATGGGTAATAATACTTTTCTATTTATTTTTTTTGGTAACTCCAAGTTGAATCCTATTTGAATATGTCATAGGCATGTGCCATGATAAGAAGTGTGAAAATATATGGTAAAAACTATTTCTTTACCACAATTTGTTCGATTGTCAATGTGGACAATTGACTATCATATAGGACAAAAATAGCTAGAAATAAACCCTATAACCTAATCAAATGACAATATCCCTTACTTTACCATATCTATTAATTTATTTTGGTTTAGGGAGAGTGTTAGGAATTGATAGAGATAGATAGATATTAAATCTAACTCTAATAGCATAAGTTGAATATTTTTATATGAAAACTCTATGTTTACAAGTGTACCATTGAGAGAGTATCTATAGATTAGAATTGGTTATAACTTGAATATAGTATCAAAAACAAGGGTATGCCATTATATTATTATTCCTTCAAGCTTAATATCATATTGTTCTCTTCAATGTTTATACTATAAAATAATGGTCACCATAAGTACCTAAGAATTCGTAACTAGTACTTTATGATATTTAATGGGGTGTGAATGTTTACATCCTAGGTTGTGAATGTTTTTAAATATATATATATATATATATATATATATATATATATATATATATATATATATATATATATATATATATATACAAGTTTTTCATGTTTTCATGAAATCATCACATGGTAGTAATTTATTCCCTTATATATAGAGACACACACTAGAAAATATGTGTGTTAACACATATTTGAAAATATTGTAACTAACCATATTTGATGATAGAATATACTAAGTATGGAACTAAAAACACTTGTTTTGAATAAGATGTATAGGTTTCTATTAAGAAGAGAATGGAAACTATTTATCTATCAATATGTTTAATGTAATGATAAATAAATTCTTATATATGAAGAGAGATTAGTACCATAAATTAAATAGACACATATAAGGAATTGGTTTTCAAATGATCCCTTTATACATTTTTAATATTGATTCCACAAAGTATACATTTGAAACATTTGAAAATATATGATGTAAAATATGGATCCAATATATCTTTGAATATTATCTTATCAAGTATTAACCCTTCTACTCCATATGACCAAATTGTAATATTTTGTGTGATGGCTATTATGTGATTTTTGTGCCAACTAAATTAATTTAATTCCATTACTCATTTAAAAGAAAAGTTTTATATGCATGAAATGGAAAGAAGTGACCTCCCATATTTGTTTAAAATAATTGATCTATCATATTTTTTGGAAGTTAAATGTGATACCATTGAGATAGTGTAAATACATGTAATTAGATGCAAGAATTAAAGATCCATTATTTTTAGCTTTTCCAAACTACCTTTTCCATGCCATCTTTGTAAATCTTAAAATAAATTCTTTCTTCCTCTTCACCTATCTCCATGAAATTCAATTTCCATTATTATATTAATATTCATTCTCAAATCCATGCAAAAGCTATTTTTTTGATAATCCACCACTTAAATATCTAGTATAATATAGTTTCATTAAATTTTCAACCATCCAGCCCATATCCACCATTAAGATTTTCCCATTCTACAACATTTTTAAGAATACCATGATGAATCCTTGTGAGCTTGTTATTAAGTTTTTCAACCATACACTCATCTATCAAGTCATAGTTGTATGCCCACCTCATCATTATGATGCATTCATGAAATATGGTGGATTTTTTTATTATCTATGTTCTATTATTTGTATGATATTACATCCCAACTCAATGATATTTGTTGACTAATTAGATGCATGGATGTCCTATATATGTACATGTTATTTTAGAGCTATAGAAATTTGTAGTTACTATAAAACTTGGATTCATTAGCTTAAAATATTTTCTTGAAGTGTGGTAGAGAATCGGATCCTTATATATGGTTTTTAGTATCCTCGAAACTCAATCTACATTGGATAGAATTTGAGTTGAATGAAACATATTTTTAATGGTGAAATAAATTTCTTGCAAGAGCCCCATCAGTATATCAAGAGCTAATATTTGAAAATAATATTAATAATAGAAAAGTATCATGGTTATTTTATTGAACAATTTATTTCTTTAGCTAATTTTTAAAAGTAAAAATTTTTATATCAAAGGGTATCTTCTTACTAGCCATTCTATAATATTTTTACAAGTATTTCTGATTAAATTTATAATTAGTGTGAAGTAAATAATTATATATGGATTAGAATTAGTTATCTAATACTTATAAAAACTGGATGACATTGGATTCATGTCCTAGGTGAAAATAATATAGCTTATGCTATTAATGGTTAGGGATAGTAATTAAAAACCAATGTTACTAAAAAATGATTCAATTGTAAATCATTAATATCTTTTCTATTATTGGAGCATGTAATATCTATGAGGATATAATCATTATACCGCATATATTACAAAATAATTTCCACATAAGTATGACACAATATTATATTGATTTCTTATATATATCTTTTTTATCAAGGGTAAAGGTTTTTTGGAAGGGATCCTACCCTAGTACAACCAAAAAGAGTTGAAACACCCATATAAGAAAAGTAGAAGACCAACAAAGAAACTAGCTAGGAAAAGCTGAAAATTCAGCAAACCAACAACAAAAAAACAAAATTACAGAAAAAGCAGCAATTAAACACCACACCATCCTAGCAAGAAGATGAGACCCAAGCACATGCGATAATCAAAGCGGTGCTAGATCTAAATAAATTTTGTATCCACTCCTTGTGAATCTTCCGCAATGTAGAACTGAATGTTCGCATCTATCTCTCCGAGATTCCGCCGTGTTCCAACCATATTCCGATCCTTCCACAATACCATTCCAAAACCTTCCATTGAAGTATTATCTATATCTCTCACCCTCCTAGAAGTCAAGAACCTTAAGGGAGTCGATCAATCTAGGAGTGAAGTATCCTAGGTGTTGTCTTCTTCTTGACCTAAGTATTTTTCCCCAAAACAACCTTTAATTTAACCAAAGGGGATCATTCTTCAACCATAGCCAGATTTGAGAACTTATTTTCTATTTTTGTGGTTTTACATCTACGTTGGATTTGTAATGCCCTTTCTTTCTCCTCATAGTATTTCCATCGATCCTCTTCAAAAGAATCCATTTTTAAATTGGCCTCTCAAGTAGAACAGGGGACACTAATGTTTTTTTTTGTTTGTCTTTTAATTAATATCCAAAAGCATAATCATCCTCATACTTTGACTAACCAGATCATTGTTTTCATTGGAATAGTTTGTTTTTCCTTCTAGATATTTTGGAGCTATTAATCGGTTCCGATCCAAACCGAGGAAGATGTCAAAGGGGTATATGTACTCTCTTGGAAGTTATCCTACAAGAGCTAGCCCCATGAATGACTACCCCGTATTTTCCTTAGTAAAGAGGGGATTTTTTTATTATAGATCTTTCTCAACTTCACGATGATCTAAGAAATGATGAATAAAAGTGGTAATTATTTTCTAGGAATCATATTCATGCACATTCTAGCTAAGACCTTCCTCAGTCTTGGAAAGAGTCATATGATTAATCACTAACAGATCCCCAGAATTTTCCTGATCCCCTCAACACCTCGGTATCACAAAATTTGAGAGCCAAAACATGGAGCTTAATAGAAACTATGAAGGAAAAGAGTTTAAAAATTCTAATATCCGGCCAAGGCTTCCATTTAGCAACATGCAACAATGTCTTCCCATAAAAATAGGGACCACCATTATTGTCTCCGAGGTAATCCTCCTTTCGTGAATTGAACATGAAATATTTATTTGAAATGGCCACCACAAAAATGCCTCCCGAGAAGCCCATTTTATTTTACCCCATACCTTGACCATGTCAATGTCGCTTGATTTTTGTAAATCTTCCAATGAGATAATGTCTATACCTTTTAGTTGTTTTATTTACCTATTCCTCTCACACATAGAGGTCTATACCATTTAGATTCCAAACTGGATTCAGTGATGGAGAGGGAAAGCATTCTCGCAGGGACTAAAAACACACTTTGCCCATGTCTTAAGAGGAGGATTCGTGAGCTCCTCGCATCCACCACAGATCTGCATCAATATTTTAAAATTTATTTTACTACTCATCTTCTCTCGTTGTTTCTATATCTCTCATTTCCATCCATCTCGAATACCACAAAATTTGGATGGTAAATGCTTTTATAATAAAACAATGATGAACTGGAGTAGTGGAGGAGCAATTTCTCTAAGTGGTACATGAGGGAGGGTGGGCTATGGTCCTTAATGTCCCGTGAGCGATCCACATTCGTAGCACCCTACTATGTTTTGCTTTGTCCATATGGAGACAATCAACCCCTACCTCAAGGTGTCCTCATGACTACTTATTGAAAGTGTCTAATGATCTCCATGGGAATAGAACTTGGGTTGATGATTACAAAATAATAATAACTCAACAATAGCCCAAGACCTTATATATATATATATATATATCTAAAATTAAACATATAGAATTATAAAAAGAGCTACATGAAGAGGTTTCCTTTTCTTTTTCATTCCACAAAAGATAATTTTTTTATTGGTGAGGATGTCATTCAAATAAAACCAACCTATCTTTTTCTCGTTAAAATTAAAGTAGTTTTGTTCTTAACAATGAGCCTTCACTAGTTTCTTATTTCAATCTTGTTTTGGAAACATGTGTGGATGTAAATTTATTTCATCTTAGGGTTCATGAACATACTATTGAAAAATTATCTCAAAAGTGTAAAAATTTGCTAATTCAAAAATTTAGTAGCTCTAGAAAAATATAGATATGGTTAAGATATGGGTTTTAGAGAAATATACGCGAAGATAACATGATGAGATTTCAACCATCAAAATTAATTTCATCTTATTTTCTTTCTTAATTATGGAGGATTATATTCAAACCCTCATTAGGGCCATTGGTTATTTGTTAATTTAGGGAAATTCCCTTTAAAATGTAATTTTGGTTTTAGCCCTTAAGAAAATATTAGATAAAAGGTTTTTATTTAGGTCATTATCCTAATTTTATCATTGGAATATTAAGAGGTTCACTTTATGGAAGGCACTACTAGATATTTTACTTAGATTTGTCGATACGAGGGTTAATTACATTGACCATTTAACTAATATTTAATATTAATTAAATATTTATTGAGAAGTGCTACGAATCTACTTGGTTCAAGAATGCATAGGTTTATGATGTGAGATGTGAATTGTTCCAAGAAAAACAATGTGAGCATAAAAGACTACAAATTACAAAAATACAAGAGAGATAATTGTAATATTGTCTTGAAAGAGCTCCAACTAAATACAATAAAATACGATAATGTAATAGATATACATATAGGAGGTGAATGTGTAACCTCCTCCTAGAATCATGGTAATCTCCACCTAGGATAGTGGTGATCAGTACGTACCCAAAATTGTAAGGTACTTGTACTACTGTAAACAGTGTAACAAGTGCCCCGATGATGATACAGTCTCGCCGCAAGGTGTTCGTGATCCGAAAAGTCCTCGGAGTGTGCATTAACATCCCGCATGCCCCTTTAGCTCCCGTGCCCTTTGTTTTCCCCCTTTTTCTTCTTTCCTTGACTCTTTTGATCTTCGGATGTGAAACCGCCGCCTACGGGGTGGCGGTCTTGTTCCAGGACCGCCGCCCGATCGGGCGGTGGTCCTGTAACCGCCACCCTGCTCAGAGAGGTGGTCCTGTGCGCGTTTTCCAGAACGTTCTTTGATGTGACTCGCGTGAAATATCACAATTCACCAGCTTTTCCTTGCCGACTTGAGCATGCATTTATGTTTTTGGTCCCCTAGAATAGTGTTTTTCCTTTGTTTATTGTTTAGGAGTTCAATTTGGTTTTGGTTCTTGGGTGTTTGAATTCCTATAAATGCATGGTTTGTGCACATGCAAATGGTCTGGAATTTTTGGTCTGAAGCTTGGCTGGATTTTGAAGTTTGATCTTTGCTCTCATTCCCTCATTTTAGTGTTTTAGTTAGTTAGCTTGTTTAGAAGCCATAGCTTGAATTCACTTGCATCTCTAGTTAGATTGCTCACTCTCTGGTAAGCCACGACCCATCTTGTGCGGTAAAGCGTCTTTGTTGTCTCATCCAAATCCGAGCTTAGAAGCTTGCCTCCGAATTTCTCTTTCTTTGTAGATTTGCTTTCATCGTGTCTTAGAGTTCTTAGTTCAATTCATTATATGCCTGGTTAGCTTTATTCAGCTGTTGGTAAGCCACATATCCAACTTGTGCAAACAGTGTCTTTATTTTATCCAATCCATTGGAACAAATAGCTTAGGAAGCCATTAAAGTTGCAGAGTTTTTCTCTTCGTATAGGATAGTTACAGTGTTACTCCGTCGCTTCATGTTGCATGACTCGCAAAGAAATCCCACTAGGAATCGCATAAGCCAAGCTCTGTACTCTTGCACTATCCCTCTCCTACTCACATTTTTGGTCTGCATTTTGAGCTGTCCTTGTCCCAAAATCTACTCCTATCGGTGCTAGCATTACACGCTTTTCGGGTCCACGTGAACACGAAGGAACAAGGAGATCATACATGTGGGGGGACGAGATCACACACACCATCGGATTCACCACTGCTTACTGGGAATCCAGGTTTTAAATTGCAAAGTTCTAGTTAGAATCATAACAAATAGAGTAGTTAATCACTTTATTTCAGTAAATTCTATTCTCGATATCCAGTGAAGCATGGGGATTGATAGTTTCGAGAAACTATGATTCACTCCTCACTTCGAGGTAGGATCGAGAATCTTGCAGGTAGATTAGACAAGCTATTTTATTTATTTAGAATAATTCTACAAATCACACAGCAAATAACTACACTCGGTTATCTTGTCTGTTTTAAATTATTGTTTAGTTATTATTTCTAGATATGCTTAAAATAGTTTGCTTTCCTTAAAATTGTTAAAAGATTTCTTAGAAGAATAAATGTTATATATATGTTAGATTTATTTCATGCGATTAGATTTGCATTTTGTTTCATATGACAATCACGGGACCTCAGGAGCCCAGGGAATATATATTTGAGCCAATCGTGCCTCAACCAAACCTTGTCACACAACGATAGTTGACATAGACCAAAATCTCAGGATACAAGTATTCCGAACAACCACAGATTTACAACTGATCGCCTCGCTTAAGAGGATTAAACATAGAAGACGACCAAGCACATGCGTTTTGGTCAAGTCACCAAACTACGTATATACCCTAGAAAATCGTCCACATGATCAGTAGAAGGGTTTGAAAGTGAACAAACATTCGGGTGCGATCCTTTAGTTCCACAACCAGACGCTGGAGACACCCTCGTAGATATAGATACCAGCTTAAGAATCCAGGTTGCGAGAACGCCTGTGAGGTATTCTGAGAAGATTACACAACTGTTGGTTCTAAATATAGAAGTTGAGAAAGCGTTTACGATTACTGTGATACTAGGGATTAGAACTTGATCTCGCGTATGACCATAATAGGACCGCAACAACCGAGAGTCTATGGTTGTGAACCTCGAGATCCCACACCCAAAGAATCCATAAGATAATTAGATATAGACACTGGCCTATGCACCTTGGTATTCGTCCACTCCACTTCCACCTATCATCATCGAACAATTGTCCTTACTAGATATCACGCTAACGGCTAGGGAATTCTGGACAAGGCAAGAAAATCGCTTTGTAGAGTCAATTATATTCATCATCCACCATATGACCTTATCGAGACATACATGAAACTATCCCAGGTCATTTTCCATGTATTCCATGACCCATAGATCGAATCACGCCGTGAGCTTCGATATTGATTGGAGCCTTCGAGCGAGTCATCCTGCTGATCGATCTATCACACCGCCTGCTTAGAAGGGCCTTCTTTGCCTTAGATTCGCAAATTCCACTAGTGCGTGTCGAAGACATTAGACTGCCTAACTAGTTTGTCTGAATCCAACGCATATTCTACCCCCACCGGCTGTCTCGGCATGACCTCGAGAGGTCGGGTACGCGGAAGAGTCACTTGTAGATTCTCACGCCGCCTTGTCACTTTTCCGGCGTACAAAATTGGTGAACCCGACGTGAAGCAAACAAAATTAGTGAAGCTGACGTAAACTTCCTACTTTCTCTTTCGAGTCATAATATCACGTTTCACAATTCACCTTCACTCCTTCCCATTATTCTACGGGTATTCATATACCCCCCTAATATGACGGGATTCGATGCATACATGCAGACTCTCTTAGGTCTTGAGGCATACTACGCCCAACAAAATAGGCAATCATCACCCTCGCTCTCAATATGGGGCGATAACTATTCAACTAATCGCTTACCAACACAAACCCCAAGACACGATATAGTTCGTCTTTTCAAACCGAGGAGTTAGATCAACCCCTCGAACCTAACAAACAGAGCCTTGTGTTCAAACAATATGACGTTTACCATCAAGAATCTGTTCGCTCCTCAAATGCTACTCGGACAACAAATTAGTAGGCAATCAGATCCATACCTGGTCTTAGATGATGGACAATCAATACGTTATGCTAGGAATGAACAACGCCCTGGGGTATGTACCCACCTATGGAGGTTTACAAATACAACCCGAGATCTCTTTTCAAGAAAATACCTCTATGCCCACCGCATATAGGAAATACTCTCGGAGAAACTCCGCAAGATAACAATCGCTTTATGATAGGATATCACGTACCTATACAACACCGGGTATACAACAAACGCCGCTCAGGCAAAGTACCGTGACTTCACCAAATGAAGTCATTTCAACGTTAGTAGAAAGAGTGAGAGGGTTAGAACTGGCTCAAGCAAATCAAAATTCTCCGTTCATACAAACAGGAAGTTCCAATCCTCCATACCACTCTGTCCCAAGTAGATCCTTACGGGAGTAGGCACGTTGGGCATGCCTCCTCAATATCCACAACAAACGCCAACAAGGCCCACCATCTCTAACACTATTCCTCCAGGTCTAGTGTCAAACAATCCGTTGCTTGACAATACCCCGTCCTACTTAAACATATACTCTAAATCACCACAAGGAGATATGTTCTCCTCTCCATATCTATTTTCTCAAACGCAGGGACTTCCTTATGCCCCCTCGTTAACGCGTACTGCACCATATCAACAACCTATCCCACCACCACTCCTCAAAGAACCACCATCAATGGTCGAAAGCTACGCGATAGGGACTTGTTCATAATATCTAAAGGAACCCTTAGATTTCACCATACGAAGCGTCATGCTTCCAAGACCTCTCCCTGATTTGCCCAAGTTCAAGGGTGAGGGAGATCCAAATGTGCATATCAAATCTTACGCTACAGCCATACGATAATTACTCCTCGGGATGGGGTGGTTGCTAAAATATTTCCCAAAACCTTAGAAGGCATCACTCTCGATTGGTATTATAGAATACCTGAGGCTTCCATACATTCATTTAAACAACTCGTGTCAGAGTTCATCAAAGCCTTCGACATGAACAAACTATTGAGAACAAGAATCAGGGAATTCTTGCATATCAAACAAGAACACAACGAATCTATCGCCCATTTCATCCAAAGATGGCGTACGCTTATTTACTCTTTAAAAGTGCTCCAAACATGGATCGGATGGAACTATGTGATTTATTCCTTCATTCTCTCAAAGAGAGAGGTGAAGGAAGAAGTCCAGTTCCCACTAAGGACTTATGATGAAGTACTGAGAGCACTCTGCGAATAGATCAAGCAGATAGATAGTGGCCGTAAGACATATGGAACAAACGGAGGTTAATCACCTCCACTCAAAACACTACAACTACCACAAATGTCAATCAAGGACCCAAAATCCTTAACAAAAATTGTGGGGTAACAACGGATGGGGTAACCGACTAGCCCAAGAGGGTAAATGTTGTTAATACTCTGTCATAAACAAACAACCAATGAAACAACAAATTTACCGCGACGACAATACAAAGGGATTTTAACCATCCACAACAACGGTGAAATCCCATACAAGGGCCAAGCCAAAACACATTTGGTTATCAAAACGAAATTCAAAACCAGAAACAACAATTCCAAAACTTTAATCCTAATAGGCAACAGTTTGATCGGAATTTTAGGCCACAATACACACCAAACCAACAAAACGGGAATTACAACCCCAATTCTTATTGTGGTTTCCATAAAATTTAGGGTCACGACACTAGAACGTGCCGTGACTACAATAAATTCATACAACGCTTGCGGAAGAACAAAAAGCTTCTTCACAGACTTGTTTTTGGCAGATCCCATCTCATCACAACCAAATACGCTCGCAGGGCCAGTTTCCCCTCAGAATGCTCCCCTCAAGATCTTTAATGATCCGCTCCCAAATCATGATGGCAATAGGCTGAATCCAACTGGAAAAAACAAAGGTGCAATGATGGGAAACAATGATCATGAAGCCTCGACTTCATTAAATCCATCAGTTGCGCCACAGTTGGGAGCTCAACCGAGACCCAAGATAGTCAGTTTGGTAGAATTAGACGTTGAACTACCTATCGGCTATAACAAGAACAAGAGAGTATTTCTCTCAACCGAGCCCAAGTCATCTCACGGAGACAGGATAAGAGTCAACAAATAATTGAAAAACCCATCGGTGCCTATGATTTAATTAGTGACCTAACAAAGACCTTCTCACACATTTCATTTTTGGACTTACTAAAGAACTCTCCCCCTCACAGAGCTTCTCTTTTAGAAGCATTAGGTCTAGGCCATCTAATTAACATCACTCCACCTCCTGAAACACAAGTAAATCATGTAGATTTTGATATCCACCCTCCGGGGCAGCCGGACAAGGATGTCGAATTCATCTTCGAAATAAGTAAAATGCCCACAGATGCTGAGATCGCACGCCGAGGTGACCCAGCCTTACACTTGCAAGTGTGGGTTTATAATAACTATGTAAAATGGGCAATGGTTGACGATGGGGCCATAGTTAACATAGTCCCTTTCTCTTTCCTCCAAAAACTTTGATATGGAGAAACAAACTGTTCCACTACACGAAATACCTTGAGAGGCTATGATAGCCTTAAAGACACTTCGATAGGAACTATAATACTGCCGGTCACCTTAGGTCCCAAAACCATCTTGACTGAGTTTTATATTATAGATCAGGAAACTAACTATAATATGATCCTCGGCCAACCTTGGATACATCGAATGAAGGCAATCCCTTCTACTTTATTTCAAGAAGTAAGATTCTTGCATCTAGGAAAGGTATTTGTAGCCAAAGGCGATCCAAAACCTTTCGATTTGCACCTAGCTGATTTAAAGAAAAGACCAGGGGTGCACTCAGAATTTGAACTTCCAACAAACCAACTTAATAAACCCTCTGACCCAAAGCCAGAGGAAAAGTTGATACCTACGACGGATCTTGAAACTACCAGCATATCCAAAACAATTCCAACCCCTAAAGGTAAAACTAAAGAAACAATATCATTAGGGACTACTGTGAAAATCGTTGAATTGATAGAACACGATTCACCAATGTCCTTACCATTTGATTTAGTAGGCATGGGATTTTCCCTAGGTGTTGGTTCCTTGCCAGCAGAGGATCTCTATATGGTAGAAGTAGAGTGCGCAAACACAGCAGATGCCCCAACATCTATACTCCCGGCTAAGTATTGGACTCTCCATTTCGATGGAGCTAAATGTCGTTATGGAGCGGGGGCAGGTATAATTCTTACTTCGCCCGAGGAGAAAGTCCTCCCATTCGCTTTTAAGTTAAACTTTGAATGCACAAACAACGGCGCTGAGTACGAAGCCCTTCTCCTTGGCCTCACCTTAGCCAAAAGAATTGGTATTGATAACATCAGAGTCTTGGGAGACTCGCAATTAGTGACAAACCAAGTTTCTGAAGTATATGAAACTAAAGCCAAACATTTACAACTCTACAAAAACGTTGTATTAGATTTAAGCAAGGCGTTTAACTTCATATCCATTGAAGCAATCCCACGAGAGAAAAATCTTCTCGCCGATTCAATAACAACCTCAAAGATCACGCTTTACTCCAAGCAATGAGCTAGAAGATACTCACTTCACAGATCCATTCGTGACGAACCATTGATAAAAACAATGAAAAAACCTCTTTCAAGCGGAAGTGAATCTACCGCCCTAGACCATGTTGGAAATGATGCAACTACTTTGGATTACTTAAATGCCTATGCAGCACTACATCTCTCCTATCACATGCTAGATTTATCCCTGATTCCACATTCGTCTTCCTACTTCGGAAATCCCGTAACGGATCTTCCCTCACAAATGGAACCTAGCATATACGCAATAGGAAACGGGGATGATCTAGATTTACCTCCAGCACCACCTGAGTTCGAAGAGGGTAACGCCTCTTTGATCGAAGAAACAATCGATGTCAACATCGGGACAGAAGATGAACCAAGAATATTGAAACTAGGTTCTTTGTTAACCCCAGAAGAAGTGGAAATACATACTCAGATTCTCAAAGAACATCAGAAGGCATTTGCATTTAATTATAAAGAGATGACAGGAGTTGCACCCCACATTGCGGTGCACAACCTCGTCACTAAATCAGACGCAAAGCCAATTAAACAAAAATCAAGACCCATGAAGCCCAAAGTAGCTCTCATGGTAAAAGAGGAGGTAATAAAACTCCTTCAGGTAGGATTCATCAAGCCAGTTGACTACTCCCAATGGGTATCTAACATCGTTCCCGTTCTCAAGAAGAATGGAAAGATACGCATTTGCATAGATTTTTGAGATATCAACAAAGCGTGTCCTAAGGATGATTTCCCATTACCATCCATAGACGTTATCGTTGATGCAATGGCTGGTTTTGAACTTTTGTCTCTCATGGATGGATTCTCGGGATACAATCAAATCAGAATATCCGAGCAAGATCAAGCTAAAACCACGTTTATAACCCCTTGGGGAACCTATTGCTACGCCGTTATGCCATTCGGTCTCAAGAACGCTGGTGCTACGTACTAGTGGGCCATGACATACATATTTCATGATCTAATTCATAAAATCATGGAGTGTTACGTAGATGACTTATTGGCTAAAGCTAAGAAGCGTTGTGACCATCCCGAAGTACTCCGCGTCATTCTTTCACGTCTAATAGAATATGGAGTCATGCTAAATCCAAAGAAATGCGTCTTTGGTGTAACAGGAGGAAAGATCCTAGGTTACATCATATCGTCATGAGGGATTGATGTTGATCCAACCAAAATTTTGGCTGTCCTCGAAATGGTCCCACCTTCGAGTGAATCTGGAATCAGATCATTTCTGGGAAAGCTGGGTGCAATCCGGAGATTCATCTTGGACCTAAGCTTCACCGTTCATCCAATCAACAATTTACTCAAGAAGGATTATAGCATTGATTGGACTGAAGATTGCAATGAAGCTTTTGATGCAGTTAAGCATTTTCTGTTATCACCACCTACGCTAATGCCACCTAAGCTAGATCGCCCATTAATCCTATATTCGCGAGCTACCAATGTCTCACTGGCCTGTATGTTGGCCCAAGAAGATGATAACAAGAGAGAACATGCGATTTATTTCATTAGCCGAACGTTGCTCGACTATGAAACATGCTATACACAGGCAGAATGAGAATGCCTTGCCATAGTCTTTGCTACTAAACGCCTAAGACATTATATGTTGAATCAAGAAACAAAGGTCATGATAAAAACGGACCATTTACGAACTTTTCTCACACAAGGGTCCTTATCTAAAAAGGCTAGACATTTTATAACCTTAATGGGAGAATTCAAATTAACATTTGTAAATCAGAAGTCGGTTAAAGGACAAATCATCGCGGATTGGTTAGCTGACAACCCATTAGACGGAGGTGATCTAGTAGATTTAGACTTTCCAGATGAATGCGTATACTACATCGAAACACGACCCACTATCTCTGAGTGTCCTTGGTACACTGACATCGTTAATTATATCATGGACCATACGTACCCGGAGGCAGTTACACCGCAACAAAGAAGGCGATTACGGATAATCGTAGCTAAATACGTCATTATAGAGCAGGTGCTCTATCGAAAAGCATTCGATGGAATGCTCCTAAGGTGTGTTGACACAGAAGAGTCCAAAAGGATTCTCCACAAATCCCACAATGGGCATATGTGGAGGCCACTTCGGGCCATGCCACCACTCGGAAGATATATCAAATGGGCTATTTCTCGCCCACTCTAGAACATGACGTGATAGAGTTTGCATGCGCAGTGTCATAAGTGCCAAGAATTCTCCCACGAGATCCACATGCCAAAGACAAGATCTAGAACCAATCGCTACTCCATGGCCCTTTTCTACATGGGGTCTAGACTTAATAGGGAAATTCTCTCCTCATCCACGTATGGCCATAATTTTATAATCACGGCCACTAAATATTTTACTAAATGGGTAGAGGCCATGCCTCTTACTACTGTACCTAGTTCTGTGATCGCCAAGTTCATTTTGAACCAAATCATTTACAGTACGGTATCCATGCAAATCATTATCTTCGATAATGGAACTTATTTTAAGAATGAAGAGGTTCATGAGTTATTCAATAAATTCAAGATAAGCCATCATACGGCTTCCTTATATTATCCCCAAGCCAACGGACAGGCTGAAGCGACAAACAAAACACTGAAAGCCATTCTCCTTAAAACGGTGAAAGAAAACAAGCAAGATTGGCATTTGAAGTTATATCCGGCCTTGTGGGCCCACCGAACCTCAATAAGAACACCAACAGGAGCAACTCCTTTCTCGCTAGTATTTGGGGCAGAAGCAGTTCTCCCGCTTGAGGTCGAAATACCCAGTCTCCGCATTTCACTACAAGGGATTCTGGATGAAGATGCTTACAGAGAAGCACGTCTTTCCCAACTAGAAAGCCTAGATGAAACTAGGTTAGATGCTGAGTAGTGGCATAGAGCTTATGCTGACCGAATGTGCCGGTAGTATAACAAGAAGGTTTATGAATGATATATATGAAGGTGATCTAGTTATAAGACTAGACAAATGGATCGACAAGAAGACTGGCGAAGGAAGGAAATTCCGGCCCAAATGGTTGGGCCCATACCGAGTCATGAAGGACTATGGAAATGGTGTATACCTCTTATGTACGTTAGAAGGTGAGGAGTTTGGTGAAACAGTCAATTCCCTGCACCTCAAACGTTTCTACGCATAAGCAGCTAACGCTACCTATATAACTATCTACATTGCATTTTCATATAGATTAGGATCATTTTGTCCACTTGTTCTTACATAAATTGTGATCAAGAAATCTATTCTCAAAGCAATTTATTACAAACTCGTGATGTTTCTGGCATAAAGTTCTTTAATCATACCTCTCCATCTTCATGTATCATCAAATCATCTTGGAATCTTTTATCAAATAAAATCAGACATGACGAAGTCTTAACGGTAACCATACCAAGATCTGCAAGTTTGTTCTCGCTTTGATTTCTTCTTAGGATAGGTGTCTTGCCTATGGTCTGTTCTAGAAGCTTCATGGTGTCACATCTATCCCATATACACACCTATTTGGAAATAAGCATATACTTGACATTTTACTCAAAAAGACAAGTCAAAAAGTGATTAAACAGAAATTTTTTTTTACACATTTCCTTGCCCCACCAACCTTCGGTGATGAGCTTGCATCTCTTACTAGTGACGTAGGGTTGGGAAAGGATGGAAATGCCCTTACTCGCCTATGCCTTTCCCACGGTGATAAACCCACGCTTCTTACTAGTAGCATGGGCAACGTGTAGGGGGTCCTCTTGACAAAGCAAACGTTAAAAGGTCATAAACAAACTATTCAAACTTTGAGTCAAAAACGAATGAATCGATATTCAAAATTCCAAAAGAGTTAAAAATCCTAAAAACCCAGTTTTGTCTACTATGTGGCCATCTACGGATCTAAGTCTGGATAAACCGCAAAGCAAGTCAGCATCCAAAACAATGAAGTCATTCGGGTGGAGTAAGCTTGTAGTTTTCAATTTGGTTCCACCAAAGCTTCATCTGTCTTTCATCACTATCATTTCACCATATTTCATAACTTGCGCCCTTCTTGGCTCTTGGTGATGAGCCCTCGCATCTTACTAGTTGCATGGAGTTAGGAGTGGGGCAAGTTAATCTGTTCATCATACTGGTTATTTTCATCACTTTGCCAAAACAAACATGAGGTATCCAAATTGCTCATAGAAGCTAAGATTTAAGATCACAATATATCTACAATATCATGTATCAGCATCATGAAACACAAAAAGAAAGCAAACATTTGCATCATCTGTTTTCCATTGCATACATTCTAGAAAGCATATAAAACATACATCGTAGTATACACGAGGAAGCTGGAAACAGAAAGGGAAAACATGAGTGACAAGTTTTGATCCAAAAATGAATGCATATATATAAATAATCAATGTTTATATACAATGCCATCATGCTCTAGGCATGGTCAAAACGCTCAAAGAGCCCGTGATATACAAAAGAATCTATAGTACAAAACGCATAGGAGCCAAGTAGTCTCTCAACCCCTGCGCGACCCCTCCGAAGGTGCACGCCCTCGTCTAGGACTCCGGCTATGCTGACGCTCTGAATGAACGGAGGGCTCAAGGTCCCGAGGGGCAGCCGCGGTCTCACCACGAGAATGGCTCCTCATAAGACGCTTTCATTTACCGTCCTATGCCCGCCAACTCTGTATAAAGAGTCGACACCATCCTCGCCACGTGCTAAACAGAGCGAAGATGTCGGTATGCCTACCCGAGCCGTCAAGGCTCCCCGACATCTACAGATAGCTCTGCACGGGTCTTATCCATGGGGATCATCAGGGAATCGGCATGCATACCTGGCGGATCGATCCGCCACTCGTCGGCGGGTCTCTCGCAAAACAAAGGAGAAAACGAGTTAGAAACCAAGCAAGAGGCTAAAGTATACAGAGATAAAAACAAGGAGGAGAGATAGCAATTAAGACAAATCCTAAATTAAAAAAACATTGAAAGAAAGAGGGGATAACTTACTCGGATCACCAGGCCTCCAAGATGGATCGTTGGGGCCGCACCCACAGCATATGCCGCCACCGACCGAGGGCTGCTCCTGTAGTGAGGCAACATGTCGCCCCACAACCGAGTCGTCCTCTCCGCCATGGTCCCGAGAGAGTGGCTCCTCCGAGACTAGAGTGTCTCTCTCTACACTCGCTCGGCCCTCTCTACAGTAAAATATCCTCGAGTGTCATGCCACTCGTGGATCGCTATCATCAGATCTGCTCCTCCGACCCTCCCTCTCGTAAGCTCCTCGAATCGGAGTCAATGTCTATAGGGTCATCATTTGCTATGAGCGGACCCACAGTAAATCTGAAGCAAAGGTGCCGGGCGCACCGGCTCTCCTCTAGCCCGAACTACCCTCTTGGCTGCAATCGATCGGAATGCCGGGAGTGATGTTGTCCAACCACGGCCTCTAGGCCCCTCTAG
The DNA here is from genome assembly GCA_018340775.1 of Taxus wallichiana var. yunnanensis. NCBI lineage: Eukaryota > Viridiplantae > Streptophyta > Pinopsida > Cupressales > Taxaceae > Taxus > Taxus wallichiana. The sequence continues at coordinate 743,537,392 of CM031237.1, read as the reverse complement.
CCTCGCGGACCGATCACAGAAACCGATGCCGGGGGAAGCATGCCCGCATATGGAAGGCCGAATCTGGCGAGGAACTTTGCCAAGGATGTACCTCAACTCGTCCCACGTGGTCGATAAGCTGCCTTACTGTGGTGGAGCAGAGATCAATGTAAGGGTCTCCTCACCCCATATGCCACCATAAGCTGGTACGGTGTCATCTCCATATCTACTGTGGTAAGGGAGGCAACTGGCTGGTGAGGTGCTCTAAGCACCGACATATCTGACCATCCGGCTGCCATCACGGCCTGGATCTCGCCACCTCTACCCCTCTGCCATAGGGAATAAAATGCTCATACACCCAACTCATGACTAGAGTCGGGTGGCTCAATGACTGTCCCTGTAAACGGACCACCCTATATAAATCATGGTAGGTGGTCCCCGTAATGTCTCTGCGCCCAGGGCGTATATCCCCACCATGCCCTCTATCGCATGCGCAATGATGGGGGCCTGCAAAGAAGATAACAAAGTGTCCCCTCCCTTGTCCCCGATCAATCTCGAGGCAAGGATCCCCATGATGGCCTGTCGAAATATGGGGATAGGCAAAGAAGGGATGGATCGAACTCTCACTCCCTTCTTCGACCCCGTGGAGATAGCATCTCCCATGTAACCCGCCCACTTTGGGAAATCGTGCTCGTGAGCTCGCCATCTCTAATGTGAGTCTCCTCCCGATCATCGGGACCCCCAAATACGGTGAGACATCCTCCAACGTGATGGTCCACTCACCACGGACCCCTCAGCAATCGGAAAGTGTTCCGATCTATGTCCTAATATGAAAATAAGTCACACAAAGTATGTGACTGGATGGTGTGAAATGGGGCACGCGTGATATACGCAGATATCTGCCGGCCCTCTGTAATGTATCCTCCTCATCCCGAGAAAGGGCATCCAATACCCTGGAGAGCCAATCACAATCTCTCTGCGCTCCATCTCGATATACTCCGCTCTCTTTGCCGCATACACCCAAAACACACAAAACGGAGCAAGTTAGTATCTCGAACAATACCAAGGTCATAAAAACATATAGAAGTGCAACAAAATACAAGTGCAATCTCAAAATCAAGTTCTTTTACATTCTCGTCGTAACCGCCACCCCTGAGCAGGGAGGCGGTTTGTAACCGCCGCCTTAAGGGCGGTGGTGGGTAACCGCCGCCATGCAGCCGGGTGGCGGTCATGCCTCTCAAACTCTGCACGAGTTCTAACCCCAAAAAGCCCAAAATGAGGAAAAATAGACCATTTAAACTAAAAAAGGAGCTACCCAATAGGCGCCCCCTAGGTGGACCTTTTGAACCTAACATTTTCAAAAATAACCCCCATTAAGATGAATTTAACATTTCAAATTTAAAGGGGAAAAACACCAGGGTTCATTTTAAGAGACCTCTTAGAAATCAGAGGTGGAGAATACCTGGCGAATATCCCCGAAGCGGTTTCGCAGGAAGGTGAATTTTTGGGGTTGTATGAAATTTTTTGCCTGATTGTCAAGTGGCACGCAGACGGAAGGCTGCAGCAGCTGACAGGATATTTGTTGTCGCGTGTCAAAAAAATGCAGCGACGCCAGCGTCACTAAGGTCTATTAACGCGCGTGTCACTACATTTTCTTGATGCGCGCTGACAAAGATATCTGTCGCGCATCTCGTGAGCCTCCTCCGACCTCTGCTTTCTCATCAACTCTCGCGCACTTGTCTCCCGTCAACAACCCATTTCTGTCACGCGTCAATACCTCCTCCTGCCGCACGTCACCACTTCCCATGTTGACGCGTCACCATCCGCCCATGTCGCGCGTCAATACCTCCTCTGTCGCGCGTCACCACTACTATGTCGCGCGTCAGCGTACCACCGCCCATGTCACACATCACCACTTTGCCATGTCACGCGTCAATGCCACCTCCTGCATCGCCGCGTCACCACCGCCCATGCGTCGCGCATCAATACATCCTCTCTGTCGCGGCGTCACCACTACCCATGTCGCGTGTCAATACCTCCTCCTCAGCAGCGCGTCTACCACTACCCGTGCGCATGCGTCAATACCTCCTCACGCCGCTGCACGCACCATCGCCCGCCCATGTCGTGCGTCACCATCGCCATGTCGCGCGTCACCACTGCCCATGTCGCACGTCAAGATAAATTATTGTCACGCTCAGCGTAACAATCACAAAGCAACATGTCATCAATCTCTGGGTGCTTAAGGGTATGCGAGTTAAAATTTCACAGTATTGGTAATTTGTTAAGCTACTTGAGGTATACTACCCGCGAATTAGCTAGGTTTTTATAGGAGATGTTTTCAAATGAAGGCGAAGCAGACCCAGAAAAAAAATATACTATATATTTTAGGCTTAAAGTAACAGAAACCCACCCACTCAAATAATTCACCTTTTCAAATTTTCATAAAATGAAATTTTCACCATATTACGAATATTTGCAAGCTAAAATTATCCTTGAAAAACACAAAATTGAAGAAAACCAACCTATGATCTAGCGGGCGCGTGTTCCGCACGTGGAGGCATGATCACGATCTCGCCGCGAACGTTTGACTCTACTCGCGTGAGAAACCGTCACCATGGGTCCCAGAGCTCAAAATCAATCAAATCAACTCACGTAAATGAATAGGAAAATGGGCCCACTTTCATATATATATCGCTCGCTTTCGCTTTTAAAATGACTTTTCACAGGTTTGGGCGCTAATGGAGGTAAGTTTCTATCCCCGCACGAATGGTATGTTCTCATTCCCTATTGTTTTAGCGTTTATTTTCCAAGTTATTGATCTATCTCGCACTTGAGTTCTCTTTTTCATTTTGCAGTAGCGGGAATTTCGATGGCGTCATTTCAACACACGAGCGAGTAAGGTATAGCTTCTAACTCCCATTTCGGGACTGCCATACTTCTGACCCACCGTTTATGCCTCTTCATGGCTAAAACGCTTCTCCGAGGGGGCAATATGTACGTACCAAAATTTTAAGGTATCTGATCGCTGCCCGGAAGCATGTAAAAGTAGTGCCCCAATGATGATACAGGTCTCCTCGTAAGGTGTTCAGGATCTGGAAAAGTCCTCGGAGTGTGCGTTAACATCCCGCATGCCCCGCTTAGCCCCCGCACCCTTTGTTTTCCCCCTTTTTCTTCTTTCCTTGCCCCTTTTGATCTTCAGTGACGAAACCGCCGCCTCTGCGGGTGGCGGTCCCGTAACCACCGCCCCGCCTTCAGTGATCGGTCCCATGCGCATTTTCCAGAACATTCTTTGACGCGACTCGCGTGAAATATCACGATTCACCAGCTTTTCCTTACCGACTTGAGCATGCATTTATGTTTTTGGTCCCCTAGAATAGTGTTTTTCCTTTGTTTATTGTTTAGGAGTTCAATTTGGTTTTGGTTCTTGGGTGTTTGAATTCCTATAAATGCATGGTTTGTGCACATGCAAATGGTCTGGAGTTTTTGGTCTGAAGCTTGGCTGGATTTTGAAGTTTGATCTTTGCTCTCATTCCCTCATTTTAGTGTTTTAGTTAGTTAGCTTATTTAGAAGCCATAGCTTGAATTCACTTGCATCTCTAGTTAGATTGCTCAGCTCTTGGTAAGCCATAGACCCATCTTGTGCAGGCAGTGCTGTTGTCTCATCCAAATCCAGTTAGAAGCTTGCCTCTGAATTTCTCTTTGCTGTAGATTTTCTTTCATCGTGTCTTAGAGTTCTTAGTTCAATTCATTATATGCCTGGTTAGCTTTATTCAGCTGTTGGTAAGCCACATGTCCAACTTGTGCAAACAGTGTCTTTATTTTATCCAATCCATTAGAACAAATAGCTTAGGAAGCCATTAAAGTTGCAGGTTTTTCTCTTCGTATAGGATAGTTACAGGTTCTGGTCGCTTCATGTTGCATGACTTGCAGTAAAATCCCGCTAGGAATCGCATAAGCCAAGCTCTGTACTCTTGCGCTATCCCTCTCCTACTCGCATTTTCGAGTCTGCATTCGAGCTGTCCTTGTCCCAAAATCTACTCCTATCGGAGCTAGCATTACACGCTTTTAAGGTCCACGTGAACACGAAGGAATGAGGAGATCATACGAGGGACTAGATCACACACACCATCGGATTCGCCATTGTTATGCGGAATCCGTGTTTTAAATTTCAAAGTTATAGTTAGAATCATAACAAATAGAGTACTTAATCGCTTTATTTCAGTAAATTCTATTCTCGATATCGCTGGAAGTCAGGGGATTGATAGTTTCGAGACACTATGATTCACTCCTCACTTCGAGGTAGGATCGAGAATCTTGCAGTAGATTAGACAAGCTATTTTATTTATTTAGAATAATTCTACAAATCGCACAGCAAATAAATACACTCGGTTATCTTGTCTGCTTTTAAATTATTGTTAGTTATTATTTCTAGATACGCTTAAAATAGTTTGCTTTCCTTAAAATTGTTAAAATATTTCTTAGAAGAATAAAAGTTATATATATGTTAGATTTATATCATGCGATTAGATTTGCATTTTGTTTCGTATGACAATCACGGGACCTCGGTGCCTGTGGAATATATATTTGAGCCAATCATGCTCAACCAAACCTTGTCACAAATGATAGTTGACATAGACCAAAATCTCGGGATACAAGTATTCCGAACAACCACAGATTTACAATCGATCGCCTTAGTTAAGAGGATTAAACATAGAAGATGACCAGGCACATGCATTTTGGTCAAGTCAGCCAAACTACAGATTACCCTAGAAAATCATCCACATGATTGTAGAAGGGTTTGAAAGAGAACAAACATTCGGGTGTGATCCTTTAGTTCCACAGCCAGACGCTAGAGACACCCTCGTAGATATAGATACCAACTTAAGAATCCAGGTTGCGAGAACGCCTGTGAGGTATTCTGAGAAGATTACACAACTGTTGGTTCTAAACATAGAAGTGAGAAAGCGTATGATTATTGGATACTAGGGATTAGAACTTGATCTTGCGTATGACCATAACAGGACCGCAACAACCAAGAGTTTATGGTTGTGATCCACAGATCCCACAGCCTAACGAATCCATAAGAGAATTAGATATAGACATTGGCCTACGCACCTTGGTATTCGTGTCCACTCCACTTCCACCTATCATCATCGAATAATTGTCCTTACTAGATATCGCGGCTAACGAAGCTAGGAATTCTGGACTAGGCCGAGGAAAATCGTCCGTAGAGTCAATTATATTCATCATCCACCATATGACCTTATCGAGACATACATGAAACTATCCCGGTCATTTTCCACGTATTCGTGCAACCCATAGATCGAATCACGCCGAGCTCGATATTGATTGGAGCCTTCGAGCAGTCATCCTGGCGATCGATCTATCACACCGATTCAAGTTAGAAGGGCCTTCTTTGCCTTAGATTCACAAATTCCACTAGTGCGTGTCGAAGACATTATACTGCCTAACTAGTTTGTCTGAATCCAACGCATATTCTACCCCCACCGGCTGTCTCGGCACGACCTCGAGAGGTCGGGTACATAGAAGAGTCACTTGTAGATTCTCACGCTCACTTGTCACTTTTCCGGCGTACGGTGACCAATAACTATAATGGTGTAGTCAAGTGTTTACTAACACCTAGAATAGTCTCGTCAAGTGGTAACCAACACCTAGAATAGTTTAGTCAAGTGTATAACTAAGAAATTATATCCCATAAGTGTAGGGATAATCCAATTTTGGTGGATTATCTTGAGTAGGATAATACAAATAAATCTAGGAAAATATATCCTAAACTAACAACACCCCAAAAGCACATCTTAGGTGGGAAATTAAAAGAAAGTTGGGTCTCGATAAAAATGCATTATGAGGTACCCATGTATAATAAAATATTTCATAAGATAGAGTAAAAGGAGAAAACCCAATGGGAAAAACACCCCAAAAAAAAAAAGACATGAAGAAAGGAAGAGGGGTAACTGCACAAAGTTGGGGGGCCAAAAAATGGACAAAAACCCAAAATAGATGAAACACGTCGTGTTTTGCTAAAATGTGCTCACATTTTAATTCATTTGGCTCAAGTAATCACTGAATGTATAATGTGTATACGCATGTGTTTCAAAGAATTCAAAACGTGTACGTGTTTTGATAGTAGTATGGACCATGTATATGTGTTTTGGTGTTTTATACTTACAAAAATAAATGTTCAAGTATAAGATTTATTTTATTATTTAAATTTATTTTAGTAAATATAAGAAATTAGGGTCACTTTGCACCTTATGGAAGTGGTCTCATAGCTCCAACAGTTATAATCTAGAAGATAGTTTTTCAAAATCTAATCTGGTTAGTACTTACTCATTTTCAGGATTTCAACAAATGACCTAAAACTTTCAGGGCATATATATTGTAGTCGGTCTTTGTTTTGGGAAAGCATATAGTCATTTTTAAGGTTTTTTGACCTTCTAAAATGGATTTTGGCCCTACCACTACTTGAATTGGTACCAATTTTTAAATTTGGTCCATAATTCACTTTAGTGACCATGAATTAACTCTATGATGTTTGTCTACTTCTTACTAAAAAGAGATCCTCACTTTGTAGATATTGTTCCCGAATGTGATTCTTGTCCTATGGCCAAAATGAGGTGATTGTAATGTGCCTACTCCTTCGGGTGTGATAACATAACTAGGTGTTGAATGAGTTGTTACGAATAGTACCAAGTGAATTACATCAAGTGAACTTAGATGATTTCTCATTCTTCAAAACATGGTGCTCCATATAAAGATCATCCCCTCACCTGTCCTAGCTCTAAAAGCATCTTTTCATGGAATCAAATTCATGATTCTCATACATGTGTTTTCTCATATGTCTCTTATGGAGAAAACGATGCCTTAATACTTCACAAATAATGGCCCTTGATATCTCAAATGACATGACTACCTCATTTTAGCTTGTTCTGAAGGGTGTTCAATTAACTACTGAGAATGGCCAAAATGATTTTTAGGCCTTCAAAGGAAGTAGTCTCTCATCAAAACTAAATGATTCGATCAATCACCTTAAACACTATTCCCTACAAATCAAAACACACCTGAATGATCTTTGTAGGACTTTCCTCTAGGTAAGGGTTTATGATTTAGGGTTTAGGGTTTAGGGCTTGGGTTTAGGGTTTAGGTATAAGGATTAAGGACTCAAGATTTAGTGTTTAAGGCTCATAGTTCAGATTTTAGGGTTTAGCGTTTAGGGCTCTGGGCTTAGGTTCATGATTTATGGTTTATGTCTAGGGTTTAGAGTTTAGGTTTATGGTTCAAGGTTAAGGTTGAGGGTTTAGGGTTTAGGGCTCAAGGTTTAGGGATCAAGGTTGAGGGTTTAGGGTTTATGGCTCAAGGTTTATGGTTTAGGGTTTAGGGATCTGGGTTGAGGATTGAGGGTTTAGGTTTAAGAGTTAAGCGTTTAGGGTTTAGTTTTTAGGGTTTAATGTTGAGGTTTATGTTTAAGGGTTTAAGGTTTAGGGTATTAGCTTAGGCTTATGGCTTAGAGCCTAGGATTCAAGGCTTAGGTTTAGGGTTTAGGGCTCAAGTTTTAGGGTTTAGGGTCATAGTTTAGGGTACAGGGTTTAGGTTTTAGGTTTTAGGGTTTAGAATTTAGGATTTAGGGCTTAGAGTTTAGGGTTTAGGGCTTATGGTTTATGGTATACGATTTAGGGATCTGGGTTGAATGTTTAGGGTGTAGGATTTAGGGTTTACGGTTTAGGGTTTAGGAGTTAGGGTTTAAGGTTTAAAGGTCAGGGTTCAGGGTTTAGGGAAAAGGGTTCAGGGTTTAGGGTTTAAGGCTCGAGGTTTAGGGTTTAGGGGTTAGGGTTTAGGGTTCAGGATTTAAGGCTCATGGATTAGGCTCACCCATTCAATCACAGTAATGTTCTATGTCTTACCCATTCTTATAAGTATCAAGAAAAAGAGTATTCAACTAAAAAAGGTTAATCTACTTCATAGGTAGAACATTCAAGGGAGTCATCACAATTTGATGCATTTCATCTACTGATATTTTAAAGGAGGGAAATGCCCATTGCATGTGAACTATTTCACTCACTGTAATGTTTTGTGTCTTACCCATTCTTATTAGTATTGACAGAGAGTATTCAACTGAAAAGGGTTCATCGACTTTGTAGGAACAAAACTCAAAGAGATTCATCAAAATTTGATGTCTTTCATCGATTGATATTTTGAAGGAGGGAAATGCCCATCGAGCTCATAAAAAAGGTAGTTGTAAAAGAAGACTTAATGATGGTTCTAGGCATAAGACTAGGAAATATGGTCCTAAGATATTCAAAAAATGAACTCACTCATGAGACCTACTAGAAATATATGAGGTTTAGGGGTTAGAACTTAGGGTTCTAGATTTAGTGTTTTGGGTTTATGGCTTAGGGCTCAAGGCTCATGGTTTAACGTTTAGGATTTATTGTCCAAGTTTTAGTGTTCAAAGTTTAAGGTTTATTATTTTTGTTTTATGGTTTGGGGTTTATAATTTAGGGTTAAGGTCTCAAGGTTGAGGGTTAAGTGTTAAGGGTTTAGGTCGCAGAGTTCAGGGTTTAGGGTTTAGTGTTTAGGGCTTAGGGTTTAGGGTTTAGGGTTTAGGGTTTAACACTTAGGGTTTATGTTTTAGGATTTAGTATTTGGGGTTTAGATTTAAGGGCTTATGGGTAAGGGTTTCGAGTTTATGATTTATTTTTAGGTTTAGGGACCTTTAGGATTTAACATTTAGGCCTTAAGGTTTAGGGTTTACATTTTAGGGCTCGGGGCTCGGGGTTTAGGGGTTAGGGGTTAGGGTGCATGGTTTAAGGTTTACAACTATGGGTTTGGGGTTCAGAGTTATGGGTTTAAGGTTTAGGGGTTAGAGCTTAGGGCTCTAGATTTAGGGTTTAGGGCTCATGGATTAAGGTTTAGGGTTTAGGACTCAAGGATTAGGGTGTAAGGTTCAAGGCTTAAGGTTTAGGGTTTAAGGTTTATGGATTAGGGTTTAGGGTTCATGGTTAATGGTTTATGTCTTAAGGTTCAAGGTTCAAAGTTACTAGTTTAAGGTTTGGGGCTTAGAGTTCAAGGCTTTGGATTTAGTATTTAGGGTTTAGGGTTTATAGCTCAGGGTTTAGGGTCTAGGTCAAGGGTTTAGGGTTATGGATTTAGGTTTTAGGGTTTAATATTTAGTGTTTAGGGTTTAGGTCTCATGGTTGAGGGTTAAAGGTTTAGGTCACAGAGTTCAAGGTTCATCAAATTTATAGGTAGAACATTCAAAGAGAGTCATTAAAATTTGATTTCTTTCATCTTGTTGATATTTTGAAAGAGGGAAATGTCATATTCTGATCGTCCAATCCTTCCAAAGACCCCGTAGTCCTCAATCCTTTGACGTACAGGAGACGATGTTACTTAGCTTCCATTTATAATGATAGAGATATTTGTAAATTGGTGTTATGACCTCTAAATCTATATGAATTTCAAGTTGCTTGGAAATCACATCACACCCTTCAATAGGATTGATGACTACCCCTATCTTTTTGTTCAGGGAATTTTGAAAACATCCATGGGTTTATCATATAAGGAATTATCAATGAATGGAACGTCACTAAGTCGTAGGCTAGGTAAATCCCATTTAGAACTAAACAAGAAAGATTTACTAGGTGATTGATAACCCCATAGTGTTCTTAGCCATTCCCCTATTTCTATGCTTATTTTGAACACTTCAAGAAGTTCTGTCAAATTTACTATCCATTCCAGTAGAACACTTGAACTTTATATTTCTCGAGAGGAGAGGATACTACAAGAAATTCAATTATGATCCTACACCTCTACATTGATGTATTCTCTATGTTTCTTTTGTTTCCTGTAAGATTAATTTTTTTGTTGTGATGGTTATTTTTGAGCTTCCAATGGGTCATCCTCGCTTGCATAATACCATACATGGAAATATGAGAAATGTGAAATTTATTTCGGAGTGTGAATAAATTTACATTTAAGAGCACAAGTATATGTGGGGAGAAACAAGTTTGGAAGAGATGTGTAATATATCTATTACAAGGCACAAGGTAGATGTCATATCCATTTAGTTACTTATCCCACCTCTCATAAACAAGGTAGTTCTATAAGCAAGACTTAATGATGGTTCTAGGCACAGACTAGGAAATATTGATGAAATATGGTTTAGGGTTTAGGGTTTAGGGCTCATGGTTCAGGGTTTAAGGTTTAGGGTTTATTCAAGGTTGAGTGTTATGGTTTAGGATTTAGGGTTTAGTGTTTATGGTTAGGTTTTATGGATCGAGGTTAAGGATTTAGGGTTTAAGGTTTAAGGTTTAAGTTTAGGGTTTAGGTTTTTGGGTTAAGGATTTAGTGTTTAGGGATAAGGGTTTATGGTTTATAGTTCAGGTTTTAGGGTTTATGGTTCAGGGTTCAGGGTTTAGGGTTTAGGATTTAATGTTTAGGGATTAAGGTTTAGGTTTTATGGTTTAGGGCTCGGGGTTTAGGGTTTAGGTTTTAGGGCTTAGAGCTTAGGGTATATGGTCTAGGGTTTAGGGCTCAAATTTTAGGGCTTAAGGGTGTAGGGCTCAAGGCTTAGGCTTTAGGGTTTAGGATTTTGTGTTTAATGTTTAGGGTTTAGGGGTCGGGTTTAGGGTTAGGATTTAGGGTTTAGAGTTTAGGGTTTAGGGTTTATCATTTCAGGCTCATGGTTCATGGTTTAGGGTTTAAGGTTTAGGGCTTATGGCTTAGGGTTGAGGCTTAAGGCTCAAGGTTTAGGGCTCGTGAGTAAGGGATGAATGTTTAAGGTTTAGGGTTTAGGTTTTAGGGTCCATGGATCATGGTTAAAGGTTTAGGGTTTAGGGTTTATGGCTCAAGGTTTATAATTTAGTGTTTATGTTTATGACATATGGTTTAGGGTTTACATTGTAGAAGTTAAATGCTAAAAGATTTAGGTCGAATGATGAAATCATGAAAAATTACCTAGTCTTGACCAAATTATAATTTAAACAACTATCTCCTAGACCATGACTCATGGAGCTATAAGACTAATTTCATAAGGTGCAAAGTGACCTTAATTTCTTATATTTATATAAATAAATTTAAAGTATAAGTTTTCATTTACTATTATTGATATTCATTTATTTATGTAAATAAAAGCATGTCAAAAGCATACATATTGTTTATACTATATACAGAAACATGTATGTGTTATAATGTGTATGTATTTTGTGTTTTTATATTTTCCCAAGCCATGCCTTAAGGCTTGGGATTTGGTTTGGATCCCCAAGCTTGAGGCATGGACTGCACAAACATAGCAAACAACGTTTTTTTAAAGGAAAATGTAAAATGCCACTTCCTCTATGATAAATCAAAATAAAATGATCGATCTATTTTAAAAAAATTATACCACTATGTAGATCGAGTCTCTTCTTTCTTAAAATATAATTTTTCAAAATTTCTAACTAATATAAGGTTTCCATATTATTTATTTTCTAACTATGCTATTTTATAGCTTTTGTTTGAAGTGTAAATATGTCTATCTTTCATGGTGTATCTTTTTGTTGGGTGATTGAAATTTTAATAAAATTATACTAGCCCAAACTAGGCATAATTCTATACATATTAAAAAAATCCTAATTTTGATATTTTTGAGGTAGTTAGGGGGACATAATCGGAGCTCCATTATTTTTCAAAACATAAAATTTATGTACTAGAAAAATCATAAATAAAAAATATTCGCTAATTTTTTTAAAAATCGAGCCCAAACTAGATGCTCCTATCAATATTTCTACAAAAGGGTTTTCAAAAATGTTAAATGGTGCTCAAAAAATGATGGGGGCACGAAAGTCACTTTGTATTATGTTTTATAATAAAAAAGAGCATTTGTTGGTATTTTAGTTATTTCACCCACTTAAACTTATCCGTTTTCAATAAAATTTAACAGACTTAGAAACTAGACTCAAAATGCTATGATTCATATTTATACAACATCTTCCAATTTTGAGTGTAACTATTTCGACAAACTCATACAAGTTGAATTTTTTTTTAGAAAAATACGTCTCGCTTAAGACCCCCTTTTGGCCCCCCAACTTAGTGCACATACCTAGAGGCTAGAAGGCCCTTGAAGATGATGAAGATGTTGATGTACACCAAACCAATAGAATAGCTCGTAAATGAATGAAAATTCTCCAACTAAAAATTTTGGTGAATATGTCATAAGAACTTTCTCTAAAGACTAAAATAATATGAAGTCGATGACCAACTTAAGAATGAGCTCTCGAATGAAGTGCATTTGAATCTCAATGTGTTGGTCTTTTGATGAAGGACTCGAGTTGTTATTTATATGGATGGTGTTCTAGTTTTCACTAAAGGTCACTTTAGACTTCCTTATGTGGATACCAGGCTCAAAAAGAATCCCTTGAATCCAAATAGCCTCAATAGCTTTGTTAAAATATCTCCCCCGTACTATGCCTCTGTGGATGATAAAGAAATAGCATTCGATTCTTTCTCGACCAACTAATAGGACCAAAACCCAATGAGAAACTATAACTTTGAAGTGTACTTATGACAGTTAGTTTCTCCATCTGAATCTGAGTCCGAGTAGCCAAACCGAGTCAATATATAAACTAAGCCTTTAGTGAATCCCATATCTATATGAGCCCAGAATGTAGTGAAAAATCCTCTTAGCTTCTTTCCAATTCAGCTCATGGGGTTCCTATATGAACCTGAAAACAATACCAACAACATATGAAATATCAGGTCTCATTTGAGACAAGTAAATAAGGTTTCCAACAAGTTATCGATACAAAATAGCATTAACAAACTGTGTGGAATGATCTACCTCAATCTTGAATCAAGATAAGAATGGATTATGAGATGGCTTCCATCGACCACGTGAAACTGAGTGAAAAGATAAAGAGAGTACTTGGGTTGTGCAACTTAAATCCTTGAATCGGACTATGTGATCTCAATACCAAGGAAGTAGTGCAATAGACCCAAACTAGTAATGGAGAATCTATCTGAAGAGTTTTCTTCATTGCCAAAATATACAATGAATTAATCCTTGTGATCAAAATGTCATCAACATAAAGTACCAATATTAGTAACGAATCATCCCGATGTAATAGATCTACATTTGGATTTGAATGGCAGTGAAGTGAAACTAGCAGCTAGGAGGAAGGAATACATCTTAGCATACCAAGCCCTAGGGGCCTGTTTGAGGCCATAGATAGATTTCCTAAGTCTGTAAACTAAGGACAAATTCTGAATAAACCTTGGTGGATGCTCCATGTATATCTCCTCATGTACTTCTTCATTAAGACAATAACTCTTCACATCTATGTGGTTCACACTCCACTCGTGTGTTGTGGCTAAAGAAAGTGTGAGTCTAATCAAAGTCATCTTGGCTATAGTTTCAAAGGTCTTTGAGTAGTCTATACAAGCTACTATCAAAAACCCGTGGCTAATAAATGAGTCTTTTACTTATCAACTAACCCATCTTCTCAAAAGTGTATCCGATATATCCATCAACATCGAACCATCTTCTCTCCCTTAGGAAGTGAAGTCAAATCCCAAGTTTTATTATTCATTAAGGAATTATATTCCTCATGCGTAGTACTATCCTACTTAGGTATTCGGATGCCTCTCGAATTGTCTCTTGATCTATCATTGAATAATATAATTCAAGTCTCCTACTTTAATAGTCTACTTGAGTATATCTGTCATCTTATGGATCCCCTTCCCAACTTCCCACATTGAAGTATCTTCCTAACTAAAAGAGGGCATAAAGAGGTTGATTCATGTGCCTAATCCTCATCCTCTAGAGTATGGCTAGAAGTAGATGAGGATGAATCCTCATTACTTACCTCATTATTATAACTACAAAAAGTAGAAGACGATGCCTCAAAAACCTGTTGTGGATGATCTAAATCCTTATAATGCTCATCAAAACTGAGTGAATCCAAAGTAGATGTAGAAGCATCAAGTAAAGAGTCATAGGGACTCTCCTGAAACTTAACACTTCTCTCGATCAACAACTCATGAGTAGTAGGATGGATAAGTATATATTCCTTTACCCCCTCTATATACACAACAAATATGAATTTTTTTTTTTGATTGTGGCTCCATTTCCTTGTGTTTATTTTTGGGAATGTGTTCCATCACTAGTGATCCAAATACCGTGAAGTGCTTAACTTCCGGTTTCCTTTTATGCCAAGTTTCAAAGGGATTTATACCTTTAAATCTTTTTGGAGAATCTATTTATGTATATAACATGCACAATTGATAGGTTCTACTAAAAACTAAGGAGTCAAATATTTAGAATGGATCATACAGTTTTCCATCTCTTTCAAGGACCTATTTTTGTGTTTTACAATGCCATTCCGCTAAGGAGTGTAAGTACTATCAGTTGTAGATCAATACCCTTTGTGGTGTAAAACTACTCAAATATGTTTCTAACATACTCCCCCATTATCTATTTGAAGAAATTTGATGTTTGTCCCAGTTGATTCTCATCAATGCCTTGAATTCTTGAAAGTAATCGAACACTTTAGAGTTCTTCCTAAGAAGTAGACCTATGTATATATGGAAAATTCATCTATGATACTTGAGAGGATATTTGGCCGTAGTGAAATAAGGATGTGTGAAATCTCCTGTGACATCACTTTGAAACAACTCTAAAGGTGTTGAAGCTATCCAATATTTTCCATTGTCAAATTTCTCTTTAGGATGTCTTCCAAGAGCACAACACTCACAAATTCCTATTGAGAAATGAACTCTAGGAAATCCTGTAATCATGTCATTTTAACTGAACTTCTCGGGGTAGTGGTAGTTAATATGTCCAAACTCCTCATGCATAATCTTCTAACTTCATTTGAATGTGTGATAAATGTAATAGGGAAATATCATGTGAAAAATGTGAGAAGGTATATAACCTAGCATGGTGATCTACCCTTCCCACTGCTACTGTAGTGTCACTATGCAACTACTCGATCTCAACCAAATCTAGATCAAATAGGAATCTCATGCCCTTCCCTATATGAATTATCTGATACACTAATTGGATATTAGTTGACGGTGAAGAGTACAGTGAAGGTACACTAAAAGATTTGTGAATGTTCCACCTTTGACTTCCACAGACCCTCTCCCTGAAAGTGTGGCTAGAGTATTATCACCCAAAGTGATGGAGGACATGCAGAGGGCTCTATGAAAGAAAATCAACCTATGATGAACCCATGTGGAATGAAGCACCATAGTTGATAACCAACAAAGGAGTAGATGACAAATATTGTTTGATAGATTTAAGGAACCCTATATTGTTCTTCTCTAAGAGATTCTTGAGGTGGTCAATCTACTTCTTCATACATGTTTTCTCATCATGCCCATGTTTCTTGCAATAGGAACACTTAACCTTTTCCTTCTTAGGATGCACATTTAAACTAGAGGTTTAAGTGGTGGACTTGGAAGAGGTAGTGGATTTTGTTCTTTCTTATTTTCTAGATCATTTCTCTTTTACTTCTTCTCTTGGTTTCCATAGGATTTTTGTTTCACATTCCCAGAAATGAGGGCTTGAGGTTTGGATGACTTGAAGGTACCCATCTGGATTAAATTTTCTTTCTCCTTATTCAAATCATAAATGAAGTCATTTAAGGATGGAAATGACCATGTGTCTCTAAGAGCCCTCTTGGTAAATAAAATGTAGAAACAAAGATATAGTAGTAAGGGCTAAATTTTGCAAGCACTAAAAGAACTAGTTCTCCATCCTCCTTTTCTATTAACCATTATTTTAATTGCAATCCTAAGGTCTTGAGATTAGTAAAGAAATATTCTAAGGTGTCAAAGTTCCTAGGACTTAAGGTGATAAATTCTATTTCTAGCTCATGACCCCTCATAATGTCAATTTTTACAAACAAGGTTTCTAAGGTTTTCCACACCTAGTTGGGAGATGTTTTTGAATTTATGTGAAAGAGGATTTCACGAGACACTAAAAGACACAAAATACTCAAGGCTTCATCAAATTTATTAAACCATATAACTTTTATGCGGCTTCACTAGGCTCGGGTTCTAAACCCATTTTGATATGGTACAACCCTTTACTCCTAAGTGCAATGGTCATTTTTTATTTCCATGCATGGTATTGAAAAGGTGTAAGTGGGATAATTTAACATAGATCCATTGTGTAGAAAGAAAGGTCATGATATTTGTTGTAAAAAATAAATAAATGTGCAGAAATAAAGAAGTATTGAACAAGAGAGGAAACATTATTGATGCGTAATCATAGTACCTTTGAATGTCTGCAACTCGATGGTTGAAAATCTCAATGTGATTGCATAACATGGAGATTTTCCCAAATTATGGGACTTTGCAATCAAGAAATATCTCCGGATGAAGGCTAGTTCCTATTCCTTTGTTATGATGCACACATACAAATTGTAGAGGATCTACTATTAAAACCTACTCTATCTTGCCAAGGAGATAGGGTTAAGAAGATTGCAAGAAAATAAACCTAAACTAACAGAGGTGATGCACCAAAGGAATGTGGAATTATGGCTTTGCAATGAAAGATTAGGAAGATATAATGAACATAAGAGAGGGTAAAAAATCATCCAAAAACTTTTATTGTTGCTCCAAAGATGATACAATGCATTACAATGGCCAAGAGGCAAGATTGCATTTACAGTTTATATGGGAATTTGAACTCCACAAGATCAATTACAGACAAGAGAAGAAGGGAGGGTGCAAAGCCAAGTTGTCCAATCTCTGAAAATTCCCCTCCTTCCAAATATATAGGAAGAATGAGATAAGGAGATGAGAAGAATCTGAAACCTTGATTCAAAAAATTAAAAATGCATTGAATTCACCTACAAAACATGATGGGTTCCATGACAAAACCCATATCCCCATGTATTATGCATTTTTGGAGAAGAAAGGAACCCATACCTTCATTATTTTTGTAGTTGAAAAGTTTTACACCCTCAAAACTACCGACTTTATTTCTTCATTTTGAATAAATTATTCCCTGCAAAAATTTACGTAGAGGAGACTGTAAGATTTCCAAAATTCCTTTCTTGTGAAAATATAAGTTCCTAGTCAAAATTTATTGCCATCTGAAGGTCGGGGTGTCATTCTATAAAAATGGTGAATTGTTGATCTTGTATGAGAGTTACGAAACCACCCGAAAATTGAAATTCAAATTAATGACTTTCAAAATTTAGACTTTCAAACATTTCCTTTTCGATGTTAGGCTATGGTTCATCCACCAATTTTACTTGAGAGTTATGAAAGTTTGAAATTTCAGAGTTTCAAAGTTTTCAAAATTTTTATTTCATAACTTTTTCCACTATTCATCAGCTTAAGCTCCTTGAGAATTCCTAAAGTTTGCAACCTGAAAGTTCAAAATTTCAGACTTTTGGAGTTTTGGAAATTTTGGTTTCAGAACTTTTTACCTTTTCTCCACCTTTGCGCTCCATGAGATCTCTGAAACCATGAAACTTTGAAAGTCCAAAATTTTGGAGTTTTGGGTTTCAGAGCTTTTGGTTTATTTTTTCCCCTTTAGCCGCTAAAACCTCCAAAATTTCAAAACCTGAAAGTTTGAAATTTTGGACTTTGCTGATCCCTTTTCACCCACCAAAATCTCCAAAATGTTGAAACACTCCCCCTTCAAAGTCTTAAAATTTTAGACTTGAGCCCCTTCTTTTCCCAAAATTCTCTGTTATTTTCTCTACCCACTCCTTTCTCAGCCAACCTCAAAATGCAATCTCCCATGAATGAATCAAATCCTCCATTTTCACTTGCGTGAAGTTCTTGTTGTCCATTCTTGCCCGAAGGGCAAAATTGATGACAAACATAGAATACACCCCCAAAAAATTTGGCACTTTATAATTTAGTGCGTTTTAAAAAATAATTCTAGGTTCAATTCTTTGGGAAATGAAATATATTTAACTTTTGTGAAACTAAAAATGCTAATCGATATTGAACTACTAATCAAAATTTTTACAATAATTATTTCTTGAAAATAAACCCTATTTTAAATGAATTTACACTAAACTTGAAATGCACTTTTTCACTAAAATATAGTTTTAGAAGGAGGACAATTTTTATGAATCCAATATTAATCAATTTGATTCATATGCATAAGGAGTGACAAAGGCCTAAATACGCCGGGGGTGGCATTAGCCACCTTACATATCCGAAGGCTATTCCGAGATGTTGTTAGGCCAAGATAGAATTTTTTTCTCTTTACACAAGCTACGCCTCATATATGTATTGAAGGTCTTTAATTTTCATAGATCTATGTGTAAAAATAGCTCTTCCATAAGACCTAAAATAGTAAATAAAGTTGGATCTTTAATGTGTGTTTAGGCTATTAAAAACTTTGTTGCAAGTCTTAAAATGCCTCTTGATCAAAAAATGACCTTTATAAGTCTAAACATGCATGCAAAGCACTACCACAAGTGAAAAATTCCCTTCATAGGTCTGAAAATTCCTAGATCTAGATAAATCTTCTAGGGATCCTACAACAATGATTTAGGGCCTACAAAAAGCAATCTCTAGAACTATATATGCACTATGCGGGCATGTAAACCTTAAAATCCTATAAATAGGCTATATACCCACAAACCAGGTAAAACCAACACCAAAACACACCCAAATAATTGTAAATAATGACCTCAAATTAAATTAAACTTGCTGAAAAATACTAGAAAAAATCAATACTATCTCGTCTGTGATACCATATCAGAGAAGCACCAACAATCTCTTGGTTCGAAGAATTCTTGGGACATGAGTTGCTCCAAGACAAAACAATGCGAGCATACAAGACTACAAATTAGAAAAATACAAGAGAGATAATTTCAATAGCAAATACGAGCTCTAATTCAAAGCAATCAAATAGAATAATTTACAAGATATGTATATAAATGAGGTAAATGTATAACCTCATCCTAGAATAATGGTAATCTCCACCTAGCATAGTGGTAACCAATAATTAGAATGGTGTAGTCAAGTGGTAAATAACACCTACAATAGTGTAGTCAAGTGGTAACCAACACCTAGACTAGTGTATCAAGTGTCCAACTAAGAAATTATATCCCATAAGTGTAGGGAAACTCCAAGTGAGGTGGAATATCATGAGTTAGGATAATACAAATAAAGATAGGAAAATAAATCACTAACAATAACATTTTAGACCTTACACAAAAACTATAAAAATGCAATGAAATAAAATTGCACCAACACAAGATTTTATGTGGGGAAAACCATAAAAGTAAAAATCCCCACAAATTCATTTTCCTTTATTTAAGAATTATATATACACATTTTTACCTAGAACCTCCACTTCCTCAAGTACCACAATAATTCACTTACCCAACAATATTCGAATAATATTAAATTTTTCTCCATCTCCCATTTCAGGAGAGATCACCTTATTACAATGGATGGGTGATTCGATTACACACGGATGCACCATTTCACTCTCAAATAAAATTAAATCATAAGATTTAGTAAACACTTTGACTTAATTGGGAATTTGGGACCCGACAAATTAAAAAAGTTTATAAATAATTTTTTTAAATAATAGGTGAAGTGGTTTCCTTCCTAAAAGGTGTGCTAACTTAAAATTAACACCCCCTCACTCCCCTTAATGATAAGATGTGAAAACATGTCCAATTACCTTTTTCTAAAAATTTATTAATGGATTTTGCCACATAATTTTTTTAGATAAATGCTTTATATATGAAGACTTAAATTAGATTATAGAGCCTTTTATGAAACAAGGAACTCCCATACTTGATACTTTGCTAGGATTTACATGTAAACTCACTTGTTGTGATCATTTACTTAAGACTCACATACAATGATGTCTTACGAAATGGAGGAAGTATATGAAGTTTACCACTAGCCATTAAGAGGTGGCATTGACATGTACACTTCCCCTTAATGGAAACTCTGAAAAACCTAACAAGACATGTAACTTGCAAAACTTCACAACACATAGTGACTTCGTGAAAATATCTACAACTAGATCTTCATTTGAAAAAAACTTGAGATCAATATCGTCATTTACGATTTTCTTTCAAATGAAGTGCATACGAATATTTATATGCTTCTTTTTATGATGTTGAACTTGATTATTCACAAGAGTAATGCAACTCTAGTTATAACATGGAAGAGTATTGATTCCTTTGATGCCCATATGGAGTTCATCCAATAGTATTTTCAGCCGCATGGCTTCCTTTCTTACTTTCATAACACTTCTATACTCTACTTCAGTAGAAGATATGGAGACCTGCCGATTACTTCATTCTACTCCAAGTGATGACATCTATACCAAACTTGAACATACATATACTTGTATATTTTCTATCTAACGCAATACTATCATGGTTAGAATCACAAAATCATAATAAGAATAATATAAAACATTGATGATTTCAATTTAAATCTTATATTGATAGCTTAAAAACCAAGTTATTTAATGAATTAAATAAAAATATGATTAACAAATAACCATGTTATATTACCAATATGTTGAACAATTTCAACATATTAATCTTATAAAATATATATTAGATGAAATTTGTATTGTACATCTCCAATACAGATACAAATGTGTCCCTAAGTGTCATCCGATATGCATATAATACTATTTTTAGTAATCACATAATGTTTTTAGAGATTTATAAATTTTTTATCAATATATATCTCAATTATCTACGTTAAGAATTTAATTTTTTTATAAGACTGATAGATAACGCATCCGAAGGAATGAAAAATCATGGAAGAATAATCACAACATGCATTGAACCATTTAGTAATTTTTAGATATCCTCTAATGTTATTATGGACCAATTCCAAAGTTATTGAAAAATAATTTAGGAATTCTATCAAATCTTTCCTAATGCGGTCCACTCTTTTGTGGGATGTAAGGAATAATCAAGGTTTCAAGAAATAAGGATTCTAGTATTCCCTATTCCTCATATTAGACATGTCAAAGTATGGAAACAAAACTAGGTATTGTCTTGTAATTCTCAAGAAATATGAGGGAAATAACAATGATTATTTCACTCAAGTGATGAACAAAGAGAAGAAAAATTAAATATCTCCTCCAAGATCTCATAAACTGAGAAAGGTATATATTTCTCCTAAGTATGTATGCCAAATGGATACTAAAAACTACCCTCTCCTTTTTAAGTGAAATCGATGATGGAGTCTATAGAAATATCATTAATCCCTAAGAGTCATATTGTTCTAGATTCAGCCATGTTCAAGAAGTATGCGGTAAGGACCAATTTATGTAATAAAATAAATCTAAGGTCTAAAGATCATTTTCATAGGAATTGTGAATATTTGTGTTTAAAAATTCTATGAGACACTTGAATTTTTGTATATGAATCCTTGGCTAATTATTTTTCTAAGAGTGGTTTTTAGCAAAAATATTTATTTTTGTTGTGCGAAATTTTTTTGTTTCTTATTGTGTGTTAGTTTGGTTTCATTTATTTTCCATGATGTTTGTTGGGATTATGTTAATATATTTAATTATATTTATACAACGTTAAGATACCTTCTAAAATCACTTCCATTACTCAAAATCGAACTTTATAAACCTAGATTAAATAATTAGGTTTATATTATATTAAACCAACTAATGTAGTTTGTTGCTAGTGAATTGCTACAACTATTTATGAATATAATTGACCCTCACCTAACCACTACATATCCCTTGAAATAAGTTAAAATGTTAGGTGATCAAGAAACCTAAACTTTTGTTTAGAATTATTTGAATTTTAATTTAAATAGTTTTTCATGAGGTATAATGTCAAAAAAAATCATACTAGGTTTTAGTTCGACTAAGAGTGTGGAAGATTTCATATAAATAGAACTACGTAGAAAAATTGGTTTAGTCATTCATTTTATTTTATTTTTATATTAGGTAACTATCTAGTTTTGGGGGATCTTAAAACCCATAGTACCATCAAATGGAGAAAATATATATCAATAGAGAACATAAGGGAAAGCCTCTACCAAGCTAAGACCAAATTGAATAGCAAGAACAACAAAGAGGGGTCATAAGTGAGCACAACATCAAAATAGGATAAAATACCAAAGGAAGTATGTTAAAATTAAAGAAACCAAACATGAAGAGCCATGACCTTGAAACAAATAAGGAAAAAGCGAAATATCTACCGCCATACGTTAGATGACTACAAGTGACTCTTTATAAGCTTCTAATTTAAGTTTCTTGGGTTGGACCTTAATCCACCCATCCCCATCATTCTTGGCTTCAGATTCGGTAGTAAATTCACATGTCCCCGGATCTAAGTCCACCTTGAGATTTCTGGACAAGTCTTCCATCACATTGCCCAAACTATTTGTAGCGGCCGACCCACTCGCATCAAAACCACACAATACAACATTTAATTCCTTAACTTATATACTTGTTATAAAATTTGAATTTTGAAAAAAATATTATCATATCCCAAGGATCCACCCATCAAAATTTAGTAAAACAAATATTTGTATCCCCTCGACACCTCCTACATGTCATGTAGTACAAGACACCTAAAAAAATGAATTTTTGAATTTGGTCATTACTCTAAGAGGTTACGTCGTGATAGATGGGTCAAGGTTTTAAAACATTCTTGGAACACCCAAAAATGTGGAAGCTTCCTATTCATTTGGTCTCATTTACCAACACGTTAAGAATTTTTTTTTAAATTTAATTAAATTTTCCATATGCACACAAACACACAAAGATCTAGATTGCAAGTAATTAAATCTTTAGAAGACCCACTAAATTTAAAAGACTTTGATAACTACGTATGAAGATATTATAACTTTTTATAAGCCTTGGCGCATGAGGAGTGACCAAGTGTCACCCATTCCGGGAACCTGAGCGTAAAGGTATGAAAAAGGATCCCCAATGCATGGAATTGGATATCAGGTTGACATGTGGCAAGATTCTAGGAATCCTCAACAAAAAGGCATTTCGTGGAATCTAACCCCATGGAATGAACCAATTCAATAACGTTTTAGGTCCATGATTAAGCGAGGTAGAGTGATAGTCAAGGGAACATGTGGTAGACCTCCATTTTGTGCAAGAAATATCCTTCATGCCAATTAATTATCCTTCATTCACCACTCCATCTACAATTTCCTTCAAAAATATATTATATTTCACCAATGCCACAAGCAATGATTTTAGATAATTCTCCAACATATAAAATCTGGTTCCAAAC
Source organism: Taxus wallichiana var. yunnanensis (assembly GCA_018340775.1). Taxonomy (NCBI): domain Eukaryota; kingdom Viridiplantae; phylum Streptophyta; class Pinopsida; order Cupressales; family Taxaceae; genus Taxus; species Taxus wallichiana. The sequence continues at coordinate 743,514,179 of CM031237.1, read as the reverse complement.
ATATTCCCCATGATTTCTATAAGATTTTTTTAGTAGGTTCCTTAAAATTATACCCTAAATTTACTTGTAAATAGTAAGGAAAAGTTAATAGTAATTTCTTTTGTAATTTGAGTGACTATGATCACAGATTATGGTTACAATCAAGACACATGCATGAGAGTTGATTCTTACTAGAATCTAGAGTGTGATGGAGGTGATATCAACATGGAATATGGATCACTTGGTAAGTATTGGTATTCATAGAATGATTTGGTTATAGTATAGGTTATTCTCGTGTTTTCAATTTTTGAGAATATGGGAATTTCTATCCAATATGCAAATGGTGAGGTTGGATGTTTCCTTTAGATGGTACCATATGGTTATGGGTGCTAGCATCTAAGTAATGGGTGCTAGTTTATAGGCAACTAGAAGGTTCTATATTTATGCATAAAATTTATATATATTGGATTCTGATGAATTTCTACTTAGATGGGATAATGTAATATGTGGTTTTGTTACTTGTTTGTGTTGTGTAGAGGAACACATTCATGTAAGTTTTATGTAGGTATAAACTTGAAAACATTCTTGACCTTGAGTCTTGATGAAGATGATGCAAATGTGTTGGATCATTATGGTCTATGATATGTCACTATATTGGCGAAGGTGACACATAATATGTATTTGATTAATACATTTTGTGAGATATGATGTGTAAATACGTGTAATTTTTGGCCTCCTACGGGAGAAATGATGGATACACAAGAGTATGTGTATTAGATATTATTATTACAAAAGTAGGGGATCAAATTTAGTGATGCCTCTAAGCGATACATGATGGCAAATGACATTAACCAGTGGTATTTAATAGGGTCTTGTGTACATGTAAAGTCATTAGTTACCATGGATGACATAATAATATGATGTGTTCCATGTTTATGAAAATTTATCATACTAGATTTGGTTCCTTTTTCATAATAGATGTAGTGGTGTGTGCATATGTGATAAGATGCATGAGATTTATTTGAATATAGAGTAAAATGACACTTGATATACCTAGAGCCATTGTGTGTTGGCTCATTTTTACAAGGTTTTTTATAGGTTCATGTAGAAGGACCATGGTAGTGGTATTGTTGTTATTACATTATTGTACATATGGTCATATAAGTAAATTAAAATAGTGAGGCCCCTAAGTGGGCCATGAGTGGATTGGTGTGGCCCAATATCTTTTATACTAGTTGGGTTGTGCTAAAGATTTGATGGTTTAATACCACAACATATAGATAAATTTAATATTATATGGTGGCATGTGGAGTAATATGGATTCCATAAAGGGAGTATGGTGGATAGATCGAGGATCATATGGAGCTATGGTGTATTAATTGTATGATGGAGTTATGATGATATAGTTAGAGCCTATCATTCCTAAGAGCTCTTCCACCAAATTGAAGGAGTCTTCCAAATTTGAGCTTCCAACTCTTTTTCTCCTCCAAGACAGATCAAAATCAAACATATCTTCCTCCTTTGTCTCAAATACTTTCCTTCAATCAAAATTAGGCCAAACAAACCAAAAATACCTTTGAAGTGAAATTCAAATTGCTGGCTCGAAGAACCAGTTAGCTCTATGCAGAGAAAAGTCCACCATGCATGCAAAACCAAATGACCTCCTACAAACCCACCTCCTAAGTTTCCAAGACTATTTTCACATGAAGACCGAGGCTCATAAATGCCATAAATTCCATTCAATCAAAAATTCCTTCTTATATTTCCTTTCCACCACCTCCTAAATGCGAATGCCAAATCAACACAAAAATACAATTCCATCTATTAGTGGACTTCCACGTAGGCCTCCACTAAGTCCACTGCCCCTACCAAATATGGTAGTACCTTATCATTTAAACCCCTTTCAAATCATTTAAATTCCATTAGAACCATCACCCTTATGTCATGCGACCCCTTTAGGTTCCCTTTAGTTTAGGTTAGATTCAAATAGACTTAGGTTAGTTTAACAATTACTAACATAGGTCTTAAAACATTTGCCATTAGAATTCCCACCTTAGGTTAGGTTCAAATCACAACCCTTTAGTATTAGGTAATAGCTAAAATAGCTTAGTATCCCCTTAGTAACTCTTCCCTTATTCTCTTAGCATAACGCTTAGGTTAGGATGCCAACCCCACAATAAGAATAAGAGGCTTAGGTTAGAACAAAATTCCAATAAATAAACATAGCTAGAACATAACTGTTCTTACCTAGCTTAGGTTACCATTAGGATAGTCCTTATATTTTTAGGACTCCGAACTTCTCCTTAGAGAATTGAATTTTTCTTAAGTCCTTAATGTCCTGCCAAGATCAATCACCAAAGACTCGGGCACAAACATACAACTGAACAAAAACACGTTGCAACAAGACCAAGAATTAGTATAATGCAAAATTTAGTCTTCTATGTCCCTTAAACTACTGAATGTCAATTTTACCATTCAGTCTATGAAGAAGACTTGAAACATTCCTTGGATCACTGAAATTGATCCAAGGATGAGTCAGAAGAAGAAATAAGTCTGCAACTCTTAAAACCATATTGTAGCTCATCTTTCCAAAGTGAAAATGAATTCTTGACAACCATATAATTTTAGTCTAATGATTTTTAAGAACATAAAATATTTATCCTTATCAAGCATGATCTTCAATAGTCAAAAGAACACATCTTTATCAGAAAATCACATGTCAACACTTGAATGCAAAAGAGGAATATATTAGTTATCGAGGTGTTACACCTATTATACCATCCTTAGAATCAATCCTAGTTCCTCTTTCCACATTTTTACATACACCATCCACATCGATTTGTTGTGACCATTTCTACATATTATTCTCCTCCACATCACTCTCATCATTTGAGGATTTTAAAAGCACTACAACTCACAATAACTTTAAATGATGTCCCTATTTCATCAACAAAATCAGATATCCCCACATCAAGCAAATCTTCACTTTCTTTAGATTTCATCAAACATAAGTTACTCCCTCCACCCATATCAACCACAACACAACCTTCAGACCCTCCAGTTGAGGTATTTTCTTTCCTCCCAAGTGAACTTATTCACAAGAAAAATCTAAGACCCTTGACACCTTTCCTCATTGGGATTTTTCACACCCCACAAAAATAAATACATTCGTAAGATACACCAATCCATTGTCACATCATCTATCTTAGGACCACATCCATCTCTCCTAGGAGTATCCCCTTCATAAAAATTTCATAATCAATCAATCAACCCAAACCCAAACCATCCATCACATCTTCTTCTAGAACACCAATCATTATTAAAACCAAATCCAAGACATAAAAACCTCAAAATACTCAAACTCCACCCTCGACATCCAAATTATATCAAACATCCAACTCTTCTTCTAAGACCAAGACAAGGAACCTATTAATACTTTGGTTGAATCATATGTGGAGGTCCTTCAACATTTACTTTCAATTCTACCATCATGCTTCCACCTATTAAGGCATTTGACCCAAATAGTAATAAGCCATCATGGTTTAATCCCAATCTCATTTGCGCCTCACATCAAACCACAGGTCATGACACTTTGAGCATTGTAAGGCCCTCCAAACCATCATCTATGATCTTATTGAGGAAAATGAATCTCTCATCCAGGGGGATCTTCCTTCTCCATCCACCACAACCAATCCAATTCCTATTTCTACATCTCCATCCATCAAATTTTCTAAGTCTCCTCCTTCATCCACATCCTCCATTATCATCTCTCCTCCACATATCATTCCTCCTAAAGAAGGTCCTCCCTTGTTCATTGATATTGTTTGTCTTTCCAATCACCCCTATGATCCCCAACCATCTATCCAATACAAATCCAAAGTTATCATCGACATTCCTTCTAATGATCCCATCCAATCTCCTTTGACATCCACTATCTCATCTACATCTAAGTTGCCCAATGTAATATAGTCTCTTTCGTTGGGGGATCATCTTCCCCTCGTTATTGATCCTCTCACATATTTTTCCTCATCCACACATCTTATCCACATCAATTCATCCCCCTATCCATCCAAACAATTCCTTGATGGTGGGGGACTTCACTTTAGGATCGGTCTGTTTGGGGATTAATTCATTTTCATTGTCTTATTCACCTCATATAATATTATTCAACCCATCTAATCTGATCTCATAGATTTTATTGTCTCATATTAGCTATCCAATCTTATTATCTATCCCTCTCATCAAAATTCCACCTTTTTGCTATATTCCTACTTCTCTTGTGGGACCTTGCTTTTCATTCAAGTTCACATTTGTGGATATATTTGTTCCTCTTTTATGGCACCATATTTTAACCCTAAGCCCATTTTTTTGGCCATCTATTTGTCTCATTAGTGATTTATATTTTTATTTTCTTCCTCAAGGGTAGCATATAGATTTTATCTTCGCTCATCTATCTTATCATATTTTCCAAGTTGTAATTTCATTCTATCACGAATTTAATGTTGGTGACCTTGTCCTTAAAGAAAATTAACACTTACTACTTTAAAAAGGAGCCAACGTGCAAAATTTTCCCCAATCGGATTGAAAAATTCATTATCACACATAAGTATGGGTCGAGCCTATTGATTGGCCTCGATTAATGATAAACCGGAAGTGCATCCATTTAACACATTGCACTTGTGACCATTATATTATTAACATGTCTATCGGTGAGCACTTTTTCATATCCTTAGATCATTCCTCTGTCTTAGCCCTTCCATCTATTATTATAATGATATGGATTTATTTGGTCTCATGTTACTTTTCTAGTCACGACCTTAAATATGGGCACCACGGCTTCATCCATAGCATTTTCATTATGGATAGGTTCTCCTTCTTGGTGAGAACACCACGATCATTATATCCATCACTTTCTTGTTATCCTATTGTAACCATGCTAAGGTTCCAAAGGTGTCACAAATACATACATTATCTCCTAAAGTGGTCTACCTACCTATTCCTTGCTCTTCCACATGCTAAAAGTCAAAATTCATGGATGTTTTGATGAAATGTCAAAGCTATAAAAAGTAGACTCGCTCTGTCGGACAACTATTCATATAAAAAAATTCAATGAAATAAATAGACAAATCCCTCGAAGGACAACTATCATATATATCCATATTGCCATCTATATCATATATGTATAAATTATACCATACCGTCGAAGGATGTCTACTCTTTTGTATCATGGCATTGAAGGCTTTATACATTGATCAACTTTCTTCTAGAAAATTTCGCACATCGATCACTTTCTCTTTCCCCTACACATAGTTGGGGCATATATTTAGTGAACACCACTTATGGACAAACTTATTCCCACGTATAAGTTACATCAAAAATCCCTTTTTCATGTCAAAATTAGGTTTATGAGTTCACTCTATGCATGTTTCTTACGTTATATTTGATATAACTAACTATCCTTGGTTATATGATAAGATCTTTCTTAGTCGCATGTGCCTTGTGCTACTTAGATCCCCTTTTTTTTTCTTGTCACAATGTTCTTGGAGGAATCATTACCTCGTATGCTCTTTGATATGACATATATTTGTTCCTACCCATAGGTTTCCATCGTCGGGTCACATTTTATTCCAAACTCTTCCACATCTATCTTTTATCTCATCTTTGTTTTATTACAAGAACATTTATTTTATCTAAATCATCTAATGTTATCTATACATAATATTACATCTACTCACATATTTTGACCTATTATCATCTATAATTAACATCCATCACATCTATTTTATAATTTATTTTTCTTGAACATCACATATTATCCATTAATATAAATTCATCATCATCATAAAATATAAAGACCACATATAATCATCGTTATCATCTTTGTTTTTAAAGACCACCTTTGTGACTATATTTATTTCCCCTTGGGGAAATTTTCATCCTCAATTCTTATTTTTCCTTTTTTCCATTGGTGTGTCCTCTTCATTGGAGCACCATATTATAATTCATATCTTATCTTAAGTCTACTTTTTCACTATATTTGTGTTCCCTCTCGAGGAACCATACCTAATCTTATGTTATTTCACTTGTTTGGAAATTTTCATGCCCTTTTTGGGGCACCATTACTTCCATCTTCATCCTTGTCCATTGGGGATGCATACCCTTCCATCGATTCCTTACACATGAAGGATTTCACCTTATTTTTGCATTTTGTTGAGCATATTTTAATGTCTTCCTATGACCCATATGTCCCCAAAGATTATAACCATTTGAGTGATATCTCATTGATTCCCTCCAATTTGCTATGATTTTCGCCGACTCAAAATCCCATAGGATATTGTCATCGTCTCCTAAAGACCATGACCTTTGTTTCCTACTAATGTGACTCCTAAAAATCACTGCTATATTTTCAATTTGTTGATTCAAATACTTATTTATTGGGGCATCTTGCCTCACCCCGCATCATTTTACCCATATTTGTTTTCCCACTAGCCCTCTTTTATCTACCTCTTTCAACCTCATAATCGATTCCCATGTGCATTATCGATCCCTCATTTGAAGGAGTTCATCATCAATCCTTTGTCATACTTTATCTTACTCGTTATATTTTATCATTTTTGTCTCATGGTTGCTATCATGCAAACCACTCAACAAAAGAGGGAAAATGTAGTAACAACAATTTATTATTATTACCCTTGTTTCCCCGCACCTGCTTCTTTCACCATGGTCCTATCTAGACCCCCTTTATTTTAATTCATGTTCATATTTTAATTCTCACCTTTCCTATCTATTAACCTATCAAATTTAATTTTTAATTAATCTTCATTTAATCATTTTCTAATCATCTCATTAGCTAATTACCTCTAATTAGTCAGTCACTTCTCCTCCCTAGGTTGTTTATCATCCCCGACTACCTAGTTCCATGTCCCTATTCCTTTTATAGATTTTTATTTAATCCATCTTTATCTCCCACCTACCCATGACACTTCCCTAGAAAACCCTAACCTACATATATGCTTTAAAACACTTATCCTAATCCATAAAATCCCCGTAACTTGAATAAATCACCCATTCACCACCGAAAGGGATGGCTCCCCCGAGTTCATGGCAACCCATCCATGTTTTCATCCTTCCTATAAAGTTTTGTTTCACCCCACTTCAAAATGAGACATAATTAGAGTTTTCTTGCATTGTGTGAACATATCTTCGAACTTGAGCATCCTTGCAACTATTGCAACCTTATTGGCTTCCATTTGAGGTTTCCTTACATATCTTATGGAGACTTTTGAGAATTTTATCCTTAATTTATGTCAGCTTATGATATTATTTCTTAGTATTGCTATTATCTTTCGTGTACTAACATTTTACAGTTCATCTTCCGTCAAAGCCTTATCTTCAACATCCTTTTTCATGTATTCTATTTGCAGTTTTCCACCCATCCTATCCACCTTCATCTTTGTTTAACACTATTCAAGTAATTTTTTCTTCACCTAAGTCACTTCGACCCGGTCATGTTCTATCACTCATTCTATATTCCAGATCCTCATTAGTGTATTCTTTGATCTCGTTATCATACATAACTCTCGATCTATTATCCCACCTCTCATTAGTCTAAATATTTTCTTCCTATCTCCAATTACCTCAAACCCTCTCAAGTCACCGTTAACTCCGAGACCTATTTCCATCCAATGAATTCAATTTTTTTTTTCTTACATCCTTTTTATTTCTCTATCTCAAATCTTCCTCTGTAAGTTATTTTAATTTCTATCAGACCTTTGTGATCATATTATTTGCATTCATATCATGTCGATCTGTATTTCCATCTTATTATGTATATTTACCTCTTCCGGTCATAGTCGACTTACTCTCTATGGCCTCGGTTGCCATCGACCTAGTCAAGTAACATTTAATTTGTCTTAATTCATATCGATCTATAGTTTTCATCCATTTCTACGATCTCTAGATTTTATTTTGTTTCATTTTTGCATGTTATTTATTCCTTTAATTAATTTTTTCATCTTTTATCAAATATGGGGTTGATATCTTCATAAGGAATTTAAGACTTATTGAACCGAATTTGTTGGTCAACCCATTTATCTACCATCTAATCCATTTTATTTCTAGTTACCTTTTTATTGTAGGTTCATCAAGTTTGCAGCGAGGTCATCTACTTTGCACCCTTCCATTTGCATCCATCATACATCAAGGTACCTTAAAACCTTAAATGTTGGAGTTGTTTAGTTTTGTTTAGTATCTAGTCCACTAATTTGAACAGGAAAGAGAAAATTAGATTAAAAATGAAACGTGATGATTTTCTAATATGGTTCATGTCTTTCACATGATAAGTATTGGAAAATTATTGTGGACATGTCTGTATACACATCATTGACCGATAAGAATGTGCTCAAAAATGTATTTGTTGAAGGGGAATTATTAGAGAGGTGGATCACATTATTTATGAGCATTCTCATTTGTTTGATCTTATAACAATGGCGATGAACAAGTGTATAATATTATGGTTAGAGTGGCATGAGGTGAGGATGGATCTAACTCATGCATGAGGGGACATGGGAGGATGATTTTGAGTGAAAGATATTTTTCTGCGATATGTAGAGCTCAAGGGACAATATGAAAATGTTGTGGTTAAAGCATCATAAATATCAAATCATCTAGAGGTTCCAATAACTCATGCAAAGAGATATATGTCACGTGCAAAGCCTCAATTATTAGATTTGAATTGTTTCCTCTAGTAGTAATTATTAGGACATATGATGTATTTCATAGAGGGCATTGTCCCTTAGCTTTTATAGTAAAATTTTTATGATGAGATCATTTTTATTATGATATGTTGATGTGTACTATTTATTTGTGTCATTTTTGGATGATTTAATTTGATATATATTGAATTCATGATCGAGGATATTATATATTTTTATTTTTAGTGATGTCATAAAATAGATGATACATGTTAAAAGTTTAATGATGATAGTATCATACTAATGTTAATAGACATGAATATGGTATAATTATAAAATTTTACTTGTAGCGTAGATTCTAAAAATGGTCAATATATCTTAGGGAAGGATTCATCATGTGTTGGAAGTGTAGAAAACCAAATAAATAGAACCATACATGTAGATAATATGCATGAAATGATATAACATTGAAGATCATATAGCATCTAGCTATAAATAATATCATGACTACACACAAGCATCTCAAATGATGAAAATGTAGTATCATGAGTATAAGATTCAAATGATAATCCTCGGTGATTGTAGAAACACTATAAGTATGTGAATCATGTAGTGGAGAATGGTGATCCTTTGGGATCCACTTAGGTTTGGGGGTGAATAATAATTGTAGAATTAATCTCATATGCATAGTCAAAATTGAAGGAGGAATAGAGAAAATGACCTTAAAAGGAGGAAAGGTATCCAAAGTAAAAATATTGGTTCTTGGTGTTGTGGCATGAAAGAATGTCATCAATCAGCATGGAATGCACTAAAATTACACTTTTCCTCAAACAATGTAACACTATCATGTAGTGCATAACAAGAATTGTCTTAATGACCATTGATTCTATGGAAATCAGAAAATGGTTGGTTATGATGTTGTCGTAAGAAATGAGGAGGATGATGGTCATTGGAAGGTACATAAAAATGAACTTCTCATCAATCAAGGTGTGAAAAATATCAAGAATCCTAGTAGAATGTGAAAAAATCCAATGGGTCACATTAGGAGATGGAGTGAAGCATGGAGGAGGTTTATGAAAATGGGATGAATGATCACGAGAATGTTTCATTTGAGATGGAGAATGTGTGGGTAGTAAAAAAATTAATAGATGATGTAATAGGTGTAGGAGTAATAGAATAACTAGAAGCATGTGTAGAAGAATGTACATTTATAATTTATTGTTCTAAATGAATAATTTTAAGATAAAGAAATGGAAAATATTCACGTGGGTCCTAAAACAACTTTTCTTTTAGAGGGAAAATAAAGCCGTGAAAATATTTATTCCACTTATAAAAGATGAATAACTAAAAAAATGACTAGGTTATAGGGTGTGTAAGACCAAAGAGAAAATATTAAAGAAAGAAAAGAGGCAAAAGATAGTCATCAATTACTAGTTTTATTGTTTAGGATTATATGAATGCTAGTATGTGTTTAGAACCTAAAAATGTACCCAAGTGTGTAATTTTGTGTCTACATTTTCCCCACTTTATGTTGTAGACTGAATACTTGATAACATAAAGTAGATAAGAGATGTGTATCTTTGATATGTAGAGTGTGTGGAAAAAATTTGTGTCTAGTGGAAAAGTGAAGCATGGGAACTAGGAAGAGAAAGTGACCTCATGGGTGTATGTGTATGTATTATACAATGTTGTACCTATTATTGTGCTTTTTTTACTACTTTTTACAAGGACACACCTATAAAAAGAAGACCAAGAATATAGTGAAAGTACCATATATAATAAATTATAGAAAAGTGTGTATAAGTGTGTAAATGTATATAAAAATGTGTAAAAGGAAATTGTGCAATGTGATGTAGAAGAGTGTTAAAGGATAGAAAAGTTTCCAAAAATGTTGTGTAGGACTATTTTTCTCGGGTGATATCATGCCAAGATCAAGTTGTTTTTGTGATCTCACACCAAGGAAAGTTTTTTTGGCGATCTCACACCAAGTGCAAGTTTTTTTGGAAATGTCATAGTAATAACAAGTGTTACGGAGAGAGGTCTAGTGTTACTCTCCATCCACGACTCTTTCTGATAAACACCACTATAAATAGCGTGTTCATGTTGTTCATAATTTTTCTGAATTATACATTGAAATGAATGTAGGAGATAAACTATATTCTCTTTTCTAGAGAACTTTACACATCTATCAAACTACTTTGAAGGATTATGTGAATTATTTGGATCCGAGAAACTCGATTGTGTGTACCCCTAGGACATTAGTGCCTAGGGGAGGAAAAATGCACCCTTTTTCTCCTTTATGAGCCCAAGTAGTGGTTTGTATAGTGTGATTAGGACCCAAGTAAGATTTTGGGTCATTCTATAACTATGCTCCTATTTTGATTCTATGTCGAATTGTCATCGTGAATTATAATTTAGATGTTGTATGGGGTGATTTGTTCACCTAATGTATGATCCCCCTAATTTGGGATGTATGTGATGTCGATATGAGTGTTTGTCCCAAAGAGAGGACCTACTTCTGATTTGAACTATATCCTTATAATGGTGAGGGGATGTGCATGGTAGAAACAAAGGCACGTGAAAAAAAAGTGGCTAGATACATGTGTTAGTAGCAAGAGTATCAACAGTGTTATATACAATATATGTAACAAGAAAGTGTGCATATATGATAGATTTCAAAAGTGGATTTCAAACATTGGACATCGCTCACAATGTCAAGAAAATAAGGGCTGAAGTGGACAAAAGAAAGAAAACAATAAAAAACAAGATCTAGGGAAAATACCACAAATAATAACATATAATAGAAAATAATATCAAGAAAAATGTAAAAGATAGCCATGGTGGCATACAATTCTTGTGAAGAAATTTTTCACTTAAAGCATGCATTCACCATTATAAATAAAAAGAGCATGTCAAAGTTTTTATGTATCAATTAAATAAGTCATTTGTTAGTAAGGATAAGAAGTATTTATATGAAATAATATCTTCTGTGATGTGTGATAAATTAGATGCCCCTAAGAGCCTCGATGGGAATGGTAAGAGGTATAGTTCAAAACATCATTGTAGCATGTAAAAATGTTTAAGTGATCTATATTCACTCCAAAACAACAAGTGAACACATATGTATATATAGATAATATATTGACAAACTAAGTATCCGTCTAGCATGGAAAAAAAATGTACATGTTAGCATAAGCAAGCAAGAGTAAGTACAACCAAGATATGTAATATACAATGTATGAATGTGATGAAATCTAATGTAATGTGAATGTGGTAGCAGCAGTGTTCCCCTCAATGAATGTGTATGAGATGAGGTTAATTTATAAAATAACCCCTAAAAATCAAGAATAAAGCATAGAAGAAGAGTGTATCATCGGGAAATGGTTTGAAAAATGCACTATATAGAATAGAACATGATGCTTAGAGAGTAGAAGGTGAATGTTGTGAGGTTAATTTTAGATTTAGAACCTCATTAGTTGATTATGAATCACGGAACTAGAGTGCGTCATAGGGTAATGATGAAACAAGTTGTGTATTAAAGAGGTGGAAATTGATAAGAAACATGAATCATGAAGCACATAACATTAATCTCAATAGTATATGTTAGAGATAATTCATAGTTATAGAAGGTCGGGGAAGTGCAATGCTCCCAAGTGTTCCAATTATGAAGAGCTATGTAGTGATGTGAGAAGGACCATGCTATGGTGGAGGATCTTGAAATTTTTCTTGACCATTAGTATAAGGAATAGTTTGTTTTATAAAATGAATTGGAAATGGAAGTGGAGTAGGGTGGGGAGGGATATTGAATGGTGGTAGCTTATGCATAATATATAAAGTTGTAAAATACTTGAAAGGAGGATGTGTTTGAATAATTTTAAGAGGAAGTTTCTTAGAAGTTGGTTGTTCGGTAGAACACATGATAGGAGGGTTGGAATGATTTTGAGAGGAAATTTCCTAGGTGGCTCTTCACTTACTATAGAATGAAAATTAATTACGATGTCATGATTGTTATTAGACATATATAGATCAGATTTAGGAATCCAATAGAATGTAGCAATTGAAGAAAGACATGTAGCAACATTTTTTGTAGAAATTTAATGAGACCATAATGCTTAAGGTGAATAATTTGGCATTTTATAACATAGAAATCATTATCATTATGTCCATTAATTTGATGATAATTTTTGTATGAGTGACCTTGGTATTTTTCAAGACCATAAGGAGAATAACAATGAATAGATGCAAAGTTGATTAATTTATGAGTGAGGAGTTGAGGAAGAATATCATGTTTCTTAGAATTGAGATACAACTTGATAGGTGCGGGTAGTGGTAAGACTTGGGGTTCATTGATATGAGCATATGTGGTAGCCATAAAAGTAGAAGAATAACTAGCATGGTCTTGAGAACCATCCTTTAAATGTTGGATTTCATATTTAAGAGATGTAGCTAAATTTTGGCTTGAAATTAATAATGCAAATATTTAATGGACTCTAAGATGGGTTGATTAGATGGAGGATTAGGAGTGATAGAGTCATTAAATAGATTATCGAAGATGGAAATTACTTGAGCGAGATGGCGTAATGTGAGTATATACATAGTCTCTAGGGATTTTTTAGAACATTTTTGCAATGTGGGTGAATTTGAAGGAATTCATGTAAAGAGATAAGAGGATTTTAAGGATCCAAGTGTATTCGCATGTGGTTCCACCAAATTATTTTTAAAAATAGAATTTGTTTAAAAATTAATTACAGAGTAACTTAATGTACAATATGATATACAATTGCTAAATATAATATGAAAAAAGTAATAAGAAAGAAAAGTACAAAACCCTAGGCAAGATGTATATAAAGAATAACTTATTTTATCAATGCTTTATCCGGAAGTTCTCTTGATCTGGGAAAACTTCTCATTAGGTGGTGAAAAATGTTGTCAATGCTTAGGATAAATTAGGAACTACAAGAATAAGGTTGTCACATGGGCACCCATAACTAGATAAGGGTGGCTATGCACTGAAAACCTTTGTTATGTTCCTGTTGCTGCACAAATACCCAAAATATTATTTTTAGAGTGTCACACGAGTGTCATAAATATTTCCCACCTAATCTCTTGTGTATTGTTATTTTATCACCGAGGGTACTTGTAACTTGAAAAGTATATATCACATGTAAAACCCACAATACAACATCAAACCAAAAAATAAAGTTGCAATATGGGGAGTTAAACAGATCCTGACAGTCACCTCGAGAGTGAACTTATGACTGATCCTTGCACTACATCTCAAAATCCATCTGTTTTTTTTTAGTATGTGTAATAATTTTTCCCTACAATGCAATTGCCCAAGTGCACTTGATAATAGGTTGTATCTAGATGTAGAAATGTAAATAGAATATGTGGATGTAATAAATAACTTCCCCTTCCTATGATTTCTATGCATAAAATGCAGTCCATTTTACCTTGAATGGATGCCGATTGATTCTTTGAAGTGTTGTAGCTTCCTTTGGATGCAAGCTTAGGTGATGATATTATATACTTAGTGTTTGGTCCTTGATTATGAATACATAACTATGTATTTATATTATTCCCTTGTTTGTTTTTCATAATTGGGAACTAGAATGCTGACCAATAAGTGAAAAGGTGCCCAAAAATTAGAAGAGACCTAAAAGGAACGAGTAATATAGAAAAGGTTCATGGTTCCCAGAGCGGATAGGGCACTTGGGCACTCCTATTGTGCCTAGGAACTGCTATCTGGAGCCATAAAAGATAAATAACTAAAATATCGACTGGGTTTAGGGTGTTTAAGACCAAATATAAAATAATAAATAAATCAAAGAGGCCAAAAGTTAATAGTTACTAGTTTTCTTGCTTTATGAATTATATGAATACTAGTATGTGTTTGGACCTAAAAATGTACCTAAGTGCATGATTTTTTGTCTACATTATCAATACTCGAAATAGTAGTCCTACTCTTAAGGGTAAGAGTATGAATCATGTTTTTAAATAACGCACAACATTCATAAGAGAAAGTAATTCTTGAGGGCGAATGACATAAACATTAAGAGATTCATTAAAGGATTATATCCTTCCCTTATGAACAACTATAAGTAAATGTTTTGGTTGGAAATTAATCATAGGATCATCAACTAGATAACTAGGGCTATGAAAATTAGAATAATAATAAATAGGGATAGAAGTTTTTCCACTTTTATCAACAAGATCATTAATATAAGGAATACAATCAATATGCACACTATCTTTATGATCATCATTATGGAAATTATCATTTGAAATATCAAGGGTACACAAACATGAATATTTAGTTTTTTTCATATTTTACACATCATGAGAATAAATATAAGTACCATAATTATTATGATGCACACAAATAGTAGAGGAAGAAAGATATGTCTTCTTAGGCACAATTTTCAATGGAAAAATATATGATTAAAATGAAAAAGAGGGAACATTAATGTCATTATTATTAGTAATAGAATCAACCTTATTATTGTGTATATGTAAGTGGAGGAGAAAAAAAATCAAGAAGAAGATCATTTAAAATAACATATACAACATAATTAGAAGTATGAACATCAAAATCATAATTAAAAAATAAATTAATTAAATCATCAACACATGTATAATTTATGGCAAGAGAATAACCATCGCTATCACTATCATTTCACATTAACTCATAGCTTAGTTCTAAGACGCACACTAGCCAAGGAAACTTTTCTTATGTTACCACAAAATCATATTAATAATGTTATCTAGATTCATTGATTTTTTAAAGAAGGTGAAATAACTAGTAAGAGGAAGAGTCCATTAATGGTTCATTCACCACATGTAAGTAATCCCATCCGTACCATCTTATAATTCCTAGGGGAAACATAATGATGATGTAATGATTACTCATCATTATGTCCTCACTACCATTTCCATAGCCATCCTAAGTTGGTACGAAGATAATATTCTATAGATATGAAGTATGAACATTACGCCCACACTCCTTATATTTAGGTAACTAATTCAAACTTATTAAGTCATTTTAAAAGTATTATTTAAAAATACTTGATTTTTTCCTTAAGATGGTCTTCGTAAGAAAATCAATTACTAATAAGTATTTGTTCCTCTTGTATTACTTTTAATTAGCTTACTAATTTTTGTTAGGCATATCTTAATCATTAATTTTTCATACCAGTCATTTAAGATCATTTACTCACCATGCTTAATCTATTATTACTATATAGTACTTTGAACATCTTTATTTTGTTTCCATTATTATCATTTTGGTCTATCTGCCGATATTTATTTTACTTTGATTATTCTATATGAATTAATGAAATCAGAAATAATGAAATAACTTAAGATATTATCATCATAATTAATTAATCTTATTTATATGTAAAAAACATAAATTTTTAGTTGAGATAAGATAATTCTAAAGATCATATTTCAATTAAGGGAAAAATATCCTATACTTCATTGATAAATTACTTACAATAATTAGTAAGATTAATATATTGTGCCATAATGCCCCTTTTAATATGATGATATTTTATTCACATAATCAAATTGATTACGATAATCCTTTGTTGATTTATTTCCTAATAGTTCAAGACTTAAGTAATAAAAAATATAATCCAAAAAAATATTTCAAGTATGCGACATTTTCTACAAAATTTTAGGAGAGATAGATAGATACAGGAAGTTCATATAAATAAGCATGAGTTTGCATACTCTTATATTATGTTGTAATTATAATGAAATAACAAAATAAGAGATCGATAAGATTATTATTAATCAATATGAAATGATTTTAAATTACATATTGTATATTACAAAATATACCTTAGAAACCTATATTAATAAAACCCTTTAATTAAATAAAAATTATGTCCATCTGCTTATCATGGATAACAAAGAAATATGACTTAGACATATAAAATAATAATGGTCCATATACTACATCTCAAAACCTCAATTAAATATGTAATAACCAACAATATTTTTGAACTTTTCTGCTTAATAACTACAATTATAAAGTTCATACTTTAGGCGGACATTAATGACAACAAACTTTCTACCAAATCATATTTCAACATGGTTAAACTTCATAAGGTCATAACACTCAATCATATCTGAATCAAAACCACAATTAATTGAAAACTAATGAAGTAATTTTGTTTTAGAGAGTATTTTTGAGTTAACTATATATAAACATTGTTTACTATAAAAGATAAAATTTCATGTAAGAACTCATTTAATCCTAATCAAAGTTAAACAAAGTGTCTACTCCCAAGAAAGGAGAGATATTTCATCAATAATAAATAAATAGTCATCAACTATATTACTTATATCATAAATAATTTAATGACAAAATACATAAACCTTTATTCATTTCCCAAGAATTTCCCCAACTAACTCACTTTTTCATGCACATTTATCACTTAATCAAGCCATTATACATATATATGTACATCAACAAACCAAATACTTTCTCTAATTGAAATCAAATACATATAGAATGAAATATCATTTCCTTTACCATTGAAAATAATCAATGGATTTGATTATTGTTCCTATATTTCCGTAGAAAAAAATGAAGCAACATTCAACTAAATTGTAAGTACAATTTATTTTTTCCACAACCTTCCTCTTTTCAAGTTTTCAATACCCAATAAAACAAAGTAAACTAAACTCCAACATGTCCATAAGGGAGAGGATCCTATGAAATAACTAAACAAAACTTAATTTTAATATACCAAAAAGGAAAAATGATAACAGTAAGGATTTATTTCTCTTATTTAATTTTCCATCTTTCATCAAATAATAAAAAAACCAAATCATATTTAGAGAGAGAATGATGACCAAAATTCTCTAAGAAGATTTGTAAAAAACTTCTTAATTCATTTTTCTAGCTTCCACATGATAACCAAATAATAAATGTGTTCAGTTTCTAGATATCACATGATAACCAAAAAAAAAATGTATTCATTTTTATTATTATTTACAATTTTTATTATTAGATAGGGTAAAAACAAGATTATGGTTCTTGGTAGCCTTACGGAAGAAAATACAACATGAGAGTCGCAACGGAGAGAAAAAAAATAGCCTCTACCAAAGGTGGCCGAGAAGCCAAACACCAAAGGAGAGCCAAGCCTAGAGATGAGTCAAGAAGACTAGACACAAAAACATCAAAGATCGACCACCGGTAACCGCTCTGCAGAGTGGCTACGTGTAAGAATAATTTTTTTACGGTGGACCTCCATCCAACCCATTTACTACATCCATTGACTCCCCCTTAAATTTTTAAGTAGTCTAGTGCACCACCATCTAAGCTATTAACCGTAGACACCCATACAAGGATAAATTCAAACATGGACTCCCACTCAAAAGATTGGTCCACCCTATAACCATTACCGATGCTTCCCATTTTAAAAGTTTCACCAATGACTAGGGTAAGAGGTCCACACATTGTAACCATTACTCGGTGCTTCCCATTTTAAGAGGCTTTGCAACACACAACAAACTAGCACTAGAAAGATCCTCACCACCAACACCGAGGACACCTGCGAGCCCCTCTCGCATCCACCATATGGCTCCCAAGCCCGAATGATCCTTCAAAAATGTTGTGGAGGTGTTTCGCCACATTCTTCACATATTAAAGATATATCCCATTCAATTCCAACTTATCCTCCTCTCCAATGAGACATCCAGTTCATCGCCCCTAGAGATAATTAAATTTCACCAGTGGTTCCACAAAGCAATAAAAATCCTTCATTTCATATCTGACTAATGTAGATTTACCGTAGAAAATATTAAAGCTCTCAACTTCAATAACATGTTCCCAATTTATTATGGGGGAATGTAATAATATACTCTTAGGAACTTTGAACCCCACAAGAATATTGATACATAACATGGAATTAGTGAATCTAGAACTTTTTTTGGTGTGAGGATCCACAACAGTAAGCACACCCATCGATCTAGCAACCCCAAGAAAACCTACATCTCCTAGAATTCCAATGGAAGTCCCGAGAGCCTAATCCAGATAGAAAGTGCATGAAAGAAAAAATCATGAGGCATACTAGGCTCCCACTAGTGGAAATTGAAAACAACACTTCCAAACAACCAAGTCCTTCATTAAAAACTTTCAACATTTCTAACTTGAGTTGTAAACAAAAAAATAAATGTTCTCCAACCATGTCTCATACTTCAACCTAGCAGACTACATTATCTCCTACTCCATTCTCTCACTTTATCAATATTCGGTCACATCCCTTCAAACATGCCACTATTGCATAACAAAATCTACGTTTGGTTCTATCTATGATTAATTTTGGGACATCTAGCACTATTACTTCATTCTTCCACCTAGGTGATATCTTCACGGATGCTCAATTCACCTCTCCAATCATTTTTGATTCCCAAGTGATATTTCCTTATCCTACAAAAACCCTCCAATTTTTTTCTCCATCCGCTACTCCATCTATTGACGAAAAATAATCAAAAATATATTTTTCATTTCATGATGTCTCATAATAACTTAAATCCAAAAACATGTTCAAAGAGAGAATGATAACAACAATATTCTAAAAACTAATATAAACCAATCAAAATAGTTTTCATTTCATAAAATTACACCTTATTTTATTTTCCCAGATTTCTCATAATGAACCAAAAATAATACATATTCATTTACCAAATTTTATATAATATTCCAAACCCAAAATGTATTCGGTACTTCATTAAAATAAAAAAAAGAGTAAGATTATTAAATCCATGCATGTGTATGTTTTCCTCAAAATTCTCAGCGATTTTCCAAGTTGAAATCTTCAAAACACTACTAAATCTTCCAACTACATATTTAAATAGTAAAATTTCAACAATAATTACAGATAACAATAATGAAAATACATGCACAATCACCAAATAGCTTTCACTAGAAAATTCCATGCATGACCTTCAAAAAGAGATCACAAAACCAACCACATAAAAATGAAATAATAGATTTCACGCAAGACCTATCTTCTCAAATAATCTTATGGATTCCAAGGCATCTTGCTCTCATTAAAATCCCAAGAAACCTTCACAATTTTTGTACCATCTTGTGGCTTATAAACATTAAATATTTTATTTAGACCTTGCTAGATTATGCCATAAAAGTTATATTTAATCTAAGTCTTTAAACATTACAAAACCACATATCTTGCATGGTAGAATATACAAAAATTAACAATCCCACGAAATCCGCCATCTCCCCACCCAATCATATTATATTCCAGGTAGTTCATATATATGGTAAGTGATCTAATGAATGACTAATATTCCATTAAAGAACACACACACACACACACACACACACACACACACACACATAAAATAAATCATCACCAAAAACTCAAGTCTAACGTAAACTAGATTGTACATTCATTACAATGATTTTAGTAATTTCATACATGAATTTAAATAAATATGGGAAGTTATACTTCCCTTCTAAAAAGAACCATCGTCTCGACATTTTAATTATAACCATTGCTAATATATGAATCATAAGAAAAATTCAGAAATGAAACTATAGAATACAATTCATTTTTCTCATCAATTGGAAATTTATCCAAACTTCAACCAAATCAAAATTCTAAAACATGCTTATATACTCCTTCTCTCAACAACAAATTCCCAAAAATCTTCCAAGATTGCTTAAATTTCCATTTACTTATAATTGGCATTGAATAGTTTTTAATGATTCCAAAATAAATTATATCAAATAACAATTCTATTTACTTAAACAAGGAAACAAACTTATCATATCATGTGTAATCTTTGAATTTTTGTTTTTCTCATAATATTGGTCCCACAAGACATTACATTTAGCAAATTCTTGATTTCAAAGACATAATTTGTGAGTTTCCAACACTCTTATTGGTTCAACTACGATGATTCATGGGTCCTAAACCTGTAACAATTTCCAATTAATATAATGTTATAGATCATAAACATACTTTTAAGGAAAGATATATGAAAAAAATTCCATCTTGGACAATACGTGAGGTAAGGCTAATCTATAAGCCATCTGACTTATAACTTCTAGGACTTCAAAGGGTCTTACATATCTAGGAGATAACTTGGCATCTTTTCCAAATGAAATAGAGCTCTTTTTACATTTTTCCCTAAACAATACATTGTCTTCTTGATCAAATTTTTTGTGAATCCTATTCAAATATGCGTAGCATTTTTTCCTGTCAACAACTTCTTTCAACCACTCACAAATGAGCTTAACTTACTCTTCTATTTTAGCCAACATTTTTGGACCCACCACCTTTTGGTATCCAAACTAATAGGAGTTATACACTTTCTACCATATAATAGTTTAAATTGATTATTTTTTAGTGAGGAGTGGTAAGTGTTATTATATTAAAATTAAACCAATGGTAGATATTCCTCCCATTTATAATGTTGATATGTGTAATACATTTGGATAATATATTCCAAAAGTTGGTTGACTCTTTTTTTTGTACATATATTTGAGGATGGTAGGAAAAACTAAAATTAAATTGCATTCCCAATGCAAAGTTAATGTTTTTCAAAACCAAAAGGTCATCCTTGAATTGCTATCGAAAATGATTAGTTTTGCAATATCATGCACAATCCTTTTTGCATGTGTTGGGGATTCATCCTTAAGATTTCCTATTATGTGATAAGGTACTTTGGTTAGTTTATCCACTACTACCAAAATCATATCATGTTTATTTTTGGATAATGGTAGTCCTTGCACAAAATCCATATTGATTACCTATCATTTATATTGTGGAATACTATGAGGATATAATAGACATATGAGATGTAAGTGGTGAAACTTTACAAATTCACATTCTAAACAATGCAAACAAAATTATATCATATCCCTCTTCATTCCTTTCTAAGAATATTGTTGTTTAACATCAAAAAACACCTTTGTTAATTGTGGATCCCTAGAATATGGTGCATCATGAAATTATTGTAATAATTTCACTCTAAGGTCATTTCCCAGAAAACATATATATTGTTGTTAAACCATAAAATTTATTTATGGTCAAACCTAAAACCCTTGCATCTTCTATCATTCAGATTTGTTTCTAATGTATTTTTCACTTGTTGATAGTAAGAATCAGCTTGAACTTTTTTATTAACTTCTTTTTTAAACCAAGTAATTAGGGTCAAAATTGTAGAAAGATGTTTCCTAGAAATTAACACATCGGTTTCTCGATTTTCTTTTCCCTTGATGTAACTAATATCAAATTCGTATTGAGATAGAAATTTCAGCCACCTACATTGTTTTATGTTTAACCTAGGTTGCGTTAAAAATTATTTCAACCGCAAAATGATCTGTTAAGTTTAAATGGATTTCCTAAAAAATAATTCCTCCATATTGGTAAGGACTGGAATAAGGAAGAAAGCTCTAAGTCATGGCGAGCATATTTCAGCTCATGTACCTTCACTTTTCTACTTTCATATTAAATTAGGTGGTCATTTTGAAGAAGTATTCCACTCAGTCCTTCACTTGTGGCATCCATAACAACAATAAAGTTTCCATTGGGACCTGTAACCTTTAATATAGGTGCAGATGTAAGTTTTTCTTTTAGAAAATTAAACGAAATCTCACATTTTCATTCTAGAAAAACTTTTGTTATTCTTTTTCTGTAATTCATTAATTGTTCTCTCCAATTTTGAAATGTCTTAAAAAAATTCTATAGTGCCCAAATCAGGTCCCATATAACTTCTTACCTCATGCACATTTTTAGGTGTTGGTCACTAAGTAATAGCTTTTATTTTTGATAAGTCAACAAAATCTCATCCCTATTGAATATATGGCTAAGATATTGTACTTCATTTTGATAAAAAGAACATTTTGAAATATTACCATAGATTTTTATTTTTATCAATACTTCCAACACTTAATTTTTCATTTTGTTCATCGATTTATTTGAGTAAATTAAAATATCATCAAGAAGTACTAGAAAAACTTAACAAAGTATTCTTAAAAATATTATTTGTAAGGTTTGTAAATAGTTTTAGTTCATTAATGAGTCCAAAAGGAAAACTTATGAACTCATAATTCCCAAAGCATGTCTCGAATGTAGTTTTTGAATATCCTCATCTTTAACTTGTAATCGATGATAACTTTGATTGTAAATAAATTTTAGAGTAAACAGGTGAATCTCTCATCTTGATAAAAGAGATCATCAATTCTTGGGAAATGATATTTGTTCTTTATCATTTCTTTTCTAAGCATGTGATAATCAATGTTTAACCTTAACGTTCCATCCTTCTTTCAAAAAAAATGACATGTACTCTAGAAAGAAAAACTCATGTCATATTGATCCTTTTGACAAGAGTTAACATTGTTTTTATTTTAGTTAACCTATCTCTATTGTTTTTATTCTATAAGGTGCTCTTGATATTGGTTTTGTTCCTAGTTTAATGTCAATTGTGAAGTCAAACTCTCTTTTAGGAGGAATTCTAGAAATTCTTCCAAAAATACATCCTTAAAATCACATAAAAGTGGAAAATATTCCAAATAAGTCTTACCTTCCTCACTAAAATATGAGATCTTAATAGCGTACAACATGCATAATTTATTTTTGGCTTTCTTTAGTTGCATTGCAGAGATTTTTCTAACTTCAAAATCTCTCTTAATGCCTTGAATGATGGTTGTTTTCTACATGTCATCAATACATTCTATACACTTCTCAAAGCAATCCACTATTTCCTAGTGTTTGGATAGCCAATTTTCTCCTATTATGATATTATAAGACCCCAAAGGTGTCACATAAAGGCTAAGTTCAATGGTAAAACAAGTAAATTCCAATGTTACTTCAAACATACATTAGTCCACTATATAATTAACATCATTCCATATTAAACAATACAAGTTTTTTCAATAAATCCATATTTCTTATAAAATTTTATAGCTAACTTTCTTGAACTAAAAAAATTGGTAACAATGGTGTCAAACAAAATAGTAATTGGAAAACCATAATGCTTACCTTGAAATTCTATTAGGGTATCATGTTTTTCTTCTTGGTGATTACCCATTGTAGAATTAGTTCTTTATTATTAGTTATTACCTAACTTATTCTAGGGACATTTTTTTATTAGTGATCACCACCACTTTTAAACATCCCCAACATGTTCTTTCCTTTCAAATTTATTTTCTCCAAAAGAAACATTGTTCTGCTCATTTTTTCTTGTGTTTACAACGGGTTTAGTTGGCATATTCTTCCTAAAATACTTCAACATTTTCCCTCTTTCTTTCACCCAGTTTTCGTAGGTACAAGTGGAGAAGGCGTGCTAACACTCTTCTTATGTTTCTCTTCCTGAAAGCTAAAATGGCTTGCAATTTCTATTCTTTCCTTATAGCCTTTTCAAACATCACTTCCATTGTAGATGGTCCATGAACATCTACCTCAACTCATATGTTTATATTTAATCCCATGATGAACTTATGAAACATATACCTTTTATATTTTTTGTATTGGGGCACGTTATTTAACAATTTTGTAAAATGTTCCCAATACTCCACAACACTCAATTTTCCTTGAGTTAAGTTCTTAAATTTAAACATTTTCTGATCAAAATAAATTTGAGGCAACCAACGTTAATGAAAATATCGCTTGAACTTATCCCAAGATATGGAGGTGATATCTACTCCCAATTCCATCTTATGGTTATCCCACCATGAAGATGCTTCATTAGAGAGTTAGAAAGAACCACATATAAATTTAATTTCCTTAGAAAAATTGATTATTTTAAAATTCTTCTTGATCTCACTTAACCATATTTCAGCACCATCCCCCAAGGTAGTTCCATCAAATTTGGGTGGGCTGATATTTTTTTTCTCTAGATAGTTTAACAACCAAGAGATCTCTTTTATCCCCTTGCTCTTTATGAATGTCATGTTCTTCAAGTAGTTATTTATATTTCTCTTCATTTTCACCCTTACTTGCTACTCTAAGATAGTTATCGATTACTGGTGTCCTAAAGGAATTTGATAATTTCATCTAACTTATTAGTGATCAAACCTATAGCATTAGTTGAACTGGTTCCATTGTCATGGTTCACCCTTCTTCTAACCATCGTATCTTGTTAGTGAAAGGATAAGATGTCTATTAGTGTTATGAACCCACTTTGAGTCAAAGAGTTTATGTACTTGCAACTCGATACAAAACTGTAACAACCATGTTATGATCATCCAAATTAAGGGGATTTAAAATAAAACATACCTTAATTTACAATTAATGTTACCAATGTATAACATTAATTATTTATCTTATAATTAAAATATTCATAATCCATTTGATAACCTATCATAATCTTCCAATAGACTTCCCTCCAAGCTTATCGTTCCTGCAAAAATGTCTCCATCTCTTTCCTTTATGGCTGATGTTCTTCAATCTGAAGATTATTTCAAGAGTAATGGGCTCAATTGTAGGTTCAAAACCTTTTCCCTGGGCCTCCCTATTCTTCATGTTTAGATATCAACTCATTGCAAGCCTCTTATGCAAAGTAAACTCAACATTTACCCCAGAGCTAAAGGCTTTTTCATTATAGTTTTTGACATAATTTCTAATAGAAATATAATATTTTGAAAAGTTTGGGATTTCAAGTTTCATTTCCTTCTTATGAAACCATGGTTTGCTTATTTTAACCTAGTGATTAAACCTATAATGTTAAACTAATTTAGGTCCCTTTTCCTTATTTTACCCCTCAATTCTTGAGAGAAAATTGTTTAGTGTCAATAGGGGATACCTTAGGTAAATGTCTTTTCATTGATCCTAAGAAATCTCTATTCAATTTTACCACATATTCCCATATTCGGATGATATGGATTCCATGGTTAATTTTCTTGCTATGATAAATCTCATTGTTGAGGATTGCACTTGGATCCAAACTTTGGATTATGAAGGATTTCATTTCAAGTGTAGGAATTGTTTATCCATAGGTCACATAGATGGTGAATGTAAATTTGGGAAAAAATACAAAGTAAAGGTAGATCCACATGGTGGAAATGTTTTTATCCTAGTCATCTAGTTGTTAAAAGTCAACTGGATAGTGACTATGAGTCGATTAGGAAAATGAAGATGTTCTTGATTCGACGCTTGTGGAGGTCATTCCTTTAACCATTCCTATTTGTAAGGTCAAACCTCATGCTAAAGTAGAAGTTTTCTTTCCTCCTATGTCTCAATCTCACGAGCATCTACAAAATATTGAAATTATCATCATGATTCACTCTAAAGAAAATGTAAATCCTAATGCTTTGAGGAAGGATGGGTTATGGTGGGGGTTAAGAAGAAAAATAAAAATGTTAAAACTCCCCTCAAAATGTAGTTGAGATCTTTTGGTTTTAGAGCCTCGGGGATAATATGGTTTATGGTGGTTGTGTGATTATTGTTTGTTTCTCTCTTAGTTCTGGTAGAGGATAATCCTTTTGATCCTCATTGCTTTATATTTTTCTCCATTGTACTATAGGTTTTTGGTTCCCCTTCAAAACAATCCTACTTACCTAATCTAAAATTTTAAAAAACATATAATGGAAACATGAAGTTGTAAGGGTATATCTATATATCCATGATCTCTCTTAAGTAACTATAACCAAGTGTGTTTGCTATTGTATACTTGGTTAAACCTTTCATAGGTTATGAGAAAAATGTCCATCTTCTTAATGCCTACCTAGAAGGCATTCATGCAACTTCTAATTGGTATCGAAATTGTTCATTTATGGGATTTTTGATCAAACAATATAGTCAACTAATAAATTACCTTGGAAAATTTTTCAAGCCTTACTTTGAAAGCTCAGATCCAGACTCGCACACTACCCTATGAAACTCATATTTTTCACGACAAAACCATCTCAATTGAGTTATAAATATTAATTTTTTTTTAAGAAGGTGAACTAAATAAGAAGAAGGAGATTCCATTTATGGTTCATTTTCCAATATGTAATTAACCCCATTTGTAACATCTTAGGATTGATAGGAGAAACATAGTGACAACGTAATGATTACCCATCTTTACGTCCTCACTACCCTTTACGTAGAAATAGTAAGTTATCACAAAGCTTATCTTATAGTGATATGATGTAAGAGAATTACAAGCACGCTCCTTATATTTAGGTTACCTTAGTAGAGAAATGTAAGTAATTCAACCTTATTAAGTCATTTTAAAAGTATTATTTCATAATTTTTATTATGTTTCCTTAATAGGGTATTTATAACTCAACAAGTTACTAAATAGTATTAGTTCCTCTTGTCGTACTTTTAATTAAATTAGTAATTTTAATTAGGTTTATGTTGATCATTCATTTTTTATACCAATTCAATAAAGTTCATTTACTCACCATGATTAATCCATTATTAAACTTTAAAGTAATTTGAACATATTTATTTCATTTCCATTTGTATCCTTTTTTAATCTTTCGATATTAATTTTAATTTGATTATTCTATTTGAATTAATGAATTCATAATAATCACATAACTTAAAATAATATGAAATTAAATCATTAATCATCTTTATGAGTAAAATATCTACATTTTTAGTCTAGATAAGATAAGTCTTACGACCAGATTGCAATTAAGGGATAAAAATCCCAAATTCATCGAAATGACTTACAGTGATAATAAAAAATAATATATTGGGATATAATGTCCTTTTTAAGATACGATCATATTTTAATAGCATAATCAATTTGATTACAATAATCCTTTTTGGATTTATTTCCCAATAACTTGGGACGTAAAGAAGTCAAAAAATATAATCCAAAAGTTACTTCAAGTATGTTGACATTTCATTTATGTAGGGCATGGGTGGTTGTAATCATGGAAGACAAGAGATTTAATTTTTTCTGGTTTCTTCTAAAGGAGCCCTTAAAAACCCCTTGTTACCTATGAAAGACACCCCTATCTTGAAACTTGAAGATGATGTTCTCTCTGTAAAGTCCAAGATCTTGAAGATGCATACAACAAGCATGGTCTCATCTGCAAATTCAACAATTTTGGACCAAGATATCCCAATTACACGAATGGATAACTAATCAGGATCCCCAAAATTAAGGGTAAGATAGAACTCTATCCTTGTTCCAAAGTATATATAATTTTTACTGTTTGAATCTTTTGAGGATCAAGATATCATACACGATGGGTATTGGGTTTGGGGGATCATTATGGAATAATTAATAAACCCAAGTATCCCTTATTTGACCCATGGAAAGACCCATTTGACACATTTCCCATCTAGTTTAGATTCATAGGTCTTCCACTACAACTTTGGGATAAATTTTGCCTTGAAGAATTGGTAATACAATGGGGGCATTTGAAACATATGATGATGTTACTTCCTGTATTAGCCAAAGTGAGGATTTTGATCGCACCTCCTCATCTAGGGTGTAATCTAGATCGATAAAAATTATTGTCATGCTTTGGGAGGGACTATCAAATTAATATTATTTTACAGGTGTTCTATAGCATCCTGGTCTATATTTTTAATAATTATCATGTTTGATTTTTGCTTGGTAATATTTTAGCGTTTTTAGAGGTACTTTTCTAAAAATATCAAGTTACTTTGTTAGTTTGAATACCCCATGAGAAAATAATGTAATATTGGAAATTTGTGACAACAATTATTGATTCATTGAATGAGAAAATAAAGAGATTGAGAACATTGTAGCCATAGGATGAAGAAGAAATCCCATCATTGTGATCGAAATGTGTGGAATATTCAAGCGGTGTTATCAAATCTCATATCATATAAGAAAAAAAGAGTTAGAGTTGCCTTGGTACATAGATAAGTCATGAAATGTTATATCCCTTTGATTACTTTAATACAACGTGGTGTCAAGGCAAGAAAATGAAAACTAGAGAATTATCTTGATTCCCATCAGTCCTACATTCAAGGAAACACCATTTTACCTCCCATATTTTTCTAAATGGATCGAACCTTGGACATTGGGAGGAAAACCCAAATCCCAAGCTTTTGTGTCACCCGTTCGCTTAAATAGCTTGAGTAGCTAGTAAAAACCACAAAAAATTGAATAGAAACCTAATTATTAATATGTAAATGCTCAAATCAAATCCATAAATAATCGTAGAATAAAAAAACATCACGTTCATGGTAGGGAGATGAAATATTTTGCATAAAAAAATAGAGCTTTAGACCAACTATGTGAAGTGACTATGAGTAAAGTCTATGGTTTCCACCCTAATTTATGAATGGAGGAAATGATGTAATACAAACCATGGTTATATAATCTTGGTTCAAGTAAAAATTGGATCAAATTTTCCATGCCCGCATAGGGTGTGGTGTTTGCAATAAGACAAAGGAAAATTAGCATGTGGGGTTAAATTAATTGATCAGTCTAAGACAAATTCAAACTACACCATAATTAGTTATCCCATACATATGCTCAAAAAAATCCATGATTGACTTAATGCATGTTAATTAGCCCCAAAGTCACCAAATCATCATCATGATGAATCTATGCATCCAGAGTCAAATAATCATGATGAGCCATGCACTTGCTAAATGTCAAAAAGAAAAGATGAGAGAGGACAAATTGCCCTTTTAACTTAACCCTTCAAAAATATTTCGTACCTTACCTTAGCTTTGCAAAAGAGAATGTTGACTAGGGTCAAGAAGGAATTCAAATAGAACAAAAATATACTTTTCAAGCTTATTTGTGGGCTTGTTGTCATTTAAAATTATATTTAATTTAATGGATTTATATTGTGCATGTAAAAAGTGTGGCTAATATTGGATTTCCCTACCATTTAAATTTAGGGAAGTGTTATTTTTAGGGCTGAGTTGGGTTGATTTTGTTATATGTACTTAGATTTTTCAATCCAAAGGTGGGGCTTATTCATTCTAGCACACTTCTTATCGGTAATTTTTTACTTGTGCACCTTATTAAGAAATAAAGACTATTTTTTCATCCAATTGAAGTTTTGTGAAGCGTGTTACAATATTTTTGTGCTATGATTTAGTGAATAATATGTTTCCTTTTCATGCTCATAACCTCCCAACACCTCAATTTAGTTGTTTTGTAATTTTTCAGGACATATAAGTGTATGTAATTTCTTTTTCTATTGTAAATACCATCAAACAAAGATTGAAGTCAATTATATCAATCTTCTTGCAATCAATTAAATGTGTTGTGTAAAATAAGGTCCTAAAACATGGGTGTATCACCTTATTTACTTTCTTTTGTTAATTTTGTGTTTATTTCTCTCCATTAACTTGGCCAAAGAATTAGTTTAGGTGATCTATCAAGGGAAACAACCCACTTAGAAGTTTCTCCTCAACTTAAATCACCCACATCTCGAGGAGTAAAGGAAAGTATGATTCATTTTCGCATGTCATTAGAGGTTGTAATAAAAAGATAACTCTAAATATGGTATAGGTTTTAACAATCAACAATATTCAAGGACTTAATTTTTAGAGAGAAAGCGATTGAGATAAGAAATAGGTAACAACAAGGTTTGACCTTTGCAACAATTTCAAGATCAACATTAGATGGTCGATTACATATATATCCATATTTATCTTTTGAGTTCTACTCGGATAAGAAATACATTGTGGATATATTTTTGTCTCATAAATAAGGAAGATACTTATTTAATGAAAAGTGAACATTAAATAGGTTTAATAATCATCTTCATTTATTATATAAATTAAATCATGAATTCATTATGCTTCTAAATTTTGATAGTTGTACTCTTTTTCACAAGATATTTTTGCACTTGAACATGTTTGTTCAAGATTCCATGGATGATTAAATTATTGTATGAAAATAACCAATAATTGTGTATTTTATTTATTTCATTTTCATTTTCATTTTCTATTGTAAGTTTATATATAATGTTTGTATGTAATGAAATTTACGAATACACAATTCATATATTTACATATTATGTTGTTGGATAAGCTCATAAAGACATGAAAATGTCATGTAAAAGCACTTTTAAACTGTTGAATTTACCCAGAAGAAATCATATTTTATTAGTTAATTACATATGTTAACTTGTTATATGTAATTAAACAATTCTAATTTAATATTAATACTATTTTTTAGAGAAATGAAAAACTATTTTATAGTATCTCTTTAATTTGTATATTAATTATGATTTGCATGTCAAGATATTTATATTGAACAAACAATTATCGAGTTAATATGTTAATTTTTAGATTTAGCATGCAATGAGTTACATTTTAAGCTTTCATTTAATATTGTATGTACAATAGTGTAATTTTTGAAGAGGCACAATATCATTTCCATGTATGTCTAATTAAAATTGGGGACATACATAGTGATTCATTATAATATTTCACCTTTTATTATCTTCATCTACTTAAATTATTAGAAGGTTTGGTGGAAAAAACAACAAAATGTAGAATTTATTGATTGAACTTAAATTGTGTTTCATATTTATTTATTTACATTTAACGTAATTCTTTTCTTTTAAAAATTAGTGTTTATATATGTAACACCCATTATAGTAACACACACAAAGACATCGGGAAAATATTAGATAACTTTTTTTTAACTTGCTTGAAGTATATACGACACCACATGTGGTCTCTAAGGACTACACACAACTCACAATATGTTTTTCATGAACACTAACCCACATAGGCAACACGAAACATGTGACACACATCAAGACCAATTCTCTTTTTTTTTCTAGGCACAACATAATGGTTCAACTATAGTACACACTTACAGGTAGGGTCTTCCCACAATATGATCTTTTAGGATTACACTTTTTATAATTTTGTTTCAATTCTTACTTAAGTTCTAGAAAGCTCAAGTCATGAGGATCAGACATTCCTGTTTCCTCTTGCTAGGTTTCCTCTAATCTGTTAATGTTAACCTATGGTATATCCCATTTAATAGATTCACCGAAGTTACCTTATTTACTTGTTTAATTTGTTCGTTGTTAAAAGGAAATTTATAACACACAAGGCCGTTTACCTACACACACAAGCTACAAGATCTTGATTCATACCTATTTTTACCAGGAGGAAAGCGTAAGCTCCAAATGAGGTGAAGTACCATTTAGGTTCGAACTAAAAATTCCTTTGTGCAGGGATCATAACGGTTAAATTACTTAAGAAAGGATTACAATGTACCTTCATAAGAGTTGGTGGTATGAAGGTCAATTTTGCATTCATCTTCATGATCTAATAATTCATTAACCCTTAGTTCATTGAGACTTAAAAATCAATCTAAATTAAGTAATTGCATCATCTAGTCTTCTCTTGATTAAGTTCGTCTAATGAAAAAAAACCATTTATAACAGATAAGTTAGATTTAATGATTTCTTGATCATTTATCCCCATTTAACATAACCTTGTTATCCTCCCAAATTACTAAACATTGGTTTACATTTTAATATCATTTTACATCCCATCAACACTAAGGATAATTTATTAGTATAGATTAAGAGTAATAAGGTATATCCTTTTTAACACAAGAAGATAGTTTCCTTTTCTTCCACTTAAGGAATCTTTACTTCATCTATATGTTTACAACATCATATATATATATATATATATATATATATATATATATATATATATATATATATATATATATATATATATATATATGTTGTATAACCTTTGTATGGATTACAAAACCACTCGGTGATATCTAGTATTACATTATTGTCGCAATCTAGAAGGGTTTACTAACTCAAGGTTATAACTCAAATTTGTTTACCATTTTTTTATAACTAGTCATAGATGTATAGTTCCCTATCCAACATGACACACAAACCAAAGGTAGCTAAAAATTCTTATGCACTTTGACTCAGAATTAAATAGGTAAAACAATATTGGTCATATCAAAGATAAAATATCTTTCAAATTGTAATCATACAATAAGATACTCATAACAATGCAGTGTTCATTTTATTTCATTCACAATAATATTTCACAAGTTTTAGTTTCAGTCAATAATGACAACACTACTCCACAATTACATAAATGCTAAGGCACTACGTCCTTCTAACTTTTCTAGAAAATTCTATTCCCGAGCCTTTCAAAACTTTAAGAATTCAAGTAAAAATAACTTCAATAACAAAACCGATGCAAATTTCTACAATTCTTTCCATTTTTCTACTCATGAAATCCATCTGCACATTTATTATCCTAATTCAGTTCATGAGAACTGAGCATGATAAGAACTACACATTAAAACAATATGCTACTATTTAACAATATCATGAAAGGAAACCTTCTATTTAATGAAATTGTTCTAAGTTCTAAAACACTAACAACTTCTTTAAGCATGCTAAAATTTACACAATGTCAAATTAAGAAAGAAGTCATATATACCCATTATCAACAGTGCCTCTAATTTTTTTTTAACAATGATTCAAGTAGGGGTCAATGGCCTAAAGTATCAAACTAACATTAAGATATCTATAATAAATAATATCATGACATCA
Source organism: Taxus wallichiana var. yunnanensis (assembly GCA_018340775.1). Lineage (NCBI taxonomy): Eukaryota > Viridiplantae > Streptophyta > Pinopsida > Cupressales > Taxaceae > Taxus > Taxus wallichiana. The sequence goes on along the minus strand of CM031237.1, from coordinate 743,481,023 downwards.
TCCAACTTGATTAATATATTCATAACATCCAAGACTTTCATTAAAGTCCTCATTCCAATCATCCATTTCCAATATTACCAAGGTAAATCAAAAAGTAGATCCTTTATAACTGAGTCATCAATCAACACCAAATGCAATTATAAATATGGAAGAGGTAATCAACTTCTTTCTATTAATACAAATGTTATCCTACCATTTCAACTTCACAAAGAATAATTGGCTGATATATTTGTCTCCTACCTTGAAATATTATAAACATAAGACATGGTTGATCATAATTATAGTTATTTTACTATCATGATCATACAAGTAAAAACTAGGTTCACACCAGAGGTAAGACTCTATCTTGTCAAGTATGAACACAAAACATTGTTATTGACAAAAAAACAATATAAGTAATTTAATTACAAATAATGATATTTTTATTTATAAGTTAATTCATTCTTTTTAGAATTATCAATTATTGCGAGAAAAAATACATCTTCATACCAATCATATCCAGAATGGGGTTACTTAATAATAATCAGTCATCCTATGACATTACGGATAGTTAATACTTGCAACTACAACAAGCTCCATAAGACTCAGAACTTGCATCTGAAACTCCTCACATCACTTCTATCTACCCACATAAATCAATATTGAAAGAATCGTATAGAAGAAGAGAACGTAGAACACAAAAATATACTACTAATAAGGCTTTATATAAAATTTTAGTTGCACGCAGGTTTTGTAAATTCTAATGTTTGACCCTTATCCCTATATTTTGGTCGGCCTCGACCCCAAATAAAACCCATCTCACACTCGATTAATGGTGACACAATAGTTAACAAACACCCCAACGAGCCTAGAGGTAAGTGAAATGGGTTTACAAATAAGCAATGATTTCACAACCATTTTAATTTTTAACAAGGAGATATTGCCCAAAATTCATAGATTTTCTCAAGTTTAAGCAAGGTAAAAGAATCCAATTCACAATAATTAGTCTCGACCATAACTTCATTTTTGATAAAACTTACTACCCAAAAATAAGTCATTCCACCATAGATGGCTTTTCCAGAATACACACTTAATAACCAGAGCAGAAAAATATTCCCAATCAGAATTTAAAGTAGTAGGAACTCATATACACATATCTAGTCTTACCAACATCCAACTATCTCCGCAAAAAAAAATGTTAGATTATTTCGTAGTAAAATAGTAGGCAAAGAGAGTTATAAACCATGATTTTGCATTCACATTCAACCCCTAGACAAATCCAGCCTAAATTACAATGTTGAAAACCCTCTTCCCAACTGATTTATTGCCTAACACAAGGAATTTGGTTTCATAGAAAAGCTACAAAACCCATATCAAATCTTCATAGAAAAATAACACAGAAGGAAATTATCATAAATATATGCATCCACAGTAACTTAGAATCAAAAAATTAGAGAATAATCAAGGAATAACCAGCAAGGTAAAAATGACTATACACAATCCACAAAATCTAACTCAAAAGCCATTTCAAGAAAAGAGAATGATTCATTTCATGAGATTGTTAAAGCTAGAAAAATATCAAAATGGTGGTACTTACCATGCCTGAGTTTAAGCTTTTGAACTTACATACATGTCATCCAGGACATTGTTACAACAACATCTGGCACATTCCTATAATTTTTTCTTGTTGGGAGTCTAAGATTGCTCTAGGTTTCCGATTTGAGACAGGGTGGGTACGACAAGAGCCATGGAGGGGTCTACACTAGTGAGTGGTCATAGTTTGATAGTTTCAAAGCCTTTTCAACAAAACCAGATTTGTGCAATTTCAGAACCGCAACAGTCCATGCAACCCAACATCATTTTGGCGTTTCCTTCAACAAAACATATTTCAAGCATGTTCCTTCTTTAAGGCATTCAAGAAAATTGCCAAGCATCCAACAACCCACCACTCACTTGCAAGAAAAAAACAACATTGAGCATGAGATCCAACATTAGAAAAAAAATTAGCACCCACCATTAAATTTATTGGATAAAGAGCATGCGCGGAGGGCTAGGTCACTGCAAAGGGTGTTTGAATAATTTATATCCAACCAATTAATTTTGTAGTCCCCCTCCTAAAGGTTGGCACCACCAAAAGAGCCATCTCCACCCTCCCATGCATACCAATACTAACAACGGTTATCCCAAGGTTAGTCTTAGGTGGGTGGTAAATAATTAAACCTATCTCAAAATATTAGGTCCAAAAAAAAATAAACGCCCTAAACACCTTCAAAAAGGTATCAATACGCCTTTAGGGATATTACACAAAAGTGTCATTAAGCAACACATTTAAATAAAAAAATGATTAGAATTCAATAAGAATGTTCGTAAAAGATGTTACAAAACACCCTCAACAATCTAATAAGCATTTATAATAGCACAAGATGGTATGAAGGAATGAAATGACATTAATTTTACTCCAAAACAAGGTCATATACTCAATGATCATTCGTAGCACACACAAACATTAAACGTTAGAAACTCTGCGGTTGAGGAAGCAAGAACGGAGTAAAAACCAAAAATGACATTACAATAGAGGTGTAAATTTATACCAATATTGTGTGTGTGTGAGAGAGAAAGATAAATACAAATTGATAAATATATTCTTCCTATTGTTTTTTCAATTGTCTTTTTCTAATCTCATTATTTCTGCTAGGAATTTACTATTCATAGTGTGAACATATAGTTTGAATATTCGTATTATTTAATATTTAAATAATATGTGAGTGTGCATAATTAGTTTTCATGCAAAACTAATAGAGATAGGATTTTGTGAGAGTATCTTGGGATTGGAGCATAAATATAGGGATAAGATGATGAGTTTTGAATCCATGATTATAGGAGCTAGCAATTGTATAAAATGCCATCCACTAAGCAATACAAATTTCTCCATTATTCTCTATATTTTATTTGTTTATGTGTTTTCTCTATTTTCATGTGTTGATTTAAAATTATTGTTGTTTAAATTCATTATCAAATATATAATTTTGATATCATCTAGTATTAGAGTAGTTTAGGACGAGTTTTAAGAGTCATTGCGAGACTAAACCATAGCTTCTAAGATGTATATCTAAGATTTTTGAAGCTTCATTTGGTATTCTCTAGAATATACTCTTAAAGCAAAAATGACTAGTAAATCCTATTTTTCTCAAAAACCCAAATTCTGAATCTTTTTAATATTTTTAGTTTGAAGATATGTATTTTATTACTCTATAGTTGAAATTTTAGAATAACCCAGTTTTTGGTTTAATAGAAAATGTGAAATATATTATGACGTTTGAAAGCAATTTCTAAAATCTGAGACCGCAATTCACATTAATGTTGTATAGTTCTTTATTGTTTAAGTCATTCTATTGTTGTAATTTTTTAGGTTGTTATTCAAAAATTAATTATCGATATAATTTTTAGTGAATTTTATTGTGTTTATCCAAGTTGAGTGTTATGGTAAAGTGATAGTTTAGTGAGTCATTGTAAAAGTATTGTTATCTAAAATTCACCCCTTAAGGTAATTTTGATAACATGCACCAGATTCTTATGTCCCAAGAAATTATATTGATTCAATGCCCAAAATCATGTTTTGGGGACCCTTTTAGTTTCTCTCTCTAACTCCCCATCCAAGGAAAAAATCCAAAAATTGAAGTCGCAGGCTTGTTTTAATGCATTGCGGGTCTGGAGGCTACGGATCATACCAAGGTTCATCATACCAGGTTTGGAGCTGAAATACAAAGGAATTAGCTAAATCAGATTTCTATGTCCCGGATCGTACAAGTTCAACAGGATACACAGGTGTGCATTGCAGAAATCGCAGCAGGTAAAGAAAAATGGAAAAAGTGGAACTTTTTGTCCCAGGTGTTCCATGGGATAGTTGGGACATAAGTACACGGGATGCAAAAATCTGATTTTCCTGCAAGTCCATGCATTGTGGGTGGCGTGGAGAATTTTTTTAGGACAAAGGATAAAAGTACGCACGAGACGTGCAAAGGTGAGAAAGCCGCAAAAGGGACCATACGACCATACGACCCATTCAATGAAAGACACATAGGGACAAGGAATCCTAAATCAGGTGATGCAGATATTTTTGTCTAGGACAGCCGAGACACGCGGACCTGATTTTGCCGAAATAGTCGCAATGAAGAGAAAAGTCAATGTTTGACCCCGAACTTCAAACGACCATAACTTTTGACTCTAAACTCTGATTTTCATGAAATTAGACTTTATGGAATGTTTCTAGATGAGGGTAGATATATAAAAATAAAAGAAACATATATAGCTCTAGTAAATTAAATGCTCATTCCCGTCAAATGATAGAAAATGCCTGGTAGACCCAAAATAGTTGCCGCACTCAGAAGGTCATAACTTTTGCATTTCTCAACAAAATCGCACAAAATTTTTACTGTTCTAATCATGTTTCTAATACCAACGCATTGAAATCAATAACTTTTGGATTTTATGAGAAATATATGGATAGTTTTCATAAAATGTATCCGGGTTCATGACAAAGGTTTTTTATTTGGTAGTTGGGAGTGCATTTAAGAGGCATGGTCATCATTCTTTCTCTTCTACAACACCTGGGATAGTATGGGGAGCATTTTACAAGTAACATAAAATTATTTCACTCCATTTAATGCATCATACAAGTGGTTGAAGGAAAGATTTTAGGATTTCCATTTTCCCCTTCTCTCTCTCTTCTCATTTTTCTATGAATTGGAGTGTTATGCTCATTATAAAGTAGGTAGTTTTTGTTGTAGCAAAGCTCTATCAAAATTTTTTTGTGAAGCCAATGTACCGCAGACCTCATAGTGGACTCCTTGCATGGTGATCCAGGCCCTTATCTTGTAATAGATTGAACTGTGCATATCATGAAGCAATAAAATACAAGTTTGTGGATGCATCTTCCCCTATTATGTTTGTTTGCATTCTTCTTTCCCTTTTAACCTTCATTACAAGAATATTGTGTCTATTTTTATGATCTTGTAAGGACTCGTTATTATTCTGCATGAATGAAATATTGTTGAGAATGCATTTTCTAGATTGTGGAGAACTGTTATTACCACTTCTAGTATGCATTTTACTTCTATTTTCACACATTGGAAGAATACTCTCACACCCCTCCTTTTCTGGTGTATCACTACTTTAGTGTAGGATTTCATTTTTCATGCATTCTCTCTCCTTGGTCCCTTGGAAAGTTAGATTAGGATAGTTATTTTCTTGCATTAGAGTAGATTGTGGCAGGTAGTTTAGGAGCAAGAACCAACTTTCTCTGGAGGTCTATCTCAAGTAGCAAGTCCCATAACTTGGAGATAGTACCCATGTTATCTAATCACATTGTGAGCTCAAGTATATGCACTTGTGTAAACATAAGGGTGTTGTGATTCGGTGATAACAAGTATATTACAAAATAAATCTTGAATTATCAAAAATCGGATGCATTTTAAATTATACGTGATGGCCAAAGTGAATGCGTGCATTATCGGTTTAAATTGACATCTAATAGAATTGTAAAATGAGCCTCAAAGACAAATTCACCTGAGTTAGCAGCATCACCATCAAACCGGAGGCAATGTTGGAAGGAGGCATTTTAACAATCTCTCATTCGGCACCATCGATGAGGCCACAATATTTCTTTGGTGGCCATGTTTTTTTAGTTATGTTCGATGTGTTTAATTTCAGCATGTGTGGTAGTAAATAAAGAACATAAATATAATTCATGTTCATAGTTAGGAACATATTTTCCTAAATATTGAACCCTTTTATAAAATGTGAGTGGGGAAACGTGTACGCTGCTATGAAAGTGGTTGGTGGCCCATTAGAAAACCAATTTGAGATTTTGTGAATCTCTTAGAAAATCATATACAAAGTGGTTAATGGTTCCAATAGAAAACCTATTGGAGTTGATGGTACTCTTTGAAAACCATCGGATTGTAGAACATGAGCAAGTACTAGACATAACTCACCCATGTTCACACTAAAAGGGTGAATGCTAGGAATTTACTATTCATAGTGTGAACATATGGTTTGAATATTAGAATTATTGAATATTTAAATAACATGTGAGTGTTCATAATTAGTTGGCATGCACAACTCATAGAGATAGGAGTGTATGAGAGTATCTTGGGATAGGGAGTAAGACTGGGATTAGAGGAGAAATATGGGGGTAAGATGATGGGACTTGAATCCATGATTATAGGAGAAAGCAATTATATGAAATTCCCTCCACTAATCAATATGAATTTCTCCATTATTATGTACATTTTATTTCTTTATGTGTTTTCTCTATTTTCATGTGTTGATTTAAAATTATTATTGCTTAAATTCATTATCAAATCTAGAGTTTTGATATCAATTTCTAGTTTTTTATTATCTCTATTAATTGTAATGGAATTTGTAAATACAATTTTTAAACATATGATTATTTTATTTTATTACAAATGAACGTTAGGCATGTATTTTTTGTATGATGTATATATTTTCTACAATTCTACAAGTCACATATTTTTAAAAACATTGGAGATTAACTCTAGTAGGTTTGGTTTGATGAAAAATATAACCCTAAATATACAACAATCCCAATGTCAACGATTCCTCATACGAACACAACCTAATTAAAATATATTATTGGAATTAAAAAAATAACAACACTTTGCATGTGATAAAAAATAAACAAATGAATTATATACAATACCCTATAATGTTAATTTAGTGTTAATTTTCTCAAGATACATAAAAGAAAAAAATGAAATGTATAAATTATTTTATTATTAGATTTCGGTTTTTAATTAATTTTAATTTTATAAAATTGTATAATTATTAGAGGAGCAATTTTTAAAATATTTTAATATGACCCAAAAAATGAAGATTATGAGCACACTACATATGCTCGAATATTAGTTTATATGCATACTTATGTAGATTTCCAACAACTATTGAACTCAAAGTTGAAGATAGAATTTGGACACAAAATCTGGACTACGATGGGTTTCCTTCGGTGTAGAATTTGTTTTTATCTATGTCATTTAGCTTCATATTGTCATATGGGAAGAAAACATTTCAAAGGTAGAAGCTCTGGTGTAAGAACTCAAATCTTATCCATTTGGTTGAAATGACACGTGATAGTGATTAAGATTCCGAGTATAAGAAGGATGTTTATTCGGACATTGTCCATGAGGAAGTGCTTCCTCCTATTTAGAATAACCCAAAACACCTTGAAAGGTCTATGGATTTGGTGGTTTGGGAAAAGGGAACATTTACTCTTATTTCAATAGGAATTCAAAATTCTAAGGAGCATTTTAAAATTATGATTCCAATCCATAACAATGAAAATATAAATCCAAATACTAAAAAGGATTGGATGGTTGTGAATAGAAAAAATAAAGGGAATAATTCTCCCCTTAATATGTACTTAAGATCCCATGGGAAGGGGTCATGGGACGAGATATTCATGTTTGGATTTGCTACTATTTTTGTTGTCTTCGCTACTTTTGGACGTGATGTTTTTTCTTTTGTGTCATTGTTATAGGCAACTTCATTTGTTCCTCATCACTATATCTTTGTCTCCACATATTGTATGGGGTAAGGTCTCCATAACCTTCTTAAAAAAATCAGTTAATATTTTTGTTATTAAATTGAAAAATTTATATAATACAACGCTCAATACATATGATCCATAATTTAAAAACAAATTCATATTTGAAAATCATATAATTTATAATAAAGTATAATAATTATACATTTATTACGTCATACAACATTCTTAATGTGATTTTTAAAATTTGATAATTTATTTGTTTTAAAATAGATTATAATATTATTTATTTTATTATTAATAAATTTTGAATTGAGGTTTAATAATTTAAAAATGATAACATATTAACCGAGTTCTTATATCATTCTCATTTATTACAATGAAGATATTAATTTTAAAATTTATTTTATATAGCTATTTAACAGCTTATACTATACATATTCAATTAAATTTTCTAAATAATAAAATCATAAGATTCACTCACTCACACACACACACACAGTGTGTGTGCATGTAGAGAGAGAGAGAGAGAGAGAGAGGAAAAATAGGTAGTTTTGTATGATGTCAATAGTCGTAAGGATGCTTGAATCCAAAAATGTTCCTTACAATTTAGAAAAAAATAATTTACTTAAAGATTCACTATTAATTGACCCATTTATAAAAATTAATTTCTAGTAGTATAAATTGCACATATACACATAAAAGGTATTAGATTAATTTTTCAAGTGAAAAAAATTATGTCATATTTATGAGCTCATATGATATTATTGGTATTGTTACTCATTCTCAAGTTTCAAATTATGCAGATGTGTAAATTTATTTAGGAAAAGGTTTGTGTATTTTAAATAATGTAACTCTTGTTTCTAGAGGAGGCAAGATAAGTGAATGGAAGAAGTATTTAATTATCTATTCATATTTTTTGGGAGAAATGGCTATAGTGTATTTTGAGGAATTGATATACCTAGTCCAAACACTCTTCACAAAACTATGGGAGGTACATAATTGTTTGGATTACTTTGTGAGGTAATGGTTATGTTAGGAAATAAGAGATAAAATATGCGGAATAATCCCTTACGAGATCGCAACAAGATAAAACTAATATGTAGAAAATATTACAGTCTCAAATAAAAGTGCGAATAAATAACACAACACACAGAGACAATATTTAATGTGGTTCACCCAATTTGGGCTACATCCACCAAGAATCACTTGCTCATATTTTATTACAAGTCTCCACTCTCTCAATACAATACCCAGATCCGTTTGGAGCTATGCTCAACAAACTCTGCAGAATTCACACCCGAATTCAAAACACATCTGCAATACATTTTCTTGTCTATCTATCATATGCATAAGACCATATAAATAGACAATTGTTTAAGTAGTTTGATAAAAAACCGTGGGTATCAAAACCATGGGAAAAAATTGTGGGTATCAAAACAATGGGTACTGAAAAACCATGGGCCCAAAAACAGCCCATAATGGTTACCCATTACCACTGTAAAAATACCCGTGTGTGTAACACATAGAAGGTGTACCACATTCTAACATGAAAATAGGATCCACAAACAAAACAGGTTATCTATTGAGGTTTGAGTCCCATCACCCACTTGATATTGATAATTCAATCCTCCAAGTAGCCTTGTATTAAAAAATATATTTACTATATTATGAGAACTTCCTACAAATTTATGGACTCAAGTCTTTATCTATTGTTGATTTCTAAGTAGTTTGTAATCATTAACCCAAGTTATATTCCCATTGAGTCCATTAGAGAATTTAAATAAATTCCCTTTGGAACACTTTGAGGTAAGAGTAGAAATTCTACATGTGGTCTAAGCGAGAACACATCGGGAGCTTCCAATGTGGATTTCTCAATGCACATTAAGGACTCAAGCCCACCCCCAAGTTCAACTTTTATAAATTTCTCCTCCACCACTCTAATTCATGGTGATATGGTATGATAAAAGTGGTTACCATCCAAAGTTTAATTTTAAGTAATGATTGTGAACAGAGTGAATGACGTGAAGTACTTGAAATAAGAAGTTATGGGGTTTTGTTTAGGGCGGGTAATGTCCCACAAGTTGGGATAGATAGACTAGGATCTATATGGGTCTTAAGGTAGGCTATCTCATACCATATTAGGTAAAACTTGGGTGAATTGGGGGGTGTGTCAAGAATCCTAGACTTGTGATCCTTTCTTTAAAACCCACTTGGAAGAAGGAAGTCATGAGACTTCCTATCCTAGATGTTCCTCTTACAAGGGTACATTATATACTTGGGTTAGAAACCTAAATAATAGTTTGTAGGTATTCAACCTAATATTTATCGAGTACACTCTAGGCTTTTCAAATGACAAAATGGAACCTTTTGGGTAATGTGGATATCATTTCCTTGTTCCAAGGTTGCGACAAGAACCTTGTTTTATTGTTAAAACACTTTTTCCATCGCTAAATGGAAACTAGTATCTTATTAGCCAGATATCTAATGAGATCTATTTGATTTTCTAATATTACCATCTTTACCCCTCAAGTTTTGGGAAAGTGAGGTCATTACATGGGATTTCCAAGGATTTGGGAAATCTTTTAGTTATTGACACCACCACATTAGCTTGAAGTATAATGACCTTAGTTCGGATGTGTGTGCATGTCCGTAAGGTGGTGCCACTATCAACATCCTTTTGCTTAAATTATTAGTATGGGATTTGGACCTAGAAAATAGAATAGGAAATGTATCATATGTCATTTGTGGTGTTCACAACTTATAGACATGGGGTTTCGAGTTACACCTTCACAAGTACCTCTTGGGAGAAAAATAAAAATTACCCATTCTTGGTGGAGGATAAACAAGGTGGAAGAGGGGGAAAATTAGATATGCATAGGTTGTTTAAGAGGAATGGTGGGGTTTTTATTCCTCTTGAACCTTTTTTATTTGAGGTAGAGGGTTAGATTTACATATGGTATTTGAGGGAGAAGAGAAGCCTAAAATAGCCATGGACACATAAACATTATTTGAAGGAAAATAGTATAGAGGAATATTTAAGTGAGGATAACGTGAATGTGGGTTGAAATTATCTAGCTGAGCTTATATAGTTGATGTATTACTCGAAAAAATGATGTTCTAAGAACATGCTTCTACCCAACACTTAACCTAAAATGCTGCTAATTTTTATTGGTTTAAGTTACAAAAAGGTTACAAGGGTTCTTAACCTTAGAGTTCATCAACTTACTTACGCTATTTAACTTCGTTTTTACGATTGGAGAATTAGGTCTAGTTAGAAGTTACATGTTTGCACAACTATCTCTAAGGTTCATTAATCAAATGTTCGATAGGAAGGTAACAAGGATTAATTTGCTTAATTAAATGTTTTCTTCTCTTCAATTAATGGTTCAATCCTAACAAGGTTAATCTTATGCTAACTTATTAAATTCATTACCTTAATAGCTTGAAGGATCCTTTATTAAATTTATACACATACTAAGGGTTCTAAAGGGACATTACACCCCTAGGCAACCAAATGGCCCCACTCACTCATCTACACATACCCTTAAGGATATTATATAAACATTTAAAATATATTTCTTGTTAATAAAGGTAGGGTCAATCCTCCACCCTTATATCAAATCCCTCTTAGCCACTAGATCTAGGGTTCCCAACTTAGCACTAAAATCCTTATGAATTGCTATTAAAACCTTTTCTCATTCTATTCTTCTCATTTGGTCCATTTTATTTTGTTAAAAGTTGTAGGTTGGAGAGGAGGAAGACATGGGAGTAAAAGAGGAAGAGCCATGGAGGATTCTACATGAAGATTTAGTCTAGGCTTAGTTTAGTTTTAGGTTTATTTAGGTAATCTATTTAATTCAAGGGTTGGGAGGATTTCCTCCTCCAATCTAGTTTTTATTCCAAGATTATAGTGTACGGGGATTTAAATTTGGGGAAAACCCTACCCCCTTTGTTATAAATAAAAGAATGCTTTTAGATTCACCATTTTTTTTTTTTTATTCCATTCCATACTAATTCTCATTGCTTTTCTTGTTCGTATTTATGGTTAAATTTTACAATATATAAATTAGTGCAAACTACTTAAAATTCACGCACATGCGCGGATCCATGGAATTCTATCATAAGTGATAGAACCACTGTGCGCAGAGAAGACCGGTGGTCTGGCACCATCACCTGCTGCCCGGTGACAAACCATGGATCACACCCTACGAGCGAGGGTTATGAAACTGCCACCTTACCTAGGCAACAAACACTGAACCGCCACCCTACCGAGTGGCAGTTTTGAGCTCCACCATAGCCTGAGCGGTGGTTACAGGACCGTCGATTTGCATAGGGTGGTGGTCATGTTTCTGAAAAATAGAACCTTAATGCCGAGATTTTCACAAAACCGTAAAGTTCCTAAAAGGTGTAAATATGCATTCGAGTTTGTTTTGTTCGAGTTCAAGTTCTAGATTTGAGATTTATTGCTCTCTTATTCATTTCTTAGCTAAATCTATTCATTTTAAAGTATTTTCAACTCTAATAAAATCCATCTACTCATAAGAATAATTTCCATTTGATTAACTAGATTCTTATTTCCATTACAAGAACAAGAAGGAATTTAAATCGATTTCATTACTTTGTCATTTCCTCATATAAAATCAACTTTTCTAAATACAATATAATGGAACTTGTTCTCTCCTTCATTTTACTACAATGTACATACATTCAAAATAGATAAATAACTTTATTTTTCCATTCAATTTTATTATACAAGAAAGCTCAACTTCTAGTGATTTCGACATTTTCTTCTCTCTCACATTTACAATACAATAAGTACTCAATGAAAATATACTTTCTTTTCCATTGTAAAATAGCTCACTTCTCTTAATCACAAAGACTAATTTTCTCACAATACAAACAAGATTCCAACAAGGAGAAAAATTTACTTTTCCATTTTCAAAACTAACTCTATAATGCCTTTTCTTCTTCTTTTGTTTTTATATGTAATACACTTCTATAGCCACAATGAAATGTAATATGTTTCTTCATAAGATTAATACAACCTTCTCGACTTGATGTGGAGAGTCGTACAAAATGTAAATATAAGAATGAAATACATTATTACAATTTCTTCCACTCTAAGTGGGTAAAAAAGTACTAAAGGAGTTTCGTATAGTCACCAATAAGACTCCAAGTGTCAAATACAAAAGATAGCTCCTCCAAGAATTTTATTGATTCACAACAAAATAGGGGGAGATGCAACGCTCTCCACCCAACCAAGATATCTAATGGAGAGGAGAATCCATCCTCTCCATTGGCCCCCAAGCCCCAACCACATTATAATGGGAGAAGATTTCAACTCATGACAACTAATAGCTTCCACAATACTTAACATATAATTTCACATTCATTCCATTTACATACAAACACAACAACAACACAACAAGAAGAAATCAACAAAGCAATAAGATCACAAGGCTTGTCAAGAAATCCAAAAGAGTAAGACCTATGGGGAGGCCACTTATGCCTCCCAATGGGAATGGGTGCCCACCTAAAAGCCTCGAATGCAAATTGCAATTCCCCTACAAACTCTTATGCCTCCCTCAAGTACCCCTTATACCTCCATATACTCTTATGCCTCCCTCATAATAAGAACAAGAAGAAATGCAAGCATTCCTCATACTAGGTGGGGCACCCAACCCAAACTCCCTCCACAAGAAAGTGATCTCTTATGCCTCCCTACAAGAAAAATTCCCCATAGTCTCCTCCCACTCCCAACTTAGGAAATCTACCCACACCCAACAAGCATTCCAAAGAGACAACAACACTCAACACAACATATAAACACAAAATTAAAAAAGAACATAATTTAAACTAAGGTGAAGCTCCTACCTCTCCATGGTAGAGCTTGTTCCAAGTATGAAGTTCCAAGCTTCTCCAAAGACCAAGCAAGCATCCACAAAGCTCCAACAATCAAAAACTCTCTCAAAATCCTCTCACTCTCCAAAAATTCAAGAGACTAAAATGATCAAGTAACCCCCAAACAAGCAAAAATGATTCAATAAATAGAGAAAGGAGAGAGGGGGATGATGTGGCTCCAAGTAGGATGCCACCTCATTTCCTCTCCACTCCACATCACTTGGTCAACCTCATATTCCAATGCACAATTAATAAGTGGTTGGAGGAATGACAAGAACCTTACACACTCCATCTAAGCCCACTCCCCCAAAGGAAAAAATTAAATATTTGAAAGAAAGTGCAATTAACATTTCACCTTTTTATCTTCCCAAAACACCTAATAGGGCCTAAATTTGACCCCCCAACCCATAGGTAGGGTTGGCATGGACATTTAAGAGGTGTGGGACAAGTTTGACTTGTCCCACAAACTTCTAAATTTGGCATCTAAGGCCAAATTCGAGTTTCTCATGAAGAGTAGAGTGTGCTACACTCAAGGCTTAAGCAAAACAACACCCAACACAAACTCCAAGGGTAAATAAATTCTAATAAATGAACTCCTTGTTGGTCACATCTTTAATTAGTTTAGGAAAAATTAAATTAGCTTAATTAAAACACTACAACCCATGAATAATAAAGGGGTAAACATATATCCAAAAATCTAAATAATAAAACAAGTAAATTTCATTACTAAAAGAAAACACATACTAACATTATTAAAAGAGAAATTAAGAAAATACAACACATGACCCATTGGTCACAATTTTCCCCTAACCAAATAATTATAACACACACACAATTACATGTTTCCATGGTGACCCTAGTTGAATTCTTCTCGAATTTTGATGTGGTTGGTCTCCAATCCCATGAAGTTGTTGTTAATATAATATACCTACAAAACATAGAAAACCTCCTTCAGCCTCGTGGTCATATTAAAACATTCATGCCAAAATATGTGATATAAATCTAAAATCAACTATATATGAATTAATAGCATCTATGAAAATACGATATCACTAGAATTTTCTAGCACATTTCTATTCCAAATTTTATCCATGCCAAAACGATCACAACATTAATCGGATTATCAAAGGTCTACACAATATGAATAAATATATCACATGTCAGAAATATGGATAAATAACCATGTCAACAATATATCAATATCAACATAAATGCCTCTAATGGTCCATATGCATCATATACAAATCAAATCAACAATAGTTAAATATATCTAATATCTACTAACATGATAAATCAAAGAATCTTTAATAGATCCATAAGTGTAGTAGGCAATATCGAAAACAATAATAAAAAGGTGTCTAGGGAAGTGGGTACTACATCCCCCTCCCCTTAGACTCAACTTCCTCCTGGAAGTAACTAGAACAAGTGTGGAAACTTCACTCGTAGCAAAGTAGCATCCTCCCAAGTAGCTACAGTCTCATCATAAATGTCCCACTGGACCTAAACTCGGTCAATCTCTCTGCTGCCGCGAAGGCCCGGATCATGTGCTCTATAATTTGTATGGGATCAACCATCACATGCCCCCGATCCTACACCTACAATGCAGTCCATTCTAGCACGTGAAAACGATCAGAAATATATCTCCTAAGCACGAAAATGTGAAACACATCATGGACGTGAGACAAGCTAGGTGGCAATGCTAGACGATAGGCCAATGGACCGAGGTGCTCCAAGATGTAAAAGGGACCCACAAACCTAAGAGAAATCTTAGAACCTTTTATGTAATGGATAGGGCTCTTATGCGGTCTAACACAAAGAAACACCTTCGTGCCTACCTCAAAACTATGATCTATCCTATGTTGGTCCGCATACTTCTTATGTCCTGTCTGCGCCTCCTGCAATCTCTGTCTGATCAAGGTAACATGCTGGTCCATATCCTACAATAATGTTGGCCCAAGTGAAACCCTATCCTCTAACCTATCCCAACTAAGAGGTGTCCTGCACTTTCTATCATATAATGCCCGAAAAAAGCCATGCCTATCAAACTCAAAACTATTATTGTAGGAAAACTCTACCAAGTACGATACTCCTCCCATCTCAACTCGGTGGTCCATAACATACATCCTAATCATGTCCTATAGGATCTCGATTCACCCACTCACTATGTCCATCTCTTCCGGGTGATATTTTGTGCTAAAATGGATCCCCATCCCGAGATCATGCTACATGGTGGTCAAGAAATTAGAAGTATACAATGGATTGCGATTGCAAATGATCTTCGACGAAATCTTGTGTAATCTGAAAATCTCATCAAGATATACCCATGCACACAACATTAACTATATAGGTGATTTTCACCAGAGGAAAATGAGCTACTTTTGTCAATTTATCCACCATGACCATGATGGTGTCATGGTGGTATCTTGACATTGGTAACTCAATAAAGAATTCCATGAAAATGGTGTTCCACTTCCACTCCGATATGGCGAGGAAAGAGAAGGCCAACTAGATTCGATGCTCGGCCTTCACCCTTTAGCACTCTAAGAAATGTGACAAAAACAAGGCAACGTCTCTCTGAAGTCCTCTCCAAAATACAATTGTCTCAAGGTGGCATGCATCTTCTTCACCCCGGGATGGGCTGAATAAGGTGCATGATGAGCCTCTGTCAAAATATCATGTCTCAAGCTTCTATCTTTAGGAACATATATCTGACCTATTTTTTTGAGAAGGCCATCTACCTTTAATGAAAATCCATCAAATTTCCCCTCAAGGGGTCTCTAAGACTCAATCTTTGCTCTCGATGCAAGGTAGAAACTAACTTGAGAAAGCTGCTACAAGATCCTTCTCCCCAAATATGTTCCCACTGAATTGGCCATAGCTACATGCCTCCATCTACTCAAGGGGTCTAAAACCACATTCTCCTTCCCTTTCACATGCTCTATCTCCATTTCATACTCACAAAGTAACTCCATCCAATTCTTCTGATGAGCGTTGAGATTGGGCTGCATGAAGATGTGGTGAAGACTCAAATGATCAGTCATGCGTGTGAATCTCTGGCCAAGAAGAAAATGTCTCCACTGCAAAAGGAGTGCACCATTGCTGCAAGCTTAAGATAATGAGTCGGATAATTGAGCTCATAATCTTTGATTTTTCAAGACTCAAAAGCAACTACTCTGCCCTCCTGCATTAACACACCTCCAAGTCCTACCAAAGAAGCATCTATGCAAACATAGAACTCACCCTGAGGATCTAGTACTACAAGAATAGGTGTTGTCATGAGGCATTCCTTCAATGTACTAAAGGCATACTCACATCTATTTGACCATACAAACTTCTTCCCTTTTCGTTGAAGGGAAGTGATGGGGTGCGTAATCTGAGAAAATTCCTAATAAATATCCTCTAATATCCTTCCAAACCCATGAAGTTGCACACCTCGGTCACACATTAGTGGGTGCTGACCAATCCATGCTGACTTGAGTATTGGAAGGATCGACTATGATACCTTCCCCAGAAATGATGTGGCCCAAATACTACACCTCTATCTGAAAGAACACAAACTTCTCCAAGTTCCCATAATGATGTTGCTCACAAAGACATTGAAGAACCTCGGTGAATGTTCGCCTCATGCTTCTCATACGTATGTGAGTAAACAAGAATGTCATCAAGGAATATGAGAACAAAGTGATCTAGGAAATTTATGAATAGCCCATTCATCAAACTCGTAAACATTGTAGGGGCATTCGTTAAAACGAAAGGTACCACCGTGAACTCGTAGTGGCCATATCTTGTATGAAATGCGGTAATATGAATATCCACCTTCGTAATCCTGAGCTGATGGTACCCTAACTTAAGATATATCTTGGAGAAAAATGTAGCCCCCTTCATCTGATCAAATAAATCATCAATGTGTGGAAGGGGGTAACGATTCTTGATTGTTACTTTGTTCAGCTAATGGTAATCAATACACAACCATAGAGATCCATCCTTCTTCTTCATGAAGATCACTAGTGCACCCCAAGGGGATACAATAGGATGGATTAGGCCCTTCTCCAGAAGGCCCTCAAGCTACAACTTGAGCTCACATAGCTCAGGAGTAGTCATCCGATAAGGTGCTTATGAGATAGGATCTATGCCCGAAACCAGATCTATGTGGAAATCTATCTCATGTGGGGAGGTAACCCCGGTAGTTTCCCTAGAAACACATCAAAAAAATCTCTCAAGATGGGATGGTCATCAAGGGATGGTCTACTAGACTCATCCTCTGATCTGTCACTAACCGTAACAGCATACAACTGATAACCCCATCGCGCACACCACTTAAGCTGCATAGCAGAGATGGTGTGAATGGAAATGGGTCTCCTAACCCCTAATATCACTAACTCTACTCCAAGATCATCTATATAAGCAATAGTCTTATGGTAATAGTCCACTCTAGCTCTGTGAGCAAACAACTAGTCCATGCCCAAAATGACACCATAAGATCCTAATGGAAGGATTCAAAGATCCAAAGTAGTGGTGAAGGGTCCCAAATCCACTACACACTCCTTAACTAAGGAGTCTACAGAAATTTTGGCTCTAGAAGCCATCTCAACATCCTAACTATGACCTTGCCTAACTGCCACCAACCTATAATGCTATACTAAGGATGGTGCAATAAATGAATCATAATAATTAGAATCAAATAATATAGAGGCATAAATACCACCAATACTACATGTCATCTCAATCATGGTACTCTGGTGCTCAACCTAGTGGTTCTCAACCGCTGCGTAGATCTGATGGCTTTGTGCCATATCTCCAACAATAGGCTCTAAGATTTGCATCTTACCCTTGTTGCTAAGGTTATGTGGGCAATCTCTCCAATGATGTCCAACAACACCACAACCATAACAATTGCCTAGTCCTCTCTAGTGGGATGCAACTCTAGGTTGGTACTCTAGATGTCTGAGCTATGGATCCTCATGATCTGGCTATAGAATACTGAGGTCTCTGCTAATGAGCTCCTATTGACTGAGCTCTCGGTACACCCTGTGTCCTAATGGGGCCCCTAGAAGGAGGCACCATACTCAATGCTCTCTACACAAGAAATATCTAAGGAGGTCTATAAGGTGTGTGGGCCTGCTATTGCTACGAGGTGGATGTTGTGGTGTCCAAAATGAAGCCTTCCCTAAACTCTATCCACCACATGGAGGAGGAGCTAACCCCCTTGATTTTCCATCCTTCATCTCTGGATGTGGCTATGAACTCTATCTCTAGCCTACTTCATCTTCCCCTATGTCTCCTATGCAATATAGGCCTTCTCCATGGCCTCTGCTAATGTCTGTGAGAAGTGAATGTGAACCGCGTGACCAAAATATAAGTTTAGGCCCCAGATGAACCTTTGAATTTGTACCTTCTCATCCTGGATATAGTTGACGTACTAGACTAGGTCCAGAAATTGACTCTCATAATTGGCTATAGTCATCGATGCCTGATGAAGGTCATGAAACTCATCTATCCGCTGCTGTATAAACCTCCTAGAAAAATACCTACTCCTAAAACGCTCCTCAAATAGCTCCTAGGTAACTATCTCCGAGTCAACATGGGGCTTCTATTCCTCGGTCCTCCACCAGAATCCTACTCTATCTCTCAGAAGATGGATCGCAACATGAGCTTTCGTGTTGTTCGTAAAAGGGCAGAGCTTGAAACATCCGATCAATCTCACCAATCAGGACACTACTAAAAAACCACCTATATCACCCGAATACTGAAATGGTCATCGCTTCAAGATCTCCCTGATATGGTCTTTAGCTAATGCACGATGACCCCTAGATCTCTCTGCATGTTCCTCCCTCTCTCTGGGCTTCGAGACTCCGTCCCATGTCTGAGATCATGTCCCCATGTCCTCTCTATGGTGACTCTAACTTTTCCGACTTGCATGGAATTTTTCCACCGTATACTCCTCGCTATGTCGAGGGGATACATGGGCATCTACTTATGGCTCCATGCCATGTCTAGCAAATCATCCTCCTAAGGGCTCTCCACGTATAGTGGCATTGACATCTTGAAGTGTCTGTAAAATATGAGGTAGAATGGCTGCTACATCCTGCTCTGGCGGTGATATATCTAGGTCTATATGAAAATACACCTCGTCTAATGTGCACCTCCTACACAGATCAAGGGTGAGAGTTAGTTCATTTTTCTAGGTCTTGTTTCAATTTTCTAAGTTTTTTAATTTATACAATTATCAAACATTGTGGTTTTCTAGATTAAAATAAACTAATTTTCATTAGGTTAAATGTTCATGTTTCATGTTTTCTAGGTGTTCCCAAGGGTCCAAGCTTTGAACCATGACTCTAATACCAAGTGTAATGCCCAAAAAAATGACATTCTAAGAACACGCTTCAACCCAACACTTAACCAAAAATGAGGCTATTTTTTTTGTTTAAGTTACAAGAAGGTTACAAAGGTGCTTAACCTTTAGAGTTCATCAACTTACTTACACTACTTAACTCCGTTTTATGATTGGAGAATCAGGTCTAGTTAGAAGTTACATGTTTTCACAACTATCTCTAGGGTTCATTAATCAAATGTTCTAGGAAGGTAACAAGGATTAATTTGCTTAATTAAATGTTTTCTTCTCTTCAATTAATGGTTCAATCCTAACAAGGTTAACCTTATGCTAATTTATTAAATTCATTACCTTAATAGCTTAAAGGATCCTTTATTAAATTTCTACACATACTAAGGGTTCAAAAGGGACATTACACCCCTAGGCAATCAAAAGGCCCCACTCACTCATCTACACATACCCTTAAGGATTTTATATAAACATTTAAAATATATTTCTTCTTAATAAAGGTAGGGTCAATCCTCCACCCTTAGATCAAATCCATCTTAGCCACTAGATCCTAGGGTTCCCAACTTAGCCCTAAAATCCTTATGAAATTCTATTAAAACCTTTTCTCATTCTATTCTTCTCATTTGGTCCATTTCCTTTTGTTAAAATTTTCAGGTTGGAGAGAAGGAAGCCATGAGAGCAAAAGAGGAAGAGCCATGGAGGATTCTACATGAAGATTTAGTCTAGGTTTAGTTTAGTTTTAGTTTTATTTATGTAATCTATTTCATTCAAGGATTGAGAGGATTTCCTCCTCCAATCTAGTTTTTATTCCAAGATTATAGTGTATTGGGTTTTAAATTTGGGCAAACCCTACCCCCTTTGTTATAAATAAAAGAATGCTTTTAGATTCACCATTTGTGTGTTTTGTTGTTCCATTCCATAGTATTTCTCATTCCTTTGCTTGCTGGTATTTATGGTTAAATTTTACAATTTAGAAATAGTTGGAAACTTTTTAAAATTCACGCACGTACGGATCCACAGAATTCATTCATAAGTGACAGACTCGCCACGAGAGCAGACCGGCGGTCCTGGGACCGCCGCTCTTCCTGGGTGACAAACCGTGGACCACCGTCTTATGGATCAACGGTTGTTAAATCACCACCTTACCTAGGCGACGAACATTGAACCACCGCCCTACTAAGTGATGGTTTCATACCACAACCATAGCCCGAGCAATGGTTACTCGACCGCCGCTCTGCACAAGGTGGTGGTCCTATTTCAAAAACAGAACCTTAATGCCAATATTTTCACAAAAACTTAAAGTTACTAAAAGATGTAAAAATGCATTCTAAGTTTGTTTTTGTTCATTTCAAGTTCCATATTTGAGATTTATTGCTCTCTTATTCATTTCTTAGCTAAATCTATTTATTTTAAAGTGTTTTCAACTCTAATAAAATTCATCTACTTACAAGAATAATTTCCATTTGTTTAACTAGATTTTTCTTTCCATTACAAGAGCAAAAGGAATTTAAATCTATTTCATTACTTTGTCATTTCGTCATATAAAATCAAAATTTTCTAAATACAATATAATATAAACTTGTTCTCTCTTTCATTTTACTACAATGTACATACATTAAAAATAGCTAAAATAACTTTATTTTTCCATTCAACTTCTAACAATTTCTACATTTTCTTCTCTCTCACATTTACAATACAATAACTACTCAATGAAAATATACTTTCTTTTCCATTGCAAAATAGCTCATTTCTCTTAATCACAAAGACTACTTTTCTCACAATACAACCAAGATTCAACAAGGAGAAATATTTACTTTTCCATTTGCAAAACTAACTCTATAATGCCTTTTCTTCTTCTTCTTTTTATATGTAATACACTTATATAGCCACAAATAAATGCAATATGTTTCTTCTCAAGATCAATGCAACCTTCCAAAATTGATGTGGGAAGTCATACAAAATGTAAATACAAGAATGAAATACATTATTACAATTTCTTCCACTCTAAGTGGGAAAAAAATAGTAAAAGAGTTTCGTATAGTCACCAATAAGACTCCAAGTTCCAAATACCAACAAGATAGCTCCTCCAAAATTTACTTAATTCACAAAAAATAGGGGAGAGGCAACACTCTCCACCCAACTAAGATTTCCATTGGAGAGCGTAAGCCATCCTCTCCATCGGGCCCGAGCACCAACCACATTCCAATCGGAGAAGATTTCAACTCATGGAAACTACTACCTTCACCAATACTTAACATATAATTTCACATTCATTTCATTTCCATACAAACACAACAACAACTCAACAAGAAGAAATCAACAAAGCAACAAGATCACAAGGCTTATCAAGAAAGTCAAAAGAGTAAGACCTATGGGGAGGCCACTTATGCCTCCCTATGGAAATGGGTGCCCACCTAAAAGCCTCAAATGCAAATCATAATTCCCTACAAACTCTTCTTCCTCTCTCAAGCACCCCTTATACCTTCATATACTCTTATGCCTCCCTCATAATAAGAACAAGAAGAAATGCAAGCATTCCTCATACTAGGTGGGGCACACAACCCAAACTTCCTCCACAAGAAAGTGATCTATTATTCCTCCCACTCCCAACTTAGGCAATCTACCCACACCCAACAAGCATTCCAAAGAGATAACAACACTCAACACAATATATAAACACATAAAATAAAATAAAAATAATAATTTAAACCAAGGTGAAGCTCCTACCTCTCCATGGTAGAGCTTCTTCCATCTATGAATTTCCAAACTTCTCCAAAGACCAAGCAAGCATCCACAAAGCTCCAAAAATCCAAAAAATCTCTCAAAATCCTCTCACTCTCAAAAATTCAAGAGACTCAAAATGATCAAATAACCCCCAAACAAGAAAAAATGATTCCATAAATAGACAAAGGAGAGAGGGGGATGATGTGGCTACAAGTAGGATGCCACCTCATTTCCTCTCCACTCCACATCACTTGGTCAACCTCATATTCCAATGCACAATTAATAAGTGGTTGGAGGAATGACAAGAACCTTACACACTCCATCTAAGCCCACTCCCCCAAAGGACAAAATTAAATATTTGAAAGAAAGTGCAATTAACATTTCACCTTTTTATCTTCCCAAAACACCTAATAGGGCCTAAATTTGACCCCCCAACCCATAGGTAGGGTTGGCATGGGAATTTAAGAGGTGTGGGACAAGTTTGACTTGTCCCACAAGCTTCTAAATTTGGCCTCTAAGGCCAAATTCGAGTTTCCCATGAAGGGTAGAGTGTGCTACACTCAAGGCTTAAGCAAACAACACCAAACACAAACTCCAAGGGTAAATAAAGTCTAATAAATGAACTCCTTTTTGGTCACATCTTTAATTATTTTAGGTAAAATTTAAATTAGATTAATTAAGACAATACAACCCATGAATAATAAAGGGGATAAACATATATCCAAAAATCTAAATAATAAAACAAGTAATTTTCATTACCAAAAGAAAAACACATACTAACATTATTAAAAGGGAAATTAAGACAAAACAACACATGACCCCTTGGTCAAAATTTTCCCCTAACCAAATAATTCTAACACACACACAATTACATGTTCCCATGGTGACTCTAGTTGCATTTTTCTCGAATTACGATGTGGTTGATAGCAAATCCCCCAAAGTTTTTGTGAATATAATATACTTGCAAAATAGAGAATACCTCTTTCGGCCTCGTGGCCGCATTAAAACATTCATGCCAAAATATGCGATATAAATCTAAAATCAACTATATACGAATTAATAGCATCTATGTAAATACGATATCACTAAAAGTTTCTAGCACATTTCTATTCCACATTTTATCTATGCAAAAACGATCACAACAAGAATCCAATTATCAAAGGTCTACTCAATATGACTAAGTATATCAAATGTCGAATTACGGATAAATAACCATGTCAACAGTACATCAATATCAACATCAAATGTCTCTAATGGTCCATATGCATCATATACGAATCGAATCAACAACAGTTCAAAGATCTTTGATATCTACTAATAACATGCTAGATAAAAGAAGCTATAATAGATCCATAAGTGCAGTAGACAATATCGAAAACAATAATAAAAATGTGTCGAAGGGAAGTGTGCACTACAATTGAGCCACTTAAGACTTTGGAAGGGCTTGATCCCACTCTTTTTGTGGAAATGTTTGGGTTAATGGTTTCCCGTGACAAGGAAGATACACAAGATCCCATCACCCTTTTGGATTTATTCGGGTACTGGAGGTTGTGGTCTATGATGAGAAGGACATGTAGAGGAATATTGCTATGAAGAATGGACTGTGAGGTGACAAAGGGAACTAAAGAGGCCCAAATAATGAGAAAAATTTGACATTTCTAAATGTTTGAAATCCATTTGATATAAAGGTTTTGCGTTTTTGAAGGGACAAGGTATAAGGAGTTTCTTTTTAAAATAAAGTATCCAAAGAGAGGAAGTAGATACAAAGGGTAGGAGGGAAAGAAGAGAAGTCGATGATGAAGAGTGATGTAAGCTTGTGCGAATAAAAAATCTAGAACTAATAGAGAGCCCTAACAAAGGAGAAGAGTGAATAGGAGTAACCAAAGAGTGTAGATGAATTTTAGCCGCTAATTGAGTTGTCATATTTTTGCTATATAACGATGGTCTTTTGCTTGATTTTACAAAATATGGGTGGTGGGTCTACCTTGTGGATCAAGCATTTTTTATCATGTTAGTAGTAAGTTTTTAGTCTTCTTCAACAACCTCATCTTTCCGTTGTTGTTGAAGGCTTTGAGAGGCCTTTCAAATATCTTATTTTTCTAATAAAAAAATCATACAATTAATCTTCTACATCCATGGAATATTTTTCGGCATTCCTTAATAATTTAATAGGATATTTTTATTCTCTATTTGATTATTTATTATGGTCCCAAAACAAATTTTAATATACGAGAATATAGGAAATTATATATTTATTTTATGGAAAAAAATTGTAATTGAAATTGTGAGAAGGGTGTCCACTGCAATTATCGCCTAGAGTGCTCCTAACCTTTAATTCAGATTTGAATAAAAATATACATTGAATTTAAAATCAATACATATATTTAAAATATATCATTATCAAACAAATTTTATAAACTAATTACGTTTGTTATTTAATTTAAATCATAATATTATTTAAACTATTTTCTTTTCTATAAATCATAAATTAAGCTAAAATCCATATATGGGGGTGTGTCATTAGCTACCACTTATTAAAGTAATGTCAAAAAAATAAAAATAATTAGTCTATTGAACACTAACTACACTTCATTTTATTGTTTAAAAGGATAGTCCCAATTAGGGCTGGAATTTCAAATTATTTGTGCCTGTCAAAGCAAAATTTGCTGACGGTTTAGCTCTTTCAAGTGGCTGTAATTTCTAGAAATTTTTATAGATATATGTATAATCTGTTCATATATATATAAATAGGTATTATGTTTTTAAATAAACCCCTTAAAAAAATTACGGTTTTCAAAATTTTCAGCCTGTTATTATCTATGGGTTCTAATTTTTTTACATGTAGTATAGGGTTAAAATCACAAAAAACAACCTACAGCCTGTCAATTTCCAGCCCTGGTCCCAATAAACTAATTTCTTTTGTCCTTCAGCATTACTGTAACCGAAAAGATGGTAATTTAGTTTAATATATAAAATACTATTGTACTTCGACACTATGTCACATTACATTATTATCTTTTGTGCGATCATAATTTTTTTATAACTCAATACGATTATCAATTATTATTTTTCCTTCACATATACACAAGTTAGCAGAAGATAAGACGTGACTAACTTATGGTATGATGAATGTGTTATCAATGCTAAAGAACTGCATTATATTTCCTTAGGATATATATATATATATATATACTTTCAATGTTAATATTGTATGACGAAAAGATGAGCTGCCCTTATAAAACATTAGTATTGATCGGTTTTATCCAGGGGACCAAAGGTTGTTCATGTAGGAATATTATGCAACACATTAGTTTTTTCCATTATATCAAAGACGGATAATGTTTGAAAGTAGAGGGAGGCATGAATGAAGAGATTTGCTTGAATGTGGGTGGATCAATCCACAGACACCCACCAAAATAAACAATGTATTTGGTCCTGTAGGGTCGTCACCGGCTAATATAATATAGGACAAATCCTGAGTTAATGCCGCCTTCTGCAAGTTAGGGTCCTCAGTAGCATTATTTTGGCGTCAGAAATGGAAAGTGAAGACGCTCTAGTTTACATTGATTAATCTCTTCTCTTCTGCCCCTGCCGACTCTGCCTTCTTTTCCACTGACAGTTAAAAGAATACCAATCTCAAAAGCCCACAGAAAACATCGTGTCTGATAACGATGATTTTTATATTTAATTGAGAATATTTGATGACGATGACAGAAATAATTAGGGTTCTGTGCACAATTGACAGGCTTATCTGTTTATATTTGTACAGGTCATCCGAGACCCGTGCAAAAATTAGAGTTTGGCGAAAAAAACCCGCGACCTAAGATTTTCATCCGGTACAAATTGTCTGTATCAGAGAATTGGATCATATATGCAAATTGTTGGTGGTTCCGAAACTCAATTGCGTTGGGTAGCGCGTGAAGAATGAAATGCTTTTTTGCCGTTAAATTAATGTCTTGGAAGAGCACCTAGGAAATCTACAAGCTAATGTTTGAAGAAATAATTATAAGGAAACCATAGACTTTGGAGGAATGAAAAACTAAAAAGTTGAATTATAGAACAACATTTTATAGAGTTATAGGTAAATGAAATATACAAAATATTAAACATGCAAGAAATGAACAATAGATTTACTGGTAAAACTTAAGCTGTGTGTCTAAGGAAACATGCAGAGTGTAATTTATTTAGTTTTTAGAGAGAAAAAAGTCATTAAGATTTTCCTTCCTAAAAATAGAATTTGGTTGAATTGGTCTTTCTAGAAACAAGGGATTGATTCCTTAATTTTAATTTCGGAGGCTATCCCACCAAACCCCCACGAGGTGAGACTCCACAACATGTAGTCGCTACCTCCCTCCTCCCATTCATTCCCGGATGACCTGAATGGGGGCAGGCCTCCCCACACCTCCTTCTAAAAGTGAACTACAAACTACACAGCAAAAGAACCAAAACTTTAACTTTATTGTTACATATCTAATAATAATAATGATATTAAAATTTCATAATATCGTTTTCTGAGTACTACCAACTGCATCAATTTTTGCATATGAGCTCTCACAAAGAGTAAATTAAAGATTAATTTGAAATAAATAATTTTACAGGGATTAAAATATATAAACATAAATACATTAGGTTGGATTCGACTCTCGGTAATAGCAGCTTACCTGACAATAATTGGATATAGAAATTTAAAATTGGTATTCATAGGAGATTCCATGGGGAATGATTGATGACATGTCTATACCATATGTCTCGTCTAAGTTCCATCAAATGAATCTTACAAACACCTTCAATTTGAAATGATTTATTTTGGAAGGACTTCTCCTCTATCCCTTTGTTACACCTTGCAAAATTTGTTTTGGAGGATCCAATGCAACCTAACCAAATTATTCAATAGGTCGGTTGGAGTCCATGTGGAGACTCTATTATTATGAATTTGACGTAGACAATTGGATACAAATTGTCAAGCTTGAACCACATCAAGACCTTTACAAATTTGTTGCATTCAATGTGGGGTCTAAGATTTAGTTAGAGAAAGATGTAGTTTATTTTTGAATAATACAATTGTTACTGGATTTTTATCATGCTATTACATTTTTCTTTTCTTGGCTATCACTTGTGGTAAAGAACATATTATTGCGTAAGAAAATTTATATTAAATTTTCACGTTTTGTACTAAATTTTTGAGGAAATCTCACTCAATAATAATATATTTGAGATGAAAATTTCATCGTAATCTACAATTGCAATAAAAAAAATTAAAAAATCATACTTTTTCTAAGCTTATAGTTTAATAGAATATGATTACTTTTGTATGTTTGCATTTGAGGAGCGCTACTTTAAATGGAAACCCATCACTATCACATTTTAATCTAATTAAGTTGTAGTTTAAGTTGCTATTGAGTCATCTTTAAGTCATTTGTAAACACTAAATATGTAGTTTTAAATTCCAACTCTTTACCCTAAAGTTGGATTTAAAATCTCATAAATGACTTAGGTTATAAGTATAAATGACATAAATTGTAACATCAAATTTAAGACACATTAACATCCCAACCCCTAATGCCACCTTGGGTGACATTACCATAACATTAGGGTGTATTAAATTGAGACGTTAATGTATCTTACATGGTGATGTTGATTGAGACTTAATTATTGACTTTAATTCAAGTTAACACCCATCTTAATAAACATATTTTTATTAGTGAAGTTACTTTTACCTTATGTGTGACTTACCAAGTGATACTTCACATGACTATAAATGTGACTTTCTTTGCAACACTAACCTTGACTTAAATTGTGTTACTATATTTGACATATTGTATCATTACATCTAACTTAAATAGTAACCCTAGTTTAATATTTGATTGGGATTTTATTTTGAATATAATTGTGACTTAATTTTATCATTAATGAATTGGGATTGCCTTTAATTGCTACTTTATTGTGACTTTGGTTATGACTTACATATGGCTTGAATTTAGACTTAATTATGACTTCAATTCCAACTTGATTCGGAGATATTTTTTGAATTTAATGATTACAATGACATAAACATATGTTTTTGAATTTCATTGATTATAAAATTATGTTATATTATACAATTTTTGTTCTAAAATTCTGAAATTGACTACATACATTAAAATATTCGAAAACTATAATAAATTAGACATGATAATGCAACCACTTAATAATAAATCAAAATTCATATCAACATAATATAAGATAAGATATAGAGTTTGTAACACCCACATTTTACACACACAAATACAACACACATAATAACAGGATAATTTTTTTTGGCTTACATTGCTTGATACATAACATCACATAGGATCACTTAGGATAATGTATAACACATGAGACGTTTGTGTAACCATGGACCCACATATATAACATGAAACACATGATGCACATCAAAGCCACATTTCCAAAAATGACAAAGTACAACAACGACCCACTACAATATACACTTACTCATAGGCACTTCCCACAACACATCATTTTTCATGGTGAAATATTTATTATAATCCTTTTTTATTAGTTGAATATAATTTTATGAAGAATACATAACATGGGACCCTTCGTTCCTTTACAACTAGGCTACTTTTTTGTTTAACATTTCACCTATAGTGGCTCCTTTAGAATTTATTCGTTTCTCTTGTGGAAATAAATTTATATAGCAAGATTGTGATTAGGAAAATTTATACACACATGTGTATTCTAATATTTGACTTAAATATTTGTTTGAAAGATACATGTTTACATGCTTTGAAAAAATACTCTCGGTACAAGGAGGAAAATTCATAGGAAGAAAAAAGGAAGGTAACTAGATGAGTAGAACACCTATCTTGAGTTCATTTCATAGCTTTGTTTAATACTAAAAATACCCTATTTTAATATTCAAGTTATTACAAAAACTATGTAGATTAACTAATTAGGTTGTATCATTCTTGATTCACAATCCATTGCTCCAATTAGGAATTCATATTTTTACAATCATATTGCACATGGAAGGGTACATTACATCTGTGTTCCCATTATAGATATTTTTCTTTGAATTTAAGTGATGAATTTCACATTTCAAACTACTTTTGTTTCATCATCTTAAGGATTTAATCCTAATAGCAATGGGTTAATTACATGTTTCACCATAAATTCTACTTCCTGAGTGATCCTAGGTTTAATATATTCATATCTACACCAAATGTTCTACTAACTCTTATAAGTACAACTAGAGTGAAATTTCCTTAACTCACAAAGCCTTTCCAATAGCTCAAGTTATCCTATTATCAAGGATACATTTTTATTATTTCATTAGCATCATTGTTTAATCCACATTTATGCAAACAAGCCATGCGATCATGCATCATATTTGGTTTTTCAACTTATTAGGTTGTATTAGTCATGGAGCTCTAATTTATTACATTCATTTTATGATCACATTTAACATTTTAGTTGGTTTTGACATCATTCAATAGAGTACCATTTTTCGTAGAGTTCATTTATTAGTTTAATGTTATCAACCCTTTTATGAAATATATTTATGCAATTACTTTGGTCTTGTATTAACATCATTTTGGAAAAATGTAATTCCTATAACACTTACGTACTCACTTCAAGATTTCGGACTATAAGAACTATGACCACGCACAAGAAAAATCATATCATTTCTCTTAGACACACAAGTATTAAGTGTATATTACATGAGAGATATCCCAATTCTAAGGACCTATTTCAATGGTTGGGTAAATACGCAAGTGATTCAAAAAGTAGTCTCCACTCACATAATTTAGATCTCACAAGAGATCAATCATAGGTACAACAACCAACTATCTTGCAAGGCTTTGGCCACCCACTAGGGTACCAGGGGAATTTACACACAAGGGGGTTAACTTATTCATGATATGGTCAGACCTACAACACCTAGACATGATCACCTCACTCGTCCCAATATGATAGGTTTCACAACATATAAGCACTACATCATTAAATAACAAGGAAATGGTACTTAATAATATGTCTTAGGTGTAAAGCATGAAGATGATTAATGATATCAGAGTGTTTTATTAAGATGATCAATGTTTTATTGATGTGAATCCAACTACATGAGGTAGAAATACCTCAAAAACACACATAACAACTTTGCAATTAAAAAGTAGAAGTTTTAAAATAGATTTATTCTAATTATGAATCCAAAATAATATTTTACATCATTAAAATCCTCCTTTTATTTTCCATCTACTCTCAATACACTAAAAATGTTAACAAAAACCTAAAATGCCAAAAATTACCTACTAGCAAAACAACTTAGATGGGCCCCAAAATTTGCGTGCCAAATATGCCTTCATAAATTAAGGTTCACGTGAAATTTAGACTTATTATAACAAGCACAAAAAAATTTATTAAAGTTCTAAGACCTAGTCAAAAGTGAAAAAAACATTAGGAGCCAATTTTAGGCCACTAGATAAAGGATACCGGCCCAAAATGTTTCAAAATTGGCATAAAATTGCATTAAAATTTTACCATAGCATAGTAATAATGTGTATCTACTACCCTATAAAATTTCAACACTATCCAACAAATCAAATAAAAATTTATGGTCTCCATGAAGTTATGCTCCCATATCATTCTCCCTTGGTTGAAATGAATTCAACTCATATGAATTCAATTGACATAATTCATATAATTTTGCACTATCAATTTTCTTCCACTCCCACTCATGAATCCAAGTATTTTCTTTTTTTTGCAAACTTTCCCGTTGTAAAAATATTTGTTGTAGCCCCCATGTCTAGTACTCACTATCTTTTGGTCCAAGACACACACTACCATTTCATTTTTCTTCTTTGGCATCTCGTTGCTCCTAGTTTATTTATTCCTCCTCCAAAACTTTTTAATCATGTCCATGAAAATTATATAAGTCATAAAAATTAAAAATGGTGATATAGAAAATTTTTCCGATAGCTCCACCTTGTAGGCATTATCACTCATTTCATAATAATCCTACATGACCCAATCATCTTATACATGAATTTATTTTATGTCCCTTTTGGAAACCTCTCATTTATATGATGAAACATCACATATCTCCTTCTTTGAATACACTTACTCTCCTACTTTGACATCTGCAACTGATTTATGTTGTGCATTACTCACTTTAAGATTTTCCCTCACTTCATCCTTGTAGCTATAGAATATGTTCTTTAAATGTTTATGGATAATCACTACTTTTATCTTCATTGAGTAGCAAATCATATCTATGACCCCCTTCATATTCCTACCATATACAATCTAAAAAGGAGGCCTTCTTGTTGACCTATTTACCGAACTATTATTGGCAAACTCAACTTGTGGTAAATCTAAGTCCCATTGTTTTGGCTCCAACTATGCAATGTAGGAGATTTTCCAAGCTTCTGTTCACTACTTTCATCTTCCCATCATTTTATGGGTGATATGCACTACTGAATTGTAGTTGTGTCTGTATTTTCCTCCACATAGTCTTCCTAAAGTGACTCAAAAAAATCATTTCCCGATCTGAAGTGATTGCTCTTGAACTCCATGTAATGTAACCACTTCGAAAAAAAAAAAATGCAACTCTAGAAGCATCTTTATTTTTTTACAAGAAATGAAGTGTTCCATATTATATAATATCTCAACCAAAAAAATGATAGAATCATTCCCTCATTGTGTGTTAGGAAGTCCTAACATTAAATCCATACTCAAATCAACCCATGGTCGTGTAGGGATGGGTAAAGGCATATATAACCTAATATTTTGTGCATGGCCCTTAGCCATTTCACACACTCTAAATCTTGCTACAATCATACTTATGTCCCTTTTTACCTTTGGCCAATAAATTTTTTTACAACAAGAGAAATTATCTTACTTATACCAAACTATCCAACAAACCACCCATTATGCAATTCTCTTATAATATTTTCTCTCATTGAACTAGCAGGATGCACAATTATTTCCGCTTTGAACAAATAACCATCCTACATCAAATAATCAAAAGAACCACTTCCTACTATAGGGTTCCTTAAATTGTCTCACACATTACAAAAAATTTTGATCACCTTCATATATTCCTTAACTACATAAAACCCTACTACTTCATTTTCCATTGTTTTAAAAACTACTACATGCCTACTCAAGGCATGAATAACTTGATTTTTCATACATGACTTATGCTTTAAGAAAAAGTATATTATTGCAAAAATGAAACCCATTTTGCATGCCTATTATTTAGTTTTTTCTATGTGTTTACATACCTCAAGGCTTCATGGTGTAGTTCCCACTTCCCTTCGACACCTTTTAATTATTGATTATGATACTATCGATAATACTTATGGACATTATTGTAGCTTTTGAGTTGGTATGATGTTAGAAATTAGAGAACATGGAATGTGGTTGATTTGATTCATATATGATGCATGTGGATTATTAGAGATATTTTATATTGATGTTGATACAATGCTTTGCATGGTTATATATATATATATTTTATATATGTTTTTTCGTACATGTAATATGTTGTCTTATTGAGTAAACCTAGAAAATTAAATTTTATGATCATATGGTAATTGAGGAAATTGTAAAGGATGTCAAGTTACTTTCTGTTTAGATGATGTTTAGATATGTGTGTGTGTGTGTGTGTGTGTGTGTGTGTGTGTGTGTGACCTTGATTGTATAATTATTTTGGATTATTTGATGCAGCCACAAGGCCGAAGGAGGTATGTGTTTTGCAAGTAAATATGTCACAACAAACATGGGGAGATTGAGAACAACCACATTAGAATCCTAGATGAATTCAACAAGGGTCACCATGGAAACATGTATTTGTTATGTGTGTGTGTGTTTGAATTGATGTTAGGGGTCCCCATGGGGTGGAATCACCTTCGAATGTGACCAAGGGGTTATGTGAATTCTTTTATTTAGTTCCTATGTTTAAATTTAGTATGTGGATTTTAGTGATATATTTTCCCCTTTCTTATTTATTTTATTTGTGTCTATATTAGTGAGTAATTATGTTATTAAATAAATTAAAATGGGTCAAAATAATACATTTATTAGAGTTGATGGCTCTTGGATTATGTGTTGTAAGTAATGTGTAAGTAGCTTTGAGTGTGAAACACTCCACCTTCCTTTTTAAATTCGGATCTGTCCTTAGGGGCTGATTTTGGAGGCTTGTGGG
This sequence comes from Taxus wallichiana var. yunnanensis, assembly GCA_018340775.1. Lineage (NCBI taxonomy): Eukaryota > Viridiplantae > Streptophyta > Pinopsida > Cupressales > Taxaceae > Taxus > Taxus wallichiana. The sequence continues at coordinate 743,447,324 of CM031237.1, read as the reverse complement.
ACAAGTTAAACTTGTCCCACACCTATTAAATTGTTACACCAACCCTACCTATGGGTTGGGGAGTCAATTAAACTAGGCTTTATTATTCATTTTGAGAAGACAATTTGTAAGTTTTTATTGCACCTTCTTGCATGAAATTAGTTTTGGTCCTAGGGGTGTGGGCTTGGGTTGTGTGTGTAAGTAAAAATTTCATTTATTCACCCACCTTTTTAATTGTGCTTTTGATTTTGAATTTGACTTGTGAAGTGGAGTTGAGGATGAGTGATGTGGTATCCTACATTGAGCCACCTCATCCTCCTCTCTCCCCTTTCTATTTACTCGAATTCTTTTGTTGTTTTGGGGGTTACGTGGGGTTACTTCATTTGGTGACTTCATTTTTGGTTACTTATTTTGGTTTGGAGCTCTTGTAATTTGGAAGAGAGTTAGAGATTTTGTTGAATTCTTGTGGATTGTTGGAGCTTTTACACTATTTGGATTAGAAAAAAAAAGCTTGTTATTGAACCTTTGGAGAAAACTCTACCATGAAGAGGTAGGAGCTCAAGGCTCTTTATAATGTTCTCCGTTTATATGCATATGTGAATGATTGAATATTTTGGTATGTTGTTTGCTGGTTGGGTAGATTACATAGGTATGGTATAGGAGAATACTATGGGGATCTCTTCTCGGGGAGGCATAAGAGTTTTCGGGAGGTATAAGTGTTATGGTGGAGGGAGTTTGTGATTAGGTTCCACCTTGTAAAATAAATAGTTTGCATTTCTGTACTCATTATGGGATGCCATAAGAGTGTGGGGAGGCATAAGAGAATGGAAGGTATAAGGTGTACTTGGGGGAGGCATAAGGGCAAGTAAGGGTTTTGAAATTATATATATATATATATATATATATATATATATATATATATATATATATATATATATATATATATATATATATTGGCAGTTTATTTTAAGTTAGATACCCATTTCCCCATTGACGGTATAAGTAGCTTCCCCATAGGTCTTTCTCCTTTGGCTTGTACATGATGAAGCCAGAGTATTGGTTGTTGTTCTCCTTTATTGTAAACTGCAATATATATTTGGACTATGTTCTATTGGTGCAAACTATTTTTGTGTTGTGAAATTCATTTTGTTGCCATGAGTTGAAATACATTTCTTATTGCTTTGTGGTTGGTGCTCGGGGGCTAATGAGGAGGATGAATTCTCCTCTTCATTAGAATTCTTGGTTGGTTGAGAGCATTGTCTCTCCTCCTCTTTTTTTCTTGTGATCAAAAGATATATGGTGGATCTTCTTCTTGTTGTTCGGTTGAGGATGAAGACAAATTTTGCAGTTCTCCTTGGGTTCCTTATTGTAAAATTTCCCACTTTAAGTGGATGACTTGTAATAATATTTGTAGTGAAAAGTTGCTCTGTTTTAGGATATGAAAGTTGTATTGGAATGTGAAAAGGAATGAGAAATATTTATTTGGTATATTTTGGAAAACAAAAAAGAAGTGTAAAAGGAATTATTTCATTTAATTGGAGTTGATTTACTTCCCATAAAAATGGTGTTACTCTTGGTTGAAATCTATTGTTGGAATTATTTTTTTGCAAACTCTCTGTTTGAAGGCTGGAAAAGTTGGTGTTATTTGAAAGATATGTTTTAAATAAAAATAGAATTTGCATTCTTTCTTTTCACGTATTGAAAGAGAGTTAAAAATTGTAAAATTTGAATAAATGAACTTAAATGTTTAGAGTATGGAAAATGAAGGAGATCAATTCTAACTTGTACACATGTAGATTTCTTTTAGACTCACTATAAGACCTACAAATAGATATCAGAAAAACATACAAAGTACCCTGCAACAATGAAAGACAAGATAAAATATTAAAACAAACTAAGGATGATCAAAACATATTCCAAAATAGTTGTATTGCCCTTGCAATTTACACAGTTCATCTTTAATCAGGAAAAAGGCAAAATAATGCAATTTCACATAAAAGAAAGGAAATTAATTTTTGAATACTCAACCATTAATATTTTATCCTTGCAATCCATTTGTTATCCTTCAAGTGTAACTCTCCATGTTTGTTTGGCATGTTGAAGAAGAAAGAATAGCATATCGATTAAATTTGGCGCTTGAAAAGTTTAGTTCACACTGTTTATGGAAGGAAATATGTTTTCTTAAATTCCTCAAATATATTTTTGTTGAAAATAATATTTTATTCTTCTTATGCAAAGACGAGTTCAAGCCCTTTCCAAAAATTCCTTATTTTCTCTAATCCGAACTTCCAGTCAAAAGTTATGGCCTTTCAAAGTTTTTAAGTCAGTTGGTTTGAGAAAATAACTCATTCTAAAAAAATGGGAAACTTTTGCAAATCAAATTCACAGGACCGCACCTTCAAACTCTACCTTTTTAAAAAGGGCAAAAAATCTTAAGTCTCCCCACCAGCCCGCCTTTGGGAAAAAATTCCTCCCCAGGTCCGTCGGCCTATAACTTAAGAAATATGAAGAGTTAGGAGGACTTCTTTATATCATTGGAAAGGGGAAGAAATTTACTATCTAATGGAAATGTTTTCTGGAAACCTTAAGTGTGTTAAATATGTGAAAAATCAGGTTGAAGTGAAAACATGAGTCTAAGAGTGGGTAATTAGGAAATTAGCCCTTATTAACTTAAATGTTTAATTCTAAAGCATGGGTTGACCTTTTAAGGGGTCACGTTAGGGGATAAGATAATTTTTTTCTATCTCATGTAAATAGGACCTTGGTTATTGTTTAGACCTAGTAAAATTAAATACCTTGGGAATTTAATTGTTTTGGCCCCTTTGACCCTCTAAAATTAATTAAGGAACATTTAATTATAATTGATAATTTAATTATTTATTAAATTAACACCCAAGAGAAATTTAACTATATTTGGATTAATTATACTCATTAATCTTGTAATGTGAATCTAATTTTTGTTACAAAGGGAAATTTTCTATTATTAAATTATAATTGACTTGGAATCTTTGTTGTGACAATCATTGTTGAAGCCTAGTAGTGGTAACACTTTTCAAAAAAAAATTCCATAACTTTTCTATCTAAACTTACGTTGTTCTCGGATCTCAAGTGGTTGTTTTAGCGGGTGTTACACATGGTCGGGAAGAATAAAATTTCCTTTGCTACCATGTATTTTCTCCAATCTTTTAATTCTGAATAATAACATAAAATTTGACATCATAAGTAGAATATTTCCTCCTAAATTCATTTATCTTTTTGCTGAAGAATGCAATAGGCTATCCTTCTTGACTCAAGACACCTCCAATGCAAACGCGTGAGGTATCACAATCAGCCTTGAAGACCTTGCTAAAAGATGACAATACCAAAATAGGTGCTTTTGACACTTTCTTCTTTGACAATTCAAAACTAGTTGTTGGTGCCTTGGTCCATTAAAACTCCCTCCCTTTTCTATACTATGGTATGGGTGCAACAATGCTACTAAAATTCCCGATGAAGTTACAATAGAAAGTTTCTAATCCATGAAAACTACGAACCTTTTTCACATTCCTTGGAATAGGCCATTCTAAAATTGCCTTTACTTTTTCCTCATCCATTCTCACTCCATCCTTTGATATGAAAACCCCAAAAAAACCTCTTCTCAAGAAATCTACACTTTTAAAGTTTTCATATAGACTCTCTTTACGTAACAATTCTAACACCATTTAATATGTAACAAGTTTTCTTCCATTGTCTTCTTGAATATCATAATATCATCAAAATAGACAACAAAAAACTTACCATTGTATTCTAGGAGTACGTTGTTCATCAACCTCATGAATGTACAAGGTGCATTAGATAGCTCAAATTACATCACCATCAACTCATACAATCCTTCTTTCATTTTGAATTTTATTTTCCACTCAACCCCTTCACGAGATCCAAATCCGATAGTACCCACTCTATAGGTCAATCTTGCTACAATATCGGGCTCCCACTAGCACATCAATCATATAATCTAATCTTGGAATTAGGAACCGATAATTAGTTGTGATCTTATTTATGGCCTTCCTGTCTACACACATTCTCTAGTCTCCATATTTTTTGGGATTCGATAGTGTTGGAGTTGCACATGGACTCATGTTTTCTCTTAATAACCCTTTATGTATTAGATCTGTTACTTGTCTATTCAAATCTTCACTCGTGTTAGACTCATCTAGTAGGCTTCTTGGTTTGGAAGGATCCATCCTGCGATCAAATAAATATGGTGTTGAATATCTCGCTTCAGAGGTAACCCATATGGTAGCTCATTTGGTATGACATATTTTTATTCTTTTAGTAACTTTACCACAACAACAGGTATATTAAAGTCCACTATTTCCACCTTCTTTGACATCAGTGCATAACACTAGCTAACTTCTTCCATTTCTATAACAAATAATTTTGTATCCAATAAGCCCTCACTCTTGTCTTCTTCCTTGAAGGGTAAGAATACCACTTTTACCCCATCCTTCAAAAGGTATATGTATTTTTCCCGCATCATGTGTAACCTTTATATCATATTGGAAAGGCCTCCCAGAGTAATATATGGCATGAATCCATTAGGATAACATCTCACCACACCATATCCTTTTAGGTATTCCCAATCAAAAACTTTATAAGGCGTATTTTATCTACTTCAGCTACCTCATTCCATTTTTAAAACCATGTTATACGATAGGGATATGGTGCTTCTCATATTTCGAGATAAAGTTTATCAACCATCATAGTTGAAACCATATTTTCTAATAATAATTTTACATACCTTTCCTCCAAAGTTGCATCTTGTTCACAATATATTTTTTCACACCATAAATCAACACCAGAAACATCTTATTCTTTCTCCTTCCTTGGGAAAATCATCATCATCCTTATCATGAGGTTTTTACCCAAGTCTGTTGGAACCTCCATTTCTTCTTCCTCTTCAAATTTAACAATATTTACTCATGGTTGTTCTCCTTTCCATCTATGTTGTGTAGGATAGTGTGGAAACTCAAAATATATGTTCCCTCTTCACCACATCTATAACATGTATATTACCTTTAGGGGATATTCCATCCCCATAGTTCATTCTAACCTTTTCCTCTCGAAAACCCCTACCTCTTTGTAGTTACCATGGCTCGACTAGAATATTCATGACCTTCTACATTAGAAGATTCATTTTTGTAGATTCAAATCTACCCCTTCCTCTTATTGGAGATGATGATGGCCCTCTCTTCTCACCTCTTCTAAAATTATTCCTCATGTTCTTTTCTTCTTCCTTTAATGTGATTTGATAAGCATCATCCAAGCTATGGATCCCAACCATACTCATCTCATCTTGTATGGTGTAACTTAACTCATTTATATACCATGTAGCCTTATTTTATTCATACTCTCCATGTTCCACACTAATTGACAACTTGTAAAATTCATTTGTATAATCCTCAATGTTGATATCATTTTGTGTTAGGTTTTGGAGCGTTAGAAAGAGTTTATGAGAATAATCTACAAGAAGAAAAATTTCTTTCATCTTCTTTACCATTTTATTCTAGTTTCGGATCTTTCCCTTTCCATTCCTTTATCTTTAATTTTGTAGGTGATCCCACTAGATCAATGCATCTCTGGCCAACTTAGCACACGAAAAATTAACCTTCTTCTCCTCTGAAAGGTTTTTCCACTCAAATAATTTTTCCATGTGATTCAACCAATCAATCAACTCCTCTGTTCGTAACCCTCCACCATAATCAGGAACATTAATCTTAATGTCATCATTATTTCCCTCTAAATCCTGGATCAATGTCTCCTCGGATGGTCTCTTATTCAAGATTTCTTCATATCTCTCATTTTATTCTTCATCTCCTCCTTAATTCATTAATGGAGGTACTTATTGAGTATCACTATCTGGGTCTTCATCCCCATTTGCATGTCTCCTCCTAAGGCAGGTAACTTCTCCCGTGAGCTCAAAGAACTTGTCTCTCGTAGATTATGCATATGCCTATTCATCTGGGAAAAAAATCCCTCACACGTCTAGCCATGATTATATAAAATAGAGGAAAAATTACATAAAGAAATTTAATATGTTAGCTTAACTATTTTTGCAAGATCAAAATCCAACTTTGATTCTAATTGATGTCAATACAAGTACAAGAGGTCGAAATTCCGCTAAAAACACATAAAAAATTTGTAAATAAAAACCATAAGTTCCAAAATATCTTTCTTCCCCTTCTGGAATCCACACTAATATTTTACATCATTATAATCCTACTTTTATTTCACTTCTACTCCAAAAACCCTAAAAATAGCAAAAACCGCTAAAATTCAAAAAATTACCTACTAGAAAAACAACTCAGATTTACCCCAATATTTGCATGCCAAATATAAATTCATAAATTAAGGCTCACGTGAAATTTAGACTTATTCTAACAAGTACAAAAAATTTATTAAAGTTCTAAGACTTAGAAAAAGTGAAAAAAACGTTGAGCCAATTTTTGGCCACTAGATGAAGGAATATAGGTAAAAATTGTGTCAAAATTGGCATAAAATTACATGAAATGTTTACTCTAGCATATTAGTAATGTATATCTACCACCCTATAAAATTTAAATATGATCCAATGGTCTGATCAAAAGATATGGTCTCCACAAGTCATACTCTGCATCATTTATACCCTGGAAAAAAACTCAAATGGGGGAGAAATGACAATAGACGTTATAACTCATTCTTTTAATTTTGTTCATTTTGATGAGAGGAGATTATACCTATCATTATGGGTGTTAAGGAAAGATACCAATAATTAACCTAGTAAAATATTAGTTTAATATCTTTATAACATAGGTACAACATTGAGCACAACTTCATGTCCAATTTGACACTAGAAAATATATCCACATCAGTATTCCCTTATCAAAATATACAAAGAGATATTCTTCAAAAAATAATAGATATAAATATTATATGCTAATACAAGTATTGCAAGATGAATATAACTTTACGATGAAAAATCATTCATTACAACATATCACATCTAGAAACTTCCTCTTGTTCGGAGTACCTCTAGGAAATGTTGTGTCAGTCCTATGAATGAGTATGGAAATCCCCTACACTTAAGCATAAATTCACGCATTCATCATTTTTAACATTTTCAATTAAGTAGGAGAGATATAGAGAGATAGGGAGAAGGAAGAAGAAAATGTTTGTTTCTCATGCATTCATGCTTTCACATTCAGTTGCACTTAATATTTTGGTATTAGAGAGAGAGTAAGGATGAGAGAGAAAGTTAAGAGACATTTTATTTTCCATTTGCAATATCATAACCATTTGCATTTTTTATCCATTATCCTTTCATTTCAAACCAATTCACATTTCCCAATTCATTTACATTTTCAAATCAATCAAGTATCATAGTTGTTTCTAGAGAGAGAAGAGGGTGGAGAGAGAAAATCACCATACATTTCAAAATTCATTTATACAAGATAAAATATTGAATAAAATTTTACATAGAATTGCAACAGTATTATAAGGTCACGCACATGACTAGAAATCAAATGAGACCAAAAGTCTTACAACCGGGTCTCAAACACACTCGGTTTAAGTTTCATCATGAAGTTTGACGATTCCTACTTACTCTCCCATATATAGATAATTTTTCGTTTCCAATAGAATTTTATTACGACAGGTAGAGATAAAGTTATAAGGGAAAATTTGGGGCCAAATATCATAATTGTGTCATCAGCTCTTGTCACACAATGACCAGTGAGCCCCAAAAACCACTTGAAAAATTAGTTTCTGAAGGAGTTTTCAGTGAACTGAAGGTGGGTTACGATCCTCTTGTTGGCATTATAGAGGTAGGAGGTAGTGGTTTTCAGTTTCGCTCAAGCTAAGCGATAACCATAAGCTAAAACCGATCATGTTTTATTAAAATGACCATGTCACCATAAGTGACTGATAAGCTAAGGGGGTTTAGGAATAGACTTATAAGAGTGTTAAATAATTTCAAAACAACTCGGTTAAGGTTCCCTAAGGTGTTCCATGTTACCAAGGGTCATGCAAAGAGTTTCATTTTTGCAGTATGTTTGGGTGTGGTGCTCCATGCACGTAACTTTCAATATCATATTTTTTAATTGTTTTTTTGAGAGTTTTTATTGAGAGTTCCATAATCATGCTCCCTATCATTCAACATTTAATTTTGAAAAATTAAAAATGATGAAGTGAAATTTAATGCAAGCAAAAGGGGAAAACCATACCTTTTTCATGAAACTCTAAATCAACACAATCATTGATGTCTTAAAGGTCGCTTCACTCTCTAGAATTTTATCAAATAGTTAACATGCTTGCTGAAAGCTTCCTTTTTCCTTTACTTAAAATCTCTAAAAACACTACAACAAAACCATAGGAAAAGGTATCACTCTCGGAAGAGTGTGATGCTATGAGAATAACCATGTAGAATAATATTGTTCAATAGAATGGCCCACGTTGAACTCAAAATTATCTACAAGTCTTCATCTCCTACCTTATCAAATTTGGTTCACCAAATTTTGATGATGAATGCATGAAAAAAATTGAATCAAAGAAAGAATGGGGTTTAATATTAACAAGTGGGCTACATCATTTTTGGGCACCTTGACACCACCTTCATAAAATCTTGTAATATTCCTTTCAATGCAACATTGTTTGTTCCTTCTCCTACTTTGTTACTAAACCCTTCGTTGTATTTTTGAATCACTTCCAATGTAAATGCCTTTATATCTCGAGGCCATTCTTGGGTTTAGTATCTCTGGTTTCGAAGTGGAAGGTAGGTTCTTGGAAACCAATAGAGATATGTGAATAACTAGTAAGATGAGAAGAGCCATAGTGTAATGCCCACAAATAGACACACCAAAACCAAATCAAACTCCATTAATCACTTAGGAAATTTATGGGGAATATCTTATTTTTAATTTTTTTAAGGGTGATAAACATTAACTATATTTAATTAATTCCCATTTAATAATTTCTACACATCCATAGAGTAGTCAAACCAATTTATTAATTAAATATTATTATTTATTTCCCAAAATCCATTTCAGAATTTAATCCTCTTCTAAGGTTTCCATTAATTTTTATTTAAAATATTGGCTAGATTAATCTCGTTATTTTACTCATTTAAAATCCTCTTAAGTTTATAAAAGAATCATTTCCTAAGTTGGTTTAAATTTATTTCCCATAATAACTTAACATCCATGCCCATCATTTAATTATTTAACTATACATTTTACTTTTAATTAATTTAACCCTTATAGATCATTATCTAAAACACCCATGCACAATATTTATTATTTAACCCATTTTCAAATGTCCTTTATTTATTTGTTGATCCATAATAAAAAGGGTCACAACTTATTCTAACCCACTAATGCCCATGTCCAAATACACTAGGTGGCCCCATTCACTTAATTTTAAATTATACCCACTCCCACACAAAATCCAACAACTTGAATACCGTAGGGAAAATTATCCACCCTTATATTAAATCAATATAGGCCCTTATATTTTAGGTTTTCCCTAAAAACCCTAAATATCCTTATGATGCCTTTTTTATTCTTTTCTTTTCCCTAATCTATCCATTTTCTCATTTTGGTTTTGCGAGTCGAAGGAGGTAGAGCCATGAAAAGTTTATGGAAACTATGGAGTTTTTCTTGGGTTCAAGATTTGCAAATGGGAGGAACCTCTTCCTCCATTTTAATCTTCATTTTATTATTTTTTCTTATGGTTGTAGTGTGTAGTTATCTTCTTCTTTACTTTTATTGAAAATATCCAACCATAATCTGGTTGTGGGTATTTGTTTGCTCACATTTTCTTGAGTTGAATCATTTGGGTAAATCCATTTTTGTTGATCTAAGAGGACATGCACTTAGATATATATATATATATATATATATATATATATATATATGTATATATACATACATATATATATATGCATAAACATGTATATATATCCATATATAAGCTAGATCTACATTTTGTTTAATTATATTCCATTAAAATGCTGGTTTGGATTGCAAATCACATTTTTGTTGTGAAAAAGAGATGACGAACAAGAAACCAGTTCCATTAGCTTGACCAGGCGTGATTTTCTCTATGCTACCGATGCCAATTTCTATAAATTTGATGCTACTGACACTAGTTACACTGCCCACTCCTCTTTGACACTTATTCTATTACGATCTTTCTCATTAGATGCTTAGAGACACGGATATTACTTAGGATAACATGTGTTTACACTATATAAACATTTGATTATTATTGAGATTTGACTCTTATCCTAGATTATATGGATACCTAGCTGATTTTTGTGGATATTGAGCACATGTGATTTTAGTGTTCCTTTACTTTATACTGACATCCTAGATTCATAGCAAATTTTGATTATGATTAGATACATCTTCTAACCATGCATACATTGATATTATGGTTTATTAATTTTGTGATGATATTAGGTGATCAGCGTGTATGTGAATTTCATGGTTTTCATAAAATAGAATGGTGATTATTGATAATTGTAAATGATTGACTTATGTTAGAAGTGTGTAACCATGAAAAGGTTATAGTTATGATGTTTGATGATGAATATATCATGGATTATTTGTATGTGTTTTATTTTTGTGATGAATTGATGTGGCCTTAAGGATGAAGGTAGTATTATTTTTATTTCAGAAATGAAAGTCACAAAAAATAAGGAGGAACTAAGAAGGCCAACCATGAAGGAATGTCCCATGCTCACAACATGATTGCCTTGCTAGTTTTCATGTTTGTGTTTTTGTTGTTTCATCTTCTTGTTGTCATGTTTTTAAAGGTCTCCATGGGGAACACCTTACATGTGACCATGGGCAGGTATTTGTTGTGTTTCTATGCTAAGTGCATTTTGGTTAGGTTATTTATTTTATTATGTATATTGCAATCTTAATTAAAGTCTAATGTACACTTGTAACCCTTGTTATTCTATGTTGTCAATGTATGCCCTCATTACTATTGACAATTTCTACCCCATGGGAAAAATTCCAACCAAGGTCCTTAGTGGAAGCTTGGCATCAGAGGAGTGCAAAGCACCAATTTCTAGACAGAATGAAGGCTCAACTCAGTCGTCATAGAAAAGGAACTCGGCCAAGCCGAATGCATGGTGAGTAGAGCGAGCTCAGATAGAAAATGATGTGGGAGGAAAGAAATGGAAGAATGTATAATCGGTGAGTCTGCATATCTTGATCACACGAGTTTATGAAAACCAAGCCAGGCGGTCAGAATGAAGATCACGAATAAGACAAGTTGAATAAATTCATAAAATGTCGATTCAAATTGACCATGAAAGAGTTGAAGAAGATAGAACCTAGGCCCGAAATTGAGCTAAGAAAAATTTAAATCCCAAAAGTTTGAAAGGGATCAGGTTTTTGAGGTCAATGGCACCATGGATCAGGGATTTTAGATTCTAAAGTCCAAAGTCCAAAATTTCAGACTTAAGAGGTTTGAATTTCTGGAGTCTTTGCTGAGCAAAATGGAAAAAGACAACCAGAATTTCAAAATCCCAAAAGTTTTAAGTCTAAAAGGGTTCAGATTTCTAAGGTCAAACTTGACATTGGGGTCAACCCGAAGGGATTTTAAGACTTTCGGAGGTTTCAATTTTGGAATTTTTGAGGTCTTGGTTTCGAGGTTTGGGTTTTGAGATTTGGAACTCGACCCAATTTGAAGAATGGATGATGATAGAGATCACTAAAAAGGAAAAGGCTCGAAACCGAAGTTTGAATTTTAGAATTTGGAGTTTCAAAACTCTCAAGCAAAATTAGACGATAAATAGTAACTTGATCTCTTAAATGCAAGGTCAAAGTTCCAAAATTTGGGATTTTGGAAGTTGCGTGAAATTTCAGACTTGAAAGGAGAATGCCAACCACCCGCCATCAATGCAATATGGCACCCCAATCTTTAGGTGGCCATTACTTTTGAATGAATCTTAGATTTTCACAAGAAATGAATTTTTGGAAATATCAGAGTCTCCTCTAAACAACTATGGCCGGTTATATTAATTTAAGTGAGACTAAGTTATTCAAAATTATGAAATACATTCAAGCATTTTAGAGGTATTTCTAGATTTCTTACCTACCCAAATGATGAAGGTATGGGCTTCCTTTCTTTCCACACAAGGCATTGTACATGGAGGTATGTGTTTTGCAGTAGCACCCATCATTATTGCACATGAATTCAATGTAATTTTGGATGGTCAAAGAAATAATTTGAATTCTTCTCTCTTTATTCTCTCATTCTTCGTATATATTGTAAGGAGGGTCATTGTTCTAATGTTGTGGATACGTTTTCTTTGCACCCTCCCTTCTTCTCTTGTTTGTAAGTGAATTTTGGAGTTCAAACCTCCTATCTAAACTATAAAGGAAATATTTCCTCTTGGCCATTTTAATACACTATATCAAGTATGTGGATCATTAACAAAAGTTTCTTGATAACGTTTTAACCCTCTCTTGTGTTCATTTCTTTCATCTAATCTCACATTACAATCCTAGTTATTTATACATGATGGTTGTATTACATATTTTATGGTCCGTGCTTGATGGTGAATGAATTGGTTATAAGAAACTGATCTGTGTTGATTTTCATCCTATTCAATCTTGTTTCACATCCATTTCCATGCAAAGCAAGTTATTAAGCATTTCTTTGGTACATCACCTCTGTTAGTTTAGGTTTAATTTTCTCGTAGTCTTCTTAACCTAGTCTCTTTGGAAAATTAGAGTATATTTTAGGGTAGATCCTCTATAATTTAAATGTGTGCATTAAAATAGAGGAATAGGAACCAACCTTCATCTAGAGATATTTTCCAATTGTAAAGTCCAAAACTTTGGGAAAAGCTCCATGTTATGCAATCACACTGATAGTTCCAACCTATGGAGTTGTAGACATTTAGGGTGCTGTGATTATGCATCAATAATTATCTATGTAAATTGTTAGTATGTGTAAATGTATTAATGTGGTGACTTTTATTATATGTAAATGTTTCACCTTTTATTTCTTATGTTTAATTATGTTCCTTGGCTTAATTAGGCTAATTTTGAATGGTTAATGTTAATGAGATGATGAGGCTTTAGGGAGGGTAGATATTCCTTGGAATATAATTTATTCCTCTAATCTCCTTTATTTGATTTTTTTAATTTGGCATTGGTATGTGTGCCATTTCTAAACCTAATCTCGGATTTGGGATTTGAGCCCAATTTTTAAGGCTTGTGGGACAAGTTTTAGCTGTCCCTTAATATTTAATCTCTTTCCCCCACCTTACCTATGACCCAAGGGGTCATATTTAGCTTGTAATGATGATAAATTGTGAGAAAACAAGCAATTATTGCTCTCATGTTTTGATCCTCTATAATTCAACTTTAAAATGTACAAAAGTGATTTGTGTGTAAACTTGCTGAAGGCATCTCCTCACCTACATCTTCATAATGCTTTGGTTTGTGTGGGGAATGGGTGATGTGGCTTTTAGGGAGATGAAGTGAGATCCTACATGGAGCCACATCACCTCTCCCCACTTCTAGTCTATTTATGTGCATCTTCTTGAGGGTTTTGGGGTTACTTGTTTTTACTTGGCTTTTGGGATTTGGAGAGTGCTTGCTTGGGAGTTGCTTTTTTGGTGAAGGATCTTGAATTTTTGATTTCTTGGAAAGAGAAGGTTCCATAAATGGCAAGGTACGATCTTGATCTCTTATTCCTTATTTTTATGGAATGCAATTGTTGAATGTATGTGTGTGTTTTTCTTGGGTTGGGTAGTAGTGCCCTTAAGGAAGGTGTAGGGAGAAATAAAATGGGAGCCATGAGGGAGGGATAAGAGATATGTGAATTTTGGAGGGATTTGTGGGAAGGGTGTTCCACCTTGTGGAGGGATAAGGGAAAATTCTTGATTACTTTTGTACATTTTACTTGAGGGAGTGATAAGAGTTTGAGGGAGGGATAATATTTTTGTGTATGATGGGGTTTTGGAGGTTTCAAGGTGGACACTTAACCCACTTGGGAGGTATAAGGGGTTGCCCATGTTTCTTCTCTCCTTTGGCTCTAGTTTGAGCCTATGTTATTGTTGGCAAGTTGTTGGATTCCTTGTGTTTTGTAGGCTGTGTTGCAGCCTTGTTTGTTTGTTTTTATGTCTCTAAGACATTTTTGTAGCTGCAAATGAAGGGGATTGCTTCAACCCTATATTGAATTTATTGTTGGGTTAAACGTGTTGCCTATCTCCTGCCCTTGTGTGTCTTGATGAAGGTGAAAGGAAGGAGTTACAGGTGTACTACTTTTGTTTTGAAGCTGCACAAATTACCATATATTTTTTTAAATATAAAAAAATGACATGTTGTCTCCACCATTTTTCTTGAGGGCTTATAGTAACTTGAATTTTAAATGGTAACTCTAAATTATAATAAACTTTAAAGTGTACCTATTATAATTGAAAATATGAGTGCTAGAAAGCATTTGTAAAGGTTATATTTTATCCCATGTTAAAGGTAGATTTCCGAGTGAACCTATATTTCTTGAAAGTTGTAAAATTTGGTAATTTTGACTCCTTTATTCTGCCTATAATCTAATTGATAAATCTAAACTTTATCCTTTTGGAAATTCATGTAACATGTTGAAAATTTTATCCATATGAAGCTCAAGAAGTAAAATGAAACTCTGTGTAAAATTTAAACCTATCTATATGATTAGTTTTCTTTTAGCCTTATCGATAAAGATGTACAAATTTTGGTTGAAGGAATTCATATGGAATTTATTTTATTTATGAATCTAAAATTAATGCTATCATTAAGAATAAGGAAATATATTGTGTTGTTTATGTTACTATACATATCGTTGTTCTCGAGGAAGTATTCATTTGTTCAACTCAAAAATCTGCTTTCTTGGTTCATGGATATATATCTGGATTTAATCCATCTTTTAAGAAATTGCAATCTTAGGATATAAACCAACTTACATATGCAATCCTTTTTGAAAATTTTAAAACCATAATCATTTAAATCTGCAAAAATATTGTTCCTCTAAAGACTTGTGAAAATTTAAACTAGATATATCTTGTAGTGCCCACTTCCCTTTGACACCTTTTGCTTTGATTTTGATATTGTCGACTACACTTATGGACATTGTTGTAGCCTTTTGATTTAGCATGATACTAGATGTTAGAAATCTTTGGACTGTTGTTGATTTTGATTCATATATGATGCATGTGGATTATTAGAGACATTTTATATTGATGTTGATATGTTATGGACATGGTTATTTATATATATTTCTAACATGTGATATACTTTCATCGCCATGAGTAGGCTTTGATAATTGAATTAATGTTGTGATCATTTTTGACATGGATGAAACATTGGATAGAAATGTTGCTAGAAATTTGTAAATGATTCGTAATTGCCTAGATGATATTAATTTGTATATAGATGATTTTAGATTTATATTGCATATTTTGGCATGGATGTTTTAATGTGGCCACAAGGCCGAAGGAGGTATTCTATGTTTTGCAGGTATATTTATATTCACAACAACATCAGGGGGATTGGAGACCAACCACATTGGAATTCTAGATGAATTCAACTAGGGTCACCATGGCAACATGTAATTGTGTGTGTTAGAATTATTTGGTTAGGGGAAAATTGTGACCAAGGGGTCATGTGTTGTCTTTTGTTTTAGTTTCCCTTTTATTAATGTTAGTATGTGTTCCTTTTAGTGATGTAATTTACTTGTTTTAATTATTTAGTTTTTGATGTATGTTTTCCCCCTTTATCTTAGTGGCTCTAAGTGTCTTATTAAAGTTAATAAATCTTGTCCTAAACTAATTAAAGATGTGACTAAAAGAAGTTAATTTATTAAACTTGATTTTCTCTTAGATTTTGTTTTGTGTGTTAAATGCTTGATATTTTGAGTGTTTTACACTCTACCTTTCATGGGAAACTCGAATTTGGCCTTAAGCGACAATTTTGAAGGCTTGTGGGACAAGTTAAACTCATCCCACACCTCTTAAATTGCTATACCAAACCTACCTATGGGTTGAGAGGTCAAGATTAGACCCCATTATGTGTTTTTGGAAGATAAAAAGGTGAAATGTTTATTACACTTTCTTTCAAGTAAATAATTTTGTCCTTAGGGGGTGTGGGCTTAGATTGTATGTGTAAGTTGCTTGTAATTCCTCTCACCCACCACTTTATGGTGCATTGGGGTTGATGTTTGACTTCTTAGGTGGAGTTGAGGATGAGTGATGTGGCATCCTACATGGAGCCACCTCATCCTCCTCTCTCCCTTTTCTATTTATTGAATCTCTTTTGCTTGTTTGGGGGTTACTTGATCATTTTGTGCTCTTTATTTTTGGAGAGTTAGAGGATTTTTGGGAGTTCTTGTGGATTATTGAAACTTGTGGATTCTTGCTTGGTTTTGAGGAGATTGAATACGTACTCTTGGAAGAAGATCTACTATGGAAAGATAGGAGCTTTACCTTACTTATGTTATTCTTTACTTTGTGTTTATGTGTTTGTGTTGTGTATTGTTTTCTTTGGAATGCTTGTTGAGTGTGGGTAGATTGCCTAAGTTTGGAGTAGGAGGAGACTATGGGGAGTTTTCTTGTAGGGAGGCATAAGAGTTTACTTTATTGTTGGAGGGAGTTTGGGTTGGGTGCCCCACCTAGGATAAGGAATGCTTGCATTTCTTACTTGTTTCTTTTATGAGGGAGGCATAAGAGATTGAGGGAGGCATAAGAGTATGTGGGAGGTATAAGGGGTACTTGAGGGAGGCATAAGATTATGTAGGGGATTTGAGATATGCATTGGATGCTTTAAGGTGGGCACCATTCCCATTAGGAGGCATAAGTGGGCTCTACATAGGTCTTGCTCCTTTGGCTTTCATTTTAAGCCTTGTTTTTGTTGTTTTTGTTCTTCTTTCTTGTGTTGTTGTTGATTGAAGTGTAGTTGAAATGGTTGTGAAACAATTGTTGTGTTGTGGAAGCTTGTTGTTTCCATGTGTTGGAATCATCTCCCATTGTAATGTGGTTGGGGCTCAGAGGCCAACGAAGGGGATGGTTTCTCCTCTTCATTGGATATCTTGGTTGGGTGGAGAGTGTTGCCTCTCCCCCCATTTTTTTGTGAATCAAATAAATCATGTTGGAGCCTTCTTGTTGGTGTTGAGGAGCTTGGAAGTTTGTTGGAGTCCTTGAAGAAATCCCTTCTTGAGAGAATCCTTTTGTTTCCCACTCAAAGTGGAAGATTGTAAATTTGTTCATGTTTTAAAGGAAATGTTGAAATACAAGTTGTATTAATATTTGTAGTAGTTCATTGTAAAATTGTAAAGAAAGAAATTTCCTTCTCATTAGAATGTAATAGGGAAAGAGAAAGAATCAAAATGAAAATCTTATGTAAGAGTTTAGTTGAAATTGTATGTGAAAAAAAGAAGAGGAAAGTTACTTTCATTGTGGCATTGTATTATTGTATAAGAAAAAGAAGAAAGATTTGTATTGTGGAGATTGTTTTGAGAAATAGAAAAGAAAGTAATTCTTTTATTTGAAATCTTGGTTGTATTGTGAGAAAAGTAAATCTTTGTGTTAAATGATATGAGCCATTTTCAATAGAAAAAGAAAGTTATTGTAGTATTTTTGAATCTATAATTTATATTGAATGGAAGAGACAACAAATTGAAAGTATTTGCTATTTAGAAATGGTGATAACAATGTTAGAAGTAGATGTAAATTTCTTTTAACTCTTGATATTGAAGAAAATTTAGTTGAACAAGATAGAATAGACCTTGTAGTTATATTACTATTTTTGGAATGAAAAATGCTTAAATGAATAAATTTTAACTAAGAAGAGAACAATAGGAATGAAATCACAAAATTGGAAACTCTATATGTTCAAAATTAAGCTTAAAATGCAATTTAGTACCTTTTAGTAACTTTTAGTTTTTGAGAAAACCTCGATTTAAGGTTTTATTTTTAGAAACAGACCGCCACCCTATGCACCACTCGGATAAGGTGGTGGTCTCAAAACTACCGCTCAATAGGGCGGTGGTCCATGGTTTGGAAATTCTTTCACTTACGACATAACTCCTCGGATCCGCCCTTGTACAAAATTTTAACTAGTTTATGCAAAAATTTAAGTTGTAAAATTTAACTAATAACTACCAGCATGCAAACAATGTGTGATCCCATGGATTTGAGCAATAAATTATACAAATGGTGGATCTAAAACATTTCTTCTCATTTTATTCATGGGGGTAGGGTTTGCCCCAAATTAAAAACACAAATACAAAAGCTTGAAACAAAACCAGATTGGTAAAAGGAATAACCCTCCCAATCCTTGAATGGAAGTTATAACAACAATAAAACTACAACTAAACTAATCTAAACTAGATCTCCTTGTAGAATCCTCCATAGTTCTTCCTCCTTTTCTCCCATGTCTTCCTCTTCTCCAACCTACAATTTTTAACAAAGAAAATAGACCAAATGAGGGAAATGAACAAAGGAAAGGCTTTAATAAAAACTCATAAGGAAATTTAGGGCTAGATGGGAACCCTAGGATCTAGTGGCCAAGATTGACTTGATCTAAGGGTGGAGGTTTCACCCTACTTTTGTTAGGTGAGAATGATTTTTATAAATGTTGTTTTAAAAAAACCTTATAGTATGTGTAAATGGGGAATGGGGCCATTTAATTTCCATAGAGTGCTAAGCCATGGTTAGTCCTTAGCAAGCTTTAGGTAGTTATTAGAAAGGCCTCTAAGTTAATAAGATAATGAATTTAATTATTTAAACAAGGGGTTAACCATATTAGGAGGGAACATTAACTTAAGTGAAGAAAACATTTAATTAAGTAAATTAATCTAGGGTACCTTCCTAATGCATAATTGATTAATGGACTCTAGAGATAAAATTGAGAATATGTTAACCTTTTTTCTAGACTGGGTTCTTCAATTGAAAAGTTGAGTTAGTGGTGTTAGTTAGTTTTTTTACCCTAGGGGATTAACATCCTTGTAACATGTTTTATCCTTCTACCTTGTTCTTGTAACAAAAAAAAATTAGTCACAAATTTTGGGTTAAGTGTTGGGAGTTAGCGTGTTTTTAGAACTTCATTTTGATGGGCATTACATAATTTTTATACAGTGTATAAGTTAGATATATACATACACTTAGAGTGTGTGTATTATATATATATATATATATATATATAGAGAGAGAGAGAGAGAGAGAGAGAGAGAGAGATGAAGGATTTGATATGTAAAAATAAAAAAATTATAATAATGAAATATAAAACCCTCAGGAATGTATAAAATTTTAAAAATCCTAAAAAAATTTCTACAAGTTCTTCATTCTGTTTTGTTTTAGGTTTTTCATGACGCTTATTTGACCGTTAAATTTAACATAGTAAAAATTTTAGGTTTTTTTCCGATTACATTTTAAGCCTAAAAGAACTATCAAATACCACCAAATAAATAAATTATTTTAATCCAAAAACATGTGTGTGTGTGTGTGTGTGTGTGTGTGTGTGTGTGTGTTGTGTGTATGCATGTAAACAAATATAAAGGATATTCAAGTCTTAAAATATGTAAATCTATAATTAAATTAATATATACATATGTGTATATCTACATGCACATGTATGTATATATATGTATGTGTGTGTGTGTATTTTACATAATAGAAGTATTTATATCGCTTAATATACACGAATATATCTCAAAGGCCTAATTTGAGGATAGAAAATGTGCATAACCAACAAAATAAAGCTACACATTTATAAAACCATGGAAGATAATAAATGAAATGAGATTGGATTCGTGCTATGGGAGAGAAAATTCTCCCATTGCATTCCCTGTAGCCTCTTCTCCAACATAGTTTTCACCCAAATCCTTTGGCCTCCATTCTTGTCCTTGTCTGAAGCTTAACCTGTAAATGGAATCACAATAGGGTTAGAAAGATAGAAATAGAAGCCATAAAGAAATTTAGGGCAAACTAAGGGAACCCTAAGATCTAAGGGAGAGGATTAAATGAATCCTACGGCTAGGATTTAATCCTCATCCCTTAGAGATGGGTGAATAAAGTTACTAATGTATGGGTAAAATTTATTTAATAAAACCCTTGAAATTTTTGTTAGGTATGTATAAGTCCAAATAAATTAGAAACTTTTATTAAAGTCTTTATTTATTAATGTCCATGGGAGATTATGTAGTATTTCAAAACATGGAAAAAAATTAAAGTAAGAAGGATAAGTGTAATGGGTAAGGGTGCTTCTATTAATTAAAAGGGGGTGGCATGGGGTTTATTTTTTCTAGGAAATAAATTTATGTTAGCCTTAGCTTATGATGTTAAATATTATGAGGTAAATTTCATTTGTGCAAGATTTCATTAATCAAGGTATGAAAATAATTTTAATAATAATGGATTAAAATTATTATTAACCTAAGTGGATAATTAAGCGAGATTAATTAAGGATTAATTAGTTAATCAAATAAAATTAATTTGGGGAGTTTCTAATTGAATGGGAAAATTGATAAAGTAACAATATTGAATTAGTAAATGAAATTTATTCAACTAGAGATGTATTGAATAAATATGTAAGTTGTTACTATTAGTAATGTTTCAGAACTAAGACTTAATCAACGCCTTAATGTAATAAAGAAATTGTTGTAATTTTCTATTTGTTTGTTGGTGGTTTTACGTGGTGATTTTTCGGGCATCACACTTTGGTATCAGAGTCATGGGTTCAACACTTGGACCATGTGCAAGCATTGGAACGAAACAACCAATTGATGAAACCTAAACCCGGGACACTTCAACGTCTGAATAAGATTGTTTAATTTGCTTAAGTGGGTATTTTGTCGATCTTGGTTAGTGGGAGATGTTAATTCGGATAATTTTTTTGACTTGATTGACACAAAACACGACACAACATGTCACCACCAAGGTTACAACTAACTCTGTGAACGACTTGATGCAAGGATGACCACAAAGGCAGCACGGAAACGTTCACACCCATCAAGGACAATTTACTTTTCTTTTAGATAGGACAACATAGAAGTCCAACCACATAACACACTTACAGTTAGGGCAAACCACAATGAGATATTCTTGAGGGTTATTTATTTTAATAAGACATCTTGCAATTCTTAGCTTACGTTTTCAAGGAGACTCAAGATATGATTCATACAATTCATCTTACCAAGCTAAGTTTATTCTTTTTACACTGAGTAATCATCTTTAAATCTTCTCTATTATGACATTTATTTGTTTAATTCAATTATTTAATAAAGGAGGTAAATTAATTCCACAAGGCCCTCTATCCACACTTACGCTACTAAAACTCGCTCATACCCTTATTACAATATGGATTCGCTTTCAACATACTTAAGAGAAAATTACAAAGCACCTTGGAAAAAGGTTAGAGGGAGAAGGTTGAGTTGAAATCATCTTTAAGACCTCATTTGTTATTACCAAGATTTAATTGAAACTTGAGAACTTAACTAAGAATTATTAAAGATTTTACTTAGGCTTTACTAAATGAGTTTTATAAAATAAAACAATTTACCTTCCAATGGCTGAGAGATAGATTGTGTAGTTTCCAAATTGTTTTCTCCTGCTTATTAAATCTTATTATCTTCCAGATCTAACCATAGATTTCCCTTAAGTTCGTTTAAGAATTTCACCATGAAAGGGATAGTGTTCATTAGTGTAGCTAGGGATATCAAGTTATATAATGTTACTTAACAAAGGATAGTTTCATCTTTGATCACTTATGGAATTACATGCTCTCAAGTTGGTCACCTCTACACTAATTTATTTGCAATATAAATTTTAGTTTAACTTCTATAAGTATTAAACAACCCATTTTATTTTACTTATAACACACTATTACTAAGTCTTAGAAAGATTTAACTCAACATTTAATCGCAGGGGTAAAGTTTAACAATACTCATTTACGAAAATGAAATAAGGTTACATCAACTCTTAGAATACCGATAATCCATTAAGGTCACTCAACAAGCGGTAAACAAATTTTCTTATATTTTCAATGATAGTCAACGATCCAAGGTTTCCAAAGTTAAGATGACAAAGTCCACAATACAATATACTAAGACATTGACCCTCTTCTGAAAATTTCCACTAGACGTTACAATAGTTTAACCATAAAAAACAACGTACAAGCACCTTAATGATTATCATCTATGCAAATACAACAACCACTTCTTTCATACTTGAGCTCAGAAAATCAACCTGCAAAAACATGTTAGCTTTTGTCAGTTCAAAAGAACTGGCATGAGCATGCATTCCCTTTCCTAGATATCTCATCAAAATTAATTGAACGACTAGTGCATGATTTCCATTCCATGACATAAGCAAAAAGTGGTTAGTATGAATGTAAACAAAATAGATACCTAGTTAACAAAAGGCACACTGTAGGACATATGAAGGCCAAAATTGTACATTTTCTATCCAAAGTTGCTCTTACACCATACATTCTAAATTATAACAAATTTCCCACATAATACACCTTTTTATTTTCTTTAAGTAAAGATAGCGATAAGCAGCTTCACATTCACAAAATAAATAAAGGAATCATACGACAACCACCCGATATGGAATAGTAAATTCTACTGATAATGCAAAAAGAAGGTAACTAATTTTATTATTCCGAACATCCCTACTCATACCAAAAGTGCCACACAAGCCACAAAAACTCATACCCTATATGGGGGTTATGGCCACTCAAGGACCCAATTCAAAGATCATGTAAAAGGAATGCATTGCACATGCGTACACCTTAAAGAATGCAATGACATTTTTTATTGTTATACCCAATATTTATTTATATATTCAAGGTTAAAAACGTCCACATATGATAAGTTGAAACTTTGAAAGCACTATTAAGCCACAAGTACCAACTCCGCACATCCCTCAACGAAAAAAAAAACCCTTCATTCCCAACATAATAAATATTTCAATGTTATACACTGTTAACTTACTTGCTGAAATAACGAAGAAAGGTCTCATAAAACATTGTTGTTTTGGGGTAAATGTAATTTCCCTTTCACAGGTCCCCAAAAGCATCTCAAGCCTCAAAATTAGTTCCATGTTAACCACATCCAACATATACATCATTGTTTATTACTCGGAAGGGGTAAAACACTATTCATACACTCACTACCGTGGATGCATCCGACAAGGAAAGGCTTTTCTTATAACAAAGAAAAATTTAAGTAAACTTACACAGTTGTGTCAGGGCGCATAGGATATCCCATGTACAAAATGAGAGTGCCTCGAGTACTTTAAGTATTTTCTCCAAAGGTTTGAGTAAGGTTTTCCTTATAACAAACCCTCAAATTTTCCATCACAAAGGAGTCGGTGGACCTTCATAAGACCAGTTAGGGAGATAATACAAATGTAGGACTGACGAGGATATCCCTTGGCCAGGGTACTAAAATTTTAAGGTCATCATAAGCTAGGTAAGCAAGTTAGATTTGGCCAAAAAAAACGTTTGGATAAGACGTTGTCGAAAACCCACTATCTAGTCACAGCCATGGTCACATCCGACGAGCATAATACATAGTTCGTTAAAGCTTCTAAAAAGAATAGAAATTTATGATGTTCCAGCCTTGCAGTCGACCTCCCAGGTCTGAAATTGGGATGAGATTATACCAAATTAGATTGCTTAAAAAAAAATGATGAGCAAGGGTCTTTCCAGTATCATTTCCAAGTCGAATTAATTCCAGACCGTGATAACATCAAAAGGGCAAGCAATACACAAACTTCTCATGAGATAAATATTTTTATTCATTTATCACCTGCTCCCCTCTATAACCATAGGGATACATAAAAGAGGTAAAATCACATTTTTTAAAGAGGACAGAACTTAAACAAACAACTCCTCATTGCCATGCTTTGAGAGAAGGTCCAAAACCAGTTTTCGAAAAAAAAGAAAAACTACTCTCATAGGCATAACACAGATGTATCTAGTAAAACCCCACGCACATTTTATCAAAAAAAAAAAATACAATCTTTGCGGGAAAGGCGTACAACAACCACACAACATTTCAAATGATATTTTCTCACGCAGAGCTATCCCAAAACAACATAGAACCATTTACAAGGAGAACAAGCAATAATCATGCAATCAATATAAAAGAAATAGCTGGAAAAGGGGAAAAATGGCTCATGCCTGTTCCTCCTGATTCAACATCGCCCCTCCTACCTCTTCCATTGCTTTGGACGCCCTCCCGAAATCCCACACCCAACAAAACATGCCTGATCTATAGAAGCCAATGGAAGAAGCATTGGAGGAGAAGAGGCATCCATCGCCCAAGTCACGTGGAGAAGATAATGAAAGGAAGAGGGTTCCATCGGGAAATAGGAACAAAACTGGAGGAAATAAAATGAAAAACATACTTCCTCCTTCCAAAAAAAGATTTCGATGGCCTTTCTATGGCCTCTCCTCCCATGCAACCATATCAAAATGGTAGACTAGAACAGTGCGGACATCCATCCATGCGCGCAGGTAAGAAGAGGAGGATTTCCAAAAAAACCAACAAGAGTCGAAGCTAAACAAATTTTGCCACGTTTTCCAAAGAAGTTCATAATTGTAAAGCAAATTGTGCTTCATGAATATTCTGATATGAAACAGATCCACGCCTATGAGATTCTCTTCCATGAGTTACATCGTAAAACAAGTAAGGTCTCAATAGAGAATCTTTGTAATAAATTTCATCAGGTCTCTTGGTAACACTCTCACTATCACAATATCGATTTTGATAAAAATATCTTGAAGGAGAATCCCGAATTTGAGGATGCATTCGATACTGAATAGATAACAACATAGTTGGACAACCTGCTTGTTGGAAGCACTCAAAAGGCTTCTACTATACTGCAACATGCCTGCTGCCTGGCTAATTACTGTTGCAGGCCGTTGCTGTGGATCCCCGACAAGAACACACCTCGCAGCACCCAATGAAAGTGGAGGTAACACGCCTGCTTCACTAGCTTGTAGCTTCATCTAGCCACCATATCAAACCCATTACTGCGCCCATACGCATTGAATAAAAGAATCAAAATGAGATCAAGGTGAAGAAAATCAGACTCCACCGACTCCCATCTCCCTCACGCAAGGTAGAAACATAATGGCCATTACGGTCTGCAGGTTGGTGGTTGGGAGGAGACTAATGCCATCTACTTGCAACAAGACATGCGAATGGACCTGGTCGGCCAAGGTGGCAGTGGAGGGTAGGTGAAAGCAGTTTAAAAGATTTAAAAACTGGGCAGTCCTCACCACGACCTGGCGCCCCCATGAGCCCCTCCTTCAGCAAAGATACGGGATAACAAAATCTCTACTAACTAAGGTAAGCTCACAAAGCATACGAAAGAAGATATATTAATACAAATGCAAAAGGAGTTACAAGATTACCTGAACAGTTCTCATAAGCTAAAAAGGTATACGAATTTTTGTATGATTACTATTCAACCTGAGAAAATTTAATCACGTACACATGAGCAAGCTAGAGGAAGTAAGAATCAAACTCTCCATTACTCACAAGGATTAAAAACAACATGCGAACAGGCCTAAGCGACCAAGCGTAGAAAACTAGAGGTTGGCATTCAAAAGCAAACACAAGGCAAGGAACGACCATGGCACCAAAACGGGTAATCCCTTCCTCAGTGCGGAATGGGGTTCATTCTGCAAAGCGACCAACCAAACAATAAAATCGTTTAACGATAATTAATAATACAGTTGATAACAATCGACACTAAAAATAATGAGTTATCGTCGATCAATAATTAAAATAATAATATTGATATTATTATTATTATTATTTCATTATTATTATTATTATTATTATTACCACTTAAAATAATTATTAATCATATTAACAAAGACGTATATACCAACTTGACAATAATGTAAAACAATAACACTATAAGATAGAGGCCAATCGATAATTAAATTAAAACAACATTGTTATCATTATATACTATAAATATAAATAATTTCTACTCACATCAATAATGACCAATGATCCAGCTTAACCATGCGACAACAAGATCCTCCTTAAATAGGTTAACGCATAGGACATTACACAGTCCACACACAGAGGTGTCAATAACAACTTGAGAACGCAAGAAGGAGAGGGAAGGTTCTAAAACATCACTGAGACAAGATCTAAGACAACGGAAATACACACAGCCATTCGACGCTCAACAAAGGGTCATTGCGACAAGAACTAGGGTACATGCCGAACGGGGCATTACATTCTCCTCCCCTTAAGAAAAGCATCGTCCTCGATGCGACATAACACAACGGAAAAAGAAATGGTTCGCAATCAAGAACAGGTAAAGGAGAAAGTACACCCTATGGTTTAAAATTTTAGTTGATTAAAGCACGACCACATGGTAGCCTTAGGAACATTAGTTAGAAATTTTAACTTTCAAGGTTCTGTGAAGATTGGCAGTTCCCTCTTATTTATTATTTCATTAGTTTCTTTCCATTAGCATTATTCTTAGTTTAATTTCTTTTAAAATTTCATCATTGAAGAGTTTTGGTTTATTCCTTATTGTGGGTGCCCAACATGAACTGCTAACACAACACCCTATCAGGTTCAAAAAGACACTACAGATTCACAAGCACACAAGTATATACTTCATGATTGTATTACACCACAAAAGGTTACTCAAATACGGAATGGAATAGGCACAGTCCACATAACATAGTACTCATCACACATCAATGACTGACATATAAAATACTCGAACAAAAGAGTACTACAATCCACCAGACATTTCCTCAATTCCACGTATGAGGATTTTCCATGACTCATAAAAACTACATGTACATAGGGTCCACAAGGGCATCAATGCCATAACCACAACATCACAACACATATCCTTCTGACATGAGTAACACATACATCAAAATACCACTACCAAAACATCACAATAACTCAACATATATCCCGAAACATCAACCATACACACAAATATCTTATGCCTCCCTCAAACTCTTATGCCTCCCTCAAACTCTTATGTCTCCCTCAAGTCTCTTATGCCTCCCTCAAACTCTTATGCCTCCCTCAAACTCTTATGCCTCCCTCAAGTCTCTTATGCCTCCCTCAAACTCTTATGCCTCCCTCAAGTCTCTTATGCCTCCCTCAAGGAGGCCGGTTGTCCCTATGGCCTAAGACACATAGAGTTCAAACACTCCTAACCCAAGTGACATAATAACGCGTGGTTCAACAACCCGCTAGTTATCTGTAACTCCTTGGGGCGTACCCCCATACAACGAAGCGGGTCCATAGGCCCAACCATTCCATGGTGCATCCCATGACCCTATTCCACACATCACGACAATAGAACCAACACAACAATCCAATCTAAGTGCCAAGTGGCAAAGTACAAGCCTTGGGCAAGGCGGTAAAAATTTAAAATTTAAAAATAAGTTCCAAACCAAGAGAAAAATAAATGGCCAAATAGCCATAGTTAGTGTCAAAATCCACATGTTAGTGCCATAAACCAAGGAAATGCCCAAAATTGTAAAGCATGGCAATCAAGAAAAGCTTTGGTCCTTACAAAATAAAGTAAAAAGCTCAATTTATGAATAAAATCAACTTATAATAATGTCACATTACGATAACTGTGTGGCCTTATCTGGCCTCCAAGGGGTACTCAACGAGTTGCTAGCACTCGAAACATCGAGCCTCAGCTCATAAAATACATATCAATAATACAACTGTCATCACCTCTATCTGAATCATCCCGCCACCACTTCGACAAGGCTAAACATAGTCATAGTTGCACTTAGGTTGCATACATACAACCACATAGGGAGAGAGGAAAGAATCACAGGTTGTTATCTACTAAACCGAATTTTGGCTCGAGTTATTGACCCATGGTACACCATTCCTCACTCTCAACATACACTTCTACCGATTTCCCTCAGGGTCGGTTAGCGTAAGGTTCACAACATAACATGTAACTACATCACTAACACAATGGTGGTACATATACAAGGTAGATCACAATCATACATTCACCGGGTGTAACACATCACTTTACCACATTCTGCACCCAAAGTGCAATCACCATACGATAGGGTTCATACACTCACCGTATGACCCTAAATCACAACATGAAGCATTACATATTTGCACAAATCATACATACGATGAATATAATAACATCACAACATAACATTCCTTTGCTACATACAAGGTGATACACACATTTCTTCAAAACATGGTAAAACATCATGATACAACTCAATTCACTTTACATCAATCCAGTCATACAACATATCGACACACCCACATATCACAATATGCCACAATGCTCCAACACTATGTCATCCACATTATAATTCTTTTCACACATCACAAATAGTAATTCACACGTGAACTCTTCATAGAATCCACAAGAAGGAGAGAGAATACTCCCATCCCCAACACATCAACATGATAACAAACACGCACTAAGTGACATACACATCATGTGCGTTCACAATATCACAATTACAACATCAATCACATCACGCTTGTACCACATTACTCTTCCAATATAAACCACCATCATGCAATACCATCATCTCCATCACTATCATGTACATCATCATCATGTAACACCACCATATGTACTCCAATCAAAACCAATGGCCCATAGGTTCGAGAGCATGAACCTACGCTCTGATACCAAGTGTAACGACCCAAAAATTCACACACGCTAACAACACAGTAAAAATATAGGATAATTTTTTTTTTGACTTGATTGACACATAAACACGACACAACATGTCGTCACCAAGGTTACAACTAACTCTGTGAACGACTTGATGCAAGGATGACCACAAAGGCAACACGGAAATGTTCACACCCATCAAGGACAATTTACTTTTCTTTTAGACATGACAACATAGAAGTCCAACCACAGAACACACTTACAGTTAGGGCCAACCACAATGAGATATTCTTGAGGGTTATTTATTTTAATAAGACATCTTGCAATTCTTAGCTTACGTTTTCAAGGAGACTCAAGATATGATTCATACAATTCATCTTACCAAGCTAAGTTTATTCTTTTTACACTGAGTAATCATCTTTAAATCTTCTCTATTATGACATTTATTTGTTTAATTCAATTATTTAATAAAGGAGGTAAATTAATTCCACAAGGCCCTCTATCCACACTTACGCTACTAAAACTCGCTCATACCCTTATTACAATATGGATTCGCTTTCAACATACTTAAGAGAAAAATTACCAAGCACCTTGGAAAAAGGTTAGAGGGAGAAGGTTGAGTTGAAATCATCTTTAAGACCTCATTTGTTATTACCAAGATTTAATTGAAACTTGAGAACTTAACCAGAATTATTAAAGATTTTACTTAGGCTTTACTAAATGAGTCTTATAAAATAAAACAATTTACCTTCCAATGGCTGAGAGATAGATTGTGTAGTTTCCAAATTGTTTTCTCCTACTTATTAAATCTTATTATCTTCCAGATCTAACCATAGATTTCCTTAAGTTCATTTAAGAATTTCACCATGAAAGGGATAGTGTTCATTAGTGTAGCTAGGGATATCAAGTTATATAATGTTACTTAACAAAGGATAGTTTCATCTTTGATCACTTATGGAATTACATGCTCTCAAGTTGGTCACCTCTACACTAATTTATTTGCAATATAAATTTTAGTTTAACTTCTATAAGTATTAAACAACCCATTTTATTTTACTTATAACACACTATTACTAAGTCTTAGAAAGATTTAACTCAACATTTAATCGTAGGGGTAAAGTTTAACAATACTCATTTACGAAAACGAAATAAGGTTACATCAACTCTTAGAATACCGATAATCCATTAAGGTCACTCAACAAGCGGTAAACAAATTTTCTTATATTTTCAATGATAGTCAACGATCCAAGGTTTCCAAAGTTAAGATGACAAATTCCACAATACAATATACTAAGACATTGACCCTTTTCTACAATTTCCACTGGACGTTATCAATAGTTGAACCATAAAAACAACGTACAAGCACCTTAATGATTATCATCTATGCAAATACAACAGCCACTTCTTTCATACTTGAGCTCAGAAAATCAACCTGCAAAAACATGTTAGCTTTTGTCAGTTCAAAAGAACTGGCATGAGCATGCATTCCCTTTCCTAGATATCTCATCAAAATTAATTGAACGACTAGTGCATGATTTCCATTCCATGACATAAGCAAAAAGTGGTTAGTATGAATGTAAACAAAATAGATACCTAGTTAACAAAAGGCACACTCAGGACATATGAAGGCCAAAATTGTACATTTTCTATCCAAAGTTGCTCTTACACCATACATTCTAAATTATAACAAATTTCCCACATAATACACCTTTTCATTTTCTTTAAGTAAAGATAGCGATAGCAGCTTCACATTCACAAAACTGAATAAAGGAATCGTACGACAACCACCCGATATGGAATAGTAAATTCTACTGATAATGCAAAAAGAAGGTAACTAATTTTATTATTCCGAACATCCCTACTCGGACCAAGAGTGCCACACAAGCCCACAAAAACTCATACCACCTATGGGGGTTATGGCCACTCAAGGACCCAATTCAAAGATCATGTAAAAAGGAATGCATTGCACATGCATACACCTTAAAGAATGCAACTGATGTTTTTGATTGTTATACCCATATATTTATTTATATATTCAAGGTTAAACAACGTCCACATATGATAAGTTGAAACTTTGAAAGCACTATTAAGCCGCAAGTACCAACTCCGCACATCCCTCAACAAAAAAACCCTTCATTCCCAACATAATAAATATTTCAATGTTATACACTTTTAACTTACTTGCTGAAATAACGAAGAAAAGTCTCATAAAACATTGTTGCTTTGGGGTAAATGTAATTTACCTTTCACAGGTCCCCAAAAGCATCTCAAATCTCGAATTAGTTCCATGTTCACCACATCCAACATATACATCATTGTTTATTACTCGGAAGGGGTAAAACACTATTCATACACTCACTACCGTGGGTGCATCCGACAAGGAAAGGCTTTTCTTATAACAAAGAAAATTTAAGTAAACTTACACAGTTGTGTCGGTGCATAGGATATCCCATGTACAAAATGAGAGTGCCTCGAATACTTTAAGTATTTTCTCCAAAGGTTTGAGTAAGGTTTTCCTTATAACAAACCCTCAAATTTTCCATCACAAAGAAGTCGGTGGACCTTTCATAAGACCAGTTAGGGAGATAATACAAATGTAGGACTGATGAGGATATCCCTTGGCCAGGGTACTAAAATTTTAAGGTCATCATAAGCTAGGTAAGCAAGTTAGATTTGGCCAAAAAAACATGTTTGGATAAGACGTTGTCGAAAACCCACTATCTAGTCACAAGCCGGTCACATCCGACAAGCATAATACATAGTTTGTTAAAGCTTCTAAAAGAATAGAAATTTATGATGTTCCAGCCTTGTAGTCGACCTCCCAAGTCTGAAATTGGGATGAGATTATACCAAAATTAGATTGCTTAAAAGAAAAGGATGAGCAAGGGTCTCTCTCGTATCATTTCCAAGACAAAATTAATACCAGACCGTGATAACATCAAAAGGAAATAAATACACAACTTCTCATGAGGTAAATATTTTTATTCATTTATCACCTGCTCCCCTCTATAACCATAGGGATACATAAAGGAGGTAAAAATCACATTTTTTTAAAGAGGACAGAACTTAAACAAACAACTCCTCATTGCCACGCTGAAGAAGGTCCAATACCAGGTTGAAAAAAAAAAGAACTACTCTCACAGGCATAACACAGATGTATCTAGTAAAACTCCACGCACATTTTATCAAAAGAAAAAACTACAATCTTTGGGGAAGGCGTACAACAACCACACAACATTTCAAATGATATTTTCACACAGAGCTATCCCAAAACTAACATAGCAACCATTTACAAGGAGAACAAGCAATAATTATGCAATCAATATAAAAGAAATAGCTGGAAAAGGGAAAAACGGCTCATGCCTGTTCCTCCTGATTCAACATCACCCTCCTGCCTCTTCCATTGCTTTGGATGCCCTCCCAAAATCCCACACCCAACAAAACATGCCAGACTGTAGAGGAAGCCAGTGGAAGCTGGAAACGTGGGAGGAGAAGAGGCATCCATCGCCCAAGTCACGAGAGAGAAAAGAAGAGGCATCCAAACGCCCAGGAAATAAAATAAACATATGATGAAAAACACCTTGACAGAAATGATTTCTATGGCCTCTCTGCCCACGCAACCAGATCAAAATGGTAGACTGGAACAGGTGCGGACATCCATCCATGCGCGCAGGGTAAGAAGAGGAGGATTTCCAAAAAAAAACCAACAAGAGTCGAAGCTAAACAGTTTGCCACGTTTTCCAAAGAAGTTCATAATTGCAAAGCAAATTGTGCTTCATGAATATTCTGATATGAAACAGATCCACGCCTATGAGATTCTCTTCCATGAGTTACATCGTAAAACAAGTAAGGTCTCAATAGAGAATCTTTGTAATAAATTTCATCAGGTCTCCTGGTAACACTCTCACTGTCACAATATCGATTTTGATAAAAATATCTTGAAGGAGAATCCCGAATTTGAGGATGCATTCGATACTGAACAGATAACAACATAGTTGGACAACCTACTTGTTGGAAGCACTCAAAAGGCTTCTACTATACTGCAACATGCCTGCTGCCTGGCTAATTACTGTTGCAGGCCGTTGCTTTGTGGATCCCCGACAAGAACACACCTCGCAACACCCAATGAAAGTGGAGGTAACACGCCTGCTTCACTAGCTTGTAGCTTCATCTAGCCACCATATCAAACCCATTACTATGCCCATACGCATTGAATAAAAGAATCAAAATGAGATCAAGGTGAAGAAAATAGGACTCCACCGACTCCCATCTCCCTCACGCAAGGTAGAAACATAATGGCCATTACGGTCTGCAGGTTGGTGGTTGGGAGGAGACTAATGCCATCTACTTGCAACAAGACATGCGAATGGACCTGGTCGGCCAAGGTGGCAGTGGAGGGTAGGTGAAAGCAGTTTAAAAGATTTAAAAACTGGGCAGTCCTCACCATGACCTGGCGCCCCCATGAGCCCCTCCTTCAGCAAAGATACGGGATAACAAAATCTCTACTAACTAAGGTAAGCTCACAAAGCATACGAAAGAAGATATATTAATACAAATGCAAAAGGAGTTACAAGATTACCTGAACAGTTCTCATAAGCTAAAAAGGTATACGAATTTTTGTATGATTACTATTCAACCCGAGAAAATTTAATCACGTACACACGAGCAAGCTAGAGGAAGTAAGAATCGAACTCTCCATTACTCACAAGGATTAAAAACAACATGCGAATAGGCCTAAGCGACCAAGCGCAGAAAACTAGAGGTTGGCATTCAAAAGCAAACACAAGGCAAGGAACGACCATGGCACCAAAATGGGTAATCCCTTCCTCAGCGCGGAACGGGGTTCATTCTGCAAAGCGACCAACCAAACAATAAAATCATTTAACGATAATTAATAATACAGTTGATAACAATCGACACTAAAAATAATGAGTTATCGTCGATCAATAATTAAAATAATAATATTGATTAATATTTATTATTATTATTATTATTATTATTATTATTATTATTACCACTTAAAATAATTATTAATCATATTAACAAAGACGTATATACCAACTTGACAATAATGTAAAACAATAACACTATAAGATAGAGGCCAATCGATAATTAAATTAAAACAACATTGTTATCATTATATACTATAAATATAAATAATTTCTACTCACATCAATAATGACCAATGATCCAAATTTTAACCATGCGACAACAAGATCCTCCTTAAATAGGTTAACGCACAGACATTACATACCCACACACAAAGGTGTCAATAACAACTTGAGAATGCAAGAAGGAGAGGGAAGGTTCTAAAACATGTGATTTTAATGT
Organism: Taxus wallichiana var. yunnanensis; assembly: GCA_018340775.1. Lineage (NCBI taxonomy): Eukaryota > Viridiplantae > Streptophyta > Pinopsida > Cupressales > Taxaceae > Taxus > Taxus wallichiana. The sequence continues at coordinate 743,413,318 of CM031237.1, read as the reverse complement.
AGATATTTCATGTGTTTTATATTTGTAAACTTGATTTATCTTATCGGAACCAACATTTTATTTTATTGAATCGTTGAGAATATCTAAGGCTATTCTTTTTTATCTTATTGGAAGAATTTTTAGAATTGAAATGTGGCTATTTAGCCATTTCTTTTGATTGTCGAAATTTCTTGGATTTTATATTTGTTTTGTGACTCAGAGATAGCGTTCCTCGTAGTTCACTTGGCTAAATGTCATCAAGAGTGTTACGTGCTTTTCTTCTTGTCTACTAACAAGCTGGTTCTACCTTGTTATAGTATGTTCTCTTGTCACATAGGGGTGCACCTTAGTTGTCTTGATTGTTATGCTAGGTTCTTCAGTCATGTGTTTGGTTCGAGTGAGGACAGACTTTTTGTGTCTAGGACCTTAGAGTTCCCCTTTCAATACACACCTTTCCTAGGGAGAGGGTTCTTCGTGTCGTATATTAAAGTTGGCGCTTATGACAATGATTATGTTCCTTCTTGTACACTGGATAAAAATGGTTATACTTAATCTCCTTGTTACTTGTGCTTGATAAGTATACTTTTTTATCTCAAGGACCCATAGATGGATTGACCATTTTCTTAATATCTTGAATTGGTTATATTTTACCACACTATAATCCATTAGTATCAAGTTATGTTTAGGCGAGATATGGGCATATTGGGTTCCTTTGGACTTTATGCTTAGATATCTAGGTTTTACATGTCTTAAAATTCATACCTTGGCTATGTTTATGTCATGTTCTTTCTTTTGAGGCTATAACTCTTCACCGTAGAGGCTATGTTTTGAGTAAATCATTTTACTACCATCTTGATATTTTGTTGGCATCTTGGTGAGGAAGTGTGGTGTCTCGGGGTAAAAATCCCCTTTGTTATGTTTTTTCTTTTTGAGGTTATCTTGGTGGACATATAAATAATTTTGGGAGCTCCCTCTCTTATCTAGTGAACCTATTTTGAGCTAAAACAATAAACATTGTTTTCTCCCTAATATTGATCTAAACTCCTTGAACTCGTAAAAGTAAATTTATAACTTCATAATGTTCACCATTATCATATCTCTAATTAGTAATTATAGAGACCCACTTGGAATGCATCGGTGATGAATGTAACTCTTGGGAAACCCCTTTTAAACTTGGTGTGTTCTGTTTTGGCTAATGACCTCTTGTTTTCTATGAAGTTAATAATGTGATAAGCTTGGCTCTTCTTAATCTTTTAAAAAAACTTCAATTGGTGTTGCGATAAACCTAAGCATATTATAAATAAAATTGGGAGGATTGGATGATCAAAATTTAATAAATAAATTTGGACATTAGGAATATGGTTCCTTACTCTAACCTTATAGTTCAATAGAATAAAAAAAAAAAAAAAAACTATATATGAAAATAACAAAGAATCCTCTCATACTCCCCCTAAAAGTAAAATGAACAATTTTTTAGTCTATGTAGAATGTTGAGATATCATGCCAACATTGGTGAAAACCCTTAATAACACAAGATATAGGATATCACAATACAAGTAATGCATTAATTATAAAACTTGTAAGAAATATGCTTAGCAAAAGTAACTATAACTTGTGTATTATAACTTGGAATATGGAATGAGAAATTTTATGAGATTGAACACAAATAAAATGTGCAAATACACAACCTTGATTTTATAAAAATAATTTTTGCATATGCTACAAAATCTTATAAAGGACATAATTTGAATGTTTGAACTAATTAAAAAAATTCCTTTGAGTTCCGTATGAGCATCTAATCTCAATTGTGCCCTAAGATTTTGAGTTGTGTAATAATTGATTACTTCCAACACCTCCTTTTATATACCAAGAAACAAACAAATGTATCATGTTTATAACACAACTTCATTCTAGGTGTTTTCCTTCGGGACCTCTCATTGTTTACTATGGAATTTTTAGAAGTATGCATAAGGATTTTATCACCTTATTATAATGATTTTATTTATATAATCATATCAGTGGACCCTAAATCCATCTTACCAATGGTGGAAAATGTTTGAACCTTTAAATTTTTCCACCTAACATGAATAATAGAGTACCATATTTACAATGATGTGTTCTAGCCATGTTTTTTCTCCATTTAGCATAGATGGGTGTAATCATCCTAGATGGATCCTTCGGTTATCATACACCCCTTTTCCACTTAACTCAATAGTTGTATGGTTTGAAATATTTTAGTTGTGAATTATTTCTCACCGGTTTTAAGAGAGACACTTTTCTTGTGTTTAGAATAAGTCATTGGTTACTAAGGCTCATTAGCAATCTTAGGCATTATATGTTAAGGATATCAAGGAATGTTGGAATCATCCTTTCCTTTTCAAGAACCATGTCATGGATCCCTTGTCCTTTGTGAGAAGAAGGGGTAGTTTATTTTAATAAGTGTCTACAAGTTTTTCTAGTGTGCTACTCTAGTAACTTATTAGTTGGATCTACCTTTTTGTCTAACTTTCTTCTTCTACCTCACTTGAGTACTCCTATGTGTTATAATATACATTTTGTGTTCATTTAAGATTATTTTGACGTAGGAGAGGTTTAAAATTTCTAAATTTCATTTTTATATATATTGAATGAAATCTCTTGTGTCGATATGATAGAATGGGAAAAGATTGCCTATCACCAAAATGGAAATGTTGTCTAATTGATTGGGTTTTCTAGATCAGGATTAGTGGTTGTGTGTTATGATATTTGGGTATAAATTCAATTTTTAGAACCCATGAGGCCAAGATCATGTTTAGTGTTACCATGAAAATTTAAGGGAATTCTTCTAAATTATATTAAGTACTTCCAATGAATAATCTACATCCTTGTAAAATCTTTTCTTAATATTAGGTTCTTTAAGTAGGTGTGTTTTCTCATATAAAATTGAAGTTCGTGATTGGTAGTTGTTAATCTTGTCTAAAATAACGAACATTGAAGATTAATTTGACCTCAGTAGAATTCTTACCCTTTCCTTTCTTACCATGTGTTGCACCCATGTGTGGCCACGTGGACACCTTATTTACAAAAAATTTCATATTCTTCATGGACCTTATTTTTCATTCATTGGGATTCCAAGGAAATTTTCCTATTTAAAGTTTCGGTGTTAAAAATTGGTTAACCTCATAGATATTTATTTTCCTAAAGGTTTGAATGATATAAATCTTGTTTGGAGGAGGTTAGTATCTATGTCTTATAGTCTTCCCTCTCTTTAAAAATAGTGTTGGAACAAACTTGAGTTCTAAGGGACAAACTCGTGCTTCGAATTAAAGAAAACCCACGAGAAGGCATGGATTTTAGTTATATACTTTGTTTCCCTACCTTTTCCGTTAATTTCGGGAGGAAGTCAAGTCTAAGGGGAGGGAAATGTAGTGCCCACTCCTCTTCGACACTTATTCTGTTATTATCTTACTTGTTAGCTACTTAGAGACGTGGATATTATTCAAGATAGTGTGTGTTTAGACTATATGGAAATTTGATTATTATTGATATTTTACTCTTATTGTAGATTATACGGATCGCTAGCTGATTATGGTGGATATTGAGCACATGTGATTTTAGTGTTTCTTTACTTTATACTTGACATCCTAGATTTATAATAGCATTACAATTATGTTTAGATGCATCATCTAACCATGTGTACATTGATATTATGGTTTATTAATTTTGTGATGATATTAGGTGATCGCGTGTGTATGAATTTCATGATTGTTGTAAAATAGAAAGGTCATTATTGATAATTGTAAATGATTGACTTATGTTCAAGTATGTAACCATGACAAGGATATAGCTATGATATTTGATGATGATTATATGATGGATTATTTATATGTGTTTTATTTCCATGACGAATTGATGTGGCCTTGAGGAAGGTGGTATTATTTTGTATTTTCAGGAAATCAAATCACACAAAATAAGGAGGGACTAGGAAGGCCAACGATGAAGGAATACCATATCTTCACAAAATGGTCACGTTGCAAGTTGTCATGTTTGTGTTTGTGTTTTTTCATCTTTTTGAAGGTCTCCATGGGGGAGCACCTTACTTGTGACCATGGGTAGGTATGTGTTGTGTTTCTAAGCTAAGTGTCTTATGGTTATGTTATTTATTTTACTATGGATATTGTGATCTTAAATAAAGTCTAATGTACCCTTATAACCCTTATGATTCGATGTTGTCAATGTACCCCCTTATTACCTATGTAAATTTTTATTATGTGTAAATGTATTAATGTGGTGAATGGGGAGCAGTGTGTATGTAGTGAATTTTATTATGTGCAAATGTTTCACCTTATATTTCTTATCTTTATTTTTGTGCCTTGGCTTGATTAGATTAATTTTTAAGGGTTAATGATAATGAGATGACGTGGATTTTTGTAGGGTATAGATTCCTTGGAATATACTTTATTCCTCTCATCTCCTTTATTTTAATTTTTAACTTGACATTGGTATGTGTGCCATTTCTAAACCCAATCTAATATTTGGGCTTTGAGCCCAATTTTTAAGGCTTGTGGGACAAGTTTTACTTGTCCCACACTCTTTAATCTCTTTCCCTAACATTACCTAAGACCCGAGGGTCATATTTAGCTTGTAATGATGATAAATTGTGAGAAAAGAGGAAATTATTGGTCTCATGTTATGATCCTCTAAAGTTCAACTTCAAAATGTGAAAAAGTGATCTTATGTGCAAACTTGTTGAAGGCATCTCCTCACCTACCTCTTTTTGATGATTTTGTTTGTGTGGGAAATTGGGATTTGGATTTGATAGCGATGAAGTCGCATCCTACATGGAGCCACATCACCTCTCCCACCTTCTTGTGGTTTTTGAGATTACTTAAATTGACTTGGCTTTTGAGATTTGGAGAGTACTTACTTGGGAGTTACATATTTTTGTGAAGGAGCTTGATGTTTGGATTACTTTGAAAGAGAAGTTTCCACAAATGGAAAGGTAGGATCTTGATCTCGTGTTCCTTTTTTTTTTCGGGATGTCAATTGTTGAATGTATGTGTGTATTTTTCTTGGGTTAGGTAGTAGTGTACTTAAGTATTGTGTAGGGAGATTGATAATGGGATCCATGAGGGAGGGATAAGGGATATGTGAATTTTGAGGGATTTTTGGGAAGGGCATTTCACCTTGTAGAGGGATATATGAAAATTCTTAGTTACGTTTATACATTTTACTTCGGGAAGTGAAAAGAGTTTTAGGGAGGGATAAGAGTTTTGTGTATGATGGTGTTTTGGAGGTTTCAAGGTGGACACTTAACCCACTTGGGAGGTATAAGGGGTTTCCCATGTTTCTTCTCTCCTTTTTCTCTAGTTTGAGCTTATGTTATTATTGGAAATTTGGTTGATTCCTCAAGTTTTGTATGCATTGTGTTGTAGACTTGTTTAATTTTTATGTATGGAAGCCATTGTTGTAGCTGCCTTGGTTGTGAACTTGTTTCATTGGTTCTTGGTTGGATCTTAGAGGTCAATGAAGGGGATTGCTTCACCCCTTAATTGAATTTATGGTTGGGTGGAGAGTGTTTCCTAGCTCCCTGCCCTTGTGTGTGTTTTTGAAGGTGAAAGGAAGGAGTTACAGGTTCTATTTATGTTTTAGAGTTGTAGGAAATATTTTTAAAGATAAAAATAAAATAAATAAATGACATGTTGTCTCCACCATTTTGGTGGAGGGCTTGTAGTAACTTGCATTTTAAATTGTAACTCTGAGTTGTAATAAAATTTAAAGTGCATTTGTTATAATTGAAAATCTGAGTGTTGGAAAGAGTTTGGAAAGGTTATATTTTATGCCACGATAAAGGAAGATTTCTGTGTGAACCTATATCTCTTGAAAGTTGAAAAAATTGGTAATTTTTCCTCATGTATTCCACCTATAATCTGATTGAGAAATCTGCACTTTATTCTTTTGGAAATGCATGTAACATGTTGAAAATTTGTTCCATATGAAGTTTTGCAAGTAAAATGAAACTCTGTGTTAAATTTGAACCTATGTATATGTTTAATTTTCCTTTTTCCTTATTGGTAAAGATGTACAAATTTTGGTTGAATGGATTTCTATGGAATTTATTTTATTTTGAATCTGAAATTAATGCTATCATTAAGAATAAGGAAATATATGTGTTGTTTATTTTACTATTGCATATCTTTCTTGTGAGGAAGTATTCATCTGTTCAACTCAATAAATTTGCTTTCCTACTTCCTGTATATGTATCTGGAATTAATCCAACTTTTAGGAAATTGCAAACTTAGGCTATAAACCAGCTTACATCTGCAATCCTTTGTGAAAATGTTAAAACCATAATCATTTATATCTGCAAAAATATTGTTCCTGTAAACACTTGTGAAAAGATATGAATCTATATACAGTTAAACCAAATAGATATAAATCTATATACTATATATATATATATAAGTTATATATAAATATAGACTTAAAGTGTATATATATATACTAAATATACATACATACATACATACATATATATACTTACAAGATGATATAGCATCATTTTGAACAAATGAATAGTTTTATAAACCTATGGATACACACACACACACATATATTTTCTAAAGAATTTGATATGTAAAAAATACAAAAATTATAATAATGAAAGATAAAACCCTCAGGAATGTACAACAATTTAAAAATGCTACAAAAATTTATAGCTAGATTTGACATCTCGTATGGCCATCATTTTGTTTTGTTTTAGGTCTTCCATGATGGTCATTTAACCGTCGAATTTAACATAGTAAACATTTTTGGTTTTTTTTTTAGAATGAATTTTAGGCACAAATTTGGAATTTTTAAGCCTAAAATAACTATCAAATATTTCAAGATAATGGAGTATTTTAATCCAAAACATGTGTGTGTGCGTGTGTGCTGCGCGCATGTGCATGTGCGTGTGCATGTGCATGTGTGTGTGCGTGTGCGTGTGTGTGCGTGTGTGTGTGTTTTGTGTAACTAACTATATACAAATATAACATATTTTCAAGTATCCGAGTATGTAAATCAGAAATAAATAAAAGTATCTATGTGTATATCTACACATACATGTGTGTATACACACACACACGATATATATATATATATATATTAGATAATAAAATAAAAACATTGAAATCATTTAATATACAAATATATTTCTCAAAGTGCCTAATCTGAGAAGATAAAATGTGCATAACAAGTAAAATAAAGCTATAGATTTATTTTAAAAATGGAAGAATCATGGGATATATTAGAACGGACTAAGAAATTAGTGAGGAGAACGAGAAATTGATTTCAAAAGAAGAGAACCCTGATCATCCAATCACAAGGAATTCCCCCAAGTCAAAAGCAAGCCTCCCATCAGTAATCTTCAAAATTCATAGAGGTGACTTCAAGTTATAAAAACTCCAGAGCAAGTTCAAAAGGAATGCCATAGAATTGGAAGATTCTCCTCACAAGAAGATGCCAAAGAAACTTAGGGTAAAAGAAGGCTCATTTGCATCACTGTGAGAGGAATATTTGATTGTAGAAATGTAGGAAGAAAATCTAGTAGAAACAAAAGTGGATGAAGAACACATGGTTCAAGATCCAGTCTTCAAGCCACCACAGGAGGTTTCACCTCTTGTTAACACCCATACCTCTCTCATTTAGGATTTGCCTCTTCCTTCAGAACAAGGAACTATTGGTGCACCTATCATTGAGCCTGAATCTGATGAGATGTTTCCTTAGATGCAAGAAACAATTGTCCCTAACACCCGCACTATGCAGCAAGTGGAAGCCTTTGAACTATCAACCATTGTCACATTGGCCAAAGAAAAATATCAATAAAGCTCATATACAGCCCCATGGTTCTATAGTAGGGAAATGGGTAATCAATACATCGAAGTAGCTTAGCCCAAGGTAATCAAGCTAATGGATGAGGTAACACTATTTGACTATGAACTCGGCATAGTTCAACTAGGACTGACAACTCATGAAGGGTATTTTCACATGTATCAAAAATCTTCTCGCTCACATGATGGCAAGGAATAAAAAAATATTGATGAACTAAAAGAGCATGTTCAAACTCTGTCATTATATGTGTAAAATCTAGTTGATCCTAATTTGATGACATTTCCAACTTTGGAATTTGTGGCCATCAATAGCTTCAATCCATAATCCTTCAAGAGGATACATGAGTTTACAACACGAGGGCGAGCGAATAATGAATGGATTAACTCAATTTCTAAAAAGGGAAGTCAGTGCTCCAAGAAGTGGTCAAACTCTTTGCTTACATGTGTGCAATAGTAAATAATACACAGAAACTCATGGAGGACTTGGAGAAAGAAAAGGACTATTGGGAACCTTTGGACCCAATAGTAGATGAAATGAGAAGCACTCATCACCAGGAGTTGATCGACATGAAGATATTTGAAACTCCCTCAGAGAACTTATCATGTGTATGGGTGAGGGCCTTGGAAATCAAGTTTGAGGAAATCAATCGAGTCATCACAGAGCTGGAGGAAAAGAGGAACATGCATACAAATTGCAGGATAGTGTAAATCGGAAAACTCAAAAACTTGGAGTACCTACAATGGGTGAGGATACAACTACTAATGAGTTGATTGGTCCATTTGAATAATATGTCAAGAAAGAGGTAGGAAACCCATTTTCCTTCACTAAGGATACCCTCAACTTCCTCTCATAGATTTGGGCCTCTATTACACTTATCGCAGAGAAACATTCATCATGGTTCAGGAAGTGTAAAGACATCAACAGTTTGGCTGATGGATGGATAGATACCTTGGGTTACATTTTCATTCCTCATGCCGACAAAGTGGAACCTAAAACATCTCAATTCAACAAAGATCTTGGAGGAACAGATGCCTTCTCAGGAGCACGAAGTGTAAACCAATTAGGGAGCGAGATCAAATTCACTCGCAGTGGCTCATTCTTCTGCATAATTCTTCTTCTTTCTCTCTTCTTCTTCTTCCTCTTCTTTACTCTCTCTTCTCTTCTCACCCAACACTCTCTCTCATCAATGTTATATTTTTGCATTGAGGTTTTCACTTCTTAATAGAACTTTTACTAACTTTAGAAACATAATGTAAACTTTAAGTTTCCTTGACTTTATAAAAGGGACTTAAATATTTAAGTGGAATATGAATAGTCTAAAGTCAAATTATAGTATATGAAAATTCATCGGAAGATGAAGATTTTCCTTGTCTTCTATAAATGGTAACAATCTCCTCATTTGGGCTTCTTCTCATAAAACTTCTTATACTTCTTAGATATTGGAGCTTTTTTTTTTGCTAAATTCATGACAGAGATATCCTTGTGAAGAGAGAAAAGAGATAGCATATTTCTTCCTTTTTCCTTACTCAAAATTGTCTTCTATTTCTATGTTATGTACAATTTCTTCTTGAGCTTGAATAAAGGAAGAAGGAATTTTAGCTTTCTTTGACTAAGGAGTTTAGTGGCACTTTGTGCTCATTAAATAGTTTTTGGTCTTGTTTTTATTATTATAGATTTGATTTCTTCTAAATTCAAGTGCATGTAATGAAATTTATCACTGGTGGATGCAAGTCTCTAATTTTCTACTTGCAACATTAGTTTCTCTTTTCTAACTTTCTCACTCCCTTTCCCGCTTTCCTATAAAATTATGCTTTTACAAATATATGCAAGATTTTGCCGCAAGGTCAGTGGAGTTCCCCTATTGGATCCCCGTCCAAAAGGCCACTAGGATAAAACTCATTTTTACTCGTGCATACACATACGTCACCGCTTTGGTTAAGTAGAGGGGCTTAGAATCCTAGAGCATTAGCAAGATAACCTCCAATTTGTCCTTGAAAATGTTTCTTTCCAACAATTCTTATTTATGCTTAAATCCATATATATCTTGTTTATTTTCTATCTTTCAAACTAATATGACTAGCACACGTGCCTTGTGCAATTCTTATACTTGTTGCTAAGACATTTATATATCATATAATTTTCATCACATTTTGTTACACTTTCTTCTCATACTTGTTTTCTAGTTGTGTGTATGTGTATACCTTATATCTTCCATTATTGTGGCCTAACGAACTTGATTGTCTTGTGACACCATGGGTGTCCTATGTTTCTAATTTAACACCTTATATTTGGTTATGTATCTCTAATTTATAGGCTCGTGTGAATATATTGTCTTCCAACACTATGGGTGTTCTATGTTTTTAAGAATTATCACCTTTTATGTGACACTATTTTCCATGCTTTCACTTATTTCTACATCCTATGCATTTGTATTTCTACTAAGACACCATCTAATATTACTAATACTATGGTATTTATTCATTAAAACTATTCTTGTTATCATTTTTTTGTTTTTTTGTTATTGTTTCATGTCATGATTTCTAACAGACCCTTTTGTAGGTGCAATTTCTTCTTAGTTGTCACCACATTAGTTTTACTGTGGTTATCTACATCTCATACATGGCTAAATATTTTCATTTGATCCACGAGCTCAAATTATTCATTACCAAAACCTCAAAAATTAGGGAAAACATCTTGGCTTTATAATACACTTCCAATAGGTACAAGGACTTTTACGAGCATAAACACAAGCAAAGACAGGAAAATATTACTCATAATTGGATTGAAACCTATCATATGGTATTTCCCAGGGGTAATCTATCTAAATTTATTAGCATTTTCATATCTATCATCATTATTACAAAAATTTTATAGAATTTCATATTTGGATGGACTTATTTTGGGAAAGTTTCATGGTGCATAAAGTATATCATTCTCTCCTTCTCCATGGTACTTAGTTTCAAATCTAGTTCCAGATGCATTGGGGTCATGGATATCTTTTTCGTACTCATATTTTGGCATGCAATTATTTCTCTTTTACGTTGTTTGTCTAAGTTAAAAAATTGGGCTTATATCTGTCTATAGTGGTATTTTCATGGGGATATGGAAAGTAGTGAGTAAGCTAAGTTCTTCATGGGAAAGATTTTATATCCTCTTTATAATTAAGGGAATATATCGGAGTTGCTAAATGGATTTGAAATGTGGTCTTCCTTCTTGGAAGGGGTTATTCAAATCCTTGTTCTAGTTTTTCTCTATGGAAATCATGTGTTGGGTTGGTAAACCTAGCACATAAACCCCTCCTCAACACAATTATGGATTAGTCACCCTCTGTTATTCATGAGATTTTTGAAAATTCCTAGCATAATAACGGAAGCACATTCCCTCTATAACACAAATAGATGTACTCATTCTATATTTTACATCTCTTTTGGAATATTTTTTTGTAGTCTAATTTATTTTATTTGCATTATAATTTTTGATAAAATTTATGTTCCTATCTTTGGATCTGAATACACTCTATGTTGTAGGATTTTTTTTTGTGCTAGCACAAACACAAAAGGATATAAAAAAAACAAAGTGTGTCTACACACTTAGGTGCATTTTCCTTTAATCATACAATTTTCATTTCATTCTTAAAGGAGGGAAATTTAGGAGCTCAAATTTTTCAATGTATCCTTTAAAATGAGATGTCTTGATATTGTGCACTTAAATGAACAAATACATTGTCCACACATTTGTTTAGCACAACATGATATCTCTTCATCTAATTTTATATCTTTCAACACATTTTTGTCATATATTCCTAAGGTTTTATAACATAAAATGCATCTAAATAAATCCATCCTTTGACCCTAAATGCTAAACTCTAATTTTTCCCTTCAGTCAAAACCACCGGAGTTGCATGGTTTGTTTATCAAAATTTACAACCTAACCCTTCGGTATAGTTATGGAATGAAACATCATGAAATGATAATTTCAATTAAATAATCTTCATATGGACTTATATTCCCTCTCGCCCAACCTTTCATGACATACTAACCATCATAAGTCTATATAAGCAAGTAAATCATACCTCATTTAAGGTCCTGACACTTTATGTTCTCCTCATGTTAAATATAACACTAAAGGTACCTACTACTCCTTAAAAAATTAATTAACTCATTCAAATCCATTAGGGAAATAACATGTATAAGTGTGGAGTCTTGACTCAGGTCCATGAGTGTCCATCTTCTCTCCACAAGAAAGAAAGGTTACCCTTCTTATGTATTTGAGCAATTGTGAAATTGTGAAAGAATATTTTCCACAATATAATTGCACTATGTAATATATCACATGTTTGGATAATCACCTACGCTTTGAGCCCTCTTTGGAGTACTCGGTGACATTGGCATTGCATTAGGGTGCGCACACCCGACCTAACTTTTTATTTCAAGATCTCCATATCGCACTATGAGGGTTTAAGAGTTTGAACATAGTTTATATAACCATTTTGAAGGAGAGTGTAGAAGGCTGAAATACAATGACATTCATTTCTTGGGAAGTGAAGAACTCAATAAGTTGTAGGGCCAAGACCTTATAGTAGGTTTAGAACCATCTAGAAAATCTTGACCTCTTTATACATGGTTTTGACCGAATCTAGTCTTAGGTGATAGTTCATGCAATGAAGAATTTTTAGTTCCATATAATCCCATCCCTACATCTATATCACTTTCAGATTTTCATATCCACATAGAATCATCTAAGTTAAATCTCTACTCAGTTTTGATAGTTGTTAGGTGAATAGTCTCTTTGTAAAATAGTTATTTTGATTTAGGAACGTAATATTTCGAGTTAATAAAATCATAATATCCACCTTTTACATTATTTCATCCTTTTATTTGTATGTTAATTAGAAACACACTCAATTTTAAAAGGGAATTAAAAGGAATTAAGTAAAAATTGACATCAATTTCTTATTTTATCTATGACATGACATTATGTTTTGCAATTGTTCCCCATTAGCAACCATTATAAGTATTTTCTCCATATTCTTATAAACTCCTAGCAATAACATGATTTTAGTGTTGAAACTTAGTCTATCAAAATGTTACCATTTACAAATAATCCTTGACATGATTTTCTTGAAGCTAAAGATAAAGAATAATATTTTGTATGATTTAGATGTCACCTAATTATTTGTTGACTACTTTTGATCCTCTTGATTTTTATTTTCCCCAGTGTAATCATTAGTTGACAATATTTCTATCATGATATAGCGCATCAATTTCCCTCATTATAAAACACAACACAATTTATCATAGACTTCTTTTCAAAAGCTATTCTTTTTGTGTCATGTAGAATTGTAGTGCCGTCATTTTTTTTCCTTGTAGAATAATACAATAGAATTTTTAAAAATATCCAAAGGCGCTGACCATGCTGGACCCCAAATTAAAGTTGGTAACTTAGCAGTAATTCATAGTTCAGGAAGGACAAAAGTGGAGTGTGGGCAACCTAAAACAACCTTGCAGACCTGTCACCCTACTTGGATCTGTGTGGTCAAAAAGTACGCAGTCATTTTACTATTTTTACTAACTCTCGAGAAGTTTAATGAATGATATATTCGCATTAAGGAAGCTTCACCCATGAGGAGACTCTACCAAAATTATCTTGGCCACCATGGTTTCTTCTATTGTGCTCGAGTTCTAAAAATATTTTCAACCCTTTCCTCTCTAACGCCATGGGTTTGGATCTCGAGTTGGGTCTTGTGCAATAGAGATCTCGTGTTAGAAGCCAAACTCTTCTCTTTAACTCAGTGTGGTTGCAGGTTCAATATATTTATGTTTGCATCTGGTGAATATCTTTTTTAAATTGGTTTATGATTTTTTGAGCACGAGTCCTGTTGTAGCAACTCTCCATTCTTTGCATTGACTCGTTGTTGTTCTATTATAACTCAACCGTGTTAAGTGTGATCAAGTTGGGTTTTTGAGCCATCTCGACACTTCATTGGGTTAGAGAACATGTGTTTATTTTAGAGCTCGGTTGGATTATTAATAGCTCACCATGTGATTGTGCCCTTGCACTATGAATTGTTACCCTTGTTGTGTTGTGCTCATTATGGGGAAAGTATAAGATGGTGATGGAAAGCCTCTACTAGAAAAGGCTTCTTGATACGCCTCTTGCATAATCATTGAATTAAATGTAATTGTTTATTTCACTGTTGTTTCTAAAGGTTGCTCATAGTTTTGTTAGATGTTGTAGTTGTAAGTGCTCTAGTAGGTATGTATGAAAATGTGGAAGCATGCGCTTGGCATGTGAACTGTTCGACTAAATTTCTGAAATGTGGCAGTATGGACTGTAATGATAATAAGATATGTACAAAATGGGTTTTTGAAAAGGCATTGGAACCTTTCAGGAAAATGTAAAGCTAGGCTTCATGGCCTTTGTCAGCATCCTCCACCCTATGCCAAAATGGAGGATTTAGAACAGGGAATGGACATCCATCAAGCATAATTCTTTTTCCAAGCTTTTCCCCTACTGCTAGAAACGTCCGCAGAAACAGTATCCACCTTTGTCTTCAATTTTCTGATACCAAAAACAAAATGTAGTTAATCACAATGCACGAAATTCTTTTTCTCTTAATCGACAACTTATTCAATTGTCCAATGTAGCAACACCCTCCAACCTGTTTCGTGCATAGACTATCCTTCCCAGGATCAAAACGAAGGCAAATTGGGTCTCCTAAATAACAACTCACTGGAACACTTAGCCATTACTTATGCTAGGACTGGCGCACCTTGCTATGGAAATAATAATAATAATAATAATTCAGTAAATGCTATAACTGGGTCTTTTCCCTCACGTCAAGGCGTGGATCACAATGGTAACCCACTTAGATTTTGAAAGAGGAGGTCTTGGAACAAAAATGGAGTATTCATAAAAGGCGTCCAAAGAAATGTCATCTCATGGAATGCCATGGTTGCGGGATCTACGCAAATGGGTTGAGAATAGGGTCGTAAATGTAATGCCCGTTCATTGTTGCTCCTGGCAGGCGGCCTGTCCCAAAGCATGGGGCTCCAAAAATAAGATAAAATAAAAATTTTATGCTATGGTAGCTGGCAGTGGGTGGAAATTTATGTTCTGTCCTTGCGTGAGGGAGATGGGAGTCGGTGGAGTCCCATTTTTCCTCACCTGGATCTCATTTGGATCCTCATTCAATGCGTATGGTTGGGAGGCGCGTTTTTCTTGAGCTGCAGGCATTGATGGAGGGAGAAAAACGCGTTTGAGTGTCTCTTTGTCCCTTTTTCGCAGTTCTGTTCCTGTTACCTGCTTCACGAACTTTCTTCTTTCTTTTGCTTTCTCCCCCTCTGCATATGGGCATTTTCTTCTCCCTCCCGGCACGTTTTTCTCTGCCCTTGGTGGCTGCGTGAGTCTGGTTTGACGTGGGTGTAGATGAAGCTACAAGATAGTGTAGCAGGTGTGTTACCTCCTGGGCGCGTCCTTGGGTGCTGCGAGGTGTGTTCTTCTTTGGGGATCTACAAAGAACAACCTATGACAAAAGAATAAGCCGGCAAAGGGGCGTGTTGCAGTATAGTCGAAGCCTTTGTAAGCGCCTCCACCAAGCAGGTTGTCCAACTATGTTGCTGTCTGTTCAGTATCGACTGCATCCTCAAATCCAAGATTCTCCTTCAAGATAGTTTATCAAAATCGACTGTGATAGTGAGAGAGTTACCAGGAGATCTATGCAATGTTGGAGAAAATGTCTGGGGAGATGAAGGTAGCAGGATATTTTTTCGACTCAGATCATGTACTGAGTTTTGTTTCTTCATAATCATTCTTTGTGGCAGTGAGGGTGTTTCCAGCAGACCTAATGAAATTTATTTACAAAGATTCTCTATTGAGATCTTACTTGTTGTATGATGTAACTCGTGGAAGAGAACCTCATAGAGGCCGATCTGTTTCATATCAGAATATTCATGAAAAACAATTTGCTTGCTATTATATGAGTTTCTTCAACGAGTCACTAAGTTGGCAGGCATAAAGGTTTCTGTTGGAATTATCACACCTTATAAGCTACAGCTGAAATGTTTGCACCGAGAGGTTGATGCTGTCCCCAAATCTGATGAAGGAAAAGGTTTGTGTATCAATACGGCGGATGCCTTTCGTAACCAAGAGCGATGTAATCATTATGTCTCGTGTCCGAGCTTCAAACCATGGTTGGTGTTTAGCTTTCCAAAGTGCTCTCGGGACCGAGTGGTAAGCGATTCGACTCTCACCCCCAAAGCAGTTTGCATGGAAGCAATCTAGTGTTTGGACAGCCACCTATCGCATCCTTCTAGTCGTGCCCTCAAAAGGGAATCCCGGTGTGGTGTATTGCAAGAAAAGACCAATGAAACAGAGGATTAAGCGAAGGGTGTGTGGTGGCAAGCAGTCCTTCTTTGGATGTACACGACTGGTGGATGCGTTAAAACAGGCAAGATAGACTAACCATATACATAATATGCTAGTATCTAATAACCTCTTGAAATGAAACTTTTTCTTTCTAGAAATTGGTTTAAATCTGTGATTTTGTGGATTTGCATTCAGTACATGGTTAACAGTTTGTTACTTCTGGATTTGCCTCTGTTGGTTGTTCTTGTTGACGTGATCAACCCATTTATATATATAAAACAAACAAAGGTTCTCAGTGTATGCTTTGATTGATCATATGAAATATATATATATATATATAATTTTAAAGTTACTTCCTTCTGCAAAAATGTCGTTGTTTCTTTTGTGAACTCAAGTATGTAATCGCCTTCTAACGTTGCACCATTGACTAGTATTGGTTTCTGTTATGTTGTTGCCCTAGAGGAAAACATTCGCTTAAATTATTATTTTTTTAATGATAAGCGTGATTATGTGCTTCGTGTATTGTGCAAATTATTAGGGCTTTTGAAATTAGAAGTTCAATATATATGCTTGTTAAGAAGGAAGTTTTGGGCCGAAAATATGTCCTGGGTTGATAGAAGGGCATAAATTATTGATAGAACCCCATTTTGATTCTACTCTTTCTATGAGTAAAATTTGATAAAATTAATGACCTTTATGGTGTTAAGATATGGTATGTTGATGATTCCTTGTGTGATCGATTTAATCATGTATAGACATAATGCCTTGATGGAGTAAGGTAATATCTTTCACGGTTCGTGAAAGTTAAGGTTTTCATCAACTGCTTAAGGTAACATGAAGTTCCTTAATTTAGTCAAACTTGTTTTGTACTTCCTTCTTGATGAGTGACCTTTCATTGCAAATTTAGAATGATTGTGATGGAAGGTCGTGAATATATTTTGTTGTCAAAAAGGGAAAAGAAGCTATGGAATAGTTTGTTTATGTGTCGAACGTAATAATTGTAATTACATCGTTATAGAAGTTCGTTATTGGAGGATATCTATCTTCAATGGTATATTATGTGTTTAATCACTGTATAGGTTACCATAAACTTAGTGATGAGATGTAAATTAAGGAGAGTTGAGAGACCTTTTCCTTTGTATACATCGTTTATGATATTAGGAAGTGAGTTGATGTCGGAAAATTTCAACCAAGTCTAGATTCATGGCTATGTTCCTCTAAAACGGGAGGATTATAAATCTAAGGTATTATGAAAATTGCAAGGATGTGTTTAGAATGCTAGATTGCCTACTCAACTTGGGTATTAATGAGGCTTGTTGCTATTCCGGCCCTAGTTATGTTCGTGAGGGTAGGCATTAGACAATGCCTATTCTCGGACATTCTTATCTTCATTTCCACTCATCCTTTTAGCTATGAAGTCACTTATTACCTAAGATATAATGGTTGTGGGTTGAATATAAGATTTTCACCCTTTAAACCTTTTTGATTACATGATGGAACTTTGTTATTACCCTCGTTGTTCGTTTCTAGCCTATTAGGCCTATGGCCCTACGAAACGATTCCAAAACTATATTCTTTTTGGCAGCTAAGATCGGGTCTAGTTTCTATCTTTTGACTTCACCTTGAGAATGTGGATTGATGGGTTACACTTTAGATTTCAATCACGTAATCTACGAGATTACATGATTGAAATCCTAATACTCTCAACTCTTGTGTCTAATCATTCAAATTTCATAGTCTTGCGTATTTGGTTGTCAAACTTTTGTAGTTTTCGAGGTAGTTTTCATAACTAAAATTTATGGATTTCTTCTTAGTTGATATGTTGAAAATTATATCTTGTTCCAAAAGGTTGTTAGAGGTTAGAACTTTGATCCATTTCTTGAAATAGAATGCTTCTTTCATGGTTTTATTAGCTAGTAGCTTATTGTTGCTATGTATAGTCTTATCTTGCTCAGTTCTCGCGAACTGACTCAGGTTATTAATTGTTGCAGATGGCTTACGTGGTTAGATGATGGAAAGACTTGTAGATTATTGCATCAATATTGGTTATGATGTTCCTTTGTACGAATGTGTATTATGTTATAAAATTTGGAAAGGGCCTTTGGACATTTTAGAAGAAGGGTCAGTGCCTAGTAAATGTATTGTAGAGTATTGTTGTTGTAGAATCATTGAATCTTTGGCTTGTTTGGTTATCATGTGAAAGATGAAATTTGATTACCGCTTGGTTATGGGATATTCTAGTGAATTTTAACCCTTAGTATAGTAGCGGGGCATGTCCCATGTTAATACTCTCTTGCTCTCTAGTCATGGTTCAATAGAGATGGTATGTCCCTTTGATTTGTGCATCATGTTGGAATGAATTGATATAACCTTGTTTTGTTTCCTTAAAAGTACTTGTTAAACTTTGCTCTTGAGTTAAAATGTTGAGTTGTAAATCCTCCTAAGGCATAGTAGCAATGAGTTTGTAAGCACTATAAAGTGAACTGGATAGTCCTTATAAAAGTAAAACTAAAATTTATATATATGAATATATTAATGTAGATGTGATCTACTTGATAACCTTTGAGACCTGGAACAATCAAGAGGAAACTATCTTTTGTAACGAAATATGATAACTTATTATTATTATTTTTTTATTCGAGCCAAGCTAATAAACATTATCCTTTTATGGTGAAATCTTAAATGACCTCATGGTGAAAGCAATGGTTAGATTTTAGAAGATGATAGGATTTAATAAGTAGGAGGGAAATCGATTAATTAAACCTTAAATCTCTCTCTATCGTTTGGAATGTTTTCCTTTGTCAAACTTAATTAAGTAAAGTCTAGATGGAACATTTAACCAATCTTGATAAACCCTTAACCTCAATAAAAGACGGATAGTAAACCATGTGACCCTGAAGCTAAATTCTGTTGTCCTGTTCTGTTAACCCATGCCTTAATTCATGGTGATATTTCTTAAGCAAGGTCAAAATTTGATCCTTAAACAAGAAGGTTATTGTTATGAACCCTAAGCGGTACTTCCCTCAATCGGAACTTATGCCTTCACCTGTGCAACAGAGGTGTGGAACATGTGTTAGTGGCTTGAATAAGATTAATTAACCTTGTAAGAAATGGAAAATGTTCTAAAATCAAATGAATAAGAAAGATTTGGACATCAAATTGATGATCCCAGTTTAGAAAGCTTGGCCTTAAGCTATTTAGTCAACCGTTGAAAAGAAAGAAGTTCTCCCTTGTGAAAAGAATTGTGTGAATCATTACATGAAATTTTATAAGAACGTAAGTTAAGAATTAAGAGACACTTTAGTAAACAAGAAAATTTAACAAGAAATTCTCATGGGATGCCCTAGCTGTGAGTGTGTCATGTGGATTGGACTTCCATGTTGTCTTGTCAAAAGAAGAGTACATTGTCCTTGATAGGTGTGAATGTTTCCGTGCTGACCTTGTGGTCTCCCCGTAACAAGTGGTTCCTAGTGTTGGTTGTAACCTTGTGACGACATGTTGTGTCGTGTTGTGTCAAAGCAAGTCAAAAAAAAAAAAGTTATCCTGTATTTCACTGTGTTGTCCTTGTGTTGGTATTTTTGGTGTGTTACACTTTGGTATCAGAGCATAGGTCCATGCTCTCGAACCTATGGGCTGGGTTGGTGTTATATGATGATGTTACATGGTGGTGGTGGTGTTACATGATGATACCGCATGATGATGATGATGTTGCATGATGGTGGATATTGGAAGAGTAATGTGCTTTAAACGTGATGTGATTATTTTCGTAATTGTGATATTGTGAACGATGTGATGTGTATGTCACTTAGTGCGTGTTTGTTATCATGTTGATATGTTGGGGATGGCATTATTCTCCTCCTTCTTGTGGATTCTATGAAGAGTTCACGTGTGAATTATTGCGTGTGACATGTGAAAAGAATTATAAAGTGGATGACATAGTGTTGGAACATTGTGACATATTGTGATATGTAAGCGTATCTATGTGTTGTATGACTAGATTGATGTTAAAAGAAATGAGTTGTATCTTGATGTTTTTACCATGTTCAAGAAATGTGTGTACCACCTTGCTATGTTGCAATGGATGTTATGTTGTGATGTACTATGTTCATTGTATGTATGGTATGCAAATAGGTAATGCTTCATGTTGTGATTTTGGGTCATACGGTGAGTGTATGAACCCTATTGTATGGTGATTGCGCTTTGGGTGTAGAATGTGGTAAAGTGATGTATTACGCCTTTGGATGTATGACTGTGATCTACCTCAGATACATACCATACGTGAGACGTTATGGTAGCTATTGTGTGTACCACCATGGTGTTAGTGATGTTGTTACATGTTATGTTGTGAACCTTACGCTAACCGATCCCGAGGGAAATTGGTAGAAGTGTATGTTGAGAGTGAGGAATGGTGTACCATGGGTCAATAACTCGAGTCAAAACTCGCTTTAGTAGATAACCCGTGATTCTTTCCTCTCTCCCTATGTGTGGTTGCATGTATGCAACCTTAGTGTATCTATGACTATGTTTAGCCTTGTCGAAGTGGTGGTGGGATGATTCGGATGGAGGTGATGATAGTTGTATTATTGATATGTATTTTACGAGCCGAGGCTCGATGTTCCGAGTGCTAAGAACTCGTTGAGTACCCCTTTGGTGGCTAGATAAGGCCACACAAGCTTATCGTAATGTGACATTATTATAAGTTGATTTTATTCGTAATTTGCTTTTACCTTATTTTGTAAGGACCAAAGTAGTTTTTCTTGATTGCAATGCTTTACAATTTTGGGCATTTCCTTAATTTGTGGCACTAACATGGGGATTTTGATACTAACGATGGCTATTTGGCCATTTATTTAGCTTGATTTGGGGTCTTCTTTTTAATTTGAAATTTTTATCACCTTGCCCAAGGCTTGTACTTTGCCACTTGGCACTTTGATTGGATTGTAGTGCTGGTTCTATTGTCATGATGTGCGGAATAGGGTCATGGGATGCACCATGGAATGGTTGGACCTATGGACCCGCTTCGTTGATAGGGGGTACACCCTAAGGAGTAGAGATAACTAGCGGGTTGTTGAACCACGCGTTATTATGTCACTTGGGTTAGGAGTGTTCGAACTCTATGTGTCTTGGACCATAGGGTCAACCGGCCTCCTTGAGGGAGGCATAAGAGTTTGAGGGAGGCATAAGAGACTTGAGGGAGGCATAAGAGTTTGAGGGAGGCATATGATATTTGTGTGTATGGTTGATGTTTTGGGATATATCTTGAGTTATTGTGATGTTTGGTAGTGGTCTTTGATGTATGTGTTACTCATGTCAGATGGATATGTGTTGTGATGTTGTGGACATGTCATTGATCCCCTTGTGGACACTATGTACTGTAGCATTTGTTTGGTGTTATGTGAGTTTTTCACTGATGCAAATTGAGGGAATGTCTGGTGGATTGTAGTACTCTTTTGTTTGAGTATTTTGTATGTCAGTCATTGATGTGTGACGAGTACTATGTTATGTGGAGTGTGCCTATTCTATTCTGTATTTGTGTAACCTTTTGTGGTGTAATACAATCTTGAAGTATATACTTGTGTACTTGTGAATCTGTAGGGTCTTGTGAACCTGATAGGGTGTTGTGTTAGCAGCTCATGTTGGGCACCCACAATAAGGAATAAATCAAAACTCTTCAATGATGATATTTTTTTAAAAGAAACTAAAACTAGAAATAATGATAATGGAAAGAGACTAATGAAATGATGAACAAGAAAGAACTGCCAATCTTCACAGAACATTTAAAGTTAAAATTTCTACCAAATGTTCCTAAGGCTACCCTATGGCCGTGCTTTAATCAGCTAAATTTTAAACCTTAGGGTGTAATGTCTCCTCTACCTGTCCTTGGTTGCAAACCATTTCCTTTCCTCTGTGTAATGTCGCATCGAGGACGATGCTTTCTTAAGGGGAGGAGAATGTAATGCCCGTTCATTGTTGCTCCTAGCAGGTGGCCTGTCCCCAAAGCGTGGGGCTCCAAAAATAAGATAAAATAAAAATTTTTTGCTATGGTAGCTGGCAGTGGGTGGAAATTTATGTTCTGTCCTTGCGTGAGGGAGATGGGAGTCGGTGGAGTCCCATTTTTCCTCACCTGGATCTCATTTGGATCCTCATTCAACGCGTATGGTTGGGAGGCACGTTTTTCTTGACCTGCAGGCATTGATGGAGGGAGAAAAACGTGTTTGAGTGTCTCTTTGTCCCTTTTTCGTAGTTCTGTTCCTGTTACCTGCTTCACGAACTTTCTTCTTTCTTTTGCTTTCTCCCCCTCTGCGTATGGGCATTTTTTTCTCCCTCCTGGCACGTTTTTCTCTGCCCTTGGTGGCTGCGTGAGTCTGGTTTGACGTGGGTGTAGATGAAGCTACAAGATAGTGTAGCAGGCGTGTTACCTCCCTGGCGCGTCTTGGGTGCTTTGCGAGGTGTGTTCTTGCTGGGATCTACAAAGAACAACCTATGACAAGATAATTAGCCAGCAACGGGCATGTCAGTGCAGATAGTCAAAGCCTTTGAAGCACCTCCACCAAGCAGTTGTCCAACTATGTTGTTATTTCATTCAAGATCGACCGCATCCTCAAATCCAAGATTCTCCTTCAAGATAGTTTATCAAAATCGATGGTGTGATAGTGAGAGAGAGTTACCGGAGATCTATGCAATGTTGGAGAAAATGTCCGGGGAGATGAAGGTAGCAGGGATATTTTTTCGGAACTCGATCATGTAATCGAGTTTTGTTTCTTCATAATCGCTTTGTGGCGGTGAGGGTGTTTCAGCTGAAGACTCCTAATGAAATTTATTTACAAAGATTCTCTATTGAGATCTTACTTGTTGTATGATGTAACTCATGGAAGAGAACCTCATAGAGGCCGATCTTTTCATATCGTAATATTCATGAAAAACAATTTTCTTGCTATTATATGAGTTTCTTCAATGAGTCACTAAGTTGGTAGGCATAAAGGTTTTATGTTGGAGTTATCACACCTTATAAGCTACAAATGAAATGTTTGCACCGAGAGGTTGATCTTTGTCCCCAAATCGATGAAGGAAAAGGTTTGTGTATCAATACGGCAGATGCCTTTCGTAACCAAGAGTGATGTAATCATTATGTCTCGTGTCCGAGCTTCAAACCATGGTCGGTGTTTAGCTTTCTAGCACAAGTGCTCTCGGACCGAGTGGTAAGCGGTTCGACTCTCACCCCCAAAGCAAAATTTCATGGAAGCAATCTAGTGTTTGGACAGCCACCTATCGCATCCTTCTAGTCATGCCTTCAAAAGGAATCCTGGTGTGGTGTATTGCAAGAAAATACCAATGAAACAGAGGATTAAGCGAAGGGCGTGTGGTCAGAAGCATGCGATCCTCATTGGATGTACACGATGGTGGATGCGTTAAAAAAGGAAAGATAGACTAACCATATACATAATATGCTAGTATCTAATAACCTCTTGAAATGAAACTTTTCTTTCTAGAAATTGGTTTGAATCATGATTTTGTGGATTTGCGTTCATAAATGGTTAACAGTTTGTTACTTCTGGATTTGCCTCTGTTGGTTGTTCTTGTTGACGTGATCAACCCATTTATATATATAAAACAAACAAAGGTTCTCAGTGTATGCTTTGATTGATCATATGAAATATATATATATATATATATATATATATATATATATATATTTTAAAGTTACTTCCTTCTGCAAAAATGTCGTTGTTTCTTTTGTGAACCTGGGTATGTAATCGCCCTAGAATGTTATGAAATACGTCGTTGACTAGTATTGGTTTCCTGTTATGTTGTTGCCCTAGAGGAAAACATACAGTTAAATTATTATTTTTTTATGATAAGCATGATTATGCACTTCGTGTATTGTGCAAATTATTAGGGCTTTTGGAAATTAGAAGTTCTATATATATGCTTGTTAAGAAGGAAGTTTTGGGCTAAAAATATGTCATGGGTTGATGAAGGGCATAAATTATTGGTAGAACCCCATTTTGATTCTACTCTTTCTATGAGTAAAATTTGATAAAATTAATGACCTTTATGGTGTTAAGATATGGTATGTTGATGATTCCTTGTGTGATCGATTTAATCATGTATAGACATAATGCCTTGATGGAGTAAGGTAATATCTTTCACGGTTCGTGAAAGTTAAGGTTTTCATCAATTGCTTAAGGTAACATGAAGTTCCTTAATTTAGTCAAACTTGTTTTGTATTTCCTTCTTGATGAGTGACGTTTCATTGCAAATTTAGAATGATTGTGATGGAAGGTCGTGAATATACTTTGTTGTCAAAAAAAAAAGGAAAAGAAGCTATGGAATAGTTTGTTTATGTGTCGAACGTAATAATTGTAATTACATCGTTATAGAAGTTCGTTATTGGAGGATATCTATCTTCAATGGTATATTATGTGTTTAATCACTACATAGGTTACCATAAACTTAGTGATGAGATGTAAATTAAGGAGAGTTGAGAGACCTTTTCCTTTGTATACATCGTTTATGATATTAGGAAGTGAGTTGATGTCGGAAAATTTCAACCAAGTCTAGATTCATGGCTATGTTCCTCTAAAACGGGAGGATTATAAATCTAAGGTATTATGAAAATTGCAAGGATGTGTTTAGAATGCTAGATTTCCTACTCAACTTGGGTATTAATGAGGCTTGTCGCTATTCCGGCCCTGGTTATGTTCAGTAGGTAGGCTGTTAGACAATGCCTATTCCGGACATTCTTATCGTCATTTCCACTCATCCTTTTAGCTATGAAGTCACTTATTACCTAAGATATAATGGTTGTGGGTTGAATATAAGATTTTCACCCTTTAAACCTTTTTTATTACATGATGGAACTTTGTTATTACCCTCGTTGTTCGTTTCTAGCCTATTAGGCCTATGGCCCTACGGAACGATTCCAAAACTATATTCTTTTTGGCAGCTAAGATTGGGTCTAGTTTTTATCTTTTGACTTCACCTTGAGAATGTGGATTGATGGGTTACACTTTAGATTTCAATCACGTAATCTACGGGATTACATGATTGAAATCCTAATACTCTCAACTCTTGTGTCTAATCATTCAAATTTCATAGTCTTGCGTATTTGGTTGTCAAAATTTTGTAGTTTTCGAGGTAGTTTTCATAACTAAAATTTATGGATTTCTTCTTAGTTGATATGTTGAAAATTATATCTTGTTCCAAAAGGTTGTTAGAGGTTAGAACTTTGATCCATTTCTTGAAATAGAATGCTTCTTTCATGGTTTTATTAGCTAGTAGCTTATTGTTGCTATGTATAGTCTTATCTTGCTCGGCCTTCTCACGAACCGACTCAGTTATTAATTGTTGCAGATGGCTTACGTGGTTAGATGATGGAAAGACTTGTAGATTATTGCATCAATCTTGGTTATGATGTTCCTTTGTACGAATGTGTATTATGTTATAAAATTTGGAAAGGGCCTTTGACATTTTAGAAGAAGGGTCGGTGCAGTAAATGTATTGTAGAGTATTGTTGTTGTAGCATTTGGCTTGTTTGGTTATCATGTGAAAGATGAAATTTGATTACCGCTTGGTTATGGGATATTCTAGTGAATTTTAACCCTTAGTATAGTAGCAGGGGCATGTCCCATGTTAATACTCTCTTGCTCTCTAGTCATGGTTCAATAGAGATGGTATGTCCCTTTGATTTGTGCATCATGTTGGAATGAATTGATATAACCTTTTTTTTGTTTCCGCAAACGAGTAATCTTAAAAACTTTTCTCTTGAGTTAAAATGTTGAGTTATAAATCCTCCTAAGGCAGAGTAGCAATGAGTTTGTAAGCACTATAAAGTGAACTGGATAGTCCTTATAAAAGTAAAACAAAAATTTATATATATGAATATATTAATGTAGATGTGATCTACTTGATAACCTTTGAGACCTGGAACAATCAAGAGGAAACTATCTTTTGTAACGAAATATGATAACTTATTATTATTATTTTTTATTTGAGCCAAGCTAATAAACATTATCCTTTTATGGTGAAATCTTAAATGACCTCATGGTGAAAGCAATGGTTAGATTTTAGAAGATGATAGGATTTAATAAGTAGGAGGGAAATTGATTAATTAAACCTTAAATCTCTCTCTATCGTTTGGAATGTTTTCCTTTGTCAAACTTAATTAAGTAAAGTCTAGATGGAACATTTAACCAATCTTGATAAACCCTTAACCTCAATAAAAGATGGATAGTAAACCATGTGACCCTAGAACTAAATTCTGTTGTCCTGTTCTGTTAACCCATGCCTTAATTCATGGTGATATTTCTTAAGCAAGGTCAAAATTTGATCCTTAAACAAGAAGGTTATTGTTATGAACCCTAAGTGGTACTTCCCTCAATCGGAACTTATGCCTTCACCTATGCAACAGAGGTGTGGAACATGTGTTAGTGGCTTGAATAAGATTAATTAACCTTGTAAGAAATGGAAAATGTTCTAAAATCAAATGAATAAGAAAGTTTTGGACATCAAATTGATGATCCCAGGACTAGAAAGCTTGGCCTTAAGCTATTTAGTCAACCGTTGAAAAGAAAGAAGTTCTCCCTTGTGAAAAGAATTGTGTGAATCATTACATGAAATTTTATAAGAACGTAAGTTAAGAATTAAGAGACACTTTAGTAAACAAGAAAATTTAACAAGAAATTCCTCATGGGATGCCCTAGCTGTGAGTGTGTCATGTGGATTGGACTTCCATGTTGTCTTGTCAAAAGAAGAGTACATTGTCCTTGATAGGTGTGAATGTTTCCGTGCTGACCTTGTGGTCTCCCCCGTAACAAGTGGTTCCTAGTGTTGGTTGTAACCTTGTGACGACATGTTGTGTCGTGTTGTGTCAAAGCAAGTAAAAAAAAAAAAAAAAAAAGTTATCATGTATTTCACTGTGTTGTCCTTATGTTGGTATTTTTGGTGTGTTACATAAAACCATGAAAGGTGCTTCGATATGTCTTCACGGTGTAGCAATAAAATAAGAACAAAATCCTCCTAGTATCGGATATGATACCTTGATCCACTTATTTGGTGAGGATGAGTTGGACATTGCAATCTCGACAACCATTTCAGACCCTGGTAGCTTGTGCATGTTGTGCTTGTTCAGAGCCACTTTGGCCGATTCATTGTCCCTTAGGCATGGTCTCCTTACCTCCATCTTCTATAATTTTCGTAATTTGGTTCTTCATTTTCATTATATTAGAAACATTAAACTGCTAAATAATTTTACAATTGTATATGTAACAAAACTTAAATAGTGTAAAGCAATAGAACCCCACCTTGTGATTTTTGAAACTATTTTACCTTTTGAACATCAACTATGGTTTCCACCATAACCTAATACGATGCAACTTGGGCATCCAACTCAAGTGCTCATGTTTGCTGATATAGTCGAGAGTTAGACAATTCATCAACTAAACACAACCTTTTTCTTTACTTGCAAATTTGGAAAAACACCACATTTAGAGACTTACTAAACAACCTTTTGAACCTCATAAAAAAGAGGTGAAATGCCATATGTGTTCCTTGATATGAGGAGAGTCACATCAAGCTTTATATTAGCCCCAACCGATTGTTTTTACTCTCTTCACCACTCCTCTAGGAGTCCTACTACCCATTTTTGCACCCTTTAGAAGCTACTAAAATTGAAAAGTTGGGTTTCGTATAAGCCCGCCGTTTAGACCCTAAACAATGAAATACTTTCACACATTTACAAACCACTAGTATATTTACTATAAAATTTCCTGGGATCTTCATTTTGGGTAAAACTACTCTTCTATATAGTTTGGAAAAGGCATTTTGTAGGCCTCTGGTCAAAGTTTGACTAGGTCAAAATTGGACCAATTACGACCAGGTGGCTCCAGAAAACCTTTCACCGTTTGAAAACCATTTATTAGTTCTCGCTTTTGTCGACTCGGTGAAGTCTCCATATATGGGGAACTTGTAGAAATTTTATTTATACTTGTTCATCCATCGAAAATTAATTTTGGATGTATTTTTCTAAGCCCTTGAGCTAACTTTTGATCGTTTGCAACTAGGCCAATTACAATCGATGGCTTCGAAAAATTGGCCGCCAATCGTAAATAGTTCGCCACTTTTGAATTCCATCAATTTCTGTCAATCCTTGGTACATAGGAGGACACGTAGAAACTTACTCGTGGTATGTTTTCTCATTGGAAGACAACATTTGAAAGTGGTTTATTAGTCTTTGACCCTAATTTGAACATTTTACAACTAGCAAGAAAACATAAAAGAAAGTTGTAGGACCCCTATTGGTTTTCCAAACCACCATGGAAACTTGTTGACACTTGTAAATAATTGTTTGAAACTCTATCATGTGACTTGTTGTGTGAAATTGAACTTTTGGCAAAATAGTGTTTCTCTCTCTTCCCTATTTCTTTCTTTGTCCTTGGTTAAAAAAAAAATGAAGTGAAGTGAAATGAAATAAATATGTGTCTCTAACCCTCTCCTTTCGAATGCAAAGTATTATTAGTATGTAAATGGAAACCAAAAACCTTAATTATGCTAGATCTAGGTGGATGCCATGCCAATGATTTATCGTTGATTTCATGCTCACATGGTTTTGCAGGATGCAAGAAAGATGACAAAAAGGCGTGGTGTAATTCATTGTTTATTATTGCAATTTATATAGGTCATTGTAGAATGTATATATGTATAATGTATTTCCATGTCAGAGAAACATTTATATCTGAATTTTGGTAATATGTACAAGATGTTAGTTTTAGGGATACCTTGGGAAATGGGCATTTCATCATAGGTGCAATTTTAATTCATATTTATGTATGGTAAAAATTTTGGATGTGTGTGTGTGTGTGTGTAAAATGAAATTGTAGAGGATATTTCAACATTTGTGAAGTATGAAAAGGTTTATAATTGAAGTTTTATAAAATGTTAGATGTTAGGGTTTAAGGAAATGTTCCTCTACACATGGGTGTTATCTTGATCCTCAAATTTTGTATTGTAAAATTTAGATATGTATGTTAAATTAATTTCAATTTAAAACCTTACAATTCATTTCAGGTGTTAATTAAATGATTAATTAATTAATGTGTTGTATTCTTACCTTGTAAATGTAGTAAAGAGATTTAAACGAAACACTCAACCCTATAATAAGATGTGTGCATAAATTGTCTTCATGTGTGATCCTTATTACCATAAAATAAATGGAAACCGTTGAATGAACTTAAACTCTGTACTCGATGGAACCTTCTTGTTTCAAGTAAATAAGAGCCCAATTTTGAGTTATCATCATAGTCGGTATGTTTAGCGACATTGTCATAAACCCGACAGTTAGCAATGACATGGTCCAACTAAATTCTGGTGTAAGCAAAACTAACACTTCCTTAGGATCCTAGTGGACTACCTAGTCTTACGAAGATTGAAAGGAATTCCTTGTGGGATCCAGATGACACAATGGAGCTAGTGAAATAGTTGTACTATGACTTAAACTCTTGTTAATGATCTCTTTAGATCCTCTCAACTAAATATGTTACCTTGGCGAGTGAAAATA
Organism: Taxus wallichiana var. yunnanensis; assembly: GCA_018340775.1. Taxonomy (NCBI): domain Eukaryota; kingdom Viridiplantae; phylum Streptophyta; class Pinopsida; order Cupressales; family Taxaceae; genus Taxus; species Taxus wallichiana. Next base: position 743,383,566 of record CM031237.1, on the reverse strand, counting down.
TAGTGCCTTGGTATTTTACAGAGGCTTTATAGGGTAAATATGTTTTTACACCTAAATTTTATCTATAATGGGGCGTAGAGCCCCGAGTGCAAATTGAATTAAACCAAACCTCAGGTACTTGATTAGGAGGTTAACTTGTGGTTCGTGTGTAGTTATAATGCTTCCAATTAAGTACTTCTTAAATATGTTAGACAAGTACTTTCGTAACTCTTTTTTTTATAAAGTGACGTCAATAAGATACCTAAGAAACAATGTAAATGAGATGAGAAACAAGAGTATATGTGATAATGGTTTAGGAACATAATTTCACTTGAAGTCCTTATCGTTTGTTTAAGCATTATTTTTTGTTAAGAATGGATACAAATTGTTCTTAGTGGGACTAGGAATTTGAGCCAATATAGAGTCCACTAAAAATAAAATAAAATAAAATTATGACGTGTAAATTCTTAATCGACTCAAACTAAATTTGGAACTAAAACAACCTTGTACAAGCACAAATGTGCTTATAATGGAAGGAAGTTTATAGGAAAGGGAAACTTGAACCTTCTCCTCCTTTGAATCGTATTATTTTCCCACGGAAACTTCTGGTTGGTCCCCTTGCACAATGAAGGTGAAATTAAAAGTCAACTAAACATATTTTAAGAAACAAACCTTTAACATATGAACAAGAGAATTAGGAACTTTGTATGAAATTTGAAATATGGAAAATAATTATGTAAGTTGTGGAGATTGTCATATGGGATAAAGGGCAAATGTAAATGGTGAAACTATAATTCGAATGTGAAATGAATTTAATAATATTTAGGTTGAAAAGGAGAAAATTATCCTTACATAATAATGTTATTGGAATGTTAATCGTAACGAAGATGTAATCATGGTAATGATGTCTTGTGGGTTTGCCAATACTTGAGTCCCTTTCTTGTGGTTGGGTTATTGCTATCATTCATTCATTGGGGAATGTGTGACATCAAAATTTGTTTGGTGTTGTCATGTTTCTATGTGATTTGATGAATTATGTAAGTGTCTTATGCGTTGTTGAGTTTCTCTACTTGGAGCCCTTGTGGTGTTGTGTAGTGAGCAATATAACACAAAAAAATTATCATTGTATTTTTATTGTTGTATTTGTGTGTTTAAATGTTGGCATTAGAAGAATAGGTTACGTTGACATAAATTTCTACATATATCGAGTTTTTACCACAAAAATTATTATTTAACTTATCAATGGATGATGATACTAAAATTGTCGATAATTTATTTGCACCAAATGCATGCTTTGATTAATTCAAATTAAAAAATGTAGGATAAATGTTAATCATACTAGATTGAGAATTCATTGAATTGCAAATACAAATTTATAAATGAGTGATTCATCCAACCTTCAAAACACACAAATTTTATAATATTTTTTTGTTCTCACAATTTTTATATTCAAAATTTATGTTTCCCATAAAAATGTCAATAGTTTCATATTTCCATCATTCATGGCATATAAACAAACATTTTTGTGGAATTTGACATGTGCATTATTGAATTTATAGAAAAGTAAATAAGTAGAAAAGATATAAAATATATAATTTTTTATTATAGCATTTGCATTAAGACACTCAAAATTCGGATGTTTAGGAAGAAAATGCTTCCTTTGCACCCTATATTATCTTCAATAAGTTTTCTTCTTCTTTGGGAAGTTTTTATATTCAATAATTTCTTCATATAATGCTTCATATTATGCATTCAATGACGTTCATATTATATTTCACATTGTCTACTGTTTTATATAGATGTTCTGTTTTTTCCCATAGTAGTATTATACAATTTCATATTAGAATTCTTATTCCAAGTTGATGTTAATTGTATGAGAATATTTAATTAAAAAAAAACTTTTCCCATTTTCTTACACAAGATTGAGAATTTATAATTGTTTTTTTGTTACAATGTTATTCCTTGGCTCGAATAGTCACAAGACTTAATGTGTAACGCCCATAAAAATGATACTCTAGGTGTTGGTACCAAAATTTAACCTCCTTCAGAGACCGAGAAACATCATGGGTTTGACAAGACACTTAGAGGTAGATAGACAATCATGTATGTCATTTTGTAGTCGGGAAGCAATCTATCTGACTTGTTGGCACTCAGGCTCTAAAGGGAGTGGGTAGCACATGCAAAAGGATGTGATATGATCCTAACTATTTTAGGTTGTGCCTTTCAACCAAGGTAAGAGAACCTATTTTGTAACCTCTGTTATTTGAAAGGAGATACATGTACCTTTCTTTTGCATAAATTTTATAAAGAAGGCCTTGGGGAAAATATGATCAACACACCAAATCTGACTCTCACGAGTTGTCACTTCAAGATTATGGAGATATTCTCACAGTAGGCAAATGTTACTAAAGACATTTGAGACCACGATTATTTCTGCATGTTTTGTAATGAGAGATTATGCATTTGTGTACACACATGACAAAACAAGGGTATTATGGGTATGATTGGTTGTTGTTAAATGAATTTTAGTGGGAGGAGATGGGATGGTATTCACTCACCGGATCCTTGAGAGCTTATGAAAAATGGAAAGATTCAATCAACAAAATGCTACAAAAAGTTAAATTGTTTCCTCAACTAGAATATGTGCTTCAATGGAGGCCCAGATCAACACTCTTTCACACAACATGTGGGATTACATCACGAGGCTCGAGTCAAAGGACCCAATAAAGCACCAAGATTTAAACCATGTCATGCACGACATACACCTAGAGGCTTATAGATAATCTCTATTAACAAAATGAAAGAAAAGGGATTTTAAACCGTTTATCCCATTCCCGGATGAAGGCTCTTATGAGAAATTAAATTATAGATGCCACTAAACTATCACAAGGACTGAGACCTATGTGATTGGACCCTATTTTAGTTCAAAATTGCAATAGAAACAAGAAAAACTACCCATATCCATTTAGAAATGAAATAAATATAAACTTTACTCAAAATTGACACAAAATATCTCAAAGTTTGATAAAATTTATCATGAAGGGAAAGATTCCAAAACAATCTCAAAGCTTTTCAATGGTTGTACACTTACAACCACCTTGACATGATCAAATTTGATACAAAGAGATATGCGCAGGCTTCTCTGGATGGCTTCTCAAAATGGATGGGCTCTGTCAAGCTTTTTCTCTAGGAGAAAATCAATCCTAATATTTCAAAAACTCCCACCATTTGCACGATGAATCCATGCCATTTATAACCTTTACCAATAGAGCCCCTTCCTTGAAGAGACAAAAACTATAAATGCACTAGTGCTCGCCATGATTCTTTCGTGATTCACAAAATCGATATGTAAAAATTCTCTAGGTTCTCGAGGAAAATCTCTTTTATTTATTCCCGCATTCAAATCTTTCCTCTAGTAGATCACTCTTCCTTGATTAGCAACCACTTCCGCCCCATATCAATCAAATCTAACCCCTTGCATGCTCATGAGAAGAAAAACATAAAACTAGATCAAGATTGAGAGTTAGACCATTTTAATGGCAAAAGACGTCTCCAGATATCTCCCACCAAAATCTAGATATCAAAATTAACTCGCTCCTCTATTTGGTGTGTAGAAAATACCAAGAAATCATGAAGACTCACACTCTAGAAGTTTCTTAGAAAAAATGGGGGGAAAATCATATTTAGACACTCAACATCCATTGATCTTTGATTTTTAATGTGGGCCGTCCATGTGGAAGATGCAAAAATAGGCTCGGGGGCTTCCTTTGACCTTTTCTGACCCTTTTAGAAAAATGGAAAAAATTCACCTTTTTGCCCCACCTCCACTTCTGAAAATGGTCTGACACGTATCCGAGGTGGGCCACATTAGGAAACGCGCGGTGAAATTTTGCCATTTGACTCTCTTTTTGAAAAAGTAAAATTTTCCAAGTTTTCCTTGTAGCTCGGCCCTTGAGAAATGATTTTAACACTTGTCCCAATGTGAGTCCCGGTGGAACTATGCTTCCCCTTTTACTTTTAAGTATTTTTTTCTCAAAAGGAATATTTTCCAAATTTCCTCAGTGGCTCAGTCGGCACCTTCGCCATTTGGTGGGGAAAACATTGACAATTTCCCATTGGGCACGTGGGCCATTTTCACTATTTTAACCTTTATGAAGAAAAGAGGTGAAAATTTTGAATTTCCTCGATGATCTGCCTCCCTGCCCCTTATGAATTTTCAAATTGCCATGTGTCACCATGGCACACCTTGAGGCGGTCCCAAAATTTTATACCTTGAATGAGCGTGGGCTTGACACATGTCTTGCTCTAGTAAAATTTGTTTCAAAGCTTTTAGCTCAATGGAAGGTGCCACTTGTCAAGCTCCAGGCTGTCTCCTTTTGGCCATTGAAATGTGTAAGTAAAATGAAAAGTGAGTGGAGTGCCCCACGTGTCCGCATGGCGCTTCTCTTAGATGGCACCCAAGTTGAAGACCACCGAACAAGCGCGTTCTCTCCATGTGTCTTTGTTCACCAAACTGCATCCATTTGTATAAAAATTTTCTAAGTCGGGCCAAGTAGCGGAAGCCTCCACGTGTCCTCGCAGCCTACTCCAATGCAAATCCCAAAAGCGAGATCTTCAAATGAGCGTCATTCCTCCACATGTCCTGGACTTCCCGAAAAACTTTTGAAATTTTTGTAAGTATGGGAAACCCAACGGAAGTCTCTAGGTGTCTCTTTCTTACCAACCATCCACGTGTCCTCCCAGCACTACTTCAAAGCCAAACCAAAAATTTGATTCTCAAATGAGCGTCATTCCTACACGTGGACACATTTTTTAAAATGAGGCTTTTCATGGAATTTCTGAAGTATTAAGCTGATCCGCATCTAACCAAGAGGTACCACATTTCCTGTCAGCTGAATGATGTAAATTCGGTTGGGAGAAATGCCCGTCAAACCGTAAAACACATAGAAAGCGTTGATTCGAGCCGAGAAAATAAGGATTTCTTCAAGGACGAGAGAATTCAAACTATTACGAGGCTCAAACACAATCCTTAGGGACACATCAACTCATTTCTCCTCGAGTACCTAGGGAAAAAATGACAAGAACAAAAAATTTTGACTGTGGAGAATGGATAAAATGGGAACACGTGAGTTTTGAAGGGACAAAGTCATGGGAGACCCAAAATACGAGAGATTTTCGGAGGAACAATGAAACCATGAGACAAATACAGAGACCACACATTATCCTCGACCCGAGGAGTAGACTAACAATGGCAAAAATGCTTGGCCAAACACAATACGGGTATGGATAAAATGACGCAGAGGCCGTGAATCAATAAATCTTCAAGAGCACAAATGGGCGAGACAATTCTAAGCACCGACATTGGCTTCGACTTGGGGATGGGTACTCAGTGTGAGTGCCACAGAACAATAGTATACCACGTGTCAAAATATCCATTGGGTGATAGAAATCGACTCATGAAGAAGAGAAACAAAGCCATCTACAAAAACAAACAAAGAAGCCAATAAAAACAGTCACGAGGACCATGATGAACCAAAACACAAAATAGGGAGCAAACAACAAACTATACTGATGTACACAATTTTTTTCTGATTTAAAGAAAATAATCAAGGAAGCAATTCAAGTGCCTTACATCCTAGATATGGCCATGCCAAGAGGTTACGATATGTCTTCATCAACTAGAAGTAGACCTCTTTTTCTTCTTTGTTTTATTTGTAAACCACCCATCTTCTCTGAAGCTCCTGGGTGTGTTAAATTCAAATTCTTTGGCATTCTTCAAGGCTGAAACACATACCAAATTCCCAAAAATTTACCATACTAAGGAGCTCTATTTTCAACACTCTCATACTCCCTGAAATCCACAAAGATCAAAAAATTGTTAAGATCAACATCATGCTTGTAAAAATTCATAAGATGCATTGCTTGGGTCTTGATAAGATACATCATCTTCTTCTCTCCACAATCTCACCAAGTTTCCTTGATAGGAATAATGGCATAAGACATGTCCATTTGCACACTACCAACCGACACTTGCTACCCACTTTCTTGACAATAATATCCCCCACGTGGCAGGGCAATCAACAATGACTACATCAAGCTTTAAGTTCCTTCTAGGATAAGATGCAAGTTGCATTGCTAGATCTTTGACACACCCCACCACTGGCACCTCTCTAGAGTCCATGGCAAGTGCACTTCCCATATGTTGTTGTTACTTTGATACCTAATTCATTCATGACCTCAAGAGGCATGACATTATATGAAGCTCCAGAATCAAACATACAGTTATGTAACAACTTGTCTTTGATAACAAGGGTAATGAAAAATGGATCCACATTCATCTAGGATTTAACCAAAGAATTTCCTAAAAAAACCTTTGGTGGTTCCCCCAGATCTTCCAATACTTGTGGCTTTTCCAACTCTACAATAGTAAGGGGAACCTCAACCTTGTTTACATCTCTACCTTGTATGATCTCTCCCCTTTGAATCCCAAATACTCAAAAGACCTCTTGTTGTGCTCAGGGATCCTAAGCAGCTCAACAATTGGGACAGGAATTTTTATTTCACTCAAAATTTGGGCTGTCATATGGAGAAATTTTTGGTAGAGTAGCACTAGGGGAAATATTGAAAAATTCATCAGATGGAATGGGATTCTTTTCATTTTGGGCATGGGGAGGAACACACATTTTTCTTACGGAAACAAGCTTTCTACCAGATGCATTTTTCTTTGTGGTTTCTTTGGTATGCACTGGAAATTTTGACTTGGCTTGTGACCCCTTGGTAGCTTTACTTCTAGTATTTTCCTCCTTTCCTTGGGAAACTACAACATTCATTAATAGTTGCCTATCTTCTTCTAAGGGAACTCCTCCATGATGCGTTTGATCATTAATGCCCTCAAGTATTCAAAATCAATGGTTGTGAATTCAAAATCTTGTATAGTGTACTACTTCTAAAGTAAAAGAGGGGAAGAAGAGGTACAGTGGATGAAATCCCAAAAAGTGGCAATATTTCTAGCACTTATTACCTCGATTGAAGTTTCTTCCATTAACGAACTCATGAGGATCTCCATCATGTAGGCATCATCATCATTATCATCATCAGTTTGCTTCTTCTTCTTGTTGATCTTCTTCACAAGGAGGCACATTATCACCGAATCACGGCACCCACGGATGTTGATCAGATTTCTAGTTTGATCACTCTAAGCATCCAGTGTGATTGGATAACATGGGTACTATCTCGAGTTGTGGGACTTGCTTTACTTGAGATAGACCTCCGAGAAAAGCTGTTCTTGCTCCTAAACTACACCTTACAATCTACTCTAATGCAGGAGAAACTAACTATTCTAATCTATATTTCCAAGGGACCGAGAGAGAGAATGCATAAAATGAAAGCCTACACTAAAGCGGTGATACACCGAGAAAAGGAGGATGGGAGAGTAGTCTCCCGAATGTGTGAAATCTGAAAGGCAAAGTGCACACTAGAAGAGGTGATGACGGTTCTCCACAATCTAGCAAAGTGCATTCACGGTAATATTTCAAGCACACACTGATGATAATGAATTCCTACAAGAACATAACAAATAGACACAATATACTTGTAGAAAAGATTAAAGGGAAAGAAGAATGCGAGGAAACACGGCGGGGAAGATGTATCCTGGCTGGTATTTTATTGCTTCGCTGATATGCACTGAGTTCAATCTATTACAAGATAAGGGCACGGATCACCATGCGGAGTCCACTACTGAGGGCTGCACACCTGCCCAGCTTCCACAAGCAATTTTGTGAGCTTTGTTACCCAAAAACTCTCTCCCTTCTGATGAGGCCCAACACTTCATTTTATAGAAAAATGAGAAGGAAAAGAGAACGGAAAAATGGAAATCCCGAAATCTGTCCTTGACCACCTGTAAGAGGCATTAAATTGAGTGGAATGGGTATACATTACTTGGAAAAGGCTCCCCATCTTGTCCCATGTCTTTGTGCGAGAGAATGAATGATGACCATGCCTCTTAATTGCACTCCAGAAGCTACGAATAAAACAACATTTACGAACCCGGCCACGTTTTCTTAAAAAACTCAATCAATTCTTGATCAAATCTAGAATTTCTTGATTGATGTACATCGGGCTCATAACCACGATTCCAACAGTACAAATTTTGTGCAATTTCATTGAGAAATGCAAAAGTTATGGCCTTCGAGTGTGGGCGGCTATTTTGGAGTCGCGGGCGTTTTACATCATTTGACGGGAATGAGCATTCAGGCTGGAGCCGAATACGTTTCCTTTATTTAAATATATCTATCCTCATTAAAATTAAGAAATCCAGTTTTTGTGGCGTAGAGGACGTCGTGCCCGTTCCAGAAAGTCCAATTTTATCAAAATCGGAGCTCGGAGTCAAAAGTTATGGCCGTTTGAAGTTTCCGGACCAAACGTTGACTTTTCCTTCTGTGACACGTGTCATGATTTGATTGGTCCTCGGCTCCTTCGGGTTTTCGCGTCCCGGATGTCCCTTTGTCCCATTTGGCATAGTGCTCTTTGTCTTGATTTGAGGCCAACCCATAGGTTCGCGCCATTGGCCCAAATGTCGCAGTTTGTTTCGGACTGCTTGTTCCCATTTCACCCGGTTCGGCCGGTTCGGGCATTTCTGTCCCATTTGTCCCATAGCAGTTAGTGCGAAAGTTCTCCTTTTCGGCCGGTTCGGGCATTTCGCGTACTTTTGGCCCGCGCGTCCCAAACTGTTTCGGGCTGCCTTGACTCATTTCGCCCGGTTCGGCCGGTTCGCGTCTTTTTGTCCCGCTTGTCCCAAAGGCGACCCTCTCAGCAGTTAGTCGATTTTTTCTCTGTCGAACCGGAATTTCGCGCCCGCCGCGTACTTTTGTCCCATTTGTCCCTGCTGCGTTTGATTTGTTTGTCTTTGATTCGCTTTCGGTTCGGCCAGGTTCGCGATTTTCATCCCAAAGCGTCCCGGGCGACATTGAGCGGGACTTAGCTAATTTTCACGATTTTCTGGATCAACCTATTTGCCTTCGCACCCTTTTTTTGCATTTTCTCGAACTTACTCTCTTCCTCTTGGGCCAGGGGGAGTTAGACAAATATGAGGGGACCACAGAAACATGACCTTTAAGCTCTGAATCAACATAATTGCTTGGGATTAAAGAATTTGATGCATGTTATCAAAATTACCTTGAGGGTGAATTTTGGATAACATGTCCCTAACATATAGTAATAATGTATATCTACCACCCTTTGTAAAATTTCGGGACGATCAGCAGTCGGATCAAAAGTTATGCCTCTGCAAGTTATGCTCCCGCATCGAGAAAAGTTTAATAAATGTAAAATTTTACTTATAAAACATGTAATGGGGTCTATTTTTGACTCCCCAATCCATAGGTAGGGTTGGGATAGCAAATTAAGAGGTGTGGGACAAGTTTAACTTGTCCCATAAGCCGTAAAAATTGTCCCTTAAGGACAAATTCAAATTTCCATGAAGGGGTAGAGTGTACAACACTCAAGATCAAGAAGCAATCAACTTATAACAAAAAATCCAAGAGCCATCTAGTCTAATAAATGAAAACTTTTGTCCCATCCATGATTAGTTTAGAATAGGATTAATTAACTTTAAATAAGACACCTATACTCATTAAGGATAAAAATGGAATATACACCAAAATCTAAATAATCAATACAAGAGAAATTACATTAGTAAAAATCACATACTAAACATTAAATAAAGGAAACTAGATAAAAGGAAACACATAACCCCTTAGTCACCATTAGAGGTAATCCTCCCCATGGGAACCCTCCTAACATTAATTCAAACACACACAACAAAATACATGTGTTGCCATGGTGACCTTTATTGAGTTCACCTAGAATTCCAATGTGGTTGGTCTCCAATCCCCCATTGTTTGTTGTGAATATATTTACCTGCAAAACACATAATACCTCCTTCTCCTCGTGGCTGCATTAAAACATCCAAGATAAAATATGTAATATAAATCCACAATCATCTATATATGCATCAAATCATCATCTAGGCAATTACGATATCATTTACAATTTCTAACAACATATTGATTCTACATTTCATCAATATCAATAGGATCACAAAATTAGTTCAATTATCAAGGTCTACTTAGTGTGACAAAATATCGCATGTCAATATATATATATATATATATATATATATATATATATATATATATATATATATATATATATAACCATGTCAACAACATATCAACATCAATATAAAATGTCTCTAATAATCCACACGCATCATATATGAATCAAAATCAACAACAGTCCAATATCTCTAACATCTAACATCATGCTAAATCAAAAGCTACAATAATATCCATAAGTATAGTCGATAGTATCAAAATCAATAACAAAAGGTGTCAAAGGGAAGTGGGCACTACATAATGTTTATGATATTAAAAGAAAATAAGTTTTGTAACCTCGACAATTTGTACATACAACTTGAAAACATGTAAAAAAATTAAACATTGCAAGATTATAAATAAAATTCATCGCAACATATCAATCAAATTATTTGACTACAATGTAATTACTTTGGCAAGATTAACCATTCTATGGACTTGTCTTTGTATAAAATATTGTAGATATAATGACTTTAGTATGATAGATGTTGGCATTTTAAAAATTAATATTTAATAAACTAAATAAATAAAGTGCATCGAGTAGGGCCCTCGATAACTAATAAAACATGCACACAATATTGATATAATTTTTATCCAAGGAAAAATCTTCTCAGCCAAAAAGTAGTGGGAATATTACTTCTTGTATTAAATCAAACCAAATTAAAAATACAACATGAAGCAATTAAGATTGTGAATCAAGACTTACATATACACTTCACCATCCTATAGTACAAAACCTTTCAACATAAATCAACACAATCCTTCCCCTATCATCCTATTCTTCACCAAACCAATACTTTTGACAACAACAACCTCCTCCTTTTTAGATCTATACCAATCCTAGGATTATACGTTTTATTAACATAAAAAAACTTACAAATGCATCATAAATCCACCAAGGATTTGAATCATTATTTACATACACACCTAACCATATTGTAGTATGCAACCTTTCAATATAAATCACAACTATCTTTCTACATTCACCAAACTATAACTTTGACAACAATAAACTCCTCCTTTTCATATCTATACCACACTCCAATCTTCATGCCTAAATTGGACATGTGTCTTGTAACAACTTTCATCGCATGTGCAATGTTAAGTCTTGTGCAGAAAATTGCATACATCTAGCTTCCCACCACTCTTTGATATGAAATGTATCCATGTCAATCTTGTTGCTTCTTTTAATGTCCGTTATTCTTGATTCCAAATCTACAATCTCAAAATTGCATACGATGAGACAACCGAAATTATCACTAAGTTTAAACATTGGCTCTACTCCTACATGTTGGGATAAACTAGTAGAGAAAGAGAATTCAATTAGAAATTTAATAGTTAGAAAAATATGCACATAATGTTGACACTCTATTTACCCTAAAAAAACACTTTAATTTCAAGTATGTTTAACATAGCCAAAACCTTTCTTGTATTAACTTAAAGCAGCAAACATGTATAACATCAAGCAAATTAAACTTAAATGAAGAATTACACACACAATCTACAATGATTCAACATGCAACTATCTAGAAAAAAATCTGCATTGTCCTTTATTAACATGTTCTTCACTGAACAACAGTGTTGACAACAACCACCTATTCCTTTACAGATCTAGATGAATTCTACTAACTTGTCTCTTGTAACTTCGATTTAATTGTAACTTATCTATCATTCACAATAAAAACATGTACTTTTATAACCATAACACATTCTACACTTAACCTTTGTTAATTCTACAATAGAGAAGTCTCAAATAAGACGTTTAATCTGAACCATTACTTTTACCACAAAAGTTAAGTTGAGTAACTAAAATTAGTTTAATTCTACACTTAACCTTTGTTAACTACATTAAATAAGACGTTTAATCTGAACCATTACTTTTGCCACAAAAGTTAAGTTGAGTAACTAAAATTAGTTCCATCGTAGAATTAGTGATACATGGAAAGTATAACACACATATTCCAACAACAGCGACTTGCCTCAAATTTGAAATGGAGTAATTATTATACTTTTTAAGATAAAACGGATTATTATTTGTCTCTCGTAATTCAACTATCAAAACTTTTCATTTTAACTCGAACTGTTTGATCCTATATTCCTCAGATGAATAACATAACAAATAACATAGCAAAATGTAGAGAGATTGAGATAAATTTTAGACTTAGCCTTACAAAGTCAATATCAGAATGATCTGTGAAGGGATTTCTCGATCTCCCAAGTCACAGTCAACATAAATTATTTAAGCATTCAAATTTGATAAATGATATTGTGATGACGTTAGGATCATGTTGCGTCCAGGGGATCGAAGGGTGGCTCAAATCTGGGTAGATGAATCCATTATCCAACGCTCCCTATGAAAAACAACATTGAATTTGGCCATTTTGTATCTTCACCGCCTGAAAATAGGATCTGATATTGTGTTTTCTATTCAAGGGTCAGAATTTTGTGGACTGCAACATAAATCAGTACGACTGTTTTATTGGCCACATGCATGCTGACCATGTTATAACTTTTATTGGCCGTTGACTATTGACTATGAATTACGGAATATAACTCGTCTTTAGTTTCATTCGCATCGTTACTGATAACACTGATATATATATATATGAAATTGTACAGCACATCAGACAGCTATGGATATTTAGAATAAGGTCTAGAATTTGTGATCTAAGATTATAACACATTTGAATCCGCTTTGAACTTCTGTCTTTGGTAGGTAATTCCTTGGATCAAGTGCAATTAAATTAATTTCTAAAACGAGCGTCAATAATGACAAAGCAGTTTCAACTTTCACAATTTTTATTCGATGCTATCATCTCTTTTTTTCAATTGAAACTGTATAAATGAACAAGAGATAGACAACGCTAATCGAATAAAAATGGGGTGGAGAATGTCATACCCTAGAATACGAGTTAAACTAAGTTAGATAGGCTTTGAGAAAGAGGCCAGCTTACATCACAACCTCTATAAAAGTGCGAAAATCAATTAAAAAAGGGAAAACAAGACAAGGATATCTAAAAACTAGAATGCAACCACAAACATAGACGATGAAGGATGAGGTGGAGGGTTGTCGGGTTTGTCACCCTAGCTAGAACCAGAGGGGTGAGTTGAGTCCAGAATGGGCACCCACCCACTTGCTTCTTTTTGTTGTTACTACTGCTCAGAAGATGGCCGAGAGGGCTAAGAAATGGGAAGATCCAACCATGGGAACTTGCCCTGTTGAGGTGCATTCTAGTTAGCATCACAGGAGACACCAAGCCAACTAAGAACCCCACCAGGAGCAGGGGAAGGAAGCCAAGACTGAGGAGACCACCGAAAATGAGGAGGGGAGCTTCACCAACTCCAAGAGAGACATATGTGAAATCCCCATTCCTAAGACGGAATGGAACAAAAATGCGAGAATAGGCAGTGAGCAGAAATGGGTAAGAGCATCCCAGAAGCATGCGACTTACCCGCACACGGATAGTAGCCCGAAGTGGTCAAATAGGTGCTCGACCTACAAACGAACTTTCTTGGTCTAGTTACGAATCTAGAGTAGAACAATTGAAATAACAAACACTTTATTATAAGTAGAAAAAATCTTTCAATAGGAGCATCCATAAAAATAACATTATTTCTATCTTTCCAAAGATGAAAAAGAATATTATTTTTAAAGATGTGCTAAAATTTATTATAAGTAACAAGTAATAAGGATGAGTCCCCAAGAGAATCATTTTTGAGGTAAATAATTCTAGAGAGAATGGCTTAAATAGGCTATGAATCTATTTACATGTCGACTATACCCAGGAAAAACAAAAATGTGCTTGATAGACTTCGTTTGATGACGAGACCAAGCAAATGGGGTTAAGACCCATATGCTTGAGTCAATCCTTAGCTTGAAGAACTTGTCTTTGTAAAATAAATTATCACAATAAATGAGCTTTTTGGGATCGAAAAGAAAGCTCTAAACCCTTATAAATTAACGTTTCCAAATAGAATCCTAGGAGGTGATATTCCAACAATGATTAAGAGTTTGAGTGGGCGTTGATTGCGAGTGATTAATGAAGTACCCAAAGTGGGGTTTGTAATGGAGAAAAGGCATAGCAAAGGGCCAATTCAAGTCTCACCACCACATGACACCAAAATTAATGTGAATCTTGTGCACATATTCTTCGGTATCAAGTAATGATTTTTTTAATTCGTTTCACATTTTGATGTTCAAGCTTAAATTTAGTATCTAGTGCACCCTCGAACGTCATGATCTGCGATGTAATGTAAAATAAATCAAAAACCACTTTTATCCCTTTCCTCAAAAATCAAATAGTTATAGCCCAAGGAGCCAACTCCATAGGATCATCATGAAAAGATAATTGAAGACCACTAAAGAGAGTGGGATTTAATAGACAGACCATATCTAAAGCCATCTCTCTTCCAAATAATGTATGGTTTAGGAAATTCCCAAGTTTTCAAATTCTTTGGGTGATAAATTTGCCCCCATTTTAAGCGAGATAGGGTAGAGAAGAAGGGATTGGAAGTTGAGACATTTCTAGGATTTCCTACCAAAAGGAGATCCCTTACAAACACAATGTCGAGTAAAATTTTCCAAGGCTCAAGGCTACAAATAAACCACTTGACACATAGGAATGCCTTGGAGTTTAATTTCAAGTAAACCAAAGCCCCAACTTCTTTGAGGACGACAACATATATCCCAAGAAATTGTTTTGAATCCATTATGCCACTTAGAGTTGTCCAATATAAAATAGCACAACATCTTCTCAAGTTTAGCTCAAAAAGCATTAGATGGGGCCAAACAAGAACAATAGTAAACATGAGTAGAAGCTAACACCATATAGCAGATTTAAAGATTTCCTGCCAAAGAGAGAGGTTTGGTAATCCAAAAGGATATCGTATACTCAACCCTTTGAGCCACACAACTCCATAGTTGCATAAAGGTTGTCTAGAAGAAAAAGGGGATGCTAAGAAACTTGAACCGAATACCTACTTGTATCCATATCCACTACGTGGCTTCAAACCAGGAGGAATGGAAACTATTACCACTTTGAAAGCACTTGGTTTTATCCCAATGAATGGAAGAGCCAAAAGCCAAACAAAAATATCTAGATTGTCCAAATTATTTTGAGCATTATGTTCTTCCCACTGAGAGGCACTATGGGCTAGTAGAAAGCTAAATCCTTCATCTTCCAACACATAAAATGAGGGGCTAAAGGACACCCTTGTTTGATGGATCTGAATAAACCAAACCTAGAGGATTGAGTCCCATTGATGGTGATGTAGGCCCCAACATTATTAAAGAGCATTTACACAATATGAACAAACCTCATCCTAAATCATAAAGCTTGAAGCATAGCCAAAATGAAAGACCATTTAATTTGATCATAAGATTTGGCATAGTCAATTTTGATAAATAAATATTTTTGGTTAGAAAGTTGAGCCCATTCCATCCCTTCCCAAACAACAATAATATTATCTAAGATGTACATGTGCTTGATGAAACCATTCTTCTCACTTCTAACAATAAGAGGAAGGAGATTGGAAACCTTGTTAGATAAAGCCTTAGCAATAATTTTGTAAGACATATTAAGAAAAGTGATGGGTCTCCAATTGGTGATTTGATCAGGGTCTCTATATTTTGAGATAAAATTTATGTTTCCCTCGTTAATCAATTCACCCAAATAATTGGAAATCTAAAGCTTCAAGGTAAATGTTCTAAGTTCTCATAGAATTCAATGGGGAAGCCATCGATAACTAGAGATTTATCAAGAACTATTTAAAAGGTAACTTGTTTAAGGTCATAGACAAAATTCTTTGTCACACGCAACTAGTTGAGGTTATGAGAATTTACAAGGAATGAATTGAAGGGATTGAAGGGCATATTCCATAGTAGAGGGCATATTCCATAGTAGAAACTTGATGGAAAAATATTTGGAGGATATCTAATATTAAATTGTGGCGGTAATTCCATTAAAAATGGACTTGATTTGATTAGAGGATTTCTTGGCGCGAAGAAAAGTGAAGAACTCTTTTGAAGATCTGTCACCGAATTTGAGCCAATGTAACCAAGCATGCAGCAAGGCCACATTGCTTTGTATGCTTCCTCAAATTTAAGTTTGGACCTCTAATGGGTAGCTTAGACTTACAAAGTGACTGATTGAAAGGAGAGGCATTAAGTTCTTGTGAGACTCGTTAAAACTCATGATATGAGGCCTCATGTGTATCTTTCTAAAAGAAAATAATTTTCTTTCCATAGATGTAAAATAAGGTGAGAGTTCTTTTGATGGCATCATTCCACTAGGATATCTAACCTTCCTTGCCAAGCGGGATGAGGAGATAAGTTCCAAATGATCTTGATATGAGACAAAGTTTGAACATATTTTAGGTATACAATATTTAAGTAGAATTAAGAGCTAACCACGTGTTTTTTACAAGTTTATTCCAAGTAATTTCAAATAAAATGTTTAAGAGACCGGTCAAAAGAGCACTTTTATCAACAATAATAGGCTTGCCTTGCATGGAATCAAGAAACAATAAGTCTTGATTTTGTATAATGGCATAATCCAGACGCTTGAACAATCCTATCTTGACCCTAAGTGGAATATTTATAACTCTCCTTATAGGGGATGTTGGGGTATAAAATTTTAGGCTTGTGTCTCATATAAAACCAAGCTTCCCATTATACCACACACACACACATGGGAAAATTACCAACCTTGTCATCTAAGTATTCAACCATATTAAAATCCGCATAAAAAATACAAAGAGCATCGGAGAAAGATTCACAAAATTACTAGAACATAGCATTTTCAATTGCATTATTAGATTCATCGCACATCAAAATCAAAGAGGGTCCAGAACTCGATCCGTGTGGTCAAATCCCCAAGAGATCATATGACTAGGAAGGTCGGGAAATCAAGGCCTTGATCCCTCCACTAGGGAATGATTAAAAATGTGACGACAATAGCTAGGGGATAATTTTAGTGGAGAATATTAGAATATGGCAAAATTTCATTTTATGAAAATTTGAAAAGGTGAATTATTCGGAGTGGGTCGATGACTTTGTTAGCCTAAAATATATAGTATATTTTTAAAATCAAAGCCTTCATTTGAAAACATCTCCTATAAAAACCTAGGCTGATTCGCCGGGTAGTATACCTCAAGTAGCATAACAAATTACCATCTTTGTCAATTTTAACTCACATACCCTTAAGCACGAGAGATTCAGTTCTTCATATGACTTGGCGGTGTTGACACGCGGAAGAGAGAAGTGTTGACGCCATGCGTGAGAGGAAGTGTTGAAACTCGGCCCGGGGTGATGATCCCTCCACAATGGTGACCGCGACATGGGCGTCACATGATTGACAAAGGGATATTGACGCGCGACATGGCGGTGGTGACACGCGGCTGCAGGAGGTAGATGCGCGATTTGATGCCGACATGCGCGGTGGTGACACGTGATGAGAGAGATTGATAATCCCACCGCGCGAAGAAATGGGTTGTTGACGTGAGACAAGTGCAAAGTTGACACGTGACAAAGACCTCAGACATGGAGATTTTTGATGAGAAAAGCGAAAGGTCGAGAGGTCGTGCGAGTGCGAGAGATTTTGTCTGTTTGCGTGTCAAAAAATAGAATAGACACACATATGCTTGTTGATGTGCGTCTACTAAGTCTATTGATGTGTGTCAGATTTTCTTGACGCGCGATAGTAAAATCTCTGTCACTTCTGCGACCTTCATTCACGCCACTTGACAATCAAAGGGGCGAAATTCTTTCATCTGAACCTCCAAAAATTCACCTTCCCGCGAAACCAGCTTCAGGTATTCGCCAGGTATTCTCCAATTTCCAGAGGTCTCTTAAAATGAACCTGCAAATCATTTGGATAATATTTCTTGTAGATAGAAAACACATATGAAAGTGTAGAAAACCTTGACCAAATATCTATTGGTGGGTTCGGTGAAGTGACATATTCCAAGAGGTACAATCATTGGATATATTTGAGGTACATAGAGAGGGGAAAACACTGGTTATGATATGAAGTGACATGGGTAACATCTACATTTTCTTGCACAATCTACATTTCTTCCTCTGATTTCATTGTCTTCCTCTGCAGCACAAATGGGAGTAGATGAGGAGAGTTATTTGGGTGAAAGAGAGATGATTATATTCATGAATACCACTTCGGTAGTTGAAGAGGTGATTAGACCAAAGGATTTGGAGATTTCGACATAACCACCATAAAGGAAACCATCAGAGAGTAGGAAAGGGATGAAGAGGTCAAGGGTGACGAAGGTAAAACTTCTTGGAAAGAGTACTAAAGGAGCTCACTTTATTAATGGTGATTGGTCTATAAGATGAGGGTTTTAGGGAAGCTCGAGAGGAACCCTTTTTATTGGTTACCATGCTCTAACCATCGAGGAGGAAGAATATTTGAATTTTTTTACCTTGATCTTATGACATAAGGCAGATTCAACCATTAGAGGACATTCGTCAATCATGTTGTCAAAAGCTTGAAAATGAAAGAAGATAGAAGGTAAGTTAATATAGAGGAATCATTGAGAGAAACATGTATCTCCAACCTAAATATCAATGGAGTCCTTAAGGTATTTGAATAAATCCACCTCAATGCAAACACATTTTTGAGGGAAATCATTGAAAAAATTTGGTTTCTTCATAAAAATATGTTCACCTAAGGATTTGATCAAGTCTTCAAAAATATCCATAAGGCGAGACATAGCCTAGGAAATTCCAACGATATCTTTGGGATTTTAATCTTGGCTTTTCGAAACCCGAAAGTCATCAAGGTTGAGTGATAAAACATGACGAGTGTGTTTGAAATGAGCTAGGGGCTTGGTTGAAAATTTATGTGGAATGATCCATGTTATTAAAGTGAAATAGAAAAAATGTTTGGTGAATTTTTGTACTCCCTCGAGCTTGACACCATGGTGTTGCCAATGGTTGTGAACCCATTGTTTCAACAAGCTTTTAACAGACTCGACCAAAAAAAATGCAACAAGGGTGTATGATTCATGCCAATTAAAGGATTTTATCAAATTCAAGTAAATTAAGGACAACATTAGGTAAAGGGGTTTTGGAGTAATAATTGTTACCTTGTTGAAGGCCTTGAAGATGAACTTCCTCACCTTCATTGGATCCATGGTTGTCAAGTGCTCCATAAATTAAATCTACATCAATAGATGGAGGCTATGAGAGGAAACCATTAATATATGCATGATTCCACCCAAAGGGTGGATTAAATGACCGACTCAAAAAATAACTATGCATGTAAAGAGAATATCCTATCAAAATCCCAAAGGGTAGCAAAGTGAGTGTGACAAAAAATTAGTACAGAAACAACAAGCATGGGAGAACCAAAGACCTAAACCCTAGTAGAGTTGGTGCATCTATCATCTTTTTTTCACTAACCACAACATCAAATCTACAATTTTCTAAAAAAATATGTAATACATGCAATGAAGCACAAGACTTTGGTTTAAAACAATATAATAAAAAAATTCCCAACACCATATAGGTTGATATTGACAAAAAAATTGATAATTTTTTTTTTTAATGTTTTTAAGGGTGTGGGGAGGGTGTCATAATAAAATATAAATATAAACACCTATTTGTGGAATGTCATAATTTTATTTCTTTGTTGATTATTATTTGTTGAAATTATTTGATTCTTTAATTTTATTTTTAAATAAGTTGAAATATTTTTATTTTATATTATTCTTTATAAATATAATTACCTCCACATTTTAATTGTATTTGATATTTTGTTATTCACTTTTATATTCTTCCTATTCTCTCATTTCTTCCTAGTTTTCTTCTTTTTCACTTATGGCTAGAGAGAGCCCACCTTGATATAGATCTTTGATTTACTAGAATCTTATAGATACCTTGATTTACTAGAATCTTATGTTACAATTGTTGAAATGCTATTATTTTCTCTTTAACTTATAACATTATGGCTCTTTTCCTCTTTTTATTATACTATATTGAACCAAGATTTTTACTTAAGGTTCATATTTTGAGCGATTTTCACACATTGTGTCCCCACATGTACACTTAAAGTACCCTCAAAATTTAAGAAATATATAAATAGATACGTGTATTAATGTATTTAAGACAATAAGTGATTAAATACTACAAAAATTATGAAGTATAAAGAAAGATATTACATTTTACATGTTTGCTTTAAATAAAAATAATTATTATGATGTCATATTTGTACTTCTATTTATTTCAAAGATAAAATTATTGTTTTTTAGAGTTAACCTAAAAGCGTCATGTTTATTTATAGGATAGAGATAGATGATAAAACTCCTTCACCAAACAATAAATTATAACCCTCATTATTAGTTCCCGCCTCTCGGTAGGGAATAATATAGGTTTCAATCAACATATTAATTTTGCAAAAGTGGCCAATAAGATGCATTTATTTTTTCCAACTTTGGCATATTCTAAAGTTATGACTAATTTCAAACATTTTTAAAATTAACATATTTATTTTTCTAGCCAATTGATTGGTGTTCAAGGGTGATGTGACTATTTTTGAGTCTTATTGCCAAAACAATTTTATAACATTTTAAGATGATAAAATTTTAAAGTGACAAGTGTCCTATCATTTATATCAGATTTTGACACTATTTATGAGAATCATTAATTCAATTCAATACATGATGTGACTATTTTTTAGTCTTATTGCCAAAGCAATTTTCTAACATTTTAAAATAATAAAAAATAAATAAACATTATTAATTATACATTAGAATACAATATCCACATTCAATAATACATATTAATTATAATATAATATTATAATACATAAATAAAAACATAATTTTACAATTATTAGTATAATCATATTGATATTTTATTTAATTATTATAAATAATTATAAACACACACAATACACATAACAATATTAAATTCCATATTTAAAAATATATATAATAAACATATTATTTGTATAATTAATAATTACATTATATTAGTAATAATATTATATAATGTATATTAATTATACATAAATACTATTAACTATTTTATTATATTTTTATATTTTATAACAAACACAACTTATTTAAAATAAATATAATACATATTACTTTATTAATAAAATTTATAAATATATGTTTTATACTTTTCATTATTTAAAAGTATACTTATAAATTTTGGTGGTTTTAAAAATAATTATTTATAAAAATATTAATTAAATTTTTGTGTCTACTCCAAACATTATAAAAGTATACTGCATATATATGCTAAATTGTTATGCCACCTATTTCGATGTTCAAGTGATTAGTATACCATATCCAAGATATATGATTATGATTGCAATTTTTAGAAAGATCATTAGAGAAGCCTACAATATCTGTTTTGCGGTACTAGAAAGCTTAAAATAGGTAAATTGCCTTGAAACCTACAACAACATTTTACAACTTCCAAGGTCCATTTTTCTTATGTCCTTCTAGCTGCTTAAGAAATAAATCGTCTAACCAATTAATCAAATTTATATAAACTACTTACAGATACATGGCGGGAACTAGCCTCCTTACGGCTCTTGTTTTCTATGTTCTCACAATCACCATATAAACTTATACCGATATAAAAAAATTGGTTTAGTAGTCATTTTAATGTGTTAGAAAAGATAAAAATAGATGAGAATTTTCCATGTCCTTCAAGAGATAAGTTATTAGGTACATTGTCACTTAAAATAGGTTAAAGCATCAAAACTTTCAAATATTCCATTTTATTCACGTACCATAAAGTTAACATAGTTCCATTTTACTCACATACCATAAAAGTTAACACAATTCCATTATACACTTTGTTAAATCTTTCATCGATTGAGATCCTCTCGTTTATATTCCTGCTATCCAATTTTTCCCCTCAAGCCAAATTGAACAAGAGGACCTATTATCCAATTTTACCCCTCAAGCAAAATTGATCAAACATGACCTTGCACAGGAGGAAATGGAGAGGTTGGTTTAGTCGTGCGAGCTCACATTTGATCCCAAAAATCAAGTTATGGGTGGGCTCGAACAAAGTGGAGAAGAAAGGTTGGAAAATCAGGCCAAACAATGTTAAAGGAGATTAGAGCTCAACAGGAGAAAAATGGAGAAAGGTAGTGTTCAGTTGAGGCTCGAATCGGCTAAGTATAAAAGAGCCAGCGGAAGCCTCCATGTGTCTCATCGGCACACCTTCAAAGGTAAAGTCCAAAGCGGGGTCCCCAAATGAGTGCGGGCTCTCCACGTGTCTAAGGCATGAGAAATTTACACCGCCATTGAAAAGTCTAAAGAGCCCAGTGGAAGCCTCCACATGTCTCATCGACGCACCTTCAAAGGTAAAATCCAAAGCGGGGTCTCCAAACGGCGTGAAGCCTCCATGTGTCTAGGGTCCAACATAGCTGCTCTAAATAGATGTGATCGAGCCGAAAGGTAGAACCGACCGTTGATTGGCTAAGTGTAAAAGATCCTACAAAAGCCTCAACGTGTCTCATCAGTGCACTTTTGGTATGATGCTCCAAAGACAGTCCTAAAGCAAGCACAAGCTCTCCATGTGTCTAAGGCCTAAGAAAGTAGAACTGGCCATTGAAAAGTTGAAGCAAAGCAACAGAGCCAGCGGAAGCCTCCACGTGCCTCGTTAGTGCAAGCTCAAAGGTAAATCCAAAGGAAGGTTCCCAAACATGCGCCGGCTCTCCACGTGTGTAGGGTCTAACATAGGTGGAAAAGGAAGAACCAATCGTTGAAAATTCTAAGAGTCAGTGGAAGCCTCCATGTGCCTCATCAAGCAACTTCAAAATTAAAATCCAGGTAGGTCCCAAATGTGTGAAGAATTTCCACGTGTTTAGGGTTAGATGTATTTTCTCTGCCAAACAGAGGGACTAAGAAAAACATAAGGGAACAAAGTAAAGCGAGTCTCGCGCACGATGCCAAGTTTCCAAATGTTGCAACTTAATGAGTGAAATGAGGGGTAAAATCTCAACAATGTGTGGGTTTCCATGTAAATCCCACACGGATAGACTCCAAACCCAAAGCAGTTTGGAAAATATTTGGCGGAAGGTAAATTCAAAGATGAATCATGATGCCCACCAAGATTTTAAATGCTTAGATATTTTAAGATATTGTGAGAGCCTGCGTGGAATGCCAAACTCTAACCTTCAGATGATCTCAACTATGACTAGAATAAATATAGTCCACCATTTTTGAGGCTTTTAGGCTTCTCACCTACTAGGGTGGTTGAAGCATGATTGGAATTATTCCCTCTTTCTCTCTTATTCTTCCTATATATTATAAGGAGGGGCATTTTCTAAAGGTTGGACATTTCTTCTTTACACCCTCCCTTCTTCTCTTGTCTGTAAGTGGATTTTTGGAGTTTAAGCCTCCCATTCAAATTGTAATGCAAGTTTGTGCCTCTTGGCCATTGTAATGCACTTGTATCAAATTTTTGGAGCAATAATGCATGTATGTGGATAATTTTCAACCCTCTCTTGTGTTCATTATCTCCTTCTTGATCTCTCATTGTAGTCTTAGTTATTTGTGCATGGTGATTGTATTGCATTTTTATGGTTTGTGTTTATTGTAAAGTAGGTGTTTCAACATTCCTTTGGTGCATCACCCTTGTTAGTTTAGGTTTTATTTCTTGCATCTCCTTAACCCCGTCTCCTTGGCAAGCTAGAGTAGGTTTTAGAATAGATCCTCTGCAATATGAATGTGTGCACTGAACCAAGGAATAGGATCCATCCTTCATCTGAAGAGCTCTTCGATTCACAAAGTCCCACACTTTGGGAGAAGCTCCATGTTATGCAATCACACTGAGAGTCTCAACCCATCAAGTTACAGACATTCAGGGGTGTTGTGATTACACATTAATGGTTTTGGCACACCCATTGGGACTAGAGGTCAATATTTCAGTGTTACCAAGATTGGGTGTGTGTCTTTGTAAACTTCCAACCTTTGAAGGCTTTGGAGCAACACATCTCGTGACTCCATCACTCAAATATAGTGGTTTCAACAGCCCTAGTTTATCAAGCTCATGAGAGGAATCTAGACAAGGTCAAGAACAAGAGAAGAAGGATTGTTTGTCTATCTGCATTCATCCCGAAAGAGGAAGAAGAGCTCAAAGGTCTCCATATCTCACTGCTAAACACAACCTTGTCAACACCTCCACCTAGTAGGGTTTTCATTCAATCAACTAGATTTCTTCGACCAATCAGGATGGCACAACCCAACCCCTATGTCAACTTCAATGGTAGCAGCCCACTAGCTCTCAATGCACAAAACCCGAGTTCTAGTTGCAAATTGAAGAATGTCCCATATTTCACTTGAGAGAACCAAACAACTCCGATTGACCATATCTTAGACATCGCAAATGTTTGTGCAATCCATGAAATTACTGAAATGGACATTGATGTTAGATTATTGGCATCTTCATTCAAGGGAAAAGCATTGCAATGGTTTAGAAGCCTAACCGTGGGATCCATCTAGAATTGGGACCATTTATGCACAACTCTCCACAATCAATTTGGAGAAAAGGGGGATAATTTGTCTTTATTAGAACAACTGACAACAATCAAGAGGGATCCTAATGAGCAGCTAACTGACTTCAAATTTAGATTCCAGTGGACATTGGATAGGATTCCATTGGCCATGAGACCAACAACTGAAGGTTCTTTTCTATACTTCCTTAAAGCTTTGAATTCTGATATTGCTATGATGATCCAATCAATGGGAGGTATAACCTTACCCACATCCTATAATATTGCTATTAGAGTAGAAAACTACTTGAGCCAAGTTGGTAAAATTGCACCTAGTCCACCTATGCCTCTATACCCAGAATTAGGAGCTCCTATAACTAGTCAAACACCTGATTTAAATCCCATTCCATCCCCTAGGAATCAAAGTAATTTTCAGGCTTCTACTTCTTCAAGCACTTCAAAAGAGCTACAAGAGCTTATGAAACAATTACAGAACCTAGGAAATGAGCTAGTGACTATCAAGAGATAGCAAGCTCAAAGTTCTAGGTTATATCAGCCTCAAAATCAATGTATCAAGCTCCAACCCATATCAGCAAAAATAGACCACCAACTCAGTCTGTAAATCAAAACCACAACCAAGGACAACCTCAATCTTCCAGACCATTCTGACCATATGATCCAAATGAAGCTTCAACATCGAGGGCCTTGGTTCCAAAACAAAACAACATGGCATAGAAGTACGAATGGTGTTACCCTTGTAATCTACCTCACAATCAATCAATGTGTTTCAACAAAGTACCTAACCATACCTTAATGTTAAATACCATTGGTGTGTCCCAAAAACTAGGTTAAGAAGGGAATTGATAGCACGAAACTCCGCAAGAGGCACCTCCAACAGAAACCACGTTGGTCAATTGGCACATAGAAGACTTCTGTGGAGTTAATCAACCTCCTTTTCAGGGTGTAGCTGCTAACACATGGTCAAAGAAGGGGAATATAGAGGAGGGACAACCATCTAATTCAGTTGTTTCTCAGCCCACTCCTACACAACAAGGAGTTAGTAGACCAAATGCAGCCCCAATGTGTGAAATCATCCTAAGGCACCGTCGCGGCAGAAACGTGTGCTTGTTCAGAACCGAAAAGGTCACACCAAGTAAGGGGCAAAAAAGGATAATTCATCCCCCTTTAACATTATTGATCAGATGAAGAAGACACATGTGAACATTTCCATGTGGGAGTCACTGGCAATCCCAAGACAACCAGATTTGTTGCAAGCTGCAATGACCAATTGGTCTACCTCGAATGGATCAAACCAAGGTTAGGATAAAGTTATCACTAATGCAGTGCAAGGGTGGTGGTCAACTAAGCAAAAATTTGAATCCTCCACCATTCTATGTGTCATTGATTGTTAGGAACCATTTAGTACATAATTGCATGATCGATACAGGTGCAAGTAGCTTAGTGATGCTGAAGAAAATAGAAGATCAATTAGGTCTAAAGTATGAGCCAGTCTTAGAGAGGAGTAGTGCAACTAGATGGAACAATAGTAGGAATAGTTGGGGTCATCAAAGGTTTAATCCTAGCACTACATGCCTGTCCAAATGTAATAGTCTTGCAAGATGTGTTTGTAATTGACCTCCCACCACTCTTTGCACTATGTTTGTCAAGAGACTTCACTACCAAAATTGGTGGATATCTATCAGCAGATTGGTCACACATGCTATTTAGAATAAGGTATGGAGCCAAGGCAACCATCAGGTCGAACCAATTGCAAACTTTCACATTGAGCCTCATGTGCCAAGTCCTATCAACGCAAATTGCTCATCCTTCGATCAGGAGGAGTGTTCACTAGATCTGGAAATAGGTACCAAGGTTGAAGGAATTCCATATTTGACTTTGGATGAATGGGAAAACAAGAGGCATGAATTTGACCCATTTAAGGAAATGGAAGAATTTGAATTGGGTGTATATTGTGTACATGAAGAAAACTCACCCATTCCTAACATCACCAAGCCAAAAATGAAGATGAAAATGAAGTATGAAAACTATATTTCGATGGTTCAAGAAGCAAACAAGGTGTTGGAGGAGGTGCATTGTTAGTTTCACCATAGAACATCAAGTATTATTCAGTATTTCATTTCCAGTTTTCCTGTTCAAACAACACAGTTGAATATGAGGCCTTGATTCATGGACTTCATTGGGCCAGGAAAAGAGGCATAAAGAATTTGCAAGTATTTTGTGATAGTGAGCTAATCATCAATCAAGTCAAGAGGACAACATGCTGCAAGGAATGACTTACTCAAGAGCTACAAAAATAGGGTATGGGACCTCATTGAAGATTTCAAATCTTTTAACATTGTGTCCATACCTAGGAAGAAGAATGAAGCTATAGATAGGCTTGCAATAATTGGAGCAACATTTGATGTGGTTGACAGTATCAAAAGAGGAAAAACACAACCACATATCCATGTGATTGTAAGGCCAATAGTTCCAAACAATAACACAAGTTGGCAGGTGTTTGAAAATGATCAACATATCATCAATTTATTGTAATAAGAGGTTGAATTCTTAGCAAGGAATCAAGATAAATTAGAGAAGAATTAGGGATCAAGTAGTGCAACTGCAGACCAAAAAGCTTCCCAGAGGTTTGGTGACACTGGATTCAATATTCAATCCTAATTACCAGTTTCGTAAAGAGAAAGAAAACATTAAGGTCAAGGGAGATGATTCAGAACCTAGTTTTGTTAGGGAAGGGAAGACACTCAAAATTGGCAAGGTGGCCACTGAAAAAGAGAGATATGAATTCTTAAAAATGTTCTAAGAATTTCTAGATTTTTTTTCCTAGAGTTATGAAGACCTCGGAAGGATTCAATCCGAAGTTGGCACAACATACAATAGAACTAGATCCAGATGCTAAGCCCATCAGGTAGAAGAAAATACCAGTCAACCCACACATTGAGCCTCTAATGAAGAAAGAGATGAACAAGTTGATAGAGGTAAGCATTATATTCCCAATCAAGCATTCAATTTGGGTTGCAAACTTGGTACTAGTCGTAAAGAAGAATGGAGAAATTTGAAATTAGGTTTTGCATGGAATTTCAAGACTTAAATCAGAACATCTCTCAAATACCACAACCTAGCACTCCCTTCAATGGAACAAATCTTACAAAAGTGTAGTATCCGGTAAAAAATATTTTCTCCCCCTGGATGGATACTCGTGGGATATAATCAGATAATGTATAAAGAAGATGACCAGTTCAAAACAAATTTCACCACTAAGTGGGGCACCTATGCCTACAAGAAGATGTCATTTGGATTGTCTAATGCTAGGGCCACCTTCCAGAGGGTGATGGACATGGCATTCAAGGGGTTGATCAACAAAATAGTACTGATATATCTTGATGATATCACTGTGTTCTCCAAAAATGTAGCGGATCACCTCTTCCATCTGAGACAGGTATTTCAAAGATGTAGGAGATTTGGGGTATCATTAAATCCCAAAAACTGCATATTCCTGGCTCATAAAGGAAATATCCTAGGCCATATTGTGTCAAAGGAAGGATGATGATCAACCCAGAAAGAGTTGAAGCAATTCGAGTATTACCATTGCCAAGCCATAAGAAGGCTCTTCAGAGCTTTCTAGGAAGGATCAATTTTGTTCGCATGTTTGTGTAAAATTTTGTTGCTCTTGTGAAGCCAATAACACTAATGTTGAAGAAGAGCATGGGATTTAGGTGGAAAGCTGAAGGAAAATAAAGTTTGGAAGCCATATCCAAAGCTCCAACACTCTTCAATCCAGACTTGTCCAAGGACTTCATGCTTTATGCCTTTGGTGGTGGGGATACAATTTCTGCAATCCTAGTGCAAAAAACAAAGAGGGATCGAACAACCAGTTTGCCTTCCTTCTTCAGTCAAGGCTTGGAGGACTATGAAGTGAGGTACTCCTTCATTAAGAAGCATGTCCTTACAGTGATCAGGAGCTTAAAGAAGTTCAAACACCTAGTCTCAAACAACAAGATCCAGCTTTTAGTTTCTCATGCGGGAGTCGGGACTTCCTTTTGAACAAGGATGTGAATGAGAAACGTGCAAGATGGATCACTCGTGTCATGGAATATGACATTGAAATTAAGGTCACTAAGTTGGTTCATGGAAAGGGACTATGTGAACAGCTAGCCTCGAGTCAACAAGTTGATGCAAGCAATGGAAATGGAGTTGTCTTGGTACTACAAGATGGTCAAGAACAAATAAATGATGATGTGCCTATTCCTTGTTGGAATAAAAATATGATACACTTCCTACAAACATGCCTATGCCCTCCAGAAATGAGAAAAGAAAAGAGGAGATACTTCATATTACAAGCCATTCCATATGTGCTTTTTGATGGTGTTTTGTTCAAAAGGGACATCAATAGTGTTCTACTAAGATGCATCAAAACAGGTCAAATCGAGAAGGTGTTACAGGAGTTTCACAATGGAGAAGCTAGAGGTCATTTTTCTCCGTGAGTAACAACTCTCAAGATAATGAAGGTGGGATATTATTGGCCCACGGTGTTCAGTGACTGTTACACTTGGATCAAGAAGTGTAAAAAATGTGCATTCTTCACAGGCAAGGAAAGATTAACAACACTCCCATTACACCCAATTTCAGTTGACCAACCTTTCATGCAATGGGGATTGGACTTCATTAGGGTCATCAACCCAATTCAAGCCAAGGCCACAAGTGGATTCTCATAGCAACAGACTATTTCACCAAGTGGACCAAGGTGGTAGCACTCAAAGAAGAAAACGAGTCTAGCATACTAGACTTTTATGAAGGGATAATGACTAGGTTCGAGTACCGACCACTATCATATCAGACAATGCATTGGCATTCCTAGGTTCTAAGATCACAGAATGGGCTGTCAAGAATGGGATCTACTTGAGCACCTCTTTAAATTATTACCCATAGGGTAATGGGTAGTAGAATCCATGAACAAGAATTTACTAAGAATCATCAGAAGGAATCTAGATGAAAATCAAAGGACATGGCATACAAAGCTAAAATCAGCATTATGGGCTGACAGGATCACACCAAAGAGATCTACAGGTAATTCCCCTTACAAGCTGGTCTATGGGAAGGAGGCAGTGTTTCCTATATCATTAGAGCTTCCCACATTGGAACTCATGAAGCAGTTGGAATTATCTAAGTTTGAACCAATGGAGGCTAGGTATGTAGAGTTGATGGAATTGGAAGAAATCAGAGAACATTCAGTTCAAATGATAGAAAAATATCAAGCCTTAGTCAAAAGGTGGTTTGATAAGAAAGCAAGAGCAAGGACCTTTCAGGAAGGGGACCTAGTTCTGAAGTGGGATGCAGATCGGGAAAATCCAGGAAGGCATTCTAAATTCGATGCTATTTAGAGTGGCCCCTACATGGTCACAGGATGTAAAAGTAGCAATGCCTTCCAATTGTCTACATTGGATGGAGAGGAGCTTCCGATTCTAGTTAATGGAATCTATCTTAAACATTTTTACTAAAAGGAAAAGGTTTCACCATTGTAAATATTAGCTTAGGATTTTAATTCCTCTAAGTGTGTGTGCACATTGTCTTATTGTAGTGTAGGTTTCAATTTCCCTAAGTGCTTCACACAGTCTCATTTCTCCTAGGTTGAATCATTGTGTAGTTCAATGTGCCTCTAAAGGTGAATGTTGTAGCAGTCCATTTCAGTGGTAGGTGAACATTCCATGTCAAGACATTTTTACTCTCAGAAATCTCACCTTCGATATTTTCTTATGAAAATTGAGAGTTCTGCAAACAACTGACTCGAGCTTTCAGAAGGATCTGTACCAAGATATCATTCATGACTCTGCACCCAATGGATACTTTAAGGCAACTAATATTTTCACCTACTAAACAGGTGATCCCGTGAGTCACCAAATTGTTATCCAATTTTTCCCTCAGGAAAAATTGATCAAACATGACCTTGCACAGGAGGAAATGGAGAGGTTGGTTCAGTCATGTGAGCTCACATTCAATCCCAAAAATCAAGTTGTGGGAAGGCTCAGTGAAGTGGAGAAGCAAGGTCAAAAATGAGGCCAAACAATGTTAAAGGAGATCAAAGCTCAATAGAGAAAAATGGAGAAAGGAAGTGTTCACTCGAGGCCCGAATTGGCTAAGTATAAAAGAGTCAATAGAAGCCTCCATGTGTCTCATCGGTGCACCTTCAAAGGTAAATTCCAAAGTGCGGTCCCCAAATGAGCGAGGGCTCTCCACGTGTCAAAGGATCGAGAAAGTTACACCGACCGTTGAACAACCTAAAGAGCTAGCGGAAGCCTCCACATGTCTCATCGATGCACCTTCACAGAAAACTCCAAATTGGGGTCTCGAAATGAGCGCAAATCCTCCATGTGTCTAGTGTCCAACATAGCTGATCCTAAATGGACATGGTCAGATCTCGAAAATGAAAAAAATTACCGTTGAATCGGCTAAGTAAAAAATATCTGCGGAAGCCTCCGTGTCTCATCGATGCACTTTTGGTATGATGCACCAAAGGTAGGTCCCAAAGAAAGAGTAGGCTCTCCACGTATCTAAGGCATGAGAAAGTAGAACTGTCTATTGAAAATTTGATGCAAATCGATGAGCTAGTGGAATCCTCCACGTGCCTCATCGGCATAAAATCAAAGGTAAATCCAAAGGCGGGTTCCCAAACTCACGCTAGTTCTCCACGTGTCTAGGGTCTCACATAGGAAGAAAAGATAGAACTAGCTGTTGAAAATTCTAAGAGTCAATGAAATCCTCCACATGCCTCATTGGCACAACTTAAAAATTAAAATCTGGAGGCAGGTCCCAAATGTGCATAGACTCTCCACGTATTTAGGGTTAGACATGGTTGCTCCACCAAACAGAGGGACTAAAGAAAAATAAAAGGGAATGAAAAGTAGGCTTGCAGATGATGCCAAGTGTCCAAACGTCGCAACTTTAGGAGTGAAAGGAGGGGTAAAATCTCAATAATGCGAGGGTTTCCACGTAGATCCTACATGGATAGACTCCAAACCCGAAGCAGTTTGGAAAATATTTGGTGGAAGGCCAATTTAAAGATGAATCATGAAGCCCGCCAAGAATTTTAAATTCTTAGATATTTTAAGATATTGTGAAATCCCACGTGAAATGCCAAACTCAAACCTTCAAATGATCTCAACTATGACTGGAATAAATACAGTCCACCATTTTTTGAGCCTATTAGGATTCTCACCTACTAGGGTGGTTGAAGCATGATTGGAATTCTTCCCTCCTTTCTTTCTTATTCTTCCTATATATTGTAAGGAGGGGAAATTTTCTAAAGGTTGGACATTTCTTCTTTGCACCCTCCCTTTTTCTCTTTCTTGTAAGTGGATTTGTGGAGTCTAAGCCTCCCATTCAAATTGTAATGCAAGTTTGTGCCTCTTGGCCATTGTAATGCACTGTATCAAATTTTTTGGAGCAATAATGCATGTCTGTGGATCATTTTCAGCCCTCTTGCATTTATTATCTCTTTATTGATCTCTCATTGTAGTCCTGGTCATTTGTGCATGGTGATTGTATTACATTTTTATGGTTTGTGTTTATTGAAAAGAAGGTGTTTTAGCATTGCTTTGATGCATAACCCTTGTTAGTTTAGGTTTTATTTCTTACATCTCCTTAACCCTATCTCCTTGGCAAGTTAGAGTAGGTCTTAGAGTAGATCCTCTGTAATATGAATGTGTGTACTTGAATTGAGGAATAGGAACCAACCTTCATCCAAACAACTCTCTCGATTCACAAAGTTCCACACTTTGGGAGAAGCTCCATGTTATTCAATCACACCGAGGGTCTAAACTCATCAAGTTGTAGAGCATTTAAGGGTGTTTTGATTACACATCAATAGGACCTAATAGAACCTAGGTAGCTAAAAGGACCCATAGGATGAAACTAGGTTTCGATGGTTTTGGGGTCTCAAGCACACATTCAAGGAATTCATGAGAGAAAATAATATTGAGAATTTTTTTCCTCTTCTCGGTTTTGATGCTTAAGATTAACTTAAAAATGATGAAATACAGACCCCATGGATGACACCATACCAAAGAAATTAAAATTCAAATAAAAACATGATGAGACTATAAATCCTTGCACAGTCAATCCCCATGAGGCCTCTCTACCATGAAGAAATTTTAAAATTTCCTAAATTGAGAGCTCTTGGGTCAAAATTTTCTTTTTCAATCTTAAAGTGCCACCGAGCTAAAAAAAAATCTCACCGAGCTTCTCGATGAGAAGCTCAAAGTAATGGATGATGCATTGGGGGCTGAGTCGGTGGAAAACTCACTAAGTAGCTTGGTGATCTACTCGCAAGCCAAGTTGTGTCGGTAGTCGATGACCCGAATCGGCTTTGCGTGTGAAAGGAACAACTCAACGACACATGTTAAGATCCTTGAGCTTGGGTTTGATAGGTGAAGCAACATAAGTGGTCGAGCCATGGAGGGGTCAAAGGGTGAATAAAGGTTGTTTCTACATAGTCACGATCCATTAGGAGTCGGATCACATGAAAAGTTAAGCAAAAGGAAAAATGGCTCACATCAAGCTCATTGCAGGTGTTCAACAAGTAGAGAGGCCAAATATTGTGACTTGGCATCTAGTGCCTTGGGAAATGTGATGGAGAGATCACTTTGGTGAGCTATCAGTGAGCCCGAACAACAAGACATTGAGAAGATGGAATTATGATGCCAATTTGGCTCAGTAGTAAGAGATGAGAGCCTATGGGGTGAGTTAAATGAAGTCAGCCAAGGGCCGATTCAACATCAAAGAGATCAAAGGATGGGTCAGAAAGGAGATATAAATCTAAGCTAAGTTAGCTCGATGAATTTTACAAGGAAAGAGCTCGAGCACGGGATGGAGGCTGACTCGTCTTCGTGAGCTAATGAGTAGGAAGGGAAATGGATCCCTCGCCGAGATAAATTAAGTGACATGGTGAGGATATGTGCTGCGAGGTGGGCTCTTCGAGGTCGTGATGATTTGAGGAATCATTCCCGCCAAGCATAAAAAAATAAAATCTCGTCGAGATGAGCCAAAGACTCGAGTGAGCCGGTGTAAATGTGGAGAGTCCAAAGTCTGAAGACATTGGAATTTAGAAGTTTTTGTTTTTGATTTGGTAGAGATCCACTTTAGAGTTGTAAATTTGGTGAGTCAAAAATTCCCTAACTCAAAAATCTTGAAAGCCTAATATGTCATGGTATTGAGGGGAAATTTTAGAGTTCAATGATCTCGAGGATCAACGAGGTATGCTTTCTGTGGTTTCAGAGAGTTATGCTTTGGAACACACTTTGGCGAGGAAGTCGAAGTGGTGAGTAGGAAAACTCCGAAATGTAGCACCAAAAGTCCAAAAGTGAGGGGCGCGTGGTGATTTGAGAGTGAGCTTGATTTTGGGGTGAGTCAATTTTGGGAAATAAATTTGGATTTTTAGGTGATGAATGTCTCAAGTGGCCGATGCTAAATCTATGAAGTAAAATACTCCAAAAAAAAAAAAACCCGTTGAGTCGCATAGATGGCCGAGACATTTTGGAGGTAAGCAAGTGGGTGAAACATCTTGGGCACAAAGCTAAACATACAAATACCTACCGAATCGGTGTCTGTAAGGGAAGGTGAGCTACATTGATTAGAGGGCTCAGTGAGGTGAAACTCGAGCTCGGTGGTTAGGAGGGAAGCTTAAATCATGGCCATAATTCAAATTTGAATAACTTTAGAATTTTGGGGCCAAATTTTACAAAATTGTACTCGAGGTTAATTTGTTTCAAGGAATAATTAAATGATGAAGGCCAAGTGTAGAGACAATGTGGGTAAGTGAAGATGAATCCATGCAAGCAACTTGTTCAAAAATAATGAAAACTTCTTCCATACCCCACCATTTTACACAAAATTATAGTCAATGGAAATCTATTTTCGGGCTCTTATTCATGGGATGATCGAGATGGATATTTAATGTGTTTGGTGGGAAAATTTACATGATGAAGTTACAAACCTAGAAGCCATACCCAGGTGAACATCATGAAGCCATTTCTTCAAACACAACGCAGGGTGCAAGGAGATGAATTTTTGTAGGTTTTTCCCACCATTGTAGGGATCTAATGATTATTTTGATGGATTTTGAAGCAATTTTAGAATTTCTCTCTCTCTCCTCTCTGCTAAATCTTCCTCTATAAATTGTAAGGAGGGGCTCAGTTTAAAAGGTTGGATACTTTTCCTTTTCCCCTCCCTTATTTCTTTTCTATGAGAAATATGTGGAGTTCAAGCCTCCGACTAAACATTGTAATGAAATTTTGTGCCTTTGCCCGCCCATGTAATGTATTTTATCAACTTTTGGAGCAATAAAACATATATATGGATGATTCTCAACCCTATCTTTTGTTTATTGCATTTTTCTTATCTTTCATTATATTTAAGTTTATTATGCATTGTTTCATTATCATTACAAGATGTCAATGGTTGTATATTTATTTGTAAATGGGTTTGTGAAAGTTGTTTTGATTTGTGGTGCTTGACTACCCTCCTTAATTGTGATTGTTTCATTCGATGCAAGTGTACGTTATCCAACATTCCTTATTAGTGTATCACCTATAGTTAGAATAGATTTACTTTTCATGCATTATTTTATCCATGTCTCCTTGGAAAGCATTAGGGTAGGATTAGATTATATTCTTTGTAATCAAGGCGTCTGTGTCTAGATTTAGGAATAGGAAACCAACCTTTCTCTCAAGAGTTTTCCCAATTGAAAATTCCACATTTTGGGAATAGCTCCATGTTGTGCAATAAAATTGAATTCCCCATCAACAAATGGACCATTCAAAGTGGTGTTGTGATTTCATATAAACAATTTTGGCACGCCGATGGGACAACAGAGGAGTTAGAATTATATTTTTGAGATTTTTTCCACTTTCAAGAAAACATCTTAGCCATTGTGCTACCTCCATTGCATAAAAATTCATTCCCGGTGGGACAAGATTCATTTCCACAAGGTTTGAAGGCATTTTAAAGAAATTTGGACTAAAAAATTAAAAAATTCAATTTTGAACTTTTCACTCTAGGAGCGGAGCTCTGAAATATATTTTTGTAGGTTTTTCATTAGTGAAACAAGTCTCAAATGCACTAGAAGATATACTAAGGGATAAACATGAAAAAGGTATTTTTAGAATTCAAATTTATGATTTTCTTAATTTTGGGGTTTTTTTGCACTTCAAGATTTCAACCTTTTTAGGGTTTTTACCATTTTAGAATTTCGGAACTTTTACATTTTCGGACTTTCGTGTTTTGGTTTTTTTGATTTCGTAGGTTCAAGTATACACTGTTTTCATAGTTTCGAGTTTTTGAACTTTTAGGTTTTGGAGGTTTTCAATTTCGACATTTCAAAATTTTAGGTTTCAAATTTTGGACTTTTCCAAATTTCGGGATTTCTAACTTCAAAGTTTTTTTCATTTTCAAAATTTCATAAATTTTAAATTTTAATACTTTCGGGTTTCTAGTTTCATAGATTTGGAGGTTCAACTGTGTACTATTTTAAGAGTTTTAGGTTTTCAATTTTGGAGGCTTTCTATTTTGTGGTTCTCTGTATTTCAGGATTTTAGAGACCGGAAGATGTAAGGCAAGGTTTGACTTTTGAGAATCAACAATCAAGCCCTTCAAAGTGGGTTTTTCCATTTTATCAAGATTGATGTGTGTCTTGGTAAAGCCCTATCCTTTAGAGGCTCACTTCCCAACACATATGACGATGCTCAAGGTTAGAACTCAGTGGTGTAGAAACATGGATTTTTCAAATAAATGAGAATAATTCAAACTAGGTTTGAAACAAGAGAGGAAGGAATATTTATGTACCTGTAATTATCTCCAGGAAGAGGAAGGAGAGGAAGAAGACCAGAAAGATCACCATTTCCACCCAATAGGACATTATCTACACCTCCACCTAGTAGACCCTTCATTCATTAAACTAGGGTCCTCAAACCATTCATAATGTCTCATCAAGTTCCACCAAATCCCTTTGTCAACTTCACAAGAAGTAGTCCACTTTCTCTCAATGCATAAAATCCATCCCACTTGTGGTATTGAAAAATATTCCCTACTTCACAAGAGAAAACCATACAAGTCCTATTGACCAAATCCAAAACATTGCAAATGTCTATGAAATTCATGAAATCAATGAAATGGATGTTGCATTAAGTTATTATCTTATTCTTTCAAGGGTAATGCTTTGCATTGGTTTATAAGTTTAACAAAATGCTCAATTCAAAATTGGAATCAACTATGTAAAACCCTTTTTGATCAATTCAAAGAAAGGGAAGACAATCTATCATTATCGGAATAATTGACAATAATCAAGAGAGCTCCAACTGAGAAAATGGATTATTTTAATTTAAGATTCTCGAAAGAAGAGGGATAGGATCCTAGTGGTTGTCAAACCAAGTGCACAAGGTGTATTCCTCTGCTTTCTTGAAGGCTCTAAATTTTGACGTAGCATTGAAGATACATTCAATGGGAGAGACAACACTACCAAGGGCCTACAACATAGCTATCAGGGATGAGAACTATTTAATTCAAGCTAACAAGCTTGCACCAAGGCCACCTATGCCTCTATATCCATAAATGGGAACTCAACAACTAGTCAAACACTTGAGTTTAATCCCATTCTAGATCCTAGAAATAAGAGAATAATGAAGCCTCCACATCTTCTATTACTTATAAAGAATTTTAGGAGGTCATGGATAAAATACAAGAAGTGTTGAAGGAAAAAAATCTTTAGGGAACGATGTGGTGACCATCAAGAAAAAAAAGCTCATAACATCGAACCATATCATCCTCAAGCATAATCAAACATGCCTCTGTTTTAGTCAAATAGTCCACCAAATCAAGCTAAGAATTAAATCCGAACCAAGGAACACCTCAAGCTGCTGGCCATTTCATTTGTATAATCTAAATGTAGTTTCAACCTCAAGGGCCTTGTTCTAACCCAAAATAACCTTTCTTAAGAATATGAATGGTGTTACCCGTGTAATCTACCTCATAATAAATCAATGTGCTTCAATGGTGCACTCAATCAAGAATTAATGGTTCAAACCATCAGTGTATCCCAAGAGCCAACCGAAAAGGAAAATTAGGAGTAAGTAGGTACATAGAAAGAGGCTCCACCAACTGAAACCACATTGGTTAGTTGGAAAACAAAATAATATTTTGAAGTTAATCAACCTCCTTTCTAGGATATAGTTGCCAATACACAATCAAATAAGAGGAACATAGAAGAAGGGCAGCCATCTAGACCAATTTTTTCTCAGCCTGCTCTCACCCCACAAGGAAATAGTAATACAAAAGCATCTCCGAGTGGACATAATCAGCGTAAAGTGCCAACCAAAGTAGCACATGTGCCCATTCAAGTGCCAGAAAAGGTTATGCCAAGCAGGGGTAGTAAAAGATAATCCATCCCCTTTAAACATCATTGATCAAATGAAGAAAACACATGTAATAATTTCCATGTGGGAGTCACTGAAAATCCTAGGACAATGGGATTTGTTGCAAACAACAATGACCTATTAGTTTGCTCCAAATGGATAATCTAGAAATATGGAAAAGGTTCTCACTAATGCGGTGTAATAAGAAGGTAAACCAAGAAAATATATGAAGCCTACACTCATTATATGTGTCATTGATTATTGGGAACCACTTGGTACACAATTGCATGATCGATTCATGTTCAATCAGCTTAGTAATTACAACTCAAATAGAATACCAATTGGGCCTAAAATATGAACTAGTCTCTATTAAATTAGTAGTGCACTGGATGACAAAGCAGTGGGAATAGTTGGGAGTATCAAAGGGTTAAATTTTACACT
The DNA here is from genome assembly GCA_018340775.1 of Taxus wallichiana var. yunnanensis. Lineage (NCBI taxonomy): Eukaryota > Viridiplantae > Streptophyta > Pinopsida > Cupressales > Taxaceae > Taxus > Taxus wallichiana. The sequence continues at coordinate 743,345,097 of CM031237.1, read as the reverse complement.
CGCATGCTTTTCCCAAAGTCACAATTTTATAAGATGTATATGTGATAGACCTACCACCAATATTTGCATTATGTTTGTCAAGGGATTTCACTACTGAAATAGGGAACTACCTATTTGCATATTGGTCACACATGATTTTAAGAACTAGATATGGAGCTAAAGCTTCAATCTAGTCAGAATCAATTTCAAAATTTCACATCGAGTGATCCAAAAATGGGTGTTTTATTTTTTCCACTTTTAAACACTTTCAAGTATATTCAATTTTAATAAAACTAAAAGGATTGTATACTTCCAACAATCGATCAAAATATTATTTAGGACTAAATTGATCAAATTAAAGTTACAATTTACTCACAATTTCACCGTTTAATCGAAGCCCCAAAATCATTGTTTCTTGATTTTAATCATGGAAAATTACTGATTATAGTTGCATCCATATTCATATTTTGAATTTAAATTACTTTAAAATATCAGAAACTGAAAATAAAATCAGAACACAACACCAGATTGTTTATGGGGTTCGGAATTCCTGTGTCCCCGGTTCGTGATGAACCAATCCATTAATAATGTTAAAAATGTAAATACAATAACATTTAAATTAACCAATAATGAATCAAAAACCTGAAAAAATGTGTTTCATACCTTCAAAGGACGTTAATGGAGCTCAACCTCTGTCCTTCACCTTCCTGATCCACTTACAGCAGTGTCTCCCTTTGGTTCTATGCCTTCGTGTGACTTTAACAACACATAAATCTATCACAAAAGCTCCAAATTGGATAAATGATCATACCATCGTGATCATCTCAAAATTATAAGCAAAGTTCATATATAATTTGAGATATGGAAGTGAGCAGAAGTGCCCCAAACCTGCACTTTTCCAAAACTACTCGCTAATAATTGGCTTGACACAAGCCTGACACTTGTCATTACAAATACAAGTGAGCTTAATTTATACCACTTACAAGAGGGTGGCAGGTTGGTAAGGTTACTTATATTTTTAGATGAGGTGCTGGGTTCAAATCCCCCTTCCATAGGTTTAGGCACCCAATTTAGCCATTGACCCCACATTTGGTGGGAAAGGGATAAGATAAGCCTTTAAATAGCTTTTTGTCCACAAAATCCTCCTTATCCCATGGGATTAGGCTTATTCCCATGGAATGGATTAAATAAAATATTATTATTATTATTTTAAATCTAAAGCCACTAAAAACCTACCAAGTGTCACGCCCATAATATGCCATTTTTCCATTCGAGTGTGCCACATCATCATTTGACCACAACTTTGACTATGCATATCTTTTGCATATGAACTTAGATTTGGTCCGTTCAAAATGCATCAGAAAGCTTGCAACGAGATCTATACCATGGAACTGATTTTTAAAAAAATTACAAGACCATCAATTTTTCCTTTTCACCAATTTCCACGTGTCACTTTGTCATTGGTCTACTTTTTGACCTGTTGACCAAAGTTGACTTCCACATTGACTGAAATTTGACCAGACATAACTTGAGCTCAGACTGTCTATTTTTCATGTTCTTACAATCGTTGAAAAGCTCTCTCAAGGCTATACTACACTACAATAGTATAGGGTAGTATAGGAGCTTTTGACACTAAAACATATCCCCTATCATCGATCCTCGTATACCAAGTCCTATCAATGCAAATTTCTCATCCTTTGATGAGGAAGATTTCAAAATGTTTGAGAAATGGGTACTAAAGTTGAAGGAATTATGAATTTGACATTAGATGAGTGGATGAACAAAATACATGATTTTGGTCAATACAAGAAAATGGAAGAAGTTGAGCTAGGAATTCATTGCCTACATGAAGATAATCCACATCTCCCTAACATCACCAAGCTAGAAAACAAGGATTCCAATGAAGTATGACAACTATTTTTGATGGTTCAAGGAGTAGGAAAGACGTTGGAGGGGATGAAATTTTGTTTCACCACAAAACATCAAGTACTATTTAGCCTTCTGATTTCAGTTTTCTTGTTCAAACAACATAGCTGAATACAAAACTCTAATCCATGGACTTCATTGGGATAGGAAAAGGGTCATAAGGAACTTACAGGTGTTTGGAGATAGTGAGTTGATTGTTAATGAAGTTAGAGGACTGAATTCTCTAAAGAATAATCTCCTAAGGAGCTACAAAAATAGGGTATGGGACCTTGTGGAAGACTTTGAATCATTCAACATCGAGTCCATACCGAGGAATATGAATGAGGCTATAGATAGACTTGCAACAATTGAGGTAACATTTAATGTGGTTGATAGAATAAAAAGGATGAAACATAATCCCGTATGAAGGTAGTTGTGATGCCAAAAATTCCGAAAATAACACAAAGTTGGCAAGAGTTCCAAAGTGATCATCAAATCATCAATTTCCTACGGGAAGAGGCTTAGTTATCAACTAAGATTTAGGATAAATTAAATAAGTAGATACATGGATCAAGTAGAGCAGTATGGAAAAAAAAGCTTCCAAAAGGATTAGTGACATTGAGTCAATCTTCAATCGATGACCAATTTTAGAAAGAGAAATCAAATATCTAAGTCAAATATCACTTGAGCTACCGACATTGGAGCTCTTAAAGAAGTTAGAATTATCATAATTTAAGCCTATGGAAGCTAGGTTTGCAGAGTTGATGGAATATAAATAAATTAGAGAGAATGTAATACCAACCATCGAGAAGGATCGGACCTTAGTCAAGAGGTTATTTGACAAGAAAAAAAACACATGGACATTCTAGGAAGGGGACCTAGTTTTGAAGTGGGATGCATATCGGGAAAACCGGGTAGGCATTCCAAGTTTGATGTAATTTTGAGTGGCCCCTATATGGTCACAGGATGTAAAAGTAGAAATTCCTTCCAACCGTCTACCTCGGATGGAGAAGAACTTCGATTCGATTAATGGAATCTATCTTAAAATTGCACTCGAAAGGAAAAGTCTCACCTTGTATATATTAGTTTAGGACTTCTAAAATCCTCTAAGTGCTTCTGCACACTGCTTTGTTCAGAGATTAGGTTTTAGGTTACCTAAGTGTCTTTAACATAGGTTTATTACTCCTAGTTGTATCATTATACAATTTAGTGTGCCTCCTAGAATGGAATGTTGTAAGAAAGAAGTTCATACTTGTGGGGATCAATTACAAATTTCAAGAGAAAAAAAATGCGAGCAACTAAAATTGGGATCAAGAACACATGTTTTACTAGTTTTCATTCTTCGAGTCCTTCAAGATCAATCACAGTGAACTTCTAAGTTACCTCGCAGATTCAAAAATCAAAGCCTTTTCCAAGTTCATTCAACGCTTTCCCATGCTCGGTACAAGATTAACCTCAAATTTCTCTTACTCACTTTTAAGGTTTGTTTCAGTTGAAAATCCAATGATAATAAGTAGTTATGGCCTTTGATGGTGTTCTAAGAAGTCATTGAATGAAAAAGAAAAGATTTAATATATTTCCATTATGCCTTAACTCAAAGAACATCTTATTTAAAATTTTGTAACGTGTTGTGCATGCCAAACAATCATCGATTTTGTGTGCTTCATACTTGCATAATTAGGTTTTGGACAGTTTAGAAGTCACTTTTCAGTCTGTAGATCGGGGTTGTAAAGAGGAACATGTAAAAATCTTAGGTTTAGACAATTTTCTATTCTCATAATCTTAACTTCCAAATTTTCTTAGGAAAATTGAGAGAGTGCAAGCAATGGAACAGCGAGTTCGGGTCAACAAACAATTTCAGGGGCATGTTTCAAGTCGAGATTAGTTGCAGCTATCGTTGTGACTTTGTGCCCAGTGGACATAAAAGGATACTAGTATATAACATCTAGCAAGAAGATGTCCCCACGAGTCACAAAATTATTATCAAATTTTGCCCCTTGGGCTAAATTGGACAAAAGGGACCTAACAGGACCTAGGCACCTAAATGGACCCCACAAGATGAAACCGGGTTATAGACAATCTCTAGGGTCTCAAGAGCACATTAAGGAAATTTATAAGTGAAAATAATATTCAAGAATTTTTCCTCTTTTGTGTTTTGACCCTCAAGATCAACTTTAAAATGATGGGATCTCGGGCCTCGTGGGTCCACACCTAGCAAAAGCAAGTAAAATTAGAAGTAATACATGATGAGCCTCAAAATCCCTTGTGTAACGATCCCATGAGGCCTATCACGTGAAGAAATTAAAAATTTTCCAAAATTGAGAGCTTCGGTCAAAATTTGTAGCTTGGGCCTCAAAGGGCCACTTTGTGGTAAAAACTTAGCTCACCGAGTAGGATAATTTCTAAATTGAGAGCTCCAGGGCTAGAATTTGTATTTTGGGCATCAAAGGGCCACCAAGATAAAAAAATAGCTTGGTGAGCATCTCGGTGAGCTGTATGATGCATTGGGGGTGAGTTCGTGGAAAGATCACCGAGTTTCTTGGTGAGTTGAGTTGTTTAAGTAGTTGGGCGAGCCGAATTGGCTTTGCGTGGGAAAGTTAGGGCTTGGTGACACATGGCGTGCTCATCGAGCTCGGGTTTGGCACAGGTGAAGTGACATAGGTGGTGAGCCATGGACCATCTTGGAGGGTGAATAGAGGATGTTTCAACAGAGCGGTGAGCCGTTGGGTCTCGGCTGGCATGGTAAGCAAAGCACAAGGAAAATAGCTTTTATTGAGATCATTACAGGTGTTAAGTCGTAACGTGGAGAGGGAAAATTTTGTGGTGTGGAGGTAAAAAATAGGAGCCAACGGTGAGTGAGTTGATCTTGTGACTTGGCATTTGAGTGTGCCAAGAAATGTGATGGAGAGATCACTTTTGTGAGTAATAGAGTGAGCCCTAATGGTAGGGCATCAAGCTAATGGAAGGCCGACACCAATTTGGTTCGAGAAGCAAGAGATGGGAGCTCATGCGGTGAGTTAAATAAAGTCATCAAGGGGCCAATTCAACATCGCGAGAGATCAAAGGATGGGTCGAAGGGAGATAGATGGTGAAGATGAGTTAGCTCGGTGAATGTTGGAAGGAAAGATCTCAAGCACGGGATGGAGGTCAACTCGCCTCGGTGAGGTAAATGTTTAGGCAGGAAAATGGATTTCCTCGATGAGCTCAAGGAAGCGACATGATGAGGATAGCTCATGGAGAGGTGGGCTCTATAGGGGTCACCGCAAGTTGAGGAATCCTACCAGCCAAGAACAACATACCAAAATCTCATTCGGATGAGCTAAAGACTCGAGAAAGCCAGAGAGCAAATGGAAAGATTCCAAAGACAGAAAACTTTAGACTTGAAGTTTTTGTTTTGGGATTTGTTAGAGATCCACTTCAAAGTTGTAAAGTCGGTGAGTCAAAAATCCTCAAACTTGAAAATACCTAAATCCCGAAATGATGTGGCATTGGGGGTAGTTTTGTAGGTCAATGATCTCGTGGGGTTAATGAGGTATTCTTTTCAAGGTTTCGAGAGTTGTAATTTTGATATAGATGGCGAGGAAGTCCAAAGAGGAAAATAGGAAAAATCCTAAGTGAATTTGGAGTTTTGAGTGATGAATGTCCGAAGTGGTCGGCATTGAATCTCCGAAGTAAAATACTCGAAAATCCAAAAATTGGACTCCGCTGAGTCACAATTATGACCAAACCATTTTAGAGGTAAGCGGTGGGTGAAAATTCTTAGGCATGGAGCTGAACATTGAAGGACCCACCGAATCTTTGGAATTTAATGGAAGGCCGAGTTACATTCATTAGATGGAGCGTTAGGTGAAATGCGAGCTCGGTGGTTAGGAGGGAAGCTCAAATCATGGGGCCATAATTCAATTTTGAATAACTTGAGCATTTTTGTGACATATTTGAAAAATTGTACTCAATGGAAAGGATTTTCATAGGAGAATTCAATGGAAAATGCAAAATGTAGAGATCACGTGGGTAGGAGAAGATGAATCCATGCAATGAACGTGTGTAAAAATAATGACAACTTCTTCCGTACTCCACCATTTTTAACAAAATTAAAGTCAAGTGGAAAGTGATTTTCGAGGCTCTTTAGTATGACATGATCGTGAGGTGGACATTTAATGTGTTTGTGGGAAATGTTTCATGATGAATTTATAGTGCTAGATGCCATACCTGTGTACATCATGAAACCAATTCTTCAAGCACAAGGAAAAGTACAAGGAGAGGAATTTTTAGAGGTTTTTCCCACCATTTCAAGGATATAATGATGATTTTTGATGGATTTTGAAGAAATTTTGAAACTTTTTCTCTCTCTCTCTCTCTCTCTCTCGCTAAATCTTCTTCTATAAATTGTAAAGAGGGGCTCAGTTCAAAAGGTTGGATAATTTTCCTTTCCCCTCCCTTCTTTCTTGTCTATGAGAAATATGTGGAGTTCAAGCCTCCCAGTGAACATAATGTAATTTTGTGCCTTTGGCCCCCATCTAATGTGTTGTATCAACTTTTGGAACCTTAAAATAGATATGGGGATTATACTCAACCTTCTTTTGTGTTTATTGTATCTTATCCAATCTTTCGTTATAGTTAAGGTTTTTGTGCATTGTTTGATTGTCATTACAAGATCTCAATGGTGTTGTGTTTATTCAAAAAGGAATTTGTGACAATTGGTTTTGATTTGTGGCACATGACCACCCTCCTCAATTGTGATTATTTCATTCCCATGCAAGTGTACGTTATCCAACATTCCTTATTGGTGCATCACCTTTAGTTATAAGATATTTACTTTTCGTGCATCCTTTTATCCATGCCTCCTTGGAAAGCATTAGGGTAGGATTAGATTAGTTTCTTTGCAATGGGTGTGTGGTGTCTAGATTTAGGAATAGGGTTTAGGCCTTTCTTTGGAGATTTTTCCAAATTGTAAAGTCCACACATTGGGAATAGCTCCATGTTTTGCAATCACACCAATGCCCTATTAACAACCAGATGATTTAAGGGTGATGTGATTTCTGATAAACAATTCCTATGAAAGGTAAGAAAGAGTTTTCTATTGAAAATAGTTTTCATCTCAAAATATATACATTCACCTTTTCAAATACCTCCCAAGGGAAGTCTAGAGTAAAGTAATTGTCTGGAATTTAAATCTTGAAACCAATTTGATAGGGAAGAGCTTATCCTTCATGCACGTTAGCAGTGAGGTTGGATAAAAGCAAACATGTGACCTCTTCCTTAATAGCCACATGCCCCATCACTCTGCTACACCATTCGCTACATAGAAATTTGTCAATGACCCTATGTGAACATGCATTCGAGGCTTAGAAAAAAGTGTGATTACTAGGCTTGTGATGCATCGTAAATTTAAATACCTTAAACATGGTGAAAATGTATTGCATATATTATCCTACGAGTGCATGTAATATAGCGATGGATAGGCCTTTGCTACAATTTACAATAGTTAATTAGATTATATTTGTATGGTATCAAAATACTTTTGATAGATATATTTTTATTTAATTTTTCAATGAATGGATTTGTTTGAATTGTGACTTGTTGAGGGATAATATACTTCCCATGCAAACCCTATTTTCAATTAGTTTTAAAAAGAAAAAATTGTGATCATAAGAAACACATGATTTTTAAGGTTGCATAGTGGAGTATAGTTTTGTATCGTACTATAATTTTGGTTTTTAAAATGATGTAATGTTGTACAATTGTAATCTAAGAAAGGAATTTTGTTATGTTTTAATGAAAGTTTCATCTATACTTTTAAAGAATTTAATTAAGATCATATACTTGTTTCACAAATGTATGGATAGGTGTGGAATAAAAAGTGGTGGTGTTAGATGACATTTATTTCTAATCTTTTCTCGACATTCAGGTTTGTAGTAGGATTTCACTCATAACCATTAAGACTTTCCCTACACCTACTCTAATTCGGTATAAGTTTGTTTTCATCATTCCTCCACCATCGCTCCCATTTACACGAGTTTTGATATCATCTTATTTTTTCCTAGTGGTGTTCAAATCCTAAATGAGCCATATTTATTTTATTCTTGTGGAATTGAGTAAAATATTTTATCCTCCTATGTCAACAATTCCAATACTTTAACGAGATTCTTAAGATTCATAGAGAAGAATTTTCACTAGGTTATTTCAACATCATATTATTTTGGTAGAGATGAGTGTATTCATTGTGTTGACTGTGTAGAAGATTTTTTGTTTTGGTTTTTTATTTGAATCCATTGTTTCTAGTTTTTTAAACCAACATTAACATGACACATTGTAAGTGTATGCGTTGTACAACTTGTGTAATGATTTTGGTATCATAGGAAATAATAGAAGACTACGACTGATTTACAACTTCATTCTTCATATTTGAGATGGGTGATGTCATGAAAGTTAACCAGCTTCTTGATATTTTAATGAAGTCTAAGATTCTACGCTTTCTTGATGTTTGTTCATCTCATTTTTCACAAATTTTAGGTGACTCTACATAGCAAAGAGAGACTCCCGCAGCTCTAGGAGAGGAAATATGTTCGATGCACATTGTGAAGGAGGTGGAGTGGGAGGACATAATGAAAACATATTTTTGAAGATGGATGTGGAGTTGGATGGGATTGGTAGGAATAATAGTGAGCGTAAATGTATGAGGATCAATGACACGAGAATAAAAAATGTAGGAATATTGAAGTAAAGGAAACTAGGATGTTGCATGTCAATAGATATGGTGGATGTAGTGTTAAAAAAACATTGTGGAAAGATATGGAATTTTACTTTCATAGGTGGACAAACAATTTTTCTTTGTATTGAGGTCACATTATAGTATATACATGAAACACACAATTATTTTTCATTCATAAAATGAGAACAATTAATTTTTAGTATAGCCTATAGATTTTGAAAATATTGTATTCTCCTTTAATTCGTAGAGGACCTATGTAGTGAATAAAAGTTAAATCGAAACCCAAGAAACTCCTAAACATGGAATCACAATTGCAATGGAGTAATTGATCATATGTCACAACAAATAAAGATGAATAAAGGATGGAAACAATATATCATTTACACGGTGGATTTCTCCCACTAGTTAGCCCCTACCTCTTCCCTCTTCCCTCTTCCTTTCATTCGGCACTTGCAGCCCTATTCCCAAAGAAGGGGTTAATGGTTGTGATAGTGGCAACAACGTGGTGGTTGGAAGAATGGATGTTGTTGTCTTGGCTACTACTTTTGGTAGTTATGGTCCAAGGGCTAGCGCTTCAAGGGATGGCCATGTTAGTTCACCTTTGGGAGCTGCACTAAATGTGAACACATATCGCTTTGATTTTGTGGTTGTGGTAGGGGTTAACCCTACGAGCTTGTTCAAAGGTAGTCTATTTCCTTCAGTGTAGATGTTCTTCAATTTAAAGCATACTTCAAGAGTAATGGGCTCATTTATAGATTTAATAACCTATGCCCTTTCCTCATTTGACTTCACACTTGATCTCATCGAATTAGAAGCCTCTTATGAAAAGTAAAATTGATATTTACCCCACATATAGAGGTTTTTTCATTATAGTTTTGACAAAACTTCTGATAGAGATTTGATATTTGGTAAAGTCTGGGATTTTAAGTCTCATTTCCTTCTTATGAAACCATGGTTCCCCTCTTTCAACTCTCGTGATCAAACATTTCATGTCAAACCAATTTGGGTCTAGTTGCCTTACTTACCCTCAAATATTTGATTTAAAATTTCCTACTTCCATTAGGAGAAGCTTTGGGTAAATGCATGGCCATTGATCCACATAAAACTTTATGTGATTTTACCACATATGCTCTTATTTTGGTAGACATGAATACCTCTGATGATTTTCCAGCTATTATCGATCTCATAGTGGAGGACCGCACTGACTCGAATTGAGATAATGAAGGTTTCCCTTTTAGATGCAGGACTTATTTTTCTAGGTCACTAGGTTGTGGACCGTCTTTGAGAATAAAAGGTAAAAGTAGATTTTTATGGTGGTAAAATTCTTATCTTAGCTAGCTAGTTGTTAAGAGCCAACTAGATAGTGATTTATGGGAAGATTATGAGAATGGAGATGATTTGGATATGATGATTGTGGAAGCCATTCCTTCACCTACTCATATTAGTAAATATACACTTCTTGTTTATGTAGAGGTTTCTAATTCCCTTCCTCTTATGACTCATTCACCTGATTATGAGGAGAACCTTGAAATCATCATTTCGATTCACTCTAAGGAAAATGTAAATCCTAATAGTGATGCAGGTTGGACTATAGTGGGGAAAAATAAGAAAGGGAAAATTGCAAAAGATCCCCTTAAAATGCATTTAAGATCCCATGGGAAGGAGCCTCAGGGATGAGATGGAAATTTTTTGTTTTATTGTTCCTACTTTGTTGTTTGTATGATGGTGCTTTTATGGTTTCTCTTTTCCATTGGTAGAGGATGCTTCACTTGATCCTCATGGTTTTATCTTTGTATCTATTTATAACATTAGGTTATGGAATATGGGTCCCCTAAACCGACATTTACTTGATAAAAAAATTTAAACAAATATTTTTATTAGATAACGTGATAAAATAGGGGTTATGGCTCCCAAAATCCATACAAAGAAAGATACATTAAGAGAAACATAGAGGAGAGAAAAGATAACACAACGAGGAACAAAAAAATGACCTCTACTGGAAGTTGAAAGAGAAAAAACCCCAAGGAAAAGTATGCTAAACCTTAGGTAAAAACAAAGAGACTTGGCTTGGCCCAAAGATACAAAAAAACTAAATCTTGCCACTAGAAGATGCCCTAGAGAGAATTCACATCCCGTAATGTTTCTAAATCGACCTCTATCCATCCATCACTAAAAATCCTGGATGATGAAGATCCTAATGTATAAGTGTTTCTCGGTCAAAGATAACTTCAAGTTTATTGTTGATGCGTAATCACGTAACCCTTGAATGTTTGGAACTCAATGGGTTAAAACTCTCAGTGTGATTGCATAACATGGATCTCTTCCCAAAGTGTAGGACTTTACAATTGGGAAACCTCTCTAGATGAAGACCAGCCCTAATCCTCTATTCTGATGCACACATTCGAATTGTAGAGGATCTACTCTAACTTGACAAGGAGACATGGTTAAGAATATTACAAGAACTAAATGTAAAGTAACAAAGGTGATAGACGAAAACAAATGCTAATTACCTCGCTTTGAAATTAAAAACAAACCATTAAAAATGTAATACAACCACCATGCATAGATAACAAAGATTGCATGAGAGATCAAGAAGATGCAATGAGCATAAGAGAGGGTTGAAATCATCCACAAACTTATATTATTTCTCCAAAGATTTGATATAGTGCATTACAATTGAAAGAGGAAATAATGCATTTACAATTTAGATGAGAGGTTTTAACTCACAAGATCAATTAAAGACAAGAGAAGAAGGGAGGGTGAAAAGCTGAAATGTCCAACAATATACAAATACCCTCCTTGCAATATATAGGAAGAATGAGAGAATGAGATGATAGAAGAATTTGAATTCTTGCTTCAACCACAAAAATGCAATGAATTCACCTTCCACAATGATGGGTTCCACTCAGTAAAGCCATTACCCTTGTACTATTCCTTATTGGGAAAGAAAGGAAGCTAATACTTCATTATTGTGGTTGGTGAGAAACCTAGGACACTCTCTTAAAATGGCAGACTATATTTTCCATTTTGAAGAACATAGTCATAGTTGTGTAGAGGAGACTGTAATCTTTCCAAAAGTTCTTTCTTGCATAAATCTAAGCTCCCACTCAAAAGTTATGGCCATTTGAAGGTCGGGGTGTCATTCTACAAAACCTCAAGTTCTTCATCTTCCTTTATCAGAGTCCAAAATGCATGCAACCTTCAAAATCCTGAAATTTGGACTTTCAGACATTTTGATTTTGCAAGTTGAGTTACTATTCATCACCCAAATTTCCCCAAGAGTTCTGAAACGAGAAACTTTGAAACTCCGAAACTTAAAACTTTGAAATTTAAGACTTTTAGACTTTTAGAAATTTTCCTTCAGGACTCGTGACACTATTCATCCTTGAAATCATCTCAAGAGTTCCAAAACTCTTAAAACTTAAACTCTAAAACCCAAAACCTTGAAATTATCGCAGCATTGACCCCAAAACCAAGTGACTTTTCAAAATCTGAAACCTTTTAGATTTATGACATTTTTTTGTCATTTTTTCTATTTTGTTACCGAAGACTACAAAACTCCAAATTCTACATCTCTGAAACTTCAAATCTAAAAGTCTGAAATTTCAGACTTTCGATTTCGTGATTTTTCTCACTTTTTCGCGACTAGCCATTCTCTTTCTCCAAAACCTCGAATACCGAAAGTTTGAAATTTTAGACTTTTGGAATTTCAGATTTTGGGATTTTTCCTCTTTCAGAATTTTTTAAATTTTTTTCCCACCTTATCTCTAAAATGCCAAAAATGCGAAGTCTAAAAACTTCAAGCCTTTCTCCATTCTTCCACTTGAGCTCTAATCTCCTTCGATGTTCCCTTGGCCATTCATTTGTTGACCTTGCATTTCCATTTTGAGCCTCGCCTCCAACCTAATTTTCGGAATTGAAATGTGATCTTGCATGACTAAACCAACCTCTCCATTTCCTCCTGTGGAAGGTCGCATTTGATTAAATTTTTCCCAAAGGGAAAATTTGGATAACATTTCCCATTTAAATCAACTGTCCGTAACCAAATGGGGGCCATAACTACTACTCGGTGCCGAATCACCCCTAAATGATTTTCATTCAATGTTTAACTAGATGCCATAGAGAAGGGTTCAAAATTTCCATATTCCCGCTTATCCAACCTCGTTCTCCCAGATCAACCCTATGGGAAACTCCCTTCCCCACATCCAATCCCCCAACAACAATGAATTAACCCTCCATGAGCATCTCCTTCGCAGTGAGAAGGGAAATCTCATGGGTAGAGATGTCAGGTATTCTACCTCCATAGTTCTCCACCTCCTCCCAACACGCACATCTAGGTCTACCTCTCTCTGCTAAAGATATCTCAATGCGTTTTAACATGGATTCCTCATAAACAAGGGATAAATGATAAGCAGAGGAAACATTTTCTTCTACATAATCCTCTTCATCCTCGTATGACCCTTCTCCCTCCAACACATCTTCCCCTCGATGAAATCTATTTCTAGCAATGGCATTTCATCTTCACAACATGTTTTCTTTTCATATCTTGTCTTTCTACACTTTTTACAGAAAATGCAAGATCTCTAAACTTTGATTAGTTGTTCCCATTTTCCTTCTTGTGAGATCGAGAAAATTCCATTAGAATTTTGGATCCCATTGCAATTTTTATAAATAGCATTACAAATTCAATCGGGAGTGATCCTTAGTAACAGGATCCACCATAATCAACATCTCGATAGATCTAGGAATCCCCAAGAATTTGGGCTCCTAAAACTCCAAATGGAGAGCTAGAAGCCGTATCCACATAGGGCTGCCTTTGAAAATGAAATCGTGGGCATTCTTGGCTCCTAATGATGAAAGATAAAAGTTCCATTACCAAAAACCACGTCCCTTTTGCAGCACCTTTTGCATTTCCATCTAATCTTAGAATAAAAACATAAGGTCTTCTCCTACCAACGCTTGCACCTCAACTTTTCAATTCCATTTTATCCTACATTCTCTCTCTCTCACATAATCTATGTTTGGTCTCTCTCTAAAACCTCCCAATGATTAAAAGTCTAAATATTTCCTTAGCCATGTCATCAATGATATCCTTCGAGATGTCCATCTCTCGCTTAGTATCCTTCCAGGAGGGAATGAGCTTAATTGGCTCACGGTGCACTTCCTCGAATAACCTAACCACCCAGTTTCACACTACCCACTCTTGTTCCATCTCCGTATCCATTCGGCTCTTTCCTCTCTGCTAAAACTCAAACAACATCATGACTATAGATTCTATATATATATATATATATAAAATGCAAAATAAAAATATATATATTATTCTTACAATCCTTCACAATATATAAATAGAGGGTGTCAATATAAGAAAAGAGATTTTTGGTTCCTACTTTAATTTTTAATGTTTAAAATAAGATTTTTGAACCAAATCTACTTTTGACTAAGTAACAAAGACATGTATAAACTAATGGGAACATGTAGCAATTGATGGTAACTGAATAACGATGTCACTTATCATATTCTAATCGTCAATGGTGTGTGAAATTTCGAAGTGGTGAAATTTGATTAACAATGCTAGTTATCTATTTTAAGCTTATTAAGAGTGCAAAAAAATGTAGTTTTATTAATTTTACTTAAGTCAACATAATATTAATGTAAATAAAATATTGCACCAATATCCCCTTAAGCCAACATGATATTAGTACAAATGAAATCATTACAAAAGATAGAAGTAATTCTTCTTTATATTTTTAGGAAGAGACCATCTCTAAGAAAAGGTGATCCATAGAGATCAAGAAAAACACAACACTTCATCGGTTCCATCAGCAATAAGAAGAGAATTGAATAAAATGAAGGAAAATGAGGTAAATAGAGGTTCTAGATAGAACAGTCACTTTGTGCAGAGTGGTAGTTTAAAACCATAAGATCAAGGGTGGCAAAGATTTCAACCACCACCTAGCTAGGGAGGTGGTCTGAAATCGCTATGTTATCCAATTTTTCCCCTTAGGAAAAGTTTGATCAAACACGACCTTCCACACCAAAGAAATGAAGAGTTGGTTTAGTCATGCGAGCCCACATTTCAAATCTAACAATCAGGTTACGGTAGGCTTGGCTATGGAAATGGAAGATGGGAAAATGAATGGCCAATGGAAATGTTGAAGAAGATCAAAGCTCAAGTGAAAAAATGGAGAAAGGCTTGAAGTTTTTGGACTTCACATTTTCGGGGATCTCGGAAATGGGCAGTTGAAAAAATGAAGAAAGCTAACTTAGTGAGTCAAAATCAAGCCCAGGGTGAGTCGACTCGAAGAAAAGTAACAAAGCCGTAGAAGGTGCCACATGTCAACTCGTAAAACTTTCAAAAGTGCAACAAAAGCAGATACCCTAGGGATTTTCTCACCACCCACATGGATCTCAACACATAATTTGTTCACTCGAGGTCCAAATCAAATAAGTATAAAAAAATTCTATGGAAGCCACCACGTGTCTCTTTGACATACTTTTGGTATGATTCTTAAAAGTAAGGTCCCCAATCTAGTGCGAGATTCTCCACGTGGCCGAGCTTGAGAAATTTACACCGCTATTGAAAGATCTAAGCATGAGAAGAGCCAGCGAAGCCTCCACGTGCCTCATCGGTGAAACTTCAATGGTAAAATCCAAAGGCTGGTCCCCAATCGAGCGCAGGCTCTCCATGTGGCTAGAGCCTCGAGAAAGTTACACCAACCATTGAAAATTCTAAGCATGAGAAGAGCTAGTGGAAGCCTCCACATGCCTTATCACCACAAATTCAATGGTAAAATACAAAGGCTGGTCCCCAATCGAGCGTAATCCGTCCACGTGTCTAGGGTCTAGAAATGTTTGATCCTAAATAGAAGGGACTTAACCAAAACACAAAGAAAGTGGAGCAGGCTCATGACGATGCCAAGTGTCCAACCATTTCAAGTTTAGGAGTGAAAGGAGGGGCTAGAGTGTTGGAAGCCTATAGGGTTTCCATGTGGAGATAAATTCAAAGGTCCACCTGAAAAGGGGTTTTGACATTATATATAGTGGGGCCCTTTACTCACCCAAAGGAATGAAGTAAGCATGTTCACGGACGGTGCCAAGTGTCGGCATGTCACATTCCCAGGACCCTAAAAGGAAGAAAAATATTAAGAATGCATGGGGCTTCCACATGGATCTTGCACGGATAGACTCCAAACCAAAAGTATTTGGAAAATATTTGCGGAAGGTCAATTCAATGAAAAATGAATCATGAAGCCAACCAAGAATTTTAAATTCTTAGATCTTTTAAAATATTGTGAGAGCTCATGTGGAATGCCTAACCCTGACCTTCAAGATCATAATTTTCAACCTGGGAGCTTGGATTTGAGCAAGAGAGGAATTTTTGGAAAGACCTCAATGTATTCTACTCAAATATGAATGGATATATTTAAATTAGTGGGACTAGGATCTTAAAAATGAAAAAAATATAGTTTGCCATTTTTGAGGTTGTCAGGCTTCTCACCTACCATCATAGCAAATTATGGGCTTCCTTTCTTGCCCAACAAGGAATAACACATGGAGGCATGGTTTTTTTTGCAGTGGAACCCATCATTGTTGCTGGTGAATTCAATTCTCTTTTGGGGTGGTTAAGGCATGTTTCAATTTCTTCTCTCCTTCCTCTCTGATATTCTTCATATATATTGTAAGGAGGGCACTTTTCTAAGGGACAAATTTTACTTTGCACCCTCTATTCTTCCCTTTTCTACAAGTGAATTTTGTGGAGTTTCAAACTTCCCATTAAATTTGTAATGCAATTCTCTACCTCTTTTATATTATAATGCATAATATCAATTTTAGAGAAATAAGACAAGTCTATGAATGATTTCAACCCTCTCTTGTGTTCATTACATCTTCCTAATCTCTCATTGTAGTTTTTGGTTAACTGTGCATGGTGATTGTATTGCATTTCTATGGTTTTTTTTAATTGCGAAGAAGATTGTTCAACATTCCTTTGGTGCATCACCTCTGCTAGTTAGGTTTATTTTCTTGTATCTTCTTAACCATGTCTACCTAGAAAATTAGAGTAGATTTTAAAGTAGACCCTCTGCAAATTATATGTGTGCACCTGAATAGAGGAATAGGAACCAACCTTCATCTGGAGATATTTCCTGATTGTAAAGTCCCACACTTTGGAAGAAGCTCCATTATATGCAATCACACTAACAATCTACACCCATCGAGTTGAGACATTCGAGGGTGTTGTGATTACACATCAATAGTTTTGGCACTCCCAATGGGACAAAAAGTCCTCTTTTTTATCGGAACAAGTTTGATGTGCACTTTTTGTAAGTTTCTTTATTTCAAGAATCTCTTAAATTACACATCTGATGACTCCAAAAGGGAAGAATCCATTGGTTTCAGTAGTCCAAGCTTGGAAGATTCATGAGAAGAATTCAGACAAGGTCAAGAACAAGAGAAGAAGGATTGTTTGTCTATCTACACTTGTCTCCCAAAAGAACAAGAGGAGGAAGAAGATCTCAAAGGTCTCCATCTCCACCAAATAGAACTTTGTCAACACCTCCACCTAGTAGGCCTTTCATTCAATCAACTAGAGTTATTTGACCAATCGGATGACACAACCCAACCCCTACGTCAACTTCACTGGTAGTAGCCCGCTTGATCTCAATGCACAAAATCTTGTTCT
The DNA here is from genome assembly GCA_018340775.1 of Taxus wallichiana var. yunnanensis. Classification (NCBI taxonomy): domain Eukaryota; kingdom Viridiplantae; phylum Streptophyta; class Pinopsida; order Cupressales; family Taxaceae; genus Taxus; species Taxus wallichiana. The sequence continues at coordinate 743,327,818 of CM031237.1, read as the reverse complement.
AGTTAGAGCTCTAAAGAACATTCCATATTTTACTGGAGAGAACTAGAAAACTCCAATTCATCATATTCAAGATGTTGCAAACATCTCGTGCAATTAATGAAATTGTGAAATGGACATTGTTATCAAGTTATTGGCATCCTTTTTAAAGGTTATTCTTTCGAATGGTTTAGAATTCTAACTGGGATCCATCCAAAATTGGGACCATTTATGCACAACTCTCTGCAATCAATTTGGAGAAAAGGGGCATAATCTGTCTTTATTGGAACAATTGACAACAATCAAGAGGGCTCTTAATGAATATTTAATGATTTCAACTTCAGATTTTAGAGGACGTGGGATAGGATTCCATTATCCATGACATAAACAACTGAAGGTGATTTCTTATACTTCCTTAAAGCTTTAAATTCTAATATTTCCATGATGATTCAATCCATGGGAGGTATAACTTTACCTGCAACCTATAACATTGCTATTAGAGCTGAAAATTGTTTAATTCAAGTTGGTAAACTTGCACCTAGGACACCTATGCCTCTATATCTAGAACTAGGAGCTCCAAGCATTAGTCAAGTGCCAACATTAGCTCCCATTCCTGCCCCAAGAAATCAAAATTCAACTAAAGCTTCTACCTCATCTTCTATCACCTCAAGCGAGCTCCAAGAATTCATGAAGCAATTATAGAACCTGGGTAATGAGTTAGTGACACTTAAGAGGTAGAAAGCTCAAAATTTTAGATTGTATCAACCTCAAAATCAACCCAATAGACCTCCATATCAACCCAATAGGCCACCCATTCAAGCTACAAATCAGAACCAAGTAAAGTCTCCTGTTAATAGACCATTTCAGCCTTACAATCCTAATGCCACATCCACATCTAGGGCCTTGGTACTAGTGAAAAATAACATGGCCCAGGAATATGATTGGTGCTTTCCATGCAATCAACCTCATAACCAATCAATGTGTTTCAATGGTGCTTTGAATCAATCTCTTATGGTGACAATAACGGGTGTAGAACAAGAGATAATCCAAGAAGGAAATCAACAGCATGATGAAAATCAGCAAGAGGCACCTCCAAATGAGACCACACTTGTCAATTGGTAGGCTAAATATTTCTGTGGTATTAATCAAGCCCCTTCTCAAAGTGTAGCAGCCAATACATGGTCCAAGAAAAGAAATATTGGAGAAGGAAATTCATCCAATTCAAATGATCTATAGCCTCCTATTACTCCACAAGGTGTTAACAATCAAAGTGCAACTCTCAATGTGCAAGCTCATCCCAAGCCACCTTGTAGACCAACTCAAGTACCGGTTATAACAACCCATGTGCAAGAGAAGAATGTGCGAGAGAAAGGGGAACCAAAGGATAGCTCATCTCCATTCAACATCATTGAGCAGATGAAGAAAATAAATGTAAACATCTTGATGTGGGAGTCATTGGCTATCCCAGGACAAAGAGACCTATTACAAGCTACTATGGAAGATTGGTCAACATCAAATCAGTCACCCAATCAACATGAAAAAGTTCTTACCAATGCAACTCATCAAGAAGGAATCCATGGAGGTGACTAAGGTAATAATTTGAAGCCCCCTCCATTATATATCTCATTGATCATAGGAGATAAGTTAGTGCATAATTGCATGATTTATTCGGGAGCAAGTAGCTTAGTGATGCCAAGAAAATAGCAGATCAATTGGGTCTAAAGTATGAGCTAGTGCTGAAAGGAGTAGTGCAACTAGATGGGACAATAGTAGGAATGGTTGGGGTCATCAAAGGTTTAATCCTAACACTACATGCCTGTCCAAATGTCACAGTCTTGCAAGATGTGTCTGTAATTGACCTCCCACCACTCTTTGCACTATGTTTGTCAAGAGACTTCACTACCAAAATTGGTGGATATCTATCAGTAGATTGGTCACACATGCTATTCAGAACAAGGTATGGAGCCAAGGAAACCATCAAGTCAAAACCAATTGCAAAATTTCACATTGAGCCTCATGTGCCAAGTCCTATCAATGCAAATTGCTCAACCTTTGATCAGGAGGAGTGTTCAACTGATCTAGAAGTAGATACCAAAGTTGGATGCATTCCAGACTTGACTCTTGATGAATGGGAGAACAAAAGGCATGCATTTGATCCATACAAGGAGATAGAAGAAGTTGAGTTAGGAGTTTATTTTTTGCATGAAGAGAATCACCCTCTCCCTAGCATCACCAAGCCAGATCGCAAGGATGATAATGCAGTATGGAAGTTATTCTTTGATGGCTCTAGAAGTAGACAAGGTGTAGGAGGAGGAACTATGCTTGTTTTGCCTCAAGGTACAAAATATTACTCAGCTTTTCATTTCCATTTTTCTTGTTCAAACAACACGACCGAGTATGAAGCCTTGATTCATGGATTGCATTGGGCAAGAAAGAGAAGTATTAAAAATTTGCAAGTCTTTGGTGATAGTGAGCTGATTGTAAACCAAGTTAGAGGACAAAATGCTGCCAAGAATGATTTGTTGAAGAACTACAAGAATCAGGTATGGGATCTCATTAAAGATTTCAAAGCTTTTGGCATCAATTCCATCCCAAGAAAGAAGAATGAAGCAGAAGACAAAATGGCAGCGATTGGGGCTGCATTTGATGTTGTGGAAAGTATCAAAAATGAGAAACCCCAACCTCATATCAAAGTGGTTGTAAGGCCAGCTGTTCTAGACAACAACACAAGTTGGCAAGTCTTCGAGAATGATCAGCAAATTGTTAATTTTCTACAAGAAAAGCTGAGTTCTCCACCGGAAACCAAGACAAGTTAGAACAATAGTATGGTGACCAAGTGGTATAGCTGAGAACCAACAAATTACCAAAGGGGCTTGTAACTTTGGAGTCAATCTTCAACCTAAATGATCAGTTCTAGAAAGAGAAGGAAAACATTCAAGTAAAGGGTGAAGATTCAGAGCCCATTTCGATAGTCAAGGCATGACATTACAAATGTCATTTAGTGTGATTGCACAACATTGAATTTTCTCCAAGGTGTGGGAACCTGCCAGATGAGAAAATTCTCTAGAGAAAGCTAGTTCTTACTCCTCTGTTTAGGTGTATGCATGAATTTTGCAGAGGTTTAATGCTAAATCCTACTCTAAATTCCAAGGAGACAGAGATAAAGGATGCAAAAAGGAAACAAAACTAAGTAAAAATGGTGATACACCAAAGGAGTGATGAACTTCTGTCTTGCAAATAAACACAAATCATAGAGATGTAACACCAAGCATGCATAGATTTCCAGAATGTAATGAAAGACCAGAAAATAATAATAAACACATGAGAGGATTGGAAGATCATTCACAAAACATGCATTACCATTCCCAAATTTGATACAATGCATTACACTGGAAGAAAGGAAAAAATGTGTCACAGTTCCATGGAAGGTAAAACTCCTCAATTCATGTGCCAAGGGGAAGAGGGGAGTCTGCAAGAACAAAATGTCCAACCCTTTACAAATGAGCCAAAACTGGCTTTTAATGGCGAAGAAGGAGGGAAAGCAAAAAAACATGGGAAAAATGGTTTATGAGCTCAACTACCAATCAAATCCCTTCAATTTCACCTGCAAAGTGATGGGCTTCATGGAAAAACCCATACGCCAAAGTACACTACCCTACGTAAATCAAAAAAACGACCCATACTTCATTAATTTTGGTGGTTGAATGTCAATTCTATATTTTTTGTGCTAGAGATGTTTTCTCATTTTTCTCCCACCAAAATCCACCAAAAAAAAAAATTGAATAGTTCATCATGTGGATAATTTCAACATCTTTCCAATGATATAAAAAACACAAAAATCCAGTTCTGGATCAAAAGATATGGCCCTTTGAAGATTTAGGGAAAAACTGGCAAAATTAGGGCAAAAATGGGTTCGCGGGCTGAAATTTGAAATTTTTTTCCCTTTTTTGAGTTTGGGAAAAATTCCCAAAAATCCCCATACCCCACCACTCTACTGCCACATGTGGCACCTTCCCATTCGTTGATGAAACACGGGCTCAAACCTCACCTTTTTCCTTTGATTTCACATTGGGAAAATTTCCCAAGATTTCCCCACGTGCTCCGCTCTCCCAGGTGACATGTGTCACTCTCTGGTTCCATGGAGGTGCACTCCAATTTTTTCCCTTAGCAACTTTTTACCACTTTGGTAAATTTTTCCAAATCCTTCCACCACCCCCACTTTCGCTGACCCAGAAACACGTGTTACATCCCCATTGCTCGGTGGGCATTTGCAAATTTCTCCATCCTCCCCATGGGCCCAGCTCAGATTTTTTTCCTTTGAACCCTTTTCCCACTTTGGAAAACTTTTTGAACTTCATTCCACTGCTCCCCAACTCCACCTGCCACATGTGCACCATTTCATTAGCTATGGGCTGCTGGAAAAATTTCCCCAAAAAAACTCACCAGGCCATAACTCAAAATTTACAAGGAGTTAGGAGGAAAATTTTACCTTTCTAGAAAGGTGAGAAAATTCTCTATCTAATGGAGCTATTTCCAGAAAAAAATTTGAGTCTTGAAATGTGTAAAATTTGATATTGAAGCACAAGGAAGGAAAGAAAGAAGGCAAGTTAGCCAAAATAAGCAGGGGGCTCATTTTGGATAACAATTTTGGTGACTCTCAGGGGTCATCTACCTGCTAGATGAATGATCAACTACTGAAGCAATCCATTGGGCAATGGAGTCATGAACTTAACTTTCTTGTTACTCTCAACTCATAGAAAATCTCTAGAATGAAGATTGTGAGAGTAGAACATTACTTGATCTGGAACATGATCTGCAAAAGATGCATCCTTGGGGCAACAAAACTTGTGCCAAAGCACTTAGGGAAAAGTAAATCTAAGCTACAACAAACAATGTGCATAGGAACTTGGAGGAATGAAAGAAATCTAAGCTAATATGTACAAGGTGAGAAGTTTCCCTTCTAGTAGTAATGCTTTAGATGGATTCCATTAACTGGAATCTATAGTTCTTCACCATCCAATGTAGACAATTGGAAGGCATTGTTGTCCTTGCATTTTGTGACCATGTAGGGGCCACTCCAAATGGCATCAAATTTTGAATGCCTTCCTGGCTTTTCTTGGTCTGCATCCCATTTCAACACTAAATCTCCAACTTGGAAAGTTCTAGCCTTAGCTTTCCTATCAAAGCTTCTCTTGATCAAAGCTTGATCCTTCTCCATTGTTTGGGCTGCATGCTCTCTGATTTCTAGGAGTTCCATCAATTCTGCATATCTAACCTCCATGGGCTCAAACTCCAACAATTCCAATTGCTTCATGAGTTCCAATGTTGGTAACTCAAGTGACATAGGCAAGACTACCTCTTTCCCATAAACAAGTCTGAATGGAGAGTTACCTGTGGATCTTTTGGGAGTTATCCTATCAGCCCATAGAGCTGATTTGAGCTTAGTGTGCCAAGTCCTCTGATTTTCATCAAGAGTCCTCTTGATGATCCTTAATAGATTCTTGTTTGTAGACTCAGCTTGGCCATTACCTTGGGGGTAATAATTTGATGAAGTGCTCAGATAGATCCCATTTCTAACAGCCCATTCAATTACCTTTGATCCTATGAATGCCAATGCATTATCTGATATTATAGTGGCAGGTATGCCAAACCTAGTTGCTTATCCCCTCATAGAAGTCTAGAATGCTAGATTCATTTGCCTCTTTGAGTGCCACCGCCTCAGTCCATTTGGTGAAGTAGTATTGTTGTTGTTAGAATCCATTTGTGCCCTTGGCTTGAGTTTGGATTAATGACTCCAATGAAGTCCAAACCCCATTGCATGAATGGCTGGTCAACTGAGATTGGGTGCAATGGAAGTGTTGTTAATCTCTCTTTTCCTGTGAAGAATGCACAATTCTTGCACCTCTTGATCCATGCATAACAATCACTAAACACCTTGGGCCAATAATATCCAGCCTTCATGATCTTGAGAGCTATCACTCTTGGAGAAAAATGACCCCCAGCTGATCCACCATGGAATTCTTCTAACATTCTCTCAATCTGATTTGTCTCAATGCACCTCAACAACACTCCATTGATATCCTTTTTGAACAAGACACCATCAACAAGTGCATATGGAATAGCCTACAATATGAAGTGTCTTCTTTTGGCTTTGTTCATCTCTGGAGGGCATAGGCTATTTGTAAGAAGTGCATTATGTCTTGGGTCCAGTAAAGGAGTGAGCATACCACCATTTTCTTCTTGAACATCTCTTTGTTCTTGGCTATCTTGCAACACCAAAACAACATTCTTCTCTTTGCTTGCTTCAATTGATTGGCTCAAGGCCAATTTCTCACACAATCCCTTTCCTCGGACCAGCTTGGTGACTTTGATCTCAATTTCATACTCCATGACATGAGTAATCCACCCTGCACATTTTTCATTTAGATCTTTGTTGAGGAGGAAGTCTTTAACTCCCACATGAGAAACCAGCAGTTGAACCTTGTTGTTTGAAACTAGATGCTTAAATTTCTTCAAGCTCCTAATCACTGCAAGAACATGCTTCTCAATGAAGGAATACCTTACTTCATAGTCCTCCAAGCTTTGGCTAAAGAAGGTAATTGGCTGCTCTGCATTTTCTTCATTCTGTTGTACTAAAATTGCAGAAATTGTATCATCACCACCAAATGCATAAAGGATGAAATCTTTGGAGAAATATGGGTTAATGAGAGTTGGAGCTTGTGAGATAGCTTCTTTGATTGCCTCAAAACTTGCCTTACCTTCAGCTGTCCATTTGAATGCCATACTTTTCTTCAACATCATAGTTATTGGCTTGACAAGGGCTGCAAAGTTTGGAACAAACCTTCAACAAAATTGATTCTTCCCAAGAAAATTTGAAGAGCCTTCTTATGTCTTGGCAATGGCAGTGCTTTTATTGCTTCAACCCTCTCTAGATCAATTGCTAATCCCTCTTTGGAAATGATGTGGCCTAGGAGCTTGCCTTCATGAGCTAGAAAAATACATTTTTGGGATTCAAGGATACCCCAAATCTTCTACATCTTTGGAACACTTGTCTCAAATGAAAGAGATGATCTGCTTTGCACTTTTAGAAAATACAGTAATATCATCTAGGTATATCAGCACTATTTTGTTGATCAATCCCTTGAACGCCATATCCATTTCCCTTTGGAAAGTGGCTCTAGCGTTAGACAACCCAAATGGCATTTTCTATATGCATAGGTTCCCCATTTGGTGGTGAAGGCTATTTTGAACTGATCATCTTCCTTTACCATGATCTGATTATACCCTGAATAACCATCTAGCAATGAAAACCTCTCAGAGCCAGCAACAACCTACAAAATCTGCTCCATAGAAGGAAGTGGGTAGTGATCCTTGAGGGATGCTCTATTCAAATCTCTAAAGTCTACACACAACCTGATTTCTCCACTCTTCTTTACTGGAACCAAGTTTTGCAACCCAGCTTGAATGCTTGATGGGGAATATGATACTTGCCTCTATTAACTTATTCAATTCCTTCTTCATGAGAGGCTCAATGTGTGGATTGACCGGTCTTTGTTTTTTCCTGATGGGCTTAGCACTTGGATCTAGTTCAATTGTGTGTTGAGCTAGCTTGGGATTGAAACCTCTCAAGTCTTCATAGCTCCAAGAAAATACATCTGGGAACTCTTGGAAAAGTTTCATGAATTCATACCTTTCTTGCTTTGCCACTTTACCAATTTGAAGTGACTTGCCTTCTCCAACTAAGATGGGTTGAATCTTCTCCCTTGACTTGGATATTTTCTTTCTCCTTCCTAAATTGATCATTAGGATTAAAGATAGACTCCAAAGTCACAAGTCCTTTTGGCAGTTTGTTGGTTCTCATTGTACCACTTGATCACCATACTGTTGTTCTAACTTTTCCTGATTTTTGGCTGAGAACTCAGCTTCTTCTTGCAAGAAATTGATGATTTGTTGGTCACTCTCAAACACTTTCCAACTTACATTATTGTCTAGCACTGATGGCCTCACAATCACATGGATGTTTGGCTGCATTTTATCTCTTTTGATACTCTCCACAACATCAAAATTTCTCCAACTTGCTGCAAGCCTATCAGCAGCTTGGTTCTCTTTCCTAGGGATGGAGTTGATGCCAAAGCCCTCAAAATCCTCAATGAGGTCCCACACCCTATTCTTATAACTCTTGAGCAGGTCATTTTTGGTAGCATGTTGTCCTTTAACTTGATTAACAATCATCTCACTATCACCAAAGACTTGTAAGTTTTGATACCTCTCTTTCTTGACCAATGCAATCCATGTATCAAAGCTTCATATTCAATAGTGTTGTTAGAACATGCAAACTGAAATCTAAAAGCTGAATAATACTTAATGCCTTGAGGTGAAACAAGCATAGCTCCTCCTCCTACACCTTGTCTACTTCTTGATCCATCAAAGAATAGTTTGCCATACCTCATTGTTATCTTTATGGTCTGGCTTGGTGATGCTAGGAAGAGGCTGATTTTCTTCATGCATGCAATAGACTCCTAGTTCAGATTCCTCTATTTCCTTGTAGGGATCAAAAGCATGTATCTTTCTTGCCCATTCATCAAGGGTCAAATCTAGAATGCTTCCAAATTTGGTGTCAGCTTCATGTGTGCTTGGATAATCCTCTTGATCGAATGTTGAACAATTGGCATTGATTGGGCTTGGAGTATGAGGCTCAATGTGAAAGTTTGCAATAGGTTCGGACCTGATTGTGGCCTTGGCTCCATACCTTGTCCTAAACAACATGTGTGACCAATCAGGATAAAGTAGCCTCTAATTTTAGTGTGAAATCCCTTGACAAACATATGGCAAAGAGTGGTGGCAAAATCTATCACTGACACATCTTGCAAAATAGTGACATTGGGGCATGCATGCAAAGTAAGGCTCAAATCTTTAATTACCCCAACTATTGTTACTATTTTCCCATCTAATTGCACCACCCCTTTGGATATGAATTCATATTGAAGGCCCAGATGATCAACTATTTGCTTGGGCATCATGGAACTACTTTCCCCAGAATCAATCATACAATTATGTACTAGTTTATCCCCAATGATCAGTGAAACATAGAATGGAGGGGGCTTCAAAATTTTACCTTGCTTTGTCCTCCATGATGCCCTCTAGGATGAGTAGCATTTGTGAGTACCTTCTCTTGCATATGAGCTTGCTGATTTGAGGTTGACCAATTCTTCATGGCAGCTTGTAGTAGATCCCTTTGGCCTGGGATGGATAGTGACTCCCACATAGATATGTTCACATTTGTCTTCTTCATTTGTTCAATGATGCTAAATGGGGTTGAAACATCCCTTTTTGCCCCCCTTAGTCTACACATTCTTCTCTTGTACATGGGCTGCAACAACCGGTATTTGAGCTGGTCTAGAAGGTGGCTTGGGCTGTCCTTGCACATTTGGAACTACATTTTGTCTTGCCAACACCTTGTGGAGTGATGGAAGGTTATGGATCACCTAGAGCTAATGACTTCCCTTCACCAATATTCCTCTTCTTTGACCATGTGTTAGCTGCTACACTCTGAGAAGGTGTTTGATTCATACCACAAAAATCTTTAGCCTACCAATTCACAAGTGTAGTCTCATTTGGAGTTGTATCTTGTTGAGATGTCCCTTGTTGTTGGTTTGTTTCTTGACTCACCTCACTCTCTATGCCAAGTTTTGTCACCATCAAATCTTGGTTCAAAGCACCATTGAAGCACATAGACTGGTTGTGAGGTTCATTGCATGGGAAACACCAATCATACTCTTGAGCTATATTATTTTGCACTAGCACTAAGGCTTTAGAGGTAGATGCAACATTGGGGTTATAGGGCTGAAATGGTCTATTGGCAGGAGGCCTTACTTGATTTTGATTTGCAGCTAGGTTGGGTGGCCTATTAGGTTGATATGGTTGTCTATTAGGCTGAGTTTGAGACTAATAAGAAGGCCTAAAACTTTGGGCTTGCTTTGCCTCTTGAGTGTAACCAGCTCATTGCCCAAATTTTGTAATTGTTTCATAACTTCTTGAAGCTCATTTGAGGCACTAGAGGATGAAGTAGAAGTTTCATTTGAACTCTATTTCTAGGAGTGGGAATAGGAGCTAAAGTAGGTGCTTGACTAGTACTTGGGCTTTCCAAGTCTAGATATAAGGGCATAGGAGGCCTAGGTGCAAGTTTACTAGCTTGGATCAAACAATTCTCAACCCTAATGGTGATGTTGTAAGCTGCAGGTATAGTTACACCTCCCATGGATTGGATCAACATAGAAATGTCAAAATTTAAAGCCTTGAGAAAGTATAAGAAAGCACCTTGAGCTGTTGGTCTCACTTGTCAATGGGATTCTATCCCATGTTCTTTGAAATCTGAAATTGAAGTCTGTTAGCTACTCATTGGGAGCTCTCTTGATAGTTGTTAGTTGCTCTAATAGAGACAAGTTGTCCCCCTTTTCTCCAAACTGGTTATGGAGAGCTATGCACAACTGGTTCCAATTTTGGATAGAGCCTACCTCAAGGCTCTTGAACCATTGCAAGGCTTTCCCTTTGAATGAATATGCCAGCAATTTGATAAATTGCATCTCAACAATCTCATGGATTGCACAAACATTAGCAATGTCTTTGACATGATCACCAGGAGTGGTCTGATTTTCCCCAGTAAAGTATGGGATGTTCTTCAATGCTACAATTGGAACTAGGTTTTGTGCATTGAGAGCAAGTGGGATGCTGCCAATAAAGTTAACATAAGGATTGGGTTGTGCCATTATGATTGGCCTGAGAACCCTTGTTGATTGGGTGAAAGGTCTACCAGGTGGGGAGTTGATAGAGTTCTATTTGGTGGAGATGGAGACCTTTGAATCCTTCTTCCCCTTTCTCTTCTTTCTAGGGATAATTGCAGATACTCAAAAAATCCCTCTTCTCTAGCCCTTGACCTTGTTTGGATCCTTCTCATGAATCTTCAAGCTTGGACTGCTGAAACCAGTTGATTCTATCCTTTTGGAGTCACCAGATGTGCAAATCAAGGCTCTTTTAAGCAAGAAACTTACAACAATTGCACATCAACTTTGTTGTAATGAAGATGAAGACCTCTAAGGTCCCATCAGGGTGCCAAAACTATTAGTGCAAATCTACATGCACCCCCTAAATGACCTCCAGATCTGCAGTTCAAATGGGGTCATTTAGTGTGATTGCACAACATTGAATTTTCTCCAAGGTGTGGGAACATACCAGATGAGAAAATTCTCTATAGAAAATTTGGTTCTTACTCCTCTGTTTAGGTGTATGCATGAATTTTGTAGAGGTTTAATGCTAAATCCTACTCTAAATTCCAAGGAGATAGAGATAAAGGATGCAAAGGAAACAAAACTAAGTAAAAATGGTGATACACCAAAGGAGTGATGAACTTATATCTTGCAAATAAACACAAATCATAGAGATGTAACACCAAGCATGCACAAATTTCCAGAATGTAATGAAAGACCAAAAAACAATAATAAACGCATGAGAGGATTGGAAGATCATTCACAAAACATGCATTACCATTCCCAAATTTGATACAATGCATTACACTGGCAGAAAGGCAAAAAACATGTCACAGGTTCCATGGAAGGTCTAAAACTCCTCAATTCAATGTGCCAAGGGGAAGAGGGGAGTCTGCAAGAACAAAACATCCAACCCTTTACAAATGAGCCAAAATTGGCTTTTAATGGTGAAGCAAAAGGAGGGAAAGCAAAAACACGGGGAAAAATGGTTTATGAGCTCAACTACCAATCAAATCCCTTCAATTTCACCTGCAAAGTGATGGGCTTCATGGAAAAACCCATACGCCAAAGTACACTTGCCCTGCAGATCAAAAAAAATGACCCATACTTCATTAATTTTGGTGGTTGAATGTCAATTCTATATTTTTACATGCCAGAGATGTTTTCTCATTTTCTCCCACCAAACTCCACCAAAAAAAAAATTGAATATTCCATCATGTGGATAATTTCAACAGCTTTCCAATGATATAAAAAATGCAAAAATCCAATTTTGGATCAAAAGATATGGCCCTCTGAAGATTTAGGGCAAAATCTAGCAAAATTAGGGAAAAATGGGTTCATGGGCCAAAATTTGAAATTTTTCCCTTTTTTTGAGTTTGGGAAAAATTCCCAAAAAATCCCTGCCCCACCCGCCACTCCACTGCCATGTGGCACCTTCCCATTCACGCTATGGAAACGTGGGCTCAAACCTCACCTTTTTCCTCTAATTTCACATTGGGAAAATTTCCCAAGATTTCCCCATGCTTCACTCTCCCGGTGACACGTGTCACTCTCTAGTTCCAGTGGAGGTGCACTCCAATTTCTCACCTTGGCACTTTTACCACTTTGGAAAATTTCACCAAATCCTTCCATGCTCCTTCGACTTTCCGTACGGACACGTGTCGCATCCCCATTGCTCGGCGGGCCTTTGCAAATTTCTCCATCCTCCCCGGGCTGGTTTTCCTTTGAACCCTTTGCCCACTTTGGTGAATTTTTCAACTTCACTCTACTGCCCTAACCTCCTCCACGCCACATGGCACCATTTCATTGGCCACGGGCTTGCCTAGGGAAATTTTCCCCAAAAAACTCCGTCGGGCCATAACTTGAAATTTACAAGGAGTTAGGAGGAAAATTTTACCTTTCTGGAAAGGTGAGAAAATTATCTATCTGATGGAACTATTTACAAAAAAATGAGTCCTTGAAATGTGTTAAATTTGATATTGAAGCACAAGGAAGGAAAGAATGAAGGCAAGTTAGCCAAAATAAGCAGGGGGCTCATTAAGCATTATATTTCCAATCAAGCACTTGAGATGGGTTTCCAACTTGGTCCCAGTCAGGAAGAAGAATGTATAAATAAGGTTGTGCATAGACTTCCGAGACTTGAATAGGGCATATCTCAAAGACCACTATCCAATCCCTTCAATGGAACAAATTTTGCAAGTGGTATCCATCTTGGAAAGATTTTCCATCCTTGATGGCTACTCGGGTATAATTAGATAATGGTAAAAGAAGATGGCGATTCAAATGAATTTCACCACTAAGTGGGGTACCTATGCTATAGGAAGATTTAATTTGGAGTGTCTAATGCCAGAGCCACTTTTCAAAGGGAAATGGACATGGCATTCAAGGGGTTGATCAAAAAAATAGTGCTAATATATCTTGATGATATCATTGTGTTCTCCAAAAACGTAGTAGATCACCTTTTTCATCTAAGACAAGTATTTAAAAGATGTAGGAGATTTGGGGTATAATTAAATCCCAAAAATGCATATTCCTAGGTCATGAAGGCAAGCTCCTAGGCCATATTGTGTTAAAGGAAGGATTGACGATCAACCCAAAAAGAGTTGAAGTAATTCGAGCATTGCCCTCGCCAAGACATAAGAAGGATCTTCGATATTTCTACGGGAAGGATTAATTTTGTTCGCATGCTTGTGCCAAATATTTTTGCTGTTGTGAAGCCAATAATGTTGATGTTGAAGAAAATCATGGAATTCATGTGGACAACTGAAAGCAAAGTGATTTTTGAAGCAATAAAAGATGCTATATCCCAAGCTCCAACTCTCGCCAATCCAGACTTCTCTAACGAATTCGTGATTTATGCCTTTGGTAGTGGGGACACAATTTCTGCAATCCTAGTACAACAAAACAAAGAGGTATCGAACAAATGGTTTCCTTCTTAAGTCAAAGTTTGGAGGACTATGAAGTGAGATACTCCTTCATCGAAAATCATTTCCCTATAGTGATCGTGAACTTGAAGAAGTTCAAGCACCTAGTCTCAAACAACAAAATCCAATTATTAGACTCTCATGCAGAGTCAAGGAATTCCTTTTGAAAGGAGATCTAAATGAGAAATGTGTAGGATGGATCACTCATGTCATGGAATATGACATTGAAATTAAGGTCACTAAGCTGGTTCGTGGAAAGGGACTATGTGAATAACTAGTCTCGAGCCAATAGGTTGATGTAAGTAATGAAAATGGGGTTGTTTTGGTACTACAAGATGGTCAAGAACAAGAAAATGATAATGTTCCTATTCCTTGTTGGACTCAAAACATGATACACTTCCTAAAAATAGGCCTATGTCCTCCAAAAATGAGAAAATCAAAGAGGAGATACTTTAGATTACAAGCCATTCCATATGTGCTTGTTGATGGTGTCTTATTCAAGAAAGACATCAATGACATTCTATTGAGATGCATTGAAACATGTCAGATTGAAAAGGTGTTACAGGACTTCCACGATGGAGAGGCTAGAGGTCATTTTTCCCATGGGTAACAGCTCTCAAGATAATGAAGGCGGGTTATTATTGTCCCACAACATTTAGTGATTGCTACACATGGATAAAAGGGTGCAAAAAATGTGCATTCTTCATAGGTAAAGAAAAGTTAGCAGTGCTTCCATTGCACCCAATTTCAGTTGACCAACCATTCATGTAATAGGGATTGGACTTCATTGGGTCATCAATCCAAACTCAAGCCAAGGTCACAAGTGGATTCTCACAAAACAAACTATTTCACCAAATGGACTGAGGCGGTAGCACTCAAGGAAGCAAATGAGTCTAGCATACTAGACTTTTATGAAGGGATAGTGACTAGGTTTGGAGTACCAACCACTATCATATCAGAAAATGCATTAGCGTTCCTAGGTTCCAAGATCACAAAATGGGTTGTCAAGAATGGAACCTACTTGAGCACCTCTTCAAACTATTACCTACAGGGTAATGGGCAGGCATAGTCCACAAATAAGAATTTTCTAAGGATCATTAGAAGGACTCTAGATTAGAATCATGAACATGGTATACCAAGATCAAATGGGAATTATGGGCTTACAGGATCACACCAAATAGGTCAACAGGTAATTCCCCTTACAAGTTGTTCTATGGGAAAGAGGCAGTGTTGTCGATATCATTAGAGATACATGCATTGGAGCTCATGAAGCAGTTGGAGTTGTCTAAGTTTGAGCCTATGGAAGATAGGTATGCAGAAATGATGGAATTGGAAGAAATTAGAGAACAAGAAGTTCAAATGATGGAGAAAGATCAAGACTTCACCAAAATATGGTTTGACAAGAAAGAAAGAGCAAGGACCTTTAAGGAAGGGGACCTAGTTTTGAAATGGGATGCAGATCGGGAAAAACGGGTAGGCATTCCAAGTTTGATGCCATTTTGAGTGGCCCCTACATGGTCAAATGATATAAACGTAACAATTCCTTCCAATTGTCTACCTTGGAGGGAGAGGAGTTTCCGATTCCAGTTAACGGAATCTATCTTAAACATTATTACTAAAAGGAAAAAGTTTTCACCCTTGTAAATGTTAGCCTAGGATTTTAATTCCTCTAAGTGTGTGTGCACATTGTCTTATTGTAGTGTAGGTTTCAATTTCCCTAAGCATTTTTGGAATAGGTCTTGTTGCTCCAAGGTTGTATCACTATGTAGTTTAGTGTGCCTCCAGGTGAATGTTATAATAGTCCATTTCAGAACAGGTGAAAACTCCAAGTCTAGACAATTTTCTAATCTCAAAAATCTCATTTTCAAGATTTTCTTATGAAAATTGAGAGTACAAGTAGTGGGATAGGTTCAAGATTCAAAATGCAAGATCAGTATTAGGCTATCGTTCATGACTCCGTGCCCAATGGATACTTCAAGCAAATTGATCTTCTACTTGTGTCGGGTGATCCTGAGTCGTGAAATTTTTATCCAATTTTTCCCCTTAAGAAACTTTTGATCAAACACAAACTTTCACACCAAAAAAATGAAGAGGTTGATTCAATCATGCGAGCCCACATTTCAAATCTAACAATAAGGTTACAGGGCAGGCTTGGATATGGAAATGGAAGATGGGAAAATGAATGGCCAATGGAAATGTTGAAGAAGATCAAATCTCAAGTGAAAAAATGGAGAAAGGCTTGAAGTTTTCAGACTTCACATTTTCGGGGATCTCGGAAATGGATGGTTGAAAAAATGAAGAAAGCTAACTTGATAATTCAAAATTGAGCCTAGAGCGAGTCAACTCAAAGCAAAGTAATAGTATTGTGGAAGGTGCCACATGTCATCTCAATACACTTTCAAAAGGTGTAACAAAAGCAGAGACCCTAGCGATGCGCTTGACCCCCATGTGGATCTCAACGCATATAATTTGTTCACTCGAGGCCCGAATTAGCTAAGTATAAAAAATCCAATGGAAGCGTCCATATGTCTCTTTGGCACACTTTTAGTATGATGCTTAAAAGAAAGGTCCCCAATCGAGCGTAGGATCTCCACGTGGCCAGATCTCAAGAAAGTTACACCATCCGTTGAAAATTCTAAGCATGAGAAGAGCCAATGGAAGCCTCCACATGCCTCATTAGTGTAACTTCAATGGTAAAATCCAAAGGCTAGTCCCCAATCGAGTGTAGGCTCTCTAGGTGGCCAGAGCCTAAGAAATTTCCATCGGCCATTGAAAAGTATAAGCATGAGAAGAGCTAGCGGAAGCCTCTACATGCCTCATTAATGTAACTTCAATGGTAAAATCTAAGGGCTAGTCCCTAATCAAGTGCAGGCTCTCCATATTGCGTTCACTGAGAAATTTACACCGACCATTGAAAATTCTAAGCATGAGAAGAGCCAGTGGAATCCTCCATGTGCCTCATGAGCGCAACTTCAATGGTAAAATCAAAACACTAGTCCCCAATTAAGTGTAGGCCCTCCACTTGGCTAGGGTCCAACAATGTTGCTCCTAAACAGAAGGGACTTAGCCAAAACAAAAAGAGTTGAAAGGACTGATGCCAAGTGTTTAACCATCGAACCTCAAGAGTGAAAGGAGTGGGTAGATTCTTGGAAGCCCGTAGGCTTTCCAGTGGAGCTAACTTCAAAGGTCCCACCCGAAAAGGGGTTTTGACATTATATATAGTGGGGTCGTTTACTCACCCAAAGGAATGAAGCAACATGTTCATGGACAATACCAAGTGTCGGCACATTGCATTCCCAAGACCGTAAAATGCAGCAAAATATTAAGAATGCACGGGTATTCCACGTGGATCTTGCACGGATAGACTCCAAACCCAAAGTAGTTTGGAAAGATTGGCGGAAGGTCAATTCAATGAAAAATGAATCATGAAGTTTCACCAAGAATTTTAAATGCTTAGATCTTTTAAAATATTGTGAGATCCCACATGGAATGCCCAACTTTGACCTTTAGATGATCATAACTTTCAATTGGAAGCTCGGATTTGATCAAGAGAGGACTTTTATGAAATCCCTTGATGTATGCTACTCAACTCCAGATGGATATCTTTAAATTAGTGGGACTAGGTTCTTAAAAATGAAAACAATACAGTCTTCCATTTTTAAGGTTATCAAGGTTCTCACCTAGCACCATAATGAAGTATGGGCTTCCTTTCTTGCCCAAAAAGGAACAACACATGGAGGCATGGGTTTTTTATAGTGGAACCCATCATTTTTGTAGGTGAATTCAATGCTCTTTTGGGGTGGTTGAGGTAGGTTTCATTTCTTCTCTCCTTTCTCTCTCATATTCTTCATATATATTGTAAGGAAGGGAACTTTTCTAAGGGTTAATTTTTCACTTTGCACCCTCTCTTCTTCCCTTGTCTACAAGTGAATTTTGTGGAGTTTCAAACTTCCCATTCAAGTTGTAATGCAATTCTCTACCTCTTGGCTATTGTAATGCACTATATCAATTTTGGAGCAATAAGATAAGTTTGTGGATGATTTCAACCCTCTCTTGTGTTCATTACATCCTCCTGATCTCTCATTACAGTTTTTGGTTAACTGTGCATGGTGATTGTATTGCATTTCTATGGTTTGTGTTTAATTGCAAAGCAGATTGTTCAACATTCCTTTGGTGCATCACCTCTGCTAGTTAGGTTTATTTTCTTGTATCTTCTTAACCCTATCTCCTTGGAAAATTAGAGTAGATTTTAGAGTAGACCCTCTGTAAATTGTTTGTGTGCACTGAAAAAGGAATAGGAACCGACCTTCATCCGGAGAGATTTCCTAATTGTAAAGTCCCACACTTTGGGAGAATCTCCATGTTATGAAATCATACTAATGATCTCAACCCATCGATTTTGAGACATTCATGGGTGCTATGATTACGCATCAACACGTTGGTCACTAAGGGTAGTGTTCTGACACTTTAAAACATAAAATATAAATGGAGCATGAATGGACTTGAATTTGAAGCACTCGATCGTGTCTCTTACCTCCCTAACCTTTCCCATTCTCCAAAGGCATGGGATGACACGGAAGAAGGCTATAAATACAATGAGGAGTAAGAGAAATGATAATTCAAAGATCCAAAGATATCAAAGAGCAAAGGTTTAATGAGAGAAATTGAGAAATATATTTAGTGTTGGAGTGGAATTGTAGGAGCAAGATGTAGAAATAGAGAAAAACATTGGAAGGGAGATGTTTACATTGTTGTCTCCATTTTATACTTCTTTGTAATATTTAATTTTCTATAATTGACCAATAAAAGTTGGAAGAAAAAGTGTTTTACCCTTCTCATTTGGCTTTTCTCCATTCGAGGTTTCCAAGATAAAATTATTGGTGTTTGGATTTTGAACTCTTTCCTATTCTCTACAATTTTCCTCTCTATAGCACTAGATAATCAGCCACTAAAGCTCTAATCTTCAATCAATGTCATTTTGAAAAGTTGAGAATAAAAAACATAATTGTGTGATTTCGTAGATTTCAAAGTAGAAGTTTACGGATCATTTTGGTATCGAGACGATGATATATCCATAACTATGTTTCATTCGATTCTTTCATGTTATTTGTATGAAAGTGAAAAGGTCCAAAGGAAAATAAGTTTTGCCTTACGAACCGTATATTTCTACAAAGAAGTGGAAACGTAGAATTTGAGCTCTAATGGAGGGAGAGAACTAGGTCTCGTAGATTTGAGATGATAGAGACCATGATGGATAGGTTGTATATTAAACAAGGATATATTTTAGATCTGAAAAGATGGATTCAGGTTAAACAAGATTCCATGGAATCGGTGGTTTGATAACTAGCCAATAAAATCGATATCAAAAAGAGCCACGAAGAGGAAGAATTGGAAGAGCGTGAAGAAAAGATGCCAATTATAAGTGAGAAGGTAAGATCTGATCATACACCTTTTAAAGTTGAAACTAAAGTGGAAATAAAGAACCTTGAAGGACAAGTAGATGCAACATTTCCTGATATATGGCTAAAATAGTTTGAATTCTATTTTAGTGTGCATAATTTCATTAGGGAGAATGATCACCTTTACATCTCAAAATGGAAGGTCATGCTCTGGTTTGGTGGGAAACCCATCTAATCACTTGTGAGAAGAAGAAACTTCCTATTCTAAGTACTTGGAAAGGTTTTAAATAATTTCTTAGAGCTAACTTCTATCCTATTGGCCATAGGACGGAAATGATGATTAAGTGGTAGGATTTTAGATAGGGCAGTGGTCAAATCATGTAAGACTACACTACGGAATTTCGAGACAAGCCATGTTACTTAATATGGACTTGGAGGATGAGGAAATTCATACCAATTATTTGGGAGGAATTCACACTCACCTTTGGAGGAGGGTAGCCTCCATGAATCCAAAGGATATCGGTGAAGCTTGTATATAAGCATACTACATTGACGACAAGAAGAAGCAAGGAGAAATAGAGCCAAAAGGAGACAAGTGAACATATTAGCATGAAAAAGAACAAGGGAAGACAAGTAAAAAGGTAAATGGAATGGTAAACATACCACTATTGCTTTACATTCTTGTAAATATCCTAATAATTTTTGTAAGAATTGAGATATAAAAGGACATAATGACACCACATGTTGGAAGTTTCATCCAAAATTACACCCAATGCACCGAACCAAGGATTCCAAGAAATCCATGGCCATTGTGAAATTATAAGGAGAGGTGGAGATTGAAGATGATTTGTATGTAGACTAGAGGCTGGGATGCATGGCCACTAACATATATGTGGGTGCAGAAGAAGAGTTGAGTAAGATACTTCAAAACAAAATCCAAATCGGAAGACTAAGGAAAATGCTTTAGTGTATTCTCGGTTCTCACCAAATATGATTTATGATGTGGTTATAGATCATCTTTGTCTATAACCTTACATGCATCCACATCCATACCCATTGGGATGGGTGAATAAGGGTGTAGAAATACATGTTACAAGAAAGTGTAAGTTTCAGTTTGGGATAAATTCCAAGTACATAGATGTATTAGAGGCTAATATCCATCCACTTCGATGCATTTGACATTCTCTTCGCAAGTCCTTACTTGTATGCTAAGGATGTTTTGTTTACAAGGAGGGAGAAACAATACATATGGGTCAAGGACGAATCGCCTTTGACATCTTGGAAGACTAGAGTAAATCAAAGAAGGCTATGGTAAGTGCCAACCAAGAAGAAAACTTATTCAAACAAATCATCAATTTTGATCCTTTCATTGAAATAAAAGCAAAATGGACTTGAAAACATGAATCTTTTGGATATCACTTTTTATTTTTTGCGAAGAATTCACCACAAGAACTACTCATTCAAGGAGAGACAAATTTCCGCTTATGCAAATATCACCGTATCTACCTATGGATTTAGTGGATGCGAGTGTGGGGCAAAAGGAAAGGAGGAGATAAAAGGAAAAATGGTGACTGTAATAATAGCATACATGGAGAGGATTCGGTCGATCCATCTCAAGAGACAAAGAAAAGAAAGAAGCTCTTAAGTACTATAATATACGACCTTCACGATACTTGAGCAGGTTGGAAAGGAAAACTTCGTGCCAAACTTCATGCAAATGTATGCCATAGAAAGTTCCAAGATATTGCATTTATTAAATCCATCTATGCAGGGAAATAAAAGGAAACATACATAATCTCCTTCTAAAGAAGATTATACTTGAGGTAACTACGAGGAAGACGTAGCACCGGAGCAACAAACAAGAGATCCATAGGAGTGTTGGTAGGTTGGACGAGAGAAGACACCAAGGTAGTCCCAGTGGTACTCGAAGGAGCAATAGAGGGATTTGATTCCTCTACAAATCCCCATAAGATTTTGTGGGACTAAAAGCCCCCTAAGTAGGGGAGGTATGATCTATAGGGATCCCGAAAAACAAACCACTTCATCAGTTTGATCAATTAGCACCGAGAAGGATAATTGAATAAAATGAAGGAAAATGAGGTAAATAGTGGTTCTAGAAATGACCACTTCTCTATGCAGAGTAGTAGTTGCAGTAACTCCCACCCTGAAAAGAGGTAGGCCTATAACCTCCACCTAGCTATGATGGTAGTCCCGAAACCATCGGTCTCCTCTCACAAAGGTGGTCCGGACACTTTCGAAAATAAAAAATAAATGTAATGTGAATGAACATAAATTTGAAGTGCCCGACTTGTCTCTTCCTCATCGACATTTCCCATCCTCCAGTGCATGAGAGGAGATGGGATAAGGCTATAAATATAAAGAGGAGAAAGAGAATTGATCATTCGAGAGATCAAAATAGATCAAAGAGAAAAGGTTTAATGTAAGCAAGTGAGAAAAATCTTCATGTTGGAGTAGAATTATAGGATCAAGATGTAGAAACAGAGTAAGAAAGCATATGAAGGGAGAGGTTTACATTGTTATCTCCATTTTCCACTTCTTGTAATATATAATTGTAATAATTGACCAAGAAAAGTGGGAAGAAAGAGAATTTTCCCTTCCCGATTGGTTTTCCTCCATTAGGGATTTCCAAGATAAAATTGTTGGTGTTTGGAGTTTGAATTCTTTCCTATTTTCTATAATTTTCCTCTCTATAGGACTAGATAATCAATCACTAAAGCTTTAATATTCAATCAATCTATCATTTTCCAAAGTTGAATGTAGAACAATATAATTGTGTGATTTCACATTGTTCCAAAGTAGATATTTGACGATAAAAAGGATTTCATCTATTTTCTTGGGAGTAGTATTGTCTTACCAAGGTAGCAAGAGGTATGGTGCTTACTAACATCCATTGACAGGATTTTCTTTGTGTGCTAAGTGGATAGTTATAGCCATTAAATAGAAGGAAGCATGGAAAATTCATATGTATCATTACATTGTTCGTGTTTCACCAAGTATGGGTATGCTACTTATACAAGATTAGGATTTTCTAACATTTTAAATCCTTTAGTTCCATTTAATTTTTTTGGCTCATTTGTTATCAAAAGCATACGGAAATCATGGGAAAAATTTAAGCCTTGGCTCCTATAGAAAGGAATTTATTTTTGTGATGGGATCTCCATCAACCATCATTCTAGATGGTGTTATGCCATCATCCATTTCCATAATAATTATCTTGTAGAGGTGCCTTTTATGCCCATGCTCAAGCTCTCTAGGAATAGTATTTTTATAGTGCATGATCTTTTTACAAGCAAATGAATTTTGGCTACAATGGAATATCATCAAAGAAAATTTAGACTAGCCCAATAGGATAGAAAATCCATTGATGAAATCATTGTTAGTGTGTCCAACAAACATGGTGCATAAATTTTTGTAGCATCTTCCGACCTTAGTGGAAAATTAGAAATGATATGTTGATACTCCATTAAAAAATTATACAACCAAAAAGGATATGAGCGGATAGCTCACCACATCTCCATGGTTGATAAGATTATTTCCATAAAGGGAATTTATTCCACTACCTCAACATGGATTCTAAGATTCCACACTATCTCGGGTAGCTTTTTAGAGCCTAAAATTAATCAATTGGATTGGAGTATCTTGCAAAAGATCCTAGTTGTTGGTTAATTGATAGTCTAAATTGGAGTGATCACCCCGACTTGCCCATTTTTTTGGGCATTTGGATACATTATTTCACCTACTTTTTTTTTTCAAAAGAAATAGAATGCTTAGAATTGGATCAATAATTTTTTTGTAACCCTTCTAGCTTGAGAAATTTTCATGGATGCACATTCCTCTACGGATAATCTAAGGATGCCAAAATGTTCACCTACAAATAGCATATTTTTAGAGGGTATATTTTTTCTGGATATAGGAAGAAAGAAATAATTTTGTTTTTGTTAATTATGCAGTAGATCAATAATTTTATTTATATAACAAGTCCATGGTTATATACAATTTGTTATTGTAGATTCCATTTAATATTACAATGTTTTTCTTGAGGTATAAAACCTCTAAACTCTCCCTTGTCAATGGGGTGATGCCGATGAAATGTTTCTTGAGTTCCACCATCCTTGTCTAGTCGGTCTATACTTTATGACTACGGTGCTTAATGTAGAAGTTTCTCTCGGTGTTGATGTTGTACCAATGTTCATCGGTCTCCACATTAGTGAAGTATTAGGTGGGTTGATATTCCACCTTCATTACTACGTGATAAGGGATGAGGTTATTTTCCACTACCTATGCATCCCATATACTTTTATCATTATGGGTGGAGCCTATTGCCACCCTCAAAAAATATCCTCGATCGGGATTATTCATTTCTCCATCTCATATGTAGGTGGAGGATATCACTAAGAAAGGACAACACTTTGTTCTGGCTCTAGATGGATCCCTACTAAAAACAAAAGACCTTCATGGAATTAGTTGGCATAACCATGATCTCTTATTGGGTGGGAAATAGTTTGCAACAATGGTGGCTTAAATTTGTTTGTCCTTTTTTTATCGTAAAATATAATTGTTCGTAGTATCAACCTAGTTTTGATGTTCGTAGGTTGTTTTTTTCCTAGTTTAGCTCACGTCTTTAAGGTACATACTTCCAAAGAACTTGCCTTTTTGTGAATAGTGTTCTATCATAATACTATTATATTATTATAAGATATATTTAATCAAAAACATAAAAAATAAAATAAAATTGTATTGGGTCTACCATTGAATTTTGTCTTTAAAGAGTAATGTAAATCTTCGACAAAATTAAAATAACACATAGATAATCGGGTGATTGAATGTGTGATTGTAATTTTGAAGTGATTCTTGTAGATGTCAGCAATTTTTCAAAGGCCAAGATCAATTAATAAGCTAAGGTTGTTCTAAAGAGAAAATATTTAAACTTAAGAACTAATTATCTAAATACTAATAGTGAAATATATTAATGTAATGGTATTCACAAGGCAGACTTCTAAACAAACAACATGATAACATGATGAAAAATATATCAACTTAACCTTAGTCTTTGATCTCAATGAAAAATTTAAATAAAAATAATCATATAATGAAATTGACATAGGGAAGGATGGTGAAAATCGGTTGACGATGTTTACAAGGTGAGAACATGCATTGAAAAATGAGAGACTATGGCCACGAATAATTGTTGGTCAAGACATAATCTACTACGTTAGCTCTGAAGCATAAGATTAGTGAATGGAATTACATAAAAAAAAAAAAAAAAAGTGCATATCATTATTAACTAAGTATTTATTTAGTGGAAAATATATAGTTTGAAATTATGAAACATATAAACATAAAAAACTAAATTCAAATTTACATCAGCCATGACTGATGGTACGCATTTTTACAAACAATTGAAAGGCTATATAACAATGAACTAATTTTTAAGACACAACTTACATACAAACCCCGTTGACCCAAAAAAATGAATTAAATGAAAATATTAGGTGTATGATGTCAATCAGAATTTGGAATAACTAATGTGAAAAATAATGTCAAAGAGATTACCTCATTGTTTTGGCGTGTATGTTCAAGGTCTATCATTCATATCTATGGATCTTCCTTATGACTCTTCCCAAATACAACTTACTTTTTTATCCTCAATAATGTAGAGTTAGCCATAGGTAACAAAAACATAGACAAACCCTCCTTAAAATACAAAAGAAAACAACTTGCACATTGTATACTTGTAGACAACACAAATCACATAGTGACATGTTACAAATTTTTTTATTAAACCATAGATTCTATTAGTGTAGGATTTATTTTCTTCATTTTATTTTTATTATCTTACTTAGGATATTCCACCTCACTTGGAGTTTCCTACACTTATGGGATATGCTTTCTTAGGTGTACACTTGACTACACTATTCTAGGTGTTGGTTACCAATATTCTAGGTGGAGATTACGATGATTCTAGGAGGTTGCACATTGAACTCCTATATGTACATCTCTTATATATTATTCTATTTGATTGTATTGAGTTGGAGATATTGTTGTGTTATTGTAATTATATTTATTTTATTTTTGTACTTTATAGTCTTGTATGCTTGCACTATTTTTCTTCGAACAATTCATGTCTCGTATCATTCACTTGTGCATTATTCGAACTGGTAGATCCGTGGTGCTTCTCTCTAATAGACTCAACATCGAAGAAGGCATGTCTATATAAAATAGAACACAATAATACACACACATATACATATACATATGTTTACATGTCTTTGTATACATGTATACATATATACATATAAATATATATATAGACACACACACACACACACACTCACACACACACACACACATGTGTACATAACCATGTGTGTGTGTGTGTGTGTGTGTGTGTGTGTGTTTCAAAATATGTAATAACATAAATTTTATCCTCTAGAATGTAAAAGTAATTAACATTTTACACCCTCTTCCTTCATATGCCCTAAAAAATGAGGTTAATTAAGGCGTAAACCTCCCTTCACCAAATCCCATAACTATGGTGAAAAAATAGTGTCTTTAGGTAATATGATAATAATCATATTTTTTTCATATTGAACATAAGAACATGAATGTTTCTTCTTTCACCAGCCATATCGTAGACTCTTAAATCTCATCACAACATTTTCTAGTATTAATTTGAAGGATTAATATCATATGATACATGTAGTTGTTATGTATGAATATTAAATAAAACACATACTAATTCTTGAGAATAATATGCACACATAGGTACAAAGATTACTTAAGGATTAACTTTTTCTCGTAGACAGAGCTTAAGGATATGATTGAGGAAAATGGTTGGAATCTGGTCCACCATAGGAAGTCTAAGATTAAATGATTGTTTGATCTTTATTTTTGGTATAATGTTACAGCTAGGATGCTTGTTTATTTTTTTCTCTCTTGGTCTTCAATGTTTTATCTTGGCTTTTGGCCTTCTTGTCTTTAGGTACAACCCCTATCAAAAAGTCTTTATCCTTAATAAGAAAAAGAACACGTAGATAATAAGTTTTATTAAATAAACCAAACATATTGTAATATATTTCCTTTTTCTCTTCTCTTTTTCATATGAATCCTAGAAATGATACACACACACTCACACACACGCATGCATGCACATACACACAATGATCTTACAATTCTTTTCCATTTCTTTTTTCAAACACCTTTCCTAAAAAAATTTGTTAATTTTAATCTAAAGAGATAATTTTTACTTTTATTTTATTAATTCCTATCTTTTCTAAGAGTAAAACTACATGTACATGCATGCTAGGGGAGATTCAAGTTTAGATTCTAACATGGGAACCGTATCGATAAGGATTTGTTTTACGGTTCCATGCTCCACACTATTTTGACAAGATTTTCATTTCTTTGTCTAGGTAAATATGTGGAGAAATTGAAAACCACTAGTTATTAAGAAAAACATTGTTGAGATAGGCTTATGGATGCTCAATAACATGGAATGCTATAGCAAGTTCTAGAAAAAAAATCTATGTACTGGGTACATTTCTAGGTCCTAAAAGCATGTTATAATTTACATTATTCCTAAGAAAGAAAACTAGTAATTGAAAACTCCCTTTAGCATTTTGTTTTGACTTCTACACTTTTATTGCATTCATACATCTTGCATTCTTGCTAGAATTTGAATAATTTATCTTTTTATGGCTCGAGACACTAGCACCCATTTACGACACTAGCGTAACCTCTTCTATCCTCTTGAGCACTCCTGTCCCTTTTTACCTCTTTCTTATATTTTTTACATGTATTGTTTCTTAAATAAATTTCAATACTTTGGGTCAGCCTTTTAGTTGTCAATTAAAAAATTCCAAAAAGGGAATCATGTAAATACGTAGATATGTTTTCAATATCAAGAACCAAGTACTAGCATTACTTACCCTCACCTAAGATTGTATCCAAAGGCAAAAGAGAAAAAAAGGCATGCATTTAACACACTCACTCAACGGGTAAAGGTTGCATCACTTCTACATACACAATATAGGGGGAATCTATTCTATTCCATGCGACACATTTGCATCTAGAGCATTCTAGATCTAGCCACTATCTTAGTGCAACTTGCACAAGGGAATCATAGGGAATCATTACACATGCTTTCACACATAATTACATAGAGCCCGAGATGTAGTGTAATTCCCAAAATTTATTTCACTCTTCGGATTACCAATAGGGTCCATCTGAATCCATATTCTCCATATTTTTTGTTAGATGTGATTTGGTTAGTGGACACGTGTAGGTAGACATATTGCTTTTCAAGTTACAGTACATTTTTTACTAAGGAGTGAATCTCAAGACATAAATATGAATTAATAGAAAATACCTTTCATCACTTAAGATATAACAATGTGAGTATTTTCCGACCACCATGCTGTCTAGATCGAGTCACTAGCACCCAGGAACTCTTGCCCTCCTATGAGATCCATTGATCGGTGTTGTTATAATTCTTGAATGTTGAGATAGCTTTGATGAAAATTCCTAAAGTCTGCTTTCAATTTTTCTCCTTCCCGCATCACTCCAATTTTTCTCGAAATCAACTAAGTCTTCATATCTCCCTCTCTTGTTTAGGGTTTTACATTATACATGTTTGTTTTCTTGCATATTTATTATATATTAGCATTTTCCCATCAATATTTACAGTAGTTACTCTACAATTATATTTAATTCAATTTATATTAAATCATATGGAGAACCCACTCACTCAAAACCAACCTTTATTTTAAGTAATATATTGATTTTTCTTCCATGGCCAAACCTATGAACCCTTTACTAATGAAGACCTTTATGATCTGCAGGCCCATATTGTTCAACATATTCAAGACTTAGATCTCCTATTATTCACATATCTTGAGGAATTTACTAACCTAGATGAGATCAACCCTCCTATCTCTAATAACACTTCTATTCCTATTGATACACAACCTCTTAATTCTACACTTCCACCTCCTTCCCTTTTCCAATTTATATTCCTACCCCTACCAATAATTTCAACCCATCTCTTCCTTCTCACACACAACATGTCTCCTCTTCAGTCCTTAAGACCTATCTTCTTTATACCAAGACTTATAAGTTCAAATCATGTCAACTACAACAAGCTACTTCACGTTCCTCTCCATCTCTTGATTCCTCACTACTCCTTCACACCCCTTTTGCACATGTTATATCTTCTTATCCACTTCCTCTTAAATTTGTTACACCTAAGTTTTCCACCTTCAATGGCCATGGTGACCCTCAACAACATCTTCGATCTTTTCATGTGGCATGTCTTGACTATGTGGATGATCATACATTACTAGCTAAACTATTTCCTAGAAGCTTACAAGATTACGTTATGCGTTGGTTCTATGATCTACCTATTCATTCGATAACTTATTTTACACACTTAGCCGATGTTTTCCTTTCTCACTTTTCTATCAATATTGACACCAAGATATCTTATGCACAACTTTCTCAAATCAAACAAGGATCTAATGAGTGTCTAGCAAACTATGTTTTGCATTATAAGAATAACCTTGCTAAGATGACTAATGTGCTCAATGATTCTGAATATCAAGTGTATACATCTAAAATTTTGACATGATTAATAACGATTAAATTGTCGCACAAATAACCAAACATCATCCATATAATAATTAATCACAAGATTGATTATTATTATTTAATCCATTTTATCATATTTACCCTTTATCATTAATTATCATTTATCCCAAATCATTTTAATCCGTCATTATATCCCATATTATCATTAATCATGTTTATTTAATTATTATATTAGAGTACCCTATTATAATCCCTATTAACATTTTCAAGGAATTTAATATTCCTATATCTACCTACCCACCTACCATACACATCCCTACACCTATCCTTTCAATGTAACCTCACCCCCTTATAATATTTTATTAACCTAATCTAATTCTAATATTAATCACATCCTCCCACCTCTAAATCTAAAGGCTTATATTTCTAGAAGCCTCTCTAAATATCTCCTTCCATTTAATTTTTAATTCAATGGAAACTTCTTCCCTCCATGAATTTTGAATTCAAATTCTAGAGTCTTCCACTTTAGAATCCTTTTAATCTTCACATGCATTCTCCACCATTGATCCAAATCCAACATGACTTCATCTTTTCCATTGAATCCTCCACCCCTCAACTATAAATTGAATTCTCCTCCTAAATGAGAGTTAGTTAGTTACATGATCTTCAAAATCAATAACCAAACTTTTCTATTTTTATCATCTAACCAATCCATCCACTCTATCAATCCATCTTCAATCTACTCATTCTATCAATCATAATCTTCACCAAGAAATTACAAGTAAAATCAAATGGGAGATGTTGCTTGTGTGTCTCCACCAACATCTGTAGCAGCACCATCAACAATCAATCAAGACTAACTCCAACACATAAAATGAGGATCTTGACATCTTTTATGTAAGTGCAGGTATAATCTATGTCCCCCTTTCAATCCATTGCTCTATCTAGTGTATTGTTCAAGATATTAGATTAAAGGAACATCTTGTTTTTGTTTTCTCATAATTTAAAATACTAAACTTTTTAACATATGTACATTTTGGTTCCCGATGGGGCATACCCCCAATTTTTTTGTAATAATAGTTCATATTTAAAACAAGATATTCAAATTTGAAAATATTTCATTTCAATTTGCACATTCAAATTTTTAATTTTAAAGACAGCTTTTCCATTTTAGTGCCTTTGACATGTCATTCAGCTCCTACGTAGAAGAAGTTTTTCCTTTGACATGTGACATAAAATAATACTTTCACATAGTATATTATTTTATGTGATCACAGGGTTATAGTTTGGCACATTTTTCAAACTCGTGGCACCTTTGTCTAACTTTCAAACTTTTCCATTATTTAGGGTTTAGGGTTTAGGGTGACATGGAAGTATCATACATGCACTTACCATAGTTTTATGGGTCTTTTGAGTTTGGGATTCACCTCCACGTACATATGCACACCCCATGTTTTGACGGGTATATTAATTGAAGGAAAATTATCTTTATTTGCTAAGATCTTTCTTATTTTTAGTGTAGCGTGAAGTGAGGGGATTTCACATCCCAATACCTGTGCCTCAAACAACATCCTCGTAACATGGAATTTTTCAACATGTACTTTAATGTATATTAGGGACTCCCTAATGAGCCCATACATCCTAGACAAGGTAACCCCTTGACCACATATTGAGATATAGTGCAAGGAGGTTGAACTCCCAAGATCAATCACTAGCTGAACCCACATTGACACATAAGTGTAGAGCCAACTATGGCACCATCATTGGTGTTTTTATTTAAAGTGGGATATAGATTGATTGCAATACCACTTGACTAGTTTGGGTGTGTGTTACATGATTTTTGTGTGTTTTGTGAACACCTTTAACCATCACATAACATTAAAATATTAATTAATCAAACATTATCATAATCATCCATTCTTACTCACATCATCCCAATTCTAATCCTATCACCATCCTTATTCCACAATCTTAATCCAAAACTAATCCCCACACATCTTATCTAACCATGGTCATTGATCCTCAATCCCATTCCTCTCCAAACCAACATCGAACCCTTATCTCTTTTCTAAATCCATCAACCAAATTATCCCATCATCCCCACCCATCAAACTCAACCATCTAACTTTGAGCACAAAGTCCCACACAATATCCAACACATTAATAAACAAATCATAAACCTCACATCCTACCTCAAAGAATCCTCTCATCTTCATTCAAATCAACCATATCATGTTGATACTAACCTCCTAAAAACAATCCAATAACTCAATCAAATATTATATGATCTCCAATCTTCAATCAATCAATCACCCACTAAACTATCATCTCTAGCCAACCCCACTGAAAATTTTCCCTTCATAAGATCCCTACTTCTCACCCCATTTTATTCCTCTTTGAGGAAACCAAATCATTGCTATCAACACACCCACTATCCCCGCAAGCCAATTACATCAATTTTGACCTCTTTAAATTTGACGTAAACCAATAGGACACCCTTTATGTCCATGATATCCTAGGCTCCCATCTTTAACCCACATAATGAAAAAATCCCAACCTCCAAATCCCATATCAATCATCATGACCAACACCTTCCTCTAATAAAAATCATGCACCACAATCAAATATATCGACTCCTAAATCTAATCATCGTCAAAACTATAATTGAGTTCCATTCACATATCCACAAAAACCCCAAAAAATTCATCCATAGTCATCATCACCCAAATCTCACATTAGTCCTCCATCCTTTTCATCTTCATCACCTCATCCAATCCTACAAAATTTCTCTTAGATAGTCCCACATCCCTAATCCTCCATAAAATTTAGCACCTAATCCCAATACTATCTCATCCATCGTGACTCCTAAGTCACCCCCATCCCCTTCTACCGCCAATCCTAAACCATCTAATGTGTCTCCTATTCCACGTGCATCATCTTCATCCACATCTAATCCCAATTTATCACCTTTAACATTTAAATCTCACACTATCAGATCCTCTAATACTATTTCATATACCTCATCCCAAAACGTTAAACATCTAAAGTGAGTCCTAAGTCACCAAATACCAAACATAAAAATATAATGTCAATCCTCTCCCAACCATATCTCTTACCCAATATAATGAGGCTCTTATGTCACCTTCAACTACTTCATCCCCAAAATTTACCAAATCTAATGTGGTTACTATACCACACCCATCTCCCAAATCTCATTCATCTCTGATATCACCCAACTCTAATGTGTCCCCCATATCATCCCCATCCACTTCATCTACATCTACTAATCCCAAACAATCTAATCCGAATCCAAAACCATTTACCTCAAAACTACATATTCAAACCAATCCAACATAAACCAAATCTATCTTAGCCTCCAAGCCTAAACCATCCACTTCACCCCATGTCTAATCCATCCCCTTCATCTTGTAAGCCAAAAATATAAAATCCAACTCATAAATCCAAATCAACCAAAACATCTCATAGTCCACCTAATCTTGCACATTTACTTCCTACTCCCCATAACCATTTAGCCCAAACCCTTCAATCCTTTTGGAGAATCCTTTTCCACCATCTTCCATACTCTAAAAACCTTAAACAAAATCATCCATCCCCCATAAAATTATGTGATCAAAAATTCATAAACCATCTTGGTATTGAGAACACTATTATTGTGACTTCCATCACACACATGGACACTCAACCAATTGTTTCTTGTGATTTTGGTCTTATGTCCAAAATATCATTACCCAAAGGAATTATTATACTTGTACCTCTCTATCAAATACCTTTCCATCCCAACCCTTTCCTAAAAAATTATCCACCATCCAAATCCCACTCAACATCCAAACATCTTTATCCTCACCAAACATCCTCAAAAAAACCAAAACAAATCTCACCTCACATCCTTTGTTAAATCCAACCTCTTGGCGGATGAAAAATTACAACCCCCTAGTCTCATGATGATAAATGGCATCATGTTCTCCATCCACTTCATATCCTATAGCCAAAACTATATTTCCTAATATGAAACATCAAGGAAAAGGACTAGGCATCCATGAACAATGCATTCACAAACCCATCTCCCTTCATCAAAATCTTGAACACTTAGGCTTACAATAAAAACCTTAAAATAAAAATTACCCTCCTACTATTCCATCACAATCCATTTCTACTCCTACTCTTGTTGATCCTATTATACCAACCACTCATCCTAATCAAAAATCATTTAATCCCACTACAAATACAAAAACCTAAAAATGGATTGAGTACATAATTCATCTCCTGCACACAAATGTTATTTCCTTTTGCCTCATCCCCCTTATATCCAACATTCAAATCCCTTTGCATCTAATTAATTATTATCCTCACATTCATTTAAACACACGATCAGCTTACTCACAGATGTTTTAAGAAAATAGTACATACTACAACTGTTGTGTGACCTTGTTCATCATTACCTCCAACATTCAAGTGTAAATGTCCTTCTAAATATCCACACAGTCTATCACACTTAATCAAATTTTGGTGAAGACCCTTGGGCGTGTCTATTGACACTCTATCTAATGTCATCTTCACACTTATTTCCATCCCCCCACCAAGCCACTAATGATTCTTAACCCCTTGAGATTTATGAAGAGAGTGGAACATATTTATGAAAAAAAAATCATCAAATAGAAAATAGAAAAAGATAAAAAATCATATCAAAAGTCAAAATATCCAATAAAATCCACCTCAAGACTCTCTCTAGGGGTGTTTATAGCAACTCTATTTGGGCTATCGACACTTGGCTTTTAGTATATCAATTTTGTGACAAGAATCATATGCATCTTTGTTGGGGCTATGGATACCTTACCGACAAGAGAGAGAAATTCATGGCTTATCTTTTCACTCACTCTCCATCCAACCATTTGACTTAATCACTCCTTATACATTGGCTAGTTTTTCTTCACATACTACCCATTAAGTCTTCACTTCAAGTGGTAATTAACCATCACAATCACACACACTTTTATCTTGAAGAGATATAATGATCGCATGTTGTCATCTATTGTTTAGAAATTGGTCACACTTTTGTTTTATTCATGCTCTTGACTTATAACATTTTCCATTCGGATCATATTTGTTTCATCACCGATGTCATTTTTCTTCCTTCCATCACATCCACATCATTTTTTCCATTTGATAGAACATCCATAGGAATAAGATTATTCCTTCTTTTTCATCCAATCCTCATCATGTCCCTTTTCAACTATCATCATCATGATAGGGGCAGACTTACTATCATCCGATGGGGCTATCATTTATTTTAAATACCCCTCACTTCCCATCCTACCATACACCTTGGGAAAAATTGAACCCAACCATCCATCCACACAGGCCACCCTACTTTACACTTTGGGGAACATCACATGCATCCTCTATCCATCCCCACTTTACTTGTGGGCATATATTATCATCTTCCATATCCATCATCTTATCCTATACTACATCCCTCGTCATAATCACACATCCCATCTAATACTAAGTTATTATATAATCCTTTCGCTATCGACCTATCCAATTTCCTTCAATCCTTCCCTTTAATCCTTAAACACACTTTGGGACTTATAGGAGAAATTCACATCCAACCTTACATCCATTCCCATTCCCCATGATCTATCTCATCCTGAATCCTTTCATATCACTTATCCTCACCTATCCATAAATCTAAAATCCAACATCCAAAAATAAAAAAATTTCAAATCCAACATCAAAAATCTAGAAATCCAAAACCTTAAAATATAACGTGAAAATTCCAAAATCCAAAATCTGAAGATCATATATAAAATAATCTAAACATTCAAAAATCAAAAATACAAAAATGCAATGTTTGTGTTTTCTTGCTTGTTTGAATTTACATTTTGGCCAATGATATGAGGCCTCTTTTATTTCTTTTTCTTTTACACACTCCAATGATATTAGAACAATATTTTTGAATTAATCCATCCAATGATATGAGGACATGGGTATTTGGAAATTTAATCATCATGATCTTCATACCTAGATGCATCTTGTTTTATGCCATATCATTAATGGAAATTGCTAATGATGATAACAATGGGCACTTTATGGTAACACAATCCATTTTATCATCATCTTTTATCCTTATTATCATCCAAACCTTATCTTCATCATCACCTAACTAACTATCAACCCTCCTTATCCTCCTATAAACTCAATAATTTATTAATCAATTAATATCCATTACCACATCTTATCCTCTTGTATCCAACATCCAAAATCCTCACCCATGTCCGGGTCATGTTTTAAAACCTTTTCATCAATCATACTCAAACAATATTTCTCATTGCTTTATCACTTTATCGCTTCATCAATCATCATCCCATTACTCTCCTCGTCAATGTCCTATCCTCAAAATCAATCCAAGCATCCACAATCAACTAATCCTCAAGATCCAACATCCTATACCGTATATTCATATCAAGAATACTAAAATATAACATCATCAAATCCAACATCCTCAAATCTAATCCCGAATATTCAATCCTTACCCCTTGACTTGGGCATCCTATTTAATAAAAAAACCCTCAACACCTAACCCCTTTTCTAAGGAATCTTCTAATCCTAAATCACCACCCTTGTCATACATCATTGATTGAGGCATCCTTTATTCAAAATCTAATATCTTATAATGCTTTTATTCTCTAATCCTCAAATCCAATATCCTTAATCTAAACCCCTTGACAAGTGGAAATATATAATCCAACCCCTTTGATTAATCTTCTCATCTTCTAATCCTCTTTCCTCAGCCTATAATCCTTAGAATTATCATCCTCTAATCCTCTCTTATCTACCAAATTTCTCCTGCCCTCTTTCAATTGGTTACCTAAATCATTCCTCCCCACCTAACCCCTCAAGGTGGCATCATAACACCATCTTGAAATTTTATCTTCTTTTCTTTAAAGTATCGTTGCTCCATAATAACACTCCAAAGAGGGGGAAAATGGAGACTTCTAAAATGTCAACATAATTATTTATGATTAATTTATCCCAAAAATATCCCAACATCATCCATATAACATTAATTGTAAGATTAATTATTATTATTAAATCCATTTCATCATATTTACCCTTGATCATTATTTATCATTTGTCCCAAATCTTTTTAATCCATCATTATATCCCATCATATCATTAATAAATTTTATTTCATTTTTATAGCATATTAGGCTATTATAATCCCTATTAACATTTTCAAGGAATTTAATACTCGATATCTACCTACCCACCTACCCGAAACATCCCTAAACCTATCCTTTCCACGTAACCTCACCCCTAATAATCATTTATTAACCTAATCTAACTCTTATCTTAATCATATCCTCGCACCTTTAAATCTTAAGGCTTATATTTCTAGAAGCCTCTCTAAATCTCCCCTTCCATTGATATTTTAATTCAAAGGGAAGCTTCTTCTCACCATGAATTTTGAATTAAAATTCTAGATTCTTCCACTTTATAATCCTCTAATCCTCACATGAATTCTACACCATTTATTTAAATCCAACTTTTCTTCATCTTATCCATTGAATCATTCACCCTTCAGCTATAAATTGAGCTTTTATCCTCCATCGAGCTAGTTAGTTACATGATATTAAGAATACAAAACCAAACTTTTCCATTTTTATCATCCAATCAATCCATCTTTAATCGAATCATGCTATCAATCATCACCTTCATCAAGAAAAACCAAGCACAATGAAAGGGGAGATGTTGCTCATTTATCTACAAAAAATCTAAAGAAACTATCAACAATCAATCACGAGAAAATATAACACATCAAAGGAGGATTTTGGCATCTTGTAAGTAAGTGTAGGTATAATCTATCTCCCTATTTCAATCCATTTCTCTATCTAGTGTATTGTTGAACAAATTAGATTAGAGGAACATATTGTTTTTATTTTCTCATAATTTTCATTACTAATCTTTTTATCATATACATCAAGATATTTTTATTCAAATTCTCTTACATCCATTGCAAGAGAGTGTTCTCTCGTGATACCCCCTCCCTCATTTTATCAATTATGCCATACACTCAAAACGTGCAAAGGAAAATTCTTATCTATGGCAAAATTAAAATACCATCATACCTATTAATCTTCATCTTGTAATCATTTTCAATCAAAGTATAATTTTCAACCATATCCTAAGCCCACTTTGAAGATAAAACAATTTTAACGTTGTTTCTACACTGATATGATTCAATTATAACCCACGCGATGTACTTTTACTAAGTTACCTTATACGCCTTAGCTTCTCTTACCACACATTATTGAAAACAATCTTATCACCCTTCCCCCAACACTCAATCTTGATCCTTCTCGCCCCCATGGCCACAATTGTGATGAAAATACACGATGTGACTATCACTAATGTTTTGGGAACTCAACAGATTGCTTCTTCAAAATCAAACATATTATTAAATATCTTATTTACAACAATACATTGAGCTCCCCGATCCTCTACTTCTAAACCGTTAGTGATAAAGAAAAGATAAAAATATTTAATGATCCTTTAGCGAAGCTAAAGAAATAATATACCAATTCTTCTATAAACCATAAATATCACATCGGGCCTCCCCTTCATTAGGGCCCTTTGATTTCCTTATTTACTACTTATGATGCACCATTTTCATTCATGACTTCTCCAATCACGATTATCACAACATTCTCTCTTGATTCCTCGCATATCAATGATTATATTGGTTCTGGCTATCACCAATCCGCACTATGATAATTCTTCACCGGAACTCCTCGTCTATGATTATTTACTAATACATGCCTTTAGTTTGGTGGATGTAATCTGAAACAAAACAACAATCGAACACAAGAATACCATTGACTATGATAAGACGGAATGATGACAAATCTGAAATATCAAAGTAAATTATAATATTAACATGAAATTGTTACAATCTCACCCATGAGGTACTTCAACAAGACTATGGGAGAAACTTTACAATTACGCCTCTTGATGGCTTCTTCAACACACCTTTAACTGATGGCTTCCTTTGCACACTTCCTACAATATTTCTCACTACTTCTTTCTATGCTAAATGAGGGGGGTGGCCTCTCTATTTATAGAACTTCCAGTGCTTATCCATCCTATCTCTAAGATAGGATAAGAAATCCACTCTGACGAATCATATTCCATACCTTAACTCTTATCTGTACATGTAAGCTTATCTCTTAAGATAAGATAAACCTTATCATTTTACATGGGTTCCACATTTTTAGACTTTTTACAAATAAAATACATAAACTATTTATGACCTCACTCCTTGTCCTTATTACCAATATAATATTTCTAATTCCTAATCATGTAGACCCTACTTCTCTAATTACCCAAACTTTGACATTTTAACATTACCGGACCACTTACGACAAATATTTACTTTTACAACATTCCTATTGTACTTTGATCACATCGTACTCCACATTATTGGTGACATCATATCGACGGCGCCTGTTATTTTCTATCATACACTACTACTAATTATACTTAACAACATCCTATTCCTAATACATACATTAATGAAATAGAAATTATGGAGGAAAATTTTAGTGTCGACATCTTCCCCTTTCCTAGCTTCTACTCCGTCCTCGGAGTAGACTATTCTGGTGCTTGGAAAATCTTCAACTTGTCGTGGTTGACCCATTTCGTAATGGGAGTGCCATCCAATTCCTCCAGTTGGTACGTACCATTTTCATGCACAGCTGCTATTTTGTAGGGCCCCATCCATTTTGGAAGAAATTTTCTCTATCTTCTTTTTTTGTATCTGGAATCATATACTAGAACCAAGTCATTCACTTGAAATGGAGACCACCGGATCTTTGATCAAAGTACTCCTTCGCTTCATTTTCTTCTTATGGCTTGTATCCTTTGCTATTTCCTCATTTCTTCTAGCAAATGAAGATGTACCAACCTTTCTTTTACGGAATCATTTTCGTCCATCCTTTCATTTTTCATAACTCTCAAAGTGGGAATATCAAACTCAATAGGAAGAATCGATCAATGCCATAGGCCAACCCAATGGGGAGTATCCTCGTTGCTGACTTTGATGTTGCCCTATATGCCCACAATGTTGCATGAATCCTCTTATCCCATTTATGTACTCCAAGGCTGCATCTTTTGCTAGAATTTGACACACAAGACAAAATTTGTCTGCTCCACTTGTCCATTTGTGCTTGGCTTCAGTATGTTGTTGCCTTCCGTGCTTAATAGAAAATTTATTGACTAGGGCTTCTACCACCTCATTAATGAAGTGGCTTCCTTGATCTGCATAATTTCTAATGGACAACCAAATCTGGTGACAATACGTTCATATATGAACCTTGCCACTTCATCCATGGAAGCTGCTTTAATGGCCTAACTTCAACCCACTTGGTTAAATAATCATCATAAGCAACTACAATATACTTATTTTGGCATGATGTAGTTGAAGTGGACCTACAATGTCTATTCCCACTTTTCAAAGGGACCAAGGGAAGAATAGGACATAATGGAGCTGATGAAGTCTTACTTACCGTGTGTTTGACAAATATCACATGTCTTACAATAATTATAACAATCTTTAAAAAGAGTGGGCCAAAGGATAACTCCGCATCCAAGATCCTTCTTGCACGTAAGTTGTCCAGAGAAGTGCCCTCCACATGTACCATTGTGGAATTCTTCTAGCAGCTCCTTTCCTTGATCACGTCCAACTCCCCTCTTGTATTGTCCATCGGGTCCTATTCGAAATAATGCTCCATGCATAATAGAATATGGATGACTGCTTGAGTAATCTTTCTCTTAGTCTTTGCATTGCACCATCAAGAAACTTGAATTCATTCAGATAATTCCAAATATCTATGTATTCAATAGGGATTGTGTCAAGGGAGAACAATGCTGCATCGGGGAAATCATCATCATCACAAGATGATCCTAAACCATCATAGGCTCGAGAGAGTGCATCTGCATTGGAATGCTTCTTTCCTGGCCTATCTATAATATCAAATTCAAATTCTTGTAGAAAAATTATCCATCTTACTATTCTCCCGATGGGTTAGGCTTATTGACAATATATTTTAGAGCCTCGATGATGATCTTACAACTATAAATTTCTGCCCCTAGCAAGTAATTTCTAAACTTCTTTACAAAGAAAATGATAGCCATAGCCTCTTTTCAAGCATAAGATAGTTTACCTCAAGACTTCATTTGTCTGCTCCCAAAGTAAATTGGATGTTCATTCCCATTTTCATCCTTTTGGCTCAAAGTACTACCTAATGCTGCATCTGAGGCATCAGTGTACACAATGAATGGCTTGCTCCAATATGGATTCTTCAAAACAGGTGAAGACACTAGGGCTTCCTTCAGTTGTCCAAAAGCTTCATGCGCCTTGTTTCCTGGTTCATAAGCAACATCCTTCTTCAAGAATCTGGTTAGTGGTCAGGCAATCTTTGAGAAATTCTTGATGAACCTTCTATAGTAACCCACATGGCCTAAAAATGATCTCAACTTACTTCTATTCATAGAAATGGTAAATCTTTGATTTTTGAAAATTTATCGTGATCAAAGACAATACCATCTCTCTGGATACAACATGCCCTAACAAAACGCCTTTAGAACATCCAAAGACACACATTGTAGGGTTTAGTGAGGCTTGTGCTTCATCTAACCTTTGAAATGTCATCTCCATCTCAGTGCAGTGGTCCAACTTGCTCCCATAGATGCAAAAACATCCAAATACTCATGAAGGTCCCAATGTAGGGTTCGAACACCCTATTCATCAAACGCTGGAATGTTGCCGGAGCATTACACAACCCAAAAGGCATAACTCTATAAGCAAACGCTCCCCAAGGAGTGGTGAACGTGGTCTTCACCGATTCTTCTCTCTTATACAAACTTGGTCAGTAAGCCGCTATATCCATCAAGAAACTATAGCACTCCTAACCACCTACTTCGGCCCAAGATCTGATCTCAAAATGGAAGAGGGTAATGATCCTTCTTTGTTGCCTTATTGAGCTTCCTGTAATCAACACAAATGCGTAGCTTCCCATTCTTTTTATTGAGATCACAATGGAGAAACCCATTTTGAATTCTCCACAACAAATATGAATCCCGCATCAAGCAACTTATCTATTTCTTCTTTTACAGTCTTGGAAAATTAGGATTCATTCTATATGGCATTTGCTTTATGGGCTTAGTACCATCTACCAGCTTAATACAATGTTCTACCCAACTTACTTGACGGATTTCCTTGTAATCAAAAGTGAATAGGTGTATGTACCTTCGAAAGAGCCGGAGGTAGTTTTCCTTCTCACTCTCCATCACAAAGATCACCAATCTTTATTTGTTGGAGACGATCATCAACTTCTTTTTCGATAATTTTATG
Organism: Taxus wallichiana var. yunnanensis; assembly: GCA_018340775.1. Taxonomy (NCBI): domain Eukaryota; kingdom Viridiplantae; phylum Streptophyta; class Pinopsida; order Cupressales; family Taxaceae; genus Taxus; species Taxus wallichiana. Next base: position 743,286,717 of record CM031237.1, on the reverse strand, counting down.
GGGTCCTAGGTTGGTGTGATCTGAAGAATATCCATGACTAAAACATCAACCTCACTTTCTTCATCTTCGTGTCCACTTCACCGGTACTAGAGTAATCGAGGATGTCCAATCATCGCTTTCATCACTTGAATCCATAGGTTCTACTTTTATGATGTCGAGGATCACGTTTATCTTCAACCTCTCTCTACCACGTCCAAGTGTCATGAAACCTTCATTCCAGAGTTTCTTGCATGAACTCTCCTTAGCCATGGTCTTCCCAGGTAGCATTGGGTACGCAATAGCATTTCATTTTTCATCACTCGAAAGTCTACCACACATACAACACCCATAACGAGATATTGCCACATTTGAAACTACACCTTCTGGGTTTAGTTTTTCCTTATTTAATGACCTTAACATAAGTGTTGAAGGGCGATCAATTTTTAAACCCAACATATTCATTACGTACTTGGTCATTACATTAATCGTAGCACCTCCATCAACTAAGACATCATGAATTGAAATACCATTACATAATACCTCGGCTTGTGGAGCATAGGGATCTCGCCTCGCTCCAAAACAGGGACCTCAACCTCCTTCCTTCTTCAAGCATTGAGTCCACCTCGCAACTCCCGCCTCTTCTCGAAGACATAGCCAAGATTTTACCATATGTAATATTTGCAGCCTTTTGACAGATCTTCCAAGATGGAGTATGGTCCTTGCCTCGTGAAATCAAAAATCCCGCACACCCAAATTTCTTCTCCTATGTTTCTTATTAGTTTCTTCTTTCATCTTCTTAGGATCATTTCCATCTTGATTATCTTTTTCTTTCTTTCTTTTTGTTACAAACACATCTACTTCATTATTTCTGCTCTTATCTATTACATCAAAAGAATTCACAGTGCTTTTCCTTTATCATTATCTCCTTTACTAGATGTAGAAGCTCTATCTGGACAATTATACTTATAATGACCCTTTTATAACAACCATAACAAACAACTTCAGAAATATTTCTTTTGGACCTCTATCTCCTCCCGAGAACTAAATTCTTTTCCTCAAGAAGATTAATAGTTAGCTCGACCCATCTTTTTGAGCAGATCTTCATACTCAGTGAGATGTACTAGGAGAAATATTTTTTCACCGGGAGTGGTTGTGGATTCGGACCAAAGGTACTTGGTGTAGGCTCTACTTTAGCAACAATTTCTTTGGGCTCCTCTTCCATGCTTTCTTCTTGCCTTCTTGCAATCTCTTTTGCTTGTTCAATGGTAGCTAGGCGGTCATACTTCACTCGTTGTCTGATCTCTGGCTTCATCCCAAGAATGAAGTGCTTACAGAGGAGATTATCCACGCCATTCATCAACCCATCCGCTAGTCCTTCCTTCCGGATCTGGGCATCGAGCTTCCTCCTTAGCTCTAGAACACGAGCATGATAATCCCTTATCTTCTCCTTCTCTCCTTGGGACAGCTTTTGATCTCGATCATGAGATCTCGCATATTTCGTTGTTCACCAAATTCTTCAAGAAAACTTTCGGTTAATAAATCCCATGAATTTTTCACATTATCACCTAGTGTTTCAAACCACCTAAGTGCTGAACCATCCAAAAAGGTAGGAAAAAATTCAGTCCATTGTTCCCTTCTTATAAGGCCATTACAAATACAAGATCGCTTAAACTCTTGAATGAAAGAAGAAGCATCTTCATTAGATTGAGCTGAAAAAACAAGAATCTTTCCCATTTTCAAAAGTAACCACCGTGAAATACCAACCCATAAGTACAATCAACAAGACTTATGTGCACAAATAATTGGAATTACTATAGAAATGACCACGGTAAACTATGGTAAAACTTGACTTACCACGGTAAAAACTGATTTTACTGTGGTAAACACTATTCAGGGTAAAAAGTGAAGTTACTGCGATAAATACTATTCACGGTAAAAAGTGACTTTAATGTGATAAATACTATTCACAACAAAAATGACTTTATCATGGTAACTACTATTCACGGTACAAATGACTTTACCATGGTAACTACTATGCACAGAAAAACAAGGTTACCCTCTAATTGATTTTTGCCTAAGTGGGAATATCTCTCCAAAAAATCCACCAATGAGGAATGGTCCCGGCAACGGAACCAAAATGTCATCACCAATCCAAGACTATGATAATTCTTCACCGGAACTCCTCGTCTATGATTATTTACTAATGCATGACCTTTAGTTTGGTGGATGTAATCTGAAACAAAACAACAACCGAACACAAGAATACCATTGACTATGATAAGACAGATGGAATGATGACAAATCTGAAATATCAAAGTAAATTATAATATTAACATGAAATTGTTACAATCTCACCCATGAGGTACTTCAACAAGACTATGGGAGAAACTTTACAATTACGCCTCTTGATGGCTTCTTCAACACACCTTTAATTGATGGCTTCCTTTGCACACTTCCTACAATATTTCTCACTACTTCTTTCTATGCTAAATGAGGAGGGGGCTCTCTATTTATAGAACTTCTAGGCTTATCCATCCTATCTCTAAGATAGGATAAGAAATCCACTCTGACGAATCATATTCCATACCTTAACTCTTATCTGTACATGTAAGCTTATCTCTTAAGATAAGATAAACCTTATCATTTTACATGGGTTCCACATTTTTAAACTTTTACAAATAAAATACAAAAATATTTATGACCTCACTCCTTGTCCTTATTACCAATATAATATTTCTAATTCCTAATCATGTAGACCCTACTTCTCTAATTACCCAAACTTTGACATTTTAACATTACCGACCACTTACGACAAATATTTATCAGACTTCACATTATTGGCGACACCGTCTTCGACGGTGCCGTTATCTTCTATCGACGCTACTACTAATTATACTTAACAACATCCTATTCCTAATACATACATTAATGAAATAGAAATTATGGAGGAAAATTTTATTGTCGGCGGTTCCTATATAATCAAAAATACTATGGTTTATCAATTGGCTCCTACCAAATGTATTCTCCATACCACTCCTCCTAGATATTAAATGTCCAATTTATCTTATCACATTTTTGGTTCCTAATTATTTTGGTTATGTCAATATTCCCATTACGATTGGGCCCTTACTATACTTATATCATTCGCTATTAAATATTCAATCAAAGGATGTGATATGATCTTAGATATATCTTGGCTTCGCATTACCCAACTCATCCCTTCCATACATCATTTTTGTCTCATGTTCATCCACCATAAATAGGTTGTCACCATCAATGGTATTCCACCACATACACCATTGCCTCGTCCCACTCTTGCTAATATATATGCACTATTCATGGCATCTTGGCTTCATATGCCTCTAAAATATAAAGATTCTTCTACACCTAGAACTCATATTCACACATGACCTATCTCAAAACCTTGTCATCCAGATCGGTCCATTAGTCCACCATGTTAGCCTAAGCCCCTACTCAGAAGCCTCTTCCTAGAGGTGTTCACCACCTCCTTCAAAACATATGTCTCTTTCATGTACACATAATAATTTTCCTACACTACCAATATTAGATCATTTTCACATGTCTTTGTCTAATTTTATATTGGGTGGAGGGACCTCTCCCTTCAATACCTTTAAAATTAAGGGGCACCACACTTTCTTCACTCCCTTTCCATCACACATCGGTTGTCTAATACTACACTTCACGCTACGCAATCCATGTCTAATATTTCTCAACATTGCTACACACTTTAGTAAAAACATTGTACTATCATTACCCAATGATGAAATCTCATGCTACGGTTCACACTTTTTTGTTGAGGAAAAAATAATCAATGAACACCACCTCATCTATAAATTTCATGCTTTATGCTTTAGGATATATCTTTCTAGCATCTACTCTCACACAATACACTCATTTCTTGATGATACAATCTTGTTATATGGTTCTTTCTTGAATGTTGAGGAGAATTTATAAATGAACCTCATATCATAAACATACACTAGGGGAAACATTTATCCTATCATCGTCACACCTTGCATATCACACCTAACATGTAGAAAATAGTTTTATATCTTGGTTGCATTTATTCTCGATATCTTATACTACTTACATCTTGCACTTTTCTTAATACTCTAGGCATATACTCAATATGTAATTAAAGTTATTATATACACATGTGCATTAAGTTTGTATCTTGAATTGAATAAAAATATCATACAACTCCCTACATGATGCACAATGCTGATGTTTGACATTAAATATATTTTCGCCTCTCGTGAGGCTCCTTGGGAATCTACCTTGGATGTTCTCACAAACTACGGGTTCTATTATTTCATCATTTACTACTTATTCTTACTAGCCCTTTCTTTTTTTTCTCATATATATAATATTTAACATATTATTTATCTTTCTAATATACTAACGAGTGCTTCATGTGTATCATTTTCCTTACAAGACTATATACAACCATAGTTATCTCATAAATTTTTATTTTTATTGTTCATGGGATATACCTTATGTCTTCTACATTATCATTTTATGCCTTCGATGCTTCACCCGATTGTCATGTGATATTGTGAGTTATGTACCATGTATGAAATCCACTTCTCGCAATCTATTTTGTCTTCCTAGTTGCATGTTCCATTATGTTCTATTACATGTTCTATTTTATTGCACTAACACTTGTAGTATCCTCTCTATTTTCATGTGCCTTGGTTTCTACCATGCATATCCCCTACCCCATACAAGTAGCTCCACTTAGATATGCACATCCTAATAGGGTCCTCTCCTTTGGACCACATTCTCCTACAATCATCGCATGCACCCCAAAATAGGGGGCATTTATTGGGTGAATAAATCACACCTATGGAAGCTAATAGCTATAGAATAAAATAAAACAATACATAATAAAGATATGAACATAGTCACATAATGACTGAAAATATGATTTGGGTCCAAAGCACCTTATAAACACTAGTGCCAAGAATTGGATAGTAGTGGTGGGCCCTTGTTTCCTCCCCTAGGTGTTAATGTTAGGTGGTGAGAAATAGTTACTTTCTCATATCAACACATTCTTCACCATTTTAAAACATAGTTATCTAATTGTATGCACTTTCCTTAAACCACAAAATGCATTTTATTTCCTACAATCGGTTACAATATGGAACAATCAAAACACCTTGAAATAATTTGGAATAAATTGAGAAAATAAAAAAATGGGATGTAACATCTATAGTGGTTCTTATTTGAGAAGTGTCACGAGAAGGAAAGAAAAAATAGAACTCTCTCCCAAACACTCTTCTCTTGGCGTGGCGGATATCACCTATAAAACTATCAAATGGCATGAGATCTCCCAAAAACTTTCTCTCAGCATGAGATCACCCTAAAAAATTTATCTTGGTGTGAGATCAACCAAAAAAATCACTCTTTGTATGAGATCTCCCAAAACCTACCCTCAAGAACAAATACAATAACATCTCTAATCAAGACAACTTTTTATCTCTTACACTCTTATACATCAGGTGCACATTATCCTTTTACATACTTTCAAATTTTTTCTTACCTATACACATGCATTACTTTGATTTATCGTATATGGAAATTTGAATACTTTGTTGCTCTTCCTTTTAGGTATATCCTTAATACGCAACAAGGAGAAGCTCATATAGTACTAACTACACTATGTTATTATGCACATGTTTCACCCTAAGGCTTCGCTTCCTTTGCTAGTATTCATGTTTCACATTGTGATCACTCCACGCTTCACTTTTCCACTTGGAACATTATTGGCTATACATTTTTCTACAAGATCATAAGGTGGGCATCTTCTATATAATTTATGTTATTTAGTATTCATTGAACAAAATAAAGTGGGGTTAAATGTAGACATAAAATCTATTCACTCAAGTACATTTCTAGGTCATAAATTTATGCTAGCATTTACATTATTCCTACGCAATAAAATTAAATTGACAACTCCTTTAGCCTTTCGTGATGTGAATCCAACTGCAAGAGGTTGAAATACCTCCAAAACACACATAAAAAACTTTGCAAATAAAAACCAAGAGTTTAAAAATATATTTATTCTCATTCTGGAATCCACACTAATATTTTACATCATTACAATCCACCTTTTATTTCACATCTACTCTAAAAACCCTAAAATTCCAAAAAACCTAAATTGCCAAAAAACCCTAAAATGCAAAAATTACCTACTAGAAAAACAACTCGGATGGGCCCCAAAATTTGTGTGCCAAATATGCCTTCATAAATTAAGGCTCACGCAAAATTTTGACCTAGTCTAACAGCACAAAACAAAAGTTTTTAAGTTCTAAAACCTTTTCATAAGTGAAAAAAATGTTCGGAACCAATTTTATGCCAATAGATGAAGGAATACAAACCTAAAAATGTGCCAAAATGGTCAAAATTTTACATGAAAGGTTGAACCAAACATAGTAATAATGTACATCTACCACCCTATAAAATTTCAAGATGATCCAATTGTCCGATTAAAAGTTATGGTCTCTTTAAGTTATGATCCCACATCATTCTCCCCTGGTTGAAAAGAATTCAGCTCCTGTGAATTCGGGCTTGACGAAATGCATCTAATTTTGCCGTCAAATATTCTTCAAATCCCACTCGGGAATCCAATTATTTTCTTCTTACCGCAAACCTTCCCACTTTGTACTAAATATTTGTTGTAGTTCCCCTGTCTAGTAGTGATTGTCTTTTGGTCCAAGACACACATTACCCTTTCCTTTTTCTTTTTTGGAATCTGCTACTCCCATTTTATTTCTTCCTCCTCCACAATATTTTCATCATAACGTAGAAATTTATATAATTTAGAAACATTAAAAACTCGTGAGATATAAAAATTTCAGGTAGCTCCACCTTATAGGCATTATAACTCATTTTCTTCAAAATCCTACACAACAAAATCTTATTATACTTGAGTTTATTATATGTCCCTTTTGGAAACCTCTCCTTTCTAAGATGAAAAATAACCATATCTCCTTCTTTGAATAGAATTACTCTCCCGATATCATTTGTAGCTGCTTTATATTGTGCATTACTCACTTTTAGCTTTTCCCTCACTTCATCCTATAGTTGTAGAATGTGTTCTGCAAATGCTTCTACATCATCACTAGTTTTATCTTCACTGGGTAGAAAAATCAGATCTAGGACTCCATTGGGATTCCTACCATATACAATCTAGAAAGGAGACCTCCATGTTGACTTTGTTTACCAAGCTATTATAAGAAAACTCATCTTGTGGTAAAGCTAAGTCCCATTGTTTTGGCTTTTCTCCAACTATGCAACGTAGGAGATTTCCCAAGCTTTTGTTCACTACTTCCATCTACCCATCAGTCTGGGGGTGATATGCACTACTGAACTATAGTTGTGTCCCTAGTTTCCTCTATATAGTCTTCCAAAAGTGACTCAAACATTTCATGTCTTGATTCGAAGTGATCATTCTTCGAATTCAATTCAATCTAATCACTTCTTTAAAAAAAATATCGAACTCTGCAAGCATCATTAGTTGTTTTACAAGAAATTAAATGTGGCATCTTAGAGAATCTATTAACCACAAAAATATAGAATCATTCCCTTGCTGTGTGTTAGGAAGTCCTAACATGAAATCCATACTCAAATCAATCCATGGCCCTATCAGGACAGGTAATGGCATATACAATGTTGTATTTTTTGCATGGTTGTTAACAATTTGGCACACTCTACATCTTGCTACAATCCTACTTATGTCATATTATCCAAAATTAACCCCTCAAGGTAATTTTGTTAACTTGCACAATTTATTCAAGCATGAGAAATTAGAAATGGTTCGAGGCCAAAAATCATGTTTTGAGGGATCCCTTAGCTTTTCTCTAACTTCCCTATCCAAATAAAAAACCAAGGACTTAGTGAAAATTTGTAAAAAAAATGAAAACTTAAGTCAAGGACCTATTTTAGTGCAAATCGGGTCGGAGGGCTACGGATGGAAAAAAAGGATCATACTTGGGGTTCGTTGTACCTAGTTGGGGCCCGAAATGCTAAGGAGCTAGAGAAATGCGGGTAGGGTGGAAAACATTGTCTAGGATAGTCAACCCCAAAAATCTATAGTAGTCGATTGAAGCGCAGTCAAGCAAAAATGTAGAAAAAGTAGATAGAAAAGTCCCAAGTAGTATGTGGGATAGTTGGGACTCAAGTACGCATGGGCCTCAAAAAGATGAAATAGCCACAACCAAAGAAATGTGGAAAAAGTAGAAGATTTTGTCTTGTGCGGTTCATTTGGTAGTTGTGACAAAAGTACCCAAAATGCCCGAAAATCTGATTTGGTTCTGGAAAGTTCATTGTGGAAAATGTGGAGGAAAATTTCCAGAACATCTAGGTCACATGGACCTAAAATAGCTGAAAACCCGTGGGCAAGTGTGCGAGAGAAGTCCGTATTTAATGGCCCACCTCACCCGGTCAATGACGACACGCAAGGATAGAAAATCCCAAATTAGGCGAACAAGGAGAAAAGAGGCCCACATGGTTCAAGTACCATGGGGACATGAGTTCCCTGAAAACCCGCAATACCTACAATACAAAGGGAAAGTGGAACGCCACACCCCAAAATTCAAACGGTCATAACTTTTGACTCAGAACTCTGATTTTCACAAAATTTGACTTTTTGGAAAGGGCACGACATCCTCTACACCACAAAACTAGATTTCTTATTTTTAATGAGGGTAGGTGTGTGAAAAGAAAATAATCATATCTAGCTCTAAAATTTAAATGCTCATTCCAATAAAATGTAAGAAATCCTGCAAACTTAAAATAGCTGCTCACACTCATAATGCCATACCTTTTGCATTTCTCAACAAAATCATGCAAAATTGGTCTCATTCAAATTTGTGTCTCCAAGCCCAATGCATAAAGATTGAGAAATATAGAATTTGATGTGGATTTGATAGATAATTTTGAGGAAAATAGACCAGGTTCAAAACAATGTTTTAATTGGTAGTTGGGAGTGCAATTATGAAGCATGGGCGTACATTTTCACTTTTTCAAGTCATGGGACAATATGAGGGGCCTCTTGCAAGAAATATACCATCTTTTCACTTCATTTATTACCTCCTACAAGTGGTCAAAGGAATATTTTGGGATTTAAATCCTCTCTTCCAAGTTTTATAAATTAGAGTGTTGGGCTCATTGTAAGAGAGAGATAGTTTTAAGTAGCAAAAATCTATCATTTTGGTTTTTGAAACCAATGTACTTGTAGGACCTTGTAGTGAACTCTTTGCATGGGGATCCAAGTCTTTATTTTGTAATAGATAAAACTATGCATACCATGAATCAATAGATGTAATTTTGTGGATGTATCTTCCCTTGCTATATTATTTTGCATTGTTCTTTCCTCTTTAACCTCATTACAAAGTATATTGTTTATATCTTATGCTCTTACAGGGATTCATTATCATTGTGTGTATATGAAATATTATTGTTAATGCAGTTGCTAGACTATGGAGAACTATTATCACCCTTTCTAGTATGTATTTTTCTTCCATTTTTCACACATTGGAAAGCTATTCTCATTCCCTCCTTTTCTAGTGTATCACTGCTTTAATGTAGGATTTACTTTCATGCACTCTCTCTCCCTACTCCCTTGGAAATTTAGATTAGGATATGGTATTTTTACTGCATTAAAGTAGATTGTGGTTCATAGTTTAGGAGCAAGAAGAAAAATTCTCTCGAGGTTTATCTCAAGTAACAAGTCCCGCAACTTGGAGATAGTACCCACATTACCCATTCACACCATGAGCTCTAGAACACACACTTGTCCAAATAATAAGGTGTTTTGATTCCATGATAGCATGTCCCTCTTTACCTATGGCTAATAATACTTTTCTACAACAAGAGAAACTATCTTAATTATACCAAAGTGTCTAGCCAAACCCCCACTATGCAATTATTTTATAATATTTTCTCTCATTGAGCCAATAGGGATGGAAAATTTTTCCCCCTAAACAAATAACCATCCTACATCAAATAATAAGAAGAACCACTACCTACTGTAGGGTCCTTAAGTTGTCTCACAACATCACCAAAATCTGGATCACCTTCATACAATTCCTTAACTGCCTCAAACCCTACTACTTCATTTTCCATTGTTGTCAAAAGTGCTACATGCCTACTAAAGGAATTAACAACTTTATTTTGTTTACTTGACTTATGGTATAAGACAAAAGTATATTCTTGCAAAAATGAAACCCATTTTGCATGCCTACTATTTAGTTTCTTCTAGTGTTTTACATATCTCAAGGATTCATGGCCAGTGAAGAGTAAAAATTCTTTTGCTACCAATTAATGTCTCTAGTGCCTTAATGCCTAAACAATAGAATAAAATTCCACATCATAAGTAGAATATTTCCTCCTAAATTCATTAAACTCTTCACTGAAGAATGCCACCGGTTGTCCTTCTTGACTTATTAAACCTCTAATTCTGACACGTGAGGCATCACAATCAACCTTGAAGACCTTGCTAGAATATGGCACTACCAAAATAAGGGCTTCTAACACTTTCTTATTCAACAATTCAAAACTATCTTGTTGTTTCCTTGGTCCATACAAAATCCCTCCCTTTTGTACACTCTATTTTGGGTGAAACAATGCTACTGAAATTACTAATGAACTTCCTATAAAAGTTGCCAATCCATGAAAACTACAAACCTCTCACACATTCAATACAATAGCCCATTCTAAAATTTCCTTTACTTTCTCCTCATCCATCCTCACCCCATCCTCTGATATGAAAAACACCAAAAAAAAAGACTCTTCTGAAGAAATATACACTTCTTTAAGTTTGCATATGGACTCTCTTTACGTAACAAGTCTAACACAAATTTGATATGTAAAAAGTATTTTTCCACTATCTTACTATATATCATAATATCATCAAAATAGACAAAAAAAAATTACAATTGTATTCTCAGAGTACTTTTCCCATCATCCTCATGAATCTCCAGGGTTCATTAGATAGCCCAAATGGCATCACCGTCCACTCGTATAATCCTTCTTTTGTTTTGAAAGTCATTTTCCATTCATCCCCTTCACGGATCCAAATCTAGTAGTACCCACTCTATAGGTCAATCTTGCTAAAATATTGGGCTCCTACTAGCACATCCATCATATCATCCAATCTTGGAATTAGGAACTGATACTTAATTTTGATCTTATTTATGGCCCTATTGTCTACACACATTCTCCAGTCTCCATATTTTTGGGATTCAATAGTGTTGGAGTTGCACATGGACTCATACTTTCTATATTAGATCTTTCACTTGTCTATTCATCTCTTCACTCTGTGTCGAATCATCCGATAGGTTTCTGGTTTGGAAGGGCCGATCCTAGGATCAAATAAATATGGTGTTGAATATCTCACTTCGGAGGTAACCCATCTGGTAGCTCATCTAGTATGACATCTTTGTATTCATTTAGTACCTTTTCCATAGCAATAGGTATTTTAAAATCCTCTATTTCCACCTTCTTTGACATTAGTGCATAACACCACCAACTTATTTCATTTATGCAATAAACTTTTTGTAGCCAACAAACCCTCACTCTTCTCTTCTTCCTTGAAAGGTAACAAGACCACCTTTACACCATCCTTCCAAAAAGTATATGTATTTTTCCGTCCATCATGTGTAACCTTTCTATCATATTGCTAAGGACTCCCAAAGAATATATGACATTTATCCATTGGAATAATATCAAACCACACCTCATCCTTGTAGGTATTCCTAATCAAAAACTTTACAATGCATCTTTTATCTATATTTACCGCATTCCCTTTCTTGAACCATGATATACGATAGGTATATGTGTGCTTTAGGGATATGGGTGCTTCTAACATTTTAGATTGATTATATCAACCATCACAGTTGAAACTATATTTTCAAAACTACCACGATCAATAAAATTTTTACATACCTTTCCTAAAGAGGTGCATCTCTTTTGAAATATATTTGTTCACAACCACGAATCAACACTAAAAAATATCGTTCTTTCTCTTTCCTTGGGAAATCATCATCCTCCTTATCATGAGGGTTTCACCCAAGTCTGCAGTAACCTCCATTTCTTCTTCCTCTTTAGCTTCAACCAAATTTACTCGTGGTTGTTCTCCTTACCATCTATCTTGTGTAGGATAGTGCAGACACTCAAAATATTTGTGCCCCTCTTCACCACATCTGTAACATGTATATTTCCTTTGGGGAATATTCCATCCCCATCCTCCATTATAACCTCTTCCCCTCTGAAACCCCTACCTCTTTGGTAGTTACCACAGTTTGACTAGAATCTTCATGCCTTTCGCATAAGAGGATTCACATTTGTAGATTCAAATCTACCACTACCTCTCATTGTAGATGATGATGGACCTCTCTTCACACCTCTTCTAAAATTATTCCTCTTGTTATTTTGTTCTTCCTTTAATGTGATTTGATAAGCATCATCTACGCTATGGATCCAGAGCATGCTCAGCTTCATCTTGTATGGTGTAACTCAACCCATTATATATTTTGTAGTCTTATGTTCTTCAAACTCTCCTAGTTCCACTATGAATGAAAACTTGTAAAATTCATTGGTATACTCTTCAATGTTGAGATCCTTCTGTATTAGGTTTTGGAACCTTCGAAAGAGTGTGTGAGCATAATCAATTGGAAGAAAATTTTCGTGGATATTCTTTACCATTTTATTCCAGTTTGAATCTTTCCTTTCCATTCCTTTGTCTTTCATTTTTTAGGTGATCCCATCAGATCAATGCATGTCGACAAAATTAGTGCATCTAAACTTAACCTTTTCTCCTATGAAAATGTTTTCCACTTAAAGAATTTTTCCATGTAATTCAACAAGTCAATCAACTCCTCTAGTCGTAATCCTCCATAATAAGAACATTAATCTTAATGTCATCATTCTTTCCTCGAAAGCCTTGATTAATCTCTCCTCAAAAGTTATCTCATTCACATTTTCTTCATCTCTCTGATTTTATTCTTCATCTCCTCCTTCATTCATTAATGGAGGTACTTCTTCAATATCACTCTCTAGGTTTGCATCTCTATTTTCATGTCTCCTCAAAGGTGGGTAACTTCTCCCGTGAGCTTGAAAACTAGTCTCTTTAGCTCCTGAATATTCCTATTCATATGGGAATAACCTCCTCCCAAATCTAGCCAAGATTATATAAAATAGAGGAAGCAATTACACCAAAAATGTAATATGTTACCTTAACTATTTCAACAAGATCTAAATATGGATCGATACCAATTGATGTGAATCCAACCGCAACAGCTTTAAATACCTCCAAAACACACATAAACAACTTTACAAATAAAAACCAAGATTTTAAAAATAGATTTATTCTCATTCTAGAGTCCAAACTAATCTTTTACATCATTACAATCCACCTTTTATTTCACATCTACTCTAAAATCCATAAAATGCTAAAAATCCTAAAATGGCAAAAGTTAGCTACTAGAAAAATAACTCGTATGGACCCAAAATTTTGTGTGCCAAATATACCTTCATAAATTAAGGCTCACGCAAATTTTTGACTTATTCTAACAAGCAAAACAAAAGTTATTAAAGTTCTAAGACCTAGTCAAAAGTAAAAAAATGTTCGAGCCAATTTTAGGCCACTAGATGAAGGAATCCATACCCAAAAATGTGCCAAAATGGCCACTAACTTGCAAGAAAGTTGAACCCAACATAGAAATAATATATATCTACCACCCTATAAAATTTCAAGATGATCCAATGATCGGATCAAAAGTTATGGTCTCTGCAAGTTATGCTCCCACATCATTTTGTTTTGTCTTTGCACTTTTATTTACTTCATACATATTTCACTCTTGCTAGTGGAATTTGAATAATTTATCCTTCTATGCCTCTCAACACTAGCATCCAGTTGGTACACTAACACTAGGGACTCTTGTCCTCTTTCATGCTTCTAACATTTTTTACATCTTTCTTATCTTTTTTTACCCCTTTCAATTTTTAATTACTTTTTATTGCTTAGGGTAAACCTTTTAGTTTTCATTTATGAAATTCAAACAAGGGAATCATATCAATACATAGTTATGTTTTTAAAATCAAGGACCAAGAACTAGCATTACTTACAATAACCTAAGATTTTATCCAAATGCACAAAGAGCACAAAAGGTGTCCATCTATCATAATCATCAAGGGAAAAGGGCTACATCACTTTTTCATACACATCATAGGAGGTGAAGTCTATTCTATTATATCCCACACATTTAAATCTTGAGATTTATATATCTATCACATTATCTTAATGAAACTTACACAAGGGCATCCTAGGTCATCATTACACACACTTTCACAAAGAACTACATGGAATTTGAGATGTAGTGCATTTCCCAAAAATAATTTCACTTTGTGGGTAACTATCGGGGTTAATTGACTCCACATTCTACATATTTTTATTACATATGATGTGTTTTATTGACATGTGCAAGTAGATACATTTTTTTGTAGGTTACAAGTAATTACGTGATCCAAGAGTGAATCTCAAATGAAAAACAATAATCAATAACAAATTCATTTCAAAAAAAAAGATATATAAACTTGAGTATTTTTATGGCCATGAGCATCTAGATTCAGTCACCAACACCTAGTTGCTCCTTCTCTCCTTCGAGAGCCCCTTTCCTATGCCATTTGAAGTTTGAAAACCTCCATTAAGTTTCGATGACACTACTCATAGTTTGTGTTTCAACTATCCACCTTCCTAAATCACTCCTAGTTTGCTCAGAAATCAGTAAGTCTTTATATCCCCTTTCTTTCTTAGGATTTTACATTGTATATGCTTTTTTATTACTTCTTTACCATATATTAACTTTTTTTTACATAATTATTTATAGTAGTTACTCTCTTATTAGATATATTTCAATTTGTATTAAATCAATAATAGCTTATTAGATATATAGATATCATTAAGATTATAAGGGTATGAATAAATTATTATAGAAAATGATGGTATGATGTAAAAATATTCATAAATATAATGTAAATTCTCATGATAATTTTGTTAGAGCATCTATTATAAGATTTTCGTAGCCATTAGGATTTAAAGAAACATATATTCAAAATTTAGTACCAAGATATATCAATAAATTTAGGCCATTTTCATCTTCATGTAGGTTTGAGAGTAAGTTCCGAATACCCATGCTAGGTCAATTTTTAAAAATTTAATACAATTAGCATCTGTATGTGACATTTAGGATTCTTGTTTTATTGGTTATAGAATCTATGATGTATAGATATGTACTAAGTAGTGTATATATTATCAAACATTTGGCACATTAGTATAGTACAACACAAAATGACATGAAAAATAGAATCAAAATCTAACTAATTACAACATAGAAATTTTACATGTCATTATCCTTTATTGCAATAGTATAAATAATATAAACAACTACAACATTTTTCGATCATGAAATCATATCCACTCTCAATAAAATATATAATATAAAAAATACTTGTAACATTATACTCATAGTTATGAAATAAGGAATTCTTAGAATTAGTATTGATATTATAT
The DNA here is from genome assembly GCA_018340775.1 of Taxus wallichiana var. yunnanensis. NCBI lineage: Eukaryota > Viridiplantae > Streptophyta > Pinopsida > Cupressales > Taxaceae > Taxus > Taxus wallichiana. The sequence goes on along the minus strand of CM031237.1, from coordinate 743,271,143 downwards.
ATCAAAGTCAATACATCAAAATATACCTTTTATGGACCAAAATATTACAATCTCAACTGATTCTTGTAGAAAATGTGGTCTTGAACATGAAGTGATAAAAATGTGGGTATTGAAGATATTTTAAAGGTATGTTAAATCAATATGATTAACTTAAGACTCTCAATATTTAATTGCAAGGACGAAATGGAATGTCATGTCAAAGATGTTACAATTTCATCCTTTTCATATTGCTTTGTAACAATTTTTTAATAGATCTCATTACCATTTTTAAAGCTTCCACTATGGCACTTTATTGAAGTATGATATTGGAGGTTGATGAGATTGGTTTTTCAACCCAAAAAAATCTCATTTCTACACATAAGTAAATGATTGTAGTATATAGGACCACCTTTCTTCGTGTTAATTTGTCATACAACTTTTTTTTTTTTGTCTATTAAATGTAATTTGTAAAGTTTATTTCTATGCTATCACAATTATGAAATATGACCTATGTATCTAATTATATAAATATCACCACTAACCTATTGTTAACTGACCAATAGATATAAATAAGGAAAAATCCTATTAAAAATAAAAATCCATACTTAAGTTCTATTTCTTTCAAATAATAGGAAATGGATAGAGAAGGGTTTAAAATTTAGCTTACATATCATTGAGATTATCATAAGTTCAAAATTAGCATAACATATTTTAAGATTTAAGATTTATATATTATATTGTGACGTTTAGATGATGTTGTGTCTAGGGGATCATATTTATCTTAAAATATTATGCAAATCCCTTTTGACCAGTTCTTTTTGAGTATAGTATTTAATTATGGTGGATGATGTTGTATGCTTAATTTAAATCCCCCTCTAATAAAACGAAATTTTATTTGGTCATATTATATCTTCCTACCTCAAAATATGATCTTTATAGTATTTCCTACTCAAATAACAAATCTAGAACTAGTCTTGACTTCTCTAAATTAGGGTCCACCGTGTTATTATTTTGGAATAAAAATGGGATTAAGGCTAATATTTGAAAGAATATATAGTATTTATATCCTCACTAAATATTTACTATATGAAGAGATATTATATAAATGGTCACATAACAAAAATTCAGTAAGGATGCCATTTATGGAGTTGAAAAAACTTAACATCCAAGATCAATTCTACATACATTTACTAAAATTAAATATAGGTCAATAATAATGTAAAATTGGACCACAAAATATGTTTTTATATACTTTTCTCAATGTGATAGATTTTGTATGGATACCATGGAAAAAATAACTAGTGTAATTTTCCTACTTATCTTGAAGTGGTTGAAGAAACATGACTAATTATTTAATAGAGGACACAATATTTCATTAACAACAAATGTCAAAAATATATCTCAACTAATATTAACTTAAGCTAACACAAAATTAACCCTATTTTAGCGTGAAGCTAAATAAAATGAATCTAGTTTGTTAATGACCACTACTAGCCTATTGTGAAAAATAAACAAATATTTGTTAACTTTATAATTAGTGAAAGAAAAGGGAAAATAAAATAGACAAATTCTTAAATGTGAGTCTCAACAAGTATTCTTGATTAGGTACCTATGAATAAATTTATAGTGTAATAAAAAACTAGTCCATTTTGATACTTATCCATTATATACAAATACATGGATATCAAATCCCAATTTTACACCTAAGTGAAAAAGGAAAATTTTCTTTAATATTGTGATAGTGTTAAGAAAATGCATACCCAAGGTCACTTCGCATACCATTAGGATAATGAAATCCAATCCATTAATCACAAAGATTAAATCATAGAATGTCTTATTATAACTCTATTAATGTAATGAAATATAGAATAGGAACCTTAGAATAAATAACTAAGGTGATTTTGTTACATAGGTACAACTGATTGAGGAAGTGATTAGTTATGTTACAGAGGATAAAATATTGTGTATATAGATTATATCTAATATAGATATCTTAGCTAGTAATAACTTAATAATTCAATCTCAATCCTATTTTCATGTGATCATAAATAAAATCAAACTAGTTCATTAAATACTTGCAATATCCTATTATGAACCCACCAATAGATGGTTCACACAAACATACATCAAGAAGAAAAGATCGCATGCCAAAAGGGAAATTTATACCTAGGTTAAAGTTATTTCAAATAACAATTTAGTGAAGTTTAAATTTATTTTCAATAATGTAATTGTTTAATCATTGCCTTCTATATATTTGTAATTGAGCTATAAGAATCAAATAAATGAAGTACACTTTATTGAGTACAAATATACATCAATTTAAATTCAATAAAATCTATCATAGATTCATCTAAAAATAATAAAAGACAAAAATATAAGTGATTTTTATCAAACAATGACTATAATTCCTCAATAACGTCACTAAAAAAGGTGGATAAATATTTTTTTAATATAATGCTTTACTTTGTATAAACTCTAACTTATCAACTATATATTATGTTTTTTATAATTTAAACCAACAAAATATTGTATTTTTATTTAATATATTCAAAAAGTTTATGTTATTCTAGAACAAAATTATGAAAGAGAGAAAGAGATATTTTGTCAAAGAATTAAATATTGATTGACTTGTAGTATGAATTTCTTAGAATGTTCACCAAGATCAACCACTAACAAAATATGAATGCAAAAAGTGTATATTTGTAAGAGAGTAATTAAACATGATGTCAAAATATAGGTTATATAATTAATGCATTATAAAATAGTTTTATAAGAGGTATATAAAAAAGAAGTGGAGAAGTATAACTCCCTTATATCGTATCAACATTTGAGAAAACTAAATAAATGTGTATGAAAAACCATGTAATTGAATAGATACTATGCAATGGAGTACAAAAATACACTAACAACCCCTTAAGAACAATTTTTTTGGTATGTGAAATGGGTATAAAAAAGAGGCTTGATGAGGTACCAAATAACATAGAAAGTCCCTAATAAAGTGGAGAGAATGAGAAAACCCATAGAAAAAATACTTCTCTAAAGAAAGAAAGAGAAGTTAATACTCTAGAAGATAATACTCTAGAAGAACATGGATAATATTCGCTATAAATAGAGTGATAAATTAGAGAAGAAAGGATGAATATACAACCCCATAGAATATTAAGCATCACTAACTCCTAAGAGATCCTATAAATAAAAAAATTTTACGACTAATAAAGGAAATTATGATGACTATATCCACATAAGGAATCTAAGATGTTACACTAAAATATTGTGGATTGAAGGTAGAGGAAATGAATTGTGTGTGTGTGTGTGTGTGTTTCTAAACATTGTTAATTTTCAACTATTACAAGTTTTGATGAATCGAATCATTTATAAAATATGGCTAAGACTTCGTTCCTGTTATCTAAAATTCACCCCTCAAGGTAATTTTGATAACATGTATGAAAATCTTCAGTCATAAGTAAGTAAAATTGATTCAAGGCCCAAAATCATGTTTTGGGGTCCCTTTGGTATCTCTCTAACTTCCCCATCCAAGGAAAAATCCAACAAGTTAGCAAAAAATTGAAAAAATCCAAAAAAATGAAGTCGCAGGCTTGTTTTAATGCATTGTGGGTCTGGAGGTTGCAGGTCATACCAAGGTTCATCGTACCAAGTTTGGGGCTGAAATACAAAGGAATCGGATAAATTAGACATTTTTTTCCCAGGCGGTCCGCGGGACAGTTGGGATGCGAGGGATGCGTGGGGCGCTTAAGGTCGAAAGCCACAGGCAAATGAAAATTAGCAAAAGAGGAAGTTTTGTTCGCGCGGTCTCGACAATAGCCGGAAAAAGGTATGCGTGGAATGCAAATCAACCAATTTTCCGCAAGTCAGTCTATTTTGGGTGGTGCGGAGATTTTTGTCCTAGGACGGTCGGGACATGTGGGATGCGTGGGGTGTGGAAAGGCGAAAAGGCCGCAAAAGGGACCATGGGATGCGGCGAATGTGGAAGTCAACGGATCTTACGACCCATTCAATGGAAAATGTGTAGGGACAAGGAAGTCCAAATTGGCTGATGTAGAATAATATGTCTAGGACAGCCGGTACATGTAGAGGTGATTTTGCCGAAATAGCCGCAATAAAGAGAAAAGTCAAATTTTGACCTCCCGAACTTCAAACGGCCATAACTTTTGACTCTGAGCTCCGATTTTCATAAAATTGACTTTCTAAAACGAGCACGACTTCCTCTACATCACAATTAGTGGATTTATTAATTTTGATGATGGTAGATATATTTAAATATAAGAAATTTTTTAGCTCCAGTCGATTAATGCTCATTCTTGTCAAATCACGAAAAACGCATGGCAGATCCAAAATAGATGCTCCCACTCAAAGGTCATAAATTTTACATTTCTCAACGAAATCACACAAAAGTGGTACCATTGGAATTTTGGATCCGAGCCTAAAGCACAAAAATCAAGAAATTCTAGATTTGATGAGAAATATATGAGGTTTTTAATAAAACGTGGCCGTGTTCATGACAATGTTTTATTTGGTAGTTAGGAGTGCAATTAAGAGGCATGGTCATCATTCCTTCTCTGTTGCAGCACCTAGGATAGTATGGGGAGCCTTTTTCAAGTAACATACAATCATTTCACTCCATTTAGTTCCTCTTACAAGTGGTTGAAGGACAGATTTCAGGATTTCCATTTTCCCCTTCTCTCTCTCTTCTCATTTTCCTATAAATTGGAGTGTTGGGCTCATTGTTTAGGGAGAGTTTTAGTTGTAGAAAAGCTCTGTCAAAATTGCTTTGTGAAGCCAATGTGCTGTAGGCCCTTGTAGTGGACTCCTTGCATGGTGATCCAGGCCCTTATCTTGTAATAGATTGAATTGTGCATATCATGAAGCAATAAAATACAAGTTTGTGGATGCATCTTCCCCTGCTTTGTGTTTGTTTGCACTCTTATATCCCTTTCAAACTTCATTATAAGAATAATGTGTCTATTTTTATGCTCTTACAGGGACCTATTATCATTGTGTATGTTTGAGATGTTGTTGTGAATGCATTTTTCTAGATTGTGGCGAACTTCCATCACCCCTTCTAGTGTGCACCTTGCTTCTATATCTCATGCATTGGAAGATGACTCTCACACCCCTCCTTTCTAGTGTATCACCGATTTAGTGTAGGATTTAATTTTCATGCAGTCTCTCTCCTTGGTCCCTATGAAAGTTAGATTAGAATAGTTAGTTTACCATGCATTAGAGTAGATTGTGGCGGTAGTTTAGGAGCAAGAACCAACTTTCTCTGGAGGTCTGTCTCAAGTAGCAAGTCCCACAACTTGGAGATAGTACCCATGTTATCCAATCACACCATGAGCTCAAGTATACGCACTTGGTGAACATAATGGTGCTATGATTTGGTGATAACGATTCCTAATATAAATATGATAACTAAACCAAAAACCATATTGTATTGAAGAAGGTTTCAATAAGAATGATGCCAAAGATTAATCATAGGATTTAGGACGTGTATGTGGTCTCACCATATAAGCATGCGGTGGTGAAGAACATACATCCGGAGTAGTACAAGAAATGACTTTAACATAATTTGCATAAAGGAGACAACAAATTTCCCTAATAGTTTCATCAAGATCAAAAAGGTGAAAGACCACAAATAACTATGAAATGCCTTCAGTAGACCTTTAAATGTACTTTATTTTATAGACATGAAGATCCATGTTATACAAAATTACTAGAATTCTTCAAGGAAGTAACTATGAACTCTAATGAAACAACAGTGATAGAAGAATTTAATGTTTTGGAAAGTCAATGGAAGAACTAAATAAATTAACTTTGAATTTTGATAAAATACCGAGATAATGAAGGAATTTCATTCTATGGAGAATCACTAGAAGCACTCAAGGAATAAACTCTAAATTCTGATGAAAAAATAAGTGACAAAGGAATGTGATAAAATATAATATCAATGTCCTAAATGGTTTCATATAGATCTGAAAACTAGGGACTCTACAAATGAAGAAGAAATTTCGGTAAGTGTGTGTCCCAATGAGGTGAATTTAGAAGACATATATGATCCTACTACAAATAGTCATTGGAGTCTCTAAGATAGGTGACTCTAGAATTAGAAGAGGTAATAAGTGTAGGAGGAATGCCATTATCCTACTGCAAAGAACCATTTGAAGCTCCCGAATAATAAACTCTCAAATCTATAATAGAAACATAATTTTCCTTAGCTTTAGACTAGGTGAGAGTGGTAGTAGGAGGATTGGTAGGAGTCTCGGTATCATCCTCACATGAATAGTTTTCTAAAGAAATGTTAATTTCAAGTGGAAAATCATGGTCTCCATCAAACATCAAGATGAATATAAATGAAGTGAAAGGAAACCTAGTGTACACAAGATGATGTCAAATACCCCTAGGATCACTAAGACATATTATTCGTACACCATGCCATTTTTTTCAATAACTATATATTCTACTTAAAGTCATTAGGCTTACAAAAGATCCCAATAAGGTATGGTATTAGATCATGCAATATGTGGTGATTTTTAATCCCTTGTTTCCTATATAATGTAGTGCCCACTCCTATTCAACATTGATCTTAATATGATTTTTCTTTCTTGGATTGGATTCATAGACTTTATTATAATATTTGATAAGTAGAAATTGATATATGGACATTACTATATTCGATTTATATTTTATTTTTTTTAATTATTTGTAAATAGTTTTTTGAAAGAGACTATACCCTTATACAACAACCCGCTCAACAACTAGATTTTACAAATTTGGCACAAAAAAGTGATTAAAATAAATATTTAAGAAATAATCCCAACAACAAAAAAAACATTTTGCAAATATCACACCTAATACCGGTGTTCATATAGCTAAAAATCTAACAAAACAACTTCACAAAGAACAACATTTTCTCAATAGTAGCACAACAAGCCAATAGTCTAGATGTAGCATTGATAGCACCCAATAGGAAAGGACTCATGTCTTGTTTGAGAAAATGGAGGGTTTATATTTGGTGTATCCCTTCTTTTTTCTATCTACCACCTTCCATTCCTCCTTTCCTTCTTCCACTAAGATTGGAAAAACAACTTAAAGTGATTTCATAGGAATGTGGCCCTCAAAGAAGGGGTGTAAAATCACAATCTATGACTAAAAAAACACCTTGAGGAGTTGAATCTTGAGATTTCTTCTCACTAGTATTCAATATATCTTTTATAATAGGTAATTCATCTTGGAGGGTTCAACAACTAGATCTACATGAGGATTGATTGTTATATGTTTAGGAAGAGAATCCTTTCATCATGTAGGTTTGACCTTGTGATTGGAATGTTCAAAATATTATGAAATATGACCAATTTGAAAGCACTACATTTACATCTCGAAAGCAAGACCCTCATAGTCGAGTCTCTGAATCTAACTTCCATCTCCAATTTACTGATTAATTTATGTTGGTAGGTCTTGGGAGGTATCAAGATCTACAAGGATTCGAGCATACATGGTATGAATCTAAACAGAGGTTTTATCATCAACTTTCACACATGAGCCTAGAGTATCACCTATGGAAAGAAAACAAGAACTATCCCAAATCTCGAGTGAGATACGACAAACGTACACAAATATTCAAGGTATAAAATGAATATTTTAGGGGATTAGAGGACAGGTTCCATGGCTTAAACATGAGCCCATGTTTATCCCAAACCCAATATTGATTGAAAATCAAATTCATAACCTCAAAGGTTTTAAAGAAAATAATGAAATATGCCTTGGCACAAGGATAAAGCTCAATCTTACCTTGTATTTTTCTCTCCATATTTGTGCAATCCAATCATGTAGTTGAGAGAGTTTAGGAAAAAATTTGTGAAACCTACAAATAAGGCTGAGATGAGTAAGATTTTCCTCCTCCTTTAATACCTTTTGTAGCATAACTTCTTCTATTCTTAGCATTGGAATCATCCTCGAGAGGGTTTCACGGGATTCTCTATAGTTCAAGGATGATCCTTGAATGTTTCAAAGAAACTTAGGAAAAGGAAGGGTCTTCGAGCCTATATCCATTGTAATTTTTAGTAATTACATTCCCCTCACCATTTCTTACTTCTTTCCCTCTTAGATTTTCTTACATCATGTGTTGTATAAGGGGAAGGGACTTGGTTTGTGATTTTCCGTGCGGTTGGGAATTTCTTCCAACCCCTAGTTGTTCTTTCTTCACTATCAAGGAAATGCCACCTCTATAACTCTAGGCCTTAGGGATTTGTTGTAGCTCATAGGGTAAGGTGGAACCTCCACTAATGCCAATTTTGCAATAGATTTTTCATAGTCCTCCTGCCCCATTCGCAGCCTATGTTTTCCTTACTTACGGCAATCAAATGATGAAGCCAAATATGTATCATTGATTGCTAGCTCTGCTGATTTGTTTCAGAGGACTCCATGAATTTTTGCTTACTCCTTGTTTGGAAAATGTCAAGTCTATTCAAGATAAGACGCCTCTAGTATCCTCTCCATTCACTCTAAGATCACCGCTTGTAGGAGAAATATAGATACCTCTATTTCCATCGTCGCCTTCACACCGCAGGATTTTCTAACATATTTTTTTAAGTTGTGCGGAAATTTTTTATATCTTGACATTTTAAATCATGTATTTGATTAGCTTTTTGTTATACCTTATAGATATTTTGATTCGGACATGTGGTGACTCATAGTGTGGATTATATCAATGGATTGACATTTTAGTATTGATGATGATTTAGAGTTACCACTTTATATATATACATGCTGACCCATTGGATTTTTACTATAGATTTTTGTTAGATGATTAAGCTAGTCTTTTGATCAAATTATTATTGATGAAATGATAAAATTGAAATGTTCTGGAATTATAAACAATTGATAAAATTACATGATTTTAGAGATTATCTAGTTATGTTATTTGATGATGTGTATTGATATGTGTATGTGTGTTTTATTGTTTCGATGTTGTAGGAAATCGTAACACAAAAAAAAAGGGATAGGAGACCAATAATGAAGGAATTTTGGGTATTAGGAATGAGTCACCTTGGTAACTTATGTTTTTATATGTTGTGTGTTGATAAATTTATTAGAAGATTAAGTGTTTTTGTAATTATTTTGTATGTAATTTATTATTGTTAGTTAAGTGTTCTCTAATTAAGTTGATTAATCTTGTTAGTTATTGTAAATTGGATGTGACCAAAGGGGTATTAAATTTTGGTAGGTTTTCCTTGAATGTTTTTGGATTTGAAAGTTTTTTTGTTTAAGTGTTGTGTACTCAACCTTGCATGTCAACTTCAATTTGTGCTTAAAAGCCAATTTTGGAGGCTTTTTGGACAAGTTAAGCTTGTCCCACACCTCTTAATTTCACCTACCAACTATACCTATGGGTTAAGGGGTCAAAAATAGACCCCATTATGTTATTTGTAAGGAAAAAGGTGATATTTATTACACCTTATTACATGATTTTTAATTTTTTCCTTTAGAGGTGTGAGTTTGAGTCCATGTGTGTGTAAGAGGTTTTCATTTCCTCAACCACAAATTTATTGAGCTTTGGGTTTGGGGTTTAAACATTTGATGTGTAATTAAGGAGAAGTAATGTGGCATCCTACATGGAGCCATCACACCCTCCTATTCCCTTTTTCTATTTATATAAGTTTATTTTATGGTTTTGGGGTTAGATGTTTTATTTTCACTCTTGCATTTTTTGGAGTGCTTGTTGGGAGCTTGAAAATTGTTGGAGCTTGTTTTGGACTTGGAAATCTTGGTGCTTGTGCTTTTGGATTGGATACTCTTGTAATAGCAAGGTAGGGACTTCACCCATGTATTGTTTCATGGTTGTAAAAGAGTGAATGTTGTGTATTTTGGTTTTGGGATCATAAGGGCATTAAGGTTATGTTGACAATTTTTACACTTGTGAAAAAATGGGAAACTTGAAAATTTGTTACAATGGATAGCATTAATGAAGTATACCTAAGCTAGGGGAGTTTCTTTCAAAAAATATTGTTACTGTTGAATTAATTAATGATTACATGAAATATGTAGTTATGTGTGCTATTACAAAACATAATAGATCACATAGCCTGCAATTTCATGCTATCTTCAACAAAAGAACACAAGGCCCCAAAGGACAATTGTGTTGTCTTGATGAAGACACCGAATTGTAGAATAGATGAAGTGTTAGGTTTTGAAACAACAATCAAGACTGTATATTACAGAAATCAGAGTTCATTACTAGATGTTACAAGTATTCTTTAATATTCTTTCCTTCATGATTAAGACATTAAATTATAGTATTGGGTTATTTAGTTCATCATACAATCCATATTAGAAAGCATAAATGTAAAAAGAAATACACAACTCAATTTCATAATTCAATGTTTTATTCATAAGGAATTTCAAATGTTCCCACACAAGCTATGGGATGTAATTGGAAAGTAAAGTACAACTACTGAAGTAAGAGGTACACATAAATGAAAGAGAAAATAAAGGAGTATGAGTGAACCCATCATTTCCTTGAGGTTTGTCCTTCGGTTGATTCATCCTCATCTTCATATTTGTTCCCTCTTCATATTTGTTGCTAAGAGCACTATACCTGAAAGAAGAAAAGAGAAAAATCATCGATTCACTGAAGCTCTAGTTTAATCCATATTCCTATACTATCCTAATTCGTGCACATGGATATCTTAATAACAAGAGATATAGATTACTTGAAGATCAAACAATATACATGATTTACTCACTCAGAAAGAAGGAAAGAGAAGAAAAGAAAAAACATGGACATAAGAGAGGCCAAAAATCCTAAATATTTTCTAACTGTTTTCTCAAGTGTGATTCAGAGTGCAATAACTTCTATCATAAGGTACACAAAGCAGACGAGTCATAAGTACATGATGTAATTAAGGAAGAATGTAACTCAAATTTCAACAACTATTCTAGAAATAGAATAAGTTTCATTACAAAATAGAGGAGACACTTGCAGATAAAATTTCATGTTCCAGATTACAATTGAAGAAGAAGAGTCATAATTTAAAGGCTGAAGTTAACTAGAGAGAAGATTACACTAGAAACAAAATGAGAAAGAATTCTAGGAAAATTTTGACAGGGCTTTGCCATGTAAAATGGACATTTACATCTTTCCATCATGTTGTTTTTAACTAATACATGCTTTAAAAGTTGTATGTAAATCAAATAAGTGATCTGGAAAAAAGCAGAAAAGCATATCATGATCAAGATACCAGTTGTTATGTTTTAGTTTCCAACAATAAATCAGCTTCAAATAGAAAAGTGATACACTCCATATTCTGAATCAGAAAATACATCTATTACAATTGAAAGAGGCATGAAAGGGAAAGAATTTTGGAAAAATTTTGAGAGGGATTTGCCATGTAAAATGGACATTTTAAATTTTCTAGCACGCATATCAAAGTTGTAATAAAAGGAAATGCAGTATTAAATAGATTGCAGAATCAAGAAGAAATAAAGAAGTCTGAATGCCCATATCAAAGGAGGGATACCCAAATTTGGGTTGAAATACCTCAAGCCACAAATTGAAAAATACATGGGTATATACAAATTTGGAAAAAATAATTCATTCATGCAGGATAGTTAAAAGTCCATATACAGATTTATTACAATACAACACCAAGGAAACATGAAAGAAAAGCACCAGTTTCATCAATTAAAGTGCACTACTAAAGACAACTCATGCATTATGGTAAAGATGCTACAGAGGTTCAAAATAAAATCTGAGTATATTTTCAGAGAAAAATAATAGATATCAGTAGCTCGAATACTCAGAGAAATCTCTAAAGTGGGGATCACATAGTTTAGGAAGAAATATCAAAGGCACCAAGAGCCAAAGTTTCACAAGAGTAATAGATCACATAGATGGAATCGACATAGTAAAGAATAAAGACTCATGTTTTCATCAATGGCCGAAGATGGAAATTTTGCAGAGACAGAGAGACAAATGGAGCTCTGATAAGCAATTACGCACACTAGATCTAGATTTAGCTCACAATGAGATCAAAACTTCAAAGATATACAGATAAATTTCAAGAAAAGAAAAGCAAAATATGGAATACCCAGAATGGAAATTATCTAGCAAATCCTCCACATTCGGTTTAAAGAAAGCTAACAGTAATAACCATGAAAACTATGACGATATAAGCTTATCAACATCAAGAAAAGTAGAATATTCATATTATTGAGCCATTCAGAGAAGGATGAATCCAAAGTTACCTCCACGAGTTAGGAAATGAAGTTCCAATGGTAATGGCTAAATCATCGAATTGAAGGAGCCATCACAAAATTCCCACCTCAAAAGAAGGTTCATCAAGAACAATGATTTAACTAGCAACACAAAACCATGGCAGCCAACTCACAGAACTTGGTAAATGTACAACCAGACCAATCTCAAGAGCCGAGCTTCAAGACTCCAATAATGACATAAAATAAAATTTTACCAAGGCTTCGCCACCAGACCAGAGGTGAAATAAAAAATGAATGGGGTTCAATTTGTTTTAACTCACCCATCTCAGTCGTGGCTTAACCTAACTCACTCGGAGTTAGTGATCAAATGATCCAAAATCAAAAGTACAAAGATCAATGCTCAGAATTGATCACCCAAATTCAAGCAAACCACCATGGTTAAATTTTTACCAACCACATTCAATACAAGTTAGAAACGCAAAAGATCAATAAATGAGGTTACATCGTGCAAAGGATCGAATGGATGAAATCAAATCACCAAAATCGATGAAAACCTTAGCTTGACTCATAAAATGGCGGGTCTTTTGGCTGACTTAGCACTTATTATTATTTTGGAAGAAAGTGTTAAATTGGTCCGCAGGCCCAACAAAATCTAATTGGATGAGGAGGGGTGGGCCATTTTTTTTTTAGACATTTAGGAAAAGGGTGTAAAGTCGTAAAATGGCCTAGGGCCCCGCTCATGTAAAAGGAAAAATTCAAAAGATGAGCCCGCATCAAAATTCAAAGCGGATCTTGTCGAAATGTTTTTTCCTTTAAAAATTTTAAAAGGGAGTAAAGTTTAAAAATGCCCCGCCCCGCTAAGGACCAAACAAGGCCACCTACTCAATAAGAAAAAAGTGGAGTGTCGTGTCAATTTTATATTTTTGAAAAAGAGAAAAGTGATAAATCCTCCCACACCCCCATCCAAGCATCAAAATTTAAAATCGGGAAGCGAGCCAGCCTTTGGAATTTTAAAATTTCATGCCTTTTACGAGAAACTAGTAAGAAAGTACAAAAGTAAGTGCGAATCCCTCTATGACTAGATTTAGACACGTGTAAGGCCCAAATTAAAAGCAAATGGGTGGGCCAAATATTCAAAAATGTAATTTCTATCAGAAACATGAAAAGAAGGATTTTCCAGGCCCATTTTGGATCAATTTTGACCTCAGTGGACGATATTTTGACATAATGAAAGACAAAGTTCTTTACGAGGAAGCTTTAGTTGAGCTCGAATTCTAAATCAATGGCAGAATTTAAAAAAATCACACAGAAAGCTTGAAGTTATTAATGGTGGCCATGGGAAAATTTTTCTTTGTAGAGCTTTGCTAGCTTGAATGGAGCTTAATAATTTAATTACCAAAAATGATTAAGTCTACAATATTTTGCATCTTAATTTGAGTCCTAAGTTCACTAGATTCAACCATGGTCAGAAAGTAATTAATTTTTCTCACCCACAGAGAGTAAAGTTGTATACCTTCACAAAATTTAGAAAAGGACAGATCAGTAAGAAGACAAATCTGCATGCACAAGAAAAAAATCTTTCTCAGCCATAAATCTTTTTTTAGCAAATCATCAACTCATGTTTTTCTTAAAAATAGAATAGTTGACTTGTAGTTGGTGAGTTGTAACCGATCGCTATTAGTGACTCTTTGCATTTGCATGCTTTACTTTTATAGATGATGGATAAAAATAGGATGCATGGGTGAGTACAATCCTTATCCTATTTTAGGAAGGGTGGGAAATATTTTTCTATATATTGTGTGCTTGGAAAAGCATAAAAGAGGAGGAATTTTAGATACAGGAGTGCTGAAGTAATTTTTGCAGTTTTCCCTTTAAATGTGAAGTATTTTCTGCCTTTCCAACTATTTGCAGTTTTTGTATGTTTCCATTAATCTTGTGAGTTTGAATTCCTTGATTAATCATCTTACCCTGCTACAAATTCAGTAATTTTCTGCATGATATTAATGTGTATGTGTAACTTAGCAGTATTGTTGTGATAATTTATTTCCATACACCAAAGTGTTTTTCCTTAATATTCTGTGAAAACTATGGGTGTGTGCATAAAACATCCTTTCCATATCAATTTTGCATGTACTCAGTCAAAGACCTCATACAAATTTGGTGTATCACCCCATTTTTATTTCATTTTACAGTCATCTTTTACCCTAAAACCCCAAAAAATTAGTTTAGGATACATCAATAAGGAATCATCCTTGATCTGGAGACTCGCCTCAAACTAGGTATACCCAAATACCTGAGGTGTTTCCATTGTATCTATGAAAGAGGATATGTATTCAACAAGCTTAGAACACCTACGACCATCTCTCTACATGGTGTACTTTCGAGAGATAATAGGTTGTGTAGGGAAAGAAAATGGGGAGAATATTGAAGAAGGGATAAGAGTTTTTATTATGCTTTTGGATGGATTTTGGAGTTGGGTGTTCCACCTTTTAATAATAAGAAATATTTATTCTTTATCTTGATATGTTTATAAAGGGAGGAAACATAAGAGAAATTTAGCGAGGGATAAGAGTTTGGTTGTGATTTTGTGAATGAATTTTTGATTTGTTTTAAGGTGGACACTGAAACCCATTGGGAGGCATAAGTAATTCAACATGTTTCTTCTCTCCCTTGGATTTAATTTGATACTTTATGCTTGGGTAAAAAAATTCTATGTTTATTATTATTTGTATTGTACTTGTGCATGGAAATTTTTTTGTAAATGCTTATAGTGGAATCCTTGTCAAAGTTGCCATGAATTCTTGATATCCTTAATTGCTTCATTGTTGAGGCTTGGGGGCTATGTAGGAGGATCACTTCTCCTTCTCATTGAGTTATATGTTGGGTGAAGAGTTTGTTGCTTCGCTTATTTTGTTGTTGTGCTTAAAGTTGAAGATTGAAGGACTTGTGGTATGTTAGAGCCAAAAGGAGCACCTTTGAAATGTTGTTTCAAATTTAAAATAGTGAAAGTTGTAATCTTGTAAATGATTCTATCATATTGTTGGAAAGAAAATATTTTGTATTATAAGAAAATGAACTATGTTCATTGAGAAAAAGGAAGTGCATTGTTCCCTTGTTTAAATTTATATTATTGTAAAAATAGAAGTTCTTGTAAATTTTATCATCAAGTTTTGTTGTATTAAAAAAACTGAAAAAAGAACTTGAAATTTGTAATTTATTGAGAATGTGTTCTACCAAATCTTGAAATGTATCATAGTTACTTGTGCTTTCATTTAGGAAAATGGTTATTTTTGTTGGAAGAATGTATGAAATTTATACTTGAATTGCCTTGTTGGAATGGTTTTCACTCTTGTTGTGTAAAGAAAAAAATTGTACTTAGTAATTGGTTAAATTTCATTTATCTATTTTATAGCTTAAAAACAATTTTAATGGAAATGAAATCTCGTAATTGTATCTCATACACTATTGCAATGGAAAATCTATGTACTTTGTAATTTAAGTCATGAAACAAAGAAATGACATCAACCTATCCACTAATGAATTGTAGGCACCTTAATTAAAGTTAATGTTACCTTAAAAACCAACTTAAGTAGAAAACATTTTTGAAGATGCTTTAAATTAATGTTCTTTTGTGGGAAATAGAATCGTCGCCTTGTGTAGAGTGACAATTTTAAGATCACCACCCTATCTAGAGCGGCGGTTTCTAGATCGTCACCTAGATAGGGTGGTGGTTTCAGGATTTTCACCTAGACATGGAGGTGGTCACATGACCGCCAACATGCTTTGGGTGGTGGTTTCGTCACTTTCAATAGAAAAATAAAATCGAGTGAATGTGTGGATTTTAGAATGGATTTAAATAAAATTTGAGTTTTAAAACTTTGAAATGAAACTACCAACAACTCATAAGGGAAAAAATAATTTTTAAGAATATAAATTCACTTATGGGCACCCAAAGGTGTATATATTAATAGATCTAATGAATTGGGGTTTCCCCATATAATGAACTCAAGGATGTATATCACTAAATAGTTAAAAATAGATTCATAGTGGGATGTCTAAAATAAAATGAATGTATAGCTTTACTAATAATAAACCTAGGAATAAAAAAACTATAAAGATAATAATGGAGGAAGATTCCCCATTTGCAAACTAGATCCAAATAAATTTTTACATGGTTTCATTCTTATTTTACCATGGCTTCCACTCCTCCAACATAGAAAATTAAAATGGAACAAATAAATGAGTTAGGGTAAAAAAAGGAATAAGAAGACCCCATAAGCATGTTTAGGGTTCACTTGAAAATACCTAAATCAAAGGGTGCATATCGATTTAATTTGAGGATTGAGGATCAACCCTACACCTTTCAAGTTGTGGCATTTTATGGGGTTGGGTAATTTTAAAAGTATGGGTATTTGAGTTGAATGGGGACAATTAATGGTTAGGGAAAGTTAAAACTCTAACCTTAGAAAGTTAAGTGAATAAATAGCTTGGGTCCTTTAAGGATAAATTAAATAATTGTAAAAAGGGTAACTTGGTTATGATTTGTAAGGGTTAATTAATTGGATTGTTAAAATGTTTAATTAGATAACCTTTCGGAAATATTATTAATTACTATGAGAAGTAAGAATTAAACTAACTCAAAAAATAATTAAAAATAGTAGATAGTATCTTATTCTGACCCCTTTAAACAAAAAAATATTAGTTAGTATTTTCGCTAATTAAGTATTGAGTTTTCCTTAGGTTTTGTGCTTCGAAATTGTGGGTGTTACACTTGATATCAAAGTCGTGGGTTAAATTCTTGGACCCTTGGGAACACATGGAAAGACAAAGAGTACACTTAGCATAACTCTAAATTAGAACACATGAATTATGGATAACTAAAAACATGTAGAAAACCTTAAAAAACTTAATGTTGATATAGAAAAATCATTCTCGCGGGTGAACAACAGAGGCTGCAAATCACTAGCAACTCCGAATGGTAGAGGGCTTAGGACCTTAGATGTAGATATGGATTCTGGATACGGGCATAGAGAAAATAGATCTATGAGAAAGAAAATAGATCTGCAGATGGAAAAAAATTTCAATCCAAGTTGGTGTCCAAATTGTATGCATTAAGAGAAGAATATCTTGGAAAACAAATCCTTTAAACACAATCCAAACTTGCATAAAATAAATCACACATGCAAAAATTTAAAAGAACACTTGTAGAAATGTAAACAAACTTGCATAAAGGAAATCACACTTGCAGGAATATAAAGACACTTGCATAAATGAAATCACACTTGCATAAATTGAAATTTTGAATTAAAAGTAAACATAATTGAATGAAACACCTGCAGGTTTACAATAGACTGAATTTTCACAATACAAAGATAAAAACAATACAACAAAATGAATTAAAGACAAATGAATAAACATAAACATAAAAACATAGATCCATCTTCCTTGGAATGAGTGGCCAGCTCATTCCTTGGAAGAGGATTTAAATCATACTTTTGAGATCTCAAAACTACAGAATATTTGAGAGGAAAGAATAGATCTTTATTTCTTTGGAGAAAAGCATTACATATCTAAGTGTGGAAGGTTGCATTTATAATTCATGCATCCAACCAACTCCTTATTTTAGGAAATACAATCTGATCTTATCTTTATTCCAATCCTAACAACTAAGATCTCCATCTCCACAAAATATGGAGAGATATATTATTGAAGTCAAATCTTATCTCACTTATTTTAGGAAGATTTGCTCCCAAATCTTCTCCTTGCTTTTTGGTAACAAGAATCATAATGATTTTATTCCTCTACATTATTGGAAGGAGGATTTTCCTCAAAATATGATTTTGACCAAATACCTTTCTCGGATTTTCCATTTGACTTTGTTGTTTTTGATTGTGGAACTTTTGACGCTTGTCAAATACACTTTTTCCTCGAACTACAGTTCACTAAAAGTTAGATTTCTCTTGATTGGTAAAACTTGTAAAAATCTGAATGAGGTTTTTGTTAAACACATTTTTATGAAAAAAAACCTCTCATATTTTCCATTTGAATTTTTGTTTCTATTTATGGAACTTTTAGTGCTCGTCTGATACACGTTTCCTCGGACTGAACTCACTAAAAGTTAGATCTCTCTTCATTGGTAAAACCTTGTAACAAATCTGAATGAGGTTTTTGTTAAACACATTTCTATGAATAAAAACCTCTCTCATATTTTCCATTTGACTTTTCTATTTCTATTTTTATGGAACTTTTAGTGCTCATCTGATACACATTTCCTCGGACTACAACTCACTAAAAGTTAGATCTCTCTTCATTGGTAAAACCTGTAAAAAATATGAATGAGGTTTTTGTTAAACACATTTATGAAAAAAACCTCTCTCATTTCCCATTGGAATCTCTGAGTTTTCACAATCCCTCAAAAACTATCATTCCATTGATGCAAGTTCTGAAACTAAAGTTGTCATTCCTTTTATGCAAGTTCTTTTAAATCTACAAGTTCGAACTAAATAAATCTGATTTGTCCATGAATTGAAAGTTTCAAAACTAAATTTCATTCAATTGATACAAGTTCTAGAACTAAATATGAGTTTTGGAACTAAACCTGCAAGTTCCAGAACTAACTCTGTGAGTTCCGGAACTAACTCTGATGAGTTCCACAACTAACTTAAAACAACTATAACTTTTGCATGCGACCTCGGATTGAGATGATTCTTTTTTGAACTTGCATAATTTTTCAAGAGGAATCTGAATATGAAATCAGATCTGATTTTAAATATATTGTTCATGATCAATTCCACTTTTTTCCCAATACTAGCATTATCTTTCCTTTATGGCTTGCATACACAAGACTTTTACATCTTTTCCCAAATAATCAATAGGATTAGTCAACAAAATAGATAACAAAAGATTTATAAAGAATGAACAAGATATATATCCTATATTCTATCTTAAGCAACTATAAGTTCATAGATTACATTTAAATCCACTTTCAAAGGTAACTTGGAAGGACAAAATAATGGTAATTTATGGCCAATTTATGGCCTCATCATTGCCCCACACTTAATCTTATGCATGTCCTCATGCATTACATTATTATCTCCTCTTCTTAGATTCTTCTCCATATTGAGGACACATTCTTGTGGATCTCCTTCTTGCTTTTGCTTTTTTTCTTTCTTTTATAACAGGTTCTTGTGTGGATCTCCTTATGTTGCTTTTGATATTTTTCTTTTACAACAAGTTCTTGTGTGGATCTCCTTCTATTGCTTTTGATTTCTTTTCTTTACAACAGGTTCTTGTGTGGATCTCCTTTTATTGCTTTTGATTTTCTTTTTTTACAACAGGTTCTTGTGTGGATCTCCTTCTATTGCTTTTGATATTCTTTCTTTACAACAAGTTCTTGTGTGGATCTCTTTTTTACACATTTTTTTTTGATATTCTTTTTTTTACAATAGGTTCTTGTGTGGATCTCTTATTGTTTGCTTTTTATATTATTTTTTTTACTGAACATTCTTGTGTGGATCTCTAATTATTAATTTTAACATAATTTTGATCTCTTTTATTTTTACAACAAGTTCTTTTGTGTGGATCTCCTTCATATCATATTTAAAATCAAAATGCATAGCTCATGCTTCTCCTTCTCTCCACACACTAAATTCATGCATGTCCTCATGCATGTTGTTTATTTATGGCTTCCCATAAATTAGACTCAAAAAGTTTGATTGCAAAGAGGTGCACATATTTTTCATATAAGTAGGGAGATATGAATTTTATCTTGCCTTCCTTAGAAATATTTAAAAGTGGATCTAGCTATAATAAAAAAACTACAAGAAAGCTTAAAAATAAAATAGTAGAACAAAATAACTTGATCATACCTCTAGTTGTCTTTGTCATCCTATTGTTAACATGGTCAAATAGTGCCGAGAAGAAAGCCACCAGGTAATAGTTGATTTCCTTTGAAGAAGAGTCACCTCCTTTTTTCCTTTGATTGGCCAACAAGTTGGTTTTCCAATCAAAATTTTTTTTTTTCCCTTTGATTGGCTAGCAAGCTGGTTTTCCAATCAAAGCTTTTTGATTTTTTTTTTTTTTTTTTGCCTTTGATTGGCAAAGATGGTTTTCCAATCAAAGCTTTTTGATTTTTTTTTTTTTTTTTTTTTTAAAATGATAGCATGAGAAGGATTAGAAAAAAATTGATCCATCATCAGACTATATTCATCAAAGTACAACTTGTGTAAAATAGGAAGCAATGTCTGAGATCTCATAAAAACCTTTTTGCATACTTGGTAACTCCAAGAAGATTCCAAAAATTGTGTAGACAATTTTTAGGTCTTCAAAGCCCATCTTGAATTGTGCAATATCAAAAACACCATAGTAATCTTCAAAGCCCGGACTAGTGATCTCAGGAGATGGAGAGTTGTTAAAAGAGAAAGTGAAGGTATCCGTGGGTCCCTCAAAATCTGCATGCTCCTTGGTTGATACTATTGGTGCTCCAAAATCTGCATGTTGATATCAAGAACAACTCTAGAAATTCCTATAGATCTAGTCCTCAGATGTTAGTATGCAAAAAAAAATTTCCTTGATATTCACCATAATTTCTTCTTAACGTTATACAAGCATATACAAAAATGAAGAAATTGAAAGACATGAAAACAAATTTTTTTTCTAATGGATATGGTTCAAGGATTGAATTTTATTATGGGATGAAAAACTAATTTGGATGAGTGGATTTATGAGTGTGAGTTTTTATTTTGGCTCTAATGAAATCCTGAATATGGATGGAGTTAATTAGAAATGCTACCAATTCATTATTACAAACTAGAAAAAGCCAATTTTTTTACTAAGGTTATGTGTAATAAGATCACTGAGCTGTTAGTTGATACAAAGGGAAATGGTGGTGGTTATCAAGAATGGCATATGATATTTCATCAATGGATCTACTTCAGATTTAATATCATATTCTACCATTTTAGATCTGAATTCTTTGTTCATACCATTATACTTTCTTGATCAAACATCACAGTCATTTTTTTATACATAGAGTTAGTTTGTGGGGAGATATTTACAATTTAATATTCCTAATTGCAAAAATGAAATTTTAATCTACTTGTAGGATTTAAAAATCTAAAGAAACTACTTACCAAATACCTCCTATCACAAAATTTGCTAAAAGGTATTCTATTGTCACTAGAATATTCTTTTAGAGAACTCGAATCTCCCAATAACACCGTGTCCCCGAAAATGATGCCAAAATGATGAGGGTCATCAATCCTCACCATTAATAAATGTCAATCCAGGTTGGTGTCTAAAGGTTGTATGCATTAAGAGAATAATATCTTGGAAAACAAATCCTTTAAACACAAACCAAACTTGCATAAAATAAATCACACATGAAAAATTTAAAAGAACACTTGCAAAAAAGTTTGTAAAAAAAACACTTTTGCATAAAAAATTACATAAATTTTGTATGAAATAAACACACTTGCATGAATTAAAAGGCACACTTGCATAAATTGAAATTGTTGAATTAAAAATAAACATAATTGAATGAAACACCTGCAGGTTTACAACAAACTGAATTTTCACAATACAAAAATAAAAACAATACAACAAAATGAATTAAAGAAAAATGAATAAACATAAACATAAATACAAAGATCCATCTTCCTTGGAATGAGTGGCCAGCTCATTCCTTGGAAGAGGATTTAAATCATACTTCTGAGATCTTAAAACTACAAAATATTTGAGAGGAAAGAATAGATCTTTATTTCTTTGGAGAAAAGCATTACATATCTAGTGTGGAAGGTTGCATTTATAATTCATGCATCCAACCAACTCCTTATTTTAGGAAATACAATCTGATCTTATCTTTATTCCAATCCTAACAACTAAGATCTCCATCTCCACAAAATATGGAGAGAGATATATTATTGAAGTCAAATCTTATCTCACTTATTTTAGGAAGATTTTCTCCCAAATCTTCTCCTTGCTTTTTGGTAACAAGAATCATAATGATTTTATTCCTCTACATTATTGGAAGGAGGATTTTCCTCAAAATATGATTTTGACCAAATACCTTTCTCAGATTTTCCATTTGACTTTGTTGTTTTTTATTGTGGAACTTTTGACGCTTGTCAAATACATTTTTCCTTGGACTACAGTTCACTAAAAGTTAGATTTCTCTTGATTGGTAAAACCTGTAGTAAAATCGAAATGAGTTTTTGTTAAAAACATTTCTATGAAAAAAAACCTCTCTCATATTTTCCATTTGAATTTTTATTTCTGTTTATGGAATTTTTAGTGCTCGTCTGATACACATTTTTCATCGACTATAGCTCACTAAAAGTTAGATCTCTCTTCATTGGTAAAACCTATAACAAATCTGAATGAAATTTTTTGTTAAACACATTCTATGAAAAAAAACCTCTCTCATATTTTCCATTTGACTTTTCTATTTCTATTTATGGAACTTTTAGTGCTCATCTGATACACGTTTTCCTCTTGATACTCACTAAAAGTTAGATCTCTCTTCATTGGTAAAACATGTAGAAAATCTGAATGAGGTTTTTTTAAACACATTTCTATGAACAAAAAAATCTCTCAGATTTTCCATTGGAATCTCTGAGTTTTCACAATCCTCAAAAAACTATCATTTCATTGTTGATGCAAGTTCCTGAACTAAAGTTCATTCCTTTTATGCAAGTTCCGAACTAAATCTAAAAATCTAAAACTAAATCTGATTTTCCATGAATTGAAAGTTCTAGAAATAACTTTCATTCAATTGATACAAATATACAGTTTTCTAGAAACTAAATCTGTGAGTTCTAGAACTAAACTTGCAAGTTTCGGAACTAACTCTGCGAGTTCGCAGCTAACTTAAAACAACTATAACTTTTGCATGCGACCTCGGATTGAGATGATTCTTTTTTTGAACTTACATAATTTTTTGAGAGAAATCTAAATATGAAATCATATTTGATTTTAAATATATTTTTCATGATCAATTCCACTTTTCCCAATACTAGCATTATCTTTCCTTTATGGCCTGCATACACAAGACTTTGCATCTTTTCCCAAATAATCAATAGGATTAGTCAAAAAATAGATAACAAAATATTTATAAAGAATGAACAAGATATATATCCTATATTCTATCTTAAGAAAACTATAAGTTCCTAGATTACATTTAAATCCACTTTCAAAGGTAACTTGGAAGGACAAAATAATGGTAATTTATGGCCAATTTATGGCCTCATCATTGCCCCACACTTAATCTTATGCATGTCCTCATGCATTACATTATTATCTCATCTTCTTAGATTCTTCTCCATATTGAGGACACGTTCTTGTGGATCTCCTTCTGCTACTTTTATTTCTTTCATTTACAACAAGTTCTTATGTGGATCTCCTTCTATGTTGCTTTGATATTATTTATTTTACAACAAGTTCTTGTGTGGATCTCATTTGCTTTTTTTCATTTTTTTCTTTTACAAACAGTTCTTATGTGTGATCTTTTATTTGCTTTTGATATTTTTTCTTTTACAACAGATTCTTGTGTGGATCTCCTTCTTCTGATTTTGATTTATTTATTTTACAATAGGTTCTTGTGTGAATCTATCTTCTATTGCTTTTGATATTATTTCTTTTTGACAAGTTCTTGTGTGGATCTCCTTCTTTGTTTTTGATATTTTTTTTCTTTTACAACATTGTTTATGATATTCTTTGTGGATCTCCTTCTTGTTTTTGATATTCTTTTTTTTACAACATGTTCTTGTGTGGATCTTTTTACATTGTGTCTCATATTTAAAAAAATGCATAGATCATGCTTCTCCTTCTCTCCACACTAAAATCATGCATGTCCTCATGCATGTTGTTTTTATTTATGGCTTCCCATAAATTAGACTCAAAAATTTTGATTGCAAAAGAGGTGCACATATTTTTCATATAAGTAGGGAGATATGAATTTTATCTTGCCTTCCTTGGAAATATTTAAAAGTGGATCTAGCTATAATAAAAAAACTTACAAGAAATATTAAAAATAAAATAGTAGAACAAAATAACTTGATCATACCTCTAGTTGTCTTTGTCATCCTATTGTTAACATGATCAAATAGTCTTTGAAGAAAAAGCCACCAGGTAATAGTTGATTTCCTTTGAAAAATATCCACCTCCTTTTTCCTTTGATTGGCCAACAAGCTGGTTTTCCAATCAAAGTTTTTTTTTTTTTTGCCTTTGACTAGCCAACAAGCTGGTTTTCCAATCAAAGCTTTTTTTTGATTTTTTTTTTTTTTTTCCTTTGATTGGCTTGGCAAAAGTTGGTTTCCAATCAAAGCTTTTTTTTTTTTTATTTTTTTTTTTTTTTTTTCCTTTTTTTTTTTTTTTTTTTTTTTTTTTGCTAAAATGATAGCATGAGAAGGATTAGAGAAAAATTTGATCCATCATCAAACTATATTCATCAAAGTACAACTTGTGTAAAATAGGAAGTAATGTCTGAGATCTCATAAAAACCTTTTTTTACATACTTGGTAACTCCAAGAAGATTCCAAAAATTGTGTAGACAATTTTTAGGTCTTCAAAGTCCATCTTGAATTGTGCAATATCAAAAACACCATAGTAATCTTCAAATCCTAGACTAGTGATCTCAGGAGATGGATAGTTGTTAAAAGAGAGAGTGAAGGTATCCATGTGTCCCTTCAAAATCTATGCATGCTCCTTGGTTGATATTGTTGGTGCTCTAAAATTTGCATGCTGATATCAAGAATAACTCTAAAAATTCCTATAGATCTAGTCCTCAGATGTTAGTACACAAAAATTTCTTTCCTTGATATTCACCATAATTGCTTCTTAACGTTATACAAACATATACAAAAATAAATAAATTGAAAGACATGAAAACAAATTTTTCTAATGGATATGGTTTAGGGATTGAATTTTATTATGGGATGAAAACTAATTTGGATGGAGTGGATTTATGAGTGATTTTTATTTTGGCTCTAATGAAATCCTTGAATATGGATGAAGTTAACTAGAAATGCTACCACTTCATTATTACAAACTGGATAAACCTAATTTTTTTACTAAGGTTATGTGTAATAAGATCACTGAGTTGTTAGTTGATATAAGGGAAATGGTGGTGGTTATCAAGAATGACATATGATATTTCATCAACTAGATCTACTTCCAGATTCAATATCATATTCTACCATTTTTAAATCTAAATTCTTTGTTCATACCATTATACCTTCTTGATCAAACAACACAGTCATTTTTCTTATACATATAGTTAGTTTGTGGGTAGATATTTACAATCTAATATTCCTAATTGCAGAAATGAAATTTTAATCTACTTACAAGAAATAAAAGTCTAAAGAAACTACTTACCAAATTCTTCCTATCATAGAATTTCTAAAAGGTATTCTACTGTCACTAGAATATTCTTTTAGAGAACTCTGAATCTCCTAATAACACCGTGTTCCCCAAAAATGATGCCAAAATGATGAGGGTCATCAATCCTTGCCATTAATAATGTCAATCCAGGTTGGTGTCTAAAGGTTATATGCATTAAGAGAAGAAAATCTTGGAAAGTAAATCCTTTAAACACAAACCAAACTTGCATAAAATAAATCACACATGCAGAAATTTAAAAGCACACTTGCAGAAATGTAAACACACTTGCATAAAGAAATCACACTTGCATAAATGAAAGGCATGAAAGAAACACACTTGCATAAATTAAAAGGCACACTTGCATAAATTGAAATTGTTGAATTAAAAATAAACATAATTGAATGAAACACTTACAGTTTACAACAGATTGAATTTTCACAATACAAAGATAAAAACAATACAACAAAATGAATTAAAGACAAATGAATAAACATAAACATAAATACAAAATAGATCCATCTTCCTTGGAATGAGTGGCTAGTTCATTCCTTGGAAGAGGATTTAAATCATACTTCTGAGATCTTAAAACTACATAATATTTGAGAGGAAAGAATAGATCTTTATTTCTTTGGAGAAAAGCATCACATATCTAAGTGTGGAAGGTTGCATTTATAATTCATGCATCCAACCAACTCCTTATTTTAGGAAATACAATCTGATCTTATCTTTATTCCAATCCTAACAACTAAGATCTCCATCTCCACAAAATATGGAGAGAGATATATTATTGAAGTCAAATTCTTATCTCACTTATTTTAGGAAGATTTACTCCCAAATCTTCTCCTTGCTTTTCGGTAACAAGAATCATAATGATTTTATTCCTCTACATTATTGGAAGGAGGATTTCCCTCAAAATATGATTTTGACCAAATACCTTTCTTGGATTTTCCATTTGACTTTGTTGTTTTTGATTGTGGAACTTTTGACGCTTGTCAAATATGCTTTTTCCTCGATTACAGTTCACTAAAAGTTAGATTTATCTTGATTGGTAAAACATGTAGCAAATTTGAATGAGGTTTTTGTTAAAAATATTGTTATGAAACAAAAACCTCTCTCATTTTCCATTTGAATTTTTGTTTCTGTTTATGGAACTTTTAGTGCTCATATGATACACGTTTCCTCAGACTACAACTCACTAAAAGTTAGATCTCTCTTCATTGGTAAAACTTGTAACAAATCTAAATGATTTTTTTGTTAAACACATTTCTATGAATAAAAACCTCTCTTAGATTTTCCATTTGACTTTTCTATTTCTGTTTATGGAACTTTTAGTGCTCGTCTGATACACATTTCCTCAGTCTGCAACTCACTAAAAGTTAGATCTCTCTTCATTGGTAAAACCTGTAGAAAATATGAATGAGGTTTTTGTTAAAAACATTTCTATGAACAAAAAATCTCTCTCATATTTCCCATTGAAATCTCTTGAGTTTTCACAATCCCTCAAAAACTATCATTCATTGATGCAAGTTCGAACTAAAGTTGTCATTCCTTTTATGCAAGTTCCGAACTAAATATGATTTTTCCATGAATTAAAAGTTTCTAAAACTAACTATCATTCAATTGATACAAGTTTTGGAACTAAATCTATGAGTTTCGAAACTAAACCTGCAAGTTCTGGAACTAACTCTGTGAGTTCCTAACTCTGCGAGTTCCGTAGCTAACTTAAAACAACTATAACTTTTGCATGCGACCTCTGGATTGAGATGATTCTTTTTTTGAACTTGCATAATTTTTAAGAGAGAATCTAAATATGAAATCAGATCTAATTTTAAATGTAATGTTCATGATCAATTCCACTTTTCCCAATACTAGCATTATCTTTCCTTTATGGCCTACATACACAAGACTTTGCATCTTTTCCCAAATAATCAATAGGATTAGTCAAAAAAATAGATAACAAAAATATTTATAAATAATGAACAAGATATATATCCTATATTCTATCTTAAGCAAACTATAAGTTCCTAGATTATATTTAAATCCACTTTCAAAGGTAACTTGGAAGGACAAGAGAAAGAGATGTGAGAATGGAATTAGTGTGCATGTAAGATTACTAAGGGGTATTTTTCCTAAAAATAGGTGTCTACATTTTCCCTTTTTGTTGAGTGGTTTGCGATAGGAAGACACGAGATAAAAACAAAAATGGTTAGATGAAAGATGTTTACGAGGATGGATGAAGACATGACCAAAGGCAAGATGCCTTAGGAAAAAAAGGATCACAATAAATAAAAAATGTATGGTGGTGACTCCCATATCACATAAATAGAGGAAAATTGCGGTCTCAATGGAGACAGATAAAAACGTTCTAGATCGGTGAGTGGGTGAAGATCACTGCGATAAGGATGTAAACTAAGATGACCAATGGGTCATAGGAAAACATAAAAATATGTGCAACTAAATGTGAAATATGTGCACAATCTTTTGTCTGTGAGGAATCATGTAAAAAATCATGTGTCCACAAAAGGGGCGTGGATGAAGATAATAATGCCCCAGCACAGGGCATGAGAAAGACAAAAAGTGAGTTATATGCACCGACAAGTACAAGAATGAAAAAGGTTCCCCATGATAGGGCATGAAGATAACATAATGGGAGATGGATATGTAAATAAAATGCCCCAGGGGGAATAACCATAAATGTGCATATGATGAGAAGATAGGATAAAAGGGTGAGATAGAATGCCCTAAAAGGGTAATAAATATGATCTTTCAAAGATGGTATACGTGTTAGCAAATTAGAAGGTGAAGAAGACAAAGAAGTATTGAACTTTCTTTGACAAATATGATAGAGATGCTTTTGCGATAAAACAAAAGCAGAGAAAATATTCATAGAAGAGAACAAAATTAAATAGGTGATGGTCGTTATGGTATCTTCCAAGACAAAATGTCAAAAGAAGATGGGAAGAGATTCTTAGAAATGGATATGATGATGTTCTGTGAGAGGACCGACAAAGATAAAAGATGTGATAGGGTCCTCGAAAGTGAAGAGGTCAATGTGGCAAAGAGAAGAACAAGAACGGTAATGAAAGGGATAGATGGCGATACATAAATGAAGAAACATTAGCATTGACTATGAATTCCAGATGTAATGGATGTTCGAAAAAGAAAAGGGAATATATAGGAGGATTGGTTGATTATGAGAAGAGCAAGAAAGATTGGATATGAAGGCGACAAGGGTATGGATTAGAGGGACAGAGACGGAGGAGGAGAAAATAAAGAGTGAAAGGGGAGGAAGAAGATAACAAAGAAGGATTATATAAAAAGGGGAAATGAAGACGGAAAAACATAGAGAAGACAAGAAAAGAACAGAAGGAGAGGATGAAATTATGGAAAATGGGGAGAGTTATTCAAGACTAAAGGCATGATGAAGATTGGATTAGAGGAAAACAAAGAGGTAATGGAAAATGAAAGAGATGATAGAGCAAAGAAAATTGAAGGAAACGGATCATAGTTAGGAAATCCAAGGAAAAGAATATAAAAATGACCGCATGGAAATGCATGTGGATGATGAGATGATAAAGGAAATTGATAATGTTGAAGAGTCAAGTTTTGACTTGGGAATTAAGGAGGAGGTGTGATGTAAAATGGGAAGAAGGACGCTATAGAGGAAGTGAAATAAGATGAAGATCGAAAGGAGGAGAATACAACGAATAAAATTATGTAGAAGGAAGGGAACCAAGAATGAATATATTTGGTAAAGAGTGAGAAGCATAATGAATGTAAAGAGAAACTAGAGTGAAGGAATGAAATCGATTAGAAAAGAAATGGAGATGCATGAGATGAGGATATGTTGATGACGAGAAAATAGAGAGAAGGTGTATGATGAAGATAGTGAAGAACTTGGCAAGGAAGAATGGAAGATGGAGAGGTGGAGAGGAAAAATAAAGGATGGGATAGGAGGAAATGCGAGTGAATGGATGTTAGGAGAAATCCACCGATAATCATCGATAGGAAAATATTGCACAAAATATGAGACAAGGAAAAATTAAACGAACAATGGGAGGGGGAACGCCAATGAAGGGATGTTAGGAGAAGTCCTTCGATAATGATCAGATGACATAGAATATGGAAGGAATGAAGATAGAATGGAGGAGGTCAAAGAAAATGATTCAGGCTATGTGGAATGGAGATGAGTGATTTTGAGGAGAAGTCCACCGATAATTACTAGCACATAAATAAAAGATGATGATGAAAGAATGTTAGATAGAGACCAATGAAAATAATGGGTAAATACAGGGGTAGATATGTGGGAGAACTCTAGAAGATGGAGTGGAAAGATTAAAGAAATGAGGGATAATGATGTGTAGGAAGATGAAGGCGAGGAGAAGATGCAGTGGAAGAGAATGAATGAGAGAGAAATGAAGAAAAAGACACGAAATAAATGGAGAAGCAATGGTTAAGTAATATTACCTAGTGATGAATGATGGAGATGAAAAAGAGACTAGTAGGAAGTGGTGTTTGTGATAATGAAAGAGGAGTTGAGAGGATGTGATGATGGGGAATGCTTTGAGAAAATGTAGATGGAGAGAATTTGGGGTAATGGGGAGTGCATGATGACAAGTCATGCTTAAGAGAGAATCTTGAGTAAGATCACCATGCCACAGAGGATTTAAGTAAGATCATCAAACCGGAAGTGATGATATGGAAAGAAAAGACAACATTGTATTGGATGCGGTGTGTGGAATGATTAGTTGGATTGAATAGGATATGATGAGAGGTAGGAGACAGAAGATGAGGAAGAGATGATGGGAGATGGAAGGATCAGAAGACCAACCATTCTTAAGAGAAAATATTAAGTAATATTTCCTTTGATGGAGATGATTAAGTAGGATTCCCAAACCAAAGATATGAAG
The DNA here is from genome assembly GCA_018340775.1 of Taxus wallichiana var. yunnanensis. Classification (NCBI taxonomy): domain Eukaryota; kingdom Viridiplantae; phylum Streptophyta; class Pinopsida; order Cupressales; family Taxaceae; genus Taxus; species Taxus wallichiana. The sequence goes on along the minus strand of CM031237.1, from coordinate 743,240,646 downwards.
AATGATGAAAATACTTGAGCGTGTATACCAAAATGGAACAAGAGATGAAAGGAGGTGATATCAAAGTGATAACAAGGAAACAAAGGAGTGTGACATGAATGGATGGGGAACATATGTATTGTAGATGGAGAGTGTAAGGGAAATTCTTAATCGGGATGCCTACGTGGTGGTAGTGATGATGCATGAGTGTTAAGTGGAAAAGGAGTGGAAAGACGTTTGTGGTGGTGATTGATGTTTGTCGAAAGAGGAAATGGTGGAGAAGCTTCTACAAAGTGGGAGGATCCAAGGAAGAAGATATACCTTAACTAAGGTTCTCTCGGCTATATGGATGGTTAAGCAAGATTGTCAAATAGAAAGTGGAAGAGTAAAAGAGAAACTCAAGAGGAAACATGAGTAAGATATCTTGCTTCGTGCAAGGGGATAGAAAGGTGAGAATGATGATGTGGAGACAAATGGTGATGAGCGGACATGTAGAGAGTGAGGAGAAATGGATCAAAGATGGTGTTGTACATGTTGAGAGATAAGGAGCTGCAGGATAATGAAGTTGCCTTGAGGAAGACCCTCAAGTAGGATTCATAAACTGCAATGGCAATCAAGTAGAATTCACAAACCAAAAAGTGTATTTTCAAACGCATTCATGGAGATGATGGATAGATATAAAATTCATAGTGTGAAATTTGATATGATTTTTATAAAAGGGTATTCGTATGATATGAATGGAACATAGCTATAACAAAGGTGTATAGGAAAACTATGTTTCAAACTAGATTGGAGATAAACAAGAAAATGTTACCACTCAAGGCATTACACTTGTAGCCAATAGCAAGTGTTAATACATAACCAACGATAGTAAATTATACCAAAATATCATGAGGAAATATGGATGAAGGATTCTTGTAATCCTAATATTGACATTACAAAGGGATCAAAGGTGTGACTTGTACACGGAAGAGAGATCTCCAAAGTGGTGTCCCTTAAGTCTATGCCCTAGCTCTGGGAAAGGGAAAAAACAATAGTAGAAAGCTGATCAATGTGGGAAGCTTTTGGAAAATATTGATAAAGGAAGGCTGATCAATGCGGAAAACCTTCCAAATGCCATAATAATAGAGTAGACATCCTTCAAGGGTATAGTCTACTTTATACATAATATGGATGGAAAGAATAATATGATAGTCATCCTTCAAGAGGATCGGTATTTTTGTTTTTATTTTATTTGGATTTTGATTTGTGTAACTTTTTTTTGTTTTGTATTTTGCATGAACAACTATCCTTCGAGGGATCAATTTTTTTTTTATAACTTTGATTTTTCCTTTACATACTTGATTTTGAGCTTCACATGGGAGAGATCTGGGAATAGCCAAGTAAAAACCACCTAAGAGAGGATAAGGAATGTACAAGAGACACCTGGACCCTTCGCATGGATGCAATAGGAGAATGAGAATGTGATGGATGTAATGGTTACAGGGTCACATCAAAGTAATGAAGGTGGACTACATAATTCACATTATTACAATGAAAAATAGAAGGGGCTAAAGATAGAAGAACAATCTAAGGATATAACTAAGTTCTCATTAGTAGATATGCTAACAATGAGAGTGAATCGCAAGTGCAACACATTAAGAGGTTCCTTCTCTAGTTTACCACCATGAGAGGGAAGACAAAGATCAAGTTGCAATGAGATGAGATGATAGCCAAGCAAGAAACAAAAACTATATCCTGAAGGAAATGAACATATGACCATAATGGTGGATTTATATGAAAGTAAATGATGATGCCCCAAGAGAGACATAAACATAGAAGGACTATCATGGCCTAAAAAGAGGGCTTGGTGAAATAAACGGTGTCCTAAAAGAGACACACATATAGCCACAATGGTGGAATTTGAAATAGATGGTGCCCTAGAAGAGACACAAATATAGCCACAAAGGTGGACTTAGAGAAAAAGGGGTCCCTTAATGGAGAGACAAACATGGCCTCAAAGGAGGGCTTCAATGAAAAATATGATGCCCCAAAAGAGGCATAAATATGGCCACAAAGGTGGACTTAGAGAAAAAGGTCCCTCAATGGAGAGACAAACATGGCCTCAAAGGAGGGCTTCAATGAAAAAGATGATACTCCCAAAAGGAGCATAAACATAAAAGAACAAATATGGCCTCAAAGGAGGACTTAGAATGAGATGAGGATCTGGATATAATTAATTTAGATTGGATGGATGTGAAGAAAGTAAACAAAACAATGTCAAAGAGTGAAGTCCCCTAGTAACAAGGGATTTGTATAGATGATGTGTTCAAGGGTGAGGGAAGGTTATTCCCCCAATAAGTTAAATGTGAAGGAGGTAAAGGATGTCGAAAGAGCTTAGATGAGATTGTTTTAGATTTGGATGGGGTAAACAATTAGAGACCACAAGTGTGCTTAGTAAGATAAGCAACATTGATGAATGGTGGAGGGAATTCCTTAGGAGAAATGACATGGGTTGGATGGATATTAAGGGATGATGTGGAGGGAGGGATCATGGGAGATCTGACATATGGGATATGGATTGGATTCAAAGTAGATGGAGAAGGAACTTTCCCTGAATGAGGAAATCTTCTTTCTCAATATTTTTTTGATGATTGACCAAAATGCATTACAATGTTTAATGTCATGGCCTTAGGTATGATGATAGGAACAACTATAATTAGGATTGAAACATGATGTATTGGGACCATAGGGATTAAAGGCTTTAATATGAGGAATTTTGATGGTAGATGTTCTAGTTAAATGCTGAAATATATTTGCATATGACCCCATTGAAGTGTCATGGGGAACGTAATTCTTATGGTTTTGAAAGGATGTCTTAGCTTAGTGTTAGGATAAAATGTGGATATAGATTGGATGTGTGAATTTCATGTTTTGGAGGCCAAATCAAATGTGTTGAAGGATGGTATTGTTTAGATGTGGATTGATTATTGCAAGATGTCGTAGATGGAAAAAATTGATCCTGACATGCATGTTGTGGCATTAGATTGTTGAGAAGAGGGAAAACTTGAATGTTTCCATGGATGCGCAGGGGACTATTAGAGGATGTTTTCCTTGAGCCTTAGACTTCAACCGAGAATATTTACCTCTAGCAGGGATGAAAATAATTTCAACCGAGAGGATCCTATAGCGGTGGTGTGGTTATCAATGGAGAAACTGTCCTAAAACGAGATAAAGATGTTAATGAAGAGATAGGTGTTTGTATAATGAAATTAATGATATCTATGTGAGATGTGGATTGTTTCGATTTGGGCATGGAAAGAGATGATTTTTTAGAGGGATAAGGTAAAGCGTCTTTATTTGATTTAGGTAGAGGTGTTGGTATAGTAGGTGATTCAAGGGGTATATTTGATAGGGTTGCAAATCGAGAGGATTTGGTTGATGTGATAGGAGGATTGGGTAAAGGATTGGGTAAAGAGTAGGTGTTGTGGCCACAGGAAAGGTTGTCAAGGTACAGCTTGGTGGAATTGTTGGTGTAATAGATCTATAGGGGTAGATGGGATAGATAAAGATGTAAGCACTTTTGGAATATTTCAAGATGTGGGTAGTGCGATGACCGATGGTGTAGACCTTATGGGTATGGGTAATATAGAAAATGTAGGGGCATTTTAGGAGTAGAAGTAGAAGAGAGTCATTGTTTCATACATGTTTTGAGGGTAAGAATGATATGTTAGCTAATGGGGTTGACGTCGAAGGTAGGGTTGTAAGGGTGCATGTAGTAGGACTAAGTTTTGTTGGGATGGTTATGAGTAATGTAGGTGTAGTAACATGTGTATTTGAGGTAGATATGGGTGAAGAAATAGATGGGAGAGATGTAGGGATATGTGTGGAAATGAGTGGGGCCAAAATAAGTGTTGAAGATGAATCTAATGTGGTATATTGAGGTATGTTTGAAGTGGCGGAAATGGATGATATAGTTGAATTTGATGTTGATGTGGTAAGGACAAGATTAGGTGCAAGTTCATCACAAGTAGTAAGAGTTGATGTAGATGTGACATGTTCAATAAGGGATGGGAATAATGTCTATTATGGGAACATGTGGAATTGGTGATAAGATGGGATCTAGATTGACAATGTCAATCATACAAGCGTTTGGCAGTTGAGATGTAAAGGGGATGACATGATTCATTAGTGGATGATTAGTTTGCCTAGTGGAGGTATCGATTTTGATATCCCCTTGATTTACAAGTTATTAGACACGATCTTTGAAGGAACAACATATTTTAATGTCATGACCTTTGACTCAATGATACCAAATACGATTGGCTTGCGTGTTGTCCATGGGTCGTATGGGAGAAAGTTGGATAGAGTTTACGCTCATCAACTTATCAAATATAGAATCGTATGATTCTCCTAAAGGAGTGTAGTTGGCTATTGATTGAGGAGATTGTTGTTGAGACCTTTTGCTTGGTGTAGATGGGGATGAGGGTTCAAGACCACAGTGTTGGCTGTAGTTTTGAACTCGCCATTATGTGTGAATGGTTTAGTGGATTTAATTTTGGTTTAGTTGAACTTAATTTAAGATGACCCTGCTCACTAGCATGGGTTTTGAGCTTACGAGCCATTTTGAAATCTTCATCAAAGGTTCAAAACGATTTGATCTACAAAGTGGATGATATATGTTTGGCACACGAACGTGAGAATAATTTGATGAGTTCAGTTTGTGGGATGATGAAGGATGGTTTATAACATCATGTCATCATGCGATGAAGTTAGGCGATGGGCTCATTTTCATACTTTGTCGAATGGTGTAGAGATTAGCGATAGTGGTTTTATGTGTGATATTGATAGAAAAGTGTTTTAAGAACAATTGTGCAAGTTGAGTGAAAGAGAATAAATAATGTCACGGGATATTGTTATACCATTCCAACACGAGACTAGACAGAGACATGGGGAAAGTCTCAAGAAGTAAATCATGATCATGCACAATAAACAACATGCATGTTTAATTGTGAGGAGATGTTGTTGGGGATCTTCCTTATTATTTAACTTATTAAATGTAGGAAGTTTCTAACTAGGAGGATAGTGTTTAATTGGAACCCATAGATGAATGGGTTCATTATAGATGTGTTCATAGGATAAGGTGTTTTTGGGTGGTACGGTAAGGGTTTCTAAAATAGCTAACCGATTTATTAAGCCATGAATTGAATCACTCGAGTGTTGTAAGGTTGAGATTGGATTGAGCGTGTGGTTTGAAAAGTATTTTGATAAGGTGAATGATGTGTCTGTGGGTGTGTGGGTAGTTGGGGAAGCATCTAAGAAGGTGGTTGATAATTTTGTGCATAGGATGTTGGCGAATGGTTTGATAAGATAGTTGATTAATTTGTGGATATGTAGGTGTTTGGGGAGCTGTTTGAAAAGAATAACATGTGTCACAGGTTGGGATTGTTGCATAGGCTGGTGTTGAGCAATAGGGGCATGACGATAAGTGGGGATATGTGTGTTAAGAATTGGAGATGGTTGGACAGGTCTATTAATGGAATTGTCAAAATGGGATGTGGGTGGAATGCGATCCACCAATTTTGGAGATTGGGAGGATTGAGAGATTGTAGGAGATGATTTGAGTAAGAAATCATGTATGGGGTTATGAGGAGATTTGAGTGTATCTAGAGGAGTAGGAGATGGTGGCACGATCGATTTAGGAAGATTAGCTTGACGAGGGATATGAGGTTTGGTGTCAAGGTGGGGAGAATTTTGTATGACATGGTTCTCATGATGTCGAGACCATGGAGATTGGAGGTTGGGTGATCGAAGGCATGGTTTTGAGTTTAGAATCTTATTGGGAGAGATTGTTAGAGGAAGTAACTTAATTGGATAAAGTAGATGCTTTTCTTTTCTCGATTTGAGAGAGAGTGAAAATAGGTGTGACATAGAGAAACATCTATTTATGTATGTTGTTGACAAAAAAATCAAGCAGAATATTTTTAACATCATGATTAATTTAAAGGATGTGAACCGAAAATAAAAGAAGGTAATGAAGGTTCCTAAAGGAGTCTAAGGTTGGTTTCAGGTAGTTATGGATTGGGAGATGTCTGAGATGGTTGCCTGTTGGGTGTTTAGGTCCCAATCAATTAACCAGGTGAGAGGAACATTTTGATGTGTTAATTATGTTTGTGCAGTCTCAGGAAGTGTGTGATAAGTGAAATGCAGAGAGTTCAATCCTTTACTTAAGCTATGTCATCGTGTAGGATACGAAAGATTTTTTTAAAACCAAAATGAAATGTGACGTTCGATGTATACAGACACTCAGAAAGGGAAATTTTAATGCAGAAAAGAGAAAATAGAGAAAAATGAGAAATACCTGGAGAATCACTTATTGTGTTATTTGATTACACTTGATGATGGTGTTTTTAGAAGCGCTAGTTAGTGACCTGAAACACCCGGGAACCCTAAAATGACATAGTTTAAAATCACAGATGAGGATAATAAGTTTCATTTTTTTGTTTTGCAATGAAAGTGATATCTGATGGCGTTTTTGGATGATCATGAATTTGTTGATTTCACCTGGAAAATAAGATAAATATAATTAGTTGATATGGTTAAGAAAGAAGATATAGATGTTATCAAAAGTTACTTCGCCAAAAGGAAGCAAGATAATAATAATGAAACTAATTAAAAAAAGTTATAGACCGATATTCATATACAATAAAAGGAAATAAGCTACGAAAGCTATTAATAGACTATAAACGATTAAATGCTATAAACTATAAACTATAGTTTATTAATAGACTATAAACTAAAGACTGGTTTTCTTATTAAAATAAATGATTAAAGAAACTATGAATTAAATAAACATATAAAACAAATGGTGAAATAAATGATTAAATGCTAAGATATATTATAAACTATCCGCAATAATAATAATAATAATAATAATAATCTATGCAAGAAACTATGAAATGGATCTAATGAAAATAATTTGGAGTAGATTAATCGATTGAAATCAATTCAAGATGAGGAATGCATCTAGTGCTTTAAGTGGAACAGTCCATACACACAATGCGGGTGTTTTATAGATTGTTGATGGTGTCTATGCTACAGTTAGACTATTTTCAGTCAGACATGCAAAAAGTGTCTCAACTTTACTCACCCACATGTGTGGGACCAACAAATTGACTTCCCACCACCGCAAGCACCAAGGGGTCATCCTACATGGGGAAGAGTGTTTCCAAAAGGTAGATCAACTCAACAATGGTGGATGGAAAATCAATTCAAAGTTTTGCTTTAGAAAAAGGTGTTGTGAGCATTGTTTGTGATGGTGCGGTAAATAATTGTAAAGAAACTGCTATAAAGATATTGTACAGGCACTAAATTACACTTTAATACTAAATGACCATGTTTCTAAATGATATTGTTTATAAATGTGTTCTAAAGAACTGGAAGCCAACCATGATAGAGAGACTGTTCAGTCACGATCCATAAAGCACTGCACACACGCACTATTTAAAAATATGGAAATGTGTTCTAAAGAATTATAAACCAATCGTTGTAAAGATACTTTACAGTCACTATCACAAAGCTTGCGTGAAGTTAAAACTCAGTTGGATGCCTCAAGCATCGAAATGTGTAATGTTATACCTACAATGTGAAAGAAATGTAAGCCAACTACTATAAGGAGACTGTATAGTCGTTAAACTTAGTGTTTCGGTGTATAGAAATGAAATACAGAGACTGTACAACCAATATCACCAAAGCGCTACGTGCAATTGAGGTTGAGATAAAAAAATTTGATGAATGATTTAGCATAATCTTGCAATTCTTGTGGGTATTCATTTTGTCTACATGAGACGTGAAAATCCATAGGCTCGGGAGTGAAGTTGGTGGCTTACAAGTGAGTGGAGATGGATTTGGATGGGTGAGGAATTAGGTGTGGACTGAAGGATGGGATGGGAAATGGGATAGCTTGTGGTGGGGTGGATCGGTGTGTCTGCGTGATGGAGGGAGTTGAAGGAAGTGGGTGGAGAAAGAGGAGGTGTGAAGGGTCTCGTATGGGTAAAGGTTAGAGTTCAAAAGGATGTCTGCGTGGAGATGGATGTGGGTCTCAACAATCCAATTTAAGGATGGAGCATCATAGAAGTCGGTGTGTGTGTGGATGGGTAGTTGAGTGGCCTATGTGAGGCTAGGGACTGTGGGAGCTCGAGTGGTAAGGTGGAGACAAGATCGGAATGGGAGAAGTCGGTTGCGAAGGATGATGGGATTGGTGAGTGAATCCGATGGGAGCGTGGGAAAAGGGGTGAAGTTGGAGCTTGTGTTAGAGAAGATGGTGAAGAAGTCTGCAAGACATGGCTGAGACAGAGGAGATGGGAGGACCGTGAGAGCCGAGGCAAGTCAAGTGGAGAGAAGGGACGTGGGAAGAGAAGTGTGGCTCGGGTGGAGAGAGCTCGTTGGAGAGTTGAGTGGGAGGAAAGGGATAGGAATAGATAGGGGATGGGATAGGCTTAGTTTATGATTAATTATGTTTTGTTTTTAATTTTATTTTATTTTATTTAAATAAATAAATATTGTCTATTAGGTTTAATAATAAATAACTATAGATTGTTTTGTTTTAACATTTAACTATAGATTAGTATAATTTGAAATGCGAGATCTATAGATAATTAGAAATTACGATCTAAATGAATATATAGACATATTTTATTAGGTCAAAGAAAAGGTCGTTAAAAAGAAAAATTTATCTATTATACATCTAAGATTGCAAATAAAAGCAAGACAATAAGATTAATTTCTGGACTCGTTTCCCATGCAATCTTAGTACCAGCCGATTAAACACTAGAAGAGTAATTACCTTGAAGATGACACAAACCTCTGCTACAGACAAAGATAACACCAAACCTACACAAGGCGAATAAAAGGACAAAACAAATAAAAATGACCAGATCTTGGATCTGGTCCCACCGGGCATGCCAAATGTTGATCTAGAAAACTCATTCTCACATGGGTGAACACCAAGACTACAAATCACCAGCAACTCTGAATGATAGAGGGCTTAGGACCTCATATGCAGATATGGATTTTGGATACGGGTGCAGAGAAAATAGATCTGTGAGAAAGAAAATAGATCTGTAAGATGGAAACATATAAGATTAGATAAAGATATGTGGGGGTTGCCTAGATAGTGTTGGTTCTAAGAGGATTTCAACTCCCTTGGAGGATGTCAACCCCCATGTCAGACAAGATAATAATAGATCATGAACAGTGGTAAAAATGACAAGCAACTGAAATAACAAGAGGACTTAGCTTATGCTCTACTATAGAGATGAACCAGGCATCAAGATGGTAAGATGATGAACTAAGAAAAAAATTCTCCTTCAAATGGGAAGAACTTAGTTAAGTTCTTTCTTCTCTTCTCTTGGCCTACATCTCTCCAACTCTTCTTTGTATCTTTTGTCTCTCTCTCCCTTTGAAATATGGGAGAGAACCCCATATTTATAGCTTAGATGTGAGACTAAACTAGGTTAAATGATACCCAGGGGTGAAGTAAAGTAACCTGAGTTAGGGATATGATGTGATCATGTGGGGACCACGGCTTGAATTATTAGGTGTAGTGGGGGGCATGGTGGGTGAGAAGATTCCATTAAAAAAGAGTGTCGATGGGTGCATTTTGAATTAAATAATTTTTGAGAGATGGGGAATGATTCCAAAATTTGAATTATCAAATGGTTCCATACGGAGCCCATTGATAATCAATCAAATAATGTGAGAAAATAGATAGGATTTTATTTAATTTAAGAGAAAGAGATGCGAGAATGGAATTAGCATGCATGTAAGATTACTGAGGGGCGTTTTACCCAAAAATAGGTGTCTACACTTAAATGAACCTAGATGATTATCAAGTAACTCTCACTTTTGTCTATGCAGGAGGTGCGAACTAGACGATGAGTTCTTGCATGTCGAGTTAGATATACCACCCCCAGAGTAGGTAGTTGCTTCCGCTATACTTCCGCATCCCGTAAACCTTATAGGAGGTCAATACATCTATACCGTGTGTGCGATAAGGGCATGACCTAGCCAACATGATAAGTAGCCATCACATGAGGCTCAACACCCCACTACATAGTGAGGATCATAGAGTAGATTAATCCTATGTGGGGTCAATAAGACTAGATTCGCCATCGAGAGGGCATGAAGATAAAACTCGAGGGACATGGAGAGAGATCTAGAGCCCTAGAAAAGAGATGGCTGTGGTAAGAGACCTCGAGGAGGAAGTCAATAGAAGAAAATCATATCGAGAGATATTTTGAAGCTTCATCCATCTCATTTTTTTGGATACACAAGTGGATTTCAAGTTGAGGCTTGGTTAGTTAGATTTAGTGGATGCTTCAAGTTATGCCCATGTACTAGCAACATGACAAATCATGTTGTGATTCATCTTTTGAGGGATGGAGATGGAGTTTTTAGTAGATTAAGGAGCCGAAGCTCCACATAGATTCAAAGATCCATTACTTGGGAGATTTTTTTATGAGAGTTTCAAGAACTGATACTTGTCTAAATAGTTTTTTTCAGTAGAGGATTGACAATTTTCATAATCTACGATAGGCATCTAAGATAGTGGCTGAGTACAAGATCCACTTTTTTGACTTGCTTCAATATGTTGAGTAAATGCAGGATGAGAAGGTCAGAATTCATAGGTTCATTAGGGGCCTAAATTTGGATTTGGGTGGGGTAGTTCATATGCATTTTCCACAGAATTTAGCCGAGGATGTTAAGAAGGCCTACATTTCGAGGAGAATATGGGGAAGACTCGGTACACTATAGATAGAGTGAGGAGATGTATTCGTAAGATGAAGGATAGTAGGTCAAGGGAGACGGTTCCTCCTTCTCATTCCGGACATGGTTAAATATAGTCTTCCTTAAGGCCACAATAGTAGAAACAAACCTGTCCACCGTTTAGAACTTCTCACAAAGATTTCATGCATAGAGGGGATAGAGTATGGGCCCTCCACCTAGAAGACATGCTAGGAAAAAGGAAGCACCAGAGATCGGTCCACCAGAGGTCATCAATAGATGCCACAATAGTCTATGACAGATCATTAGGATCTACTCCACAAACCACTAGAACAAAAATGGGAACCGCTTCCATTTGGAGAGAGCCTTAGTAGTTTTTATGGATGTTGAGTACATGGAAATCATTGGAGAGAGTCTCCAAAGAACACTAATAATAAGGGTGAGGGACCTATTTCATATCCTATAATTGGTGACATGGTACACAAATCACAGGATTTATACAAAGTGGTCGAGAACCACCGGCAAAGCACTGTGGTATGGTGATAGAGAATTTAGGTAGCATTGGTTGTATCCCCACCCCTATATGGGTAAGTGCACCAAGTTGGGGGACAATTAAGTGGACATCAAATCCTGAATTTTACATTAAAAACACAAAACATCAAATTTAGTCTTCCGCGGATCGGAACCATGCCGAAAAGTAAAAACTATGTCATAAAAATGGTACCATTGCGTAGGGGAGACTATTAGCTTTGTAGAAATACTGATTTTAAAGTGAATAGAAGAGGATAAATATCATTTTATAATTTTTTACTAATAGTAGGTCTTTAAGACACTTTTTCCCGTGAATGTTTATGTCTACGTTTAAGACTAAAATTTGTTTCACTTATTAGAATGTGATAAAACTTATACCATCCCAACTGTGGTGAAATTATATACATGTTCAAAAAAAAATTATTTGATTTCAATATTTTTTGATGAAGTTATGGTGGGCAAACGGAAAGTGCTCTGTTTTCTTTATGTTTTCATACCACTTTCATGGAAAAAATCATAAAAATAAAATATTGCTCAAAAAATACAAAATAAAATCCATCCCAAGATAGATAGTGGCATATAACTTCTCACCAAAGGAAAAAAATATATATCAATTTTTGGTCATCCAAATTGTGGGCAAACGGACTATAATCTTATCGGCGTTTTAAAAAAAAAAAAAAAACCAAGTCATTAAATTTTGAGTGTTTAATATAGCTAATCTTGTCCATTTTTACAAAAATAGTATTTTAGAAACTAGATTCCGGATGCTATGATTCATATTAATATAATTTTGTCTAATTTTGAGAGTGTATGTATTGCTAATAATCCCTACAAGTTGATATTATGTTGTTATTTGCAATATGATGTCCACGAGATGACCCTATATTTGTCCATCAACTTCCCCGCACTTACCTATATTCTTTCACTCTCACTCTTTTGATTCATTTATTGCACCATCTTTAGTAGAGCAATGCAAGATGGTCACGAGATCGTAAGGGATCTTAATTGGGATGTTTAGATGGCTTCAACATCATAGTGGAATCCTTTATCAAGTAGTATGTAGTTCACCTTAGACCCTTCACTACGAATATGGATCTTTGTATGGAGTTATTTTGGGTATGGATTGGTTTTCTACACATAGAGCTAGAGTGGAATATTACAACAAAGTTGTCACTTGTGCGATGATTTGGGGTTGCATTCAATAATAATTAGGGTTATGAGACCCATCTCTATTCGTACTATTTCCACTATGCATCTAAAGTGGTGTGTATGATGTGGATGTAAGATTTATGCTATTATAATTAGTGACAACTAAAAGGATGAGTCTAGTGGAATGTGACTTGATGATCATCATATTTTGAGGTAGTTTGCAAAATTTCAGGTGAGTTACCTAGTTTACCTCCTTCATATGAGTTAGAATTTCATAATTATTTTGTTCTTTGAGTGGAGGCTATCTAATACACAACATATAGGATGACTACCCCTGAGATTTGTGAGCTCGAGTTGTAGTTAGAGGGACTTCTTCAGAAATTCCTAATCCATCCTATTGTATCCCCTTAGGGTGCACCAATGATTTTGTTAAGAATAAGGATGGATCTCTACATTTTTGTATAAATTATAGACAAATGAAAAAAAAGTAACAATAAAGAATCATTACCCACTTCCATGCATCAATTATTTGTTTGATCATCCACTTTAGAAAGGAGAGACAATGTTTTTCAAGATAGACCTTAAGTTGGTTTACCATCAGTTGATAATTCTAGATACTTGACATTCTTAGTACAAATTTTGTCATGAGATATGGCCACTATGAGTTCACATTTGTGTCATTCGATCCGAGGACTACCCCCATAGTATTCATGAGTTTGATGAACAGGGTATTCAAGACATTTTTTGATTGCTTCATGCTCATTCCATATTATTTATGTCTCGAGGTTTCATCTTTCTTTCCATATTATTTATGGGGAAGGTATCAAATTCGATCCCTCTAATATTAGAGCTAGCATGGATTGGATAACACCTACCACCGTGACCGAGGTACACAATTTCATGGGATTGGAATGTTATTACAAGATATTTGTTGAAGATTTCTCGTGTATTGCACATCTCATCACCTCCCTAAAATGAAAAGGGGAGAAGTGTTTTTGGTTAGACAGATTTGAGTAGGCCTTCAAGACACTAAAGGAGTGCCTTAGGAAAACACCTATTCTGGTAGTGCTAGATCCATAGAGGAATTTCTTTGTGTATATATAGGCTTATTTGGAATAATTAGATGATGTTTTGATACATGATGGTCGTGTAGTAGATTTTGAGTATCACAAAATCAATGAGTATGAGCTCAATTACCTGACTCATGATCTTTAGCTTGCAGTAGTTCTGCATGCTTTGGTTTGATGTAGACACTTTTTTTAGGTAGGAGGTTCATTCTCAAGATATATCACTTGAGCCTTCAACACCTCTTCAAACAACCCAATCTCAACGCATGTCAATGGAATTGGATAGAGTTGTTATATGAGTATTATATGGAGATAGATCATCTGAACGGGAAGGAGAATGTAGTTTTAGAAATTTTGAATCGTCGAAGGAATTTGATTATGGCTACAATAGTTTGCATAAACTTGAGGAGTAGAATCTTTCTTCTGTAGCTTCCACATGAAAACTTCTACCTTTCAGCTAGAGTAGAGATTGAGTCTCAGAGACCCCTTGAGGGGAATTTTTATGGATTTAAACATGAGCTAGATGTACTTCTCAGACATAGAGGATGGATTTATACACCTAGGGATGGAGATTTGAGACAGACCATTCTTGCAGATGCATGCCACTTTGAGATAGTTATACCACTAGAGAGGACTATAGAGAGATGTAGCTCATTTTTTGTCTCAATATTTTGAGTGTAAGAGGGAAAAGGCCAAGAATCATTATCCAACTGACCTTATCTATCCACATGCCATACCAGAGTGGAAATGGGACACCATTTCCATTGATTTTATAATAGGGCTACCGACGTAGAAATACCACAACAACATGCTCATGGTCATGGTGTATAGATTAACGAAAGTGGGACATTTTTCTCTCGGAAGACCACCTATACAACTAGTGTTATGGCATGAGTATATTTTGATGAGATAGTGAGGTGGCATTGGATTTGAGGAAGATCATTTGTGACTGTGATCCATTGTACACCTTTCATTTTTGGACTACCATGCAACATTCTCTTGGGACAAATATCAACTTGATGTGACTCTATCACGCCAAGATAAATGAATGCAGATAGAGTGGGTGAATCAAATTTTAGAGGACATGCCTTGAATGTACATCATGGATCATCAGTCGAGATGAGAGGATTTTTTTGGTTTGATTTTGCATATAAATTTTTTTTTTTGAGGTCTATTGGTATGCCTCTATTTCAGGCATTATATGGCAAAGAGCATAGGGAACCATTGAATTGGGATAGGTTAGAGGAAAGGGTATCTCTTGGGAAATCTTTATTACAAGATATGGAGCAAAGAGGTTTTCATGATTAGATAGATATTGGAGGAGGCTTAGGATAGAAAAAATAAGTATGAAGATAAAAGGAGAGTTGACCATAGTTATAAGGTTGACACAAAGGTATTTCTTTATGTCATGCCTTATTAGAGCACTATAAATTATGGGAAAGGATCTATGCTTACTCCTACATTTTTGGGCCCCATTGATAACATGGAGTGGATCGGTTCCTTAGCCTACTATCTACCAATGCCACCTAGTTTGTCTTGTGTCGGTCGACAATGTGTTTCATTTTTTTCCGTTCTTAGGAGATACAATTCTAGATCCTTCTTATCTATTGGATTAGACCGAGTTGCATGTGCAATATTAAGGGTAGGTGATGGTGGAGCCCATGCACATTTTAGTGTGTAGGACTCTGGACCTTTGAGGCCAAGAGATTGATCATGTGTGCATCTAAGTGGGATTGATACGATGAGACAACAACTACACGGGAGGATGTGACAACTTTAAGAGCATAGGTCCCACACTTGTACTAGTGACTTCTAGGAGGAATTCGAGTCTAAGGGGAAGGGGATGTAGTGCCTACTGATGTTAAAAATTGATTCTACTATTGTTTTTCTTACTTGGATTAGAGGTATAGACTTTTTTACCATATTTGATCACTATAAATTGATATATGGAAATTACTATATTTGATTAGTATTTTGTTAGATATTATAGATATTTTGATTTTAGATATGTGGTGACTCATAGTGTGGATTATATGCATGGATTAACATTTTAGTATTGATGATGATCTAGAGTTACCACTTTATATATATATATGCTAACACATTGGATTTTGACGTATAGATTGTTGTTAGATGATTCAACTAGTCTTGTGATCAAATTATTATTGATGAAATGATAGAATTAAAATGTTCTGGAATTATAAACAATTGATGAAATTGCTTGATTTTAGAGATGATCTAGTTATGTTATTGATGATGTGTATTGATATGTGTATGTGCATTTTATTGTTTTGATGTTATTGATATGGCCACAAGGCCAAAGAGGTATTGTTTTTATTTTACAAGAAATTGTAATAGAACAAACAAAAAGGGATAGAGACCAATAGTGAAATAATTTTGGGTATAAACAACTGGTCACCTTGATAACTTATGTTTTTGTATGTTGTTGGTTGTTGATAAATTTTTTAGGAGGTCCCCATTGGGGTGGCCTCAAATGTGACCTTGGGTAGATGTGTTAGTTTTCCTTTTCATTTAATTATTTTGTGATGATGTAATTTAATATTGTAAAAGTTATCTACTTTATTATTGTTAGTTAGGTTTTCTCTAATTAATTTTATTAATCTTGTAAGTTATTGTAAATTGGATGTGACCAAAGGGGTATTAAGTATTTGTAGGTTGTCCTTGATTGTTTTATGGATTTGAAAGGATTTTCATTTGTTTAAGTGTTGTGTACTCAACCTTGCATGTCAAATTCAGATTTGGGATTTTAAAGGGCCATCTTTGGAGGCTTTTGGGACAAATTAAGCTTGTCTCACACCTCTTAATTTCACCTACCAACTATACTAATGGGTTAAGGGGTCAAAAATAGACCCCATTATGTGATTTATAAGGTAAAAGGTGATAGTTCTTACACCTTATTACATGAGTTTTTAATTATTTTCTGTAGAGGTGTGTGTTTGAGTTTGTGTGTGTAAGAGGCTTGTAATTTCCTCAACCACCAATTTATTGAGCTTTTGGTTTGGGGTTTGACCATGTGAGGTGGAGTTGAGGAGAAGTGATGTGGAATCCTACGTGGATCCACCTCATCCTCCTCTTCTTTTTACTATTTATACAAGTTTATTTGATCATTTTTGGGGTTAGATGTTTTATTTTTAGTCTTGCATTTTTAGAGGAGTTTATTTTTTTGGAGTGATTTTTGGGAGCTTGAAATATTGTTGGAGCTTTTTTAGAATTGGAAAGATTGGAGCTTATGTTTCGATTGGATACTCTTTCAATGGCAAGGTAGGGACTTGCCAACCATGTATTTTTATTTCTATGTATTGTGAAAATGTTTGTAAAATAGAATGAATGTTGTGTGTTTTGGTTTTGGGATTAGAATGGCCTTAAGGTTGTGTAGGAGAAAGAAAATGGGGAAAATATTGAGGGAGGGATAAGATTTTATATTATGCTTTTGGAGGGAGTTTTGGGGTTGGGTGTTCCACCTTTTGATAATAAGAAATATTTCTTATTTATCTTGATATGTTTATTGAGGGAGGGATAAGAGTTGAGGGAGACATAAGATAAATTTAGGGAGGGATAAGATTTTTTTGTGGTTGTGTGAATGAAGTTTTGGAGGATTTTTAAGGTGGACACCTAAACCCCTTGGGAGGCATAAGTGATTCCCATGTTTCTTCTCTCCCTTGGCTTGAATTTGAGCCTTTGTGCTTGGGAAAAATTGTATGTTTGTTGTTATTTGTATTGTGCTTGTGTGTGGAAAGTTTTGTGTAAATGGTTATTATGGAAGCCTTGTGAAAGTTTCCATGGTTTCTTGATACCCTTCATTGCTTCATTGTTGGGGCTCGGGGGCCAATGAGGAGGATGGCTTCTCCTTCTCATTAGATTATAGGTTGGGTGGAGAGTGTTTCCTACTCCCCTTATTTTTTTGTTGTGCTTGAAGTTTAAGATTGAAGGAGTCATGCTATGTTGGAGCCAAAAGGAGCACCTTTGAAATGTTGTTTCAATGTTGAAATAGTGTTTCAATGTTGAAATAGTGAAATTTGTAATCTTGTAAATTATTCTTTCATATTGTTGGAAAGAAGAGCTTTTGTATTGTAAGAAAATGAAAATATGCCCATTAGAATAAGGAAGTGCATTTTTGCCTTCTTGAAATCAGGGATAATTTTAGCGGCGAATATTCGTAATATGGCAAAAATTTCATTTTAGGAAAATTTGAAAAGGTGAATTATTCTGGAGTAGTGGGTCTGTCCTGTTCACCTAAAATATATAGTATATTTTTTTTTGGGGTCGGCTTCACCTTCATTTGAAAACATCTCCTATAAAAACCTAGGTGATTCACCGGTAGTATACCTCAAGTAGCTTAACAAATTACCAATACATGAAATTTGAACTCGCATACCCTTAAGCACCAGAGATTCAGATTACTGTTAGCCTGTGATTGTTGACGCGATTGTTGATGTGCAAATTGACGATGACAAGGGCAGTGAAGTTGTTGACGCACGACTTGGGCAAAGAAGTCGATTGATCGCGCGCGCCGATGCATGACGAGAGGAAGTGTTGACGTGACTTGGGCAAAGGTTTGACACACGACAAGATATTCAGACAATGGGACGCGCGACAGGAAATGGGTTGTTGACGCGACAAGTGCAGAGTTGACACGTGACAAAGACCTCGCATGATAGGGACGCGCGACAAGACCTCAGACACTGGACAGAGTCCCTACTCGGTTTTTTTTCACGACGCAGACTCTTTTCGTAATAATGGAAGGTGCCACTCAAAGAATACGAATAACCTAAAAGTAAGTAAGAAATCTCAAATCACTCTTCAAGTATTTTGGAAACTCATGCACATACGATATCATAAATACCAATCATATAGATGCCACCACAAAGAATCGAATACCGATCGTGTGGAAGGTATTATTGAGGTGGACATGCATTCTCGCATGATCAAAGTCAAACAAATGAAACCTATGATAATATGCCGATCTTGAAGATATTGTTCTTCATGGGGTGCAACTAGTAAGTGCAGCTAGATATCACAGATACAAACACTCAGCAAAATGGAAGACAGAAATCAAAATCAAACTCCGGTCCAAGAAAGAGGAAACCAGGTGATTGTGATATTGCTCAAAATTCTACTCAAAAAAGTAAAGCATTGAAAACGAACAAGAATATGTGGACCATCGCGGTGACATACAAGTTTGATTGGGCAATAAATTTCGCTTTATTGAACCTGTACAATCATCTAATTCTGAAGAAATCCCATCTGAATGTACATGTACAATATGTACGTGGAAATTGGGAAAGCAACAAAAAATGCAAATGAAGCTGGACACTATAGAAAAACATTGTGGAAAACAATATTTAATCTGTAATGGGGGCGGATGGCTAGAAAATCAAAACACATAGGTGGAAAACTGAAAAAAATGCATGCATGTTAGATACGCAGCTGAATATGAGGCAGAGCAGAAAAAACACAGACATCTATTGGAAAAGGGAGGAACGATCACATCGCATATTGGTAAGATGAAAGAAACAAATCTACATGCAAAATTCATACAATTCTCTACTCTTTTTCAAATACTAAAAAAAGGAAGAGCGATTTCGATTTCCTCGATTTCAAAGTTTTGTATCAATTTAACGGAATGCTGAATGTACCTCAGTCTCATTGGTCTGAAAGTAGTGGATGGGAAATGGCAAAATGCCTCTCGATGATAGAGAAGGAAGATTTGAAAGAGAATGTAAAAAAAGAAAACTTTATCTCTCTTTCAATTGATGAAGTGACAACAGTCGACAACACCGCATGGGTATGTATCCACATCTATACTTTAGAAAATCATATAAGGACACCTCATCTGTTGGGTGTTATGAAAATGGTTGAAAATTGCAATGCCGAAAACCTATATAAAATAGTTGTTTCTCATTTGAAAGATGTTGCTGGAATGACTGATTATGAAATTGCTACGAAGTTGGTATGCATTGGAGCAGATGGTGCATCTGCTCACGCAGGTCACCAAACAGGCTCTCGTTAGATTACAAACAACAAGTGGCCCCATATATGCTACCAATTCACTGTATGGCTCATAGAATGAATTTAGCGTATAAAATGGTAAGCAACCACGAAAATGTTGCTAAATTAGAAGACCTTATAAGAGAACTTCATGCCTATATGTCAAGCAGCCCAAAGCATTTTCTCGAGTTCCAAAAATTTGCAATTGGAATTACAGATGGCAAAAAACTTCTGAAGGATGTGGAGACTAGATGGATCTCTTTGTATGAACCTGCATGCAGAGTTCGTGAGGAGTATCCTTCATTGGTTGGTTTCATGCACAAATACCGTCATGAAGTTGATAGGGCAAGGGACTTGTTGTTCCGTTTAACTGATTTGGAGACATTGCTTACATTGGTTGGTATTCTTCCAATGTTAAAGGAGATCAATACACTGATGAAGCATGCATAGGGTAGATTAATCTATATTGTGGATTTTATACGGATGAGAAAAATGGTATGTCAAAGTCTTGATATATTGTACTATTCCCAGGATAGTTTTGATGCACTGCTTTTGAAAATTGGAAAGATTTATTAGATCTTAAAATCCTAACACCTTTTTGAGATTTAATATCCACGATCACCTCTCGCATCACTATAATGGGAGGGAAATACCAATGCACATTTTGCAAAAACGTCAAGATATTACAGATCGAACGAGAAGATGTTCCCGTGACATGTAATTTGTTTGAGTCTCATGTATAGTTGAAACAAGAATAAAGCTTAAAAAAATTTAAAACCTTGTCATCGTAAATTAGGAACGTTTCAAAGATAAAATTCTGGAAGCCATGGGTGTGATGAATCCTAATTTTTGGAATACTGAAGGTGGCCGTGCAGACTTTGTCAGAAAGCATTTCCATAAATCAATGGGTACAATAATGGAACAATTTACAAAGACGTCAGAGCTCAAGGGTATGGAAATCAAAGGTATACTGAATGCCGATTTATTAAAGTTTCAGTCAACAAATTTTGCAACAACAATGAGGAACCAATATAAGAATTTAGATCAACCTTCTGAAAGTGGTGCTATTACAAGGCTGTGGCGAGGAATCTATCAAAGTTCTATCTTACAAGAAGATATCAGTGAATATTTCAGATTATATGAGTTATGCCAAACAATGATTTTGGGGTCTGTGGAGGATGAAAGGGTTTTCAAAGGCATTGTCATTTATAAAATCAAAACTCGAGAAACAAAGTTGATAAAAATCGAAAGTTGCATGAGGTGTTATGTTTCTCGATACTCCATCGAAACCTTTCCGCTCGACAGAGCAATCGCAAGACCGGAATTCCCTTTGCGAAAGAAGAGGTGTGAATAATACAGCTACAAGTACAAATATTCCCAACCTTGAGAGTGTAATTGGCTCTTCGTCACATTCTACAGAAGACAACATCGAGTTTGATGAAGTTGTTGATAATGGATTGTTTCAACTTTAAATAGGTATCTTCTTTATCTATCTTTTATCTTTATCATTAAAGATGTTACAGGTCTATATACTAAAAATGTCAGGCAATTCACCCATCTATCTACTAATCCATTTCTCGTGTTGGGTTTTTTTAAAACACAGATCTAGCTCATTACCAGTGGCAGTGATGATTTCAACTTTAAGCGAGGTATCTTTTTCCCCTTAATCTTATTGTTTGTTACTATTCATTTTTTTCAGCTCTGGTTATCATTAAAGATGTTACAGGTCTATGTATTTACATTTAGTTAAATACAATCTTTTTATTTTTTGAAAACGTGGGTTGACATCCGTCCGAGGAAGCTATTACTTCTCGGGACTGACAATGTCAGGCAACTCACCCATCTATCTACTAATCCATTTTTTGTGTTGAATTTTTTTAAGACAAAGATCTAGCACATTACCGGTGATGATTTCAATTTTAAATAGGTATCTTCTTCAACATAATCTTATTGTTTGTTACTTTACATTTTTTCAGCTCTTGTTATCATTAAAGATGTTACAGGTCTAATTCTATATATTTACATTTATTTAAAGATATTGTTGGTCTATATATTTAAAGATGTTGTTGGCACTTCTCAGGACTGACAATGTCAGGCAACTCACCCCTCTATCTACAATGTTAGGTAAAACAAACCCTGTCATATACGCAAGATTTCACAGCAATCTAATACGCTTACCCTTGATGATTTCACAACAATCTAATACGCAAGAGGTAAGCTAAACCCTATCATATTTGCAATTATGTTTAATTTCTTACCAGTGATGATTCTTTCTTGATTTCTTAGAATTATATATATCATATCATAAAATTCCTCATCATCCATATATATCATATCATCACCATATCATTATCATCTATATCCATTCTAATCATTAATGTCATCTATATCCATTATAACACATTCCATTTATTTATCATCTTTATCCATTCTAATGACATTATGATCATATCGTTACAAGTATAGAGAATAATTATCTTAAAACAAGTTCAAAAGTCTAGAGAAGAAGAATTACTGTGCTTGATGATAAATCTACGTCCACATTAAATTGATCATCATCCATATATATCATATCATTATCGTCATTCATCGTCTTTCATCATCATCTATCATTAATTATCAATTATCATCATTCATCATCTACGTCCACATACAATTCATGACAATGCAAGTAAACAAGAAACATACATATAATTCATGATAATCACCATCTAATGCAATTAAAATTAAAGATTGTATATAAATCCATATAATTAAATTCAAATACCATAGTACATACTCAATAGTAGAAGTTTTCAAATTCAATATTTAAAGTTTCCTCAATAATAAAAGTTTCTAGTTTTCAAAACCCTCTTTTCTTTATCCAATTCTACTCCTCTCGCTCTCTTCCCCAACGGCTTCTTCCACTGTGGCTATACCTCTTTCCCCAACACCAGAAATAACCCCTAAACTTATAAGATCTTCTTGATTTTTTTTAAAATTCTTTCTTTCTCTTGATTTGTCGTGGGATGCGACAAAAATTTGGATCAGCCGCAGCAGTATAAACTATCCCATTGCAATAATTTTCATAACGACTAATAATCTCATTGATAAGAACCTTAGCCCTTCTCTCCCATTCTATAAGCTGATTGATATGAGGAAGAATAAACTCACTGACATGGGATTGACAATCATAACCAATTAAGTTCTCCAAAGGAAAAGGTGGCAACTGTTAACTTGTTAGTGTTGAAATGAATATCATTTTAATTCAGATTTCATTTCACCTTGCTCCCCTGGCCTAACTACCTCAAATTGTCTCAGCCAGTTTTTTTTGGCCTCTATCTTCTTCCCGCCAAGGCCACCAATTGCATCTCCATCTTTCTCATCAACCCACACAAAATCTTTTTTGTGCTTGTCCAGATCTATGAAATACTCCTTGCCCTCTTTAGAAGTACTTGTGCCCAAACCCTGTATGGTCCAAGCAACAAGTGATACCTAATCAACAAGTGAACAAAACCAGAACTTAAAAACATATAAAGAGAAAACAAACTAGCATTACTTTGTAGTACTTTATGGTCCAGCCAGTTATCGATCCACTCAATGATTCTCTCCAAGCTTCATACTGAATGGTGTAAAAAGATAACACATTTCCATTTTTGTGAGTTTCCTACATCAACATGTGCCAAAATTAGACATGGAGATACATAACCTCTGGAGGCTTAAAAACAAATATAAAGAGTCTCAATACACTCAACCAAATACAGGGGGAACATTTACCCTGACAATAGGAGTGATAAATTCCACAACAAATGAAGGAATTTTAAGCAGTGATGGCCAGTTATGGTGTATGAAATTGATCAGCAATCCTTTGATGTGGGAACCATCATGGTCCTTTAAGAGACAAAGGACAAGTCAAAAAGGATCTCACTAGAAAGGATGTGTCAGAATTAAGCAGAAACTAAACAACGCTAGACAAAGATCATGTACCTGGTCTGTCATTATCATCAGATGGCCATATCTTAAAGATTTAATGTTGTCATATATTTTATCTTCCTGTAGACCAAGGATTTTTTTTATATTTACTATCTCTTTATTCTCCATTTGTTGGTGAGTGGTAGCTTCCCTGACATTGAGCAGCTTACCTCTGAGAGGAAACACGCCATAATAATCTTGACCAACAACAGATATTCCTGCCACCTGATAGGATAAAGATAACTAAAATAACAAAAAATTAAATTGGAAAGTGATGTCGAAACATGTCACAATACTACCAAATTCAGTATTCACATTTCCCTGATTCAAGGCACAAACACTTACAGCAAGAGCCTTGGCTGAGTCACCCTCCGTTAATATTAAAGTACATTGATCAGAATTCTTCCCCCCTGCTTGATTTGCATCATCAAGTTTGGGAACATCAATTAATTTCCCCTTCTTGGTTCCATCAGTTTTCTTAAGATCTTTTTTTTGTTTAAACTCTACCCACGCCAGTATACTTTCAAGTACACACTTTTCCACTGCACTCATCAGGTCAAACAAAGTTACAAAGCTCATCTTAGACCCTAGCATTGCAAAAATTACATGTACTCAGAAATGCTACATCTTAGACACCACGCCTGGATTTATTGACATGGGCTGCAAATGCGAAACAGTGAAAATTACTATAAATTTATAACAACAAATTGTATCAGAATAAAAAAAATAAAAAATATGAATTAAAATGAATTATACTTACAATCAACATGGAAACTAAACTTTGATTCGAGAAATTTCTTGTCTTCTTCCACGAGTGTTGCCTTGGTTATAACAATTGGTAAATTTTTGAACGGAAGGCCCATAAACCGATGGATGTCATTTGCTTCGATACTGAATTGGAACATTCGGCCATCGTTCAAAGTCACATAAAAAATGCCATCCTCTAAATTGTAGGATGACAGAAGGTAATTCAAAATATCTAGATCTGTTTCAAATGGGGCATATTAACGAGCCCTGTGAGGGCAATTCACACGATCCATCAAATCTTTATATTTTGAAGACATCTTTAAAACAAGATGGATGTGAGGGCATAAGGGATTCCTCAGTAGTTGATCTTGAAATTGATTGAATTGATTCTCAAGAGCGGGAAGGTGAAAACGAGAAAATGACCGTTGAAGAGTATTTATAGGCTAAATCAAGGCGCATTAATGGCTTCAATTGACGCGGCGTCAAAGGTCTTTAAGCCGATGCGTGATAATAGTTCTATCTGCGCGCATAGGATCCATCCAGGATGCGTGTCAATAACAGCCAGCATGCGCGCCAATAGGATTCAAAGGTGTGTCAATAGCCGACGCAATCAATAGGATCCAGCGACGCGTCAATAGAGCGATGCAATAGCCAATGCGCATGCGCAATAGGAGCCGCGACACATGTCAATATGAGCCCATGACGCGTGCATCAATAAGGTCTAGGTGATGCGCGTCCAATAGGAGCTACGAGCGCGCTCAATAGGAGCCGCGACGCGCGCAATAGGAACCGACGCGCGCTAAATCAAGAAGCCGATGACGCACGCGCGACCAAGACCATTGACATTCCATTGATGCAAATCGCCAGAGTGATTATTGCCGTCTTGTTGTCGCACGTCACATTCTACAGAAGAAAACATCGAGTTTGATGAAGCTATTGACAAGAAAAAAGAAAGTGTCACATTTTGAAGATGTCATCATTGAAAATTTGAATTGAAATATTTGGGATGATTATTAATGTACAATTTATTCTCCAAAATCGTAGTTAACAACCATAAAACAAACACCCACAAGCATGTATACATGATTAATTAATGAAAGCTTAAAGTAAAGACATAACACAAATTTACCGAGAGTATCATGAGTACCACAATTTTATTAAGATGTTATGGCTTGAATTCTTCATAGTAATAAAAACTCTCTTCCACAAGATTGATCACTAACACTAGCTCTCCATACTTTTATAAAAACAAGTAAAGGCTATTATTAGGCTTGGAGAGAGATAATCAAGTCAATAAATTGGTTCATACTCTTCCCTATTAATATATGTGGATAAATGTACACTAATGGGTGAATTATCCAAATACTAAAATACAACTAATATTACAAGTGCACCTTAATTATATACAATAGTGTATGGTTATTTAAATACACTGACATCCCCCCTTAATATGTACTTTAATAAAGGGAATGAAGGAGGAACACTGAACTATCCCACCTTAATGAAAATTGCCTTCACTCCCAAAAGTTTCCTAAGATGAAAAAATTGATCCTCAAGCAAGGGATTTATGAAGTTGTCTAAAACCAAATTGAGTCTTGTGATAGATTAACTACCAAAGATGATGCATTTTTATATCAATGTTTTTTAATGTGTTGGTGCTCCATCATATTGTAATAGATGTGGATGACCCTCTAATTATTTTTCACATTTCCAATAAACTAGCCCCTTATACTTACAATAGTCATCTTTTCAAATTCACACATTACCTTAGTCAACTTATATTTGATTGATCAAGAATTAATTTTCATAAGTCACCATATACATGAGTTATCCGATTTTGATTATATCTATCTTCTTACCCTTATCACATATCTCTATCCCTTAATTAAATACAAGCCAAGCAATGTTACCAAGTTTTGAGGATAAAATTAGGGCTCCATCTTCATTTACACTTTTCTAACCTCTACTCTTCCATGACACTTGGAGAACTACAAGTAGTTTAATCCTGTTTTGGTGTATTTGGTCCATAATTTCTAGCACTCATAGGTATCGAAGGGGGAATGATGAGGTAAATCTAATGTATATAATTAGAAACACTTTTTTAGGCTAATAGGTCTAAAATACAAAGAGATGATATTTATAGTTGAAGAGTCATTGAAAATATTCATACACATATCCTAGATCAATAAACACGTGTGAAGTATGTGTTAGATATAGATTAGATATCTTAGTTTCAAAGGACACATTCAGTAGCCCTATGACACATTCATCAAGAAAACTTGTTCTAAAATAGATGAACATTTCCTCTGATTTTAGGATCCCAAATCTCAAAGGAAAATTTATGACACTCTGCACAACATCCTTATCCAGTTTCAAATCAATGTTATACCCCTACATCTGGTAGAATGGTGAATTATTTTTAACCCTAATCCTAATTTAAGCTATATACTTTCTGGAATTAGTGTTGATAGAATATTATATCCTTACACAATTTAGGACTTTTGTTTCTATATTTGATGTTTTCAATAATCTTATATACACATATTGCAATATCATAATTGAATTACCTCTTAATGTTGACATTACAAAAAGATAGGAACGTTGAAATTACTATTCATCTTATTGTTTGTTACTATTCATTTTTTTCAGCTCTGGTTATCATTAAAGATGTTACAGGTCTATGTATTTACATTTAGTTAAATACAATCTTTTTATTTTTTGAAAACGTGGGTTGACATCCGTCCGAGGAAGTGTTATTTCTCTGGACTGACAATGTCAGGCAACTCACCCATCTATCTACTAATCCATTTTTTGTGTTGAATTTTTTTAAGACAAAGATCTAGCACATTACCGGTGATGATTTCAATTTTAAATAGGTATCTTCTTCAACATAATCTTATTGTTTGTTACTTTACATTTTTTCAGCTCTTGTTATCATTAAAGATGTTACAGGTCTAATTCTATATATTTACATTTATTTAAAGATATTGTTGGTCTATATATTTAAAGATGTTGCTGGCACTTCTCAGGACTGACAATGTCAGGCAACTCACCCCTCTATCTACAATGTCAGGTAAAACAAACCCTATCATATACGCAAGATTTCACAGCAATCTAATACGCTTACCCTTGATGATTTCATAGCACGTTACCCTTGATGATTTCACAAATCTAATACGCAAGAGGTAAGCTAAACCCTATCATATTTGCAATTATGTTTAATTTCTTGCCAGTGATGATTCTTTCTTGATTTCTTAGAATTATATTTAATTTATTTTTTATATGTGCAAAATCCTTTGATATATTTTTTTAACTGTGGGATAAACAATACATTATACAATTTTAAATATAAGTCCACATAAAATTCCTCATCATCCATATATATCATATCATCACCATATCATTATCATATCCTGACTCTTGACACTACAATTATTATTAACACAATTATTTATCTAATTTAAATTTATTAAAACAATTCAGTTTTTTTAAATAATTTATAATCATATCATTACAATTCTATTCCTTCTAATGTCATCTATATCCATTCTAATCATTAATGTCATCTATATCCATTATAACACATTCCATTTATTTATCATCTATATCCATTCTAGAGAAGAAGAATTACAAAAGTCTAGAGAAGAAGAATTACTGTGCTTGATGATAAATCTACGTCCACATTAAATTGATCATCATCCATATATATATCATATCATATCATATCTATCATTATCATCAATTATCTTTCATCATCTACCATCTAATGCAATTAAAATTAAAGATAATCACCATCTAATGCAATTAAAATTAAAGACTATATATAAATCCATATAATTAAATTCAAATACCATAGTACATACTCAATAGTAGAAGTTTTCAAATTCAATATTTAAAGTTTCCTCAATAATAAAAGTTTCTAGTTTTCAAAACCCTCTTTTTCTTTATCCAATTCTACTCCTCTGCTCTCTTCCCCAATGGCTTCTTCCACTGTGGTTGTACCTCTTTCCCCAACACCAGAAATAACCCCTGAACTTATAAGATCTTCTCGCAAAGACTCATCCATTTTTTAAAATTCTTTCTTCTTGATTTGTCGCATCTCCATGCGACAGCAAATTTGGATCAGCTGCTACTTTAGCTTTGAATAATATGTCAGGGTCAAAACCATGCTCTTTAATTATCCGCTTTAGTGTATTGTTTTGTTTGTTAACCAAAACAATATTTTGCTTCAAATTTTTTGCTGCGGATAAGTTGTTCTTTGCTGTTTCCAAGTGAACTTGCAAAACCTTCACCTGACTCTTCAAATTTTCATATTTCAACTACACAAAAAGAGTAATGTCAATTCAAAATATTACTAAAAAATGAAAATTTCAAATTAACAAGAATGATTGTTTGAATGTAATAGTACTTACAACCGCTCTATCTCTTTCGGCATTTGCGATTGCTACCAAATCCTTGTCCTTGGACCATTTGTTAAAATATGCCTGGGCCTCGGCACTAATATTTTCCAATTTGTTTAATGCCTTATCTAAAATGTCGTCTTTATAGTTGTTGTTATACGTGATAGTCCCACTTCTTACTTGGGTAAGTAAGGAATCCATCTTCGCAGGTTGATTCTGGACTGCAGCGTATAAACTATCCCGTTGCCAATAATTTTCATAACGACTAATAATCTCATTGATAAGAACTTTAGCCCTTCTCTCCCATTCTATAAGCTGTTTGATATGAGGAAGAATAAACTCACTGACATGGGATTGACAATCATAACCAATTAAGTTCTCCAAAGGAAAAGGTGGCAACTGTTCACTATCTGAATCTGATGAAGACGATCTTGCTGGAGAAGTATGGGGGCTTTCACCAAGATCAACTGCTACGTGTTTCTGCCTTTGGGTGGGCTGATCCTGTTTGTGAAAAAATTAATCAAGATTTAGATAAATAAATTTAAATCGAAATGTAATTCAAAATTGTAAAGCATATTTAAATTGAAATTTGAAGTATACCTGCTAGCCTTGAATCATCTCGCGGGTATCGAAAAAACCAGTTGGGTCATTGCTATCAATGCCCAAATAATCTTCATCTAAATTTATATTGTTCAAAATAGATATGCCCATTGCACTGGGCAAGCCACCAAGTGAGAGAGTTGGAATTCGAAAGGAGGAGGCAATGTTTAGTGTCCCACTAGGGGCCGGAGCAAAAGGCATGCGTTTACCAATGTTCTTTTTCACTGTTCCTCTGGTTGGCATTTTAAAAATTATTGGTTGAGTGGGTGTCGGTGCCGCGGTTTGATCAGGACTGACATGTGCTGAAAAGTACAAGAAAAAAATGAAAAAATAGGAAAACAATTCATAAAGTCAATTTTTTGAAATTAAACGTACTATCGAAGAGTTGTACCTTGTTGTCGAGGGGTTGTTTTTCTCGGTGCTACGGGTGGCCTTGTAGGAGTTGTACTCGGTGTTTGTCTGCTCGGAAGATATGAATGCATGCGACTGTATGGA
This sequence comes from Taxus wallichiana var. yunnanensis, assembly GCA_018340775.1. Classification (NCBI taxonomy): domain Eukaryota; kingdom Viridiplantae; phylum Streptophyta; class Pinopsida; order Cupressales; family Taxaceae; genus Taxus; species Taxus wallichiana. The sequence goes on along the minus strand of CM031237.1, from coordinate 743,210,954 downwards.
GGAGTGAGTTGGGGAAGAAGGTTGAGTTTGTGAAACAGGTGTATGTTCCAAAGTCCCTGCAATTCATCAATATTAAATGTTGTCAATTCATTTGGTTAAAATTTAAATTGAAAAATAAATATGCAACTTTGGAATTTGTAAATAATATATGAGAAGGTATTACTTCTCTGGCGTTTAACGAGTTCAAACTGTTGAGGGTTTGGAGAGGAGTGAGCTTCCATTTCAGATTGGGAGTCCCCCGAAGCCTCAGCGTGTTGTTGGCCTCTTCCTCTCGATAACGCCTTTTTTCGGGGAAGGGCTTCAAGATATCTTCTCTGCAAAAAATTAACATTTAAGTGTTAATAACTGCGCAGTGTAATGTCGAAAATTGAAATACAAACTAAATACTTTATACCTGTTGTTCTTCAAATGGAATTGACAACTTCATCAACTCCTCATCAGTGCAAGTAGGAATTTCTTTATCTCTTAAATTTAAAAGTGCCTCATAATAAAGGCCAAGGAGATAGTTTGTTGAATAAATGACAGGTTTTTCAGAAAGTTTTGAATTTGTTAGTTCAGTTCTTATTTTTTTGGATAGATATGTGCACCAATCGAATTTTTGTTTTGAGATAGTGGCAACAATGTATGCAATGGCCCAATTTGGTATATCAGTTTGGCGACCCTGCAAAACAATTCTGGATTGAAAAAATGAAATAAGTGCAGCAAGAAAGTGGTGTGCAATTGATTGTGTATCCACACCACGCCTGGATTTATTGACATGGGCTGCAAATGCGAAAGAGTGAAAATTACTATAAATTTATAACAGCAAATTGTATCAGAATAAAAATAGAATAAAAAATATGAATTAAAATGAATTATACTTACAATCAACATGGAAACCAAACTTTGATTCGAGTAATTTCTTGTCTTCTTCCACGAGTGTTGCCTTGGTTGTAACAATTGGTAAATTTTTGAACGGAAGGCCCGTAAACCGATGGATGTCATTTGCTTCGATACTGAATTGGAACATTTGGCCATCGTTCAGAGTCACATAAAAAATGCCGTCCTCTGAATTGTAGGATGACAGAAGGTAATTCAAAATATCCGGATCTGTTTTGAAATGGGGCATATTAACGAGCCCTGTAAATTCACACGCATCCATCAAATCTTTATATTCTGAAGACATCTTTAAAACAGTATGGATGTGAGGGCATAAGGGATTCCTGTAGTTGATCTTGGAAATCGATTGAATTGGATTCTCTTGATTTTTTTGCTGAACTTGCAGTTGGGAAGCATGTGAAGTCGACATTATAGTTGTACTTGCGTCTTTGACAACGATTGAGACCTGCAAAAATTCAAGAGCGGGAGGGTGAAAACGAGAAAATGACCGGTTGAAGGGTATTTATAGGCTAAATCGGGCGTCAATGGCTTCACCGACGCGTCAATCGGCCGGGAGCCGCCGCAAGAGGCAGGAGCTAGTGACGCCGCCAAGAGGCCAGCGGCGTGCGCGAGGGCCGAGTGACGCGACGCATCGAAAGGAGCAAAGGACGCGCAATCAATCCGGTCAATGGCGCGCGTCGATGGAATACAATGACGCACGCGTCAAATGGGCCATTGACGTGCGTCAATATGAGCTAGTGAAGTGCCAATGGTTCCAATTGACGCGTGTCGCAACGCCCGATTGACGTCGCAATCGAGCCACCGCGAGCGGCGCCAATGGCTTCCATTGGCGCGCATGAATGGAGCCGCGTCACGCGCGTCGCTGCCTCACGCGCGTGTCAATTGAGCCGCCATGACGCCGTCAATGGAGCCGATGACGCGCAATCGGCCGCTGACGAGTGATTATTGACGTCTTGTTGTCGCACGTCAATGATGGAGCCATGAAAAAAATAGGTGAAATTTTTGTTTTGGAATACTGTCAAATTCACCTTTCGCTGAAACTGGTTCTGGGGATATTCGCCAGGTATTTTCCACCTACAATTTTATAGAGGTGTCTTAAAATGAACCCTCGCTTGAAATTTTATTATTGTAAAAATAGAAGTTATTGTAAAGTTTATTATCAAGTTTTGTTGTATTAAAAGGGGTGAAAGAAGAACTTAAAAGTTGTAATTTATCGAGAATGTGTTCCTAGCAAATCTTGAAATGTAACATAGTTACTTTTGCTTTCATTTGTTAAATTGTTATGTTTGTGTTGGAAGAATGTATGAAATTTATACTTGAATTTCCTTGTCTTAATGGTTATCACTCTTGTTGTGTAAATAAAGAAATGGTTCTTAGTAATTTGTTGAATTTCATTTCTCTCTTTTAGAGCTTAAAAACAATTTTAATGGAAAGGAAATCTTATTGTTGTTTCTTATACACTATTGGAATGGAAAAGCTATGTACTTAGTAATTTATGTCATGAAACAAAGAAATGACATCACCTTATCCACTAATGAATTGTAGGCACCTTAATTAAAGTTAATGTTACCAAAGAAATTAACCTAAGTAGAAAACATTTTTGAAAATGCTTGAAATTAAGGTTATGTGTTTAGAAACAAAACCCCACTTTGTGCAGAGAAGAAGTTTTAAGAATGTCGCCCTACCCAAAGCGGTGGTTTCTAGATCATCACTCGGACAGGTGGAATTTTCAAGATCATCACCCAAATAGGGCAGTGATTAGAGGACCGTATATCTAGTTTGGGCGCGGTTTGTCACTTCCGATGATAAAATAAAAGTCGTGATTGTGCAAATTCTAGAATGGATTTAATTAAAATCTAAGCTTTAAAAATTCAAAATGAAACTACCAGCAACTCATAAGGGAACAAACTCATTTTTAAGCATATAAATTCTCTTATGGGCATCCAAATGTGTATAATTTCATAGATCTAATGAAATGGGGTTTTCCCCAAATAATGAACTCAAGGATGTAAATAACTAAATATTAAAACCTAGATTCATAGTGGAATATCTACAATAAAATGAATGTATAGCTTTGCAATAATAAACCTAGGAATAAAATAAACTATGAAGAGAAGAATGGAGGAAGATTCCCCCATTTGCAAACTAGATCCAAAGAAATTTCTCCATGGTTTCACTTCTTGCTTTCATGGCTTCCACTCTAACTTGCAAAATCAAAATGGAAGAAATTGAGTTAGGGTAAAATAAGGAATAAGAATACCCCATAAGGATTATTATGGTTCATATGAAAATACCTAGATCTAAGGGTGCATATCCATTTAATCTAAGGGTTGAGGATTAACCCTACACATTTCAAGTTGTGGCACGTATGGGGTTGGGTAATTTTAAAAGTATGTGTACTTGAGTTGATGGGGCGAATTAATGGTTAGGGCAAGTTGAAACTCTAACTTTATAAAGTTAAGTGAATAAATGGTGTGGGTCTTTAAGGATAAATTAAATAATTGTAAAAATGGAAACTTGGTTATGATTTATAAGGGTTAATTAATTAGATTTTAAAATGTTTAATTAAATAACCTATGAGGGAAATATTGTTAATTTTTGTGATAAGTAAGAATTAACCTAGTTATAGTATCTTCTCATTTTCCTTTCCTTGGAATTTCCCTTATAGGAGCTAACCCATGATCGATTGCCTGCATTTTCCACCGAAAATGGGGAGTGTTCATACTGAGATCTTGTTCTACCACCATGAGTCGAGAAGAGATGAATAGGAAATATATATAATTTTGTTATTATATATATATTATATATTTTTAGTTTATTTTATATTTTTATTATACATATATTTATTTTTGTAGGTGTTGACAAAGCATATACAAGAGTTACACTTCTCTATTTAATTAGGTGGTGGTTATACATCCCTACTTCCTATTTATCCACAACTTGTAAAGTTATTTTATAAAACATTTAATATACAACTTATATTTTTACTCATGTTTCATTCTTCTCTTTCAACTATACTCTCTTTGTGCATTCATATTTTAAATCGGTGCTCAATCTTGGCCAACATTTTCACATGGTATTGGGGATCATTTTTACTCAAATGTAATAGATATGTTGTGTTTATTTTGTTGGAATATTGAGTATTTTAATATTTTTATTTACATATCATTTAATATCTGAGTATCGTCTTCTTTTATGTATTTGGATGAGTTGGAAAATATGAAAAATATGAAGGAAATAGGTGGTTTTAAAAGAATAAATTCATTTTTACATTTTATGACGAAATAAATAGCACCATTGAGTCTAGATAATTCAAAACCCTAGTATCAATAGTAAACTTGAGTATGTTTTGAAGTAGGCTAGATCTGGTCTTTATAAAGTTTATTATAATCATCTCTAGGTTGTTTAATGAAATTCTATATTCCGCCAAAGTTTGAGTTTTCGGAAAACAAAAATTTAGAAATTTTTTGTGTGTTTTCAGTTCACAAGATCTATTGGATGCATTCATTATTGAGATTGGTTATACCCATGTGAAAAATCCATTTTTGGATAATGTACTCATCATTACTATTTCATTGTACTTTTATAATTGCTTTGTTGTCTAGTGGCCATGAAAAATGTGTGCTAAGAATTTTAGATGTGGTTGTACCTATACATTTGTAGTGTTACATAGTAGTATTTTTACACTATTTGTGTGTGAACACGTCTATTTTTGAAGGCAGAAATAAAAAAATGATAGCATCATATCCATAGTTATGGCACATATTGTGAGGTAATTTTTGGGTGAAAATTAACCTTCATAACCATGTTGTTATTATGTTTAAATTCAGAGGTATGTTCTTGTGAAGGTGGTTGCATGGTGATGTTGTTACACAGAATGGTAGTAACACATCTTTAAATGTAGTGAAACTTTTCTATGTAGTGGTCCATTATTATATATAGGAAACCTAACCCAAACCCCATAAACCCTTAAATTCCCTCTTAGTAAGTGGAATTTTATAAGGTGGGGAAATATTATGATAAATGAGCATAAAACTCCATACAAAGTGACATTTATATGTGCACAAATTTGGTGAAGAAGCCTTCACCACTTTTCCTAACCTTAGCCCTTGATCACATAGGTTTAGCTACTAATTATAACAAGACTAGTGGGTATTAAGTCATGAAAGGTGATTTTTTCAAGATGGCCAAGAAAAATCTTTTTTTGTTGTAGGTGAGTGAAAACATATTTAATTTGAAAATAAAAGGAAATTGTAAGAGACATAACTTTCTACCTAGAACTCCTTTAAAGGTTCCATTTTTTTAAGTGTGTATTGTGTGCTCGACAATGTTGTTACTCTCAATTTCTTGTTCAACCTATACCTCGAGACACTTTGTAGACTTTAATTTTTATAGACTACATTATAAAGTGTTATGTCTCGGGGTAGTGTAATTATGAGTATGGATAAAGTTCTATTTTAAGGGTTTTGTTGGTACACAATTTTTTTCTCCTTTTCAAGCAAAGCAAAACATTGATTCAACATGGAGCTTAAAGGCAGCCGATCATAAATATATTTCATTTTCTAGGCAGGGAGGAAATATGACTGTCCTTTTATTACTTGGATTTGTGGAGAGATGGGTGGTACCTTAAAATGATATGATCTTATCCTAATTATTTTAGGTTATGCCTTTCAACCAAGGTAAGAGAACCTATTTTGTAACCTCTATTATTGTGAAAGGAGATACAGGTACCCTTCTTTTGCATAGATTTTATAGGTAAGACCTTGGGAAAATATGATCAACACACATTAGATTTGACTCTCATGAGTTGTCACTTCCAGTCATGGAGATATCTTCACAATAAGGCAAAGGTTACTAAAGACATTTGAGACCCCGCTTTCTTGTGAATGCTTAGGTGATGGGGATTGTGCATTGGCATACACACATGAAAGACATGGGTAGTATAGGTAGGATTGGTTGTTATTAAATGAATTTTTGTGGGAGGTGGGGCAAGGTGAAATTAGATTCACTAGATCCTTGAGGAACCTTACAAAATGGAAATTTAAACCAATAGAATGCCACATAATAGCTAAAATGCTTCTTCACTAGAATATGTGCTTCAATGGAGCCCCACATTAGCACTCTTTCACACAATCTCTAGGATTCTATCATGAAGGCTCAAGCTAGAAAACCCAACAAAGCATCAAGATTTGAGTCAAATCACACCTAAGGTACACCTAAAGGTTTACTGAGACAACCTCTATCAACGAGATGAAAAAAGTGATTTTAAATCATTTATTCCAATCCCAAATGAAATCTCTTGTAAGTTATGAAATTACAGATGCCACTAAATTGTCACAAGGATTGAGGCTTGTGTAATTGAATCAGATTTTAATACAAGATTGTGATAGAAATAAGAAAAACTACTTGCAGAATTCGAAATAAAACGAACACATTTTCTCAAGACAACATAGAAATAACTCGAATTTGATTGAATCTATCAGTAGGGGAAAGTTTCTAGAATACTCTTAGATCCTGTTAATAGATGTACACTTGCAACCACCTTGACATGATCAAATTTTAATATAAAATAGATATAAAAGATTATTGAATGGTTTCTCAAAAGGGGTGGGCTCTATCAAGCCTTCTATTAGAAAAATCAGTCTAGACCCCTCACACTCCAACCATTTGCATGAAAATTTTTGCTATTTATAACATTCACAACAGAGCCCTTTCCTTCTAAAATACAAAAACATTTAATGCACCAAGTTTTCCATGATTATTTCGTGATTCACAAGATCACATCTGCAAGAAGTCTCCAGGTGCTCTAGGGGGTAGATTTCATCGAATACCTCCAACATTCAACTCATTAGTCTAGTAGATCACTCTTTCTTGAATTCGCCAGCCACTTCCACCCCTAATCTGTCAAATTTGGCCCCTTGTGTGTTCGAGAGAAGAAAAATGGAAAATATGATCGGGCACAAAAGTCACACCATTTTAATGGCGAAAGACACCTTCCAGATCTTCCCACCAAACTTTAGATATCAATATTAACTTCTTTCTCTACTTGACATGTAGAAAAGACAAAGAAATCATGGAGATTTGTACCTCCGTATGTGTTTTAGAGAAATGGGGGAAAATTCCGACTCATAGCTTCCATTGATATTTACTTTGCCCATCCATGTAGGAAGACTTTAAAACAACGACCCGAGGCATCCTTTGAGTTTTTACAAATTTTTGGAAAAATGTCCAAAATTTCCATTTTTCTCCGATCTTCCTTGGAAACAAGAACCACGCTCCAAATTTTAAACCATTTTTGCTCATTTTACTTTTTGGAAAAGGGAAAAATTTCCAAATTTTCCTCGTAGCTATGCCCTCGTGAACTAAGCCCCGACATGTGCCCAAATGTGATTTGAGTGGACCCATGCTTCTCTTTTTACTTTTGACACTTTTTTCTCAAAATGAAATTTTTCCAAATTTCCCCCGAGAGCCCACACCTCCGCCGTTTTCTGGGGAAAAACATTGACCTTTTCCTTTATTGGGCTTGTGGGCCATCCTAAATTTTAATCCTAAAGGGGTAAAAAATCCAAGTTGCCTCTGATGGCCCGCCTCCCCTCCTCTTTGACTTTTCAAATTTACACGTGTCACCACGACATACCTTGAGGAGGTCCCAAAAATTTGATATCTTAAATGAACACGGGCTCACCATGTGTCCTATTTTGAAAAGGTTTGTATGAATACTTGAAGCTTAGCGGAAGGCGCCACATGTCATGCTCTGAGGTAGTCTCCTTTTTGCCATTTGAAAAGTCTAAGAAAAATATAAAGTGAGCGGAGGCCTCCATGTGTCATCCTAGCACTTGTTTAAAATGAAACTCAAGGGCTAGTCCCCGAACATGTGTGGTTCCTCCATATGTCTCCATGGCGCAACTCCAAGATTGTTCCTAAAGCAAAGACTTTGAATGAGCACAAGCTTTCCATGTGTCCCACTCCACCAAACTTCTCTAACTGGATAATAATTTTCTAAGTCTAGGCCAAGTAGCGGAACCCTCCACGTGTCCTCCCAGCACTAGTCTAAGGAAAAACCAAAAGTAGATCTTCAAATGAGCATCGTGCCTCCACGTGGACACATTTTGAGTTAAGGATTTCCATGAATTTTCTTGGTATCCCAGGCTGAACCGCATCTAACCAAAAGGTGGCACGTCCCTTGTAGATATAAGGATGCAAATTTGATCGAGAAACACCGTTGATCAAACCATAAAAATACGAAAAAATGACCATTTGAACACGGGAATGAAATTTTCTTCAAGGACATAAAGTTTAGAAATGTTATAGGGCTCAAATGCATTCTTTAGGGATACATCCATTCATTTTCTTTAGGTACTTAGGGAAGAAATGATAAGGAAGACAAATCTTGAACATGGAGGACAAACAACATGGGGAACTCGAGTTTTTTAAGGAACAAAGCACATGAGACTCAAAATATAGACTCTTAAGTGATTCACAACCCAGAACCAATTAGAATGGCCACAAAGATTAACCATACATGACACAGGAAAGAGAAAATGAAAATACCATAAATTAGTAATTTTTCAAAGGCATAAATGGGGCGCGACTATTTTGAGCACCAACACCGGCTCCGACTCAGGGATGGGAACTCTTTGTGAGTGCTACAAGAAAATGGTAGACAAAGTGCAAAAATATCCATTGGGTAATGGAGTCATCTTACAGAGTAGAGTAACAAAGCCATCATCAAAAATAGACAAAGAAACCAACAAAAACAGGTCACCGAGGACTAGAATGAGCAAAAACACAAAAGAAAGGAAACAAAAACAAAATGTACACTACACAAAAGACTCCCTTGATCCGGAAGCACCAATCCAAGAAATTCTTCAAATGCCTACCATTATCATGAAACTCGAGCAGTTCACCATCTAATTCCTTGAGGAAGAAGGTATGTTCCCCAATTCTGATATCAATAGAGTAAGGCCCCATCCGTAATGAGTCAAAATTTCCATGCTTGCCCTTATCCTCATGTCTGTTATCCCATAGCAACATAATGTCTCCAATATTGAAGGCTCTGGGAGTAACCTTCTTGTGAAATAGTTTCTTCAGATTTTCTCTAAACTTTATATGCCTCTCGTGGGATTCCCTTCTCTCTTCATCAAGCTCAATAATCTGGTTGATGCGAGCATCATAAGGACTTACCTCTTGATCTTCCAACTGCTGGATGAACTAATAAGAAGATAGTTGTATATGAAGGGGCAGCAAGGCTTGAGTCCCATACACCAACTCAAATGGACTCTTTCTAGTGACCCTCTTGATAATGATCCTATCTGCCCAAAAAAAAACTTCAACTGTTCACCCCACTTTCTCTTGTTCTTTCCAATGTTCTTCTGATGATTTTCAGAAAATTTTTATTACTGGACTTAGCTTGTCCATTTCCTTAAGGGTTGTAATTACAAGCATATGTCATGTTGATTCCATACTCCCTACACTTTTCCACCAAAGGTTTAGCTCTAAATCTCATGGCATTATCAGCCACAATCTTGACTGGTACCCCAAACCTATAGATGATGTTGTTTAACACAAAATCCATGACAACTTGGTGTGTTGCCTTCTTGGTGGGGATTGCCTCCACCCATTTAGTAAAATAATCAATTGCTACAAGAATCCATTTGTGGCCAACACTTGAAGGGTCTAAAATTTCACCAATGAAATCCATCCCCATTGCTTGAATGGAGCTTCAATTGATACAGCTCTAGGAAGGGGAGCCCAAAGCTTTCAGTCTTCTAGAGAAGCGTTGGCAGATCTCACATATTCTAACCAAAAAGGTTGTATCCTTGAAAATATTTGGCCACCAATAACCATCCCTCAGGATCTTATGTGTTGTGACTCTTGCAGCAAAGTTCCCCCACAAACTCCTCCATGGAGAGAACCAATTATCTTAGGGAATTCTCCTTCAGTAATGCGCCTTAAGAGGACTCCCTCTGGGTTCTTCCAAGATAACCTATAATCAGTGATGACATATTTTTGGGAATCCAACTTAAGGGCTCTCTTCTAGTTCTTACTTAAGTGCTTAGGGCATCTTAGATGTCTGAGATAAAAGATTACATCTTTTTACCACTTAGAATTCATCAACTTTTCAAATACACCTACCCTTTCTTCTTCTACCTCATTTACCTCAATAGTTTGCAAGTTGCTCTCAGCCATAATCTTAGCAAGGCCCAAACCTCTTACCAACTTCATGGTTTGGATGTCCATATCATATTCTTGCAATTTGTTCACCCATCTACATCTTTTTCTTGAGACCTCCATTTCTGACAAGATGTCCTTTACCATGGTATGAGGAACATAAGCATCAACCTTTGAACTTAGAATATAAGGCCTGAAAACCTTTGCTGAATTTAATAAGGCAAATTTCTCACTTTTCATAATGGTATTCTTTAGTACTGCCCCGTAATGCTTTACTGAAAAAGGCAATTGGCCTCTCAGCCCCTTCATCATCCTTCTGCAGAAGGACATAAGCAATAGTGTTCTCTGAAGCAAAAGAGAATAGTTGGAAAGGTTTCTTATAGTCTGGGGCTGCTAAAACATGGGCATGCTTTAATGCCTATTTGATTCCATTGAAACCTTGGATGGTAGCCTCCTCCCATTTGATGACATGGTATTTCTTTAGCATGGAAGTGATTGGGATGGTCGGTTCAGCAAATTTTGATATAAATCTTCTAATGAAATTTATTTTCCTAAAGAAGGACTGAATTCCTTTCTTGGTTCTTGGGATTGGGAATTTGGTGATGGCCTCTATTGTTTCTGGGTCAATCATCACTCCTTCTTGTGACACTATGTGACTAAGAAACTTTTCCTTTTCACTCCAAAATGGCATTTCTTTGGATTAAGTGAGATGCATATTCCCTACATATTATCAACATCTTTTCCTAGAAAATACTATTACATCATCTTGATAGACTATGATAAATACATTGATGTAACTAGTAAAAGCAAAATCCATTACTCTTTGAAAGGTGGCTCTAGCATTCATCAAGCCAAAGGGCATCCTGACATAAACATAAGTCCCCAAGGAGTAGTGAAGGTTGTCTTGATCCTTTTTGATTCCTTCACCATGACTTGGTTATAACTAGAGAAACCTTCCAAGGTGGAAAGTAACTCGAACCATTCACCAACTATAGCATGTGTTCCATATATGGTAAAGGATAGTTGTCCTTCATTGATGCTTATTCAGGGATTCCCGAAGTCCATACATTACTTGATATCACCATTTTTCTTCCTCACTAGCACTAGTTTTGCAACCCAATAGGAATACCTTGTGGGTTGGAAAATCCCACAATCTTTAGCTTCTTCAGTTCCTCTTGCATTTTGAGGGATAAGAGTGGATTAATGGGCCTCTATTTTTGTCTAAATGGCTTTGCATTAGTCGACATGGGGATCTAATGTTGAAACAAGTCCTCTCTTTATGCTTTTAGTTCGTGAGAATAGGTCCAAGCCATACAATCTTGGTATTTTTTAGCTACTTTGGATGTATGATTGCTTCTCCTCCTTGCTTGAGATTACTTCCTAATCAGATTTTCCTTGGCTTCTCCTTTGTATGAAGATCATGCTCTTCAATATCCCTTAAGGTTGTCATACATATATTAACAATGTGATCAACATTATCAAAATTGGACTCAAGAGCCACTAGCCCTCTAGGAAAAGTATATGTTTTTAGCCGGATGATACCCTTGCCAAACAAGGTTTCATTTCCTTCTGTCACACAAACCATTAGCTCCCAATCAATACCTTGATCAGCAAATTCTCCCTTATTTTGTAGGAATCTTTTGATTTGAGTATCATCATTAAAAACCTGACAATGCTTGATGTTGTTAGGGATAGAAGGTCTTTTCAATACCTCAACCTCATATTCACAATATGGGGACATTTTACAATTTTCAAACCGAGATCCTAACACTGCAAGTTTGTATGCCAAGTCATTGAACTTCCTATCATAATGCAATATGTTAAATGAATTGAACATCTAAATGAAGTCCCAAACTACATGCTTATACTTGTTTCATTCACTAATTCTTTGTGGCATACGCTTTTCGACTTGTTTCACAATTAACTATGAGTGTCCTTTGACAATGATGTCCTTAACACCATATTTCCAAGCAATTCTTAAACCCAAAATAGTGCCTCATACTCAAAGCAATGTTGTTGGTGTATTTGAAGTTGAGTCGAAGGCAAAAACAATTTTTTCCTGTCTGTGAGAAAGTAGAACAATACCAAGCACCATTCCTAAATTTGGAGCAAGCTCCATCAAACAATGAGAGTCCAGGGAGAGCCTTTTTGTTAAAGACATTTGCACTCCTCAATCTTGTTCTCATTTCCATCAAGAAATCCCACAAAGTTTTCAACATCAACATTTGTGTACAATACCTCATAGGATGCATTGTTGGGATCCTCAATAAGAGCAACATTCTCTTTTCCCCATACAACCCGACAAGGATTCCCTCAACTAGAATGGTAGCATAAGACATATCCAATTAGAATCTCCCACCAACACTTGCAGCCCATTTTCGTGACAGTAGCATGCCCCACCCGGCTAGGCATTCAACAATGAAAACATCAAGTATTAAGTTTTTATCTGGGTAAGCTGTAAGTTGCACCACTAAACCCTTCACATCCCACTACCGGCACTTCTCTTGAGTCCATGGCGGTGCACTTTCCATATGCTATTGTCACTTTGATTTTTAGCTCATTCATGACTTCCAAAGGTATGACATTGCATGATGCCCTTGAGTCAAACATGCGGTTGTGTAACAATCTATCCTTTATAATCAAAGTGGTGAATAATGCATCCACATTCATTTGATAGTCCATCAAGGATGTCCCCAAATAGACCTCCGGTGGTTCATCTAGCTCTTCTATTATAGTAGTGTGTCTAGTTCTTCAATGACCGGAGGAGTCTCCACAATACTTACATTTCTACCTAGGGCAATTTTCTCTTCTTTTAACCCCAAGTATTCAAACACTCTCTTTTTGTGCTCGGGGATCCTAAGGATCAACCATTGGAATAGAGACTTTGATTTGACTCATCACTTGGAAATATCATATGGGACATTTTTTGGCAAGGCAGTATTAGGAAGGAAAGACAACACACTCATTAGGTGGTACAAGATTTCTAACAACTTGGGCATGAGGAGGGGTATGATTTTTGTTTGGAACTATAGGGATTTTAGCAAATGCCTCTTTCCTAGGAACCACTTTAAGAATGTTTGAAAGAAAGGAGATTTTGGATTGGCCTAAGGCCCTACCCCTTTCACAACCTTACTTATTGTGTTATATTCCATCTCTTGAGCAACAACAACATTCATTAGAAGCTATCTATCTTCCTCAAATGGGATTCCTCCATCATATTTTTGATCATTAAGGCCCTCAAATATTCAAATTCATTGTTGGGAAATTCAAAATCTTTTACATTATCTACTTCTAAAGTATGAGAGAGAGGAAGAATAGGTACCCTATGAATGCAGTCCCAAAAGGTGGAAACAGCTTCTAGCACTTATCACCTTATTTGAGTTTGCCCCCTTGATGTGAGGTGGTGGAATAACCCATCATGCAAACATCATCATCGTTATCATTATCAACTCCTTCTTCTTCCTACTAATCTTCTTCATAGGGAGCATGGGGCATGAAACATTTGTCACACTAATCAATGACATATGTCTCCTCCACCACAACAACTTTGGTAGCCAAAGGATCAGGCACCATTCTATTATCCCTAGCTTGGGACTGTCCATTTCTAAATCCAATAGGTCCCTTACCTCTATCATTAGATATTTGGTGATTTTTGAACCTTTCTTGGATTTTCTACTTATATTGACCTTGCGAAGCTCTACCTAACTCCTTTCTTAGATCGGGCTAGCTTGTAGGGAATCTCCTTGAAAGCACTTGCCAAAGTCTTCACAACTTCTTCCAAATCAACAACCTTGCTTGTTTGATGTTTCTCTGGGTTAACCAGCTTTACACCATCCCTCTTTGGAGGCTTCCCAATTTATTTTATGTTGTTCTCTATTTGGAGAGTCATGGTGAAGGCCTACCTCAAATTTGTGAAGTTCTTGTCTCTTAAGTAATATGCAACCTTTTTATCAAATGCATCAGTATATTTGATCAAACATGACTCATCACATGGTCTTATCCTAATAGGTAATATCCTCAAAGTTTTATTAAACCTTGTATTGAAGTCATGTACTAACTCATTGGGGTTCTTCTTGATGTTTTCAAACTTTGATAGAAGAAACCTAGGGTCAGTCCTATCACCATATTGTAATCTAAATGCATTGTTCATTTCAGCCCAAGAATCAATAGAGTTATCTGGTAATGCTTTATACCAGTCCCTTGCATCCTCTTCTAAAGTGTGGACAAACAATTTGATGTATACATCCTCATGCTCAATCTCAAATTCTTCCATCATATTGAGAAAGAGTTTCGATGTTGGTCACCAGTTATAACATTGTTTCCTTGGAACTTTGGTAGTCTATTCCTTACATCTTGAGGTACTGCATTTGGGTAATCAGCCATTCCCAAAAAAATTATAGGTCCAAAGGTGTTTACAAAAAATGGATGCCTGGGCTGAGCCATATTGATTCGAGGAGGTGATCTTGGAGAGGTGAAAAATTGATGGGGGGCAGAGGGTTCTTGGAACACATGAATACAATTTTCAAAATGGATACACCCCAAAGGCCTTGTTTCTTGGAAATCTCTATCAACCTCAAAAAATACAAGAGCAAAGTGTGAGTAAAAACTTTCAAAATAAAATGAAGGCCCCTCTCTAGCTAGAGAATTCAATTCCACAAAGAGGCTACCTAATTCAGAGTCACTTGAATGGTAGTCCTCAATGATGGGCCAATCACCTTCTTCAATGGTGATCCCTCTTCCAATCTGCTGATCTCCAACAGCTCTCGAGGCTTTTTTTCCTTCGATTTTTGTTTCTAGCTCTAGAAACAATGTCTAACAGGATCCCTAGCAAAGAAAGATCTTCTTCCTTCTAGCTTTGTAAATATTAGTAACAAATATTATTTTGATAGAGTTTTAAGACACCGGTACTCATTAAGAATTAGATTAATAGGGAATCACCACTAAGGATTTCCACCTTAGTTGTAAAAATTCACTAAATATGATTTGTCAAATGTCCATCAATGCTAGAGATTGGAGATGGAAATATTATGACCTTTCTTTACCAAGATTTATCAAATAAAAGCTAGTGCACTGGATGTGAAAACTGAAGTAACTGCACATAGCACTTGGAGCATACAAGAAGTGTTTTACCAGGGTTTGAAAATGAACTGCAATCACAATGTCCCCGGAAACAATGCCACTAGTGTTGGTGTTGTTGACGGGATAAATAGATATGGACTGGCAGTGAATCAGGAAATCAATCTCTCAATGAAAATCCAGATTTAATAAATCCCCGGAACGTAGTGGTGTCATTGTTGGGGACATTGTTATTGCAGTTCATTTTCAAACCCTAGTTAAATGCTTCTTGTATGCTCCAAGTGCTATGTGCAGTTACTTCATTTTTCACATCAGGTGTACTAGCTTTTATTTGGTAAATCTTGGTAAAGAAAGGTCACAATCTTTCCATTTCCACTTCTAGCATTGATAGACATTTAACAGATCATATTTAGTGTATTTTCTCAACTAATGGTGGAAATCCTTAGTGGAAACTCCTGTTAATCTAATTTCTAATGAGTATCGATGTCTTAAAACTCTATCAAAATCATATTTGTTAGTAATATTTACAAAGTTGGAAGGAAGAAGATATTTCTTTGCTAGGGATCTTCTAGGAATTGTTTCCAGATCTAGGAAAAGAAAAATCAGAAGGAAGAAAAGCTGGAGATGATGTTGGAGATCAGCAACTTGGAAGAGGGATCACCATTGAAAAAGGTGATTGGTACATCATTGAAGACTACTATTCAAGTGACTCAATCGGTACCCTCTTTGTGGAATTGAATTCTCAAGCTGGAGAGGGGCATTCATTTGATTTTGAAAGGTTTGCTTCACACTCTGCTCTTGTCTATTCTACAAGATGAATTCGTTGCCCAATGGATGTTTTGGCACTTGGTCTACCATTTTTATTGTGGCACTCACAAGGAGTGACCATCCCTGAGTCGAGATGGTGTTTGTGCTCAAAATAATCTCGCCCCATTTGTGCCTTTGAAAAATTACTGATTTATAGCCTTTTTCATTTTCTCTTTTCCCGTGTCGTGTATGGTTAATCTTTTGGCCATTCCTAATTGGTTCCCGGGTTGTGAATCACTTAAGAGGCTATATTTTGAAGTCTCCCATGCTCTTTTCCTTCAAAAACTCAGTTCCCCATGTTTTATGTCCTCCATGGTCAAGATTTGTCTTCCTTATCATTTCGCCTAAGTACCAAGAAAATGAATGGGTGTATTCTGAAGAATGCTTTTGAGCCCCGTAGAATTTATAAACTTTATGTCTTTGAAGAAAATTTCATTCCCAGGCTCAAATGGTCATTTTTCTATATTTTTACGGTTTGATGAGCATTTCTCCCGGTCAAATTTGCATCCTTGTATCTACAAGGGACGTGGCACCTTTTGGTTGGACATGGCTCACTTTAGGTACTTATAAAAATTCATAGAAAGCCTTAACTCAAAATGTGTCTACATGGAGGCATTATGCTCATTTGAAGATCTACTTTTTGGTTTTTTGTTGGAGTAGCGCCGGGAGGAAATGTAGAGACTTCCCCCGCCCTGTAGCCCAAACTTAGCCAAATTTTTATGTAGTTAGAGAAGTTTGGTGGAGCTAGACACGTGGTGAGCTCATTCTCATTTAGAGTCTTTACTTTGGGTACCATCTTGGAGTTACGCCATGGAGACACATGGAGGAACCACCCATGTTCGGGGACCGGCCCTTGAGTTTCATTTTAAACACGCACCAGGATGACACGTGGAGGCCTTCGCTCACTTTGCATTTTGCTTAGAATTTTCAAATGACCAAAAGGGGATCGCCTCGAGCATGACACGTGGCACCTTCCACTGAGGTTCAAGAATTTAGACACGTGGCGAGCCTGCGCTAGTTCAAGATATCAAATTTTTGGGACCGCCTCAAGGTGCGCCGTGGTGACACATGGAAATTTGAAAAGTCAAAGAGGTGGGGAGGCGGGCCATTGGATCAACACGGATTTTTTTCCCTTTAAGGATTAAAATTTCAAGATGGCCCACAAGTCCCAATAAGGAAAAGGTCAATGGTTTACCCTGGTCAATGATAAAGGTGTGGGCTCTTAGGGGAAATTTGGAAAAATTTCCTTTTGAGAAAAAATATTCAAAAGTAAAAAGAGAAGTTCCTGGTACACTCAAATCACATTTGGACACGTGTCAAGCTCGGCCTCGAGGGTGGAGCTGCAGGGAAAATTTGGAAAATTTTCCCTTTTCCAAAAAAAGAGTAAAATGGCATAATTTGAGCGTGGTTCCTCTCTAATCATATTTGGACACATGTCAGGATTGTTTCCCAAGGCGGAGGTGCGGAGCAAAATGGAATTTTTTTCCATTTTTCCAAAAAATTGTAAAATGTCAAAGGATAACCCAAGGTCTATTTTAAATTCTGAATCTACCATCGGATGACCCAAATTCAAAGTAAAGATCAATGGCAGATTTGTGATTATAGATCTGATTTTTCCCCATTTCTCTCGAAACATGTCCGAGGTTCGAATTTTGATGATTTCTTGGTCTTTTCTACACATCAAGCAGAGAAGGAAGTTAATATTGATATCTAAAGTTGGTGGGAAGATCTAGAAGGTTTCTTTCACCATTAAAATGGTCTCAATTTGTGCCGATCGATTTTCTATTTTTCTTCTCCCGAGCACACAATGGGCCATATTTGATGATTAGGGCGTAGAAGTGGTTAGAAAATTGAGGAAAGAGTGGTCTACCGTAGAGAAAGAAGTTTAATGCGGGAGGCATTTGGTGAAATCTACCCCCTCGAGCACTGGGTGACTTCTTGCAGATCGATCCTATGAATCACGAAAGAATCATGGCAATTACTCGGTGCATTAAACATTTTTTGTCTTTTATAAAGAAGGGGCTCTGTTGTGAATGCTATAAATAGCAAAAAAAATTTATGCAAATGGTTGGAGTGTGAGGGTCTAGACTTATTTTTCTAATAGAAGGCTTGATAGAGACTACCCCTTTTGAGAAACCATTCAAGAAGCTTGTATATCTCTTTTGTATTAAAATCTGATAATGTCAAGGTGGTTACAAGCATACAACTATTGACAAGCTCGAGATTGTTCTAAAAATTTCCCTATTTGATAGATTCAATCAAATTTGACTTATTTTTGTGTTGTCTTGAGTAAAATGTGTTTGTTTTATTTCTTAATGTCTGCAAGTATTTTTTATTATTTCTATTGCAATCTTGTATTAAAATCTGATTTAATCATACAAGCCTCAATCCTTGTGACAATTTAGTGGCATCTACAATTTCATATCTCATAAGAGATTTCATTTGGAATTGAAATAAATGATTTAAAATCACTTTTCTTTCATCTGTGTGACAGGGTTTCTCTGTAAACCTTTGGGTGTACCTTAGGCGTGATTTGACTCAAATCTTGATGCTTTTTTGGGTTTTCTAGCTCAATCCTTCATGATAGAATCCTAGAGATTGTGTGAAAGAGTGCTAATATGGGCCTCCATTGAAGCACATATTCTAGTTGAAGAAGCATTTTAGCTATTATGTGGCATCCTGTTGGTTTAAATTTCCATTTTGTAAGGTTCCTCAAGGATCTGGTGAATCTAGTTTCACCCTGCCCCACCTCCCACCAAAAATTCATTTAAGAACAACCAATCCTACATGTACTACCCCTTTCTGTCATGTGTGTATGCCAATGCACAATCCCCATCACCTAAGCATTTAGAAGCAAGTAGGGTCTTAAATATCTTTAGTAACCTTTTCCTTGTTGTAAAGATATCTCCATGCCTGAAGTGACAACTCATGAGATTCGATCTAGAGTGTTGATCATATTTTCCCCAAGGTCTTCCCTATAAAATCTATGCAAAAGAAAGGTACATGTATCTCCTTTCAAAATAACAGAGGTTACAAAATAGGTTCTCTTACCTTGGTTGAAAGGCACAACCTAAAATAGTTAGGATAAGATCATATCCTTTTAAGGTGCTACCCATCTCTCCACAAATCCAAGTAACAAAGGGACAATCAGATTTCCTCCTGGCTACAAAATGACATATATTTATGATCTGGCTGCCTCTAAGCTCCATGTTGAATCAGTGTTGTTGTTTGGCTTGAAAAGGTGAACAAATTTTGGTACCAACAGGTTCATCATAGTTTTAGGTATTAACTTGCATCATTCCATTGTTTACATAAATATAGAGATCTATTTGTATGTAACGCCCACAATTTTGACACACAAAACCCAAGACAAAACTCAATACTTAAGCAGGCAAAATATTTTTTGTTTAAAAGGGTTGGAACTTCTCATTTACTTATCTCGGATGGTTAGACCCTTTTTGTTTGTGCCGGGTATGACCCCTGCAAAAAAAGTTACATACATACATACGCGCATGCACACACACACACACACACACACACACACACACACACACACACACATATTCCTTTTCTACAACATTGGTAGGATAATCAACACCATTCTAATAGACCTATTTTCTATGGGACACAACAAGACATAGCTCAAAAGTAATTAATTTCAGTCTGTACTTTCATACCGAAAATCATCTCAAATGAATTGAGCACAAGAGCATCTCCTCTCAAATGTTATATGATGTAATTATCATATTTTGAGATTATACAAAAATTAAATCAAATATCATTTTTTATTTTGATGGATTTAAAACTGTTGGTCTTTGTCTCTATATTGAATTTTAATCTCATCTAGAATTCGCTCAACAACTTGTTGATTATTTTTGTGAGACCTCGAACATGGTCATCTCATTCTTGTCGGTTGATGTTCACATTCTTTTTTTGAGGCCATAATAATGTCACTGTGGATCCTAACATAGAGAAGGCATTATTAGCAAGATACATCATACAATATTGTTTTTGGAGGGAGCTTTGAGCTAGTTCTCCAACATCATCCACCCACATTGAAGCATCTATTTTCAAATAGTGTTTGGTCAAATGGGTGTTACATAACGTGATGTTAAGGGTTCGATCCCCTTGACACAACATGATCTTAATGCCATCACAATTTATCAATTCTCGATTTAAAAGGCTAAACATATTCATTAATTAAGAAAAATACAATAATAATTAGGAAAAGGTTTATTATTAATTGTATTTTTCTTAAATGATTATTGCTTTAAATGATATTTTTCCTTTTTATTTTTTTATTTGACTCTTAATATGTTTTGTGAACTTTATTTAATAACTGTCAATATTTTCTATTTTCTATTATTTTTAACAAATGTATTTTAATTTTTCATCTTCTTTCTTTTTTTTTCTTATATATTTTGTTTTTAAATTTTTGTTACAATATTTATAACACAATTCTTTTTCCATGATTTGTATCACAGAATAATTCTTTCCCCCACCCCTCCTTTTTCTTTGCACTATATTGAATCTTGAGTATTGTGTCTTTAGATTTTTGGCAATTATCTCAAGCATTTTTCATCTATTGTGTGTTGGCAATGTACAATTAAAGTGCCCTTATTTACAACAAAGAAAACTCTAAACACATACATGCACATTTTAGTAATTGGGACAATGAGGGAATGCCTACTATTTAATTTATTTAAGTTTTAAAGAATACACAATTCGTTTATTTATGAAGCACCCGCGAACAAATAGATGACCACATAATGTTTTAGATATTTTATTTATATATTATGATAAGTTGGAAGCCATATTTATAATTATCTTTATTTGTAAAACAAAATCATTGTTTTCTCAAGTTATAAAAACAATTAGAAATAGTCTCCATATTGGATACGTTAGCTTAAAATAATTATGTTTATTAAATAGCATACCTATCTCATAAATCTATGCAAAAGACGTCATGAGGTTTCATTCTCGACCTATTTTAAAAATCTATATAAAAGACTCCGATAGGTATCATCCCCGAGGCACCTACGACGTCTCTAGAATGATACCTCTCAAAGCATCTTTTACATATATTGGCTAAAATAGATATGCTAGTTAACTATATTTATATATTCACAATTATATCATTAATTAAAAACATCCATATTATCATTTTATTTTCATCTTTAAAATAATCTATAAAAATAAAATCAAATCAAATAAGTCATTATTTATACAAACATATTTACATTTTAGTTATAAGAACCTTCATTAAAATTAAATTATAAAGATCACTTGAATTATTAAAAAAACCCCAAGAGAATCTTGTATTTTACTTATAATGGAAAGATTAAAAGTTTCTACTTCAGCCGTAGATCTTCCTCTCGAAAACGGATAGTTATAATCATTTCCACATTTTTTTTTCATAGTCTGCATATTAACAATGAAAAAATTAAACAAACAATTCATATAAAACTTAAATCCATAACAAAGAATAAAGGATTAAATTTTTTGAAATCCTGTACATAACCAACTAATTGTAATCAACAAATATTCCAAAGAGCGTGAGAATAAAGAACGTTTCGAAGGGAAAAAGTAAAAACTAAACAAACTTTAAAAAAAAAAAAACACAGGAGAACCCAATCCGAATTTCAAAATCAGGAAGTCGCAGCGAGCTTTTTACGGAAGTGCCATTTCGGAGTCTTTTTCAAGGAAGAAATTTACTAACTCTTTTTTTTTTTTTTTTTTTTTTTTAAAATACCGTGTTGGTTTATAATTTTTATACGGTATCATTATACGGTAAAGTCATCCCAAAAAGATAACCAAAATAATGTGTGATCCCTTAACACATTAAGGGCTATGAACTATATAATGGCCATTACACAAAATTACAGAGAATAAAAATTATTTTTTTAAGTGGATAAACCCCTAAAAATTGATGATGACAACGACATATATGAAACAAAAAAAAATGCAAACTATTTCAAAAACAGTGATAAGCACCAAAAATAATCATTTTACACATTATGAAAAAAATTGTGGGTTACGAGTTTGTATAGAAAGACGCTGAAAAGAAATTTCCCCATCAAATCCATGTAAAATCCCTTACAAATTTTTACACTACTGAAAGAATTTTCCCCATCAAATCCTTGTAATATCCCTTACAAATTTTTACGATAGAAAGATATAATTCCAAGTGAATATACATACTTTGTAACAGACTGAACTCGACTCAATTCTGCACTTCGTTCACTTCATCATGCAATTGTATTCTTTTGAGCTTTCAGCTTAATCAAATTTGCGTATATATATATATATCTATATATACCCATATATATATATATATGTCGATAGGCACGTGGAAGAATTTATGAATAGAATTGTAAATGTAAAGTTGAGATTGATATATTAAAAAAATTATATAATAGAAATGTAATTGTTTTTGGCCTTTACTTCTTCCAATTTTTTAATAAAAAAATTCAGAAGGAAGAGCATAGACATTGGAACTATTTTTGTGACACATTGAGAAATAAGGAAAATACATGTATTAAAACTTGAAATGTATAAATCAAGTAGGTAAAACAAAGTTGTTAATATCAAATGTGTAAATAATGTATGATCTAGCCCAAATACACCTCCATCTATCATATCACATCCAAATGATACAATACCAGTTTACACAGATAATGACAATTAATAACATGAAATATATATATATATATATATATATATATATATATATATATATATATATATTGCTCAATAATATTGGTTTTCACTAACCTTCATCTATTTGCACAAACTAGCTTATTTTGTAAAATTATATTTATTAGGATTTATATGTAAACTGGAAGTTAATGTAGCACATTTTCCCCAAAAATTTGTTACTAGAGTTATTATTAAAAAATACAAAATAAATGGAAATTAAAACATCACACTTGCTATGGTTTAAAAGGATAGTTGAAAGACAAAGCTAGTAAGATTTGAATACAATAGATAAAGGAATATGATTTTGATGCAATGTAAAATGGATAGGATGAAGCTCTATTTTAGACCACATATATGCAGCTTAGCATTAAAATTAATACATATAAATAAAAATGTATTTCTATCTCGAATAAAATAAATTTCCCCTCCGCTGACACCCAAGCCAAATTATTTCCACATGCAGCCATTCATGACATTACGTGTCTCTATTTTTAGAACCTCATTAGGAATATCATGCTTCAAAATTATGTGGGAGACACCTTTCTTACTCATCATATCAGCTCCTATGTTTGCAAGATAGTCTACTACCTGGTTCCCATCACACTTGATATGGAAGAAGATGATATTAGAAAACAAATTGTTATATCAATTGTACTTTGGATGAACAAATCTATAGATTCTAGGCTCTCGCTCTTCTAGACTTCATGGCATCGATAATCACCTTAGAGTCTCCTTCCACCCAAAGCTTTGAACACTACTTCTTCCTAGCCTTTTGCAAACCTTATAGAAGAGCAATTCCCCCATTCTTATCATTTGAGGCAATCCCATAGTTATGGGATAGAAGTAGAAATGGTTGGATTTTAGAAATTTGTAAAATACACCCACATCTAATTTTACCTAGATTTCCTTTAGATACTGCATTAAAATTTATTTTTATCCATCCCAGTTGGGGAGCCTCCCATATAACTATCCTAACCTTTCGATTCCCTTTATGAGTAAATATATAAGGTCAAATATTAACAAATATATAAAATTTTAATATCAACTCATGTTTTATGTAATGTTTTAGTTTTGGTATCCACCATTATAAAAATATAAAGAATTGTGGAATAATTTGGAAGACAGAAATAAAAGAATGTCAACCTTTTCATATATCTCGTTATGTATTCAAGTTCTATAATCCAATTGTTACTTTTTATTTGTTTTTTTTTTTTTAGGAAAATATTTTCACAAAAGAAGCTAATTTGGTTCAAATTGTTATAATAACATATTTAAGTTTTAGTTTAAAAATTTATACTTGTTATTTATTTATTTATTCCTAATTTATTTGTAATAGTTTCCAAGAGTTTTTGCTTTCCACTCTCAACAAATAACAAAAAATTTACAAATAAATAGCAGTTTCTAATTAATTAATTATCTTGTATTTCTTATTTTTCTAAATAATTGAATTTGATCAAAAAATTTAAAATTATACTGCAAATTCATAAATATAAATTATTGGAAAAATATCAATGCATAGGAGTTTTTTTAAAGATGGTATAGAATAATAGGCTCACAACAGGAATGATGTTTATGTAGTACCATTTTCTCCGGTGTTCAATTTTTGCCACCATTGGTGACAAATGCAACTTCATCAACTCAAAATCTTGTGAATGAACAAAAAATTAATTTAATTAAAAATGGAGGAAAGCAATTAAAAGGTTTAATCACGCTTTTATTTCATGCTCATACACTTCATCAATTTTATTTAATTTCCGTTATATTATTAAAAAAACATAATTATACAGAGCTTATTAGATTATTAACTTTAGTGGTGTGTTAACTACATGTATTTCTCCACGAACTACAAAATTCCGAAGTTTGATGAAAATGTGTCTTAATCGATCTTGTCTTCTCAACCACAGATTCAATTAATCTCTCATCGATTTCTTTCTGAACCAAGCCAATTTATGTCACATGGTTCCCATCAAATTTGACTTGATGTGGTGTACCAATCCAAAGAAACACGCTCTTCTTTTGTTCTTTCTTTTTCACATTCAATCAAATAGATATATTTTTCTGGCATTCTCTAATTGTTTGTCAACGGTATGTAGAAGAGATTGCATGTGCTGCAGCAGAAAAAGAGAATCATATTGATTTGAGTTGCAGACAACGCTGTGAACAATGTGACTGTGGACCCCTGAATTGTTGTTGGCACTGTTAAGTGAAGATTATGTTACTTGAATTGGGACTACTATATTATATTTACAGTATTGGAGGGTGGCGAAGAATCCAGATGACCGCATACAATGTTTATTTTAGTGGGGGCCTATGGCCATCTTTTCATCCATTCCTTTGCATTCAAACAACATATATTTTTTCAAAATGGGTCTGATAAAGTAAATAAATGAAAACTAATGCTTACTAAATCTAAATTTAGAGGAATAAATTTGTAAATTCATAATAAATTGAAAATTTATTTGGACGCTATTGCTTATCTAAAAGACTTTAAGTCAATGGGCGCGGTAAAGTAAATTAATTGAAAAGGTAAATTATAATTACAGTATTGGTAGTTGAATTTAGATGACCACATACGATGCATATTTTAGTGGAGGCCTTTGAATTGTTCATGTTATCTCTTCATTAATTCCTTTGCTTTTAAACAACATTCTTATTTAAGAGATTTAAAAGGCGGATTGGTTGGTTGCCATAAACTTAACAGGACCATGATATGAAAAATCTGTCGAAGTTAATAACTTTTAACAATTGAGAAAAATTCATACTATAAATAGGTTTTAATATATAGGGTTAAACAATAGTCTTTTAGGAAAAAAAAAGAGTTTTTTTAATCATGTTTCCTCAAGATTTAAAAAAAAAACAAATATCATAAGATGAAAAGAAAACCAATACACATTCCACATATAAAAATGACATATATTAAAAGGAGGAGCATATATATTTTTAGTGTTTACAACTTATATTTTTACATTTATTTAAACAAATTCTATTAAGAAAATATGTATAATATATTTTCAAAATTATAACAAATTAATATATTATCATTGTAGTGCCCAATTCTCTTCGACACCTTTTGTTATTGATTTCGATATTGTCAACTATACTTATAGATATTATTGTAGTTTTTTTATTTAGCATGATGTTAAATGTTACGAATCTTGGACAATTGTTGGTTTCGATTCATATATGATGCGTTTGGATTATTACGGACATTTTATATTGATGTTGATATGCTATTGAACTAGTTATATATCTTTTGACTCGCGATACTTTCATCATTTTGAGTAGACCTTAACAATTGAACTAATCTTGTGATCATATGGATATTGATGAAATGTAGAATTGAGATGTTGTTAGAAATGGTAAATGATATCGTTACTTACATAGATGATTATGGAGTTATATTGTATATTTATTTTGGATGTTTTGATGTGGCCACGAGGTGGAAGGAGATATTATGTGTTTTGCGGGTAGACATGTGACAAAAAACATCGAGGGGATTGAAACCAACCACATTGAAATGCTAGATGAATTCAACAAGGGTATCCATGGAAACATGTATTTTGTCATGTGTGTGTGTTTGAATTGTTTTTAATGGGTTCCCATGGGGGAAATCACCTTCTATTGTGACCAAGGGGTTATGTGTTATTCTTTCATTTAGTTTCCTTGATTTAATTTTTGTACGTGATCTTATAGTGATGTATCCCCCTTTTGTTAATCCCTTGATTTATGTCTAGATTAGTAAATTAATTAGTTTACTAAATTAATTAAGAATGGGTCAAGATAATTCATTTATTATAATTGATAGCTCTTGGATTGTGTGTTGTAAGTTGAGTGCTTATGAGGCTTGAGTGTTGTACACTCTACCCCCTCATGAAAATTTAGATTCAGCCTTAAGGGCCAATTTTGGAAGCTTGTGAGACAAGTCAAACGTGTCTCACACCTCTTAAATTACTATACCAACCCTACCTATCGGTTGGGGGTAAAAATAGACCCCATCATGTGTTTTGGGACGATAAAAAGGTAAAATGTTATTGCACTTTCTTTAATTAAATTTTGTCCTTAGGGGTGTGGGCTTTGATTGTGTGTGTTAGTAACTTGTCATGCCTCTCACTCAACAATTTATGGTGCATTGGGGTTGAGGTTTGACTTGGCAGGTGGAGTTGAGGATGAGTGATGTGGCATCCTACATAAAGCTACCTCACCCTCCTCTGTACTTCTTCTATCTATTCAATTCTTTTTCTTGTTTGGGGGTTACTTCATTTCCTTGTGCTCTTACATTTTGGAGTTAGAATATTTTGCGGTGCTTGTGGATTTGTTGGAGCTTCTTGGTGATTTTTTGGTCTTGAAGAAAATTGGTGTCGGACTCTTGGATTAATTTCTACCATGGAAAGGTAAGAGATATACTCTTGTAATGCCCCATTCGGCATTACTCCTGTTTATACTTCGGTGACCTTGTTGTTAAGCATTGAATGTTGTTGTGCTCCGATTGACCGTTAGCTAACTTAGACCTTATCACAGGTGAAAATTATCATCACCCTCCCTCTCCATCTTTCCTTCTCAAGTCGTTATTGGCACCTTTGTATGTGTACCTTGTAACGTCTTGTATGATTAAATTTTAAAAGGAAGATCTTGATGTCGCATTGTTAAGCGTGACCGTTTGTCATTATTAATATATATATATATATATATATATATATGATAATATTTTTTTAATTTAATTGATGATCGACCTTTATTTTATAGTATTACTATTTTACCTTGTTGTTGATTATCATCGATATTTTATATTAATTGTCTCTATATTATTTATTTTTGGTCATTTCGATCTGATCGTGTCGTAGACCGAACCACATTTCACACTGAGGAAAGAGTTACCCTATCTTGGCACCATG
The DNA here is from genome assembly GCA_018340775.1 of Taxus wallichiana var. yunnanensis. Classification (NCBI taxonomy): domain Eukaryota; kingdom Viridiplantae; phylum Streptophyta; class Pinopsida; order Cupressales; family Taxaceae; genus Taxus; species Taxus wallichiana. Next base: position 743,183,430 of record CM031237.1, on the reverse strand, counting down.
GTCGGTCATTGCTTTGTGTTCACCTTTGAACGTTAACCTCTAGTTTCTCCCCTCGGTCGTTTAAGCCTGCTATCGTGTTGTCTTAATCATTTATTAAAAAAAATGACTTTTGCTTCCTCCAGCATGCCCGTCGTATGTAATTTAATCTCTTGGTTGGTGTAGGATTAATTGGTTTCCCTTCTTCCTCATTTTCTTTCGTATGAATGCGTAGGGGGTTGTGTGTGTGGCGCAAGTTTAGAAGGGGTTATTGTTTTGTGCCCAAATTTTTGACCCCTCCACCTACAACCTCTCATCACTTTAGCAATGAATTAACCCTTGGTCATGTGGCCTCCACCAATGAATTTATTGGGCTGAGCATAATCCTTTTCTTTCCCTTGCAAAATATTATTTTGTGCTAATGTTTCAACTGTTTGATTTTTTTCATTTAATGTGGAAGGTGGTTTAGCACTGCAAATATTTTAGTGTATGAATTACTATCACCCACCCTATACTCCACCCCTGCTCGCTAAATTTCCTCATTTAATTGTCTTTGTTGATTCTTTGGCCTACGTGTTCCTTTGCGTCGGCCCGACCGCTTTGAGATGGGGGCCTTGTTTCTTTGGGAGCTGAAACATCTTTCTGGAAAATTCCTTTTAGATGGAAGATGGGTGCATAGTGAGTGTTGGCCTTCTGCCTCCTATTTGTATCTTATCAAACTCCTCCTTTTTCCCACATATTGCAGGTTTGAAATAAAATTCCTTCTTCCTTTTTGTTTGTTGGTCATATGCTTAGATTGTGGTTCCCCTCTTGTTTTCTAGCCTCTAGCTTTTCTTCATCCTGCAAACACCCTGGGTCTGGTTTTGTGGTGGTTTAGAGACCCTTGTGGAGGTGGACACAGTGATTTGTTTGGCTGGGATGTTTTTTTTGCCTGTTTGCTAGTTACCTTGTTGGGGAGGACGTCCATATGTTTGTCAAAGATCCTTTCTAGCACTAGCTACGTGAATGCTGGTAAAAGTGAACTGGTCATATTTGACACATTGTTTTCTTTTGGAGATCCTTCTGTGCATATCCTGCAAAGATGACATCCCTTGAAATAAAATCTATTTGAGGCATTTGGTCAAGTAGTTTACCTAATTTATGTTCACTCCCACAATTTGCTTACATTGCCCTTGAGGCACATATGACTCCATTTGGCATATTTGTTTTTCTTGTGCTGAGAGGGATATCATGTCCTGCTCTAATCGCCCCATTTAGATGTAGGTTGGGAGTAAATTTTCAAGGTTGTGGAGTCTAACATTCCTCATTTCCTTTTGGATTTCCTGGGCCTTTCCATTAAACCCATTTTTGTGTATTCACTGCCATCAGGGCAGTCCTTGGGACCTCTTTTCTTCAGACAGATGCACTCGTGGTTTTGAGAGTTCCCTACCATGCCAACGTGAGAGTATGTGGAGGTTTTAGCACCCATGATGTTTGTGGACAAAGATTCAACCCGTTGAGTGTTGTTGTTGGTCGGTGAGGTGTCTATGTAAGTGGAAGCAAATTTCAGGCATGATAAGCCCTACACCTTAATTCTTCTTCTTTTATCTAAACATTTTATTAAATGAATTTTTTTTTTCTTGAAAATATCTCTTTGAGTGGGGTTATTGTGTGTGATTCAAAACCACAAACTTCAGTAAGTATTGTTAAAGGAAACATTTTTATCCTTATAACTTGGATCATGATTTTTATCAGGAGTAGGATGTATTCTATGATTTTTTGATTAGAACTATTGGTGTCCTTGATCCCTTATACTTATGTAGAAATTTTCTTGTGTATTCAATTTGTAGCTTGATCACTTGAAGTGCATGTTGTGTTATAATTCTCTCCCTCTCTCTCATCTTGGCTATATTAGTATGAGTTGATTTGGTGGATTCTTGATTTCAGTATCTTGGCAGACCTTTCTAGAGTTCCCTATCCTTATGTTGTTGTGTCTTGTCAATGCTAGAATAGACCTCCTATAGGCATGCTCAGTGACTACATTTAATTCCTATGGAATTATTTATCATTTGATGGCATCAATAGTTAGACCGTGAAAGGGACTTGGTTCGAAGGGACATAGGTGACAAAATTATGTTCATGTTAAGCCATTTGTGATTGTATCACTACAAGAAAATGGGTGAGTTATCCACAATGTTTTCACAATTTTGTTGTGGATATTTTTATTAAAATTGTGAATCCGATTTTGTGGACTCCACCCACAAATTTTTTGTGGAAGCATTAAATTGTAGAAAAATTGTGGTAATTACCACAAATATGGCAATAATAGATTGTGACAATGTTCCAATAATAGATTGTGACAATGCTACAATAATGTGTTGTGACAATGCTACAACTAAAAAATTATGAAAATATCATAATTCAAAAGGTATCATCACATTACCATAACTTAGAATAGACATTTTGTTTCTTAGATTGAAAAATTATTGTTTTGAAACAAGTAAAATGTTGTTGTATAATCTATAATTTTTTTAAATATATATTTTGTGATCTAATTAGATAAGAAATATGTTATAGTTTTTGCTAAATTATGTTGTGTTAAAAGATTTAGATTTTTATTCCAAACTATAATTATTGATTTATTGTTTGCGATTATATAATTAAAATAATAATAATTCTATAAAATTAAACATATAGAATAATGTGTAAAACATTTTTGTAAATAAAAATAATATTTTTAATTATAAAAATTATTTTAAGTGATATTTTCATTATATATATGTTTATTATATACCTTTGTTATATACTTTTAATTATAATAAAAAAATCAATTTAAAATGTTTGGTTATTTAAGTACCGTATTGTTATTACAAAACTATATATAAAGACACACAAATAGAATATATATATATAACCCAAAATGGAAATGAATGTTCCTTTGAATAAAAATTTGTGAGAATTATGGATTTCATTGCATTTGTGGATCCATAATATAGATTCTAATATGCACTCATATAATTAGAATGTGAATACAAAATTATTTCCAAAGACGTATTTTTAGTGTTATAGATTAATAAATCGCTGATATCCGGCTTCAAACTACTATACACATGAAAAAAGAATATTGTGAACTTTGAAAACAATTAATAAATAATCTAAAAATAAAATTTATTTCAATCCACTTATCTAATAAAAAATAGGCTTACTTATAGATTCATCATGATCATTTTGTTATGGAATGATCATTTCTCAGAGCTTGACATCAATACATTCCCGAAGACCTATGGAAAAACATTATTTCTTTTAATTTTATATGGTAAATATAACACATTCCAAAAAATAAAATAATTTCATATGCAAACAATATTTATTACTAATCTCTTATTACAAACTGAGGCCGATCTGATATTCCATATGCTAGATGCATGCATTTCTGCAAGGTTTTTTTGTTTTTGATTCAAAATATTTTTGTGAGGTTTTCATTTTGTAAAATAGATAAATATCTTCCACTTAGAATTATTTGACCTTATCTACAGCTTAAAAACTCCAATTAATGACAAATGTTAGTTTTTATATTAAATTTAAGGCATGATTAAGGCTCATGAGATTTCCTTAGATACATAAGGATTTGAAATGAATATTTTAATATGTACATGATTTGGGGTAGTTAGTTGGCCTTAAATAATTTAGGATTCAAAATAGCCACATAGCATATTTTAAAATAAAAAAAAAATTTTAAAGGTACAATTCAAATTAAATTTAAATATATTTAATAATTAATAATTTTATAAAAATAATATACAAAATATTAATTAATTAAAATATTTTAATTTTATTAAAATTAATTTTTTTAATAAAATCAACTATTTACATTTTTGGTTTAATAATTTATCCACAATTAATTTATAGATATAAATTATATTAATTTTTATAAGTGGTTTTTAAAAATAAGAATGTATATACTCATTAAAATATAATTGAGATTGAGATAAATGTGGCTTAAATTTTTAGAATTCTATTTCAAATGAATTAATATTCATATTGAAATATTGTTTACTTTAACAAAACACAATCAAGTAAACACAAATATTATTTTGCATATTAAAATTGTAGTAATAATGCTATGTTAATATATATATATATATATATATATATATTACAACATTTACATGTATATTATATTGTCTATAGCTTCATAGTAATAGTAAACAATATTAAGGAAATATTAAATATTAAATTATATTAATCGTAAATATTTATGTTTATGTATTTAAAATATTATATTCATAATCAAATTTGACATAGAAACCCAAATGTCTATATAAAACTAATTGTTACATTAATAACGTAGATTTTATAATAGTTATAGTTATAATATTTTAATCATTCACATAGCTAAGGTAGTTCATAACAAAATTTGCACAATTATGTGAGGTTTAATGGAGCATTCTATTCCTATATTATTTTTTTATAAAAATTATTGATAATTTATAATTTATACTATACATTATTAGGTGCATGTTTATGGACAATATGCTACTAGATGGTTGATCTATAATTTAAAAATTTATTTCAGTTTTATTAATGTGGAAAAAATGTTTATTTTTATATGTTTTCTACCATAAATATTTTTTAACATGGATAATTCACAATTTTATATTTGATTATCATGCATTGTAGAAAATACACATTTTCTTTTTCTCACAATAAAAATATTGTCGAATATCCACAATTATTTCACAATATCTTCTTAGTGTGGATACCATTTGTGGATAAATGGTTCCATTTCTAGGAGTGTATACAACTTCCCGTAGATAGTTGAAAGGATGTGCATTGTAGTATAGTGGAAGACTTATGGCATGATTGAATTGACAGAGATTGTTGAAGAATGATTAGGATTTCTTTTCTTGTTTAGTTTTTAAATTTAATTCACCCCTTTAAAATATGGCTGTAGTTTTAAATATAGTCGTATTGGAAATGACTCTCATAACGAACACACTGATGAAATTAGTAGGGTTGAAATTATTGACTTCTTTTATAGGAAATTGTTGTCTAATGAGTATTAGTGATTTCTTTTCCATTGTTGGCATGATAGATTTTGAGCAGTCTACTTAATCACCCTTACCTTGAAAGTTTCATATGTAATTTATCTAGTCTTGTTTCAACTGACTGAGTCTTCCTCACCTTAGTGTAGGAACTTGTTCTAGATCAATCCCTCTTTTGAATCTGCATTGGGCCCTAAAATAGTATAGTAGTTGATGAAATGTATTTAGATTTTTGTTTATCTTTCAGTTCTTCTAGGTCATAAAATTTTGAATAAACATTTCTATACTGATTAGAGAATGGTAGTTGTTCAAGACTTGTGCTTCTTCTTGAAAAGTTAGAATATGTTTAGTTGAGGGACTTGGGTTGTGATTTGACTGGAAGGATAAGGTTAGTATAGGACATATGAATTCCTTCCTTCCTAAATACCCATGTTTAGATGATTATCAATTGGTAAAAGTGCATATTGGTGTTTGAAATAGACTCAATAAGATTGAATTGATGATATCGTATTTAAATACTACTCCTTGTTGGATCTATGAGATTTATTTTTCCTTATTGTTTTACTAGAAAGTATTTTCGCAAATTTTAACCTTCGTTTCTGGGGTTGTTTCATTAACAATGGTTTTATTTCTATAAAATAGTTAGGTAACAACACAATGTCTTATGTTGTAGCTCTTATCATGCTCGATTCTTGCAAACCGATTTAAGTTAATACTTGTGGAGATGGCTTATGAGATTTGTAAAGGTTTCATTAACGGTTTGTTTTAGGAAGTTCCTTGTACGAATGTCTAATGTTTTGTAAATATTGGAATGGTACTTGTAAAGGAGTTTGGAAGGCCTCTTGCCTTGGATTTTTGGTTTTTGTGAAATAAAGATGTCTTATCCTGTTGTAGAAAAACTTGTAATTATCTTTGTGAGGAATAAAACTCGATCATCACCTTGTTATGTGTATTTTCTTTATTATATTATTATAGTCATGAAAATGTTGTAGCGTGGCTTGACTAATTTTGTTACCTTCTTGTTCTCATCCAATTCAATTGAATCTTTTGACACCTTTGGATTGTGTGCCATGTCGAGTAGAAATTTTATAACCATGTTTAGTTTTCTCGATGAGTAATGGTAATTTCTTCTTTCGGGTCATAAAAATTTCATGTTTAATAACTCTCCATGGTATCATTACTAATGTAATTTTGGGTAGTTTTTATTCATTGGGAATTATTTTCTAAAGATAATCAAAATAATGAAATAAATTGAATACATAGATGAATAAATAAATAAGATAATAATGAAGTTGTACTTGGTTGATAAAATTAAGATTCTTTAATTGGAAAGAAAGTGGTTATCTACTAGTGTGTAAAAGAATCTACCCTCTCTAACATTAAGCTACAAATTCAACTTTATAGTCTTGGTTGTGAAACAATAAGTATTCTTAAAAAAGAAGTAAAATAATTGTTGGTTTTTGGGGTTATAGTTATGTTTTAGTTAGTAGGGAGTTTGAACAAGAACATTTTATGTCCAATGGTTCCATTTTTGGAACCCCTTGTGCATCCTTTAGCAAACTTAATCAAGAGAATGCTAAATGAAGTTGTTACCCAAATCCAATTGAACTCTTAAGTCTCACTAAAAGACCAGTTAATAACTAAAGAGATCATGATGATGAAATAAACTGACCTACTCACTTTAAATCTTTCCATAGTGTATTGTAACCTTCTCTTAAGCGTGGTTAATAGTTGATTCTTGCACAAGGATGTTGTAGTTCTTAAACCTTATGGCACTCCACTTCGATTGGACCTTATGCTCGTCGTCATGTGCAAAGGAGGTCTAAATAAAGATTTTGTAGCTTGTGTTGGTTTAAGATAATCTTGTGGGAATTGGTTCACCCCACCTCCCTTCTAGTGTTAAGCTAATAACTGATCAATCCAATAATTTTCACATTAAAGATGATCCTCTTTTGGAAATTTTTACCCAAGCCTAATGTATCTAAGTGTAAAAGAAAGGATTCTAACCCTTGTAAGAAGAATTTTCTCAAATCAAACCTGAATCTCCTAGAACGTAAGATAAAGTTTGAAGGGCGTGTTTTAATAAAATAAATAACCTTAAGAAGATGTTCCCAATGGGTTTTCCTAAACTGTAACTATGTATTGTAGTTGGGTTCTTTGTGGTGACTTGTCAAAGAGAAAAGTGAACTGTCCTTGATGGGTGTTGGATGTTCCGTGTTGCCTATGTGGTCATAGTTGTGTCAGGTTGTTTAAAAATTTAGTTGTAACCTTTGTGTCCTCCTATAATGTCATTCTATACTTCAAACAAGTCAAATAAAAAATTATCTTGGATTTTTAATTTGTTGTCTTTTGTGTTTGAAATAGTGGGTGTTACACTTGGTATCAGAGTAAAGGTTCATGCTCTTGAACCTCTGGGCTAGTTTAGAGTTATGATGATATTACATGATGGTGTTACATGATGGTGGTTGATATTGGAAGAGTAATGTGAATTAAACATGATGTGAATTGTCTTAATTGTGATATTGTTTGTGCACATGTTGCATATGGCACTTAGTGCATAACATATGGCATGTTGATGTGTTAAAGATGAGAGTATTATCTCTCCTTTTCAGTAATTCTATGTGAAATTGAGTGTGAAACACTATTTTGTTGTGTGTGTGGAAAAATTTGATTGTTGATTCAGATTTTTGAATCCTTTTGGCATTCGTGATGTGTGGGTGTGCTCATTTGTTGTGTGGCTAGGTTTATTGTAGTGAATTGGTTCTTATGATGTCATTCCCAATTGTGTAGAAATGTGTGCATTCATAGGTTATATGGAACTTGAATGGATGTTGTAATGGTGCTCATCATCATTGTAATTCATGTGATATGTAATGATTGATGTTGTAAATTTAGGACATATAGGAGTATATGATCCCGATCGCATGGTGATTGCACTTTGGGTGTAACATGTGGTGATATGGGATGTTATAAAATATAAATGTAATGTATGTGACATACCTATATTGGTACCATGCGTAAGATGCTATGGTTAATGTGTGTGAACCACATTGTATTAGTGATGTAGTTTCATGTTATGTTATTCACCTTACGTTAACTGACCGACCCTAGGGAAATTGGTAAAAGTGTATGTTTGAAGTCGAAATTACATACCATTGGCCAATAACTCAAGCTGATTTTCAGTTCCATAGACGGTGACTTGTGCTCCTTTCCTCTCTCCTTATATGGTTGTTTCATGGATGCAACTAGTGTAACTATGACTGTGTTTAGCCTTGTTGAAGTGGTGGTGGGATGATTTAGATAGAGATGATGATAGTTGTACTATTGATATGTTTTTTTATGAGCTGAGGCTCGATGTTCCGAGTGCTAGCAACTCATTGAGTACCCCTTGGTGGCCAGATAAGGCCACATAGTCATCATAATGTGCTATTCTTATATGTGTATTTTATTCATAAATTGAACTTTTTACTTTATTTTTGCAAGGACCAGTAGTTTTCTTGATTGCCATGTTTTACATTTTGGGCATTTCCTTGGTTTGTGGTACTAACACGTGGATTTTTACACTAACTATGGCCATTTGGTCATTTTTTTGCTTGGTTTTGAATCTTCTTTTAAATTTTAAGATCTTACCACCTTGCCCAAGGCTTGTACTTTGTAACTTTAAATTTGGATTGGATTTCTATGTTGGTTCTATTTTCGAGATGTGTGGAATAGGGTCATAAGATACACCATCGAATGGTTTGACCTATGGACCTGCTTTGTTGTATGGGGTTATGCCCCAAGGATTTATAGATAACTAGCGGATTGTTGAACCATGAGTTATTATATCACTTGGGTTAGGGGTGTCTATACTCTACATGCCTAGGGCCATAGGGTAACCAAACCCTTGAGGAGGCATAAGAGATTGAGGGAGGCATAAGAGACTAAGGGAGACAAAAGAAACTTGAGGGAGGCATAAGAGATTTAGGGAGGCATAAGAGACTAGGGAGACATACATATTTAACTTGGGAGGAATAAGAGATTGAGGGAGACATAAGAGACTTGAGGGAGGGATAAGAGATTTGTGTGTGTGTGTGTGTGTGTGATTGATGCTTTAAGAGGTATGCAAAGTTGTTATGATGTTTTGGTTGTGGTGTTATGATGTATGTGTTACTCATGTTAGTTGGATATGTTTTGTGATGTTGTGGATATGGCATTGATTCCCTTGTTGACTCTATGTACATGTAGATATGTTTCTGAGTTATGTAAAATCTTCATCTGGGAATTATTGTATTACACTTGTGTTCGAGTATGGTATGACAATCAAAGATGTGTGACAAGTATTATGTTATGTGGACCAAATCTATTTCTCTCCCATATTTGGTTAAGCTTTGTAATGTAGTACGGACATGAAATTATGTAGAAGTATGTGTGTGAATCAATCGTGTTGTGTATGACCCTGGTAGGGTGTTGTGATTGCAGTTCATGTTGGAACCCACAAGAATGAATAAACTAAAATTCTACAACAATGAAATTTTAAAAAGAACCTGAGTTAAGAATAATGTAAAAAGAGAAAAGATAATTAATTACATAATGAAGTAAGAGAAAACTACCAATCTTCACAAAACTATGAAAGTTGAAATTCTATCAAAATGTTTCTAAGGCCACCCCATGGTTGTGCTTTAACGGCTGAAAATTTTAATCATAGGGTGCACTTTCACCTTTATCTGTTCCTTGATGCTTACCACCTTTCCTTCCTTCGATGTCGTGCCACATCGAGGAAAATGCTTTCTTAAGGGAGGAGAATGTAATGCCCCATTCGACGTTACTCTTGTTCATACTTTGGTGACCTTGTTGCTAAGTGTTGAACGTTGTTGTGCTCCGGTTGACCGTTAGCTAACTGACCTTGTCACAGTGAAGAATTATCACCCTCCCTCTCCATCTTTCCTTCTCGAGTCATTATCGACACCTCTGTATGTGGACCTTGTAACATCCTATACATGATTAACCTATTAAAGGAAGATCTTGATGTCGCATTGTTAAGCTTGACCATTGGTCATTATTAATGTGAATAATAATTATATATATATTTCTCTTTATTAAATTAATAAATATATATATATATATATATATATATAATGATAACAATGATACTTTTTTAATTTAATTGTCGATCGACCTTTATTTTATAGTATTATTATTTTACCTTGTTGTCGATTATCATTGATATTTTATATTAATTGTCTCTATATTATTTATTTTGGTTTTTTTATTCTGATCGTGCCATAGATCGAACCTCATTTGTTATTAGGAAGGGTTACCCCATCTTGGTACCATGGTCGGTCATTGCTCTCGTGTTCGCCTTTGAACATTAACCTCTAGTTTCTCCCCTCGGTCGTTTAATCTGCTATCATGTTTGTCTAAACTCGTTTATTAAAAAAATGAATTTTGCTTCTCTAGCATTCCCATCATACACAATTTAATCTCTTGGTTGGCGTAGGATTAATTGGGTTCCCTTCTTCCTCATTTTCTTTCATATGAATGCGTAGGGGTTGTGTGTGTGCCGCAAGTTTAGAAGGGGATTATTGTTTTGTGCCCAAATTTTTGACTCCTCCACCTACCACCTCTCACCACTTCAGCATCGACTTGGCCCTTTGTCACATGGCCTCCACCAATGAATTTATTGGGCTGAGCATAATCCTTTTCTTTCCCTTGCAAAATATGGTATTTTGCTAATGTTTCATGTTTGAATTTTTTTCCTTTGGCGTGGAGGGTGGTTGAGCACCTGAAAATATTTTAGTGCATGAATTAATGTCACCCACCATGTACTCCACCTTGTTGGCTGACTATCCTCATTTAATTGGTTTCGTTTACTCTTTAGCCTGCGTGTTCCCTTTGGGTATGGCCTTGTGAGATAGGGGCCTTGTTCCTTTGGGAGCTGAAACATCTTTCTTAGATAATTAATTTTAGATGGCAGATGTTTGTGTGGTGAGTGTTGTCCTTTTGTGTCCTATTTGTATCTTATCAAACTCCTCCTTTTTCCCACGTATGAAAGGTTTGAAAAAAAAAACCTTCTTCCTTTTTGTTTGTTGGTCATATGCTTAGATTGTGGTTCACCTCTTGTTTTCTTCCCTATCTTTTCTTTAGCTTGCAAACACATTGGGTCTAGTTTTTGGCATGAGCATCTTTTCTAAATCGTTCATTATCGTAAACATGTGTAGTTTGGCACTCCTTTCAACGTGTTCTAGTTAGCATGAAAATTAAAAGGTGTGGACACCAAGATTTATATGGTGTTTTGATTATTATTATTACCTTGACTCTATGTCGTATCGTGGACCTTGATGTTAATTTAAGGATATGATGATGATGATCTAAAATGGTTATCTTGTTAAAGACTTATCGTTATGTCATTACTATTGTTGTATTGTTTAGGCTATGGTCACTCTTTATTAGATCTCTAGACCTTGAATATCGTAATAAAAGAAAACATTTCTAGATGGAAATTGATACACTCATTTTACTTATTGGATAGACAGTACATACATGTTATACTTGCGACACGTTGTGACTATTGCAGTAAATTTATATGCTTGATTCCTAAATCAGTATTCGATGTTCTAACTGTTACTACTGTACGGATGTATTAGACATAAATTATGGGTATTTCTAGATGATTTTTGATGTTGTGATTTAGACCTAGAAATAATGATTGCTTGAATTACGTATAGATGTTGATAAATTTCATGCTTATGATTATTTCGGATATTTTGACATGGCCGCAAGGCCGAAGAGGGTATTTTGCATTTTTGCAGGAAACACAGCATGATCACAACCATGAGGGGGATTGGGGACCAAACACAATAGGATGCCGGGTGGTTACAACATTGGTCGTCAAGGCAACTTGTAAACTGTATTGTGTTAGCTTGTTCTTGTATGTGTTGGGAAAATATTCTTGAGGGGTAATGTTCTAATGTGACCATGGGGTTGAGAATTTTATTTATTTGTTTTTATTTACTTTAGTAGATGATTTCATTGGTGATGCCCTTCTTTTATTACTTTTGCTAAGTAAGTTTAGATTAATTTAATATCTTGTTTTAGTCATGTGGGTGTAATAAATTTTGTTGGTTGGCTCCTTGAGCCATGTGTTGTCTCTTGTATTGAATGCTTATCTTGAGTGTTGACCACTCCAAATCTCTTGAAAACTCGAATTTGAGTTTGAGGGCAATTTTGGGGGACTTGTGGGACAAGTTAAACTTGTCCCACACTTCCCAAAACCCCTTACCAACCATATCTATGGGTTGGGAAGCCCAAAAAGGATTAGTTATTGTTTTGGGAGGTGATATTGACTTGGAGTGCACTTTTTCTTCATTTTGCATTTATTTGTGCCTTATGGCACATGGGAAAGGGATGGTTGTGGAAGAGAGTTGTCATTCAACCCAACCACCCATTTATGGTGTTTTGGGATTTGAGTTGACCTTGGGAGATGGTTTGAGGAAGTGTGATGTGGCATCCTACATGGAGCCACATCACCCTCACCCTTACCTTTGATCTATTTATTGAAACTTCCTCTCTTGTTGAGGGGGTTAGAGAGCTTTGTTTTTGGGTGTTGTTGAAGAGTTCTTTGTTATTTGGAGAGAGAGGAATTGGGAGAAGGAGATAGAGAGAGTTTTTGGACTTGCATGCTTGGATTGATTTGGGAAGGAGCTTGGACAAGTTTTCTTGGTATAGGCTTCTCCAATGGAGAGGTAGGGAACCCTCTCCTTTGTTTTTTTGCTTTTATATTATTATTGCTTCTATGCTAAAAATTGTGGAAAAGAAATGCATGTCTACTTTGGTGTATTGTGAAAGATGGATTGAATGCTTTTTGTGTAGTATAGGAGAGGTCTATGGGAATACACATGAGGGAGGCAAAAGAGTAGATTAGGATATTGTGGAGGGAGTTTGAGAGGGATGCCCATCTTGGGTAGGAATGTTTGCATTCTACCTTGTCTTTGAGGGAGCCATAAGAGGAGGGAGGCATAAGAGTATAGGAGGAAAAAGGGGTACTTGAGGGAGGCATAAGAGTTATAGGGGCTTGTGTTATTTTGTGGAGGGTTTTGGATGGGCATCTCATCTCATTTGGGAGGCATAAGGAAAACATTCCCATAGTTCCTTCTCTTGTTGGCTTGGATGCAAGCCTTGTTGTATAATGTTTGATGTTATTGTGTGTCTCCTTGTTTTTCTATTTTAGCTTAAATGTTGTGAAGTACTTGTAGTGTGGAAGCATGTATTGTTGCCTTGAGTTGGAGACCACCCTTTCATCGTGTTGTGTTTGGGGCTCGGGGGTCAATGAAGGAGATTGCTTCTCTTCTCCATTGAGATTTGGTTGGGAGGAGAGCGTTGCCTCTCCCCCTATCTTGGTTGTGATTGGAAATGCTTGGAATTTGAAGCATGAGTGAAGAACACTTTGAAGCACTTGAATCTTGTTGTTGACAATGCTAAAGCATCATGTATTTAACCACCTTGAGTGGAGAAAGAAATGTAATATTGTTTTTCTTTCCTTAGCTTCTATCATTGTAAATCGGTTTCCACATGAAGTAGAATATGTTGTAATAAGATTTGAAGGAAATGTTGCATTGGTATGATAGTATTTCTTGCTCTAAAGCTTATTGAGAATATTGTTAAATTATGTTGTGGGAGGATGGAAAGAAAATTACAAAGACTATACATGTTAGATCTCATTTCGTTGCCCACAAGGATATGCATTAATAGTGAAATGATAATGTAGAAGGAAATATTTTATAAACAATTTTATCAATGGGCTCAAAATAGAGAGGAGTTTGATCCATTTTATACTTTATAACAATAAGACACAATTATGTATCTTTTCAAAAGGAAGGAAGCACCACCAAAAGTCGAAATATGGTTTTAATGTATTCCAAATGTTTTCCCTTAGAATATCCTTAATATTCGATTTGCAACAAGCATTTCAAGCTCTAGTTCCCTTTAAGTTTTATTCATCCATGAATTTATTGTTAAATCCATTGCAAATAAATAAGAAAATGAAATTGAATCTCTTAGAATACCTCTGCTATATTTATTGATTTGTGTGGAAGGAGATTTTAATACAAAATTCTAAACTTAATAAGTTCGTTACCACTTTTCATTTGAAAGGGAACTAGTATTTTAATTATTACCCATGTTTAATTAATATGAAAACCAGCGGATTTACTATTATAGGATTTCTCTAAAAACAACACACAATGCAACTACATGCATCTTTATTCACTTTCGAATTATTTTTAACTAATCATTCTGATTGTTTTTTTTTTATATATGTAGTTGTACATTATAGTAATCTTTATTCGCAATTGGGTATTTGTAGTACATCTATCCCTATGATTATTCAAGGCAACGTGACGCTTACAAAGAGATTTCTTCGAAATGTACAACTATATTATGAATTTAACTCATTATCTGTTTATCTCGAACATCTTGCAACGTGTATTTTCAAAACCAGTAGAGTTCATTTTGGGAAAAGTCCAAGAGATGTCGAACAATTATCAAAGGCCTGCTCCGTTGCTATCGGTAGTGTTGTAAGTTTGATGTTTACAAAGGAGAAACCTCTTGGAATCCGGCTATGCACAGCTCTTTTCATTACTGCCACAAAGTAATATTAAGTGCAAGGCAACCATTTCTGATCAACTATCTGAAGCCACGGAGTATATCCGCCATCTACAAGAGGAGGTGGACGCACTTGCCAAGAAAAGAGAAGACATGAAGACGAATTTAAGAATACATTCAATACTGAACAAATAACAACATAACCCGACGGCCTGCCATACACCATGCAGCACCCAATAACAGCAGAGGTAACGCATCCCTTACCGGTTACAGTCTTCTCTTTTGCCGTCCATGCGGCCAGGCTGTGGTTCTTGTACAGGTCGCCATTTGATAATTATCCTGCCCCAATCGAATCCTTTGTGACGTCTTCACTGTCCCTTAAGCAAGTTTGTTTTAATCCTTCGAAGGCGGACTCCATTTTCGTTTGAGCTTGCATCCGATCATTTGAGCAATGCATAAACATAGTCGAACAAAGCATTTTCCTTGGCCGACCTGCTCACTGGTTCGCCTCTCTTCTTATCTGTACACGCGCCCAGGACCTTTGTTCTCCCCCTCCTCACGCGGACAGGGCCGAGTCAGAGACTATACACGCATGAAGCTTGCTTGTAGCACGTTTTCTTTAGTCGCCCATCCCTGTCAAGCGGCCTGGGGCGGATCTGCAGGAAGATCGGACCAAGAGGAGGTTGGGATTTACCAAATCTTGGCGAATGGATGTTGTGCGGCCTGTTGGAGAGACCTACACGCCAGACAGGAGCCTTTATGGGGACAGTTGGTGGTTGGATACTCGCCGTCCCATCTAAAAACGTGAGACCAGTTTAAACGCCCATTGTATTGGGTCACTTAATGTTTTTACCCAAAGATGTGGGTCGACCTGTGATAGTCAGGGTGGCGTTGGATGTTGAAGCCCAATTCATTGGACTAGTGAAGTTTTCTTAGCATAACTTCTTTCCCAACGAAATAAAAAAAAAAAGGGAGGATCATCTATTATTCTCCTAACGTTTGATCACCAACTTTTTTGAAAGGGCTCTTTTGAAAGAATTACGTATTGTTAAAAAAAAAAATTATAATAAAATCATATTACTCTCAACTTCTTTTGTTTAATTATATGTAGTTTTTTAATTCATTATACCTATTGTTCACCTTGCGAAGCAAGGCAATGAAGAGTCGATTAAGTGTAAATTCGACTTTATGCATATTTAAGATGCCTCGAATGGACTCCTATCCCTTTAACTTCAAATTCAATGTACGTATAAGAATATAGGTTTATGTGAGCATAAACTTGATAATATACCTAATATACACCACTTAATTAAAAGTAACTAACCCCTTGTCAGGGATATCTAACAACTTGCATAGAAAGATTTCTAAAACGATTCGCTTAACACTTTGACCTTAACACGTTTCTCTTTGGCGTAGAGTTTGCAAGAAACGATGAGTGTATATACATGTATAATAGCATATAATCATTATGTAACCCAATTATGAATTAGCATTTTAGCAGGACAAATAATTGAAACCGCACTTGGATAAACCAATAGTGGAGGTAAGAACTCTCCCAGCATATTGCCCATTTCTTTCAGCCGACAATTTAAGACATCAGATAAGAATACAGAACAATTGTAATTTGATAGATCATATGGTATGGCACCAAAAAAAGAAGAAAAAAAGAAAAAAAGGTGTTTAGCAAACTTTGCTCAAATGAATGCTTGTCTCGCTTCGTGGAAAATGAAGGTAATTTATTAGTAAAACAAAAAAAAAAGTTGTAATTTTCGGGTTGCGCGCATTGGATGCGTCGTTGTTGTGAGTGTGGCGTTGGCTATTTTAGCGGCGTTACATTTTGGTATCAGAGCCGTGGGTTCAACACTTGGACCCTGGGCCAACTTCAAAACCCGAAAACCAGTTAGTAAAATTTAATCTCTGTGTTTTAAAATAAAAATAAAGTAATAAAATTCTTCAAATTGCTGAACTCGCCTAGTGGCGTTTTGTCGAACCTAGATAACTAAAAATGTTAAAATTAAATGGATACTCTTATGAAATTCTGATGTAACATGAACTTGTTTTTCATTTAAAAATATGTTGTTGATGCATACTAACCTTTTCTTTAGTTGTATGATGTGATAAAACCCGTAAGATTCTTCCTTGTTGGAATGATAAATTTTAAGCTGCGATTCTTGTAGTTTAACATTAGTGGTTGTGTTCTGGGGTCAGGCATAGTAAATTAGAAGTTGTTTAGTCACCCAAAGCTTCCTTTTTCTCTTAGTTGTTAGATGAGTTAGTTTTGGTCGCCACTATGGAAAACTTAATCCCCGTATGAGTAAGTGGATATTAGGCCTTGGTGTCGTTTTTGATCCAGCTTAGCGTATGCATTATTAAAACAGAGCTCGAGGCATAGTACCCCTATTAGCAGCCATAAAGGGCTGCAAAGTGATTGTGATGTTGACTTTCTGTATTTTATATATTTGTAAACTGGTTTTATTTTATCAAGGACCAGCGTTTTATTTTATGATTTGATTGAGAAGCTCTGAGGCTCTTTTAGTAATTATATTTTTGCGAGATTTCAGACTTTGCAATGCGGATGCTTATCCACTTTCCTTGATTGCCAATATTTCTTGGATTTTAATTTGACTGGTGACTCAGAGCTCGTTTATCTGTTGGCTACTTAGCTAAACGTTACGTGATTCCTTCCTGCATGTTGTTGAGCTGGTTCTACACTGGTTGTATTGTGACATTTTGTCGTATGGGGGTACACCATAGGTGCCTTGAATGTCTTCTTAGGTGCTTTAAGTTATGCCTCAGTTTTAGAAAGACGAAACCTTGAGTGTGTCCAGGATCCTGGAGAGTTCGTTGTGTGGTGCATTCTAGTTGGTAGCTTGATAGCGGTGATAGTGACCCTCTTACAACCTAGTAAGAGATTTTATCCTCGTCAGAGTAGATGTGTTTAGTTATGGGCTTATGGATTGTGTTAGGATCGGATTGACTTTTGGCTGACTGTATATTGTAAGTGAATAAACGTTTGGTTGGTAAGTGGCTTCCCATCGATGGCATGCTGATTTGGATCATGGTTTCCTTATTTTCTTTATAGAAGGTATTGACTGATGGATTGTATGTATCTTGGTAATTATGATTAGATGTAAGCCCATCCGGGAAATGTGATTAATTAAGTGTGCTTGTTTTTCCTCTCATTGACCTATTAGTCTTTGGATTACGTGGAGACACTTATGGATGTTGATGGATCTTTTGTCCTTGCTCTAAGAGATGTTAGTTTGGTGGATCTTAATATTTTAATCTCGGTGGTGGTTATATTGTGTTTCTTCTTTTAAAACTATAACCCTTGGTCATAGAATCCGTGGTTGGATAGATTAGTCGATTGTCCTTTTACATTGATGATCTCTAATGGGAATGTGGAGTCCTTGGAGTAAGATTTGCATTGTCATCTTGTTTCTTGGTTGGTGGTATCTTGTGGAAATATAGGTGTTGATTTGAAAACTTTCCTTGTTTTATTATGCAAGTAAAATGTTTGAGCCTAAACAACAAACATTGTTAAACCTCATAAATTCGTAAAAGTAGATATGCCTCTTTAATGAGTCTTCCTTGTAAGTTCATTTGAGATTGGTAGAGGCCACTAGAAATGTTTAATGATGCTTGTAATCCTTTGAAAACCCTTGAAATATTGGCGTGGTACATATTGAATTATGGATTCCTAGTTCTTAAGAAATTAAAAATGTGTTTGCTATGTTGATTGTCTCTTGTTCCTATAGAATTAATAATGTGATGTGTTGATTCATATCTCTCTCCCATAAAAATAATAATGTGATATGTTTGACTTTTGCTTTCCATTAAAACTTTAATTGTTAAGATGACTCACCCAATTACTATAGAATTATAATTGAGAAGATTTGACCTTGAAACTTGAAAAATAAGTTGGGACATAGAAAAAGGAAAATGGTCCTTGATTTAGCCCCAGTAGATTTATAGAAGAAATATAAGCTAGGTAGAAGAATAGAAAGGAACTTTATCCATCTACCTTCCCTAGGAGTAAAAATAAATGTTGTTTCCACCTTTTCGGAATGGCAAGATATCATGCCACCTTAGTGGCGCTCCTTATAACACAACTTGTGATATCATAATAAAAGGAAGTTTTAATTAAGAAAACTTGTAAGGATTGTGTTTAACAAGCAAAACTATAACTTTGAACTTATTAAGTTAATTTATAAAACCAGTAAGATTTATGTATTGAGTGCAATGTATATTTGAACCTTTAGTTTTGTCTCCTACCTAGATTTGTGAAACATCTTGTTGATGGTTATGTGTTCTAGTTGTGTAGTACTACTCCCTTGATCGTAGGCAATTTTTTTTTTTTTTCATTAACTTTGGGAAGACATTTTTCTTGTAGGAGTTTGGGTCATCATACCCTTGTTGCCTATCCTTCTATTCTAGCTCACCTGAGTGCTCTTTGGTGTTACGACTTATGCATGTGTTTCTCCTCATGATTAATTTGAGCTTGAGAAGGATTTGAGATAAATAAATCCCATTGTGTTATGTAGAGTGAGTGGTGCCTCTTTTATTGGTATGTTAGTTTCTAGTAGAAATATTATCTAAATGTTTGACATTTCTAAATCAGGTCAGTGTTTTGTGTTCGATCTTGAATGTAAAATAAAGTTATAGAAACCTTATGGTCACGTTTTCCTTAGTATTACCATGAAAATTTGATTGTGCCCTCTTGAGTTATATAAGTGCTTCCCATGAATAGTTTTCTTATTGTAAATGTTTTTGCTAATTCTGGTGTCTTCCTTGTTGTTAAACCTCACCACGTGTGATCTCCAAATTGTGATACCTTTGAGTACAAATGTTATTGTACTTGGTGGTTATTCTTGAGACTCCTCTGACCTTTTCATGTTGTGATGCTATGTTTTGTAGCTTGGTTGAGCGCGTAGAGTTACTCTATAGAATTTCATGTTTGTAACCTTACCTGAAGAAAATTTAGAACTCATTCCTTGCAATCTTACTTCTTCTTGTTAAATTACATTGGACCAAACTCGAGTTCTGTAGATCCACACTTGTTTGAAGCAAATGAATTCCACAAAGGGTGCGATCCTATTTTCTTTTGCTTTTTCCCTATCTCTTTCTCCTTGACTTCCAGGAGGAAGTCAAATCCAAGGGGAGGGGGATGTAATGCCCACTTCCCTTCGATACTAAATGAACCATGAGCATCTTTTCTAAATTGTTTATTATCGTAAACATGACTGCTGTGTTCTAGTTAGCATGAAAATTAAAAGGTGTGGACACCAAGATTTATATGGTGTTTTGATTATTATTATTACCTTGACTCTATGTCGTATCGTGGACCTTGATGTTAATTTAAGGATATGATGATGATGATCTAAAATAGTTATCTTGTTAAAGACTTATTGTTATGTCATTACTATTGTTGTATTGTTTAGGCTCTGGTCACTCTTTATTAGATCTCTAGACCTTGAATATCGTAATAAAAAGAAAACATTTCTAGATGGAAATTGATACACTCATTTTACTTATTGGATAGACAGTACATACATGTTATACTTGCGACACGTTGTGACTATTGCAGTAAATTTATATGCTTGATTCCTAAATTAGTATTCGATGTTCTAACTTGTACTTACTGCATTTGGATGTATTAGACATAAATTATGGGTATTTCTAGATGATTTTTGATGTTGTGATTTAGACCTAGAAATAATGATAGATTGAATTACGTATAGATGTTGATAAATTTCATGCTTATGATTATTTCGGATATTTTGACATGGCCGCAAGGCCGAAGAGGGTATTTTGCATTTTTGCAGAAAACACAAAGATGATCACAACCATGAGGGGGATTGGGGACCAAACACAATAGGATGCCGGGTGGTTACAACATTGGTCGTCAAGGCAACTTGTAAACTGTATTGTGTTAGCTTGTTCTTGTATGTGTTGGGAAAATATTCTTGAGGGGGTAATGTTCTAATGTGACCATGGGGTTGAGAATTTTATTTATTTGTTTTTATTTACTTTAGTAGATGATTTCATTGGTGATGCCCTTCTTTTATTACTTTTGCTAAGTAAGTTTAGATTAATTTAATATCTTGTTTTAGTCATGTGGGTGTAATAAATTTTGTTGGTTGGCTCCTTGAGCCATGTGTTGTCTCTTGTATTGAATGCTTATCTTGAGTGTTGACCACTCCAAATCTCTTGAAAACTCGAATTTGAGTTTGAGGGCAATTTTGGGGGACTTGTGGGACAAGTTAAACTTGTCCCACACTTCCCAAAACCCCTTACCAACCATATCTATGGGTTGGGAAGCCCAAAAAGGGATTAGTTATTGTTTTGGGAGGTGATATTGACTTGGAGTGCACTTTTTCTTCATTTTGCATTTATTTGTGCCTTATGGCACATGGGAAAGGGATGGTTGTGGAAGAGAGTTGTCATTCAACCCAACCACCCATTTATGGTGTTTTGGGATTTGAGTTGACCTTGGGAGATGGTTTGAGGAAGTGTGATGTGGCATCCTACATGGAGCCACATCACCCTCACCCTTACCTTTGATCTATTTATTGAAACTTCCTCTCTTGTTGAGGGGTTAGAGAGCTTTGTTTTTGGGTGTTGTTGAAGAGTTCTTTGTTATTTGGAGAGAGAGGAATTGGGAGAAGGAGATAGAGAGAGTTTTGGACTTGCATGCTTGGATTGATTTGGGAAGGAGCTTGGACAAGTTTTCTTGGTATAGGCTTCTCCAATGGAGAGGTAGGAACCCTCTCCTTTGTTTTTTTTTTTTTTTTGCTTTTATATTATTATTGCTTCTATGCTAAAAATTGTGGAAAAGAAATGCATGTCTACTTTGGTGTATTGTGAAAGATGGATTGAATGCTTTTGTGTAGTATAGGAGAGGTCTATGGGAATACACATGAGGGAGGCAAAAGAGTAGATTAGGATATTGTGGAGGGAGTTTGAGAGGGATGCCCATCTTGGGTAGGAATGTTTACATTCTACCTTGTCTTTGAGGGAGCCATAAGAGGAGGGAGGCATAAGAGTATAGGAGGAAAAAGGGGTACTTGAGGGAGGCATAAGAGTTATAGGGGCTTGTGTTATTTTGTGGAGGGTTTTGGATGGGCATCTCATCTCATTTGGGAGGCATAAGGAAAACATTCCCATAGTTCCTTCTCTTGTTGGCTTGGATGCAAGCCTTGTTGTGTAATGTTTGATGTTATTGTGTGTCTCCTTGTTCTTCTATTTTAGCTTGAATGTTGTGAAGAACTTGTATTGTGGAAGCATGTATTGTTGCCTTGAGTTGGAGACCACCCCTTCATTGTGTTGTGTTTGGGGCTCGGGGGTCAATGGAGGAGATTGCTTCTCTTCTCCATTGAGATTTGGTTGGGAGGAGAGTGTTGCCTCTCCCCCTATCTTGGTTGTGATTGGAAATGCTTGGAATTTGAAGCATGAGTGAAGAACACTTTGAAGCACTTGAATCTTGTTGTTGACAATGCTAAAACATCATGTAATTAACCACCTTGAGTGGAGAAAGAAATGTAATATTGTTTTGCTTTCCTTAGCTTCTATCATTGTAAATCGGTTTCCACATGAAGTAGAATATGTTGTAATAAGATTTGAAGGAAATGTTGCATTGGTATGATAGTATTTCTTGCTCTAAAGCTTATTGAGAATGTTGTTGAATTCTGTTGTGGGAGGATGGAAAGAAAATTACAAAGACTATACATGTTAGATCTCATTTTGTTGCCCACAAGGAGATGTATTAATAGTGGAATGATAGTGTAAAAGGAAATATTTTATAAACAATTTTATCAATGGGCTCAAAATAGAGAGGAGTTTGATCCATTTAAAACTTTATAACAATAAGGCACAATTATGTATCTTTTCAAAAGGAAGGAAGCACCACTAAAGTCGAAATATGGTTTTAATGTATTCCAAATGTTTTCCTTAGATTATCTTTAATATTCGATTTGCAACAAGCATTTCAAGCTCTAGTTCCCTTTAAGTTTTATTCATCCATGAATTTATTGTTAAATCCATTGCAAATAAATAAGAAAATGAAATTGAATCTCTTAGAATACCTCTGCTATATTTATTGATTTGTGTGGAAGGAGATTTTAATTCAAAATTCTAAACTTAATAAGTTCGTTACCACTCTTCATTTGAAAGGGAACTAGTATTTTAATTATTACCCATGTTTAATTAATATGATAAAAAAAAAAAAAAAAAAAAACAGCGGATTTACTATTATAGGATTTCTCTAAAAACAACACACCATTCAACTACTTACATCTTTATTCACTTTCGAATTATTTTTAACTAATCATTCTGATTGTTTTTTTTTAATATGTAGTTGTACATTATAGTAGTCTTTACTCGCAATTGGGTATTTGTAGAACATCTATCCCTATGATTATTCAAGGCAGCGTGACGCTTACAAAGAGTTTTCTTCGAAATATACAACTATATTATGAATTTAACTCATTATCTGTTTATCTCGAACATCTTGCAACGTGTATTTTTCAAAACCAGGAGAGTTCATTTTGGGAAGTCCAAGAGATGTCGAACTTTTATCAAAGGCCTGCTCCGTTGCTATCAGTAGTGTTGCTTGTTCACAAAGGAGAAACCTCTTGAATCCGGCTATGCACAGCTCTTTTCATTACTGCCACAAAGTAATATTAAGTGCAAGGCAACCATTTCTGATCAACTATCTGAAGCCACGGAGTATATCCGCCATCTACAAGAGGAGGTGGACGCACTTGCCAAGAAAAGAGAAGACATGAAGACGAATTTAAGAATACATTCAATACTGAACAAATAACAACATAACCCGACGGCCTGCCATACACCATGCAGCACCCAATAACAGCAGAGGTAACGCATCCCTTACCGGTTCTGACGCTTCTTCTTTTTGCCGTCCATGCGCTGTAAGTGTGGTTCTTGTATAGGTCGCCATTTGATAATTATCCTGCCCCAATCGAATCCTTTGTGACGTCTTCACTGTCCCTTAAGCAAGTTTGTTTTAATCCTTCGAAGGCGGACTCCATTTTCGTTTGAGCTTGCATCCGATACTGAACAGACAGCAACATAGTCGAACAGCATTTTCCTTGGCCGACCTGCTCACTGGTTCGCCTCTCTTCTTATCTGTACACGCGCCCAGGACCTTTGTTCTCCCCCTCCTCACGCGGACAGGCCGAGTCAGAGACTATACACGCATGAAGCTTGCTTGTAGCACGTTTTCTTTAGTCGCCCATCCCCGCTCAGCGGCTCCGGCGGATCTGCAGGAAGATCGGACCAAGAGGAGGTTGGGATTTACCAAATCTTGGCGAATGGATGTTGTGCGGCCTGTTGGAGAGACCTACACGCCGAGACAGAGCCTTTATGGGGACAAGCTTGGGGGTTGGATACTCGCCATCCCATCTAAAAACGTGAGACCGCTTTAAACGCCCATTGATTGGGTCACTTAATGTTTATTACCCAAAGATGTGGGTCGACTTTGTGATAGTCGGGGGTGGCGTTGGATGTTGAAGCCCAATTCATTGGACTAGTGAAGTTTTCTTAGCATAACTTCTTTCCCAACGAAATAAAAAAAAAAAGAAGGGAGGATCATCTATTATTCTCCTAACGTTTGATCACCAACTTTTTTGAAAGGGCTCTTTTGAAAGAATTACGTATTGTTAAAAAAAAAAATTATAATAAAATCATATTACTCTCAACTTCTGTTGTTTAATTATATGTAGTTTTTTAATTCATTATACCTATTGTTCACCTTGCAAGGCAATGAAGAGTCAGTTAAGTGTAAATTCTGACTTTATGCATATTTAAGATGCCGGTCGAATGGACTCCTATCCCTTTAACTTCAAATTCAATGTACGTATAAGAATATAGGTTTATGTGAGCATAAACTTGATAATATACCTAATATACACCACTTAATTAAAAGTAACTAACCCCTTGTCAGGGATATCTAACAACTTGCATAGAAAGATTTCTAAAACGATTCGCTTCAGCTTTGACCTTAACACGTTTCTCTTTGGCGTAGAGTTTGCAAGAAACGATGAGTGTATATACATGTATAATAGCATATAATCATTATGTAACCCAATTATGAATTAGCATTTTAGCAGGACAAATAATTGAAACCGCACCTGGATAAACCAATAGTGGAGGTAAGAACTCTCCCAGCATATTGCCCATTTCTTTCAGCCGACAATTTAAGACATCAGATAAGAATACAGAACAATTGTAATTTGATAGATCATATGGTATGGCACCAAAAAAAAAAAGAAAAAAAAAAAAAAAAATGGTGTTTAGCAAACTTTGCTCAAATGAATGCTTGTCTCGCTTCGTGGAAAATGAAGGTAATCCCGTTGAGTTTTCCTCTTTATCGGTGAGGTGTCTATGCAACGGGTGGAAGTGAATTTCAGGCATGATAAGCCCTACACCTTAATTCTTCTGCTTTTATCTAAATGTTTTATTAAATGAACTTTTCTTTTCTTGAAAATATATCTTTGAGTGGGGTTATTGTGTGTGATTTTAAACTGTGAACTTCTGTAAGTATTGTTAAAGGAAACATTTTTATCCTTATAACTTGGATCCTGATTTTTATCAGGAGAAGGATGTATTCTATGATTTTGTTGATTAGAACTGTTGGCATCCTTGATCCCTTAGACTTATGTAGAAATTTTCTTGTGTATTCAATCTGTAGCTTGATCACTTGAAGTGCATGTTGTGTTATAATTCTCTCTCTCTCATCTTGGCTATATTAGTATGAGTTGATTTGGTGGATTCTTGATTTCAGTATCTTGGCAGACCTTTCTGGAGTTCCCTATCCTTATGTTGTTGTGTCTTGTCAATGCTAGAATAGACCTCCAATAGGCATAATTAGTGACTACATTTAATTCCTCCTGAACAGTTTATCTATTTGATGGCATCAAAAGTTAGACCGTTAAAGGGACTTTGTTCAAAGGGAGATAGGTGATAGAATTCCATTCATGTTAAGACATTTTTTATCATATACAACTTCTTGTAGATAGTTGATATGATGTGGATTGTAGTATAGTGTAAAACTTATGGCATGATTGAATTGACAGAGACAAGTTGAAGAATGATTAGGAGTTCTTTTCTTGTTTTTTTAAATTTAATTCCTCCCTTTAAAATATGGTTGTAGTTTTAAATATCATCGTATTGGAAATGACTCTCATAATGAACACACTAATGAAATTAGTAGGTTTGAAATTATTGACTTATTTTATAGGAAATTGTTGTCTAATGAGTATTAGTGATTTCTTTTCCATTATTGGCATGCTAGATTTTGAGCGATCTACTCTAATCACCCTTACCTTGAAAGTTTTATATGTAATTTATCTGGTCTTGTTTCAACTGACCGAGTCTTCCTCACCTTAGTGTAGGAACTTGTTCTGGATCAATCCCTCTCTTGACTCTACATTGCGCCCTAAAATAGTATAGTAGTTGATGAAATGTATTTATATTTTGGTTTATCTTTCAGTGCTTCCAGGTCACAAAAATTTGAATAAACATTTCTATATTGATTAGAGAATGGTTGTTGTTCAATACTTGTGGTTCTTCTTGAAAAGTTAGAATATGTTTAGTTGAGGGACTTGGGTTGTGATTTGACTGGAAGGATAAGGTTAGTATAGGACATATGAATTCCTCCCTTCCCAAATACCCATGTTTAGATGATTAGCAATTGGTAAAAGTGCATATTGGTGTTTGAAATAGACTCAACAGATTGAATTGATGAGATCGTATTTAAATACTACTCCTTGTTGGATCTATGAGATTTATTTTTCCTTATTGTTTTACTGGAAAGTATTTTCAAAAATTTTAACCTACATTTCTAGGTTTGTTTCATTAACAATGGTTTTCTTTCTATAAAACAATTAGGTAACAACACAATGTCTTATGTTGTAGCTCTTATCATGCTCAGTTCTTGTGAACTGACTCAAGTTAATACTTGTGCAGATGGCTTATGCGAGTAGATAAAGGAAGGATTTGTAAAGGTTTCATCAGTTTTTTAGGAAGTTCCTTGTACGAATGTTTAATGTGTTGTAAATATTGGAATGGTACTTTTAAAGGAGTTTGGAAGGCCCCTTGCCTTGGATTTTGGTTTTTTTGAAATAAAGATGTCTTATCCTGTTGTAGCAAAACTTGTAATTATCTTTCGAGGAATAAAACTTCATCATCACCTTGTTATGTGTATTTTATTTATTATATTATTGCAGTCATGAAAATGTTGTAGCATGGCTTGGCTAAATTTTTAACCTTCTTGTTCTCATCCAATTCAATCGAATCTTTTGGAACCTTTGGATTGTGTGCCATGTCAAGTAAAAATGTTATAACCATGTTTAGTTTTCTCGATGAGTAATGGTAATTTCTTCTTTCGGGTCATAAAAATTTCATGTTTAATAACCATCCATGGTATCAAGATGCAAATATTCTAGGCATGTTTTAGTGGTTGAGAATCCTTTTCTAAAGATAGTCAAAATAATGAGATAAATTGAATACATAAATGAATAAATAAATAATATTATTATGAAGTTGTACTTGGTTGATAAAATTAAGAGTCTTTAATTGGAAAGAAATTTGTTATCTACCAGGTGTAAAAGAATCTACCCTCGCTAACCTTAAGCTATGAATTAAACTTTATTGTCTTGGTTGTGAAACGATAAGTATTATTAAAAATAGTAAAATCATTGTTGGTTTTTGAGGTTATAGTTATGTCTTAGTTAGTAGGGGAGTTTGAACAAAAACATTTTAAGTCTAATGCTTCCATTTTGGGAACCCTTTGTGCATCCTTTAGTGAACTTAATAAAGAGAATGGTAAATGATGTTTTTACCCAAATCCAATTGAAGTCTTAAGTCTCTTTAAAAGACCGGTTAATAACTAAAGAAATCATGATGATGAAATGAACCAACCTTCTAACTTTAAATCTTGCCATAGTATATTGTAGCCTTATCTTAAGGGTGGTTAGTAGTTGATTCTTGCACAAGGAGGTTGTAGTTTTAAAATCTTATGCCACTCTATTTCACTTGGACCTTACACTCGATGCCTTGTGAAAGGGTGGTCTAAATCAAGATTTTGTATCTTGTGTTGGTTTAAGATAGTCTTCTAGGGATTAGTTCACCCCACCTCCCTTTTAGTGTTAACCTTATAACTGATCAATCACATAATTTTCACATTAAAGATGATCCTCTATCGAAATTTTTACCCAAGCCTAATATATCTAAGTGTAAAAGAAAGGATTCTAACCCTTGCAAGAATAATTTTCTCAAATTAAACCCGAATCTCCTAGAACATAAGATAAAGTTTTAAGGGTGTGATTTAGTAAAATAAATAACCTTAAGAAGATGTTCCCAATGGGTTGTCTGACTACTCAGTAACTATGTATTGTAGTTGGGTTCTTTGTGGTGACTTGTCAAACAAAAAAGTGAATTGTCCTTGATGGGTGTTGGATATTTCGTGTTTCCTATGTGGTCATACTTGTGTCAGGTTATTCGAAAATTTAGTTGTAACCTTTGTGTCCTCCCGTAATTTCGTTCTATACTTCAAACAAGTGAAAAAAATTTATTTGTGATTTTTTATTTGTTTTCTTTTGTGTCTGAAATAGTGGGCATTACAACTGAAACGACCCAAAAATTTCTCACACGAACAACACATAAAAAGATAGGATTTTTTTTTTTACATGCTTCGACACATAACACGACACAACATGTCGTCACAAAATTACAACCAACTCTAGGAACCACTTGTTACGGGGATGACCACAAGGTCAACACGGAAACGTTCACACCCAAAAGGATAATACACTTTTCTTTTCTTTTTGATAGAACACATAGAAGCCCAACCACATGACACTCTCATAGCTAGGGCAAGCCACAGTAAGAAATGAGTGAAGGTTATTTATTCTGATAAAACACCCTTTAACCCATGACTTATGTTTTCAGAAAGACTTAAAATATGATTCGCACAAGTTCATCTTACCAACTGAGTTATTTTCTTATACACTATAGAGTAGTTCACTTAAAGTCTTCTCCTACCTCGCTAAATCTTATTATCATCCAGAACTAACCATTATTTTCCCTTAAGCTTTTTTAAGAGTTCACCCAAAAGGGGTAGTGTTCACTAGTTTAGCTAGGGATATCAAAATTATAAAATTTTACTTTACAAGGATAGTTTATCCTTTGATTATTTCTGGAATCTATTGTTCCCAAGTAAGTCATCTCTACATTAATTTGTCTGAATATATATATTTTAGTTAACTTCTATAAGGGTTAACCACTCCATTTAATTTTACTCATATCACATCATTACAAGGTGTCGAGAGTTTTGACTAACACTTTAGTAGATATCACATCATTACTTACACAAGGACACAATTCCAAGTGACTAGATATACAACCTTAACCATGCAAAAGATCATACTTAAATTACAAACATAATAATAATAATGCTCACCTAATACCCTCGGCCTACTTCACATATATAAGTATCCAACAATGTATCTTTCAATTAAATAAAAGCACCAATGTCATTAGGTTTATATAACAAATACAAGTATCAATCTTATATTATTTATCGATATTACCCAAGTACCAAACCTTCATAGAAAATCAGTGATATGAGAGTATAATTTGGATATCTATCTCACAATATTAAGGAGATATCTATGTTAACAAAGATTCCACCAATCCACAAGTTCATATATTATTTAGGTATCCTTTTTGGTTTCTTATTCCAAGTCTTTATATGTTTCTATTAGTACAAGGGTCCAACTCATTGGAATGAGCTATGATCAACAAAATTGTCATGTTTTGCTGATATGTCAAGGATATATTTGAATATATTTGACTAACTAAGATAAGTAAGCGCGGTCAAAACCACTATAAATACAAGTATCAACCTTATCTCAACTCCCAAAAGGACAAAGATAAAAACCCCACAAGTAGGTGAGAAAATGGGAAGAATTCCATACATAATTAATTCACGAAAACCATGAACAAAGAATGAAGAGAAAAAATACCTTCAATTAGAGCAAGGAAAGATCAAAAATGATTAACGCAATCGGGCACGTGCATTTAGTTTCAAGTTTTGGGGTTGAATAAGCATGCGTGAAAATATACGAAGTAAAAATATGTCCGGTAAAAATGAAATGGAAACCCGCATATAGATAAGAAAATTTGCAATTAATACACTTCAACTAGCACGTGTCAACCCACTCGACAACTCGGCATTAACGCCATGTCAACATGCTCGGGAGGTCCGAAAACCCGACACAAGGTGTTTTAGATCAAACCGGGTTTCAGGTTGCGGGAAACAAACAACATAAAGCATGATGCTTAGATGCTTCAAAGTTCTGAAAACCCTACACAAAGGAACTTAGGCAATTCAGGTTTTGGGTTGCAGGAAACAACCGACATGAAGCATGATGCTTAGATGCTTCAAAGTTCTGAAAACCCGACACAAAGGAACTTGAGCAAATCGGGTTTCGGGTTGCGGAAACAACCGACATGAAGCATGATGCTTTGATGCTTCAAAGTTCCGAAAAACCGACACAAAGGAACTTAGGCAAATCGGGTTTCGGGTTGTGGAAACAACCGACATGAAGCATGATGCTTTGATGCTTCAAAGTTCAAAACCCGACACAAAGGAACATAGGAAAATCAGGTTTCGGGTTGCGGAAAGCAACCGACACGAAGCATGATGCTTACATGCTTATAAGTTTCAAAACCCGACATAAAGGTACTTAGGCAAATCAGGTTTCGAGTCATGCGAAACAACCGACATGAAGCATGATGCTTAGATGCTTCAAAGTTCTGAAAACCTAACACAAAGGAACTTAGGCAAATCGATGTAGAGATTTCTTCTACTCAAACAGTAAATAAGATAACTGTAAAGGGGGAGAGAGATCAGTTCATGCAATTATGATAAAAGTCATTTGGAACCCATCTCTTTCTGGGCATCTCTTTCAAGAAAGAGTCAATATAGGAAAAGGCATGTTATACGATATACAGAGTCCAAACGCTATTTATTTAGTAAAACAAAAACACATCAACATTCTAAAAGAAACCCACATCTACAGCAGTCGAACAAAATTGCAAAGGTCGATTTATCCAAATGCTAAAGGAAATAAATCATTAAGAGAGGGTTAGTCTTATCATGCCTGTTTGGGGCTTCCTCAATGCAGCCACGTCGAACCAAGGCTCCAACAGCTACAACATAATCCAAAAAAATTTCATTTCCCTCAGCACGTAGATCTCTCATGCAAGCTTCATGGCAGCGCCTGGTACAGTCAGGGAGAGGGTGACCACCATGTCTAGATCTTACAAGTGCTTAGAATATATATATATATATATATTAAGAACTGGAAATAAAATCTGGTCCCTTATTTATCACTGCAGACCTGGCACAGTGCGCCTTGTTATAGTGCCAGACTATGTCTGTAGATTGCTTCACATGGCATTACCAATAATCTCTACAAGAACATTTTCCTTTTTTAAAGTGATGGAACCGCTTTGCATCTCTCACAACAATTTGTGTTGCAACAATCTTGGGAAAAACTTGGTGCAGTGTGGCAGTCAACACATACATTAAGGTTCTTGACAACTCTGAGAGTTGTCCCATGGGGAAGGCTTAACAATCCAAATGCAATTGCCATCTTCTCACTATGGTGGCAGAGGAATACTTTTACTTTCCCGTTCACTCAGTACAAGTTCTGAATCTGAAAGATATCCTGCTACCTTCATCTCCCAAGACATTTTCTCCAACATTGCATAGATCTCCTGTGCCTGTGGGTGTGATCTGTCACCTACACAAAAAGCATGCACCATTTTATTGGCTTCGCCGAGTTGAGCACGTGCTACGGGCCAAGCTAGGTCCCGAGCTAGGAAAGTCTCATGCTAATTTTACAGCCAAATTGCTTATACATTAACTCACCACATACCAACTCTGTGGGCTATGGCCGAGCCAACCAGGATCACCCAAACTTAATTCCCCATGCAAACCGAATGACCCATTCACAACACAGTAGTCTTGATACCGCTAAGTTGACAAGCCAACAAGACCGAGCCAAAGTGTGACCGAAGTCACCGGAATCGAACACACGATGGAGCCAGACCCTCATCTATTGGGCCGAGTGGAAGAAAATAAATAGCAAGGCAATCTATGCTTCATGAATATTTTGATATAAAACAGATCCGCCTCTATGAGATACTCTTATATGAGTTACATCGTAAAACAACTAAGAAATCAATAGAGAATCTTAGCAATAAAATTTCCTCAGGTCTCCTGGTAACACTCTCACCTGTCACATAGTTGATTTTGATAAAATATCTTGAAGGAGAATCCCAAATTTGAGGATGCATTCGATATCAACATATAACAACACAAGGTAGGACAACCTGCTTGTTGGAAGCGCTCACAAAGGCTTCAACTATACTGCAACATGCCTCGTTGCTGGCTATTTATCACATGTGCTCTTACTATGGATCCCCGACAAGAACACACCTCACAACACCCAAAGAAAGTGAATGTAACACGCCTACCTCACTAGCTGGTAGCTGTGCGCGGCAAGCAGAAGGAACATCGCGCCTTTTTCACCCAAAACGCCTCAGGAAACAACAAATAAAACCCACGTCCAATACTTTAGTGTTAACAGGACCTCATCCATGGGCAAAGCAGAAGAACAGGCACGTGAGGAAGGGAGATTGGATTCACGTTGCACAGAAAGGAGGGAAAAACCCAGCAAGGCAGAGATAGGAAAAGAAAACCATGACAACAGAAAACCGTCTACAGCCCGGGTAGATACCCATTAGTGCGCCCATACGCATTAAAGAAGGAAATCAAAAAAGATCATGGTGAAGGAAGTCAAGACTCCACCGACTCCCACTGTCTCACGCCAACCAAGAACATTAAAATCTCATTAAGAATTGACAAGCAATACCTCCCATCCGCCAACTAACCACATCACAATACATTTCATTTTATTTTATTTTTGGAGCCCACGCTTTGGGGACAGGCCGCTTGCCAGGAGAAACAAGGCTGATATATAAAACATTAATTTTAGAAATTATCAAGGGTCCATCAACATTTAAAAATAGTCCCCACCTTCAAAGGCGCCACCACAGATCATACTCTTCCTTGTTTGCGCAACGAGGCTCGATCAGCGGGAGCGACAAACAAAATATCAAGGATGATGTCGATAACAATCGACATAAAGAAAATAATAATAAAATACAATCGTTGATCGATAATACAACATAATTTATTATTATTATTATTATCATTATTACATAGTACTCGTCACACATCAATGAATGACGATACAAAATACTCAATACTCAACAAAAGAGTAGTACAATCCACTTACATTTCATCAATTTGCATCGATGAAAAATTCACATATCACCAAACAAATGCTACCGTACATAGTGTCCACAAGGGAATCAATGACATAACCACAACATCACAACACATATCCATCCGACATGAGTAACACATACATCAAAATACCACTACCAAAACATCACAATAACTCAACATATATCCCAAAACATCAACCATATAGACAAATATCATAAGCCTCCCTCAAGTCTCTTATGCCTCCCTCAAGTCTCTTATGCCTCCCTCAAACTCTTATGTCTCCCTCAAACTCTTATGCCTCCCTCAAACTCTTATGCCTCCCTCAATTCTCTTATGCCTTGCTCAAACTCTTATGTCTCCCTCAAACTCTTATGCCTCCCGCAAACTCTTATGCCTCCCTAAAGGAGTCCGGTTGACCCTATGGCCTAATACACATAGAGTTTGAACACTCCTAACCCAAGTGACATAATAATGCGTGGTTCAACAACACGCTAGTTATCTCAGTAACTCCTTGGGGCATACCCCCATACAACAAAACGGGTCCATAGGTCCAACCATTCCATGGTGCATCCCATGACCCTATTCCACACATCATGACAATAGAACCAGCACAACAATCCAATCTAAGTGCCAAGTGGCAAAGTACAAGCCTTGGGCAAGGCGGTAAAAATTCCAAATTTAAAAGAAGACCCAAAATCAAGAAAAATAAATGGCCAAATAGCCATAGTTAGTATCAAAATCCCCATGTTAGTGCCACAAACCAAGGAAATGCCCAAAATTGTAAAGCATGGCAATCAAGAAAAGCTGCTGGTCCTTACAAATAAAGTAAAAAGCTCAATTTATGAATAAAATCAACTTATAATAATGTCACATTACGATAACTGTGTGGCATTATCTAGCCACCAAAGGGGTACTCAACGAGTTGCTAGCACTCGGAACATCAAGCCTCAGCTCACAAAATAAAACATCAATAGTACAATTTCATCACCTCTGTCTGAATCATCCCGCCACCACTTCGACAAGGCTAAACATAGTCATAGTTGCACTTAGGTTGCGTACATACAACCACATAGGGAGAGAGGAAAGAATCACATGTTATCTACTAAACCGAGTTTCGGCTCAAGTTATTGACCCATGGTACACCATTCCTCACTCTCAACATACACTTCTACCGATTACCCTCAGGGTCGGTTAGCGTAAGGTTCACAACATAACATGTAACTACATCACTAACACAAAGGTGGTACATATACAAGGTAGATCACAATCATACATTCACCAGGTGTAACACACCACTTTACCACATTCTGCACCCAAACTGCAACCACTATACTCTGGGGTTCATACACTCACCGTATGACCCTAAATCACAACATGAAACATTACATATTTGCACCAATCATACATACGATGAACATAATACATCTCAACATAACATCCATTGCTACATAGCAAGGTGGTACACACATTTCTTCAAAACATGGTAAAAACATCATGATACAACTCATTTCTTTTAACATCAATCTAGTCATACAACACATTGATACACCTACATACCATAATATGCCACAATGCTCCAACACTATGTCATCCACATTATAATTCTTTTCACACATCACAAACAGTAATTCACACGTGAACTCTTCATAGAATCCACAAGAAGGAGAGATAATACTCCCATCCCCAACATATCAACATGATCACAAACACGCACAAGGTGACATACACATCACGTGCGTTCACAATATCATAATTACGACAATAATCACATCATGCTTAAAGCACATTAATCTTCCAATATAAATCATCATCATCATGTAGTAACATCATGTAACACAACCACCATCATGTAACATCTCCATACAACACCAATCCAGCCCATAGGTTCGAGAGCATGAACCTATGCTCTGATACCAAGTGAAACGACCCAAAAACTTCACACACGAACAACACGGAAAAAGACAGGATATATATTTTTTTACATGCTTCGACACATAACACGACACAACATGTCGTCACAAAGTTACAACCAACTCTGGGAACCACTTGTTATGGGGATGACCACAAGGTCAGCACGGAAACGTTCACACCCAAAAGGATAATACACTTTTCTTTTTTTGACAGAACACATAGAAGCCCAACCACATGACACTCTCACAGCTAGGGCAAGCCACAGTAAGAAATGATTGAAGGTTATTTATTTGATAAAACACCCTTTAACTCATGACTTATGTTTTCAGAAAGACTCAAAATATGATTCGCACAAATTCATCTTACCAACTGAGTTATTTTCTTATACACTGTAGAGTAGTTCACTTAAAGTCTTCTCCTACTTGATAAATCTTATTATCTTCCAGAACTAACCATTATTTTCCCTTAATCTTGTTTAAGAGTTCACCCAAAAGGTGTAGTGTTCACTAGTTTAGCTAGGGATATCAAAATTATAAAAATTTTACTTTACATGGATAGTTTCTCCTTCGATTATTTCCGGAATCTATTGTTCTCAAGTAAGTCATCTCTACATTAATTTGTCTGAATATATATATTTTAGTTAACTTCTATAAGGATTAACCACTCCATTTAATTTTACTTATATCACATCATTACAAGGTGTCCGAGAGTTTTGACTAACACTTTATTCTCAAAATCAAGGTTTTACAATACTTATACCAATGTAATGATTGAATATCATTTCTCACCAAGGTGAGTTACTAGTCTAACAACAAAAGGGAAGAACACTTCACCACGTAGTTTTTCCAAACATACCAAGACAAGAGATCTTCCAAACTCCTTGCAAGCAAGGTTACAAAATTTACAACGCATTGAACTTTCTACAAAGAACTTCATAATTTGAACTGATGAAACTTTTACACTCTTTTCCTTTAATCTACTCGCATAATCCATCTGCACAAATATTTATTAGAGTCAGTTCGCTAGAACTGAGCATGATAAGATATAAACCTCACCTAATAATTTATGCCATCTAGCATTTAAATAAATGAAAGTTTGCAATGCTCCTTATCAGATAAATTTCTAACATACATTTAAAACTTAATTGCACATCTCATGACAATATATTTCCTACTCATTAATGTTCACTTCTTTAAGATCTGCTTACACAAGGACACAATTCCAAGTGACTAGATATACAACCTTAACCATGCAATAGATCATACTTAAATTACAGTAACAATAATAATGCTCACCTAATACCCTCGACCTACTTCACATATATAAGTATCCAACAATGTTATCTTTCAATTAAATAAAAGCACCAACGACATTAAGTTTATATAATAAATACAAGTATCAATCTTATATTATTTATCGATATTACCCAAGTATCAAACCTTCATAGAAAATCAGTGATATGTAAGTATAATTTGGATATTTATCTCACAATTTTAAGGATATATTTATGTTAACAAAGATTCCACCAATCCACAAGTTCATATATTATTTAGGTATCCTTTTTGGTTGCTTATTCCAAGTCTTTATATGTTTCTATTAGTACAAGGGTCCAACTCATTGGAATGAGTTACGATCAACAAAATTGTCATGTTTTGCTAATATGTCAAGGATATATTTGACTAACTAAGATAAGTAAGCGTGGTCCAAGCCACTATAAATACAAGTATCAACCTTATCTCAACTCCCAAAAGGACAAAGATAAAAACCCCACAACCTGGTAAGAGAATGGGAAGAATTCCATACATAATTAATTCACGAAAACCATGAACAAAGAATGAAGAGAAAAATACCTTCAATCAGAGCAAGGAAAGATCAAAAATGATTAACGCAATCGGGCACAGGTGAGTTTCGGGTTTTGGGGTTGAATAAGCATGCGCGAAAATCCACGAAGTAAAAATACGTCCGGTAAAAATGACGTGGAAACCCGCATATAAATAAGAAAATTTGTAATTAATACACTTCAGCTGGCACGTGTCAACCCACTCGACAACTCGGCATTAACGCCATGTCAACATGCTCGGGAGGTCCGAAACCCGACACAAGGTGTTTAGATCAAACCGGGTTTCGGGTTGCGGGAAACAAATGACATAAAGCATGATGCTTAGATGCTTCAAAGTTCCGAAAACCCGACACAAAGGAACTTAGGCAATTCGGTTTCGGGTTGCGGAAACAATCGACATGAAGCATGATGCTTAGATGCTTCAAAGTTCTGAAAACCCGACACAAAGGAACTTAGGCAAATCGGGTTTCGGGTTGCGGGAAACAACCGACATGAAGCATGATGCTTAGATGCTTCAAAGTTCCGAAAACCCGACACAAAGGAACTTAGGCAAATCGGGTTTTGGGTTGCGGAAACAACCGACATGAAGCATGATGCTTAGATGCTTCAAAGTTCCGAAAACCCAACACAAAGGAACTTAGGCAAATCGGGTTTCAGGTTGCGGGAAACAACCGAAATGAAACATGATGCTTAGATGCTTCAAATTTCTGAAAACCCGATACAAAGGAACTTAGGAAAATCAGGTTTTGGGTTGCGGAAAACAACCGACATGAAGCATGATGCTTAGATGCTTCAAAGTTCTGAAAACCCGACACAAAGGAACTTAGGAAAATCGATGTAGAGATTTCTTCTACTCAAACAGTAAATAAGATAAACTGTAAAGGGGGAGAGAGAGATCAGTTCATGCAATTATGATAAAAGTCATTTGGAACCCATCTCTTTCTGGGCATCTCTTTCAAGAAAGAGTCAATATAGGAAAATGCATGTTATATAATATCCAGAGTCCAAATGCTATTTATTTAGTAAAACAAAAACACATCAACATTCTAAAAGAAACCCACATCTACAGCAGTCGAACAAAATTGCAAAGGTCGATTTATCCAAATGCTAAAGGAAATAAAACATTAAGAGAGGGTTAGTCTTATCATGCCTGTTTGGGGCTTCCTCAATGCAGCCACGTCGAACCAAGGCTCCAGCAGCTACAACATAATCCAAAAACATTCATTTCCCTCAGCACGTAGATCTCTCATGCAAGCTTCATGGTAGTGCACAGTACAACAAGGGAGAGGGCGACCACCATGTCTAGATCTTACAAGTGCTTAGAATATATATATATATATATATATATATATAGAACTATATATATAATAATATATATATATATCCCTTATTTTAAAATCTGGTCCCTTATTTATCACTGCAGACCTGGTACACCGCACCTTGTTATAGTGCCAGACTATGTCTGCAGATTGCTTCACATGGCATTACCAATAATCTCTACAAGAACATTTTCCTTTTTTTTTTTTTTTTAAAGTGATGGAACCGCTTTGCATCTCTCACAACAATTTGCTTTGCAACAATCTTGGACAAAACTTGGTGCAGTGTGGCAGTCAACACATACATTAAGGTTCTTGACAACTCTGAGAGTTGTCCCACGGGGAAGGCTTAACAATCCAAATGCAATTTCCATCTTCTCACTATGGTGGCAGAGGAATACTTTTACTTTCCCGTCACTCGGACAAGTTCTGAATCTTAAAGATATCCCGCTACCTTCATCTCCCAAGACATTTTTTCCAACATTGCATAGATCTCTATGCCTGTGGTGTGATCTGTCACCTACACAAAAATCATGCACCATTTTATTGGCTTCGCCGAGTTGAGCGCGTGCTACGGGCCAAGCTAGGTCCCAAGCTAGGAAAGTCTCATGCTAATTTTACAGCCAAAACACTTATACAATAACTCACCACATACTAACTCTATGGGCTATGGCCGAGCCAACCAGGATCACCCAAAATTAATTCCCCATGCAAACCGAATGACCCATTCACAACATAGTAGTCTTGATACCACTAAGTTGACAAGCCAACAAGACTGAGCCAAAGTGTGACCGAAGTCACCGGAATCGAACACACGATGGAGCTAGACCCTCATCTACGAGGAAGAGTGGAAGAAAAGAAACAACAAGGCAATCTATGCTTCATGAATATTCTGATATAAAATAGATCCACCTCTATGAGATACTCTTCTATGAGTTACATCGTAAAACAAGTAAGAAATCAATAGAGAATCTTAGCAATAAATTTCCTCAGGTCTCCTGGTAACACTCTCACTGTCACATAGTCGATTTTGATAAAATATCTTGAAGGAGAATCCCAAATTTGAGGATGCATTCGATACTGAACATATAACAACACAGTTGGACAACCTGCTTGTTGGAAGCGCTCACAAAGGCTTCGACTATACTGCAACATGCCTGCTGCCTGGCTATTTCTTTATCATTACAAGTTGTTCTTACTATGGATCCCCGACAAGAACACACCTCGCAGCACCCAAAGGAAGTGGAGGTAACACGCCTACCTCTTTAGCTGGTAGCTGTGCGCGGCCAGCAGAAGGAACAACGCGCCTTTTTCACCCGAAACGCCTCAGGAAACAACAAATAAAACCCACGTCCATACTTTAGTGTTAACAGCCCTCATCCATGGGCAGAGCAGAAGAACAGGCACGCGAGGAAGGGAGATTGGATTCACGAGGCACAGAAAGGAGGGAAAACGCAGCAAGGCAGAGACAGGAAAAGAAAACCATGGCAACAGAAAACCGTCTACAGCCCGGGCAGATACCCATTACTGCGCCCATACGCATTAAAGAAGGAAATCAAAATAAGATCATGGTGAAGGAAGTCAAGACTCCACCGACTCCCACTGTCTCACGCCAACCAAGAAATTAAAATTCATTAAGGAATTGACAAGCAATACCTCCCATCCGCCAACTAACCACATCACAACAATAATACATTTCATTTTATTTTATTTTTGGAGCCCATGCTTGGGGACAGGCCGCTTGCCAGGAGAAACAAGGCTGATATATAAAACATTAATTTTAGAAATTATCAAGGGTCCATCAACATTTAAAAAAGTCCCCACCTTCAAAGGCGCCACCACAGATCATACTCTTCCTTGTCTGCGCAACGAGGCTCGATCAGCGGGAGCGACAAACAAAATATCAAAGGATGATGTTGATAACAATCGACATAAAGAAAATAATAATAACTTACAATCGTTGATCGATAATACAACATAATGTCATTATTATTATTATTATTATCATTATTACTAGCAACCACAGTTAAACTCGACAAGGCGAAACACTAACGTTTCAAAGGAAAAGCAACAACGTTCAACTCTAAGAAGCACGGTCGTCAGCGAGCAAGGAGCAACGATGAACGGGATTCTTGAGGGAGGAATAAGAGTGTGTAGGGGATTTGAGATGTTTATTGAAGGGTTTTAGGTGATTGAAAGAAATCTTAAACCTATTTAAGTGGATGGAAAGAACTTAAGTTTTATATATTGTTTTCTTTACTTGTCCAATGAAATAGGCTAAATTCAACCCTAGTATATAATTCTCATTTTAAATTTCATTGTAAATCTAATACAAATTATCAAGGGAAACGAAACGTGTTATGTTTTACCTTCTATACAATATTATCATATTTTAGAGAAGAAAGTATAGTGTAAGTATTTAACTCATTAATATTACTAACTATACTCCATTGAATACTTTGATAGTAATATGATTATTTTAAATTTTATTAATAACAAAATATTTAATAGTAATGAGACTTACTTATGTGGAAAATATATTGATAGTAATATACTATTAATATTATTATATTAATATACTATTAATCTTTATGATAATAATATAATATTAATAGCAATATAGTAATAAAAGTATTCTTTTAATCAAATATTAATAATTATATATATATATATATATATACATATATATATACATATATATATACATATATATATACATATATATATATATATACATGTATTATATAACAAATTTTTATTTTTAAAGTCAAAACTTTTTAAAAAGTAATGCGGTGAAAAGACCTAAGTTGTGGCCTTTGTAGAGGGCTTAATAGAAATGGTGGGGTGGGGTCGGCAACCCAACCCAATATTTTTTAAATTTCTAACCCCAAAGGGCTAACCCCGTATTATTATGGACTGCAGTTTTTACAAAGTGTGGCCACGGATTTGGTATCCACAAACATGCCAAACTTGGCTTTTGATACTATTAACACAATTATATATAAATGTGTGTGTACGTATGTATGTATACATACATACATACATATATACATATATATATATATATATATATATATATATATATATATGTATGTATGTATGTGTGTGTGTATGTATTTAAATGTATAGACGTGTGTGTGTGTGTGTGTGTGTGTGTGTGTGTGTGTGTGTGTGTGTGCATATACTCACATTCCTAAATGGAAATAATTATCGAATCTTATCTAAATCACAAAATGAGACAAACCCATTTGCTCGCTTGAGAAAATAATATTGAAATGAAATAAATAAAACATTTAAAACCCTAAATAAATCCATCCAAGTGATGAGATTCATCTCTACAAAAAGTAGGTAGAGAGTGGGTGAGTGGAAATTATCTTTTAATTTAAAAGTTTTTTTAAATTTCAAATGCATGGGTTGACATTTTAAGGGGTCACTTTATGGGGTAGGAGTGTGTTTATTAATTCTAACCCCATGTCAAATGGGGACCTTGTAAATTATTATTAAACCTTGTGGGATTAATTAATTTTAGTATTTATTTATATGGACCCTTTTACCCATGAGATTTAAATCCGGAAATTTTAACTATAGTGAATTAAATTGTTATTAAAATATCACTTAGGGGAAATTAACCAGGCTTAGTAAAATTAAATGTATTAAAGTTTCAATGTGGGTTTTCAATATTTTTACAATGGGAAAAATTTTATTCTCAAATTTAATTTACTTAGAAACATTAATGGGACAACTGTATTTTTCGAAGCCTGTATGCGGGAACGTTTCTCAAAAAAAGATATTCCATAATTTTTTTGACTAACCCTAGGTTGTTCTTGGGTCCTGTGCAAGCATTTTTACCAGTGTGTTACACTTGGTATCGTGAGCCTTAGGTTCAAATCTTGGACCCTTGGGAATGCTAGAAAACATGAGACATGAGCATAGAACCTAGTACAATATTAAACCTAGCACATTACTAAACC
Source organism: Taxus wallichiana var. yunnanensis (assembly GCA_018340775.1). NCBI lineage: Eukaryota > Viridiplantae > Streptophyta > Pinopsida > Cupressales > Taxaceae > Taxus > Taxus wallichiana. Next base: position 743,141,425 of record CM031237.1, on the reverse strand, counting down.
TAGAAAACAACTTTTCTAAAAAATTGTATATTTTAGTAAACATAGAAATCTGGAATAAAACTTAGAATGATGACCTAACTCTTGCCTTGGTCCTGTAAGAGGCACGAGACCGGATGAGGGGTCTTTTCACGTAGACCAGACTTGCCACCTATAGAGCAGGACATAGTGGCCATTCTACCTCATATTTTATAGACACTTCAGACCTTAATGCTACTATATACACAGGGGGTCCTTGGGATGATGACTAGCCCCGCATGCATAGGGAGCCATCCATTGAGGCTTGTGCATCTCCTCAACACAAAGAAAGAGTATATGGCAGAGAACTCTGCGTGGAGTCAACGATTTGTAGATTCACCATAGAGTGGACAAGGAGACAAGATTTCAGGGACACAGGATAGGTCTTAGAGCCCTTGACCTAGTATGAGCATACAAAAAGGCCTAAGGGTCATCGGTCGACATCCGTAGACCATATCAAGGAGATCCTGAAGCTACGACCATCTCACTATTCTTGAGATACAGGTGGATTTCAGGTAAAGGCCTTCTTGGTGAGCTTAAGCGGGTGCTTCAATCTCTGCCCTTGTACTAGCAACATGAAATCTCATGTTGCAATCTAGCTTCTGAGGGATGGAGCTAGTGTCTGGTGTAGGACCAAGGAGTAGAAGCTCCACGTTGATTTAAAGATGGTTACCTAGGATCTCTTTGAGGAGCATTTCAGCAGTGGTACTTATCCCGAGGTTTATTGAGTAGTAGATAGACAAGTTCCATGACCATCGTCACGCATCTACGACTATAGCTAAGTATGAGAGTCAATTTCTTGAATTACTCCAATATATTGACTACATGCGGGAGGAGCGGTACAAATTCATAGGTTCATCATGAGCCCCGAATTCGGATTTGGGTGGTATGGTGAACATTGACTACCTACGGAGACCTTAGTAGATGCCATGATAGGGACGAGTTTGGAGCCACATCCAAAGCAAATGAAGGATAATAGATCAAGGGGGTCAGTTACTCCTCCTCATGGTGGACAAGGTTTAGTACAGTCTTCTTTCAAGCCACCACATCAGCCATCTCAACAATAGTAGCAGCACTGCACTCATTTACCATTAAGTCCTACTCAAAGGTTTGACACATAAAGAGGACAGAGTATGGGCCTCATCCTAGGGGTCCGATTAGGACACAAGGTGCACCGAGGGCTTAGTCGGTAGGAGCTTGTTAGTAGGGACATCAACAATCCATAGCCAGATCTTCAGGATCCAAAGCACATACCTCTAGAGTACCTGGTGGTGCTACATCTCACCGGAGAGGACCGGTGGTTGTTGTAATTGTGGCATTATTGGACATCATTGGAGAGTGTTCCCACATAAACCTAGCAACAACGGTAAGATGCATATTTCGAGCCTACTCTTGGTGACATTGGGGTGTAACCATCGAATCTATGTAGTGGTCAAGAACTACCAGGTGAGCACCGAGTCTTGTCATAGAGATGATAGGTAGCATTGGTGGCATTCCTACCTCCATTTTTAAATTCTGGTTCATCAAATTCTTTTATCGTACCATCCTTAGTAGAGCATTGTAGGATGGTGGCAGTTAGGTAGGGTTTTAGTTGGGATGTAAAAATGGCTTCTGAAGCCAAAATTTATGTAGACTCCTTAGTTAAGGAGTGTGTAGTGGATTCTGGACCCTTCACCACTACCTCGGATCTTTGTATCCTTCCGTTGGGTTTGTATGGAGTCATCTTAGGCATGGACTGATTTTCTACACAAAAAGCTAGAGTAGATTGTTACCAAGAAAATATATCATGTACAGATGATCTAGGAGTTGAGTCAGTGATAGCAGGAGTTAGGAGGCCCATTTCTATTCACACCATCTCCGTTATGCAGCTTAAGCGGTGTGTGCGATGAGGTTGCCATATGTATGTTGTTATAGTTAGTAATAGATCAGAGGATGAATCTAGTGGGCCATCCCTTGATTACCATCCCATCTTGAGAGAGTCTTTTGATGTCTTTCTAGGGGAGCTACCGGGTTACCTCCCCCACATGAGATAGATTTTCACATAGATTTTGTTCCTGGTGCAAAGCCTATCTCATGAGCACCGTATCAAATGACTTCTCCCGAGCTCTGTAAGCTCAAGTGGTAGCTTAAGGGCCTTCGAAGAAAGGCTTGATCTATCCTAGTGTGTCCCCTTGGGGTGCACCTTGATTTTTGTAAAGAAGACGGATAAATATTTGTGTTTTTGTATTGATTACCACAAACTAAACAAAGTAACGATCAAGAATCGTTACCCCCTTCCGTGTATTGATGCTTTATTTTATCGGATGAAGGGGTGACATTTTTGCCAAGATAGACCTTGAGTCAAGATATCATCAGCTAAGGATCATGAAGGAATATATTCATAAGACAACCTTCCATACGAGATATGGCCACTACAAGTCCACAATAGTGCCTTTTGGTTTCACGAATGCCCCCGCAATGTTCACAAGCTTGATGAATGGGGTGTTCAGAAATTCTTGGATCGATTTGTGCTCTTTTTCCTTGACAACATTCTGATTTACTCATGTACACATGATGAGCACCTTTTCCGGTTCTTCAATGTCTTTGTGAACAACATCTTTATGAGAACCTGGAGAAGTGTGCATTTTTTCAAAAACAGAGGTGCAATATTTGGGCCACATCATTTATGGGGAAGGTATCACAGTCTATCCTTCCAAGATTTGATATAATATGGATTGGTTAGCACCCACTAGTGTGACTAAGGTGTGCAACTTCATGGGATTGGTAGGATATTACAGGAGATTTGTGTAGGACTTCTCTTGGGTTTCACACCCCATCACTTCTCTTCAGCGGAAAGTGAAGAAGTTTGTATGGTCGATAGATGTGAGCATGCCTTCAGAAACTATAGTAATGTCTCACGATAGCACCTATTCTTGTAGTTCCGATCCTTAGGGAAATTTCTTCATTTGCACATCATATTGGAAGGAATTGGAGGTGTGTTGATGCGAGAGGGTACAATAGTTTCTTTTAAGTCTTGCAAACTCAAGGATTATGAGCTTAATTATCGACTCATAATCTGGAGCTTGTGGTAGTTATTCACGCCTTAGTTCGATGGATAAACTTCCTCCTTGGCCATAGATTGACACTCGGGATTGATCACTTGAGTATTTTCCACCTCTTTATGAAGCCCAGACTCAACGCTCATCATCGGTGTTGGATGGAGTTGCTTGTGAGTATGACATGGATATAGACCATGTGAAGGGGAAGGAGAATGTGGTTTCATATGCCCTGACTACACGGAGACATATGGTTATGGCTACTTCAAAGTGGGTATCATTTTCGGAGTAGGATTTTACAAAGATCTTCCTCATGATAGCTTTTACCCTTCAGCTAGAGCATAGATTGAGTCTCAAAGACCCCTTGAGGAGAATTTTGATGGATTATCACTAGAGACAAATGGCCTTCTCAAACACAAAGTTAGATATATGTTCCTAGAGATGAAAGGTTGAGACAAGAAATTTTGATAGAGGCTCCTCATGCATCTTATTCAGCCCACCTTGAGACAATTGTACAATTGGAGGGGACTTTGGAGATATGTGGCTCAGTTTGTGTCATGTTGTTTAGAGTGTCAGAAGGTGAAGGCCGAGCATCAACATCCAATTGGCCTTCTTTTTCCGCTTCCTGTACTGGAGTGGAAATGGAACACCATTTCCATGGACTTCATTGTTGGGTTACCGACGTCGAGATAACACCATGATGCCATCATGGTCACGATGGCTAAATTGACGAAAGTGGCACATTTTTCTCTAGTGAAGACCACCTACATAGCTAGTGTAGTGGCATGGGTATATCTTGATGACATCATTAGGTTACATGGGATTACGTAGAATATCATTTGTGGCCCCAACCCTTTATACACTTCTCACTTCTGGACTACCATGTAGTATGCTCTCGAGAAAATATCAATTTCAAAGACAGCTTATCACCCTGAGATGGATTGAAAGATTAAGCGGGTGAATCAGATCTTGGAGGAAATGGTTAGGATGTGCATCATGGATCATCAGTTGATATGTGAGGAGTATTTGTACTTGGTGGAGTTTTCCTATAATAATAGTGTTTAGAGTTCAATAGGCATGGATCCTTTTAAGGAACTTTATGGTAGAGAGTGCAGGACACCTCTTAGTTGGTACAAAGTTAGACGAAAGGGTTTCTCATGGGCTAGCTTTACCATAGGACATAGAGCAACAGGTTATTATGATCATGCGAGAGATTGTAGGAGGTGCGAGATAGGTAGAAGAAGTATGTGGATAATCATAGGACATATCGTAGTTATGAGGTGGGCACGAAGGTGTTTCTTTGTGTCAGACCACATAAGAGCCCTATCCGTTACGAAAAAGGTTCTACGCTCTCTCTTAGATTTGTGGGTTCCTTTGAGATCTTGGAGTGTACCGACCCTTTGGCCTATCATCTAGCATTTCCCCCATCTTATCTTGAGTCCACGATATGTTTCATGTTTCGTACTTAGGAGATTTATTGCGAGACCCTTCTCATGTGATAGATTAGACCTCATTGCGGGTGATGGTAGATCCCATCTATATTCTAGAGCGCATGACCCTATACCTTTGAGGCGAGAGATTCACCACGTTCAAGTCCAAGGGGATAGATATGATGAGACTACGGCTACATGGGAGGATGCTATATTGCTACGAGTTCGGTTTCCACACCTGTTTCGATGAATTGAAGGAGGAATTTGAGTCTAAAGGGAGGGGGATGTAGTGCTCATTTCCCTTCGACACATTTAGTTATTGATTTTGATACTTGTCATTATACTTATTGATATTATTGTAGCTTTTTGATTTAGCATAATGTTATATTTTAGAGATATTGGACTTTTTTTTATTTGATTCATATATGATGTGTTTAGATTGTTAAAGACATTTTATATTGATATTGATATTCTGTTGACATGGTTATATATATTTTGACTCGTGATACTTTTTTCATTTTGAGTAGACCTTAACAATTGACCTAATCAAGTGTGATCATATGGATATTGATGAAATGTAGAATCGAGATGTTGTTAGAAATGGTAAATTATATTGTTACTTCCTAGATGATGTTTTGATTCATATTTAGATGATTTGGAGTTATATTGTATATTTATTTTGGATGTTTTGATGTGGCCATGAGGCGAGAATGAGGTGTTATATGTTTTGCGGTAGACATGTCACAACAAACATCGGGGGATTAGAGACCAACCACATTGGAATGATAGATGAATTCAACAAGGGTATCCATGGAAACATTTATTTTGTTGTGTGTGTGTTTTAATTATTGTTAGGGGGTTTCCATGGGGGGAAATCACCTTCTATTGTGACCAAGAGGTTATGTGTTACTTTTTCATTTAGTTTCCTTGATTTAATTTTTGTATGTGATCTTATAGTGATGTATTCCCCTTTTATTAATCCCTTGATTTATGTATAGATTAGTAAATTAATTATTTTACTAAATTAATTAAGAATGGGTCAAGATAATTCATTTATTACAATTGATGGCTTTTGGATTATGTGTTCTAAGTTGATTTCTTATGACTTTGAGTGTTTTACACTCTACCCCTTCATGAAAAATCGGATTCAGCCTTAAGGGCCAATTTTAGAGGCTTCGGACAAGTCAAACTTGTCCCACACCTCTTAAATTTCTATACCAACCCTAGCTATGAGTTGGGGGTAAAAAATAGACCCCATCATGTGTTTTGGGAAGATAAAATGGTAAAATTTTATTGCACTTTCTTTCTTGTAATTAAAGTTTGTCCTTAGGGGTGTGGGCTTGGATTGTGTGTGTTAGTAACTTGTCATGCCCCTCACCCAAGAAATTTATGTTGTTTTGGGGTTGAGGTTTGAATTGGGAGGTGAAGTTGAGGATGAGTGATGTGGCATCCTACATTGAGACACCTCACCCTCCTCTATCCCTTTTTATTCATTCAAGTTCTTTTGCTTGTTTGGGGATTACTTCATTTCCTTGTGATCTTGTATTTTTGGAGTGCTTGTGGATTTGTTGGAGATTCTTGGTGATTTTTGTGCTTGAAAAATCTTGGTGTGGGACTCTTAGATCAAGCTCTACCATGGAAAGGTAGGAGCTATAATCTTGTAAAATATTTTCCTTTTATATTGTGTATATGTGCATGTTTTTGAGTGTTTTGGTATGCTTGTTGGGTGCTTGGGTATATCTCTTAAGTGTGGTGTAGGAGAGGACTATGGGAATCTTACATGTGGGGAGGCATAAGAGTTTATTTCATGTTTTGGAGGGAGTTGGGTTGGGTGCCCCACGTTGACAAGAAATTTCTTACATTTCTTACTTGATCTATTTTTATGAGGGAGCCATAAGAGATTTTAGGGAGGCATTAGAGGTTCTTGAGGGACACATAAGAGTTTTTAGGGGTTTTGAGATTTTTATTAGAGGGTATTTTAGGTGGGTACCCATTTCCCATTGGGAGGCATAAGTGACCTCCCCATAGATCTTGCTCCTTTGGATTTTGCATGTTGAAGCCTTGTGTATTTTGTTGCTTTCCTTCTTGTGATTGTAATTTTATTGTTTGTATTTTGGTATGGTTGTAGAATCTTGTATTGTGATGTGAAATATTTTTTTTTGCCATGAGTTAAATCCATTTTTCATCGCTATGTGGTTGGGGCTCGAGGGCCAATGGGGAGGATGGCTTCTTCTCCTGATGCTTCAAAATTAGTAGGAACTTGACAAGGTCATAACTTGAGCTCCATGTGTCCATTTGAGTCTATATTTTTAAACCACGAGTTGGGGAAGGTTTTGGAAAATTTTCGGACCCTAAATCCGCCATCTTGAGGCCGAAAATTAGGATTTAAGTTACAATTCGATTTTTTTCCTATTTTTGGGAATTAGTTAATTTTAGTCTATTAGTTGCATTATGAGTTAGAAATTTGGAATTTCCCTAATTTAGGGATGTAGAAAAGGCGTGGAAATTTTTGTGCCCATACGAATAAGTATGCGAACTTACTAAGAATAGCAAGTTATAGTAAATTGCTTAAAATAGTAATTTCTGCCACCTAGAGTAGATTTAGTCAGAGTTAGATTTTACTTGGAAACTCAAGTTGGGAATTGTTTTCCTATTTAGGAAACATTTTAATTCATTATTCAATAACAAAGAAGGAGATCTATTTTCTTTGGAGTTCATATTATTTGCAGTAAATCAAGTTTGGTTTGAATTTGGCTACATTATCTCCTCATTGGAATTCTTGGTTGGGTGGAGAGTGTTGCCTCTCCCCCATTTTTTTTGTTATCAAATGAAGCATGGTAGAGGTCTCTTGGCTGGTGATGTGAAACATGGAGCATTGTTGGTGTCCTGAAGAAATCTTACCTTGTGAGAAACCTCCTTGTTATTCCCACTTAGGGTGGAAGATTTGTATTATTGTATTCCTTTTAGCTTTCATTCTTGTAAGTTTTCCCACTTTAAGTGGAAAATATTGTATTAATATTGTGAAGAAAATTTGTATTCATTATTGGACATTCAAGTTGTTTTGTATGTTGAAAAGGGGAAAGAAAGAAATGTGGTTGTAAAGCTAGTTTTGTTGAAATAGAAAGGAAGTTATAAAGGGAAATATCTTAGTTCATTGTAGTTGATTTATTTCCCCACAAAAATGTGTTGCTCTTGTCCTAAATAAATTATTGGAAAGTTAGTAGTTCTTATTTTAAAATTTTTATTAAAACTTGTGGGATTAATTAATTTTAGTATTTATTTATATTGACCCTTTTATCCTTGAGATTTAAATGTGAAAATTTTAACTATAGTGAATTAAATTTTTATTAAATTAACACTTAGGGGGAATTAACCTTGCTTAGTGAAATTAAATGTGGGTTTTCAATATTTTGTTATAATGAGAAAATTTTTATTATCTAATTTAATTGAGTTAGAAACATTAATGGGAAAACTATATTTTTGAAGCTTTGTATGCGACACATTTCTCAAAAAAATATTCCATAACTTTTCTAGCTAACCTAGGTTGTTCTTGGCTCTCAAACCGCCGTTTTTAGTAGGTTTTACAATCATAAAATAGAGGATCAATATAAAACGTTAAAAAATCACTCTACAAAAGGATAGAGAAATAAAGTTAAAAGTTAAAACAAAAAAACAATAAACAAAAGGTTGTGATTTTTTCCTAATTTTTAAAAAGTAAGTTTGTTTTGACATTTTATTTGTAAGTTTCATATTTCAATATTTAGATACTTGCAATGTTATGATGGGTTGAGGTAAAATAAGAAAATTATTTTACTCTAGCCAATATACAACTAGCATACATATATTATATAAATATATGGAAAATATGCGGAGAGATATAGTTCGCAAGACGTCTATTCCGCTTATGTCACACATCCGAAATAGGCACCTCGCGAATTATATCTCTTGGCATATTGCATACCACATATTGATTTCTGGTTATATACATCTATGTATGCAAAGTATGTCGAGAGGTGTAGTTCACGAGGTTCATATTTAAGATGTTTGACATAATTGGAATAGGCACCTTGCAAACTATACCTCTCAACATATTTTACATCTATTTATATAATATAGGTATGTTACTAGTATTCGCGGGAGTTGCATTATACATATAATGATACCAAAAATAAAGTCGGAAAAGAAGGATGACGTTTAGTTCGTGAATTTAATAATATTTTCTAATATTCATTTAGATAAGAATGTCACAAAAATAACTAAAATAACAAAATGTTAACAATCAATCCTTTTAGACTCAAATATCTTATAAGAGATATCATAAAGGCATTTAAAGAGGGAACTATCTCTCTTAAGAGACTAAGTATGAGTGATATAAATTATATTCTATAACACACAAAGTTCTTATGGATTTTATTAGTAACCATATTATCATGATCATAAAATAAAGAATTACTTTATATGAAAAAAATGCGAAATGTACATCACATGAAATGACAAAATAATAGAATGATGTTTTTGTTACATAGGGGAAATCATTTATATTCCAAGGACTTAATTCTTTTCTCATCTGCATTTTTTTCAAAATTAGTTTTCCCTTCTTTATATTTTCATAGCGTTCGTATGTAAATGGTGGAAATATTCTTAGATTTTTCAACCACTTTACTCGACAGATAGCCAAAAATGTTAACCCCATTGTTTCCTTTTTGTTCAATAATAATTATATCCTTGGAAAGATTCAAAACTTACAATTTATATATTTTTGATGCCCATGAAAGCCTTAAGGGTAATTGGTTTGTGCATCCCCTTAGTAACGCAGTGTAATTGCGATGGTACGTGGAGTTCTATCTTCAAATGGTATTTTGAACTAACTATAAAATTCAACCATTACATATGTTGGATGTTTTGGTGGATTCTTTACCATGTGTGTATATTATACTTCAAATATATCCTAGAGCTCCATTTACAAGACCTTCCTGTTATGGAAAAATCACAACACCCACCGAATGGCCGAGTTTTAATTTTGCATTTGCTTTGGTTTCCAAACATTGAGCTCTACTAAGTGTGAGACCTTGCAAAATGGGATAACTCTCCCATGAAGGCCGGTTCCTACTTCTAATCCTACCTGCCACAAACTACTCCTAATACAAGTAATAATATTTACTAAGCCTAATAAAACCTCCCAAGGAGACAGGGAGAAGAAAACTTGCATGAATGAAACCTACACTAAGAGAGGTGATACACCGAAGAAGGAGTGCTAGTCACACTTTCCTACCTTAAAAACGGAGAAAGGGTGGATTTTAGGGACATTGGAAATGATGCAACACGACCAAAACTACACCAATGCACTAAGGGGAGGATAGACCACTATATCACGGACTGGAATGGAAACATTCACCATTCCATGATAAACACAACCACAAAACCTATAATAGATAAGAAATATACACGATCTCTTGAATCACACTTAGAGGTAAGGAGAAACAACAAAACCATGAAGGCTAGGAAATTTAACACAAACATAATTTTATTTCTCCATATGATTTACACGTTACCTTGCTATAGCAAGAGAGGCATGAAGCCATTACAAGAATTTGGGGTTGTACGAAGCCCCAGAAGAAGAGGGGTTACATAATAGGAGAAGATAACTATTTGTTTTCTTGTGCAACCCCTTTACATTTTATAGAAGAAATCTAAGGAGATGAGAGAGAGAAAGAAAAACTTAAATTACTCCAAAACCCATAAAAAATTATTTTTTATCCTGTAATGATTGCTTGGAGATTTGCAAAATATCTGTTCCATTAATGAAATTACCTTGTTAAAGAAGAAACTAGCCTTGATTTCTCGTGGGTATAGCTCCTAGCCATGTAGCTTCATCATGAATTCTCACCCACTAAACCCATTAATTTTCAACAACCACAACATTTATTTCAGTTTTCGAAGGTCCAAACCTCTGAAATCTGAATTTCAAAAGTGTCATGTTGTAGGGCCTGAAATTAGTCTTCCAATGACTAGCTATTTGTGAGAAACAAAGTCCCGGGGTGAGAGTTATGTGATTTTAGATTTTACCGACTCTTCCATTTCGGGGTTTAGAAAACCTTGAAAAAATCCATCTTTCATGATCCCAAGTTGAATCCCTCTTTCTCACCTTTCTATCTATTTACTAAAATTTGAAGGTCCATTGGATTCTTCACTTGAAATCCTTTCCAACAAGTATAATTTTTCCAAATTTGGTAAAAATATGCTCAAGTTATGTGAGTTTGACGATGGTTAATGAATTGATCTTTACATCCACCATGGAACTTTGAATACTTAACCACCAAGTTGGTTTGATCTTCAATGAAATGTCCCAAACACACCAATAATATCGCCATTCATCCTTTTGACCTACCACTCTACTTCAAAATAACTCGGATAGATGTCCAAAATGATGACTTGGTGGAGGTTTGAAATTTTCTCGACGAGAAGCAACATTTTGGGAATGTTTATTTTGATATTATAACTAGGGAAAAGGAGAAAATAATATTTTTTGAAGCTAAATCAACAACTTACTTCACATCTAAGTCCTACACTTAGAAAAATAAGTCATACACTAATGTAAATAGGTCATGTTCTCAGTCTTGTGCTCAAGAAAAAGAGTCATGTGCTAGTGTAAACGAGTCATGTGCTAAGGTAAATGAGTCATGTTCCAAGTCCCGCACTAACATAAATGAGTCATGTGCTAATGTAAATGATTCTTGCACGAATACAATTGTGTCATACTGTTGAAGGAATCCAATCAAATTTTTAATCATATATAAAATATGAATCATGTTTTTGACGTCTCAAGGTTGTAAATTTAAATTTTGGACATTTGGATTTGTTACATAGGAAAAATATGGTAAATGCTTTTCCCTAAACTCGAAAAGAGTCTTTCCCAATCGAGAAAAATAATAAGAGAAAGTGCACCTCTGAGATTGTTTAATCGAGTTGTGTGGATATATGCAAAAAAATCTATTGGATGTTGTACATATTTTATAACATTCATTGATGACTATACAAGTAATACATGGGTGTATTTTTTGAGGAGACATAAATCCAATGCTTCGATATATTTTACCAATTCAATGATTTAGTGCATAAGACAAGATGATACTACATAAAATTTTAAGGAAAGAAAGAGGAGGTGAGTATGTTTCTAATGATTTTATAAATTTTTGTAAATATCATGGAATCCACAAGTAGTTTAGTACAAGGTATACACCAAATCGAACGTTGCTCCATGGAGGAAGAATGAAACCATTATGGAAATGGAAATAAGTATGATGAAGGAAAAACATCTTACAAATGAGTATTGGATAGAAGTAGTATCAACCGCAGTTTACATTTTAAACAACTCTAAAAACAAAATTGTTAGGAACGTGGTTCCTCAACAAGCTCGCACTAAGAGGAAACACAATGATTCTCTTTCAATAATTTTCAGTTGTGTTACATATGCACAAGTGCCTCATGATTTGAGGAAGAAGTTAGAAAACAAAGGTGAAAAGTGTATATTTGTTGATTATTCGTAAAAATACAAAATCATACAAGTTATATAATCTTGTCACTAGAAAGGTTTTGACCAGTAGAGATGTATAGTTTATTTAAAATGAAGCATGGGATGAAATTATAGATAAAACAATCAAAATAGCATCAAATATTCCTCTTGATGATATCATGGATGAAACTTTAGAACAACAACGTATTATAACTTCACGGTCTTGGACATGCATCACAAGTTAAAGCACAAGCTACACCTCCATATAAAGTAAGGACATCTTTGAGATTTTAGTCATCTTCGATAATGGAAGAGATGCCACAAATAACACCGAAGAAAATCCTTCATCACAAAGTATTACATCTTCTCGATAGCCCTTTGCGGTGGAAAATATGGAGTCTTAGTGATTTTTATAATGTTGATACAACTAACTCTTTTAAGTTTTCCCATTGTTTTCTCAAGATTTACATCCAATATACTTTGAAGAGATTATAAACAATGACGTTTGGGCTCAATCCATGGATGATGATTTTGATTCCATAGATAAAAATATGACATGGGAATTGATGGATATTCCAAAAGGAAAGTGTTGTTACCCAAATTGATTCTCTCTCGAAGCTAAGCAACATCACAAGTTTGGCGGAAGCTTAGAGACAAGCGAGCATAGCATGTAGTGTGTCATTTTGTAGCTGGGGATGAAATACAACTTGCTCATTGTCACTCAGATGTGGAGAAATGGGTAGCACCCTCAAGAGGATTTGACCTATCCTCACTACTTTATGGTTGTGCCTTTTAACCAGGGTGAGAGGACCCCTTTTGTAGCTTGTTGTTTGTGGAGGAGATGGATATATCCTTCCTTGTGAAATTATTAACAAGACCTTGAAGAAAATATGATCAATGCAACAAAACCTAACTCTCACAAGTTGTCACTCTAGATAATGGAGATATTTTCTAAGCAAGGTTTAGACTACTAAAGACAATGAAAACCTAATTGTTTCTGCATGTTTTGGTAGTAAAATTATGCATTTGTATACACACATGAAAAATAGGGGTAGTATGGGTATGATTGGTTGTTTTTAAATGAATTTTTGGTGGGAGGTGAGGCAGAAATGAACTTGATTCACCAGATCCTTGAGAATTTTTACAAAATGGAAATCTTGAACAACAGAATGCCTCAGGATAGCTAGGATGTTCCTTTAACCAAAATATGTGCTTCAATGGAGGCCCAGATCAGCACTCTTCACACAAACTTCAAAGATCCAAAATGAAGGCTGAAATTGGAAAACTCAACTAAACATTATCAACCTCTGTTTCATCATGCCTAAGATACCCTCAAAGGAAGAAAAACAATCTTATAGTCATGCTAGGATTCACAGTGATTTAAATTTGTTTATTTCACTTTCAAATGAAATCTTGTAGTGCCTCGTTGCAATGCTAAATTCTGAGGTGAACTTATTGTTACTTCCATTGCTTTCCTCCCATGTTGGTTTATAGATGTGACAGGCTAGACGAGGAGATATAGACTGTATTTTTTTATTATTCTTTTTGGTAGTGGTTGAAGCGCATTTTTCCTTTCTCCCTGGTTAGCTGGCGGATGGGTGGCATTTCTTGTCACTTCTTAAATGAACCTATATTTTCCTGTTTGGCGTGAGGCAGTGGGAGTCGGTGGAGTCTTGACTTCCTGCACCAGGATCTTATTTTGATTTCCTCCTTCAATGCATTGGACGCAGTCTGAATGGACGTGATAGCTAGTGGAGTAGGCGTGTTACCTCCACCTTCTTGAGTGCTGCGTGGTGTGTTCTATTACCTTGTGTTCTTTATGTGCTGTGAAAAATGGACAGAGGAGTATTGCTGTTAGCACAAGTATAGAGGCATGGAGATTGGTGTTTACAGGAAGGTTTCGGTTGCTAGATCAGTGGTGTGAAGCTTGCATTGGAGAGCAGAGAGTTGTAGGGTGGAGTCTCTGCCGTGGCTTTGTTCAGCCTGTCCAATGATCTCAGCTGTTTCACTTCGTGCCCATGGGATCTGGTTTGCAGCCTCCTGCTCCCTTCCTCCCGCTCGCGAAGTTCAGAGAAAATATTATAGTGGAGCGCAGTAATGGGTCTGATACGGTGGCTAGATGAAGCAACAAGCTAGTGAAGTAGACGTATTACCTCCTCTTTCCTTGGGCGCTGCGAGGTGTGTTCTTGTCGGGGATCCACAGCAGTGCCTGCAACAATTTTTTAGCCAGGCTGCAGGCACGTTACAGAAAGTAGAAGCCTTTTGAGTGCCTCCAACAAGCAGGTTGTCCAACTATGTTGTTTTCTGTGCAATATCAATGCATCCTCTGATTCGGATTCTCCTTCAAGATATTTCTGTCAAAATCGACTATGTGACAGTGAGAGTGTTACCAGGAGACCTGATGAAAATTATTGCAAGGATTCTCTTTTGAGACTTTACTTGTTTTTCGATGTAACTCATGGAAGAGAATCTCATAGGCGTGGATCTGTATCATATCAGAATATTCATGAAGCACAATTTGCCTTGCAACTATATGAGCTTCTTCAACGAATCACTAAGTTGGCAGGCATAAAGGTTTCTGTTGGAATTATCACACCTTGCAAGCTACAACTGAAATGTTTACACCGAGAGTTTGATGTTGCACTCAGCAATCTGATGACACCTAACAAGATCAGCACCTCCAAACACTATTACAGTGGCCTTGCATTTGCAGAAGTTCACAAATTAACCACACCCAATGTGGTCATCACCAGATATGTCCGCTGGACAGAGTATTGCACAGTGGGAACATATGAATCTATGCCAGGACAATGGCTGCTCCGTGTTTTCAAAGTCACAATCCCCTATCTCAGACCATATGCTCTGCAGGGCTATTCATGGGCTTCTCGTATCCAACGCATATGCTTTTCTTGATTACTATGTCACGGATAATTATAACAATTCTTCTCATGTTGATTTTTTCTTGATGTGATGTCTTCGGATCATGGACTGATTGAGACCAGGAAGCGGTGTTCTCATTCCAATTTTGAAACCCCAATGGAGAAAACTGGGTTTGTGGATTGCCCTCTATGGCCATTTCTTCTTCTCAGTCATGACAATGGTGTTTGGAATGGTCTTGCACCAGGTGAGTATCTCACATCTCTGGACAAGAGAATAAGGATGAAAATGGAAAGAGGTTGTAATCTTGTATTGACTGATACACAGTACATCCGAATGTTATGGCACAGTAATACTACAGGAGATGTAGACTAGCTATGTTTTCTGCACCTTCAGTCAGATGGAAACTTGGCTATATATGATTCTAGTTCTAATTCTACACCTGTGTGGAGTATTTCTGAGGGATGTGGGTATGGCTGTATTAAGTTTAGTGCATTGGTTGTGTGGGTTTTCTATGGTGGTTGTGATGCTCTTCAGAATGAGTGCTTCTATATTCCCAGAGCTGCTCCCAGAGGATTCCAGAAGGCATGTTTCAATCACCCCTTTTCCTATGCCAAGCATGGCCGTTAACGAGTTTGGCCCTTCAAAGCAGCCGAGGAAGAGAAGTTGCACGCGAGTTGTGTTCTTGTTGCTCGAGCCACAGTCGATGTGCTTGTTGGTTGGAAGAACTATAATCGGGCATGTTAAATCTACTCCTTGTAATAGTTTTCCACTTTCTTTCAAGATATCTTGAAATGAATATTCTTTCCTCTTGAATGGCGCTTTACACAAAATGTTTTCGTGGTTGTTTATATCACTACCTGATTGTGTTGGTTGTTCCTTTAAATCTCGTTCCAATTTCATTGGTTTTGCTTGGAATGTTCTTTCCTCTCTTATAGCTTACTCTATTTATATTTGTCTAAGTGGGCTACTGCAATTTTGAGTGATGCAATCTAGTTCGTAGGGAAGGAAACATTTTAGAATTTCGTTTGCTTATATGACTCTCTTTTAAAAGAATTTTGTGATGGTATTTATAATAGAAGGCTTACTATATGGAAGGTTAAGCCTTCATATCTCTATTTGGTTGAATAAATACGTATTTCCTGTTTAGGGCTCTCCTATTTTGCTAAAAGGTACATTAATAGTGACATTGTGTTCTAAAACTTGTTTAAGCCTGTGGGCATTCCTTACTTTTTGTTTGATTAGAAAATGGCATTTGGGTTTTGTTTTAGAACTGTACATGGTTGACTATCGTACCCAGTTCTAGAGGATGAATAACCTGACATCTATTTTGGCCTCTACGTGTTGAGGGAATTACTATACCTACTTCCTGGTTCAAACTCTTGTTTGATTAAAGTAAGGGGGAAACATTGTAAGTTTTATTGAATGAAATCTCTGCAATTTTTATTAAGGGTCGCAAGCAAACTATTAATAGCTGGACTGAAACAAAAGTTGTAGGTGAATCCATGGTATTGGACTCGTGAACTCGTTTCCTATTAGATGACAGCTGATTTCAGTGATAATATAATAGGTGGCTGTTATATTTATCTGTTTGATATTTGCTAGACTTTTCCTTGATAAGCCCACATGGATCGGGTAAAATTTCCATCTTCTATACCATTGGCAAGGAGTTCATAGAACTTCTAGGCCTGACTACACTGCATAACCTTCCTGATGGATATGTGCGTTGGTTCTTATTTTGTGCTTGTACTCGTGGTAAGGTCTTTTGAGTCTGGGGCATCGCTGGTGTATTACCCACCGTGTATCGAATCCCTTTGTTTTCGAACTCGAATATCTTATTCTTCGAACTTGGTTACTAAAAGTCCCATTTTGTGGCTTTGTTAAGGAAATCAATTTTTATTTTTTTATTTTAAAATACTTATTGACATTGTCGGAAATATATAAAAATTATTAACGAATTTTGGGTTTAGCCATCCCTTATATTATGTAGAGAAGTTTACGATTAGGATAAGGTTTGTTGGTAGAATAATGGCCCCTTTTGTGTCTCATTTGTATGCTTTTGGAAGAGTGGATTTGTTGTTAACTAGTACTACGTTTAAGAAATCCTATAAGGAGGTAGTGGTAAACTCCTTGGTTAAAACTGAAACTATAGTTGTTTTCTTTTAAGGGCGTCGAACCCATATTACTATGAAGCCTTCCCTTGGGAGAATTGGATAACGTCGTTTTGCTTCGCGCCTATGATCATAATTAGTATGTTTTGTCTTCTCTTGGACCCCTTTAGTTGGATGGAGTAATTTTTGGATTCCAATCACGTAATCCATAGGATTACATGAAGGAGATATCAACACTCTTGACCTTCTTGTTCCTAACCCATAAGGTCTTGCCTTGATTTATGTGATTTTGTTCTTACTAGTATTTTGAATTTCTCCTTGCTGGATGGTTTAGATTTCTTTCTCATGCGAATAATTTTGGAGTTGTGGGTTGTGTTTTAATCCATTTTTGAATTAGAACTTTCCTTTCTTGATATTGTTAAATGTTAGCTTACTGTTGCAATGTGTAGCCTTAACATGCTCAGTTCTCGCGAACTGATTCTAGCTAGTATTTGTGCAGATGGATTATGCGAGTAGATTAAAGGAAAGAGTTGTAAAGGTTTCATCAGTGCAACTTATGAAGTTCTTTGTAAAAGTGTTCTATGTGTTGTAAATTGTGTAACATTGCTTGCAAAGAGTTTATATGACCTCTTGCCTGGAATTGTTCGGAAAATTCGTGAAGAAGTTGTTTTGTCTTTTTTTTGTAATTTGGCTGGTAACTCTTCTTAGTGAGAAATATTATTCAATCTTTTCACTGGCATAAGCATTGTAAAACTTTGATCTTGAGAATTAAGTGTTAATTTAAATCTTTCTAAGACTTTGTATTGATGTGTTATATGTAAGCTTTAATGGGGTGGCTTTTCCTTACAGAAGTTACCTAAAAGTTTTATTCAAAGAAATATGTTGTGGTTTAGATCCCCTTGAAAACAAACAATGCCTTAAGTAATCAAGAGTGAGACTATCCTTGCAAAGTGATTTTATATAACGTGTTATCCCTAACTGAACTAGTAAACACTACTCTTTTTGGTGAACGCTTAAAACAAGCTTAAAGGAAAACAATGGTTAGTTTCTAATAAGATTTAACAAGTAAGAGAAGAAAATTTAGAAACCACTCAATTTATCTCTCAGCCTATTTAAAAGTAAGTAGCTTCCTCTTGATAAGCTCTTTCAAGAATTCTATGTAAGAGCGTTAATAATTACGTATAAAACCTCAAGCTCCAATTAAACCTCAGTAAGAACTAATGATGTCTCAAGGATGAACTCAATTGACCTTCTTCCTTTAACTTTATCCAAGGTACCTTGTAATTTTCTCTTAAGTTGTTGAACGTGAACCGATGTTGTCATAAGGGCATGAACGAGTTCTAGTAACGTAAGTGTGAATAGATGGCCTTAAGGAATTAAATTACCATCTTTATCAAATAAATATATAAAACAAATAATGGTTATAAAGGAGAAGACTTTAAGTGAACTACTCTACAGTGTATATGAACATAACTCAGTTGGTAAGATGAATTTGTGCGAATCATATATTGAATCCTTCTGAAAACTTAAGTCATGAGCTAAAGGGTGTCTTATCAAAATAAATAACCTCCAATCATTTCTTACTGTGGCTTGCCCTAGCTGTGAGAGTGTCATGTGGTTGGGCTTCTATGTTGTTCTGTAAAAAAAAAAAAGTATATTGTCCTTGATAGGTGTGAACGTTTCCGTGCTGCTTTTATGGCCATCCTTGTATCGAGTTGTTCACAGAGTTAGTTGTATCCTTGGTGACGACATGTTGCATCATGTTATGTGTCAAGCAAGTCAAAAAAAAAAAAATATATCCTGTCTTTTACTGTGTTGTTCGTGTGTGTGATTTTTGGGTCGTTACACTTGGTATCAGAGCATAGGTTCATGCTCTCGAACCTATGGGCTGGATTGGTGTTATATGATGATGTTACATGGTGGTGGTGGTGTTACATGATGATACTGCATGATGATGATGATGTTGCATGATGGTGGTAGATATTGGAAGAGTAATGTGCTTTAAACATGATGTGATTATTGTCGTAATTGTGATATTGTGAACGCACGTGATGTGTATGTCACTTAGTGCGTGTTTGTCATCATGTTGATATGTTGGGGATGGGAGTATTCTCTCTCCTTCTTGTGGATTCTAGGAAGAGTTCACTTGTGAATTACTATTTGTGATGTGTGAAAAGAATTATAATGTGGATGACGTAGTGTTGGAGCATTGTGGCATATTGTGATATGTGGGTGTATCAATGTGTTGTATGACTAGTTTGATGTTAAAAGAAATGATTTGTATCATGATGTTTTACCATGTTTTGAAGAAATGTGTGTACTACATTGCTATGTTGCAATGGATGTTATGTTGTGATGTACTATGTTCATCTTATGTATGATTGTGCAAATATGTAATGCTTCATGTTGTGATTTTAGGTCATACGGTGAGTGTATGAACCCTATCGTATGGTGATTGCACTTTGGGTGCAGGAAGTGGTAAAGTGATGTGTTACACTTAGTGAATGTATGATCATGATCTACCCTGTATATGTACCATATGTAAGACGTTATGGTAGTTATGTGTGTGCCACCGTTATGTTAGTGATGTTGTTGTATGTTATGTTGTGAACCTTACGCTAACCGACCCTGAGGGTAATCGGTAGAAGTGTATGTTGAGAGTGAGGAATGGTGTACCATGGGTCAATAACTTGAGCCAAAATTCGGTTTAGTAGATAACAACCTGTGATTCTTTCCTCTCTCCCTATGAGGTTGTATGTATGCAACCTAAGTGCAAATATGACTATGTTTAGCCTTGTCGAAGTGGTGGCGGGATGATTCAGATGGAGGTGATGATAGTTGTATTATTGATATGTATTTTACGAGCTGAGGCTCGATGTTCCGAGTGCTAGCAACTCGTTGAGTACCCCTTTGGTGGCTAGATAAGGCCACATAGTTATCGTAATGTGACATTATTATAAGTTGATTTTATTCGTAAATTGAACTTTTTACTTTATTTTGTAAGGACCAACAGCTTTTCTTGATTGCCATGCTTTACAATTTTGGGCATTTCCTTGGTTTGTGGCACTAACATGGGGATTTTGATACTAACTATGGCTATTTGGCCATTTATTTTTGCTTGATTTTGGGTCTTCTTTTAAATTTGGAATTTTTACCACCTTGCCCAAGGCTTGTACTTTGCCACTTGGCACTTAGATTGGATTGTTGTGCTGGTTCTATTGTCGTGATGTGTGGAATAGGGTCATGGGATGCACCATGAAATGGTTGGACCTATGGACCCACTTCATTGTATGGGGGTACGCCCCAAGGAGTTATAGATAACTAGCGGGTTGTTGAACCACGCGTTATTATGTCACTTGGGTTAGGAGTGTTCAAACTCTATGTGTCTTGGACCATAGGGTCAACCGGCCTCCTTGAGGGAGGCATAAGAGTTTGAGGGAGGCATAAGAGACTTGAGGGAGGCATAAGAGTTTGAGGGAGGCATAAGAGACTTGAGGGAGGCATAAGAGTTTGAGGGAGGCATAAGAGTTTGAGGGAGGCATATGATATTTGTGTGTATGGTTGATGTTTTAGGATATATGTTGAGTTATTGTGATGTTTGGTAGTGGTATTTTGATGTATGTGTTTCTCATGTCAGATGGATATGTGTGTGATGTTGTGGTTATGTCATTGATTCCCTTGTGGACACTATGTACATGTAGTTTTTATGAGTCATGGAAAATCCTCATACGTGGAATTGAGGAAATGTCTGGTGGATTGTAGTACTCTTTTGTTTGAGTATTTTGTATGTCAGTCATTGATGTGTGTCGAGTACTATGTTATGTGGACTGTGCCTATTCCATTCCGTATTTGAGTAACCTTTTTGTGGTGTAATACAATCATGAAGTATATACTTGTGTGCTTATGAATCTATAGGGTCTAGTGAACCTGATAGGGTGTTGTGTTAGCAGTTCATGTTGGGCACCTGAATAAGGAATAAACCAAAACTCTTCATGATGAAACTTTAAAAACAATTAAACTAAGAATAATGCTAATGAAAAGGAACTAATGAAATAACAAACAAGAGGAACTCGCCAATTTCACAGAACATTGAAAGTTAAAATTTCTACCAAATGTCCCTAAGGCTACCTTGTGGCCGTACTTTAATCAACTAAAATTTTAAAACCATAAAGTGTACTTTCTCCTTTACCTGTTCTTGGTTGCGAACCATTTCTTTTCCGTTGTGTTATGTCGCATCGAGGACGATGCTTTTCTTAAGGGGAGGAGAGTGTAGTGCCTCGTTGCAATGCTAAATTTTGAGGTGAACTTATTGTTACTTCCATTGCTTTCCTCCCACGTTGGTTTATAGAGCTTGCTAGCGAGGAGAGATATAGATAGTTTTTTTATTATTATTTTTGGTAGTGGTTGAAGCACATTTTTCCTTTCTCCACTGGTTAGCTTTGGCGGATGGGTGGCATTTCTTGTCACTTCTTAAATGAACCTGATTTTCTCGTGAGGCGGTGGAGTCGGTGGAGTCTTGACTTCTGCACTGCTTATTTTGATTTCCTCCTTCAAAGCATTGGAGTACCATTTGACGGATAGCTAGTGGAGTAGGCGTGTTACCTCCACCTTCTTGAGTGTTGCGTGGTGTGTTCTATTACTTTGTGTTCTTTATGTGCGTGAAAATGGAAGAGGAGTTTCTTTATTAGACAAGTATGAGGCTTTTGGTGTTTATAGGAAGGTTTCGGTTGCTAGATCAGTGGTGTGAAGCTTGCGTTGGAGAGCAGAGAGTTATAGGGTGGAGTCTTTGCCGTGGCTTTGTTCATCCTGTCCCAATCTCATGCTTTTTCACTTCGTGCCCATGGGATCTGGTTTACAGCCTCCTGCTCCCTTCCTCCCCGCTCGCGAAGTTCAGAGAAAAGATTTTAGTGGAGCGCAGTAATGGGTCTGATACGGTGGCTAGATGAAGCAACAAGCTAGTGAAGTAGATGTCTTACCTCCTCTTTCCTCGGGCGCAAGGTGTGTTCTTTGTCGGGATCCACAGCCAGTGCTGCAACAATTTTTAGCACTGCGGCACGTTACAGAAAGTAGAAGCCTTTTGAGCGCCTCCAACAAGCGAGTTGTCCAACTATGTTGTTTTCTGTGCAATATTAATGCATCCTCCGATTCAGATTCTCCTTCAAGATATTTCACAAAATCGACTATGTGACAGTGAGAGTGTTACTGGAGACCTGATGAAAATTATTGCAAGGATTCTCTTTTGAGACTTTACTTATTTTTCGATGTAACTCATGGAAGAGAATCTCATAGGCGTGGATTTGTATCATATCGTAATATTCATGAAGCACAATTTGCCTTGCAACTATATGAGCTTCTTCAAATCACTAAGTTAAGAGCATAAAGGTTTATGTTGGAATTATCACACCTTACGCAAGCTACAGCTAAAAAGTTTGCACCAAGAGTTTGATGTTGCACTCATCAATGATGACACCTAACAAGATCAGCACCTCCAAACACTATTACAGCGGCCTTGCATTTGCAGAAGTTCACAAATTAACCACACCCAATGTGGTCATCACCAGATATGTCCGCTGGATAGAGTATTGCACAGTGGGAACATATGAATCTGTGCCAGGACAATGGCTGCTCCGTGATTTCAAAGCCACAATCCCCTATCTCAGACCATATGCTCTGCAGGGCTATTCATGGGCTTCTGTATCCAACGCCTATGCTTTTCTTGATTACTATGTCACGGATAATTATAACAATTCTTCTCATGTTGATTTTTCTTGATGTGATGGCTTCGGATCATGGACTGATTGAGACCAGGAAGCGGTGTTCTCATTCTAATTTTGAAACCCCAATGGAGAAAACCGGGTTTGTGGATTGCCCACTGTGGCCATTTCTTCTGCTCAGTCATGACAATGGTGTTTGGAATGGTCTTGCACCAGGTGAGTATCTCACATCTCCGAGACAAGAGAATAAGGCTGGAAATGGAAAGAGGTTGTAATCTTGTATTGACTGATACACAGTACAGCCGAATGTTGTGGCACAGTAATACTACAGGAGATGTAGACCAGCTGTGTTTTCTGCGCCTTCAGTCAGATGGAAACTTGGCTATATATGATTCTAGTTCTAATTCTACACCTATGTGGAGTATTTCTGAGGGATGTGGGTATGGCTGTATTAAGTTTAGTGCATTGGTTGTGTGGGTTTTCTATGGTGGTTGTGATGCTCTTCAGAACAGAGTGCTTCTATCTTCCCGGAGTTTCTCCCGAGGATTCCAAGAAGGCATGTTTCAACCACCCCTTTCCTATGCCAAGCATGGTCGTTAACAGAGTTTGGACCTTCAAAGTCAAGAAGAGAAGTTCATGCAGTTGTGTTCTTTGTTGCTCGAGCCCTGGTCGACGTGCTTGTTGGTTGGAAGAACTATAATCAGGCATGTTAAATCTACTCCTTGTAATAGTTTTCTACTTTCTTTCAGTATCTTGAAATGAATATTCTTTCCTCTTGAATGGCGCCTAGACAAAATGTTTTCGTGGTTGTTTATATCGCTTTTGATTGTGTTGGTTGTTCCTTTAAATCTCGTTCCAATTTATTGGTTTTTCTTGGAATGTTCTTTCCTCTCTTATAGCTTACTCTATTTATATTTGTCTAAGTGGGCTCTCAATTTTGAGTGATGCAATCTAGTTCATAGGGAAGGAAACATTTTAGAATTTCGTTTGCTTATATGACTCTCTTTTAAAATAATTTTGTGATGGTATTTATAATAGAAGGCTTACTATATGGAAGGTTAAGCCTTCATATCTCTATTTGTTGAATAAATACGTATTTCTGTTTAGGGCTCTCTGTTTTGCTAAAAGGTACATTAATAGTGACATTGTGTTCTAAAACTTGTTTAAGCGTGTGGGCATTCCTTACTTTTTGTTTGATTAGAAAATGGCATTTGGGTTTTGTTTTAGAAGCGTACATGGTTGATTGTCGTCACCCGCTCTAGAGGATGAATAACTTTGACATCTATTTTGGCCTCTACGTGTTGAGGGAATTACTATACCTACTTCCCGTTCAAACTCTTGTTTGATTAAAGTAAGGGGGAAACATTTTAAGTTTTATTGAATGAAATCTTTGCAATTTTTATTAAGGGTCGCAAGCAAACTATTAATAATTGGACCAAACAAAAGTTGTAGGTGAATCCATGGTATTGGACTCGTGAACTCGTTTCTGTTAGATGATAGATGATTTCAATGATAATATAATAGGTGGCTGTTATATATATATCTTTTGATATTTGCTAGACTTTTCCTTGATAATCCCACATGGATCGGGTAAAATTTCCATCTTCTATACCATTGGCAAGGAGTTCATAGAACTTCTAGGCACGACTTCATTGCACTCGTAACCTTCCGATGGATATGTGCGTTGGTTCTTATTTTGTGCTTGTACTCGTGGTAAGGTCTTTTGAGTCCGGGGCATCACCGTGTGTATTACCCACCGTGTATCGAATCCCTTTGTTTTCGAACTCGAATATCTTATTCTTCGAACTTGGTTACTAAAAGTCCCATTTTGTGGCTTTGTTAAGGAAATCAATTTTTATTTTTTTTTTAAAATACTT
The DNA here is from genome assembly GCA_018340775.1 of Taxus wallichiana var. yunnanensis. NCBI lineage: Eukaryota > Viridiplantae > Streptophyta > Pinopsida > Cupressales > Taxaceae > Taxus > Taxus wallichiana. The sequence continues at coordinate 743,116,853 of CM031237.1, read as the reverse complement.
ATTGACATTGTCGGAAATATATAAAAATTATTAATGACTTTTGGGTTTAGCCATCCCTTATATTATGTAGATAAATTTACGATTAGGATAAGGTTTGTTGGTAGAATAATGGCCCCTTTTGTGTCTCATTTGTATGCTTTTGGAAGAATGGATTTGTTTTTAACTAGTACTACATTTAAGAAATCCTATAAGGAGGTGGTGGTAAACTCCTTGGTTAAAACTGAAACTATAGTTGTTTTCTTTTAAGGGCGTCGAACCCATATTACTATGAAGCCTTCCTTGGGAGAATTGGATAACGTCGTTTTGCTTCGCGCCTACGATCATAATTAGTATGTTTTGTCTTCTCTTGGACCCCTTTAGTTGGATGGAGTAAGTTTTGGATTCCAATCACATAATCCATAGGATTACATGAAGGAGATATCAACACTCTTGACCTTCTTGTTCCTAACCCATAAGGTCTTGCCTTGATTTATGTGATTTTGTTCTTACTGGTATTTTGACTTTCTCCTTGCTGGATGGTTTAGATTTCTTTCTCATGCGAATAATTTTGGAGTTGTGGGTTGTGTTTTAATCCATTTTTGAATTAGAACTTTCCTTTCTTGATATTGTTAAATGTTAGCTTACTGTTGCAATGTGTAGCCTTAACATGCTCAGTTCTCGCGAACTAATTCTAGCTAGTATTTGTGCAGATGGATTATGTGAGTAGATTAAAGGAAAGAGTTGTAAAGGTTTCATCAGTGCAACTTATGAAGTTCTTTGTAAAAGTGTTCTATGTGTTGTAAATTGTGTAACATTTCTTGCAAAGAGTTTATATGACCTCTTGCCTGGAATTGTTCGGAAAATTCGTGAAGAAGTTGTTTTGTCTTTTTTTTGTAATTTGGCTGGTAACTCTTCTTAGTGAGAAATATTATTCAATATTTTCACTGGCATAAGCATTGTAAAACTTTGATCTTGAGAATTAAGTGTTAATTTAAATCTTTCTAAGACTTTGTATTGATGTGTTATATGTAAGCTTTAATGGGGTGGTTTTTCCTTACAGAAGTTACCTAAAAGTTTTGTTCAAAGAAATATGTTGTGGTTTAGATCCCCTTGAAAACAAACAATGCCTTAAGTAATCAAGAGTGAGACTATCCTTGCAAAGTGATTTTATATAGCGTGTTATCCCTAACTGAACTAGTAAAAACTACTCTTTTTGGTGAACGCTTAAAACAAGCTTAAAGGAAAACAATGGTTAGTTTCTAATAAGATTTAACAAGTAAGAGAAGAAAATTTAGAAATCACTCAATTTATCTCTCAGCCTATTTAAAAGTAAGTAGCTTCCTCTTGATAAGCTCTTTCGGTGAAGCCTAAGTAAGAGCGTTAATAATTACGTATAAAACCTCAAGCTCCAATTAAACCTCAGTAAGAACTAATGATGTCTCAAGGATGAACTCAATTGACCTTCTTCCTTTAACTTTATCCAAGGTACCTTGTAATTTTCTCTTAAGTTGTTGAACGTGAACCGATGTTGTCATAAGGGCATGAACGAGTTCTAGTAACGTAAGTGTGAATAGATGGCCTTAAGGAATTAAATTACCATCTTTATCAAATAAATATATAAAACAAATAATGGTTATAAAGGAGAAGACTTTAAGTGAACTACTCTACAGTGTATATGAACATAACTCAGTTGGTAAGATGAATTTGTGTGAATCATATATTGAATCCTTCTGAAAACTTAAGTCATGAGCTAAAGGGTGTCTTATCAAAATAAATAACCTCCAATCATTTCTTACTTTGTGGCTTTCCCTAGTCGTGAGAGTGTCATGTGGTTGGGCTTCTATGTTGTTCGTCAAAAAAAAAAAAATGTATATTGTCCTTGATAGGTGTGAACGTTTCCGTCTTCGCTTTTATGGCCATCCTTGTATCGAGTTGTTCACAGAGTTAGTTGTATCCTTGGTGATGACATGTTGCGTCATGTTATGTGTCAAGCAAGTCAAAAAAAAATAAAAAATCCTGTCTTTTACTGTGTTGATCGTGTGTGTGATTTTTTGGATCATTTCAGCTCTTATGATAAATGAAATTGTAAATGCTACCAAACTATCAAAAGGATAAGATCTTTTGTGATTCACAAAGATATCAATGTAAGATTAACGGGAAGAAGAAACCTACTTGTAGACATTCATCAATGAAGAAAACACATTTTTTTCTAAAAATAACGTAGATTAACTCCAGTTTGATTAAATTTATCAGTAGGGGAAAGTTTCTAGAACAATATCAGAGCTTATCAATGGTTGTACACTCGTAACCACCTTGACATGATCAAATTTAACACAAAGGAGATAAACAAGTTTCTTTAGATGATTTCTCAAAAGGACGGGTTCTATCAAGCTTTTCTCTTAGAAAAATTAGTCTCGACTTCTAACACTCCAACCATTTGCACGAAAAATTCATGCAATTTATAATTCTTCATTTAATATAGAATTTTCCCCAAAAACTAGAGACATCCAAAGCACTATTACGTGTTGAGACTCCCGAATCAGATTCGTGAAGAAGTTCTCTAGTGTGCAGAGGGAAAATCTCTCCAAATAATTCCAGCATTCAATTCTTCACCTGGTAGAAAACTCTTCCCTTATTCAACACCTACTTCCACCCCTAATCAGTCAAATCTATTTCTTTTTGTGCCCATGAAGAGAGACCGAAAATCATATTGAACCCGATAGCCACATTTCATCTTAATGGTAAAAGACATCTCCATATCTCCCTCACCAAACTTAGATATCAAATTAACTCCCCTTCCCTATTTGGTGTGCAAGAAATATTGAGAAATCATGAAGACTCACATCTCCAGGAGCTATGGAGTGAAAATGGAAAAAAAGATACGTATGCACAACTATTGTTTATTTCTATTTTGAATTTGGACCGTCCACGTGGGAGATCCACTTTAAAATGGGCCTGTAGGTTTCCTTTTTCCTTTTACAACTTTTTGGAAAAATGTAAAATTTTCACATTTTGCTCTGCACCTCCGCCCTTGAGAAATGAGCCTGACATGTGTCCTAAGGTGGGTCCTAAAGGAACCATGGCCAAATTCTACTATTTCACCTCCTTTTTGGAAAAGGGAAATTTTTCCAAGTTTCCCCTAAAAGTCTGCACCTCCACCATTGACTGGAATTTTTTTACTATTCTTTATGGGGCTTGCATGGGGTCATTTTGATGATTTAATCCTTTTGATGACAAGAGGCAAAAAATCCAAGTTGCCTCCGATGGTCCGCTTCCCCACCCCTTTGACTTTTCAAAGCCAACCTTGACCTCCTTCTTGTCGGGCTTGTGGGCCATTTTGATATTTTAATCCTTTTGATGACAAGAGGTAAAAAATCCAAGTTACCTCTGATGGTCCGCTTCCCCACCCCTTTGACTTTTCAAACTGCCACGCATCACAATGGTGCATCTTGAGATGGTCCCCAAAAGTTGAGACCTTGAATGAGCGTGGGCTCACCACATGTCCCAGGCCTCTCAAAACCTTTTGAAAAAAGACTAAGTATGGGAAGACCCGACGGAAGCCTCCACGTGTCTTCATGGCACAATTTCAAGAACCTTCTAAGGCTTCAAAATGATTTGGCGGGGCACGCTTCCATTTTATAATTTTACTCCATTTTGCCAAAAGGGAAAAATATCCAAATTGCTTCCGAAGGCTCGCATCTCTGCCTTTAACCTTGCCACGTGTCCTTCTGCGGGATCAAAGTAATACTTTTTCCCTACCGCTTAAATTTTCTTTAATCAAAGCCTGGGTGGGGCCGTGGGGCGGGTTCAAATTTTTTTCCAAAGTAGCCGAAAATAATAATTTAAAACAAAAAAACTCACCGTGCCCCATCCAATTAGAAGAAGCCACGTAAGCACCAAAAGAACCAATCATATTTGAGTAGAGCTACGGACCAAATTTTCCTTTTTGCCAAAAAAGCAAAAAGTGACAAGTTAAAACATTTTCCCGCCATCCCCTGACCAACCAAAGAATCCATTTGACTTCCAAATGCTTTGAGGAGTAATTTTTATAGGAAAAATATGCCCGCTGCACATGTCAAAAATAGAGAAATTCACCATTCATGCCCAGAAACCAATTTTTCACTAAGGATGAAATTTTTTGAAACAAAACCAAGTGAAGCATGGTTCCAAGCATCTTTCGACCATGGATTTAGATTTTCAAAGGCATAAAAATATAAATTGATCATTCTTGAGCTTCCATGGTCGGGGCAAAATAGGAAAACTGACAGAGCCCATGGATTTTGAAGAAATTAGGGAAAACAAGGCAAACTCAGAGACTTCTTCAAAAAGGGGCATGAAAATGGATTCTACAAACAACTCGAGGCATTCAAATGGAGGTAAAAGCTTTAGAGAATTCACATCAAGAGATAAAACATTTCATAACACGCAGATCAGAGGAAAATCAGGGGAAAATGGTGCAAAATCAAAACAAGCACAAACAAAAAGGATGTGATAGGATTGAAGTGGGTATGCGTAACCAAATATAATGTTGATGATAAAGCAAAAAACATAAATCAAGGTTGGTTGCAAGAGGTTTTATGCATCAATTTTGAATTGATTACAACAAAACCTTTGCACCAGAGAGGTTTAGAATTGTTAATATATTTTTTTAGCAATTGCATCTCAAAACAAACAACCTATTTATTAGATGGATGTAAAATCAACATTCTTGAATGGTTTTCCTGAAAAGGAAGTTAATGTGAATTAGCCTTGAAGGTTATGAGATTGATGGTCATGAAGAAAAGGTATATAGGTTGAGAAAATTCTCTATAGTCTTAAGCAAACACTTAGAGCATGACACAATAGAATTGATTCTTATTTCATACAAAATTGTTTTAGTAGGAGCATCATTGATCCTACCTTATACATAGAGATAAATGAGAAAGGTAAGATTTAAATTTTTATTTGTATGTAGATGATTTAATAATTAATGGAAATATATCTACAAATTCATCCAAATTAGCCATGAAGAAAGAATTTGGGATGAAAAATCTAGGTCTAATGTATTACTTTTTGGGCATTAAAGTTCAACAATTACAAGATAGAGTTTTTATTTCACAACCAAAGTATGCAAATTATTTATTTAAAATTTTTAAGATGTTGAATTGTAAGATAGCACCAACACCAGTTGTAGTAGGATTGAAGTTAAGAAAATAAGACAAAAAATCATTTGTGGATCCAAAATTGTTAAAAAGGTTAGTTAGAAGTCTCATGTATTTGATGGAGACAAGGCCCGATATTATGTATGGTGTGAGCATCATTTCAAGGTTTATGGAATCACCAAAACATTCACATTGGCAAGATGGAAAAATGATTGTGAGGTATGTATCTTGAACTAAGAAACATGAAATTTTTTATTCAACATCGATGAGTTAAAATTCATATGTTATACAGACAGTGACATTATCGTAAGTATAAATGACAGGAAAAACACATACGACTATACTTTTCACTTTGGAATAAGAGTGGTTTCGTGGGAATCAAAGAAGCAAACTATTGTCACAATGTCTTCAACAGAAGCAAAGTATGTGGCAAAAATAGGAGCAACATGTCAAGCTATGTAGATGAAAAGAGTGTTGAAATATTTGAGACAAAATCAAGAAGAGGCTATACAATATTTTTGTGACAACAACTCAACAATAACATTTTCAAAACATCATATTTTTAACAAGAGGAGAAAGCATATTTATATGATGTATCATTTCATCGTGGATTTTGTTAACAATAAATAAATTTGTCTTAAATTTTAGAGATCCGAAGATCATGTTGATGAAAAATCAAAACACCTCCTAAATTTCCTAATTTTGAATGGGGCATTCGGCGTGATTGCATAACATGGAGCTATCGTTAGTGTGGGACATTACAAAATCTGATAGCTCTCCGGAGAAGGTCGGTTCCTGCTCTTAACCTACCTACCACTAACTATTGCTAATGTAAAAAAAATTACTAACTAAACCTAATCTAAAACTTCCAAGGGATAGGGATAGAAGGATCACATGAAATGAACCTACACTAAAAGTGTTGATACACTAGAAAAGGAGTGCTAGCCACTTCCAAACCCTATAAAATAATGAATGGAATGAACCTAATAAGGGTGACCTTGCACCACAAACTAAATCACATCCAATACACCATTCTCGAATGAGCACAACACTCCAACTCTGTAATGAACAAGAAGTATATGTAGATCCTGCAAGCACATAGAGTGGTAAGATGCAAACAATATACTATAAAGGCTAGACAAGATGCAACATAAATATCATTTTATTTCCCCTTATAGAATATATGCATTACAATGTTATAGAAGGAGAGGCATGAAGCCATTACAGAGTTTGGCAAAAGGTCTAGATCACTTAGAATAATGGGGTGCATAGGAGGAGAAAATGACCAAAATTTTGCTTGTGCAACCTCTTACAATATTTATAGAATAATTTTGAATAGATGAGAGAGAGAAAGAAAACCCTAAAATTTCTCCAAAACCAATAAAAATTCATTGTTCAATCTTTAATGAGTGCTTAGAGATCTTCAAAATCCTTCTCTATTTATGGTGTTTCCTTGTGCATGAATAAATCTATTGTGATTTCACTTGGGTCTAGCTCCTAGCCCCTGTACCTTAATCATGACACTATCCTCCTGCCAACCTCATTTATGATTCCTAATTACCACTACATTGCTCACCATTTTTATAGGTTCATAACTCCTGAAATCTAAAATTCAATGGTTTAATGCTATAGATCTCGAAATTACCTTTCAAACGAATGTAATTTTTGAAATATTGGTTAAGTAGGGGAAAGATATCATCATTTCAATCCTTGTATCTTCTTATCTTAGAACCTCAACTACCCAACTAGTTTTTAGATTTTGCAATCATCATTGAAATCTGCACGGAATTATCTTTCCAACAAGTACAATTTTGTTGAATTTGGATGAAAAATGCATGAGATATCAAGGTTTGAAGATTGAGTGTTGTTCGAGCTCTTACAACTCCATCAAGCCACCCTCACCTAGCACCGAGCTCCTTCTTTGTAGTGATGAGCTATGCATTCAATGTTGGGTGCCTCCAAACATGCCAATTTCCCCAACGCTTACCTTAGTGTACCTACCATCTGACTCGGCCCCCAAGGGAGTGACTTGGACGACATTATGCATTTTGGGCGGGATTGTTATCTATTTCAGGATTTCAGGTTTAATGTTTTCAGACATTGCCCCGGCCAACGTTTCGGGATTTGCAACCCCATTAACTCTGAACCCTACCCCTAAAACACCCTGCAGCGCCACATCGCCTTGCAGTTTTCAGAGATTCGGGCCCTCCATTTTGGAATTTTCACCAGAATTTCTTCGGGCTTCTCGCTCCCACATCCCCGAAACAAATTGCCGCGGACCGCTAAAGTGCTCCATCCCCAAAGTTCAAAAGACCTCGAACTTCAAAACTCGCACTGCATTTTTGATTAACTCAACTCTTAAGCTTTCCTCTACAACCCGTTGGTTTCTGAGATCCATTCATCGAGCCCGAATGCTTCACATCCACCCTCAAGCTATGTTCCAACCCTCCACGAGCCTATGATTTTCTCGGTCTGTCGAGCTCTTACAAACTTCTTCAACTCGGTTGAGAACTCATTTTATAGCTCATTTACCCGAGCTTTCCTATTACATCCTTTGGCCGAATTCTATTCTTGGTGATTGCTTGGCTCAAACCCGATCTTCCTCCCTTTGCACATGAGTTCGATCTTTGCGATGCACGAGCTCACTACTCCCGCCGCTCGGATTTACCTTCGATGAGTTCCACTCATCCCTACAAAGTTCATTTACTTCCTTTGTCACGGGACTCGATTGATTCCATAGCTCGCCAAAGCGAGCACTTTGACGACACACCTCGGTTTGTCCCGATCGGCTCCACGCTAACCTTGCGAGTTTGATGACTTAGCATCACCTCCTCCTGCGATGCATTTTCTTGGCCAAGCTTGGGGAGCTCAGCCCTCCTTCGTCTATGACTTTGAGGCCATTGAGATCGAGCCCTACGACCGAGATGGCCACTTCATATCTTCTCCTGGGGCCGACTTGGCTCATTCAAACACCACATTACAACTCGGCCCACCACCCCTAATGCAAGCTCCACTCGACGAGCTAATTTCGAGCTCGGTGCGCCTTAATGTAATGCCAAAATGTGAAATTTTGACCCCATAACCCAATCTTTTGGATTTTGTCGAATTTTCTCGTGTTCGAGGCCTGATAGGGGCTTAGTATGGAGGATTTTTAGTCTCATCCTATTATTACCCGCTTTTTCGCTCGTCCCCGACCGATATGGGGCGGGTTGGCCAATTTTTCCTGTAAGCGAGATATTGTTAACAAATCAATCTGCAGAGATTTTTACGAAAGCTTCGGCAAAGGAAGTTTTTGAATATTTACATTTAGATGTTTGGGAGTTTGTGATCGGTATATGTCGATCTGGAAATGCAAACTCAACTCCAGAATAATGAAATATTCAAGGTCCAAATTAAGGGGAAGTGTTGGAATATGTATCTAATTTCTCCCATGGATGAAGTTTAAGTTTAGCAAAGAGCAGTTTGACTATTTTGATGTAGTCTACAGATTGTTTAGATAAGTCCAGTTATGTTTTATTTTAGGAAATAGATCAAGTCTATCAAAACAAAAACAAACCCTTTTTGTAAGGATGCATAGCGGTGTTGATTTTAGAGTCACGAGTTCTATTTCTTGGAAGCTCTATTTAAAGTTGTTGAGTGCTTTTTTAAATTATTGGTAAATAGTTTTTTGAAAGGGACTATACCCTTGTACAACAAGGCTCAGAAGCCAGAATTGAAAGAATAAGCACAAAGAAGGGGATCAACATCCAGATATAACAATAAGGACCAACGCAGAGAAAGTTGTCTGCAAAGAAGAAACAACAACCATCAACTCATCAGCAAATAAACAACTGATGAACAACGAACAAACAACAATGGTACAACAACACCATTGGAAAGAAAACACGCTTGTGATCCGGCCACAAAAATGATAACAATGTACTCCAGCCGAACACTAACAGAGAAAAGGATGAATTTTTTTTTCTTTTGGCTAACCGTAACCCAGCCTGGTGAAATTTGTTTTCTTTTTTCTTGTTGAGTGTTGTTTGAAGGAGAAGTTGGTTTTTATTTCTGTTTTCTTATAATTTGTTTTTGTTGTTCGCTATAAAAGACTGCTTCACTTCTACAAATATTGCCCTTATAATATTACTCGAATTATATTAGTTTTTTTGCAAAGACCGATGATGTTTGAAAGTGGAGGGAGAAATGAATTTAGAGATTTTCTTCAGTGTGGGTGGATCAATCCAGTGTCCCCACTAAAATAAACGTATCTTTGGTCATTTAGAGTCTTCACCAGCTAACAATAGGATATAATATAGTATTACCACTTCACGTTCAAATCCTTAGTTAATAGCGCCTTCTGCAAGTTAGGGTCCACACAGACATTGTTTTGGCGTCAGAAATGGAAAGTGAAGGCGCCCTTATTTCCGTTCTGCTGTGCCGACTCTGCCTTCTTTTCTTCTGACAGTCTAGTAGGATTTACCCAACATTATCAAAAGCCCAAAACGGTAGAAACAATACCACAGAAAAACAAACCTGTAGTTTTCCTTTTCTAAGTTGGCACAGGACATCGTTTCTGATAACGAGGGTATTTAAATTTAATGGATAAAATTTGAGTTCTGCGGATAATTGACATGCTTGTCTATTTGTATTTGTACAGCTCAATCTGTGCAAATTGTCTCTCGCGGAGAATTGAATCCGTATATATGGTTCTTGGTGTTCCCGAAACTAAATTTGCGTTGGTAAGCGTGTGAAGAATGGAATGCATTTCGTGAAATTAAATTAATTTCTTGCAAGAGTGACATAGGAAATCTACCATATTGTTTGAAGAAATAATAATGCTAGTGGAGTTTCAATTACCATAATTTTGTGGTAAAGTTTAATATCATAGCATAGTTATTCCGCTACTAACAATTGCATCACATTTTGGATGGTAACTATCACAAAGTAAATTTACAATTAATGTGAAATAAAACAATCTTATGTAGAGTAGTGTTATCCGAAATAATATTAAATGCATAAGGTTAGATTCGACTCTCGGTAATAGGAGCATAATTTATTTAGACAATAATTAGATAGAGAAATTTAACAATGATATTCATACAAGATTCCATCAGGGAATGATTAATGACATGTTTATATAAACATATAACCAAATTAATAAGGAATGATTAATGTCTTGTCTAAAGTTCTATCAATGAATCATACAAACACCTACAATTTGGAATGATTGATATATACGGAGGACTCGCATCTCATCATTCGCAATGACACATTTGGAGGATTCATTATAACTCCCCAAATTCTTCAATAGGTAAGATGAAATCGATGTAGATACAAATTGTCAAGTTTGAACCACATCAAGACCATTACAAATTTGTTGCATTCAATGTGGGGCTCTCTGAGATTTGTTTGGAGAAAGATGTGGCTTATTTGTAAATGAAACCCATTGGTCTGGAATTTTACTATGCTACTGCATTTATCTAGTTCTTGGCCATCAAATGCGAGAAGATGTCACTTGCTCTCTGTCCATGAAGCAAATCTCACTCTATAACAATATATTATTGTGTAGGAAAATTTATTAGTTTGATATGTGTCAATAAACATGGAAGCAAATCTCACTCTCTAACAATATAGTTGATAGGAAAACAAGCTCCGTTGCCACAAAAATAATCATACTTTCTTTAAGCTCATAAATTAATAGAATGAGATTATTTTTTTATGCTTGCAATTGATTGACACTACATTAAATGGGGACCCACCACTACAAAATTTCAACTCAAGTAAATCGCAATTTAAGTTATTATTATGTCATTTTAAGTCACCAAATATGTATTTTTTTAATTGAACGTACTATCCTAAAGATGGATGTAAAGTCACAAACAATGATTTAATATCCAACATTAAATTACATAAATTGTAACAATGAACATAAGACACCCTAACATCCCGCCTAACGTCACCCTTAGGTGATGTTACAAGAGACATTAGGATGTCTTAAAACTATTGTTGGTTGCGCCATAATTAAAATTCAATTAGACTTAATACTCATATAAATAAACATCTTCAAATTCATATTGTCTTTGACCTTGAGTGTTACAGAGAAAGTGACACTATGTGTGACTACAAATCAATTTTATTTATGACACCAATCTTGACTTAAATTTTGAAACTAGCTTTTATTGAAATTGTGAAACTACATCTCACTTAAACTAAGACATTTGCCTCATCTAAATTTGGGACATTAGTTAAACTAGAATTGTGTCTTAATTCAATCATTATTTACGATGCGAGTATGAATTCAATTTTGAGTTTAGTTTGGGTTTCATTGTGAATTATGTATGACTTGAATTTAAAATTTATTATGAATTCAAATATTTTTTTACTAATTTAATCATTACATTAATATTAATTTCTTTTTGAGTTCCATTAATATTAAAATTATGTTATTATATTGTACAATGTAATTATATTTTTTTGTTGTTAATGTCAATTTTTACAAAATTTAATTGCAACATATAGTGAGAGAATTAGAAAAATATGCGAACAATAAAAATTAAGGAAAAATATTATATTAATCATGATAAACAAACCACTCAATAACTAATTGAAATTCATAATAATATAATAATAAAATATTTATAGACCGATGATATCATGATTTAAGTTGTACATAATATTAGGGTCAACATCCTCATAAAAAAATTCAAGATATTTAATGTTGAATTTAGAAATTACAATCTTTGTCTTGATTTACTTCACATCCCTCTATTATTTTCTTAAGCATGCAACCGAGTAGAACTACATTAAATGGGAACCCAAAACCACAATAGTTTGACTAAAATAACTCACAATTTAACTCATAATTAAGTCATATTTAACTCTTAAAATTAATCATGATATTCAAATCACTCAAAAATATATTTAAATTCATAATAATATAATAACAAGGTAATAGTTAATATAGAGTGATAATATCATAGTTTAAATAGTATAATATTACGGTCAAAATCCTCATAACAAATTCTTAATATATAATGCTGAAATTAATCATTAGGATCCACATCTTCATTTACCTCCAAGCCCTAAAGGTTATATTATTTTCTTATTCTTGTAATTGTGTAGAACTACATTAAATAGAGACTTTTTATCCGATTTTGCCCCTCAGGAAAAATTGGAAAAACATGATCCCATTGGGAAATAATGAGGGATCGATTCGGCCAGGGGAAATCACACTTCGAGATTGGCCAACAAGTTAAGTAGGCCAGAACATTGCAAGAGGAGTTTAGAAATGAAGAAGCTCCAAATTTTTAAATTCAAACTTCGGAGGTGAGGGCGTTCGGAGGTAGGCCGAAGTGAAATTCGGGGACTCAATGGAGAGAAGTGCGAAAAAGGAGGGGGGATTCTAAAACCTAAAGTCTAAAATTTAGTTTTTAGGGTTTCATATTTTTAGAGGTTTCACGAGCTCAAGTGTATAATGCCACATGGGGAGAAGAAATTCTGAAACCTAAAGTGTCCAAATTTAGACTTGACTTTTCAGGATTTTGGAGGTTTCATGTGCCAAGAGGATAATATAACCCCGAAACCTGAAGTCCCAAAACCCACAGGAACCCAATGTCTCAAAACCCCAAACCTAAAGTCCCGAAACCCCGAAACACAAGTCCTGCATCCCAAAACTCAAAGTCCCAAAACCACGAAAACCTAAAGGTCTAAAACCCAAAGTCTGACTTTCAAACTTTGGGTTTTGGCAGTTTGGAGGTTTCACGACCTCACAGTGAACAATGTCTCACATTACAATTTTGGAGTTCAAAACCCAAAGTCTAAATTTTTTCTTCAAGGTTTTAGGATTTCGGAAGTTTCACTAGCTTAGAGCGATGAACATTAACGATGACCTTTGAAGCGTAGATGTAGCTCCCACTTCCCTTCGACACCTTTTTCTTTGATTTTGATACTATCGACTACACTTATGGACATTGTTGTAGCTTTTGATTTAGCATGATACTAGATGTTAGAGATCTAATGTTGTTGATTTTGATTCATATATGATGCATGTGGATTATTAGAGACATTTTATATTGATGTTGATATGTTGTGGACATGGTTATTTATATATATATATATATATATATATATATATATATATATATATATATATATATTTCTATGCTATACTTTCGTCACCATGAGTAGGATTTGATAATTGAATTAATGTTGTGATCATTTTGACATGGATGAAATGTTGGATAGAAATGTTGCTAGAAATTTGTAAATGATTCATAATTGCCTAGATGATATTAATTCGTATATAGATGATTTTAGATTTATATTGCATATTTTGGCATGGATGTTTTAATGCGGCCACGAGGCCAAAGGAGGTATTATGTGTTTTGTAGGTATATATATTCACAACAACATCGGGGGGATTGGAGACCAACCACATTGGAATTCTAGATGAATTCAACTAAGATCATCATGGAAACATGTAATTTTATGTGTGTGTTAGAATTATTTGGTTAGGCGAAATTGTGACCAAGGGGTCATGTGTTGTCTTTTGTTTTAGTTTCCTTTTATTAATTTTAGTATGTGTTCCTTTGAGTGATGTAAATTACTTGTTTTAATTATTTAGATTTTGATGTATGTTTTCCCCTTCATCTTAGTGGGTGTAAGTGTCTTATTATAGTTAATAAATCTTATCCTAAATTAATTAAATATGTTACCAAAATAAGTTCATTTATAAGACTTGATTTTCTCTTAGATTTTGTGTTTTGTGTTGAATGCTTGTGATCTTGAGTGTTGTACTATCTACCCTTCATAGGAAACTCAATTTTTACTTAAGGGCCAAGTTTGAAGGCATGTGGGACAATTTAAACTCATCCCACACCTCTTAAATTTCTATACCAACCCTACGTATGGGTTGGGGGTAAAAATTAGACCCCATTAGGTGTTATGGGAAGATAAAAAGGTGAAATGTTTATTGCACTTTTTTCAAGTAATTAATTTTGTCCTTAGGGAGGTGTGGGCTTAGTTTGTGTGTGTAAGTATCTTGTCATTCCTCTCACCCATAAATTTATGGTGCATTGGAGTTAAGGTTTTAATTCTTAGGTGGAGTTGAGGATGACTGATGTGGCATCCTACATGGAGCCATCTCATCCTCCTCTCTCCATTTTTTATTTATTGGAGTTCTTTTGCTTGTTTGGGGTTATTTCATTATTTTTGCTCTTGTATTTTGGAGAGTTAAATAATTTTTGGGAGTGCTTGTGGATTTTAGAGCTTGTGGATACTTTCTTGGTTGTGATGATCTTGGGAACTTACTCTTGAACAAGCTCTACTATGGAAAGGTAGGAGATTTACCTTACTTATGTTATGCTTTACTTTATGTTTATATGTTTGTGTTGAGTATTGTTTTCTTTGGAATGCTTGTTAGGTGTGGGTAGATTGCCTAAGTTTGGAGTAGGAAGAGACTATGGGGAGATTTCATGTAGGGAGGCATAAGAGTTTACCTTTTTGTTTGGAGGATTTTGGGTTGGGTGCCCAACCTTATACAAGGAATTCTTACATTTTCTTCTTGTTTTATTTTATGAGGGAGGCGTAAGAGATTGAGGGAGGTATAAGAGTATGTCGGAGGCATACTGGGTCATCACGATTTACAACACAAACCACTAGAGTACCGGGTGGATCCACATCTCATTGGAGAGGACCAGGTAGTTGTTATGGTTGCATGTTGTGGGGCATCATTAGAGAGAGTGCCCACAGAACCCTAGTAAACAAGGGTAAGACGTGGATCTCGAGCTTACTATTGGAGATATGGCACGAGTCATCGATCTACACAATGGTCGAGAACCACTAGGCTGAGTACCATAGTACTGATAGAGACAATAGGTAGTATTGGTGGTATTTATGCCTCTATATTATTTGATTCTAGTTCGTCTAACTCTTTTATCGCACCATCTTTAGTAGAGTGTTGCAAGCTGATGGCATTAGGTAGGGTCGTAGTTGGGATGTTGAGATGGCTTCGGGAGCCAAAATTTCTATAGACTCCTTAGTTAAGGAGTGTGTAGTGGATTTGAGACAATTCACCACTACTTTAGATCTTTAAATCCTTCCTTTGGGTTCCTATGGTGTCATCTTGGGCATGGACTAGTTATCTGCACATAGAGCCAGAGTGGACTGTTACCATAAGACTATTGCTTGTACAAATGATCTAGGAGTGGAGTCAGTGATAACAGGGGTTAGGAGGCATGTTTCTATTCACACCATCTCCGCTATGTAGCTTAAGCGGTGTGTGCGATGGGCTTGTCGATGTATGTTGTTACAGTTAGTGATATATTTGAGGATGATTCTAGTGAACCATCCCTTGATGACCATTACATTTTAAGAGAGTTTTCCGATGTTTTTCCAGGGGAGCTATCGGTGTTTCCTCCCCATGTGAGATAGTTTTTCACATAGATGTAGTTCCAGTGCACATCCTATCTCACGACCACATTATCGGATGACTATTTCGAGCTATGTGAGCTCAAGTTATAGTTTGAGGGCCTTCGGAGAAAGGCCTAATCCATCCTAGTGTATCCCCTTGGGCTGCACCGGTGATCTTTGTGAATAATAAGGACGGATCTCTGTGGTTGTTTATTGATTAATGCTAGTTGACCAAAGTAACGATCAAGAATTGTTACTCCTTCCGTGCATTGATCACTTGTTTGATCGGATGAAGGGGGCCATAGTTTTCTCGAAGATTGATCTTAAGTCAAGGTATTATCAGTTTGAGGATTATGTAGGTAGATATTCATAAGATCGTCTTCCGTACAAGATATGATCACTCGAGTTCACAAAGGTGGTACCTTTTTGTCTAAAAGAATGCTCGCTTAGTGTTCATGAGGTTGATGAATGGGGTATTTAGGAACTTTCTAGATCACTTCCTCCTCATTTTCCCTGACGAAATTCTTATTTAATCACGTACATGTGAGGAGCACGAGGAGCACCTTCGCTAGGATCTTTAGTGTCTTCGTGAACAACATCTTTACGGGAACTGGATAAGTGTGTGTTCTTTCGAGATAGAGGTGTAGTATTTGGGCCACATCATTCCTTGGAGGCATCGCACAATCCTTCATAGATTCGACCTATTATGGATTGGCCAACACCCACCAATGTGACTGAGGTGCACAACTTCATGGGTTTGGCAGGATACTACAGGAGATTTGTCTAGGAATTTTCTCATATTACGAACCCCATCACTTCCCTTCAGCGGAAAGGGAAGAATTTTGTTTGATCAGATGGATGTGAGTAGGCCTTCAAGACACTAAAGGAATTCCTTATGAAAACACCTATTTTAGCAACGCTAGATCCTCAGGGTGAGTTCTACATTTGCATAGATGCTTCTTTGGTAAGACTTGGAGGTGTGTTGATGCAGGAGGGTAGAGTAGTTGCTTTTGAGTCTTGGAAACTAGAGGATTATGAGATAAATTATCCAACTCATGATCTTGAGCTTTTAACAGTAGTGCATGCCTTAGTGTGGTGGAGACATTTTCTTCTTGGCTAGATATTTAAACTCAAGATCTAACACTGAGTCTTCGCCACCTCTTCATGAGCCCAATCTCAACGCTCATCGGTGGCATTTGATGGAGTTTCTTTGTGAGTATGATATGGAGATATTGTTATCCAAAATTCACCCCAAGGTAATTTTGATAACATGCATCAAATTATTCAGTCCCGAGCAAGTAGATTGATTCGAGGCCCAAAATCATGTTTTTGGGGTCCCCTCGGCCTTTTCTAACTCTCCCATCCAAGAAGAAATCCCAATGAGTTAGAAAAAATGGAAAAAATGCAAAAATAAGGTTGCAGGGACTGTGTTTTAAGGCATTTCGGTCCAAGGGTTCGGGTTGTACTGAGGTTCGTCGTACCAAGCTTGGGGCCAAAAAAAAAAATCAGCTAAGTTAGACATTTTTGTCCCAGGCGGTCCGCGGGACAGTTGGGACATCGAGACGTGAGGGACGCGAAAAGCCGAAATGGCCGAAAGCAAGGAAAATTGTCTAAGTCTTTTGTTTCACGCGGTTTGGGACAGCCGGGACAAAAGTACGCGTGGGACGTGAATCGGCTGATTTGCTGAAAGATAGTCCATTTCAGGCAGTCCACGGACAAAAGTACGCATTTCGCTTGAATCGGCTGGTTTCTTAGAAAAGACAGATCCATTTCGGGCGGTTCGAGATATTTGTCCCAGGCGATTCGGGACAATGCCAAGACAAAGGTACGTGAGGGACGCGTGGGATTCGAAAATGTGAAAAGGCCGTAGAAGAGAGACAAGGAATCTGAATCGGCCGATGCGGAGAATGTGTCCCAGGAAGTGGCGGGGAAAGAGAAGGACTTAGAAAATTTTCCAAGTTTCGGTCAAAGTTTTCAAAGACAACAGTTTTGGCCCGCTGCCCCCACCATCGAATGGAATCTTGACACGTGTCATCCAAGTGGTGGAGCACGGGGGGGAAATGGGAAATTTTCCCAAAGTAGAAAATGCCAAGTTTTTGAAGGGCAAAGTGCGCCCCTCAGGCCGAGCCAATAAAATAGTGCCACGTGTCCAAGTGGCAAAACATTTAAGGAAGGGCCCGAAAGAAATTTTCAAAGGATGAGCCCATGGATGAATCAGAGCCTGACACATTGCATCTAAGTGGCAGAGCACGGGGAAAATTTAAAAAAATTCCAAAGACCAAATGGGTAAAAAATTCAAACCTTTTTCCCGTGGCCCGATTTGGGCCTGTTTTTGCCCTAAGGCTTCAAATCGCCATAACTTTCGATCCAGCTCGATTTTCACGTTCTTTATATCAATGGAAATATGGTGAAATTATCTACATGATTCTGGGGTCATTTTTTCATTTTGGTTTAGTTTGGAGAGAGGAAAATCAAGAAACATCTCTTGCATGTGGTAATGGCCAGAAGTGACGTTTCAACAACCAGTTTTAATGTAAAATGGGTCACATTCTTCTTCAGCATGGCCAAATTGTCAAGGCATGGGTCTGTAAGAATACCCATGCTATTTTAATGCATCTTCATTCAATGAGGAATGGCTCCCACATTTTTACACGTTTTCTCTCTCCTGGGCTCGACCCATGCACTGTAAAAGCCAGATTTGGCTCATTTTTCAAAAGGTTGTTCATCTTTTCTACTCTGCTCTCCTTTCTTTTCTTCCCCAGGGTTGAAAATGGAGTTTAAACCTCCTCCCCTACTCTGTAATGGAATTTTTTTCCTTTTACCATTAAAATGATGTTCTGTGCAAACTTCTGGAGCAACAAAAAATGTGTTTTGTGATGCATCTATCCATCCTTGCTCGTTTTTGCTTGTTTTCTTCTTACCTCTCTTCATTGCAGGTATTTGTGCATGTTTAAATGTTCATTGCAAGGTTGGAGCTATGTTCATAGTAGTTTTGATAGATGTTCAGCATTTTCCTTCTCTGGTGTATCACCGTTTTAGTGTAGGCTTTTGTTTTTTTCTCTTTTCTCTCTCTCCCTGTCTCCTTGGAGGTTAGATTAGGATTAGATTAGCTTTCCTGCACTGGAACAGCTTGTGGTAGGTAGTTTAGGAAGAGGAACCAGCCTTCTCTGGAGATTCCTTTCTCATTTTTGCAAGTCCCACACTTGGAGAAAGGATTCAATGTTGTGCAATCACACTGGATGCTAGTATGATCAACCTAGAAATATGATCAACATCCAAGGGTGCTGTGAATTCAAACTAACATTTTTGGCATGCCCGGTGGGATCTTAGAGGTCTTCCACTTTATCTTTGACAGGTTGGTGTGTTCCTATTAAAGATTCAACCTTTTGGAGGCACTTTCAAAAGCACATCTGGCGACTCCATCTGGTAAATAACTCATTCTCTGAGTTGCAGACCCATTTTCCATCCATTTCCATCCATCTTTCTTTCCATCTCTTTCATTCTTTTCCATTCCATGAAGTTGTGCAATCATGACTTCATTTCCATTCCATGAAGTTGTGCAATCATGACTTCATTTCCATCATGGAATTCAAATTTTCAACAACAAGCAATATGTCACACCTCCAACGTGTTTTACAAATCCTCCCAATCAGTATTTTGATCAAATTCAAAATCAGCATGTCTACCCATATGAGTAGCGAGTACTAAAGTCAGTTTGGTTGTGAAGCACATCAAGAGCAAGGGTACGCATGCAATGAAAAAACAATCAAATGGAAGATGCATATTTTGTGGAAAAAATTCAAAATATGGAGGCAAAGATGGTGCAATCAAGAGCAACACTCAAATGAGGGCTTTCATAATTGGTTGCGGGACTATTTGTCCATGGGTAGGCCCTTTTCCAAGACACTTCAGCCCTCGAGAAGTTGGACTTCATGATGAAGATGCTGCCCCAACTTGCACAATGGACAGCGAGAAATAGAGGCCTATACACTTGGTGTTGAACAACCCTATCAATGGGTAAGTCCTACACCATCATCTGGTTTTTCTCACCCCATCACTCAAGCAACATCATCTCATTTGGAATTTCAAATTCTAGATCCATTCAATGCTGCCCCAGGAGTTAATTCCATTTCTCCCTTCCCTAGTCTCCCACCACACCTCAATTCTTCCTTCCCTTTCCTTCCAAACAGTCATCCCCTCTAGAAAAGCTAACAGAAATACCCCTCCTCCACCACCACAAAAAATTGCCAAGCCATTTGAGTTACAATCCACTTCTCCTCTTGCATTCCCAAATCCATGTTGGGAGGATAAAAATCAGAATGCCAGTCAAGGAAAACAACAGCAAAAAGAAAAGCCAAACAAGGATGAAGAAATTCAAAGTCTGAAGAGTTGGGCTCTTAAATTTGGGATGAAAAAGATCCCCTTGATGGTTAAGCCTTCAAAAGAGGTTGGAGTTGGAGAAAAAGTGATGGTTAGGACTTATTTTGTGGCAGCAGAAGAAGAAGAAAAAGAAGAAGTAGATCAGCAGTCAGTTTGCTCAGAAAGTAGTGTCCATGTTGGCACTCTATTTGAAGGGAATGCTGATTCAATTCAAGTTACACAATCAGCCATAGAGGAAGAAAGCTCAGAAGAAGATCTTACAGTCCCAACTTGTCCTCTAGAGCAGTAGATTGAAGAGTTTGACTTGACAAACTTCATGCTAGAGGAAGAGTTCTATCAAGAGCAAGATTGTCTTCAAACAATAGAGGAAGGAGAAGCTGCTCCAAATCCAAAAGAAGAGGAGCACATTCCAGTTGTGGGGGAGAAAAGTGCAGATCCAAAGGCTTTGAGCACAAAGCAAGCTATAGAAGAACCTTCAGTTCTTCTTTCTACTTCATCTCTCTCAAGTTCTAGTGCTGAAGAAGAGTTTGATCTCTCAAACTCAATGTTGGAGGATGAAAGAAACCATGGTGATCAAGTTGCAGATCAAGAGAACACCATGGAGGAAGATGAGCATTTGTAGCAAGACAATAATGAGATATTTTATCCGTCAGATTTGGAGGACTGTTTTGATGAAGAATAACCGGTTCGAGTTTCCACCATTCTCTCTTTCATCTTCCACGTCCCAAATACTTGAGCTGCGCTAACATGAAGGAGAGCACCATTTGCAGCAGCCTGCATCTTATAGAAGCTCTTTGGAACTAAGATTGGAAGATTTTAATCTTTCATGTTCATCATTGGAGGAAGAGAAAGGGCACAAAAGTCCTACCATTGCTTCCACATCATCCATTCAAGAAGGTCTACAAGAAGACTCCATTTTGGAGTTGAAAATCGAGCTATGGGCATATCAAATGGACCATACCTTGCCCAATCAGGTATTTGGCTTTATTGGAGCCAAAAAGAAGTCACAACCAGTCATGCTTGCTTCGAGCATGAGGATGAGATCAAAGAACCAAGGATCAGTGTCATACCTCTCGAATCCAAATGGAGAACAACTAAAAGAGGTATTGAATTTGCCTTCACCGATACCTTGATGATTTGGGTTTAAGACCAGCTTCTTGTTGATTTTCCATTCATCTAATCAGCCATGTTCAATGCCAAATCAGTTGCATGGTTGCCAATTTTGAAGAAAGGAAGCTATTTTGCACAACCAATTGCAGGGTTTGTTTAGCTTACCTTTTCTTCCAATTAGAGTAAAGTAGGTAGGTTTGCTTTCAGTAAAAGAAGTGCTTGTGCACACTCTGCATGTTCCATTTGGAGCATGTATGATTTTTAGTTTTGTACATAGTTTTGGTGTTGCTGGTTTTGCTCTTGCACAGTTCATTTCAATGGGCATTTTGGTGAGAACACTCTAAGTTCAATGGGTTTCAAGTGGCTCAGAGGGAAGTTTTCAAAGTTCAGATCAGTTTGCAGGCTACAACTCATGACTCCATGCCCAATGGATGCTTCAGAGCACTGGCCGTTCTTCATCCAGCAGGTAGATGACCCCACTGAGTCGCCAAAATTGTTATCCAAAATTCACCCCTCAAGGTAATTTTGATAACATGCATCAAATTATTCAATCCCGAGCAAGTAGATTGATTCGAGGCCCAAAATCATGTTTTTCGGGGTCCCCTCGGCCTTTTCTAACTCTCCCATCCAAGAAGAAATCCCAACGAGTTAGAAAAAATGGAAAAAATACAAAAATAAGGTTGCAGGATTGTTTTAAAGCATTTCGGGTCTGAAGGGTTCGGGTCATACTGAGGTTCATCATACCAAGCTTGGGGCCGAAAAAAAAAAGAAAATCGGCTAAGTCGGACATTTTTGTCCCAGGCGGTCCAGCGGGGCAGATTGCGGCATCGGGACGCCGAAAAGCCGAAATGGCCGAAAGCAAGGAAAATCGTGTAAGTCTTTTGTTTCACGCGGTTTGGGACAATCGGGACAAAAGTACGCGTGGGATGTGAATCGGCCGATTTGCTAAAAGACAGTCCATTTTGGGCAGTTCGTGATATTTGTCGGGCCAAAAGTACGCGTGGGACACGAATCGACCAGTTTGCTTAGAAAGATCCATTTCGGGTTTGAGATATTTGTCCCAGCGATTGAGGACAGCCAAGACAAAGGTACGTGAGGGACGCGTGGGATTCGAAAATTTGAAAAAGGCCGCAAAAGAGAGACAAGGAATCCCGAATCGGCCGATGCGGGAGAATGTGTCCCAGGAAGTGGCGGGGAAAAGAGAAGGACTTAGAAAATTTTCCAAGTTTCGGTCAAAGTTTTCAAAGACAACAGTTTTGGCCACTGCCCCCGCCATCGAATGGAATCTTGACACGTGTCATCCAAGTGGCGAGCATGGGGAAATGGGAAATTTTCCCAAAGTGAAAAATGCCAAATTTTCGAAGGGCAAAGTGCGCCCCTCAGGCCCGAGCCAATAAAATAGTGCCACGTGTCCAAGTGGCAAAAATTTTTAAGGAAGGGCCCGAAAGAAATTTTCAAAGGATGAGCCCATGGACGAATCAGAACCTGACACATTTCATCCAAGTGGCGGAGTGCGGGGAAAATTTGAAATTTTTTCCAAAGACCAAACGGGTAAAAAATTCAAACCTTTTTGCCCGCCGACCCGATTTGGCCTGTTTTGCCCTAAAACTTCAAATCGCCATATCTTTCGATCCGAGCTTTCGATTTTCGCGTTCTTTATATCAATGGAAATATTGTGAAATTATATACATGATTATAGGGTAATTTTTTTCATTTTGGTTCATTTTGGAGCGAGAAAAATCAAGAAACGTCTATGGCACGTGGTAATGGCCGAGTGACGTTTCAACAACCAGTTTTAATGCAAAATGGGTCACATTATTCTTCAGCATGGCCAAAATGTCAGGGCATGGGTCTATAAGGATGCCCATGCTATTTTAATGCATCTTCATTCAATGAGGAATGGCTCCCACGTTTTTTACACATTTTCTCTCTCCTGGGCTCGACCCATGCCTTTGTAAAAGCCGATTTGGCTCATTTTTCAAAAGGTTGTTCATCTTTTCGGCTCTGCTCTCCTTTATTTTCTTCCCGAGGGTTGAAAATGGAGTTTGAACCTCCTCCCCTACTCTGTAATGGCATTTTTTTCTTTTTACCATTAAAATTATGTTCTGTGCAAACTTCTGGAGCGACAAAAAACATGTTTTGTGATCCATCAGTCCATCCTTGCTCATTTTTGCTTGTTTTCTTCTTGCCTCTCTTCATTGCATGTATTTGTGCACGTTTAAATGTTCATTGCAAGGTTGGAGCTGTGTTCATAGTAGTTTTGATAGATGTTCAAAGGTTTTTCCTTCTCGGTGTATGACCATTTTAGTGTAGGCTTTTTTCTCTTTTCTCTCTCTCCCTGTCTCCTTGGAGGTTAGATTAGGATTAGATTAGCTTGCCTGAACTGGAACAACTTGTGGCAGGTAGTTTAGGAAGAGGAACCAGCCTTCTCTAGAGATTCCTTTCTCATTTTTGCAAGTCCCACACTTGGAGAAAGGATTCAATGTTGTGCAATCGCACCTGGATGCTACTATGATCAACCTAGAAATCTGATTAACATCCGGGGTACTATGAATTCACACTAACGGATATAGGATGTGAAAGTGAAGGAGAATGTGGTTGCAGATGCTTTGAGAAGATAGAGACATGTGGTCATGGATACTTTAGTAGTTATAGATTTACGGAGTAGGATTTTGTAGCGGCTTCCTCATGACGAAGCTTCTATCTTACAAATAGAGCAAAGATTGAGTCTCGAGACACCTTGAGGGGAGATTTTATGGATTTTTATTAGAGGTATATGGTCTTCTCGCACACATAGGTTTGATATATGTTCTTAGAGAGGAGGCTTGAGACAAGACAATTTTATAGAGGCTCATCATGCACCTTATTCAAATTCCCCATCTCGGGGTGAAGAAGATGTACGCATATTTGAGAGACAGTTTTACCATTGGAGGAGGAATTCGATAGATGCGGTTGAGTTTGTGTCATGCTTTTTAGAGTGTCGAGGGTGAAGGCCAAGCGTCGATCTAGTTGACCTTCTCTTTCCTCATGCTATACCGGAGTGGAAGTGGGACACCATTTCCATGGACTTCATTGTTGGGTTACCCACGCAGAGATACAACAACGATGCCATCATGGTCACAGTGGATAAATTGGTGAAAGTGGCTCATTTTTCTCTGGTGAAGACCACCTACACAACTAATGTAGTGGCATAGGTATATCTTGATGAGATTGTCAGATTACACAGATTCCATGGAAGATCATTTACGACCACGATCCTTTGTACACTTCCCATTTCTTGACCACCTTGCAGCATGCTCTCGGATGAGGATCAATTTTAGCACGACATATCACCCGAGATAGATGGACCAGGACTAAGAAAGTGAATCATATCCTAGAAAGCATGCTTAGGATGTACGTTTTGGATCACCGATCAAGATGGGAGGAGTATTTGTACTTTGTTGAGTTTGCCCACAATAATAGTTTTGAGTTCGATAGGCATGGCTCCTTTTGAGGCATTATATGGTAAAGAGTGCAGGACACTTCTTAATTAGAACAGGTTAGAGAACAGGGGTTTCTCTTGGGCCACCTTATTACAAGACATGGATAAACAGTTGGTTTGATCGGAAAAGATTATAGATAAAAAGGAAAAGTATGCGGATCATTAAAGGACATATCATAGTTCTAGGTGGGCATGAAGGTGTTTCTTCGTCTCGAGACTGCATAAGAGCCATATCGGTTACTGGAAAAGGTTCTAAGCTTGCTCCTAGGTTTTTGGGTCCCTTTGAGATCTTGGAGCGCATCAGTCCCTTGGCCTATCATCTAGCATTGCCACCTAGCTTGTCTCACGTCCATGATGTGTTTCATGTTTATGTGCTTAGGAGATATATTTGTTATCCTTCACATGCAAGATTGGACCGCATTGTAGGTGCAGGATCATGGGCGGTGATGGTGGAGCCCATCCACATTATAGAGTGCAGTACCTTGGGCCTTTACTGACGAGAGATTGATGAGGTTCGAGAGCAACGTTATAGGTATGGTGAGACCAACTACATGGGAGGATGTTAAATTACTATGAGTTTAGTTCCCACATCTATTCCAAAGTGACTTCAAGAGGAATTCGGGTCTAAGGGTAGGGGATGTAGTGCCCACTTCCCTTCGACACCTTTTTCTTTGATTTTGATACTGTCGACTACACTTATGGACATGGTTGTAGCTTTTGATTTAGCATGATACTAGATGTTAGAGATACTAGACTGTTGTTGATTTCGATTCATATATGACGCATGAGGATTATTAGAGGCATTTTATTTTGATGGTGATATGCTGTGGACATGGTTTTATATATATATATATATATCCATATATATTTCTAACATGTGATATACTTTTGTCACCATGAGTAGGCTTTGATAATTGAAGTAATGTTGTGATCATTTTGACATGGATGAAACGTTAGATAGAAATTTTACTATAAATTTGTAAATGATTTGTAAAAACCTAGATGATATTAATTTGTATATAGATGATTTTAGATTTATATTGCATATTTTGGCATGGATGTTTTAATGTGGCTACGAGGCCGAAGGAGGTATTATGTGTTTTGCAGGTATATATATATTCACAACAACATCGAGGGGATTGGAAACACACCACATTAGCATTCTAGATGAATTCAACTAGGGTCACCATGGCAACATGTAAATGTGTGTGTGTTAGAATTATTTGGTTAGTGGGAAATTATGACCAAGGGGTCATGTGTTGTCTTTTGTTTTAGTTTCTCTTTTAATAATGTTAGTATATGTTCCTTTGAGTAATGTAAATTACTTGTTTTAATTATTTAGATTTTGATGTATGTTTTTCCCCTTCATCTGTAGTGGGTCTAAGTGTCTTATTAAATTTAATAAATCTTATCCTAAACTAATTAAAGATGTGACCCAAATAAGTACATTTATAAGAATTGATTTTCTTTTGGACTTTGTGTTGTGTGTTGAATGCTTATGATCTTGAGTGTTGTACATTATACCCTTCATGGGAAACTATAGTTTGGCCTTAAGGGACAATTTTTAAGTCTTGTGGGACAAGTTAAACTTGTCCCACACCTCTTAAATCACTATATCAAACCTACCGATGGGTTTGGGGTCAACATTATACCCCATTAGGTGTTTTGGGAAGATAAAAAGGTGAAATGTTTATTGCACTTTCTGCCAAGTAATTAATTGTCCTTAGGAGGGTGTGGGCTTAGTTTGTGTGTTTAAGTATCTTGTCATTCCTCTCACCCACCAATTTATGGTGCATTGGGGTTGAGGTTTTAATTCTTAGTGGAGTTGAGGATGAGTGATGTGGCATCCTACATGGAGGGAAATCATCATCATCCTTCCATTTTCTATTTATTAGAGTTGTTTTTCTTGTTTGGGGGTTACTTCATTATTTTGTGCTCTTGTATTTTGGAGAGTTAGAGGATTTTTGGGAGTTCTTGTGGATTTTTAGAAGCTTGTGGGTACTTTCTTGGTTGTGAGGAGCTTGGTAACTTATTCTTGTAACAAGCTATACTATGGAAAGTTAGAGCTTTACCTTGCTTATGTTATTCTTTACTTTGTGTTTATGTGTTTGTGTTGAGTATTGTTTTCTTTGGAATGATTTTTGGGTGTGGGTAGATTTCCTAAGGTTGGAGTACGAGGAGACTATGGGAGATTTAATGTAGGGAGGCATAAGATTTTACCTTTTTTTGGAGGGAGTTTAGGTTGGGTGCCCCACTTTACAAGAAATGCTTGCATTTCGTTCTTGTTTTCTTTTATGAGGGAGGCATAAGAGATCAAGGTATAAGAGTATGCGGGATGCATAAAAGGGTACTTGAGGGATGCATAAGAGTATGTAGGGGTTTAAGATATGAATTTGAGGTTTACGGTGTGCACCATCCATTCCCATTGGGAGGATAAAGTTGCCTCCACATAGGTCTTGCTCTTATGGCTTTCATTTTTAAGCCTTATTTACTTGTTGTTTAGTTTTTTTCCATTCAAGTGTGTTATTGATGATTGAAGTGTGGTTAGAAATGGTTGTGAAATATTTTTTTGTGTGTTGTTGAAAATTTTTGTTTCCATGTGTTGGAATTATCTCCCATTTTAATGTGGTTAGGGGCTTGAGGGCCAATGGAGGAGGATGGCTTCTCCTCTTCATTGGATATCTTACTTGCATGGAGAGAATTTCCTCTCCCACCATTTTGTTGTGAATCAAATAAATCATGATGGATCCTTCTTGTTGGTGTTGAGGAGCTTGGAAGTTTGTTGGAGTCCTTGAAGAAATCCTTCTTGAGAGAAGCCTTTTTGTTTCCCACTCAAAGTGGAAGATTGTAAATTTGTTCATGTTTTAAAGAAATGTTGAAATACAAGTTGTATTAAAATTTGAAGAAGTTCATTATAGAATTGTAAAGAAATAAATTTTCTTCTCATTAGAATGTAATAAAGAAAGAGAAAGAATCAAAATGAAAATCTTATGTATCTTGAGTTTAGCTAAAATTGTATGTAAATAAAAATAAAGAGGAAATTTACTTTCATTGTGGCATTGTATTATTATTATAAGAGAGAAATATGGAAATATAGAAGTTGTAAGAGGTTTAACTTGTATCATAGTAAAATTGAATGGAAAATAAAGTTATTATAGTATTTTTGAATCTATAATTTGTATTGAATGGAAGAGACAACAAATTGAAAGTATTTTCTATTTAGAAATGGTGATAACAATGTTAGAAGTAGATATAAATTCCTTTTAACTCTTGATATTGAAGAAAATTTAGTTGAACAAGATAGAATAGACCTTGTAGTTGTATTACTATTTTTGGAATGGAAAATACTTAAATGCATAAATTTTAACTAAGAAAAGAACAATAGGAATGAAATCTAAAAATGAAAAACTCTATATGTTCAAAATTAAGCTCAAAATGCAATTTAGCACCTTTTAGTATCTTTTAGTTTTTGAGAAAATCTTGGATTAAAGGTTTTGTTTTTTAGAAATAGGATCGCTGCCCTGTGCAAAGTAGTGGTCCCATAACCACCACTCAAGATAAGGTAGTGGTCTCAAAACCACTCAGTAGGGTGGCGGTCCGTAGTTTGTCACTCGGGCGGGCGGTGGTCCTCGGACCGTTGATCTGCTCTTCTAAGTGGTGATTCTGTCATTTACGATAGAACTCCACGGATCTACGCCTGATGTGACAAATTTAACATTTTTACTAATTTATAAGATGTAAAATTTAACTAATGACTACCAACATGCAAACAATGAGTAATCCCATGGTTTTGAGAAATAAAACATACAAATGGTGGATTAAAAACATTCCTTTCATTTACAACAAT
This sequence comes from Taxus wallichiana var. yunnanensis, assembly GCA_018340775.1. Lineage (NCBI taxonomy): Eukaryota > Viridiplantae > Streptophyta > Pinopsida > Cupressales > Taxaceae > Taxus > Taxus wallichiana. The sequence continues at coordinate 743,088,523 of CM031237.1, read as the reverse complement.
GGGAAGGATTTTCCCAAAATTAAAAACCCCAAATACACTTAGTGTTGAAACAAAACCAGATTGGTAAAAGGAATAACCATCCCAATCCTTGAATGGAAGTAATAAAAACAATAAAACTACAACTAAACTAATATAAACTAGATCTCCTTGTAGAATCCTCCATAGTTCTTCCTCCTTTTCTCCCATATATTCCTCTTCTCCAACCTTTAATTTTTAACAAAGCAAATAGATCAAATGAGGGAAATGAACAAAGGAAAGGCTTTAATTAAAACTCATAAGAAATTTTAGGGCTAGATGGGAACCGTAGGATCTAGTAGCAAAGATTGACTTGATCTAAGGGTGGAGGTTTCACCATTCTTTTGTTAGGTGAGAATGGTTTTTATAAATGTTGTTTTAAAAACCTTATAGTATGTGTAAATGGGAATGGGCCATTTAATTTCCATAGAGTGCTAAGCCATGGTTATTTCTTAGCAAGCTTTAGGTAGTTATTAGAAAGGCCTCTAAGTTAATAAGATAATGAATTTAATTAAATTAACATAAGGTTAACCTTTCTAGGATTGAACATTAACTAAAGAGAAGAAAACACCTAACTATGTAAATTAATCTATGGTACCTTCCTAATGAATAATTGATTTATGGACCTTAGAGATAAATTGAGATTATGTTAACCTTTTATCTAGACCGGTTATTTAATCGAGAAGTGGAGGTTAGTGGTGTAAGTTAGTTGTTGTACCCTAGGGGATTAACATCCTTGTAACTATTTTATCCTCTTACCTTGTTCTTGTAACAAAATAAAATTAGTCGTAATTTTTGGGTTAACTATTAGGAGTTAAAGTGTTGTTAGAACGCCATTTTGATGGATGTTATAGTAAAATCCCAAAGCATCGAATCTCAAAAGTCAAAATTATGATTTCAAATGTTGTGATGCATTGTCGAGTCTGAAAAGAGGCAGATCACCACCCACATTTATTGGAGTATATCACCCTCATCTTCGGATGGCCATAACTTTTGACTAGGAGCTAAGATTTACACAAAATAGGACTTTTTGGAAATCTCTTAGTGTCCTCTACATATACCATTTTAGAGGATGTTTCCATATTTCTCACCTACCAAAATGATGAGGGTATGGGCTTCCTTTCTTCCCAACAAGGAAAAGTACATGGAGGCATGAGTTTTGTAGTGGCACCCATCATTGTTGCAGGTGATTTTAATTTATTTTTTTGTGGTTGAAGTAGGATTTTGAATTCCTCACTCTCCCTTCTCTCATTCTTCCTAGATTTTTAAGGAGGAAATCCTTTTAAATGGTTGGAAAACTTGTATGCCCCTCCTTCTTCTTCTTGTATGTAAGAGATTTTTGGAGATTCCAAACCTCCTAATAGACATGTCTTGTAAAATATGTTCCTTTGAACTTGAGTTTGGTGTATTGTATTAATTTTTGGAGAAATAAAATTAGATCGATGGATGCCTCAAACCCTCTTCTATCTTATATTGCGAACTTTGTGATCTTTCATTGCATGCAAGGTTATTTTGTATTGTTGTTGTTTTCATTACAAGCTTCGGTAGTGCTATATTTATTATGTAGGTTGTTCAACCTACTTCTTGGTGCATCACCTTCTCTTAGAGTTGGTTTTAATTTTCATGCTTTTTCTCTATCTCTGTCTCCTTGGAAATATTAGATGAGGATTAGATTTGCAACTCTTTGCACTTTTTGGAGTACTTGGCACTAAGATAGAAAATATAGCCACCTTCATCCAGAGAAATTTCTCGATCAAGCAAAGTCCCACACTTTGGTAAAATCTTGATGTTATGAAATCACAATGATAGTTTCACTCATTCAAGTTACAAAAATCAAGGGTGTTGTGATTACGCATAAACATGACCCACCACAAAAATTTTTTTGTCCTGAAATAAGTCAAATTTTAAGTATCTATTAAGTCATTTTTAAGTTTTGAAATATTGATTTTTTGAATTACAAATTTCTACCCGAAAGATGGATTTAAAATCACACAAAAAATGAGTTAAAATGCAACTTTAAATGACATAAATTGTAGCATGTCGAACATAAGACACCCTAATGTTCACATTTGGTGCTCAATTGTAATCTCACCCCTTTTCATTTAAAATTTCTCAATCCACATGGTTACAAGTATTTTCTCTCTCCCTGTATATATGCGTGAAAATTTTATCCTTCATTTGGATGTCATTGTCAATCCTTCTCTATGGTCGTGGATCATGTTCTGCCATGTATTAGTTGCAGTTTCTCTATCCATGAGGAACATTTTTAGTCTGGGCGTGAATGTTGAAGTTTCCCCTACATTTTATTTTTCCACAGTTGTGATTTCTTGAGCGATTTTCTCTCAATGTACGTGGAAATGGCTTCATCACGAATTGGATGCGGTGTGGCGGGTCCATTTTGAACTTCTTACTTTTTTATACTTGCAAAATGTCAAATTGGTCCCATGGCCTAGTGAATTCTAACAATATGTTGAAATTATCAAGTGGCGTGAATAAAATATTAATTTACTTATTATTAATTTGTGAAATTATTAATTTAGTCCAAAAGGTGTATGTTTGGTACCCAAATTGATTCTCCCTCGGAAGATGAGTAACATCACAGTTTGGCAGGGAAGCTTAGAGACAATCGAGCATGTAATGTGTTATTTTGTAGTTGGGGATGAAATGTAGCTTTCTCTTTCTCACTCATATGTGGAGAAAAGGGTAGCACTATCAAGAGGATTTGACCTATCCTCACTAATTTATGCTTGTGCCTTGTAACCGGGGTGAGAGGACCATTTTTGTAGCCTTGTTTTGTGGAGGAAATGGAGATATCCTTCCTTATGAAATTTTAAGGAGACCTTGAAGAAAATATGATCAATGCAACAAAACCTAACTCGTGCGAGTTTTCACTCTAGATAATGGAGATATTTTCTAAGAAAGGTCCATGCAACTAAAGACAATCAAAACGTGATTGTTTTTTCATGTTTTGGTAGTAGAAATTATGCATTTTATACACACATGACAAATAGGGGTAGTATGGGTATGATTAGTTGTTTTTAAATGAATTTTTGTGGGAGGTGAGGTAGAAATGTAGTTGATTCACTAGATTCTTTAGAGATATTACAAATATGGAAAGATCTTGAACAACCAAATGCTTCGGGATAGCTAGGATGTTCCTTTAAGAAGAATATGTGCTTCAATGGTGGCCCGATCATCACTTTTCGAAAAACTTCAAGGATCCAAAATGAAGGCTCAAATTGGAAAACTTAACTAAACATTATCATCCTTTGTTTCATCATGCCTAAGATATCCTCAAAGTCTAACAAACATATCTTATAGTCATGATCGAGTCACCATCATTTTAAATTTTTTATTTCACTATCAAATGAAATCTCTTCGATAAATGAAATTGAAAATGCCACCAAAATATCACAAGGATAATATCTTGTGTGATTCACAAATATTTCAATGTAAGATTGCAACAGAACAAGAAAACTACTTACATACATTCAAGAAGAAGCAAACATAAATTTTGCCCAAAAACAACACATATTAACTCAAGTTTGATTAAATTTATTAGCGGGGAAAGTTTCTATAACAATCTCATGGATTTTCAATGGTTGTAGACTCGCAATAACCTTAACATGATAAAATCTAACACAAAGGAGATAAATAGGTTTCTTCATATGGTTTCTCGAAGGACAAGTTCTATAAATTTTTCTTAGAAAAATCAGTTCCGACCTCTAACACTCCAACCATTTTCATGATAAATTCATGCAATTTGTAATAATTCATTTACAATAGAGTTTCTCCCCCAAAACCAAAGACATTCAAAACACCATTACGTGTTGAGACTCTCAAAATCAGATTTGTGAAAAAGCTATTAGGGTGTGCATAGGGAAAATCTCTCCAAATATTTCTAGCATTCAATTCTTCACCTGGTAGGTTGTTCTTCATCTCATGCCAACTACTTCCTCCTCTAATTTGTCAAATATGGTTCTTTGCATGCCAAGGAAAGAAAAACTAAAAATCAGATCAAAGCCAATGATCAAATCACATCTTGATTGGAAAAGATGTCTTTAGATTTTTCCAACCTAACAAGGATAAAAAAATTAATGTTCCTCTTCATTTTACGTGTTGGAGACTCCAAGAAATGATAAAAACCATAAAAACTCACATCCCCAAGAGCTTTGGAGTAGAAATGGTGGAATATCAGATATAGATGCATAGTTTTGTTGATCTCTCTTTTGAATCTGGAACTTCCACGTGGGAGATCCAAGTTAAGATGGGAGATCGGGGTTCCTTTTTACCTTTTTCACCTTTTAGGAAAAATGCAAAATTTCTCATTTTGCTCTACCCCTCCACCTTTGAAAAATGGGCTTGACACGTGTCCCAATGTGGGTCCCAAAGGAACCATGGCTAAATTCTATTATTTCACCTCCTTTTTTAGAAAAGAGAAAATTTTCCAAGTTTTACCCACAACTCCGACCTTCCGCTTCTAGATTCTGACGTGGCTCCTTGTGGAACCACGCTGTCCTTTTACACTTTTGACTCATTTTTCCACAAAAGGAAAATTTTCCAATTTTCCCCAAAGTCCACACCTTCACCCATTGGTGGAGTAAATTTTGACTATTATCCATCGCCCCTACAGTTATTTTGATGATTTTAATCTTTTGAATAACAAGGGACAAAAATTCCAAGTTACCCTCGATGGCCCACCTCCCCCTCTTGACTTTTCAAACCACCATGTGTCTCAATGGCGCTTTTGAGATGCTCCCCAAAACTAGAGGCCATAAATGGGCGTGGGCTCACCACGTGTCTCAGGCCTTTTAGGAAGTTGCTAAAAAAACTAAGGAAAGAATACCCATCGCAAAAACTCCACGTGTCTTTATAGTGCAACTTCAAGAACCTTATAAGGCTTTAATATGATTTGGCGGGGGTGTGCTTCCATTTTAGAATTTTTACTACATTTTCCAAAAGGTAAAATATCCTACTTTCTTTCAAATGCCCGCATCTCACTTTTCACTTTTCCACATGTCCTTCTGCGGGGTCAAAGTAAGAATTTTTCTCCGCCGCTTAATTTTTGCTTTAATCATAGTCTAGCGGGGCCACGAGGTGAGTTCAAACCTATTTCTAAAGTAGCCAAAAATAAAATGTTCATAAAACAAACCCACCATGCCCCATCCAATTAGAAGAAGCCACATAAGTACCAAAAGAACCAATCAAAATTGAGCGGAGCTACGGGACCAAAATTGCCTTTTTGCCAAAAAATCAAAAAGTGACAAGTTAAAACATTTTCTCATCGTCCCCTAACCAACCAAAAGAAGCCACGTGACCACTGAATGCTAAGGAATAATTTTGATAGGAAAAAGATGCCCTTAGACCATAAAAAACACATAAATTCAGCATTCATGCCTAGAAACCAATTTTTCGCTAAGGATGTTTTTTTGAAACAAAACCAAGTGAATCATGGTTCCAAGCATCTTTCGACCATGGATATGGATTTTCAAAGGCATAAAAATATAAATTGATCATTCTTGAGCTTTCATGGTTGGGGAAAAATAGTAAAAATGGCAAAGCCCGCGGATTTTGAAGAAATTAGGGCAAAAATAGGGAAAATTCAGAGAGTTCTTTAAAAAGGGGCATGATAATGGATGTTGCAAACAATTCGAGGCATTAAAATGGAGGTAAAATTTAGAACATCCACATCGAGAGAAAAAATGTTTCATAACACACAGAGAGCAGAGGAAAATCAAGGCAAATGGTGCGAGATCAAGTCGAGCACCAATAGTTTACACATGTGTCATAAAACAAGCGATTGAGAGAGGCAAGGCCTTTTTGTATTTTGATGCATTATGGCGAAGGCCGTGAAAGTATAAGGTAAATATCTAAGACCCGGAAAAGGACACGTGGAGGACTTATGCTCATTTTAGGATCCACCTTTGGTTTTGACCTTTGGAGTTTTCCAAAGAGACACGTGGATGCTTCCGCTAGCTCTACCCATGCTAAGAATTTTTAACGACCGATGCATCTCTCTCGGGTTTTGACCACGTGGAGGGCCCGTGCTTATTTGGTGACATGTCCCTAAGTTTTACTTTTGAAGAGCACGGAAGAGGAAACATTTCTTTGGCCCAAGACATGTTTATGTCACACTCGTCATTTGGAGATGCTCCTTTGGTCTTAACCATTGGAGTTGTGCCAAAGGGACACATGGAGGATTCTATTAGCTATTTTCATACCAAGACTTATCAAAGGCTGAGGATACTTTTATTATGTCGGGACACGTGGAGATCCTGCGCTCAATTGAGGTCCCACCTCTAGACTTCATCTTTAAAGTTATGCCGAATAGAATGTAGAGGGCCCGCGCTCATTTGGGGACATGTCTCTAGAATTCACCTTTGCAGTTATGTCAAGAAGGCATGTGGAGGCTATGTTGGATTCTCTTTACACTTGGCCAACTTGCACTTGAATTATAATGTAGATATGTGATATAATCTATGTGAGGACAGTCATTTTTGAGAGGCACGAATGCAGGTATCTATTCCTCAAGGTGTATTCTCAAAATTGAAAAGGATTTCTTTTTAGGTCAATCCATTTGAGCCACCTAAGAATTATTAAAAATGGGATTTCTTGCATGAAAAATAAAAGAATCATTAAAAATACTGTCAAAATATTTGACATCTTGCCAAAATCATATTTGATGAAGGTAGGAAATGTGAATGGCTAAAAAATTTCCACCTCAAAAAAATATAAAGGAATATTCTCTTGAATATTTAGAGTTTCGGGGTAAAATTTAGGATGAGTGAACTAGTGAAATTATATAAATGCAATGAGAATAATCTTGTAAAAGGGGGTTAATTTTTCGGAGAAAGTTTGAGAAAAACAATTTTTCTTACGAGAGACAATCTAAGAAACCCGTTTATTTTCTGTGTTATTAGATTCCATCAAATGAATATGGTCATAAGTGTATATCCATTGACAAGCTCTGAGATTATTGAAGAAACTTTCCCTGCTGATGAATCTAGTGAACCTTGAATGAATTTGTGTTGATCATGAGCATAATTGTGTTTGCTTCCATTTAAGAATATTTTCAAATAGTTTTTTTATGTTCCTCTAGCAATCTTATGTTAAAATCCCTCTGAATCACACAAGATCTTATCCACGTGTTATTAATGTTGAATTTTAATTTCATTGTGAGAGGAGACCTTTATCTTGTAATGAATTAAACAATTTAAAATCACATTACTTTCACTATGTTTGAAAAGATTATTTATAAGTCTATGAGTGTATCTTACGCGTGATGAATAAGGGATTTCCAACATTTTATTGATTCTTTAACACGAGCATTTGTGTTTAATTCTTGAAGAGTTTATGAAATTGTGCATCTATGGGCCTTCATTGATGCACACCTTTTGGTTCAAAGAATATTTTGCTTATTTTGAAGCATTTTGTCTCTGATTTTTCCAATATATGTAAAGGTTTTCAAATATTTGGTATAATCAAACTTTATCCTACTTAAATTCCCACCAAAAACATTATCAAATGATAAATCCTACATGAACTAACCCTTTTTGTACTATGTATCCATAAGGATTTAATAAATTCCACTACCAAAATATGTAGAAAAATAATCGAGGTTCCAATTATTGTCTTTAGTAACCCAAACCTTGTCCAGGAAACATCTCCACTCTATAGTGTGATAACTCGTGAGAGTTAGATTGTGTTGAATTGATCATATTTTCTCAAGGTTCTCATGAAGATTGTGTAAAGAAGGATATCTTGATATCCTTCATTGAGATGGGTTACTGAAATGGGTCCTCTCACCCTTGTTGAAGGCATAACCCAAAGTATTGAGGGTAGATCAAACCCTTGATAAGGTGCTATCTATTTCTCCTATTTCTTGAGTGATAAATATTCATTTGAATCCCTCCCACTATAGAATGACTCATCATATTGTGATTTGTCTGTCTCTAAGCATCCTTCCTATTTTGTGAATTGCTACTTAGCCCTCGTAGGAGAATCAATTTGGACACCAACACCGGCGGCACCGTTTCCTAGGATTATTTGAATTTCGAGGATTATTTGAACATTGGGATCTATTTTTGTGGAAAAAACACCGAAGTGGCTCCATTACTTAGGGATTATTTAAACATTGCGATGTATTTGTGTGTAATAAAACCGAAGTGGCATCGCTTGCGGGAATTATTTGAATTACCGAGGATTTTTTTAATACCAATATCTATTTGTGTTGAAACAACACCAAATAGCACCATTTTTGGGATTATTTGAATTTTCAAGGATTATTTGAACAATGAGATGTATTTGTGCAGCAACAACACACCAAGTGGCACCGTTTTGGGACTATTTTCACAAATTCATACACATACCGACCCTAGTAATGTTTCTTACATGGTTTAAGTACAAATACGTTGTTTAAACATCATCCTTTAGTGATATTTGTAAGATTTGTGCAAGATTACAAGTTCATTATGCAGTATTTCTAGTTTGTAGTGATTATTACACTAAATTTGCATCAATAGTGATAAATGTGGGTAAAGGAAGGTCGGATTATTAAGCTTTGTAAAAATTAAGCATTGATAGACACTTGGCAAGTTACCTATAATGCATTTGCACAACTAAGGTGAAAATCCTTAGGGGAAACTCCATGTTGAATTAAAATTTTGATGATTACCCGTGTCTTAACTCGTGTCAAGTTAAATATTTCATTAATATTTGAAAATCTAGAGAGAAGAAGGTCTTTATTCACTAGGGATCCTACTAAAAATTTATTTCTAGAATTAGGAAAGCAAATTCAAAAGGAAGACTAGTCGGAAAGTAGTGGGCGAGATCAGGAATCAAGAAGGGATATATAAATTTTTAAAGGTGATCAATCTGTGGTTGAAGATACCATACATCTTCAAGTGATTCTAAATCTAGTAGTCCTTGTATAAATTCAAATTCCCTAACTCAAGAGGGGCCATCAATGTTTGTCTGAAAAGCATGCCTCTCGGTTTTCCCTATTTATTCCAAGGTTCATAGGGTTTTCCAAGAAACCGAGTAATTAGAGATATTTACTTTGAGAGTTATACTCTTGTTCCCCGAGACCCTCATCCCTTATCATTCTTATTCTCCTACAAATTCACCTCCTCAAGGCAATATGGCTCAACTTCCACCTAGACCTCCTTTTGTTATCAATACTTTTGGACCAATGAATTTCGAGAGGTATGGCTAGATATCCTACTATGGTGCCACAAGATGCCGAAATAGGTTGCCAAATTTTCTAGGGAATAATGCCATCACTGGTGACAACCATTTAAGACTCTTTATCTATATGATGAAATATTTTGAAACTAAGTTTGAATTCGTGTATATAAAGTTGTTTATTCATACTCTTGAGGAGGATGCATGAATGGTATAAGTCATTACCAATAATTCAATAGACTTATGGATGAGATGAAAAATTCCTTTAGATTGCAATATGGGGATAAGACGGATCCTAGGTTCCTTTTATCTTTAAAATATAAAGAAGAACCCAAATGAATCTGTCCATGATTTAAATACTAGGTTCAATAAGACTTTAAATAGGATATCTATAACCCTAAGGCCAAGTGGTGAGTCTCGTTTGATAAAATATTCTGATGCTTTTGATAAAAAGGATGCTTATTACTTGAGAGATAAAATCTAGAACATTGAGGAAAGCTTTCACCATGTCCTTACAAATAGAAAATAACATCAAAGTAGTTATAAAGCCTCTAAGAGAGATAAAAATCTAGGAACATTGAGGCAAGATTTCACCATGGCCTTACAAATGTTAAATAAAATCAAATTAATTAGAAATCTATGGATCTAGAAGAGGTTGTGAAGACTTTGGCTAGAGTGGTTAAAGAGATATCTTATAAACTGCTAGAGAGAAAAGGGATAGGACAGAGTTCATAGGGTCAAGCCAAGCCACATGGTCGGGAGAGATTTGGAAATCATCCCAAAGGTGATCACAAATCGACAAAAAGGAGAAATGTCCATGGGATAAGGAAATAAACAACCTCATCCAGGGAGAATAGATTGGTTCCCGATCCTTTGACTTCGGGGTTACTACTATGGAGGAGGCCCATGTTATCGAGTGGTGCGATAGGTTTTTTTACCATACTCCCCATGTGATGTAGATCAAGAAGTTGAGGAAGCTGATGATGATGAGACATATGATGATGTGTGCATGATGGAATGCCTTGCGAACCCACATCAAGGGGAAACCTCAACTGAATTGATAAGTGCTAGAACTTATCAAAACTTTTGGGATTGTGTGCACTTTGATATTAGCTCTTTCCCCATTGATACTTTTGAAATTATATGGTACAAGCATTTTATTTTCCTAATCATGATTTCAAATACTTAAGGGCATTAATGAAAAAGAAATATGATGGGGGAATTCCTTCTGAAGAGGACAAGAAACTATTGATGAATGTAGTAGTTTCTCAGGAAAATGAATATAACACTAGAAGTAAGGTTTTCAAAGGGGGAGAGCCACAAACCAAGCCAAAAATTCGAATTTTTACTAATATCCTGAAGGAAGCCCCTAAGAAAGATACATCTTGAAAAGTCCAATTTCTCCCAAATAAAACTTGTAATCATGCCCATGCCCAAACTCGAAAACTCCTATACTATTACGAATCTCCTCCTAGTACTTCCTAACCAAATATGTTCCTTATGGCATAGCCCAAATCCCAAGCTAGATTAAAGTTACTATTCCAATTTTTGAGTTACTTAGGATGCCGAGCATAGGAAAAGAGCCTTCGAATATTTGGGATTTAAGGAATAAAATATTATTTAGGGAAAAGTGTTAATAATATAGAGGTTCCTCCTGATTATTATAGAGTTCAAAACACAACAAACATTAGAGGAATTGGGTGAATCACCTAAGATGTATTTGGGAATTTCTCTTCTTAATCTCAACTAGATATCGATCCATTTTTACCACTTTGATTATTAAAGATAGGCTGGTACATAACTACGTGTTTGATTCAAGAGCCTCATGTAATGTAATGCCTCTTAAGGTAATGAATGAGTTAAATATCAAGGTAATAACAACTTTTGGGAAATGTACTGCTTATGGATTAAAGAGAAGTGTTAGTAATAGGAATTTCAAGGGATTAGTAGTATAATTAGTAGCTTACCCAACAAAATGCTTAACCATGAATGTGGTTATTGTGGACTGTCCTACCAAGTGGGGGATGTTATTGTCTAGAAAATGGGTAGCTAGTGTGGGTGGAAGCATACAAATGGACATGTCATATGCAACCATACCAATTGAGGGTAACCTTATGAAGTTTTATGGTGAGAATAAAATGTTGCATATCATTGAGGACCCTAACAATGCTTCTTATGAAGTATTGTACATAGATGTTGATATCGATAACTTTGTGGGCTATGTTGATTGTAAGGAGCATAAAATTGATGAGTGCAATTATCTTGAGTAGGTTGGTTATCCTTGGATCCTGATGTTTGATTGGGCTTTTCTAGATATGGTAATGATGTTGGTGTTGTCTTTATATCTCCAAGACAAGAGGAGTTTAACTTTTCATTTAAACTCAATTTTGAGTGCACAAATAAAATTGCTGAGTATGAAGCATTGCTCTTGGGTCTAAGGATTACATGGAAGTATGGTTTCAGAGACATTATTGTTAGAGGATATTTAGAGTTGATAGTCAAAAATTCAGAAATTTTTATGAAACAAAGCATTAAAGAATGAAGGAATACAAGCATGTAGTTTGGGAATTCATTGAAATGTTTGACTCTTTCAATATAACACACCATGATAGGAAATAAAATGTTGTAGGAGACAAGTTTGTAGTGTTGGGATCAAGGTTTGATAACTATATGGTATCCCCCTATTGTGAGTATTATATTGAAATATTGACCAGCCGTCTATGTCCCTGATAATATCAAGCATTAGCAAGTTTTTGAAGATGATGCCCATGTCCAAAGGTTTTTGCAAAATAAAGGATAATTTTCCAATCAAAGTATGGAATAAAAACCAATGGTTTGTGCAAATGATGAAAAAGAGAACTATTTGGTAAAGACATTATCTAATTAAAAACCAATACTATTTTGAGAGGTTTGGTCCCATTAGAATCAAATTTTGATAATGTTGACCGCATTGTTAACAAACACAGGTCAGCCTCAAGAGATGTTGAAGAGTATATCTTGGGAAAAAAGGATAAAGCTAGGAAAATATGGATAGGTAGAAACTTAAATAGAGAGGAAAAGCACACATATGTCTAGTTGATAAAAAGTACTAGGACTACTAGGCTTTCGTATTCAAATGAAAGCATATAGGGAAGACATTTTTGCATGATATTACCCATGGAAGATAATGCTAAGCCATTTAGAAAAAATTAGATACCAATTAACCCACTCCTTTTCCTAAAAATTGTAAGAAGATTTGAAAAAGTAAAGGGATGGAGGAATCATACAACCTACAAGGTACTCTTCATGGGTTGCAAACTTGGTACCTATCTAAAGAAGAATGAAGACAAAAGATTGTGTGTGGACTTTAGAAATTTAAATAAGACATCAACTAAAGATAATTATCCCTCGTAAAATATGGATAACATGTTACAATTGGTTACTAGTTCTAAGTTGTTATCTACTTTGGATGGTTTCTCTAGGTATAACCAAGTAGTTGTGAAGCAATAAGAGAGAATCAAAATTGCTTTCACTACTCCATGGGGTACCTATGTGTACATAAAATGTCATTTGGCCTGATGAATGTTGGAGCCACGTTTCAAAGATAAATGGATGTATCATTCTCAGGATATATAAATTACTTCATTGTTGTGTCTCAGGATGATGTGAGATTTTTTTCAAGGGAAAGTGATCACCTGCAGATTTAGAAAAGATGTTGATAAGGTGTAGGGAATATGGTATCTCCTGAACTCTAAGAAATGTCATTTTGGGGTTCAAAATGCTAAGTTGATTGGACATATTGTACCAAAATAAGGGGTCATGATTGATCCTAAGAGATTGGAAGCCATTAGAAAAGTTCCTTTTCCAAGAACCAAAAAGGAATTCAATCCTTTTTTCGGAAAGATAAATTTTATTAGGTGATTTATCTCTAAATTTGCTGAATTGACTATCCCAATCACTAGTATGATGAAGAAGGATTAGAGTATCGATGGGAAGAAGTGGCTATTCAAGCCTTTACTCGGGATCAAGGAAGCATTGAAAAATGTCCCTATTTTATCAGCTCCCGATTAAAAAAATGTCTTCCAAATGTTTTCCTTTACCTCTGAGAATACCATTGCATCTATCATGCTACTGAAAGGATGATGAAGGAGTTGAAAGGCCAATTGTTATCTTTATTAAAGCATTATAAGGGCAGATTTGAAGTATACTATCATGGAGAAATAGGACTTTGCTTTGGTCAAATCCACAAAGATCTTTGGGAAATATATTTAAGTTCTAAATTCATATCTTATGTTCCCCATACCATGCTTAAGGATATTCTTTCAAAGATGGAAATTTCTAGTAAGAGATGTCGATGGGAAAATAAGTTATAGGAATATGATATGGACATCCAAACTACAAAATTGATCAGAGGTTTGGGCCTAAAAAGATAATGACAGAGAGAAATCTACAAACTGTTGAGATAAATGAGATCGAAGAGGAAAGTGTGAATATTCTTGAGAAATTGATAAATTTTGAATGGTACAAGGATATTATTTTTTATCTCAAACATCTGCAATGCCCTGAGTACTTAAGAAAGAATCAAAAGAGAGCACTTAGGTTAGCTTCCCAAAAATATGTCATCACTGATTATGGGTTGGCTTGGAAGAACCCTAAGGGAGTTCTCTTAAGGTGTATCACTGAGGATGAGGCCCCAAAAATAATTGCTGATTTCCATGGAGGAGTTTGTGGGGGAATTTTGTTGGGAGAGTAACAACCCATAAGATCTTAAGGGCTGTTACTGGTGGCCAACACTTTTTAAGGATACAACTTTATTGGTAAGAAAGTGTGAGAGTTGTCAACATTTTTCAGGAAGATTGAAAGCTTCAGGATCCCTCCCTTTGCATCCAGTGTCAATTGAAGCCCCTTTTAAGTAGTGGGAATGGACTTCATTGGGGATATTTTATATTCTTCAACTACAGGCCATAAGTTGATATTGGTTTCCATTTATTACTTCACCAAATGGGTGGAGGAAATCCCCACTAAGAAGGAAACCCACCAAATTTTCATGGATTTCATTCTAAATCATATCATTTGTAGGTTTGGAGTACCTGCCAAAATAATTGCTGATAATGCTATGAGTTTTCAAGCTAAACCTTTGGTATCCATGTGTCAGGAGTATGGGATAAATTTAGCATATGCATCCAATTATAATCCCCAAGGTAATGGACAGGCTGAGTCGAGCAAAAAAAATTATTGAAAATAATCAGAAGAACTTTGGAGATAAATAAAAGAAAGTGGGGTGAGCAATTGAAGTTTGTTGTTTGGGATGACAGAATTACTATTAAAAGAGCTATTGAAAAAGCCCATTTGAATTGGTGTATGGAACTCAAGCTCTACTTCCTCTGCATATGCAATTATCTTCATATCAATTCATCCAATAGTTGGAGGACCAGGATGTTAGTCCCTATCATACACATATCAATCAAATTGTTGAACTAGATGAACAAAGAAGAGAATCCCATCAAATACATGAGAAGTTTAAGGAGAATATGAAATTTTTTTTTTGACAAAAAGGCTATCCCAAGAGTTTTTAGTGTAGGAGATCTTGTGAAATTATGGGATAGTAGACATGAGGATAAGGAAAACATGGAAAGTTTGATGCATTATGGAGGGGCCCTTACTATATATATATTAGGATTGGCGATCACACCTTCTTCCTAAAAGATCTAGATGGTGAATTTCTTTATTTTCTATTAATGGTAGGCACTTGAAACATTTCCTTAATTGATTTCTCATAATCAAAAGTACACATCATTGTATAGTGTACAATCTTTTTGTTCCTTTTCATTTCTGTTTTTTTTTTTGTTCATCTTGGTCCTCGCGGATGATTTTTTTTGGTTTCTCAATTTGTTCATGGGAGGTTGGAAATTTTTTTCGCTTTGCAAACTTGTTCTTGACTCCATTTCCAATGGATTTTTGGCACATGGTCTGTTATGTTGTTCTTATGACACTCGTTCGGAGTGCCCATCCCCAAGTTGGATCCGGTGTTGGTGCTCAATTGTAAACTTGCCCTTTTTCATTTAAAATTTCTCAGTCCACATGGTTAGAAGTATTTTTTATCTCCTTGTATGGATGCGTGAAAACTTTCTCCTTCATTTGGATGTCATTGTCAATCCTTCTCTATGGTCGTGGATCATGTTCCACCATGTATTAGTTGTAGTTTCTCTGTCCATGAGGAACATTTTTATTTTGGGCACGAATGGTGAAGTTTCCTTGCATTTTATTTTTCCACAGTCATGATTTCTTGGTTGATTTTCTCCCAATGTCCATGGGCACGTGTTCATCCCCAATTGATGCGACATGACGGGTCCATTTTGTGAACTTAATACTTTTGGTTATACTTACAAAATGTCAAATTGGTCCCATGGCACCTGTGAATTCTAACTGGATGTTCGAAATTATCAAGTGGCGTAAGTAAATTATTAATTTATCCCCAAAAGGTGTACACATGTCATAAAACAAGTAGTTGTGGAGAGGCATGCCATTTTTGTATTTTAATGCATTATGGCGAAGGGCGTGAAAGTATAAGGTAAATGCCTAAGACCCACAAAAAGACATGTGGAGGACCTGCGCTCATTTGAAGATCCACCTTAGGTTTTGACCTTTGGATTTTTGCTAAAGAGACATGTGGAGGCTTCCACTGGCTCTACCCATGCTCATACTTTTCAATGGCCAAAGCAAATCTCTCATGTTTTGATCACATGGAGGGCCTGTGCTTGTTTGGGGACCTGCCCCTAAATTTTACTTTTGAAAGAGTGCCAAAGTGGCAATTTTCTTTGGAATAGGACACGTGTAGGGCCCATGTTCATTTGGGGATGTGCCTTGGTCTTGACCTTTAGATTTGTGCCGAAGGGACACGTGGAGGCTTCCATTGGCTCCTTTTCATACTAAGACTTTTCAATGGCCGAGGCAACTTCCTTAGGCCCAAGACACGTGGAGGGCACGTGCTCATTTGGTGACACGCCTTTGGTCTTGACATTTGGAGTTATGCCGAAGGGACACGTGGAGGCTTTCATGGCTCCTTTTCATACCGAGAGTTTTCAATGGATGAGGCAACTTTCTTGGGCCTAGACATGTGAAGGGCCAACACTTGTTTGGGATGCACCTCATCTTGAACTTTGGAGTTGGTACCGAAGGGACATGTGGAGGCTCCTTTGAAGGCTCCTTTTCATTTGAGAGTTTTCAACAAACACGTGAGCAAAATTTCTTGGTCCTAATACACATGGAGAGCTTGCTCATTTGAGGTCTTACTCTTTGACTTCATCTTTGTAGTTACGCCGAACAAACACGTGGAGGACCCATGCTCATTTGGGGACCTACCTTTTGACTTCACCTTTGCAGTTGCACGAAGAAGGCACGTGGATGATTCCACTATCTCCTCTTTACACTTAACCAACTCGAACTCACAATTAGATATGTGACATAATCCATGTGAGGACACTCATTTCTAGAGGCACAAATGTAGGTATCTATTCCTCAATGTGTATTCTCAAAAGTGAAAAAGATTACTTGTCATTGATTGAAGCTATTTAGAGCCACCTAAAAATTATTAAAAAGGGGTTTTCTTGCACAACAATATAAAATAATGATTAAAATATTTCAAAATATTTGACATGGTGCCATAATCATATTTGATGAAGGTAGGAAATGTGAATTCTTCAAAAAATTTCCACCTAGAAAAATGAAAGGAATATTCTCTAAAGATTTATACTTTTGGGGGAAATTAGGTTGAGTGAGTGAGTGAAATTGTATAAAAGCAATGAGAATACTTTGCAAAAGGGGGTTAATTTTTCTAAGAAAGTTTTAGAATAAGCATTTTTTCCTAGAGACCGTCTCGAGAAACATGTCTATTTTCCTATGTTATTAGATTACATCATGTCAAGATGGTTGCAAGTGTACAACCATTGACAAGCTCTGAGATTGTTGAAGAAACTTTCCCTTGGTGATGAATCTAGTGAACCTTGAATGAATTTGTGTTGATCATGAGCATAATTGTGTTTTCTTCTATTTCGGAATGTTTTCAAATAGTTTTTCATGTTTCTTGTTGCAATCTTATGTTAAAATCCCTCTAAATCACACAAGATCTTATCCACGTGTTAGTAATGTGGCATTTGTAATTTAATTTTGAGAAGATCCTTCATCTTGTAATGAAATAAACAATTTAAAATTACATTACTTTCACCGTGTTATAAAGATTATTTATCCGTCTATGAGTGTATCTTAGGTGTGATGAATCAAGGGATTTCTAATGTTTAATTGAGTCTTTAACATGATCGTTTGTGTTGAATTATTTGAAGAGTGTATGATATCATGCATCTTTGGGCCTCCATTGATACACACCTTTTGGTTGAAGGAATATTTTTGGCTATTTTGAAGCATTTATCTCGTGATTTTCCAATATATGTAAAGGTTCTCAAATATCTTGTATAATAAACTTTATCTTGCTTAACTTCCACCAAAATCTTCAAATGATAAATCCTACATGAACTACCCTTGTTTGTACTATGTATACACAAAGATTTAATAAATTCCACTTTGCGCCAAAATATGCGTAAAACAATCGGGTTCCAATTATTGTCTTTAGTAAACCCGAACCTTATCAGAAACATCTCCACTCTCTAGTGTGACAAATCATGAGAGTTATATTGTGTTGAATTGATCATATTTTCTCAAGGTTCTCATGAAGATTGTTTAAAGAAGGATCTCTTGATATCCTTCATCGAGACGGGTTACGAACGGGTCCTCTCACCCTTTTGAAGGCACAACCCAAAGTATTCGGGGTAGATAAACCCTTGATAAGGTGCTATCCATTTCTCTAACACATGAGTGAAAAATATTCATCTGAATCCCCTCCCGACTACAAAATGACTCATATCATGATTTTTCTCGCTCTAAGCATCTCGCCGGTTTGTGATATTGCTCATCCCTACAGGAGAATCAATTTGGATACCAACATGTTCCATAATAAAACATCCCAACCTAATTTCACCCCTACGCGATGTTACTATGATTTTATAGGTTTTTAAAAGAAAATGTTGATTAATATCAAATTCATGACTTTAATTTGAATTAATACCCATCTAAAGTAATATATTCAAATTCAACGTAACTAATAAAGTGACACTACATGGGACTAGAATTTCAACTTTAATTACAATAGTAATCTTGACTTCAACATTAACATTATCTTTTACTTAAATTTTGACACTTCACCTATATCAAATTGAGACACTACATCTTAAATTATGACTTAACTCCATTCCATTATTTATGACCTTAATTTGAATTCAATTTCCAATTTATTATGACTTTCATTGTGAAATATGTATGGCATGAATGGCGACTTAATTATGACTTCAATTACAATTTAAGGAATACTTGTATTATGAATTTAATCATTACAATTATGTTAATTTTGTTTAGAATTTCATTAATTATAAAATTATGTAATTGTATTTTACAATTTAGTTATCTCATGTTTTTGAAGCTAATGTCAATTTTAAGGAAATTGAATTACAACAAATATTGAAAACATTAAAAATTATATACACACATTAATTGTTTAAGGAATTAATAACATAGAACAATGATAAAAACCACTCAATATTAAATCAAAATTTATAAGAATATAATGATGAATTATTTTTATAAATAGAGTGATAAGATCTTCATTAAAATCATTAAACATTAAGGTCAACATACTTGTAACAAATACCTAATATTTAAAGTTGAAATTAAACATTATGATTTTCATTTAGATTTACCTTTAATCCCTACATTAATTTTTATGCTTGGAATTTATGATGTCGATCTAGGTACAAGAGGTCAAAAAAATTCCAAAACACACACATAATTTGCAAAAACTCTAGAGGCTCAAAATAGTTTTCTTCTCAATCCTAAATCCATAGATATCTTTTACAACATTATAATCTTCCTTTTATTTCCTACTATCTCTATGAAAAACCTAACATGCCAAGAAAACCCCAAAACAAACAAAAAAAACTAAAGAATAAAACACCTCATATGGACCGTAATTTTTTTGCATGAAATATTCCTTCATAAGTGAATTATTACACTAAATATTGGCTTAATAAATATTATATTAAAATAAGTTCTAGACAATTCCAACAATAGGTTTTGAACCTTTTTCCGACTAGTAGATTAAGGAATTTGGCCCCAAAATATGCCAAAATGGAACACAACCCATTTTAATTAAGGGATGTTAATAATCAATATCTAACTCCTTAGAAAAATTCAAGATGATCTAACATTTGAATTAAAAATTATAGTCTCTTGAAGTTATTCTCTCCAATTCTCTCCTTGGAAAAAATTAGATCAAGGTCTAGAAATTTCATATCTTAAACACATTCTTTGGATTTTTTTAAAAACCAAAGGCACTCCATTTTGAGAAATCTATAAATGAAGATTATGGTAGGAAGCATTTATAAAATGACAACTTGGTTTGGTTGTAAGGGTTGCTAAAGGATTAGAAAGAGATGATGTAACTTGGTTGACATGAGAGGTGGTAAGAAAATTTTATGAAACCTAGGAAATTGTTTTGATACAAATTTACATGGTCCAAGAATATATGGAATTGTGATTATATAGGACTCCAAGAAAGGATAAATTGTGGTGTGATGGTTATTTCCAAGAAGGGTTCATGAATATGTTAAAATTCATTTTACGTAGTGAATAATTGATGACAATCTTATGTTGTGTGAATACTACAAGGAACTCCATACCTATTGTTTATTTATTTAAAGATAGAAAAACTTTGAACAAGTATATTAATAATTTTGATTGTGAATCTTTGATGGAATTCTATACTTTTGGTTGGATGAGCAATGACTTGTTCTTGAAATGGTTTTATGATTTTGGCATGTATGTTCTTAGATGTGTCTTCCCTTAAAATAGGAACCTACTTATATTTCATGGGCATGTGTAACCCATGTGAAGTGTCAACAATAGATGGGTCTAGAAAATGGAAATTGATT
Organism: Taxus wallichiana var. yunnanensis; assembly: GCA_018340775.1. Lineage (NCBI taxonomy): Eukaryota > Viridiplantae > Streptophyta > Pinopsida > Cupressales > Taxaceae > Taxus > Taxus wallichiana. The sequence continues at coordinate 743,068,310 of CM031237.1, read as the reverse complement.
TGTTCACACTCATATTACATACTACACATAGGTTCTATCTACTAGATGTTAGTGTGTTCTTACCTTGTAAAACATATTTCATAGGAAAAATTTAATGGTGGATTTTTGTAAACTTGCGAATATTAGGTGTTTCGAAAATGGAAATTGTGAATTTTCGAAGTTAATAGTTTCCCAGGTTTGCTGAAAATTTTGGCCAACATTTCATTGACAAGTCATTTGTATGGGTCATTCTCTACTATTTACACTTAAAAATGAACTTATGCATGTATTTCGCCAACATTTCTAATCAAACTATTCTCATATTTTCCAAGGTATAATACATATCCTAGGGGGTTATAAGGGAGGGGGTACCCCCTTCATTGGTCTCGAGGGGAGTATCCCCTGGGAGGTCCAATGAGCACACGCCTTGGTAGGGGTTCGGGGCGCGCGCCCAAAGCCATATTTTGTGTTTATTTATAGGGGAAATGATCATCTATTTATGAAGAGATGACCAACTAAGAGACCTCCACATATAGAGACACACATATATACATGGATGAGATGGAAATAAAAATATGATCATCCAACACTTCACTGTCCAACCTAGTCCATCTGATTCTATATGTATTCATGTAACTCGGGCCATCTAATGCTACTAATGGTTGTCCCTAATCCATCTTATTCTACATGGATGGTCATCTAACTCAGCTATTTGATTCTACATAGGATGGCTATCTAAATGAAGTCATCCGATTCTACATAGATGATTGTCTAACCTAGGCCATTCGATGTTACATAGACAATCAACAAACTCCTAGGATGTCTGATTCTACATAGATGACCATCTAACCGAGGTATTCTCGATGCTACATAGATGACCGTCTAACCACCTATAACTTTGAGAAAATACAAAGAAAATTTGGTTTGTCAATTTTCCTTTTACTCATGAATCATTTTTTTAATATTCACGATTTTTTTCAAAGTCATTTTTTGGAGATTCGCCACCCATTTTATAATAATTTTTTAGAGGGGGGTCTTAAAATGAACCTTGGATATTTCAAGGTGAGAGGTCACATAAAATGTCAAAAACAAGGACCCTACCCCATTACAATAAGTATTAATGGAGACAAAAATATAATAATGAGGATCACAAAGCACTACGCCTTACAATGCTAAATAAGGTCAACAAAAACATAACCAAACCAACAACACATCAAAAAATATTACACAAACTACTAGATATCCTTGAGACTCCTTCCCATGGGATCTTAAATGCATCTTAAGAGACTCATTAACAATTTTCCCTTTCTTCTTTCTGTTTACAATATACCAATCATCACCAATGTTTGTATTTAAATTTTTTGTTAGTATGGATCGGTATCATAATTTGAAAATATTCTTATCTACATGATTTTGCATCTCCGTGGAAACAAGAGGAAGGGAAGTAGTAGTAATTAGATATAACAAACATAATACATTTTTGAGATTATTTTTTTTATGGAAATATGGAAAGTGAAGAGATGGATGAGTTTCTATATCATTGACATGTCCACTCCTACCCCCATATAGTAAAAAATTATGGAGTGATTAAAAACATGGCATGATTTAAAAACTCCCACCTCTCTTATAACGAGATAGATTTGGGGGATTTGGGTGGAAAAACATATAAGAAATGGGTCACAATGAGTAGATCATTTCTACTATCTCCCTCCTCTTCAATATCAATGAAACAATACAAATGCACAAGAGGATCACTATAAATATTAAAGACAAGAAGAGTGTTTATCAAATGTCTACATATAGTACAATTTGTTAAACAATTATTGATATCTACTTAATAGATAGAAATATTAGTTTTGTGTTATTTTTACACTCTCCCATTAAATCATTCTTTGAATGAATCATCTCCAATTGTAGATGGGTTGTAATGGAAGATTTCCATGATTGTCTTAAAAGTGAGACATTTCACGAACATGGAAATTTTTGTGAGTGATGAACATTGTGATTTTCATGGAAATGAAAAATTATTAGCATAATTATTTTAGTCTTCAATCCAACCTCCAACGTTCATTAACATGACCACCTTCAGTTGCTAATATCAGTTCCTTCAGTTAAGTCAGAATTATTTAATGTTATTGTAATCTCAAGCCAAATGAAATTATAAACTATGCCCCCTGCTTCTCCAACTACAACTTTCGAGATTAATTAATTTCTTTGATGTTATATTTTCCATTGAAGTTTCAATCCCCGTTACCATGTTCAATCCCCGCCTCATGTCATGTCATTATTCTATGGTCTCCCCTCCTCTCTCCTCCATATGGATTTCAAATTCCTAGGATTTATTGGATTTAAAGTTTTATCGGGTCGTCCATTTATAAATGGACGTGTTTTTATATGGGGGACTAATATATGTGTCAATATATATATATATATATATATGGTTCCATTTTTGGGCATTTTTCAGGCAGTAAAGAATAGTATATATTCAATATATGGAAATGATATTTAATATAAAAATGTGGATATATAATATATGCAACATATTATTATGAATACTCTCAGATATGAAACACATAGAGAAAATAGAGAGGAGAGCATTATCTCAAAGGAGATAAAGAAGATAATAAAGAGAGAATAAAATAGATAAGGAGAATAAAAAGAAAACAAAAAAATGAGAAAGGGAATATTTTGCAAATAGAAATGTGCGGCAGCATAGAGGAATTTTTGTAAGAGAGAAAAATATATTTGGAAACAAGAAGAAAAATAAAAGAAAATAGAGCAATAACTCATGAATGTTTGAAGTTAGTCAATTAATATAATATATATTTTATGTGTGTTTTATTTTTGTTTTTGGTTGTGTATTTCCCTTACTAGTTGCATTTGGCACTAAATTTTTCCAACAGTTTGGTATCATAGAGAATAAAATGATAAATAACTTGAGGTTTAAATATTTATTTTCTAGGTTGAGTTGTAATGGCTTCCAAGTGATCAACTCTTAGCAAAGAACCCCCAATATTTGATGAGAATAACTATGACATCTGGTACATTAAAATGAATATTTTTTTCTCTTTTCAAGAGCTATTTGAACTAGTAGAAGGTGGATATGTAGAGATAGTAAACCGGATTCTTTTGATGCATTGACACAAGAACAAAAGAATGCTTTAAATGAAAATAGAAGAAAGGATACAAAAGCTTTAAGATAAATCGAGAATGTAGTCATAAATTCAATTTTCCCAAGGATAAAAATAGATTCAAACTTTATGAAATCTTGGGACATCTTACATAATGCTTATCAAGGAGGTTACAAGGTGGAGGTAGTTAAACTTAAAATGCTAAGGAGAGAGTTTGAGACTCTTCTCATCAAAGAGTCAGAATCAATAAATGATTTTGTCAAAAGGACTATGACCATTGTCAATCAGATGAGGAGAAATGGTTATGTGGTAGATGTAGTTCCCACTTCCCTTCGACACTTATTAAAATTTGATTTTGATTATTGTTTGTTATATACATGGATATTATTGTATCAATTTATCTTAGCTTGATGATTAGACGATAGGGTAAGTGCACAAAATTGGGGGCCAAAAATGGAGAAGGATGTGAGAAAAAAAAAATGCGTTTGTGTTTTAGTTTTTTGGCTCGGGAATCACTAAAGCATAACGCGTACGCATTATGTTGAGTATAAAAAAAAAATAGGCCCGAGCCTCTATCATTTTCCTCCCTCATCTCAAGCTCAAAGGATCGTTTCGATCACCGGAAGATCTAAATTGACGATGGCGCCACGGAGAAGAGGTAAGCACATTTATTTTCTCAAAATTGCATTGAAATATGATAATTATAGATTAAAATTTGAATTGAATACATATTTTTATTGTTATAGTTAAAGGTCGAGGAATCAACCACAACCAAACCTTGTTATTCCTGACATCCCTCTCAACACTCCCATAATTTCTCAACATCCCTCGAGTATCAAGAAGATTTAGCAGCCCAAATAGTTGAAAACAAAATTAAAATTGAGGATTTAATCAAACCAATGAGGGATTCACAATCTACAAACCCCCACCGCCTCTCTTGTAAACACATTGGAGGAATTACTTGTTCAAGTTGACCTGAAAATGGGGCAAAATTGATCATTGGATAACTTACAGAGAGGGTTGTAGGGTTTATTATTCCAACAAATTGTCATATGTGGATGTAAAGAAAAAATAAATTTCAAAGACCTCATATGCACCTTATTCACGGATCCCCACACTAATCTTACTATTTCGTTGTCATGTAAATGATTTCCCATCCATTGGTGCAATAATAATTTGATTAAAATAATTTTTTAGGACCGATGGTGGATGGTGTTTGATTTTCCACCTTGTAATAACAACGAGGTGCCACTATACTTTTTGAGGAAACTCTATTGCAGTTTATCCTCAACGAGATCCCAAATTATTTTGATTTCCAAGATTTCTAGGGCCATGAGAAAGGATCTACACAGGATCGACCAGTGCACAATGTGCACCTATTCAGTAGGGTAGATTCCCCGCATAGAAGCCCCTCACCTTGAGATTGTCCCTCAAGCAGTGAAGGAGACAGTAGAGATTGATACACTCCACGTGCTTCAGGGGCTATCTGACCCTTGTTTGACATACGAGGGAGATTTCTGAGCCAGATGCTCATGGAGGTACACAAAGAGTATTCCCTCAAGGAGTACTAGCATGAGGCCACATTTTTTCTCATCATGTGGTAGCATATGTTTGGGGCCCGAGGAGGACGATACTTTCATGCGTACTGATTTTGGTGCACCTGGTGCTAGGGGTGAACATGATAATGTCACTATGTCAGATGTCCTTTTGAGTGAGACATTTGGATTACATTCATCGGTGTCACCTTCGTAGGTAAATTTGTTATGTTTTGTTATGTGTGTTACAAAAATTTGGAGTACTTGATTTACTTATATATGTTAAATTTTTGAAATAATTATATTTGTACATGTATATGCATTGATATTATAGTGCGTGGGAGGCACATCTTCATCCCGACCATAGGTGGCGAGCACCATGCATACACATACATTCACAGAGGTAATTTAGAATGTTAATTATGTAAAATTTTCACATACATGTGTGTGTGTGTGTGTGTGTGTGTGTGTGTATATATGTATATGTATATATGTATATATATATATATATATATAGTTTTGAAGTCAAATATATGTATGTTCTTGTATGTCCATCTAACTCACGTGATATACATGTTTGATAAAGATGTTGACTTCACTAGACACCCCACCATCTCTGCGAAAAGTAGATAAAGGTGTTGCTTATTGCGATTTCATCTACGTGACTCACTGAGGTATTCAAACAACACGTAAATTTTGTTAAATTTCTCATGTAATTCATATTATGTTAAATTACATGTTATTAATGTCTTTCATTGTAGAATTATTAAATTATGTTAATAATGTCCTTCATTGTGTATATGCAGGAGTTACTGCGATAGGTAGCAGCCTTGTTCATTTGATTCACAGGCATGGTGGGGTAAAAAAATAGTTCTATATTGATAAAATTAGTTAAAATATTGTCATTATGTACATACATGTACTTAGTTCTATTTTCACTAATTCTGATGTTATATTTTATGATCTTATGTGTATGTAGGGAACTTCAACCCCTCCATTTTGACTTCGAGGGCACTGGAATCCTCCATCTCATCATCTTCGTACCCCCGATTTGTATCTAGGAGCTCCCGATGACTCATCTGAGCATGAGATGCAAATTCGGCATGATTGAAAACTTGTGGTAAGTTTGTGTATTTATGTAAATAATTTCATTCTAGCATGGTCTTAAATACATGTTGAAAACATATATAAATTAAGTTTTGACAAAAAAACATTGTTTGCATTTACAGGCTCATCTACAGGTGAGTATTCAGCGGAAGAGGACTCAAGCATGGGCTCGGATGATCCAAAGTCATCTCATGGATCTCCATCTTCATCTAAGGGAGGGCCTTCTTCGAGCAAGGCCAAGAGAGGGATAGATTTTGATGAGTAGGAAATATATATGTCTTACATGACATTGTTTTTGTATGCCTATGTGCATGGCATTGTATGTAAGCCTATATGGCATTTGAACTTGATGGTATATGACCTATTTGGGCATTTTTGTATTTATTATGCACATTAAAATACTATTTGGAACTTGATAATTTTGTATGAGACCTTACATTTATGAGATTATTTTCACATGAAACTAATATGATGTGCACTTGACAATATTTAAGACATTATGGATTATTTTTTCATTTATTGGTGATGTACATGTACTAGCATTTTCAATGTATAATATGCATCAAAATTTGAAATCAATATTTATATAATGTATGTATATAAAGAGTTACCTAATCTGAGTAATTATTCATTCAATTTATCAATGTGTATATGTGTATTTACCTTACTTGCGCTTCTTCTTGCTCATGGTCTCTTTGTATTGGTTCCTATCTTATCATGCACTTACTACATTCTTCTATGCTTCTTAGTCTTCTCCCTTGTTAAAACACCCGAGAGTCGTCACAATTTGATGCCTTTCATCTGTTGATATTTTGAGAATGTCTCTCCATATACATTACTCCAATGCTTGAGAATGTCTCCAGATGTAATGACATTCTGATTCAGACACTCAATGATTCTTGATTGTCTAATCCTATCCAATTTGTGTTATTACCTTTAAATATGTAGGCATTTCAAGTTATTTGGAAATCACATCACACCCTTCACTAGGCTTGATGACTACCCCTATCCTTTTTAAGGCACTTTTGAAAGCATCCATGGGTTTATCATAACATAAATTATCAATGAATGGAAGGTCACTAAGCCATAGGCTAGCTGACTCCCATCCATAACTAAACAAGAAATATTTACTAGGTGATTGATAACTCCCATGTGTTCTTAGACATACCCCTATCAAATTCATTCTTAAGCCAATCTAGTCATTTAGGGCTCTTAAGGACTACGCCCGAGATGGGTAGCCTACTAAACCTAGAATGCACTATTTAGGGAAAAAACAAAGCATACTAGAGAATCACTGGCCAGAGGGAGAAAACTTGGCGAGAGTTTCAGATGGCCCCGACATGGAGCTCTCCATCTGGAAAACTATGCATTCTCTAGATGTCTCTAGGTTCCGAGTTTGACCTCACTCACGTCAAGATATGGCATGTTTGGGCCTCGACTCTTAAGTAACTACGCACATTTTCGGGGTAGCCCGAGATGGGAGCGTATGGAGAAAAAAAATGAAGCCTCCACTAGAGGATTTCACCAGAGGTTTCAATGTGGAGGTTTTGGATCGATGAGAGACATCTATAGGTTTCATGGAGTCATAGATAAATCACATGTCAAAGATATAACATGTTTTGGCCTCGAGGGATCTTGTAGGGACTACACCTTTAAAGGTATCCCGAAAGCACGGATGCTAGGGAACCAAAAAGAATATCCTCTACTAGAATTCACCCATCGAAGCCATCTAGCGTGTTTGGGCCTAGTTGGTTTGGTCCCTGACAGGTAGCCGAGCTCGGTTTACAAAATACATCATAGTCATCTAGTAGCCTTACATTGACTTTGCAAATGGACTTGTGGGACCAAATCAACTATTTGAACATGTCATGTAATGAATTCTAGTGGAGGCTTTGTTTTTGTTCCCTACGCTACCCGTGCTTTCGGGCTACCTCGTCCAGGCATAGTCCCTTAAGAGCCATGAGGCCCAAACATGCCATATCTTCGACGGGTGATTTCTCGGACTCTGTGGCACCTAGAGATGTCTCATTAGATCCAAAACCTCCATGTTAAGCCCTCTACAAAATCCTCTAGCAGTTTTCTCCATCTCCATTTGGTTCTCTCTTGTATCCTATTGTTTGCAAACATGCTCCAAATAGTGTAGTTTCGAGTCGTGTAAGGCTACTAGATGTTGTATTTTGCAAATGGTAGCTTATGGGACTGAACCAACTATTCCAACACATCTATGGCCTAATGAATGCTAGTGAAGGATTTTTTTGGTTCCATATGACTCCCGTGCTTTCGAAGGCTACCTACCTGTCAGGCGTAGTCCCTTAAGAGCCGTGAGGCCAAAACACATATCTTGATGGGTGATTTCTCAGACTCCATGGCACCTAGAGATGTCTCGTCAGATCTAAAACCTCCATGTTGAAGCCCTCTATGAAAATAATCTCATGTGTTTTATCCATCTCCACTCTGGTTCTCTCATTGTCTGTATTATTTGTAAACGTAAGAAATCTGTGCCGAGTCTAAGTTAGTGTAGGGCTGCCAGACGCTATAGTTTGCAAACGGAAGCTCATGGGACCAAACCAACTATGCCAACATGTCCAGATGGCCTGGTGAATGCTAGTGGAGGATTTTTTTGGTTCCCTATGCTCTCTGTGCTTTCGGGCTACCTCATCCGGGCGTAGTCCCTTAAGAGCCCTGAGGTCAAAATATGCTATATCTTTGATGGGTGATTTCTCGACTCCATGGCACCTAGAGATGTCTCATTAGATCCAAAACCTCCATGTTGAAGCCCTCTATGAAATTCCTATGGTTTTCTCCATCTCCATTCGGTTCTCTCGTTGTCCTATTGTTTGCAAACACTCCAAATAGTGTAGTGCGAGTCGTGTAAGGTCTTTAGATGTTTATTTTGCAAACAGTAGCTCATGGGACCAAACCAACTACGCCAACAACAAGTCCAAATGGCTTAGTGAATACTATTGGAGGATTTTTTTTTTGGTTCCCTACACTCCCGTGCTTTCGGGCTACCTCGTCGGGTGTAGTCCCTTAAGAGCCATGAGGCCAAAACACGCTATATCTTTGATGGGTGATTTCTCGGACTCCATGGCATCTAGAGACATCTCATCATAGATCTGAAACCTCCATGTTGAATCCCTCTACGAAATCCTCTCATGGTTTTATCCATCTCCATCCTGGTTCTCTCGCTGTCTTATTGTTTGCAAAGGCACGAAAAATAGTGCGAGTCAGAGTCGGTGTAGAGATGCCAGAGGTATAGTTTGCAAACGGAAGCTCGTGGGACCAAACCAATCGGCCAACAACATGTCTAATGTCCTAGTGAATGCTAGTAGAGGATTTTTTTGGTTTCCCATATGCTCCCCGTGCTTTCGGGCTACCTCGTCCGGGCGTAGTCCCTTAAGAGCCCTGAGGTCAAAACACGCTATATCTTCGACGAGTGATTTCTCAGACTCCGTGGCACCTAGAGACGTCTTGTCAGATCTAAAACCTCCATGTTGAAGCCCTCTACGAAATAATCTAGCATTTTTTTCCATATCCATTTGGTTCTCTCGTTGTCCTATTGTTTGTAAATGCTCCAAATAGTGTAGTTTGAGTCAGTGTAAGGCTGCTAGATGTTGTATTTTGCAAACGATAGCTTGTGGGACCAAACCAACTATGCCAACACATTTCAAATGGCCTAGTGAATGTTAATGGAGGCTTTTTTTTGTTCCCTATGCTCCCCATGCTTTTGAGCTACCTCGTTCGGGTGTAGTCTCTTAAGAGCCCTGAGGCCAAAACACGTTATATCTTTGACATGTGATTTCTCGGACTTCGTGGCACCTAGAGATGTCTCGTCAGATCAAAAACCTCCATGTTGAAGCCCTCTACGAAAGCCTCTCTAGTTTTCTCCATCTCCATTCATACTCAGTTTGTGTAAGGTTGTCCATTTCCAATCACCTAAATAATATAGGTGGTTCATACAATATAAGTGGTGAAATGAGAATTTTAATAAGATATTTTTACAATATAGGTGGTGAAATGTGAATTTCTATTTTTTGTTCCTTTCTAATATTTAATTTTTCTTAGCTTCACTTGGCTTTGAGAATAATAAATTCTCTACTGACATTGCCAACCACGTGAAGGTGGAAGCTTTTTGGCACCACTAACCTACATAAACATGTTAGTAAGCAATTAAATAGAATTTTAAATCATACAAAATTTAAACAAAATCATTTAAGTAAATATTCAAATTAAATTCATGAAGAACATACCTTTGCAAATTCAATCCAATGAACCGCAAGGATCAACTCTATTCTTGACAGTAGCAAGAATTGCTTCATGATCTGATTCACGAACCTTCCACAGATTCTTGTTTGATGGCCGACCTCGATATTTGATCAATTTAATATTTGTTGCAAGGACCAAATGTGAATAGTGAAGTATCTTCCGATGTACTTCATAGTCTTCAAACAACCAAATGTTTGATTTTTTGATAGGATATCGTCGAAGCCAAGTTCCAGTGACTACCACTGACCCAGTGGGATACTCAAGGTCTTCACCATCAATGACTTGTGGAAGTCAATTTTTTCCCCTCTACACAACAAGAGAAAGAAGTAGTTTGTTCCCTCTTCATTAAATTCCATCACAATAACTACAAAAACGTGCCCTATGTATCACAAAGTAAAATTGTTCAGTCAATTTAAAAATACATTAAGAGTTGACCATTTAATAATTTATAAATCTAAAACATGGCATGTACATATATGTATGTACCTTGTTGCACTAAATCAGAGACTTGGTCAAAGTCAGGTGATGTTTTCATTTGATCTGAAGACCCTACAAGTTATAATGCTCATGGAACTTGATGTGTGTCGAGTGGAATTAGAGGTCTACAAGTCCATTCATCCACCCACTGTTGTGACTCACATTCATTCCATGCAAAATCAATGCATGATATACAAAAACATGTCATGCACCTAGTATAAATAGTCCAAGCATTTGCATCTGAAAAACATGTCATGCACACTTAGTATCAATACAATTTTTCCATGTTAGTATTGAAGAGTTTGACCCTATTACAACATTCTCATCTCTTCTTTCAAGGACACATAATTATTGCATCTTATTAGATGTTTGAGACCATTTCTTATGTATGTAATCATCTCATGATTCATTATATGAGAAAATATGAATAATTAAAGTTTCAATCCTCCATATCACACCAAAATGCTTATCTAAGGAATCAAAGTTACCAAGTTGATATCTCCCATAAAAAGATGATAAGTTCATCAAGCCATAAATTTCTTGTCATGACACACAATCAATTCATCCTCCCTCTACTTTTTACTTCTCGCATTATCAAATACATAAATATACCTAGTAGCACATACATCCATAGAACTATGATTCCAACAACTGTATCTTTTTTTAAATTGAGTGAGGCTCATTTCACACATCATGCATTCGTCCAGTGTTACTACTCCAAGCTACCATCACATCATGATGTGTGTTTATCCTTTTCCATGCCCTACCTCAGTAAAACTCTAGATATGTTGTACATTTGTTTCTTTGTGCATCCTTCTTAGCCAATAAAACATCCATGCATTCTTGAATTGTGATGTGCAGTTGTCCAACCAAATGTAATGTTGATCGAAACTAATGTTCCTCTCATTCAAGTTCACATAAAACACTTGGAAACACCCTTGTACATATTATGTAGAATGTGTCCGATCATCACTGATGTAGAAATGATACTCTCTTAATATTTTTTGATCTTTCTCAGTGCTTTCAGGAGAGTGCATGAATGTTATATGCATGAAAATAGAAACTTGCACTGAGTTATAATATTGAGACTGAACCTCCATTTGTGGCTGCAATGTGTAATTCTCTGTGAAGTCAACTACTAAAACAATAGTACCAAGTGGGAATGTGTCCTTTCTTAACTTGAATTGTTCATCCAACCATCGAGCTCTATGTGTGTGCCTTGCATACTCATAAAAAATTTCCTCTCTGAATTTGACCATATATTATGATACAAGTAATTGTTTTCTAACAAGCTCACACCTCTTAGATTATTTTCCATCTTTTAATTGATATGCCACCGATTTATATTTAGTGAAATCAACCAATTCTTTTCCTATTGAATATGTACTCTCCTCATGGATACAACTTTTCAAATTTGGCAAGCCACCGCATACATTGCACATTCCATCCAAACATGCTTTGTTATAAAAAAATTGTCTTGTTGATTTTTCACAAAATATTGTCGGAATAAATTCCCTTGAAGATTTTTGTGGGACATTTATTCCACACTCCTACAACATGATGTCAGTATGCAAAACACGACGTATTTGACAAAAAAACATCATAATGCATTGAAAATTCAACATGATGCTGCAACAACAAGTGGTACGTGAGTGATTGATTTTCACATAAAAGGGTTTGCTCATTTCAAAGAATCTTTGGCTAATGTTAATTTGTGGATTTTCATTCTTAAACTTAGAGAACAATTGTGTTTGAGTCATATCTAAGAAATGTTTTGCACATGATTCACGATTACGAGAACCTATTCTTCTTTTTATTGTATCTCTTCTATTTGGTGACACCCTTGTGTTCTCATTCCAAAATTTTACAATTAATTCTTTTAGAATATCAGATGTATTCTTGTCTTTTCATGGAAGTCTACTAGAGAAAGCCCAATAGTCAGTGTTATTGACTACTCAAGACGTTTACGTCTCTCTATTTCTTTCATTAGTGTTTTTCTGTTTAGCTTCAAAGCACTACTTGTTTTTCTAATCAAGCATTTATTAATTATTTTATCACTTACTATACAATTAGTAAGTGCATGCCATGTAACATTACTATCTTTGGTGCATCTTTTTCCACCTACAATTTGGTATGCTTTATGTATGTTTTCAACAATTGACGCATTTTGATCAACAACATTAGATGTTCTTAACCCCAGGGTCTTCATTATAGGTCTCATCTTAATTAATTTCATCAATGTAACAAATAATTGACATCTTTGTGTGTCATTTAAATTCTCAAAGTAATTATCCCAAATTCCACTAGCTTTTCTTCTCGCATTTCTTTCAGACATTTTGTTAGGCATTGGTTTTATAATGTTTTCATCAATTTCAATTAAGTGAATTGGTTTTCTTCACAAAATGGAAGGAGGTGTTCTTAGAGGTGAAGATTCATTTACAAGGTTACTTTCTTCATTCAGTGTTTTCATACAAATTTTGGGTTAACATTTGGATTCTCAGGTAAAAGTTCAACAATTGGATTCATATCAATTTCTTCATCCATACCAACATTATCATTTAATTCAATATCATTATTCATTGCAAAATCATTATTCTCTACATTTTCATTATGTATCCTCCCTCTACTTTTCTACTTACATTATCAAATACATAAATATACCTAGTAGTACATACATACCATAGTCACAAGTATGATTCAAGTAACATGTATCATTCTTTTTTCCAAATTGAGCTGGTGAGGCTCATAGCTGAATCACACACAACATCTTTTGCATTCGCTCGAGTTTACTACTCCATGCTTAGAAAAAATCAACTAGTGGGGTGGGATCAAAATGTGTGTTTACTAAAAAATCCTTTTCTCCTTGTAGAAAACTATTTTCTGCCCCGCCTTAGTAAAAATCCAGATATGTTGTACATTTGTTTCTTTGAAAGAGAGGTGCATCTTGCTTAGCCAATAAAACATCCATATGCATTCTTGAATTGTGATGAGCAAGTTGTCTATGCGACCAAATGTAATGTTGATTTAATGTTCCTCTCATTCAAGTTCACATAAAACACCTCAAACACCCTTATACATATTATGTAGAACGTGTCCAAAATCATAATGTAAAAATGATACTCTCTTTATATTTTTCAATCTTTCTCAAGGTACTTCCTCTAGAGTGCATGAATCTATATGCACAAAATAGAACTTGCATTTTATAATATTGAAATTAACCTCCATTTGTGGAGCAATGTGTAATTCTTTGTGAAATTCAACTACTTTGAAAAATAGTACCAAGTGGGAATGTGTTTATTTCTTAACTTGAATTGTTCATCCAACCATCGAGCTCTATGTGTGTGCCTTGCATACTCATAAAATATTTTCTCTCTGAATTTGACCATATCAAATTAAAAATATTACAAGATAAGGGCATAATAGCAATTGTTTTGTAACACTCATACATCTTAGATTCTTTTCCATCTTTTAATTGATATGCCATTGATTTATATTTGGTGAAATCAACCAATTATTTTCCTATTGAATTTGTATTCTCCTCATGGCTACAACTTTTCAGATTTGGCAAGCCACCACATACATTACATGTTCTATCCAAACATGCTTTGTTATAAAAAAAAATTAGTTGATTTTTCACAAAATATTGTCGAAATAAATTCCCTTGAATATTTTTGTGGGACATTTAATCCACACTCCTACAACATGATGTCAATATGCAAAACGGCGATATTTGGAAAAAAACATCATAATGCATTGAAAATTCAACATGATGCTGCAATGACAAGTGGTGCATGAGTGATTGATTTTCACATAAAAGGGTTTCTCATTTCAAATAATCTTTGGCTAATGTTAATTTTGGATTTTCATTCTTAAACTTAGAGAATAATTGAGTTTGAGTCATATCTAAGAAATGTTTTGCACATGATTCACGGTATCTAGAAAAATGCTTCTTTTTGCACATCAATATTCTATTCATGACACTCTTAATGTTCTCATATCTCTTCATAATTTTACACATTAATTCTTTTAGAATTTTATCAAATGTATTCTTGTCTTTTTATGGAATTCTGCTAGAGAAATCCCAATAGTCGGTATTGTTATTGACTGATTCAAGACGTTTACGTCTCTCTATTGCTTTCATTAGTGTTTTTCTTTTTAGCTTCAAAGCACTGCTTGTTTTTCTAATCAAGCATTTATTAATTATTTGATCACTTACTATACAATTAGTAAGTGCATGTTGTGTATCATTACTATCTTTGGCGCGTCTTTTTCCACCTACAGTTTGGTATGATTTATGTATGTTTTCAATAATTAACGCATTTTGATCAACAACATTAGATATTCTTAACCCAAGGTCTTCATTATAGGTCTCATATTAATTAATTTCATCAATGTAACAAATAATTTACATCTTTGTGTGTCATTTAAATTCTCAAAGTAATTATCCCAAATTCCACTAGCTTTTCTTCTCGCATTTCTTTTAGACATTTTGTTAGGCATTGGTTTTATAATGTTTTCATCAATTTCAATTAAGTGAATTGGTTTTCTTCACAAAATGGAAGGAGAGGTTCTTAGAGGTGAAGATTTGTTTACAAGGTTAATTTCTTCATTCATTGTTTTCATACAAATTTCGGGGTTAACATTTGGATTCTAAGGTAAGGGTTCAACAATTGGATTCATTTCAATTTCTTCATCCATACCAACATTATCATTCAATTCAATATCATTATTCATTGCAAAATCATTATTCTCTACATTTTCATTATGTATTTCATCCCCATTTTCTAGTACATTAGCTACATTTGATATAGCAGATGTACCTTGCCCCGCGAAGTTTTTACATTCTCTTCAATTTATTTATTTTCATCTCTTCCAATTGCTCCGGTGTCTTTTTCTTGACTTTCCTCTTGTCCTTAGCTCAAATTTTATCACCCATGATTAGAAAAAATCAACTAGTGGGTAGGGGACAAAATGAACTACTAAAAAATCATGCAAGAATGTAGAGAAAATTGCAGACCAAACAAAATGTATGCAGAATTCCTATGAAAGAGATGAAAGAGACGTTGGGGGGCCACAATATATAAACAAAGCATAACACGTATGCATTATGCTTTTTACCTTTTCCAGCATGCCTCAAGGCTTGGGATCCGTTTGGATCCCCAACCCTGAGGCATGGACATGCAAAAATACAACAAACAACGTGTTTTTGCAAGAAAATGTAAAAATGCCACTTCCTCTATGATAAATCAAAATAAAACAATTGATTCATTTAAAAAAATCATACCACAATGTAGAGCAGAGTTTCTTCTTTCTAAAAATATAATTTTTCAAATTTTCTGACTAATATAAGGTTTCCATATTATTTATTTTATAACTATGCATTTTATAGCTATTTTTTAAAGTTTAAATATGTCTATCTTTCATCATGTATCTTTTTTTTGGGTCATCTAAAATGAAAAAAATTATACTAGCACAAACTAGGCATAATTCTATACATATTAAAAAAATTATAATTTCGATATGTTTTTTTAGTTAGGGGGGTGGGGGGCACGGTCGAGTCTCATTATTTTTCAAAACATAAAATTTATGTACTAGAAAAATCATAAATAAAAAATACTTGTTAAAAAAATCTTTAAAAAATTCTAACACAAACTAGATGCTCCTAGCTATCTTTCTACCAAAGGGTTTTCAAAAATACTCAATGGTGCTCAAAAAATGGTGGGGGCACGAAAGTCACTTTATTATGTTTTTTTAATAAAACAAGAGCACCTATTGGTATTTTAAATTTTGACCCACTTAAACTTATCCATTTTCAATAAAATATTTCAAAAACTCGTACTTAGGTTGAAGTTTTTTTTTTTTTTTGATTAATAGGATTATCGAAAAATGCGTCCACTTAAGACCTCCTTTTGCCCCCAACTTGGTGCACTTACCCGATAACGATACTTTGAGTATTGATGGATTTCGATTTATAGTATGATCTTGTGGATTTCTTAGAGAGACATTTTATATTAATGAAGATGTGTTGTTGACATGTTTATATCTATTTCTAACATTCAAAATTTTCTTCATATTGAGTAGGAGTTAGGAGTGAGCTACTTTTGTAATCTTATTGGTATTGATGAAATATAGAATTGAGATGTTATTAGAAATTTAAAATAGTAAGATTATTTTCCTAGATGATGATTTAATTTATGTATGGATGATTTCTCATTTATATGCATATATTTTCCTTGGATGTTTTGATGCGTCCACAAGGCCGAAGGAGGTATTGAGTGTTTTACAGGCTTTTACATCACAAAGATCAAAGGGGGATTAGAGACCAACCACATAGGAATGCTAGATCGATTCAACAATGGTCACCATGGCAACATGTGTTATGTTGTGTGTATTTTATTTTTGCTAGGGGACCCCATGTGGGGTATTACCTCCAATTCTCCCAACGGTTTATGTTTAGTCATTTCTTTTCTTTTATTTAATTTTTGGTATATGTGATTTAAATTGTGAAGTAATTTCCCTTTTATCATTATTGGGTTATGTGTCTCAATTAAGTGAACTAATAAAATTATTAAGATAAATTTTAGATGGAATTTATTAGATTAGATGGTTCTTTGGTTTATGTGTTGTAAGTGGAGTGTATGTGATCTTGAGTGTTGTACACTCTACCCCTTCTTAGAAATTTGGATTTGGCCTTAAGGGACAATTTTGGAGGCTTGTGGGACAAGTTAAAATTTTCTCAAACCTCTTAATTTATTATGCCAACCCTACCTATGGGTTCAGGGGTTCAAAAATAGACCCCATTATGTGTTTTGGAAGGAAAAAAGTGAGTTTTAATTGCACTTTGTTACTTGTATTTATTTATTTTTCCTAAAGAATATGGGTTGGAGTGGTTTGTGTAAGAGGTTTTTCATACCTATAAAACACCCATTTATTTTTCCTTGGAGTATGAGTTTGACTTGGGTGATGTGGAGTTGATAATAAATGATGTGGCATCCTACATGGAGCCACATCATCTTCCTCCTCCTCTTTTCTATATATTGAAAATTTTGGGAAGTAAATGGGGTTACTTGCATGGTTTTGGCTTTTAGATTTTTGGAGTGCTTACTTTTTGGAGTAGAAGGGAGCTTAGATTTACTTGCGTTTTAAGGATTTTGGTCTTTCTTGAAAGGTGAATCTTTACCATCGCAAGGTAGGATCTTGCACTCTTATTTTCTTCGTACTTTCTTGTATCTTATGTTTTGTATGAATTTGTGTTCTTACTTTAAGTGTTGGGTAGTAAATTGACCTTAGGTTGTGGTGAGATTTGGAAATGGGGATAAAATATGTTTGGAGGCATAAGAGCTTCTTCGTGTGTTTAGGAAGGAGTGGGTTTTGGATGCCCCACCTTATTCTATTTTGTTATTTTGTATTTTGAGGGAGCCATAAGAGAGAGGGGGACATAAGAGACATATATATGTTGTTGTGGGGAGGCATAAGATATTTTGGGATTGATTGTGTTGTGGAGGAATTTAGAGTGGGCATCCAAACCCTTGGGAGGCACAACGGAAACCCCATGTTCCTATCTCTAATTGGCTTATTTCTAAGCCATTGTTTTGGGAAGTTATTTTGTTTTAAAATGAGTATTTTTGTGTGGTTATCCTTCTTGTGTGTTTGTCTCTTGCAAGTAAATGTGGAATAATTGTAGAGTTTTCATACGTTGCATCCACCCCTTATTGTTGTGGTTGGGGCTCGAGGCCAATGAAAATAATTTCTTATTCTTCTCATTGGAGATTTTCGTGGGTATAGAGTGTTACCTCTCCCCATTTTTGGTTGTTGTGATAAAGTGAAGAGAAGATGGAGCTTGGTTGGAGATTTGATTCTTGGATCAATAATAGAAGACAAAATGTATTTCATTATAGTTTCCTTCTTGTAAAAATTCCCACTTCAAGTAGAAGATTATTTTATTGTTGTTTGGAATAAAATTTGTATTGATTATAGTTATTAAGATTGTATTGTATGTTGTGAAGGAAAGAAAACATTTTAGTAAAGCTAGTCTTGTTATAATGGAAAATTTATTATAAGGAAAAAACAACTAGTTCATATTGTGGTCAACTTATTATCTCATATAAGTGTGTAGATCTTATTGGAAAGTTAGTAGTTATTATTTAAAAGTTATTGGAAATCTTGTAAAATTTGGTTGTGAGAATGGTTGCAAATTTTTAGTTTGTAAAAGAATAAATAAAGAGTTACTCCCATTGTATTACATGAAATTTATAGAGTAGTGAAATAAGTTATATTTTTTCATTTCCTAGAGTTGTTGAAAAAAATTATACTTTGTATACTTAGATGGAAAAAAAGAATTAAATTTTAGTTGTCAATTACTTGATCAATAAAATAGATTAACCCCTAAAACTAATTTTGTTAAGAATTACATAGTTACAAGTAGATCTTAGACCTATTAAATTTGTAAATATGTTGTTAGATTAAACTAACTTCATTCTAAAAACTATATGTAAAGATAAAGGTAGTGGTAGGAAAACAAAATTTTAAACTAATAATTGGAAACATTGCTACCAAATTTTGAGTATAAGTGTAGATTTGCTAATGCTATTAATACTAGAAAAAAATTACTACCTAATGACCGAAAAATTTATATTAAAATCATTATTAATAATAATATTAATAATAATTTTAGTATATTAATATATATAATATTTAATATATTTATATTTAAAACATATATATATATATATATATATATAGAGAGAGAGAGAGAGAGAGAGAGAGAGAGAGAGAGAGAGTTGTATATATAAAAAAATTAAACTAATTTTAAAAGTTTTATTAAAGTAATTCCTTTGTGAAAACCATGCGCCCTATGGGCTTGGCCGTATAATGTTTAATAGAAAATTGGTGGTGGGGAGGGTCACGACCCCACTCCCACCCCATTTATATCGGATGGGGGTGGGTCGCGACCCTCCCTTAAAAACACTATGAAACATTATTAAATCGCAATCGGGTTATACTCTCCCTGTAGTAAAATGTAGCCATGCCCTCCGCCGAACCTTGCTACTCTGTAACGGCTGTGGAAATTTTAACTGTGGGTGAGGCTGAGTAATTTTTAATTCTTTTTTATATTCATATATATCAATACCTATAAATATACACAAATTTATAATTAATATATTAATGGTGATTTCATGATTTTAATCCATTAAAATTTGTAAAATATATTTATATACATATATATATGTATATATACATACATATATATATATATATATATATATATATATATATATATATATATATACACACACATATACATACATACATACATATGTATGTATGTATGTATGTATATATATATATATATATATATATATATATATATATATATATATATATATATGTGTGTGTGTGTGTGTGTATGTATGTATGTATGTATGTATGTATTCTCCTACCCAAATGAAAACACATCAAATTTAACTATACCACTAAATTGGGGAAAACCCATAAGCCCATTTGGGCAAATAAAAATAAAAATGAGTAAAATAAAATAGATGAATACATTGAAACCCTAAATAAGGGTGTAAAGAAATAAAAAATAAATGAGACATGTAAATCTCTCAAAAATATTGAGATGGTCTCTAATGGCTTCCCCCTTCTCCTCCACCAATATGCAAAAGAAAAGAGAAATAATAAGTCAAAGAAAATGAGAAAGAATCCTTTCATAAGAAAACTTAGGGTTAGTGGAATCCTTGATCTTGTGGCCCCAAATGAATCCATCCAATGGATGGGATTCATCCCTACAAAAAGTAGGTGGGGAGTGGTTGAGTAAAAATTCAAATTTTAAAATTTAAATGCATGGGTTGACTTTTTAAAGGGGCCACTTTATTTGTGTAAGGGGTGGGTTTATTCTTCTAACCCTTGTGCTAAATTAGGGACCTTGTTAATTGTTTTAAACCTAGTCACCTTGTGGGATTAATATGACTTTAGTAATTAATTAAATAGACCTCTTTTATCCATGGGATTAATTTGTTCTAGTTGACTATAGTGGAAATCAAATAAATTTATCAAAATGAAATTTAGGGGAAACTAAACCAAGCCTTAGACTAACCTAGTTTATTCATAAGTATCGAGGAATTATTATTTTATTTTAATGGGGATTAAATAAGGAAATTTATATTTTTAATTTAAAGTAACTTAGAAACATGAATGTGAAAACTTGTAATTTGAAACTTTTACAGACATGTTTTTAAAAAAATTATTCATAATTTTTCCAAATTTTTTGCCTAGGTTCTTCATGGGTTTCGTGTGAGAAATTTAATGGGTGTTACACTTGGTATCAAAACTATGGGTTCAAATCTTGGACCCTTGGGCACACTAGAAAACACAAGACATGAACACTTAACCTAGTGTAATTTTTTTAAAACCTAGAAAACAACATTGTCTAATAATTATATAATATAATAAACTCGAAAACTTAAAAAAACCTAAAATCATGAACTAAATCTCACCTTGGTTTGTGCAGGAGGTGCACGGACCAGACGAGGGGTTCTTGCATGTAGATATAGACTTTCCACCTCCAGATTAGGCTATTCCATCCATTCTACCTCATATTTTACAGACACTTCAAGATGTCAATGTTGTTATACACAGAGGGTCCTTAGGAGGATGACCTGCTAGATAGGATAGGGAGCCATCAGTTGATGCTCGTGCATCTCCTCAACATAGTGAGGAGAATAGGGCAAAGAACTCAAGTGTGATTCTTATAGGGTAAAGAGTCACTACAGAGGGGACATGGAGATAGGATTTTAGGACACGGGACAAATCTCGAGCCCTACACATTGGGAGGATCATGTAGAGAGACCTAGGGTTCATCAGTCATTTGTTGCAGTTCATATCAGGGAGATCCTGAAGCTACGTCCATCTCAATATTCTAGAGATACAAATGGTTTTTAGGTAGATATATGGTTGGTGAGCTTGAGCAGTGCTTCGAGATCTACCCACATACTAGCAACATGAAAGCTTGTGTTGTGATCCATCTTCTGAGGGATGGATCAAGAGTTTGGTGGAGGACCAAGGAGCAGAAGATCCATGTTGACTCAAAGATGGTTACCTGGGAGCTCTACGAGGAGAATTTTAGGAGAAAGTACTTATCTTGAAGGTTCATTCAAGAGAGGATAGATGAGTTCCATGACCTCTATCGAGGCATATATGATTGTAGCTGAGTATGAGAGTCGATTTCGTGACGTACTCCAATATGTCAACTATATGCAAGATGAGAAGATCCAAATTCATAGGTTCATAAGGGGCCTAAATTTTGATTTGGGAGGTGCGGTGTGCATTCATTTCCCACAAACATAAGTAGAGGTCATGGAGAAGGACTATATTACAGAGGAGACATGGGGGAAGAATCAATAGGCTAGGGACAAAGTGTGGAACCACATCCAATAGATGTAGGATAGTAGATCAAGAGGGGTCAGCTCCTCCTCCTCCTGCATGGTAGACATGGTTCTACAAAGTCTTCATTCAGCCATCATAAGAGCCACCTCAATAAGTAATAAACTTGTTGACCCTTAAAACCTACTTAGAGATTCACATGCTCGAGAGGTGAAGGAGTATAGGGACTCCTCCTAGGGGTCCCATTAGGACATAGGGTGCACCGAGAGATTAGTCAATAGGAGCTTATCAGCAGAGACCTTAGTAGTCCATAGTTGATCATCGGATCCATGGAACAGACCTTTAGAGTACCGACTAGAGCTACATCTGATTGGAGAGGACCATGAAGTTGTTATCATTGAAGCATTGTTGGACATCATTGGAGAGAGTGCCCATAGAACCCTAGTAATAAGGGTAAGGTGCATATTTTAGAGCCTATGGTTGGTGACATGGGATGTAGCCATCAGATCTATGCAGTGGTTGAGAACTGCAGGTTGTGCACTTAGAGTACCGTGATAGAGACTACAAGTAGCATTGGTGGTATTCCTGTCTCTAGTATTGTTTGATTTTGGTTCTTCTAATTCATTTATTGCACCATCTTTATTAGAGCATTGGAATGGTGACAGTTAGGCAAGGTCTTATTTGGGATGTTTAGATGGCTTTTGGAGCAAAATTTCATAGACTCCTTAGTTAAGGAGTGTGTAGTGGATTTAGGACCCTTCACCACTTCCTCGAATCTTCATATTCTTCTAGATGGTTCATATGGAGTCATCTTGGGCATGGAATGGTTGTCTTCACACGTAGCTAGAGTGAACAGCTACCATAAGACTATTTCATGTACAAATGATCTAGGAGTATTTCATGTAGAGCAAATGATAGGATGAGTTAGGAGGCTCGTTTCCATCCTCACCATCTTCGCTATGGAACTTAAATGTTGTGTGAAATGAGGTTTCCGATGTATGCTATTATAGTAAGTGAAAGATCTCAGATGAGTCTAATGGGCCATCTCTTGACAACCATCACATCTTGAGAGAGTTTTTTGATGTCTTTTTAGGGGAGCTAACCCGGGTTACCTCCCCCACGTGAGATACATTTTCACATAGATCTAGTTTTGAGCCTGAGCCTACCTCATGAGCACCTTATCGGATGAATACCCCTAAGCTCTATGAGCTCAAGTTGTAATTTTAGGGCCTTCTAGAGAAAATCCTAATCCATCCTTGTGTATCCCATTGGGGTGCACGGTGATTTTGTTAAGAAGAAGGATAAATCTCTGCATTTTGTATCAATTATCTCTAGTTGAAAAAAGTAACGATCAAGAATCATTACCATATTCCATGCACATTGATGATTTATTTGATTAGATGAAGGGGGACATAGTATTCTTTAAGATAGATCTTAAGTTAGGGTATCATCAACTAAGGATCATGGAGGCATATATTCATAAGACCACCTTTCGTACTAGATATGCCCCCATAGTGTTCATGAGATTTATGAATGGGTTATGTAGGATATTTTTGATCACTTCAAGCTCATTTTCCTTGAGGACATTCTAATATACTCAAATATCACGAGGATCTGAGGGCCTTCGTGAGGTTCTTTAGTGTCTTCATGATTAGTAACTTTATGGGAACTAGAAAAGTGTGCATTCTTTCCAACATAGGTGCGATTTTGGGCCACATCATTTCTAGGAAGGTATCACATCGATCCTTCCAAAATTCGAGCTATTATGGATTGTTTGACACCCACTAGTGTGATTGTGGTGCAAAAAAGTTTCATGGGTTTGATAGGATACTATAGGATATTTGTTCAGGACTTTTCAAAGGTTTATACACCCCATCACTTCCCTTCAATGGAAAGGAAAAATGTTTATATGGTTAAAGATAGATGTGAATAGGCCTTTAACAACACTAAAGGAATGTTTCACGATAGGGCCCATTCTTACAGTTAGACCCTCAGGGTGAATTCTTCATTTACATAGATGCTTCTTTGGTAGGACTTGGAGAAGTGTTGATGTATGAGGGTAGAGTAGTTGCTTTTGAGTCTCAAAAACTCAAGGATTATGAGATCAATTATCAAATCATGAGATTGAGCTTGTAGAAGTTGTGCACACCTTGGTGTAATGGAGAAACTTCTTTCTTGGCTAGATATTTACACTTAGGACTTATCACTTGAGTCTTCGCCACCTCTTCATAGATCCCAATCTCAACACTCATCAATGACATTAGATGGATTTTTTTTGTGAGTATGACATGGAGATAGATAACGTCAAGGGGAAGGAGAATGTGGTTGTAGACACACGGAGTAGATGGAGACATGTGGCTATGGATACTTGAGTGGGTAAAAATTTGTGGAGTAGAGTTTTGTATTAGCTTCCTCACGACATCTTCTACCTTGTAGCTAGAGTAGAGATTGAGTCACGAGACCCCTTGAGGGAGATTTGATGGATTTTCATTAGAGGCGATGGTCTTATTAGACACAAAGGTCAAATATATGTTCCTAGAGTTAGGAGGCTTGAGACATGACATTTTGACAGAGACTCATCATTGTGCACCTTATTCAGAGCATCTCGGGGTGAAGAAGATGCAATGTCACCTTGAGATAGTTGTACCATTAGAGGGAATATGGAAATACGTGGCTCAGTTCATGTCACACTACTTAGAGTGTCGAAGGTGAAGGCTTAGCATCATCATCCACTTAGCTTCTCTTTCCTCACACTTTATTGGAGTGGAAATGGGATACACCATTTCTATGGACTTCATAGTTGGGTTACCGACATCAGATACCACCACGATGCCATCATGGTCATGGTGGATAAATTGATGAAAGTGGCTAACTTTTCTCTGGTGAAGACCACCTACATAGCTAGTGCAATGGCATGGGTATACCTTGATGAGATTGTAAGTTTACAATGGATTCTGCGGAAGATCATTCGTGACCGTGATCCCTTATACACTTCTCACTTACGTACTACGATGTAATATGCTCTCGGATAAAAATCAATTTCATCATAGCTTATCACCCTAAGATAGATGGACACACTAAATGGGTGAATCAGATCTTGGAGGACATGCTTAGGATGTACATCATGGACCATAAGTCGAGGTAGGAGGAGTACTTGTATCTAGTGGAGTTTTCTTACAACAATAGTTTTCAGAGTTTGATAGGCATGGCTCCTTTTCAGGAACTCTATGGTAGAGAGTGCATGACACCTCTTAGTTGGGAAATGGTGGAGGACAATGTTTCTCTTGGGTTAACTTTATTATAGGATATGGAGCAACAAGTTGTTATGATCAGATAGAGATTCCAGGAGGTGCAAGATAGGAAAAATAAGTATGTGGATCAACATAGGAAAGATCATAGTTTTTAGGTGGGCAAGAAGGTGTTTCTTCATGTCTGGGCCACATAAGATCCCTTTCTATTATGGAAAAGGCTCTAAGATTAGTCCTATATTTGTGTGTCCCTTTGATATCTTGGAGCGTATCGGTCCTTTGGCCTATCGCATTTCCACCTAGATTTTCTCACATCCACGATGTGTTTCATGTTTCTGTACTTAGGAGATATATTTTTGATCCTTCTCATGTATTAGATTAGACCTCAATGCAGGTGCGGGATAAGGGGTCGGGTGATGGTGGAGCCATCCCCATTTTAGAGCATAGACCTGGGCCTTCAAGGCAAAGATTGACTAGGTCCAAGTCCAGTGGGACAGGTATGATGAGACTGCTGCTACATGAGAGGATGCTTCATTCCTACGGGTCCAATTTCCACACCTATTTCAGTGACTTCCAAGAGGAATTCAAATCTAAGGGAGGGGGATCTAGTGCCCACTTCTCTTTGACACTTATTACACTTTGATTTTGATTATTGTTGGTTATATACATGGATATTATTCTATCATTTTAGCTTAGCATGATGATTAGATGATAGAGATACTTTGAGTATTGATGGATTTCGATTCATAGTATGATTGTATGGATTTCTTAGAGAGACATTTTATATTAATGATGATGTGTTGTTGACATGTTTATATCTATTTCTAACATTCGACATTTTTGTCATATTGAGTAGGAGTTAGCAGTGAGATAATTTTGTAATCTTATTGGTATTGATGAAATATAGAATTGAGATGTTGTTGGAATTTTAAAATAGTAACATTATTTGCCTAAATGATGATTTAATTTATGTATGGATGATTGTTGATTTATATGCATATATTTTACCTTGGATGTTTTGATGTGGCCACGAGGCCGAAGGAGGTATTGTGTTTTTTTAGGTGTTTATATCACAACAATCAAAGGGGGATTGGAGACCGACAACATCGAAATGCTATATGGATTCAAAAATGGTCAACATGGCAATGTGTGTTATGTTGTGTGTGTTTTATTTGTTGTTAGGGGGTCCCCATGGGGGATTACCTCCAATTGTGACCAAGGGTTTATGTTTAGTTTTCTTTTTTTTTTATTTAATTTTTGGTTTATGTGATTTAAATTGTGAAGTAATTTCCCTTTTATCATTATTGGGTTATGTGTCTTAATTAAGTGAACTAAAAATATTATTAAGATAAATTTTAGATGGGAAAAAATAATTCATTTATTAGATTAGATGGTTCTTTGGTTTATGTGTTGTAAGTGGAGTGTATATGATCTTGAGTGTTGTACACTCTACCCCTTCTTGGAAATTCGGATTTGACATTAAGGGCCATTTTTGGAGGCTTGTGGGATAATTTAAACTTGTCCCACACCTCTTAATTTATTATACCAACCTACCTATTGTTGCGGGGTCAAAAATAAACCCCATTATGTGTTTTGGAAGGAAAAATGTGAGTTTTAATTACACTTTATTACTTGTATTTATTTTTTTGTCCTAAATGGTATGGGTTTGAGTGTGTGTGTAAAAGGTTTTTCATACCTCTCAACAACCCATTTATTTTTCCTTGAATTATTGATTTGAATTGGGTGATGTGGAGTGGAGAATAAATAATGTAGCATTGTACATGGAGCCACATTATATTCCTCCTCCTTTTTGCATATATTGAAAAAAATTGGGATGTAAATGGGGTTACTTGCTTGGTTTTGGTTTTGGATTTTTGGAGTGCTTGCTTGTTAGAGTAGAAGGGATCTTGGATTTCTTGAGTTTGAATGATTTTGGTCTTGTTTTAAAGGTGGAGCTTTACCATGACAAGGTAGGATCTTGCACTCTTATTTTCTTCTTGTTTTCTTGTATGTTATGTGTTGTATGGATTTTTGTTCCTTCTTGAAGTGTTGGGTAGTAAATTTATCTTAGGTTGTGGTGAGATTTGGAAATGGGGATGAAATATGATGGGAGGGATAAGAGCTTCTTTGTGTGTTTAGGATGGAGTGGGTTTTGGATGCCCTACCTTATTCTAATTTGTCATTTTGTATTTTGTAGGAGGCATAAGAGAGAGGGAGGCATAAGAGATATAGATATGTTGTTGTGGGGAGGCATAAGAGATTTTGGGATTGATTGTGTTGTTGAGGAATTTAGAGGTGGGCATCCAAACCCTTGGGAGGCACAAGGGCACCCCCATGTCTCTATCTCTACTTGGCTTATTTCTGATCCATTATTTTAGGAAGCTATTGTGTGGTTATCCTTTATGTGTGTTTTTTCTTGGAAGTAAATGTGGAAGAATCGTAGAGTTTCCATGTGTTGGATCCATCCATTATTGACTTCTGGTTGGGGGTCGAGGGTTAATGAGGATAAATATTTCTTCTTCTCATTGGAGTTTTGGTTGGGTGGATAGTTTTCCCTCCCCCATTTTTGGTTGTTGTGATCAAGTGAAGAGAATATGGAGCTTGGTTGAAGATTTGATTCTTGGAGCAATAATAGAAGACAAAATGTATTTCATTATAGTTTCCTTCTTGTAAAAATTCCCACTTCAAGTGGAAGATTATTGTATTGTTTTTTGGAAGAAAAGTTGTATTGATTATTAGTTATTAAGATTGTATTGTATGTTGTGAAGGAAAGAAAGACATTTTAGTAAAGCTAGTCTTGTTATAATGGAAAAGTGATTAGAAAGGAAAGAAACAACTTGTTCATATTTTAGTCAACTTATTATCTCATATAAGTGTGTAGATCTTATTGGAAAGTTAGTAGTTCTTATTTTAAAACTTATTGGAAATCTTGTAAAATTTGGTTGTGAGAATGGTTACAATTTTGTAGTTTGTAAAAAAGAAATAAAGAGTTACTCCCATTGTATTACATGAAATTTATAGAGTAGTGAAATAAGTTATATTTGTTTATTTCCTTGCATTATTGAAAAAAATCATACTTTGAATACTTACATGGAAAGAACTTAAATTTTAGTTATCAATTACTTGATCAATAAAATAGATTAACTCCTAAAACTAATTGTGTAAAGGAATTACATAGTTGTAAGTATATCTTAGACCTATTAAATTTGTTAATATGTTATTAGATTAAACTATTTTCATTTTGAACTAGATGTTAAGAAAATGGTAGTGGTAGGGAAAACAAAATTTTAAACTAATACTTGGAAACATTTCTACCAAATTTTAAGTGAAATTTTGAGTATAAGTTTAGATTTTCTATTGCTATTAATACTAGAAAACAATTACTACGAATTGAATAAAAATTGATATTAAAGTAATTATTAATAATAAATTTAGTATATTAATATATATAATATTTAATATATTTATATTTAATATATATATATATATATAGAGAGAGAGAGAGAGAGAGAGAGAGAGATTTATATAAAACATATTAAACTAATTTCTTTTTTAAAATTATTAAATAAATTCCTTTGTGAAAACCCGCGGCCCTATGGGCTTTGGCCGTATATTGTTTAATATAAAATTTGTCCGTCTAAGGGTCACCAAACCCACTCCCACCCCATTTATATGTAATGGGGGTGGGTTCCATGACCCTCCCCCCAAAAACATATTGAAACTTTATTAAAACCCAATCGGGTTATACTCTCCCTACCGCAAAATGTAACCACGCCTTCGGCCGAAGCTTGCTTGTTATTGCGTAGCCTATTGAAATTGTAACTTGGTCGAGTCCCAAGTAATTTTTAATTCTTTTTTATATTCATATATATCTATACCGATATATATACACAAATATAAAATTAATATATTAATGGTGGTTTTAATTTTGGTTTTTAATCCATACATTTATGTAAATTTGTAAAATATATTTATATACATATGTATATTATATATATATAGTATATACACACACACATATATGTATGTATGTATATTCTCATACCCAAATGAAAACACATATCAAATTTAACTATATTCCTAAAATGGGTCAAAACCCATAAGGCCATTTAGGTAAATAAAAAAATGTGAGTAAAATAAAATAGATGAATAGATTGAAACCCTAAATAAGGGTGTAAACAAAATAAAAAATAAATGAGACATATATGTCTCTCTAAAGCTTGAGATGGCCTCTAATGGCTTCCCCCTTCTCCTCCACCAATCTTTAAAAGAAAATAGAAATAATGAGTCAAAATAAATGAGAAAGAAGCCTTTTATAAGAAAACTTAGGGTTAGTGGAATCCATTGATCTTATGGCCCCAAATGAATCCACCTAATGGATGGGATTCATCCCTACAAAAACTAGGTGGGGAGTGGTTGATTAAAATTCAAATTTTAAAATTTAAATGCATGGGTTGAATTTTTAAAGGGGCCACTTTATTTATGTAAGGGGTGGGTTTATTCTTCTAACCCTTGTGCTAAATTAGGGACCTTGTTAATTGTTTTTAAACCTAGTCACCTTGTGGGATTAATATGACTTTAGTAATTAATTAAATAGTCCTCTTTTATCCATGGGATTAATTTGTTCTAGTTGACTATATTGGAAATCAAATATTTTTATCAAAAGGAAATTTAGGGGAAACTAAACCAAGCCTTAGACTAACCTGGTTTATTCATAAGTATCGAGGGAATTATTATTTTATTATAATGGGGATTAAATAAGGAAATTTATATTTTAAATTTAAAATAACTTAGAAACATGAATGTGATGACTGGTAATTCTAAACTTTTGCGGGCATGTTTTTAAAAAAAAATCCATAATTTTTGAGCTTACCCTAGGTTAATCATTGGTTTCATGTGGGCAATTTTAGCATCCCTTATAGTAGAAGATAATATAATCATAAATAAGGTATTGAGAAGCCTTCCAGTCATATTTTACCCAGTTGTGGTAGCCATGGAAGAGTCTAAGGACTTGAAACAAATGAGTTTTGATGAGATGATGGGTACTTTGATGTAGTGCCCAATTCCCTTCAACACTATTTCACTATGATTTTATCATTGTTGGTTAGATACATAGATGTTTTTATTATAATATCTTGACCAAAATATGATAGAATATAAAAATATTTGGACTATGGATATATTGGGATTTACATTTTGATTATGATATGTTAGATGACACAGTAGACAGTTGATATGTGTTGATTTCTGCACTCGTATTTTATAATGACACATTATATTCTAGATGAATTTCTTATGTCTAGATGTTCTTATTAGAATTATAATCTCATGGATGTTAGAATTGAATTATTTGATATATTGATAGATGATAGAATTACTTAATTTTGGATGGCTATTATTTATTTCTATGTATCTATTACTCTCGATGTTGTTGGTATGGTCTTAAGGCTAGAGAGGTATTTTGTTTGTGTTTATAGGTGACATTATATCATTTACATCGAAAGGGAATAGGGGACATACCACAGAAGAATGTTGGTGTTTTTGCAACATGGCCAAATTTGAAAACTTTTGTCTAATGTATATTTTGTGTTATTGCATGCGTAGTTAGGAGGTTTCCCACGGGGTGACCTCACATAAGCGTGCCATGGGGTGTAATGTTACTTTAATTTAATTTTGTGTAGTTTTATTTTTAAAATTATTGTTAAAATTTAGGTCACTTCATTACCACTTGTTAATGTGTCTTAATTTGCTAATTTAACATAAATTTTAAACTAAAAGGAAGAGGTGACATGTGGGTAATAAATAGAGTAGATAGTCCTTGATTTCTTATTGAAGTGGAATGAATTAATTGCATTTAGGTTGTGTGTACCCTCATTTTAATTCCAAACTCGAATTTGGCCTTATAGGCCATTTTTTGAGACTTATGGGACAAGTTAATCTTGTCCCTTACATCTCAAACTCTTCTACCATCCATACTTATGAATTATGAGGCTTATTTTAACAATTTTAATGCATTTGTTGGAAGTAAAAGTGAAAATAATTTGACTTTTCTACTTAACACAATTAATTTTTCCTTGATAAGCATGGAGTGCATGTTGGAGTGTCATGTGGGCATGTCATAAGTCTTACATGTTCATTTAATGACATTGGGTTTGGTGTGTTCAATTGTTAGTTTAATGGAGGGATGATGAAGTGGCATCCTACATGGATCCACCTCATCATCATCACCTCCATTTTCTATTTATTGAATTAATTTGAATGATTTTGGGTTACTTGTCTTATTTTCTTCTCTTGCACTTTTGGAATTGGGAGCTTTTTGGAGTTGCATTTGGATTGTGCTTGGTTTGAAGTGTTGAAAGCTTGTTGGAGTGAAGATTTTTGGAAGCTTAATGGAGAGGTAGGATCTTCACTTATGTTATTTATTTATTTATGAAAATAGATGTAAATATTGCGTTTATAGAGTATTTGCATTAGTGTTGTGAATGTGATATATTGGGGATTGGGTAGATTTCCTCATAGTGGTGTGGGAGAAAGAAATGGAGCTCTTTTATGCAGGAAAAAGAGAGTTAGTGAGGAAATTTGGAGGGAGTGTGGAATAAGTACTCCACCTATGTGGAGGTAAAAGTGTTTACATGTTATTTTGCATAGGCAAAAAGGGAGAAATAAGTTTGTGTGTGTTGTTTCTAGTACACTTGGAGGAATTTTGGTGTACCCACTTTCCACATGGGAGGAATAAGGACAATACTCCATGTTCTTGTCTCCATTTGGCTTACTATTAAGCCTTTGTGAATGTTATGAAAATGTCAATTTTATTTATGTTGTGATGAAAAAGAAATGCAAAACCACTCTTGATAAAATTATTTGAAAAATGTGATTGAGTGTTGGAATATGTTTGAATGTGGAAAATTTTATGTATATTTTATTTTGGAAGACATTCTTTTGTTAATTTGTCAAAGTTTCAAAATACACCTCATTTCTATTTAGTTGGGGCTCAGGGACCAATAAGGGGATGGATTCTCCTCTTATTAGATTATAGGTTGTGTGGAGAGCATCACCTAAATCCATTTATTTGTATTGTGATTCAAGATTTTAGGATTTCTAGAGCTGCAATATTGAAGCTATGGATGGGAGGAGACATTGAAATGAAGACTTGTGTATTTGACCATTTGAAAGAAACTCTATGTTGTAAATTTGACCCCATTGTTCTCACTTAGTGTGGAAGGTTGTAAATCTTTTATATCAAAAGAATAGCCTTGTAAATTTTATTTATCAAATTGTAATGTTGTAGTGGAAAGAAGGAAAACTTAAGTTGTATATTTGTTGGAAATGAAACTCTAAAAAAATTTTATTGTATTCAAGGGAGTAATATGTATTGTTTTGAAAAGAGTGGTGTTATTACAAGAAAGAAAAGGGATACTTTCTCATGTATTTATTGAAAAAAAAATTATTGTGTTGAATTTTTAAGAACTTAGTGAAATACAAATCTCTCAAATTTAGGCTTGTATTAAAAATTTTATTGTATTCCATTAATGGAATCACAACACCCATGAATGTTGGTAACTCGATAGGTTAAGACTCTCGGTGTGATTGCATAACATGGAGCTTTTCCAAAAGTGTGGGACTTTGCAATCGGGAAATCTCTTGGGATGAAGGCCGGTCCTATTCTCTATTCAGGTACACATGTACAATTTGTAGAGGATATACTCTAAAGTCTACTCTAACTTTCATAAGGAGACATGTGT
Source organism: Taxus wallichiana var. yunnanensis (assembly GCA_018340775.1). Lineage (NCBI taxonomy): Eukaryota > Viridiplantae > Streptophyta > Pinopsida > Cupressales > Taxaceae > Taxus > Taxus wallichiana. The sequence continues at coordinate 743,035,443 of CM031237.1, read as the reverse complement.
AAGAAGATGCAAGAAAATAAACCTAAAATATTAAAGGTGATGAACCAAAGGAATGATGAACACTTGCTTTTCCATTAAACACAAACCATAAAAATTTAATACAAATAGCAAGAACACATAACCATGATTTCAATGAGAGATCAAGGAGATGAAATGAACATAAGAGAGGGTTTGAGATCATCCAAAGACTTATTTTATTCTCCAAAAATTTTATACAGTCCATTACAATGGCCAAGAGGCACAAACTTGCATTACAATTTTGATGGGAGGTTTGAACTCCACAATATCACTTATAGCCAAGGGAGGGTGCCAAAATGTCCAAACTTTAGAAAAACACCCTCCTTACAATATATAGGAAGAATGAGAGAAGGAGATAGAATAATTTCAAAATCCTACTCCAACCACCCAAGAAATGCATTGAATTGACCTAGATGAAAAAATGCCTCCATGTCCTCCTTGTTGGGTACCTTTACTTCATTAGTTTAAAGAAGTTTGACACCCTCAAACTCTATTCTTAGTTTTAAATAACTTAGTCTCTAGTTGAGTAACATACGTTGAGAGATTTCCAAAAAGTCATTTCTTCTGCAAATACGAGATCCTAGTCAAAACATATGGCTATCTAAGGTCAAGGAACGTCACTCTAAAAAAATGACAAACTGCTAATCCTCCCATCTCGAGAGTTTTGAAACTCCAAAAGTCCAAAAATTTTAACTTTAAACTTTCATAGTTTGGGAATTTAAATTGTGATATTTTGTGTTTTGGGGTTATAAACATCCAAACCCCAAAACTCGAAATTTGAAGTTTGAAAATATGAAATTTCATACTTTCAACTTCAAGTTTTTGGACATTGTTGGTCACTTTTCCATTTTACTCACCGAAGAATCTGAATTCTGAAACCTTGTTCCTTCGAAGTCTTAAAATTCCACCATGTTGACCTCAAAACCTTCATTGAATTCCAAAATTTGAACCTTTATTAACTCGCTTCTGAGATTTCAAACCTAAAACCTAAAATTTAAATTTTTTAGACTTTTGGAGTTTGGGATTTCAAACTTTTCCACTCTCTTTTTCGTTCACACTCACCGAGACTTCTGAAAACCTAAAAGTTGAAATTCAAAATTTTAGACTTTAAGACTTCGGGATTTAATACCTTTTCTTGCTCACTTTTCCAAATTTACTTGAGAACTCCGAAACCCGAAACCCAAAAGTCTTAATTTTAGACTTTCTCATAGTTTTGATTTTAGATATTTTTATCTTTTTGAGTCCTCGAAATATTCCTTAGCCCATCTCCAAAAATCTCCACCTCCAAATTTTAAAACCTAGATTTCAGGTTTCTTCTTTTCTCGAAACTCTCTGCAACTTGACATGCTTCAACCATATTCGACCAAGATTGAAATGTAAGCTCCCAGAACTGAATCAACCAAATTTTTCCTATCTAAGGTCGTGTTTGATCAATTTTTCTTGAGGGGGAAAATTGATAACATTTCCATTTTGTATTATTGGTAAACTTGATTTGAAATGAGAAAGAAGATTCCTTATTGTTGTCTAGAGATGGCTGGTAATAGTTAATTCCAAGTATCTTGTGAGATGTTATTTTCATTGAAAAGTGTCCTCCCCTTGGTTCATCATGACATGCCCTCAGTATTTCAAATATTTCATCTTCTCTCACACACCTGAGTAAAACAAAATCAGGACCACATTTAAATGACATTTCATTTAACCATTAAAATTGTGCACTTGTTTTGATCAACTTTTTCATTTGTTTCTTAGTGAAAGAAGGAGGAAAATTCCCTATTGCAAGATAATTTTCCATATCAGCAAACCATGGTGTATCAAATGAAATAGAAAATAATTGTTCATCTGGAAAGTTGTCCTTAACTAGATCTTGCTCCCCTATAGTGGTCAGTCTTGACAAGAAATCAACTACCACATTAGATTTTCTTGGATTATCTACTATGGTAATATCAAATTCTTGTAAAAGTAATAACCATATAATTATCCTACCTCCAACCATTGGTTTTTTCATTAAGTACTTAATTTTGAGTGATCTGTATGTACAAATATTTTGTACCTGTGATATAATGTCTAAATTTGTTAATTACATACATCACAACAAGAAATTATTTTTCATGGGTGTAATTTCTTTCAAAGTAAGATTTTTACTTGAGGTAATAAATAGCATACATCTTTCCTTCTTCATCTTTTATCCCAAAATTTCCCCAATGGAGTTATTTGAGGCATCTCGTTTAGATGTGAAAAGGTTTTTCCCAATTAGGTCCTCTTAATATTGGGGCAATGATTATTTTTTCTTTGATTTCCTCAAAAGCATGCTGACATCTTTCATCCCAAACAAATTCATAGTCTTTGGTAAGAAAATTAAACATGGGGGCAACAATTTTACTAAAATACTTGATAAAGTGCCTATAGTATCCATCATGCCCTAAAAATGACTTGATATTTGTCGAGGTTTGAGGAATAGGTAAATCTGAAATAATTTTGATTTTGTTTTGGTCAACTTGAATTCCTCTTTTTGAAATGTGGTGTCCTAATAAATTCCCCTCATCAACCATCATCAAAAACTTCTCATGACTAAGAGATAGATGGTGTTGATTACATCTTGTTAATACTCCATCTAAATTTCTCAAAGCATCATCAAATGTGTCTCCATGTATAGTGAAATCATCCATGTATACCTCTAGACAGTCATTTGTTAGGTCTGAAAAAATTGCTAATACAACTCTTTGAAAGTTTTCCATAGCATTACATAATCAAATGGTAATACCCCAAGAGAAAAGGTACCCTATGGACATGTAAAGGTATTTTTGTCCGATCCTCAACAAAACTTTGATTTGATTATATCCACTAAAGCCATCCAGGAAGGAAAAGTACTACTTATCTACAAGGTTATCTAGGACTTGATCTATGAATGGTAAGGTAAAATAATGTCTCAAAGTGTGGCTATGTTTAGTTCCCTATATTAATAATAGATTCTCCAATTTTCCATTCTTTTTAGGAACAATTACAAGAGGAGACACCCACTGACTATCTGAGATAGGGTAGATAAAACCTACTTGTAATAGTTTTTCAATTTCTTGCTTGACTATATCTCTTAAGGCTGGATTAATCCTTCTCTGAGGTTTCCTAACTGGTCTAATGTTTTCAGTATAGATGTGATGAGTGCAAATACTTGATGGATTCCTTTCATATCTTTGTAGTCCCAAGAAAAATCTTTAGTATGATTTTTCAAAACATCAAATAATTTAGCTTCTTCATCATTCTTCAACCAACTATTAATGTTCAAATTTTACTACTTGGTGAATCTTATATCTTTGGTTCCAATGTGTGATGAATTGATTTGTTGAAAGGGTTCCATTAAGGTATTTAGTGGAAATGCATGTGGCAACAACATATGATATGTAGCAACATTTCCAAAAGTTCCTTGAGACAAAATATTGGAAAAAGGATAGTAGGTAGAGTTATGATACTTATCTTGTTGTAGGTCGAACTCCTCACAGTTACTACTTTCCAGAAATTCTTCACCATTTCTTGATATATTACAAACTGAAGCTACTGATTCTTCCTCCCCTAGATAAATCTCGCTCCTCTTGATTGAAATCATGTATAGTCATAGGGAATTATGTTGGTATGGTTCCGGAACTAAATGTAATGGTTCCAAAACTAAATCTAATGATTCTAGGACAAAGACCAAGGTTCCAAAACTAATTTTGTAGGGTTTGGAACTATTCCTGATTTCTCTAAGGATAATTAGTGCTCATTTAATGGTTGATTAATCATATCTTCTACTTTGCGTATGTGATATTGTAACATTATCATGGCCAAAAAGATAGGTTTTTTATTAGTATTAAGATCATCAACCCATAATTTATCTTGATTATCAATAGAAGGTCGTGAAAAAGAATATAAGGATATTTTCTTAGAATTCTTACAATTTGAGATAGTCATATCACATGATCTGTAATCAATTAAAGCAACAACCGTAGCTAACCATGGTATTCCCAAAATAATGGGATAATCAAGTGTTTTACCTTTTGGCTGAAATATAAGGAAATCAACTAGATATTCCCATGAATCCACCGTAACCACTACATCTTCAATAACTCCTTATGGGATACATATTGATCTTCCATATGTAATATGGTGTGAGTAGGTTATATACCTAATGGTAATGGTAATGTTTTTGTATCCGATCCCAAATCAACTAAAACATTATGTATATCTTTATTCCCTAGAGAGACAAAAATAATAGGACTTTCGAGATCTCTGTATTTGGGAAGCAAACGTTTTCCTGCTAATAAATCAACAAGTTTCCCATCTACCTTAATAGTCCTAGGGTATTGCTTCTTCCTTCTAGGTCTTTTTAAACATAGCATTTTGATTAATTTGTTCAATTATGGAATGTCCTTAATTACTTGTAACAATGGTATTTCAATATTTAATTTCCTTAGTTCCTGTACCAACTCAGATTCCTTAGTCTCTATGGCTTCTTTAAATCTCTTTGGAAATGGAGTCTCAGTAGAGTTGCTATCTGGTTCCTTATCTTTTTCTTTTACATCCTTCTTGGGAATAACCGTACTAGGGGTTTCAGTTTCTTATGTCATCTCAATGATTATAACAAGTGGACTACTAAACATTTTTCTAGAGGTCTAGTTTAAATATCCTTATAATCCATGGCATTCATATCAACTTATTTTTCTGGTTCTATTCTGTAGACAGGAGTTGTTGGTTTATTTCTTGGGTTTGATACTGGTTGTGCTGGTATTTGGGTTGAGACCACATTTTCATTTTGTGAATTTTTTTGAGGAACCCATTATGAATTGTTGATTCTAATTGGGATATGTCCTCCTTAGAGCATAATTATTTGGGCTCCACCTAGGTTATGACCAAGCATTCATGTTTCCTTGAATAGACCATGGTTGTTGGTGTCCTTGGGCATACCAAGATTAACCCACCCAATCCAAAGGATTCCATGTTGGTTGAGGTGTCCAATGTGATTGTCCCTATTTTTGTGGTATCATCTCGAGCTACCCATGGCATCATCCAGGGTTAGAACTGACTTGGTATGAATTTCCCTTTCTTCAGGTTGTCTCGGAAAAAATTACTTCTTCTAATGTGTATGGAATGTTTCTTTGTTTAAGCGAGGATTTTTAATAAATGGAAGAATAGAATAGGCATTACTCTCATGCTCCCTAGATTCATAGATAAGACACATTTCTATCTTGTCCAGGGGATAATCTCTTATTGCATGCTTCTTCCTACATCTAGGACAATACATAGCTAATGGTTAAGTTTTAGAATTTGAATTAGCTTGCAATCCATCCATGGTGGAGGTTAATTGAATTAAAATGTCTATTTTAAAGTTTACCATTTCATCCATTAGTTTTTTCATATCTGGTTTCAAATGTTTAATTTTTTTTCCTTTTCTAGGTCCACCCTCTTATTCGTGAATAGCTTCTACAAATGTATTTAATATAATTCATTCTTATTTGATCAATATTTCCACCTCCCATCGATCAAGTTCTGACCTTGATTCATCATCCAAACCTTTAAGAAAAATGGTTTTCTTAATTCTTTTGTACTACAAATCCACATCTTTTTCTCACAAAGAGGAATATGTATAAATAATCTTCCATATTCTCATCCTCCTCCTCTTGATTTTGAAAAGTTCTTCCATCCTATTCCTACCTCTATAGTAATTTGATACTTGTCTAGGAAGGAAACTTGCATGTGTGACCAAGTGGTAATAGAATTAGATCTTAATCCATAAACAATCCGATTGTTGCATCCTTTAGGTAGATGGAAATAACTTGAGTTTATGATTATCTATTTTATAATCATAATTTTGACATAATACTTTACATTAAACAAAAATTGGTCGTGGTCTTCGATGACATCTCTCTACACATGGGTAAATGTGCGGTGAAATATTTTTCATAGGTGTATCATCATCATCTAATTGAATTGGATAAGTGAAGATCCTATGAAGTTCTCTTTCATCTTCGTGTTCCATTTTTATAGTACCTTCTAGACTTTTCTCCCAATCAATATGGTATGTGATTTTTGTGGGAAGATCAAAATCGGGAGTAGGAGGTTGAATACTCAATTATGAATCAAAACTTTTTCTAAATGGGTATTGGGATATGATATTTTTTCTAAAGGTTCTTATTCCTTCTGGTGATTGGTCTAAGAATTCTAAAGGTGGCAATTTTGCTTCATGCCTAACAAGGGACAATAGTGCTTCTAATTATTGATCAACTTCCTTATTTGATCAATAAGATGATGATTCTTGTTCAAATATTTTTTAGGGAGGAATTGACCCTTGAGTCTCTTAGTCTACTCATAAATTTAATGATAACGTAGGGAAGATCCTGCAATTACTAAATGTATGGTTTTTCTCTTGTTGACACCTAATTAGAAAATTTTAACTAGTGTTGTCCCTAGAAATGGTGCCAAAAATGATGGGTGTCGTTATTCTCTTAATTTATTCAACTCTTTGTTAATGTCATATTCAAACTAGGGGTGGTGTATAAAGCTATATGCAATAAAAATCTTAGTGATCTAGTAATTGAATGTAGGTATTTGTTTTTTTCTTTATATTTTCTGGGGGATTTTCTCAATGTCTTGAGGATTTCTTGGCCAAAATCTTATTGAAATCAAACTATGAAAACTTGTTGGAAGTAAACACTTTTGGGAGAAATAAACTGTTGGAAATAAACACACATTTGCAAAATCGAATAGATTGTTGTAAGTAAACAAACTTGCTTTGGAAATAAACACACAATTGATAATGTTGAAAGATGATTGCAAAGATATAAGAATCTAATCTAGAACACCTGCAGGAACAAGTATATCACTGATTTCAACTTGAGTAATCAAAAGTATTTATAGAATTAATATATCTATACTTTTTCTCTAGAAAATATAAATAACCATAAAATTAAGATCCTAGTTCTTGGAAGAGTGGTCCCATCCTCCACCTTGAAAAAGGATTTGACAACTTAATATACTCCCAAAAATAGAAATGCCTATTTTATTGATAAAATATTCGCATTACAAAAATGTATTGTCTCTTTCTATCTCTTTTGTGCCTTTATCTCTATATACATTTATCTATATATTATCCTCTATATCTATCTACAATATGCATATATATACTTCTTCCACAGTTCATTTACAACCATATCTCTCCTATCGATTCGATAGAACCAAATCGTGCCAAAAATAGATGCTAAATTGGATCATGGCTAGACATACTACTATGGATAGTTATCCCTAAATCTACGAGTATGAAGAATCAAAATCTTCTAATCTGCTCCTGATTGAAAGGATCATTGATTTATAAATCACCAGATATTGTTTGAATAGAAAAATTCTCAACGGTTCTAGAACTTTAGAGAAGTTCTGGAACTAAAGTAAATTGTTCCATATCGAACTGTGAGGGTTCTAGAGCTATATGCAGGATTTCCGGAACTAAGTATGAAAGTTCCAGAACTAAGTGATGAAGATTCAGAACTAATTCTAAAAGTTCTTGAACTAAGTGATAGAGCTCGTAACTATGTAATGGAGTTTCAGAAATAAGTCTCGAAAGTTCTCGTGATTGAGCCATATTGAAACCAATGCTTCCAAAATCATGCTTAATTGATGGCTTCATACTTTGTTCTTCCGACTGATTATGACCTTCTTTATTACAAAAATGAATTTCGAAAGCACTTTGTTAGGAATTATATATTTTTTAAATGTTAGAACTACATTCAACAAAAGATGGAAAATTACATCCTAACTTATATTAGATCATACAAAAGTCACAAAATGCAGTCAAACTTGATAAAAAGGAGAGTAAAATAAGATCATTTATTGTACATTAACGAGACATATTTTGGCCTCATCATATTCTTCCTTGCACAATTTCCCAATTAGTAAACTCTCATCAAGTTATTGTCTCTTTTAAAAGAAAATATGTATTGGATATAATACAAAATTCCTTGATTAAGAGAGAAAATTACTACTCCTTTAGTTGTGAAATTTCCTCCAAAACATTCATTCTATTAAACTCTTAAATTTTTCATTTTATCTCTATTCAACTAACTTTTTGATTTTTACTTAACATAAGTGAAGATGAAAAAATGCAATTATAATTATACAAATTTTTACATATTATAATTACAAATATATAAATTAAATAAATATATTATATTATATATATATATATATATATATATATATATATTAAATTTTTTATATGGATAAATCCTTATACAAATCCAAATGGATTTATTAATAGTAAAGTGGTATTATACAAAAACAAATTAATAACATGTTATTGTGGTTGTGCATGGAAGGGCCGAATCAGCTAACATATAAAATAATTTTAAAAATATATTATTTGGGTTTGGGCCACGACCCAACCCCTCTGTGAATTATATTTGGTGGAGTGGGGGTGTTGCACCCTACCCCCACCCACTATTTATTATAAATAATGGTGGGGAGCGGTGCCGAACCCTCCAATAAACATACACCTTGGGATATACATAGCCATGATGGGTATATTAAAACATAGACCTAATACTTGTTCGGCTGCAATACTCTCAAGCCACTCGACTTATAAATTATATATATATATATATATATTTAATATATATATATTGTTTAATCAGTTTATTATGAGTGGAATAAATATATATGTATATACACACATACATACATACATACATACATACATACACACACACACACACACACAGATATAAGTCATATGTAGGGTTCCTTATTCTTTCACCCAAAATAGATATATACACTCAACCTCCAGAAAATTTTAAAATAAATTTTAAAAATGAGGCAAATATACCCAAAACCCTAAACAGGGGTAATCTCTTCTCTTAACACCAAATTACAATGGAAGGCTGATACAATCTTGCAAGACTTAATGGGCATGGAACAATAGAACTATTAAAAAAATAAAAAAAAATCCATGAGGATGGCCTAAAGATTCCATGGCTTCTCCTCCTTCTTTTCTCCAAACCTGTAAAAAAAATGAAATGGGATTAGGGAAAAATGAGAATAAGAAGTCAACATAGAGAAAATTAGGGATTTTTAGAAATCTTAAGATCCAATGGCTAGGATAGATTTAATCTAATGGCTCAGATTTGATCCTATATAACTTAATAAAATGGCATGGGTGATGGGGTGAATGGGGCCCCTTAGTGGCTAGTCAAGTTGTGACCCTTTTGTGGGAACTAATAAAGTAAATGTGTCTACTTTCTTTGATAAAATTTAAAAAAATCTAAATAAATATTAGTAAGGGTGTAATTAAATAAACTAATGGAACTTGGTAAATGTTTTTAAACCACAAATATTTTTGGGAAGTAAATTAATAATATTTAATTATTAATTTAATTCCAACTTCAACAAGATTGTTTTGAAACCTTAATCGAGAAATTAATTTAATTGTGAACAATATTTACCCTTGAAACTTTATAAACAAAAAAAAAGTCCATTTTTTTTCCTATTAAATTAATATATTTTATTTGGGTTTGAGCATATAAGTTTATGGGCATTACATTTGTAAATGTAAGAAAAAATAATGAGTACATAAGCCATCTCTTCCAATGAACAAGCCTTCAAGATAAATACAAATGTTAGAGGTGGGAAGAGAGGAGCATACAACAGAGGAAGAGGAAGATTTAGCAACCAACAAGAAGGTGGAAGACATAGTCATCAAGAGCCACAAGCCAGAGGAAGAGGAAGCGACAAAACACTTCCAGAGGTGGTTCTACACAAAGGTATGATAAATCAAATGTGCAATGTTATTACTGCAAAAAGTTTGGGCATTATGCAAGTGAATGTAAAAAGAAAGAATATGATTTGAGAAATCATAATTATAATGCAATCTTCTCTAATGCAAAATAAGTTGAACTAGAGAAGAAGGAAATGGGTGGAGCCTTTCTTTTAACTTAGAATGGAGCAACGAGAAAGGAAGCAATGAAATTTTTACATGGATAGTTCTTACGCAGTAATCATATGTGTGGAAATAAAGAAATTTTAGTAATATAGATGAAGCAATCATATTTGAAGTGAAGATGGGAATAGGCAATAAAGTTCATGTGATGGGTAAAGGCATTGTATCCATTCTCACCAAAAAGGAGATAAGAAGCATATACATAATGTTTTATATGTCCCAGGATTAAAGTATAATCTTCTCAATATTGGACAACTTGTCCAAAATTGATATAAGGTGAAGTTTTAGAATGGATAATGTGTTTTATATGATAAAGGTTAAAGTAATAAGCTGATTTCGATTGTGTAAATGACACAAAATAGAATGTTCCCTTTGAGGATGTAAAGTGTAGCAGGCATAGTAACATTCAAAACAATAGCAATTGATCAATCCACTCTTTGACATCTCAAGTATGGGAATTTGAGTTTTGGTGGATTGAATGTTCTTTATAATAAGAAAATGGTTAAAGGATTGTATCCTATTGAACAACTAGATAAGGTTTGTGAGGCATGCATACTGGTTAAGAAACATAGAAATATGTTTCCCTTAGGTAAATCATGGTGAACAAGCTCACCACTTGAGCTTATATATTAAGATTTGTGCGGTCCCATAAAAATTCCCTCCATGTCTAAAAGTTTATATTTCAATATGTTTATTAATGACTTTATCGAAGGACATGGGTTTATTTCTTCATAAATAAATAAAAAATATTTGAAGTACTTAAATAGTTCAAGGACATGGTTGAGAAACACAATGGCCATTATATAAATACATTGAGAATTGATAGAGGGGAGAGTATATGACAAATGATTTTCTAAATTTCTATAAAGAACACGGGGTTATAAACAATTAATAAGAATGTATACACCATATAAAAATGGTATAGCAAGAGGAAGAACAGAACCATTCAAGAAATGGAAAGAAGTATGCTCAAAGCTAGAGGATTGTCTAATGAATTCTAGGAAGAAGCTGTTGGGACAACAATATATTTGCTAAATATATGTCCTATGAAGAGTGTGAGGAACAAAATACCTCAAGAAGCATAGAGTGGAATAAAACCAAGTTTTGAAAACTTGAGAGTATTTGGATGTCTGAAATATGCATATGTGAAAAAAAAAGAAGATCAAAGTGGTATAATAGCGGAGTGAAGTTCATTTTCATTTGATAAAGTGAGAAATAAAAAGATTACAAAGTATATTATCCACTTAGAAAGGAGTTGATAATCAACATAGATGTTCAATTCATTCAGGAGTCATCTTGGGAATATGCACAAGTAGTGGAGAAACCAAAAATAAATGGAAATACACTTATCATTGTTCACGGAATACCAAAATGAAAAGCAAACAATGTACCAAGTTGGACATCCATTTCACAAAGCATGAAAGGAAAAACTAATGAAGCATATTCATCATGATCAGACTCATTACAGCAGAAGGAAGAATGAGGAATGTACAAGAGATCGATGATCAATTAAGGTATGAAGAAAATGAAGATGAAATTATTGATTTTTCTTTATTTGCTGCAGATTGGTGATCCAATTTATTATGAAGAAGCTATTAAAGAAAAGTAATGGTGTGAAGTAATAGATAATGAAATTCCTGCAATAGAAAATAATTAGACATGGGAGTTAGTAGATCTTCTTGAAGGAAAGGAAGTCATTGGATTCAAGTGGTTTTGTACAACTAAAACTACTCCTAAAGAAAAATAGAAAAAATATGGAAATATTAGTTATCAATGCTATAAATAGAGGCTTGGACATGATTATAATGAGACATTTTCTCCAGTAGTAAGGTTAGAGACTATGAGAACAATTATTTCCATAGCTTCTCATCATAAATGGAAAGTTCATCAAATGGATGTAAAATCATCTTTTCTTAATGGATTGTTAGAAGAAGAAGTGTATGTGGGATAGCCACCTAGTTATGAAATCCCAAGGAATGAAAGAAAAGTTTACAAGATAAAAATAGATTTGTATGGTTTGAAACAAACACCAAGAGATTGGTATAGTAGGATTGATTCCTATTTGACAAGTAATGAATTTAGCAAAAGTAATAGTGATCCCACACTCTACATCAAAGAAAATAATGGTGAGATTTTAATTATTGTTTTGTATGTAGATGATTTGATTTTTACTGGAAATGCAAGCAAAGAAATAGATGAATTTAAATCAGCCATGAAGAAGGAGTTTGAGATGACTGATTTGGGATTGTTGAAGTATTTTATTGGCATTGAAGTCAAAAAAACATAGTAGGGAATTTTATATGTCAAAAAAAGTATGTAAAAGAAGTTTTGCAAAGATTTAGAATGTTGGATTGTAAACCAACATCTACACTAGTTGAATTAAGTCTGAAATTGACAAAATAAGATTATAGCAGTAATGTGAATCCTACTAGATAAAAAGCATAGAAGGAATCCTTATGTATTTAAGTGTAACTAGTCCAGATATAATGTATGTAGTTACTTTGATATCAAGATTTATGGAGACACCAAAAGAGTCCCATTGGAAAGAAGGAAATCAAATTTTGAGGTATGTGAATGGAACAAAAAATTATGGAATTTTATATGCTGCTAATAATGATTTTAAATTATTGGATACACAGATAGTGATTTGGCATGCATGCTTTATTATAAAAGATTAAATCTAGATTTGTGTTCAATGTTGGATTAGGATCCATTTCACGGGATGAAGAAACAATCTGTAATTTCTTTATTTATTGCAGAAGTAGATTAGATTGCAGCAAACTCATCCACTTGTAAGATTATATGGTTGAAAAGAATCCTCTTAGATTTGAATGAAGAGCAACAAGAAGGTTCTCGATTTTTTTATAATATATCTTCAATTACATTATCTAAGAATCTAGTTTTCCATGGTGGAAGAAATCATATTGCAATAATATATCACTTTATTCATGAAATGGTGGAGAAATGAGAAATTGTGCCAAAATTTTGTAGGTCGAACGATAAAGAGTTGACATTTTCACCAAACAACTATCAAAGGACAGGTTTGAATTTTAAGAGAATATATGGGCATCATAAATGGACCATCCAACACCAAAGATTAATTTATGTTTAGCTAGATATTAATGGCGAGTGTAATAATTATTTAATGTGGATGTAATCTCGAGACACATGAAATTTTAAACTATACCCTCTCAAGGCTTCTCCAACTACCATTGTTGAGATTAATTAATTTCAGTGGGCCATGTTATTTTTCTCGTTGGAGTTTTAAACCCTCACCATGTCCAATCCATGCATGTCATCATTCTTTGGTCGCCCCTCCTCTCTCCTCCCTACTATTGACTTCAAAGTCCTTGAATTTATCTAATTTTCAGCTTTTTTCAGGTCCGCCTTTATAAATGGCCATGTTTTTAATATTGGGGCCCAATATATATTTTGATATGTGTTTCAATATATATATATATATATTCGGGTCCATTTTTAGGGCATTTTTTCGAGCAAGAAAGGAGAGTAGATATTTTAATATATACGACAAGGATATTTAATATAAATATGTGGATATATAAATATATTCAGCAACATATTATAATGACTATTGTCAACATATGAAATATAGGGAGAGAATAGAGAGAAGATAAATAACTCAAGGAGATAGAGAGATAAGAAAATATATATGCAGGTACACATATAAGAAAAGGAGAATATAAACAAGAAGAAAAATATAGGAAAGAGGAACATTTTTAAAATAGAAATGTCTAGCAGCATAGAGGAATTTGTGTAAGAGAGAGAAAAAGAGATTTGGATACAAGAAGAGAAAGAAAGTAACATCTTTGTGAATGTATGAAGCTATTTGAATTAATATAATATATATTTTGTGTGTATGTTTTATTTTTGTTTCTATTTTTTCTTTCCCTTACTAGTTATATTTGGCACTAAATTTTGATTAAAAAAATCACACAATGAATAATATTTAGTAGTGCATGAACATTGCATTTATTTCATAGAGTATATGCAATAGATTTTAGGACACCTGCACTCAAAAAATAAGGGTATACCCTTCCTTTGGTAGTGCAAAATCAATGTTAATTAGTCAACTATGCAAGAGTGGTTGCTAAGATGGAATGATCCTATAAAAATAGAATCTACATGGAAAACACATCATGGAAATATCAAAGATGAGTTGGACACAAGAATGATCCCTCGAATTAAGGTTTCACACTAGAAGCTATCTTGACACATGATCACATGATGCCCATAATATGCACCATTACATATCATCTTGTATATTGTCATCCACCATGTCTTCCTTCTCTTGTCTTAGCTAATGCTTTAATGACTTGTTTGTGACTGGGCTCTCCTAAGTTAATGTCATCTCTACAGAATCGGGTCCCACACATATGTGATGCATTTATGGTATCTTATGGATTATCTTATGGGGGTCATATGATCTTGTCACTAGGATATATGGCTCTAGTGTCACCACTACATAATATTTCATATTAGATAAATAATAATGTAACAAAAACTAAGTGCAAGAAGTTAAAATAGAGAAAATAGACTCATGATGCATTTCTCTCAAATGTCGCATACATTTTCATAAAGGATACACTTATTTTATTGTTCACTTTTGAGAATCTTTATATTTAGAGCGAGATTTTGAAGTACCACATACCTGTTTATAATTTTATTTCATTTATAATTAAATGAAGATGAAAATTTTTCATTATTTAAAATGGTATTTAAAATTTTTATAGGTACAATAATTTTTTTAATTAAATATTTGTAAAATAAATCCCATGAAAATAATAACATCAACTAGAAATATATGGTATCATAAATATATTATATGGTGAAAAAATATGTATTCAACATTTTTTACATAAATATTATTATTGGGATTTTGTAATAACATGCAAACAATAATTTAAACCAAAAATATATAAAAATAACTATATCTGAAATAAAATAGAACATACCAAGAATATTGGAAAAGTGTTTATAAAGGGAAACCATTTTGGATAAAATACCCAACATAACATTAACTTTGTATCAACTTTAGTAAGGCATGCAAACAAAGTAACCAAAATGTTGTGTTTTGGCTTATTACAATTAATTATTTTAAGCACACCTCTTATAGTGACAAAATCTACTCTTATAACCAAATCACATCCTAAAATTAACATTTCTTTGAAATCAAGATAAAGTGATAAAATAATAAGTTAAAGAAAAGGCAATTATTTTACAATAAACTCTAGTTACAAAGCTAAGTTATTTTTACTATATCTAGCATAACTATTTCTTTAATGTAAATCACCTAAATTATCCCAACACCCTTGCATAGTTGTTGAATGCTTAGGTGACTACAAATTAAAACCTCCTTTTTACGTAATCCCTCCGAACATTCCAAATCTGATGTGGGCTATTAAACCTATCACTTTCATGAAAAAATTTAACAGCTAAACACTCAATACTTGAGTTAATTAATTTTCAGCATTCACCTTTCTCTCCACTTTTGATAGCATCACCATCTTCTCTTCTACTATTTTAAAAATAAATCATATTGTATATAAAAATGCATTTTTCGAGTGTGATACACATTTTTTCTAGACAATTTTCATTCTACGAGTATCAACATATCGTTACTTCCTTTTATATGAACCTAATTGAGGACCATAACCTCTTAAGATAAAAAACGTCCTTGAAAACATATGTTTCCATCATACATTCAATCTCTATGGTGGAAATAAAAACACTTGTTTGAATTTTTCTAATACAACTTATCGCTCTATCAAATAAGTTGAAAACGTAAACATTGTTGGATTTTTGCACATCAAGATCATCATCCAAAATAGAATTAAAAAATTTTTTAGACATAGATATTTTATTTCACCAAGGGCCTTTTGTTATTAGATAATAGCATGATCTCTAGTTCCCTATAAATATTTTAATCCACTTTACCAAAGTACAATACTCCTTCCCCAAGTTTTTCGAATTTCTACTAACTCCTCCTACTACATGTGCAATGTATTATATTGTGCATACCATTACATACATCAATATCCACACCACACTTTAATATGACACAAATTTCATTTCCTCCAACTCATCTTTTATATTTGGACATTCCTCAATAGAGAGTTTGTTTCAACATATTAGGACATTCTTGCTCTATATGTATCCCATATCCTAAACCTTTATAATACAATCATTATATAATCTTATTTAGAAAAAAAAAAATTGTTATAGCTCTAATTTGATTTTTTCCCATGAGATCAAGATGAAGAATGACATTTTATCTGTAATCTATTTTAATAAATCATGATTTTACATAGGATCATTAGTAAAATTATCCATTGATCATTAACTCATTTAAATCCTTCCTCTAAGTTTAAGTGGGGTGAGGAATGCAATACCATTTAAAAGGTATAATTAGAAGTGAAAATATGAACCTAAATGAATATAAGATTGAATTAGGTATCATTAGACTAAAAGGAACAAAAATAAGATGAGTACAACTCTATCATGAAAATATTATAGATCTCTTCACCATTACCCCTAAATCTTAAATCAATTAAATGGTAATAGAATTAAGTTCCCAAATGGTACTTGGTATCATGTTAAGTGGATGTTTTAATCAAAATATATGACCAAAAATCCAAGCCTATATTTATTCTTGTATGATGTCAACAAGTGCATTTTAATACTAGTCCAAAATGTAAAATTTAATCCCACTAACATGAATAGTAGAAAATATCAAAGAATTCATATTTGGGCATAGTATGATGAATTGTTCTCCATTAGTGCTTATGAGTTTTTCTAAAGTTAGTGATTCAAATATGGGATTTTATCCATGGGAAAATCATACAACAAATTAGTATGTTAATGTTATTTCCATGCCTCCTTATAAAATTTTCATTCATCAAAGAATAAAAAGTGAAGAGATTTAATATCGGGGTATTTTCTTTGGATAAAATCTATGGACATTTTAAATGAAAATGGTTGCTACATATGCACTCTTTCCACTTTTTTAAACCATTGATACATGTACGGTTTGTAATCTTTACCTAAGGCTTGAGGAAAATATATAATTTTGATATCCAACACTTGGCATGCATCCATTAGGATTTCTAAAATTAATGTGAAAGTGGTTACATTCGAGATACTTGGCTAGATGTGGGAAGACCAAGGAGTGTTGTGTGTTATTGTATTCTAGTTATCTCCCATCTATATCATAAACATTGAAATGCATTAAAGCAATCAACACAAAAAGTTTCTAGATGTCTCTTTACTGACACATGCCCATTATTTGATGAATAAAAGTTATAAAACTCTCTTCAATAGAAAACCAAAGGATTTGAACATCACCTCAATGTTTTAAGGCTATATTTTATCCAAAATAATAGAAAACATCTATATTTTATTCCCTCTTTTGCATGCACGTAGGATAAACACTAATTTTTTTGTAAAAGCACTTTTAAAGGTATAATATTTGATAATTTGAAAGTAATTAAACTATAAACAACATGAATTGATCCTTTGGATAGAATATCAAGATCATAAACAATAATAAATATGAGTTGTCATTTAATGAATTCATCCTTCTTGGATTAACTTAAAGATGAAAAATAAAGGATTTCCTAACTACGTCAAAATTTTCATTATTGATTATAAAAGTTACAAAATGTAGACACAAAATCACACACTTAATATTACATTTAGACCACTAGTAAGTTATTTTATATATGGATCTTGCATAAGAAAATTATTCACTAATGACCTATCCCCTAGTCCTATCATCGCTTATTCGGTCATCCTCATCATTTGTCTTGCATATTCATCTGCGAGTTTTACACATTTCCTATTGTCTCTCAGTGAGTATTAGGTGTCATTATTTAGTCATTTTTGTCTCTAGTCTTTGACTAGGCCACCTTGATAATCTTGGGGATGCCTATGGGTGCATCAATCCTTAATTTAGGTTCCTTTGTCCCCGTGACACTTGGGTCTAAATTACTTCTTAGAGGTCAATATTTTTCATGTTCCCTCTCATTTCCCTTTGTAATAGTTGGTATGTTGGGTCATTAGTGTCAAATTTTGAACAAGATATCCATATTTAAACATAGCATACTTATTATCTTATAGGAGGATTATCTATTAGCAAGAGTTATATATCTACTATGGAAAACAACTGCATTTGGGCATCATTTACATTTGCATCATAAAAGAATAGGGGAAAGGGTTGTATTCATTATATTCCATCCAAAATTTGCATCTTACATCTAGTTAATGCCCCTACTTCTTCATCATTGACGTTAGGGCACCCTAGGCACATAATTGCACACAAGCACACAAAATTACATTGGATCAAGAATGTAGTGTAACACTTAGTTGGAATGTCCACCAACGTGGAAGATAACGTTAGTTTGACCCCTTCATATGCATATTTATTTTTAGGGATTTGATACTTTGTATAGGGTTTTTAAGTAGATGTTCATCGTAGATTCATAGTGCATAAGCTAAGGTATTGATGCAATAAAGATAAATATATTACAAAGATCTAGTGATCTTGTCATATTCATATTTTGAGCCTTTCTCCAAACCAGAGCACCCATACCACGGAGACCAAGGAGCCCATACGAGCCCCATTCCTCTTCGAGAAACCTAGTCAAGTTGGATCTTCACCTACTACAATTTCTGGGTCGTGCCATCACTTGTTGCTTAAATCTCGCACATCAGCCGTTCAATTCCAACACACAATGAGGTAAGTTATTTCCAGGTTAGCATCTTACCCCTCTTATTTAAATTTATTTATTTATATTTAAATGTTAAATAAAATTATTTAACATTCACATTACGCTAATATAAGTTATTTCATTAGTATTACTAGTTTAGATTAACTTAAAATAATAATATGAATGTCCTTAATTTAGCTTAATCAATCAAAACCTAGAAAGAATATATTTCTCTTGTGTAGTTTAATTCTTCAATGTAGTTTATTTCAAAATTTTTTATTTCAAAATTTATAATGGGGTGTTTTGGGTACAACACTAGCATAGAGGATAAAAATGCTAATAATAAATCATGAAAATAATTTAAATTACAATATCCATTATTTTCCCATATATCCAGTACTTTATTAAATGGTATTATGGAAAGGAGAGAGAGAGAGAGAGAGAGAGAGAGAGAGAGAGAGAGAGAGGGAGGGGAGATAACTAGAATATCTAGATATTTTACAAAGTTTTATGTGTTTTCATGTACAATAAAAAAAAATTGATATTTTGAGAGACTATGGTAAACATTGTTTGTTTACCATTTTTGTGCTAATATTGACATGGATGATTTAAAATGGGGACTATTAGGCTATCATAAAGGTAAAATAATCCTATGAATACACTTTGTGAAACCTAATATAAATTCTACCATCAATTATCCTTGCCTTTTAAAGGTATATCCAACATTTATATTAGGCTATCAAATAATCCTTTACACTTACACAAATTTTTAAGGGAAGGTGAAAATAGAGAGGAGAGAAAAAAACATAATTACCATAACATCAAGTTTTAAAATTTTAATGATCTTTCCTGGACAATCAAATTTGTGTTACTTTGAAAAACTATGGATACTATATTTTTCTTACTACTATATTAATCATAACATTTTTTTCTTATTGATGACAAGCAAAAGACTAAAAATAAAACTAAACTATGAAACATAATTTTAATTCTAAAAAAGTAGTTTCTTGTATCTAATATGTAATTTTAAAATTTTGATGGAAATGGTGATAAAGATAGAGGAAGATAGAGAAATTTATCTAAATTACCATATATATTTTTAAATCATACTTCATGAAAATTAGAATTTTTCATTGTAAGTAATTCTAGTAAACTATGTTTTTGCCACTAGTTTTAAGATCAAAAGTTTCTTTTGTGTCAACATGGACCATTAGACTACTATAGAGGATAGAAGACACTACCAATTAATCATGAAACATGAAGTAAATGATAATATCCATTAATTACCCCCATATAAAGTACATTTTAGTTTAGGTAGAGGTTGAAAGAAAGAGAGAGAAAAAGATAACTACAATACCATAAGTGTTTTTCATTTTTATACGTTTTCATGGAGATTAAGAATTTTGTTATTTCGAGAAACTATATGGTAAAATTTGTTTATTTACCACTACTATAACATCCTAGATTTAATTAAATTCATCTATGAAATTACTAAAGTCATTGTAATGAATGTTTAATTTAGTTTGTGTTGTTACTTGAGTGTCTCACGATGATTTACTTAATTAATAATACACACACACAAACATATATAGTTATGTATATATCAAGAAAACACACACACACACACACACACACACACAAAGATATATATATTGTGTGTGTGTGTGTGTGTGTGTGTTTAGATTTGATGGTAAATTAAATGGTTAGTAGACCACTTACCATATATTTTAACCACTTGACATATAAGATTATTGGGTGTAGATGGTGGATTACGTGGAATTGTTAATTTTTTTATGCTCCCCATGCGAGTTGTGGTTTTGTAATGTTTAAAGACTTATGTTAAAACATAATTGCATGATAATAAGTAAGGTTTAAATGTATTTTTAATGTTGATAAGCATGACTTGGCATGATGATTGAGGTAGGTTGATGGGAATTTAATCCAACAAATACCCCTTATAAATATTAAGCTTCCTTTAGAAGCTAGTTATCGCAATGAAATCGATTGTTTAATTTTTATGCAAATTTTTTTGGAGCCATGTTTGAAGTAGATATATGAATTTTTGGGGAAATTTGTTTGGTATTACTGTGCATTCATTTTCATTACTATTATCTCCATTTATCATTGCATTTTTACTATTTAAATATGATGTTGGAATATTTATAATTTTTTGAAGATTTTAGCTTGGAAAATCACACATAATTTTTGAGGAAAATAACATAGCATGGGTTTTCTACTCTTATTCTTTTATGTTATTTTAATGTTGAACCCAAATACATTTATTTGTTTGGAATTTTATATGAAAACTGTTAAATGAATATGTTTTGTTTTTGGTTTATTATGAGAGATCTAGGAAAATAAAATAAGGAGATAGTTTGTGAAATAAAAATGATTTTGATAGTTTTATAGCTCTTTTTAGAGCATTTTTGTTATCATTCTTTCTCTAGAACACATTTTTGGATTTGGGTTATTATGAGAAATCTTAAAATGAATACATTTTTTTGGTGTAATTATGAGGAATCTTGAAACAAATAAAAAATTTGAGTTATCATATAATATTTGGAAAATAAATACATTTTGGTTTTGGTTATAATGCGGAATATGGAAAAATGAATTAAGAAGTCTTTTACAACTCTTTATATAGAATTTTTTTATCATTCTCTCCTAAATATGATTTTGATTTTGTAATATTTGGTGAAATCAAGAAATTGAAATAAGATTTTTATAACACCTTCTTAGATCCATGACGTTACCATTTTTGTTGTTTGGTTTATTATAAATAAGGTTTATTTTGTTATTTCATAGGATCCTCTCCCTAATTGACATATTTTGTTGTTTAATATTTTTTGGGTGATGGAAAACTTGAAAATATGGAGGTTGTGGAAAAGTTAAACTCTACTTGTGTTTTAGTTGAATGTCTCTTCAATGTTTGATTATGAGAATATAGGAAATTGAATTTAACTCCACTCATTGTTTTTAATGGTAAAGGAAATTATTTTTCCATTCATTTTGAATTTTATTTTAGTTAGAACAAGTTTTTGGTTACTGATGTAGATATATAATGGATTAATTCAGTGTATACTATGCATGATTGTTTGATTTAGTTGGGGAAGTTCTTGGAAAATGAATAAAGGTTTATCTCTATTTCCATTAGATTATTTTTTATTTAAGTAATATAGTTGATGATTGTTTTTATTATTGATGAACTCTCTCTCCCTTCTTGGGAAGAGAATTTTTTTGACTTCGATTATGATTAAATGATTCCTTAGATAAAATTGGTAATGTTATGGTAAACAACTATTTTATATATAGTCAACTCAAAAAGGGTCTCTAAAATATAATTTCTTCATTATTTTTCAATAAATTGAGGTTATGATTGATTGTTAACCTATGAAGGTTAAATCTACTAAAATATGATTTGGTAGAAAATTAATTGTCATTAATGTCCACCTATATTATGAACTTTCTCATTGCTATTATTAGCGGAAAAGTTTGAAATTATTCGAGTAATTACATATTTAATTTAGGTTTTGTGATGTAGTATATGACCCTTTTTTAATTTCTAAGTCATATTGGTTAGTTGTATACACTAATAGTGGACACAATGTTTTTATTTAATTAAGAGGTTTCATTAAGATATGTTTATAAGGTATATTTCATAATATAAACTATGGAATATACAATTATAAATTATTTATTAAGAATAATCTTATCCAATCTCTTATTATATATTTCATTATAATTACAACATAGAATAAGAGTATTTGAGATCATGTAATTTCATATGAACTTAGCAATCTCTGTCTCTCTCTACTATTATTTCGTAGGAAATGTTGGCATACATTTCTTTATTAAGGATAAAGGTTTTGAAAATGGGATTTTGCACAAGAAATAAAATCTTGAAGACCAAATACAACAACAAATTTCAAGAGAAAATGATAGAAACAACTACCAGCAAACAAGAAAAGTGCAGCCCCCATGAACACCCACATCATATATTTTTAATCAACAAACAACCAAAGATTGTTCTTTGAGTTTCATATGATAGAGGCTTCTTATTGTATTTTGGTATAGAATATTTTCTTTGTTCTAGACTACCATACACTCCTCATTAATATCTACACCGAGAATCACATTAGATAAGAACATGTAAAAGGAAATAGTTCAAAAGGGATACATCTTCGGAGAAGTGGGGTTTACCCTCTCGAATACTACCTCAAAAGAGGCATGTGTAGTATGATTATCTAATGTAATATGTGGCATCCGAGAGGGGTTAAAATCATGGTGAGAGACCACCTTTGGTGGGATAAAAAAATAGGAATATAAATAGGGAGGGATCATTGGTAAAGTGAGAAGGGAGAGAATCCACACCACTAGGCAATATTAGCCCCTTTTTTTCTTTTGATCTAAAATAATCCATTAATATATGTCATGTTTAAAACACTTATGACCATAAAAGCCAATATTTCATAGTTTGGTCTTTGGGTCTAGATTCTATCACCATAATACAAATTTATGAACTTGGTAAGGTGCTTTAGGAGATATCTAAATCCATAAAAATCCTGGCAATAAGTAGTTTGTAACTAGAAAATGTGGATTTGGATGAATTTATTAAAAAAATTCATGCTAATGATAGAAATGATATTAAAAATTAGATTCATGAAAGTTTAATTTATCTAGTATACACGTTTACCATTCTTCTCAATACCCTAAACTAGTTAGGTGGGCATGTCATGAAAACCACAATCCCTAAGAGTAAGAAGTTAGGGATGGAAGTGGTGATGTAATATTTTCATTAACTCCTAAAACCTTTGATAGCATTTTGGGACTCCCGATGTGGAAAAGTGGTATATATAGGTGTTGAAAATGTAGAATAGTCTGAACTACAAATAGTGCTCAACATTCTAAGGTTATGTATAATTCATGGTTGGAGAAACCCAGGTTTCTACTACCCGCCTTCCTAAGAAGCTAAATAGATCAAATTTTATTGAGGAGATTTAATACATTGTTACACTTTGCTTAATAGATTATGGTAGTGAATCTACTTATCACTATTATGACTAATTGTTCGGATAAATCCAATCATCCTTGGTTCCAAAACATACATCCATTGGGAGAGTTGATAATTAAATCAATACACCAACAACTTTGTAAAATGAAAATTGATATTCATGAAGGATCAAAGAAATGTGTGCATTCTATATCACTTTTTTATAATTTGGTTTATAATATTTCCTATCATAGGTCATCCCTAGATTAATAAAGGAAAAATAGTTATCTCAATAGGGTATATAATGTATACCTCTAAATCAATCTTGAGAGGGAGATCTACAATTAAATATTATTCCATGACATTTTATTTTCTCAAACCTCAATGTGAGCAATACATGATTTCATCACATGAAAAGATGTGATAGATGAATATTGATGTTACTTTATACAATAAATTTACACACACACACACACATACACATATTAGATATATTGGATTCCATGACACTCCATACATGTTTTCTAGGTATTTGGATAAGAAATGGTATTTTTAGGAGTTATCAAGGGAGTTGGCAAAAGTTCACAAACCTCATTGTTGGAAAACAAAAAACAAATGATAAATTCTCAATCATAACTAGGTGAGGTATACCTACTCTACAATGATTAAATATACAATCATTGAGGTAGAATTTAATAAGGTAAGTGCATGCAAGATCCAACAAAGGGAAACTATGATATCAAATGGATTGTATAAGGTACCCTTTGTAATTATTACAAGTATGAACTTAACTATGATGATTTTTGGATGGACTAAAGAGATTAGGAGGAGGTCGACCGAGTGATTTCTATAGGATGAATCTTTCTCGAGATAATTGATTATAAAGTTGTATTTATTCTTGAAGGATTGACAAATGATAAGAATTAAGTAAGTATTACATCAAAAATAAAATTTTAGCTCACTAATACCACAATTAGATTGCAAAATAATGGAACCCATCCATCTGAATGAGATAACTACTAGTGTTATGAAAATCAACCTCATTTGGATAAACAACAAAGGTATTGATCTATCCCTCAAATTTTATCCATCTAAAACATTGTTGTTTTGAGGGAGTATAAGAGTGCATAAATAATTAAAGTTGTTCTCCCACCATTATTTAAGGAATCATTAGGTTTAGATCAAATATAGGGTAAACCTCCTCAAATGTACATCAAAAGGACAACTTTAGAGGAAATAGAAGAATTAAGTATAGATGCAAGAAAAACTTGGAATCCTTTGTCCTATTTAATAAAAAAATGAAGAAATGTTGCAAACAACAATGGAGGACGCACTAATAACTTATTCCACACGTATTGAAGTGGTATATTGTACTTCTTACATGTTAAAAGTAACCATTCCTCATGGGAAAACATAGGAGGGTATATCGGGCCTTGCTTAAAGGAAAAAATTAATGCCATGGGAAAAAAATGATGAGAAGTGTCTCACTCAAATAAAAAGGGGAAATACGGTCTTGTGTCATACTCTTGAAAAGGTATGAGCCAAC
The DNA here is from genome assembly GCA_018340775.1 of Taxus wallichiana var. yunnanensis. Taxonomy (NCBI): domain Eukaryota; kingdom Viridiplantae; phylum Streptophyta; class Pinopsida; order Cupressales; family Taxaceae; genus Taxus; species Taxus wallichiana. The sequence goes on along the minus strand of CM031237.1, from coordinate 743,010,211 downwards.
AACAAAGCCTTTTTAAGAAATAAGAGGGAAAAATTTGGATCCACTTATTGTTGAGATGGCTATAAGTGCACCCTTATTAGAGTTAACTCGAAGATTAAAGATGTTGGCCCAACTTTTAGAAGTATCCAAGGTAGTAGACACTACCCCATATCCTACAACACAAGAAACTTCTACTCCTATTGCAACTCCTAATAAACAAACTTCCATTAGTTGTAATTTTGCAAGAAGAAGTACATATTCCATGACATGAGCATGTCTTTATTGACCTATTACAAATTTTAGTTAAGGATGTGGGGATTACCTTAGCCCCGAGTTGTTCAAGACACACAAATGAAGGCAATAATATCATCAAAAACAATAATGGATCCCAAGGAGATAGTATTGTGGATATTTCCAATCCACAAGGTGACATAACTAGGGATGAAGCTAGTTCAACCCACTATCAAATCACTCATGTCTTATTGGAAAACCTATTACTAAGTATATCAAATATGAGGTCACAATAGAAATGGTAGAATTTTCCAAAAAATGGACAAGGATAAGAAGACCAAAAATAATCTCAAAAAAAAGGTTTACATATTATCTAACTATGTGTAGAAATGGCTCTAACCTCCCAAGGTAAAATAATAAAATGTGGCTAATATTAATCCTAGTGAATTAAAATATGTAGAAGACATGAAAAATTATAGGAGAAGCTAAAAATAGGTTGGAGGAGATACTTTGGTTGAAAGAGGTAGTCAAGTCCTTAAATAAGTAATTACATGTTATAACCAGGTTTTAGAACAAATTGAAGCTAATAGGTATTGATTGTAAAGTATCAAGATGATGTAGAGTATTGGGATGCTATGTTTACCACACTTGACACAATCAATGCCATGGATGAAAAATAAATAGAAAGGAATCAGTGGAACCCCAAGATTGTAAAGGAAAGGAATATGAGTATAAAAGGGCTATCAAACCGAGTATAAAAACACTAGGAAGTTGCATTAGCAAACTTCAAGCTATGAGGGAAAGGTAGGGAGTATGTGGATGATATTAAATCAAATATATAAAATATGTTTCCATTGAAGGAACATGTTCCATTTATGCCAAAACAAATTTACAACTCTATAAACATAATTACTTGTCTTACAAGCAATGAAATGTGCCATTTTAGAGAACATATATACTATTAAAACGAGAGAATCATTCCCTCACCACTTCTTGAAGTCCTAACAATAATTCCATTCTCAAATTAACTCATGGGTATTTAGGGACCGGTAATGCAATATACAACCCAATATTTTGTGCATGGCCCTTATCCATTTGACACGATCTTCATCTTGATATGATCCTATTTATGTCCCTCTTTTCCATTGGCAAAAATACTTCTATGCCACAAGATAATTTCTCTTACTTATAACAAAGTGTCCAAAAAAATCCCCACTATGAAATTCTATTCTAATATTTTGTCTCATTCAACCAATAGGGATGCACAATTGCCTTCCCTCAATAGATAACCCTCCCGCATCAAATAATTAGAAAAATAACTACCTACTTTATGGTCCTTAAATTTTCTCACAACATCAAAAAAATATAAATCAGTTTCATACAAATCCTTAACTACCTCAAACTCTAACTTCATTTTTTTTATTGTTATAAAAAGTTCTACACATATACTTAAGGAATCAATAACTTGATTCTCCTTACCTGAATTATGATTTAACAAAAGAATATATTCTTGCAAAAATTAACCCACTTTGCATGTCTACTATTTAGTTTCTTGTTTGTGTTTATATACCTCAATACTTCATCGTTAGTAAGGAGTAAAAATTCCCTTCCTACCAAGTAATGTCTTGAATGCCTTGATGCTCAAACAATAACATACAATTCCACATAATAATTATAATAGTTCCTCCTAACTTCATTTATCTTTTCACATAAAAATTCTATAGGTTGTCCTTCTTTACTCAAGTATAGATCCAATCCCGACATGTGGGGCATGAGAATAAACTTCAAACATCTTTCTAAAATTTATCAATACAAAAATATGTTCCTATGACACTTTATTGTTCATTAATTCAAAACTATTTGTTGTTACCTTTTTTGATACAAAATCCTTTCCATTCATGCACTCGATTATAAGTATACCAATCCTACTAAAATTACTCATGAACTTCATATAAAAAGTTTCCAAGAAATGAAAACTACAAACCTCATCGACATTCCTTGGAATAGTCCATTCCAAAATTTCCTTCACATTTTCCTCATCCGTTGTCACTCCATCCTCTAAGATGAAAAACCCCAAAAACTAGACTTTTCTACGAAATATAAAATTCTTTAAGTCTGCATATAAACTATATTTTGTTATAGTTCTAACACCAATTTATAATAAAACAAGTGTTATTCCACTTTCCTAATGAATATAAAAATATCATCAAAATAAAAACAAAAATTACCATTCTATTCTTGTAGTACTCTATTCATCATCCCGATGAATGTACAAGGTGCATTAGATAACCCGAGAAACATCACCATCCACTCGTAAAATTGATTTTTTAAAATCCATTTTACACTCATCCCCTTCATGGATTCGGATATGGTAGTACGCACTCAAGTTCAATCGTATTAAATGATTGGTATCTAACTAGGAAATCCATTATATAGTCCAACCATGGAATTGGGAACCAATACTTAATTGTGATTTAATTAATTTAACTACTTTCGACACACGTTCTCTAGTCTCCATCCATTTTTGGATTCAATATTACTATGAGTTACACATGGACTGATGATTTCTCTCATTAACTCTTTATGTATGATTCCTTTAACTTTCATATTCAACTCATCACTCTGTGGTGGGCTCATCTTGTATGTTCCCTCATTCAGAAGGGATGATTCTAGAGTCTAATCAATATGGTCTTATATATTCCTCTTCAAAATTAACCCATCTAGTAGCTCATCTACTATGTCATCTATGTACTCTTTTAGTACCTTTTCTACCATAGCGGTAAACCAAAGGCCTCTATTTACACCTTCCTTACCATAAATGAATAGAATCAACCCACTTATTACATTTCTGTAACAAAATCCTTTGTAGCAAATGAGCCCTCACTCTCCTTTTCTTCCTTGAAGGGTAATAACACAACCTTTAAACCATCCTTCCAAAAAGTATAAGTATTCTTCTCTCCATCATGTGTAACCTTAAAATCATTTTTCCAAAGCCTCCCGTTGATAATGTATGAAATGCATACATACATGATAACATCACAACACACCTCATCCTTATAGGTATTCCCAATTGAAAATTTCATTAGGCATATATTATCTATGGTTACCGTGTTCCCTTTCTTGAAGCATGATATGTGATAGGGATACATGTGCTTCTCATATTTTAGATTGATTTTATCAACCATAAAATTTGAGACCATACTTTCATAAATACCACAATTAAAAATAATTTTACATATGTTCCATCATAGGGGTATCTTTTTTGAAAAATATTTATCTGCGGCAAAAAAAATCACAATAGACACCATCTTATTCTTTATGATTCTTTAGGATGTTCATCATCCTCTTTATCATGATGTTTCACCCAAGTATGCAGTAACCTTATTTATTTTTTTCTTCTTCAAAATTTAACTTGGTTTACTCATAGTTTTCCATATGTCATCTATCTTGTGTAGGATAATACAAACCATCAAAATTTTTGTGCCCTTATTCACCACATCGGTAATAAGTATTCTTCCTTTCAATGCTATTCAAAAAAAATCTTCCCCACCATATACTCTTCCTATATGAAAGCCCTACATTTTTGGTATTTATTGTGGCCTTCAAAAATTCTTCCTTCCCTTCTACATTAGAGGATTCACATTTCATGGAATCAAATATAACCCTACCTCTCATTAGAGATGAAAATTTTCCTCTCTTCACTCCTCTTATAAAATTAATCCTCTTGTTCTTTCATTTTGATTTTAATGTGAGTTGGTAAGCATCATCGAGGCTATTGATCTAGAGCACACTCAATTCATCTTGTATGGTATACCACAACCCATTTACATACCTTTTATCTTTTTGTTCTTCAAAATCTCCTTGCTCCACCAAGATTGATAGCTTGTAAAATTCATTGATATACTATTTTATGCTAATATCCTTATGTCTTAGGTTTTGAAACTTTTGAAATGGTGTCTAGACATAATCTAGAGGAAGAAAAAAATATTTCAGCTTATTCACCATTTTATCATAGTTTCAAATATTATTGTTTCTTTTCCTTTGTATTTCATCTTGTAGGTGATCACACTCTAGGTCAATGCATTTGAGGCCTACTTTATGCATGCAAACATATCTTCTTCTCCTCTCGAAGGGGTTTTCCACTCACATACTTGTTCCATGTGATTCAACCAGTCAATAAACTCATCTAGTCGTAGCTCTCCACCATAATTAGGAAAATTAATCTTAATATTGTCATTCTTTCCCTCTAATCCTTGGACTAGTCTCTCCTCAAATGGTCTCTCATTTACTATTTCTTCATCGTTCTAATTTTCTTCTTCATTCCTTGATGGAGGTAATTCTTTAGTATCACTATCTGGTCTTCATCCACATTTGCATGTTTCCATCTAAGGCGGGCAACTTTTCATGTGAGCTCAACAATTTGTCTCTGTACCTCCTACATAGGCCAATTCATATGGGAATAACATCCTTTCCCACATATGGCCATGCTTATCTAGAATAAAGGTAATAAATCACACCAAAAATGTAAGTTATATTACTTTCACCATTTTCACAAGATCCAAATCCTTCTCTAATACCAATTGATGTGGATCCAGCTGCAAGAGGTCAAAATTCCTCCAAAACACACAAACACACACCCACAATTTGGCAAAACTCCATTAGTTTAAAAATCATTTTCTTCTCATTCCTAAATCTGCACTAATCTTCTACAACATTATTGTCTTCCTTTTTTATTTTCCACAATCTTTAGGAAAACGTTAAAATCTAAAAATTTTAAAACAAAAATAAAATCTAAAATTAAATCACATCAGATGGACATAAATTTTGATTAATAAATATGCCTTCATAAATGAAGGTATACACCAAATATTGTCTTATTGAATAAAACAAATAAAAGAATATTAAAATTATGAATTCTACATAAAACAAAAAACGGTTTAGATCAAATTTTAGACCACTAGTGTAGTGCCCACTCCTCTTTGAAACTTATTATATTTTGATTTTTATTACTATTGACTATATACATGGATATTATTTTATCATTTTGGTTTAGCATGATGTTAGATGATAGAGATATTCTAACTATTGATGGATTGTGATTCATAGTATGATTGTGTGGTTTCTTAGAGGCATAAAGAGACATTGTTACATTGATGATGATGATGTGTTATCGACATATATATCACTACATTCCGTGCATACTTGTTGTATTAACTAGGATTTAGATTTCGAACTAATCTCATGATCTTGTTGATATCGATAAAATACAAAGTTGAGATGTTGAAATTTTAGACAAATGATAGCATTGTTTAGTAGAGATGATGATTTAGCTATATGCGAATGGTTATTGATTTATGTGTGTATATTTTATCTTTGATGTTTTGATGTGGCCATGAGGCTGAAGGAGGTATTATGTGATTTTTCAGGTGATTATATCACAACAATCAAAAGGGGGATTGGAGACCAACCACAATGGAATACTAGATGGATACAATGAAGGTCACCATGGCAACTTGTGTAATGTTGTTTTTTTGTTTGTTTTAATTTGTTAGAGGGTCCCCATGAGGGGGATGACCTCTAATTGTGACCTTGGGCTATGTGTGCAATTATTCCCTTTTATTTTATTTATTGTAGAGTATTTGGTTTATTTGTGATGTAATTTATTTCATCATTGTTGATTAATGTGCTTTTATTAAGTAATTACTCATGTTTATTAAGTTATTTGGGGATGTGACAAATGGATTCATTTATTAGAGTTGTTGGTCTTTTCGACTATGTGATTTTGATTGATTATACGTGACTTTGAGTATTGTACAATCTACCTTACCTTGGAATTTCAGATTTGGGCTTAAGGGGTATTTTTGGAGGCTTTGGGATAAGCTAAGCTTGTCCCACACTCTTAATTTCTTATACTAATCATACCTATCGATTGGAGGGTCAAACATAGACCCCATTATGTGTTTTGTAAGACAAAAGTGAACTTTAATTAAAATATTATTACATGGGTTTTAATTTATGTCCTTAGGGGGTGTGGGTTGGGATTGTGTGTGTAAGAGGTTTTTCATTCCTCTCAAGCACCAATTTATTGTGCACTAGGGTTGATGTTTGAATTATGATGTGGAGTTGAGGATAAGTGGTGTGGCATCCTACATGAGCCAACTCTCCCTCCTCTTTCCTTTTTCTATTTATGCAAGTTTATTTATTTGTTTGGGGGTTACTTCATTTCATTTGTGCTCTTGTATTTTTGGATTTGGAGAGTTTTGGAGTGCTTGTTGAATTTTTGGAGCTTGTTGGAGTTGGATTGAGCTTTAAGGAGCTTGGTGTGTGACTATTTGATCAAGTTATACCATGGAAAGGTAGGAACTACACCCTTGTTGTAATTGTTTTCTTTTGTATGTGTATATTTGTATGCAAAGTGAATGGTTTGCATACTTATTGGATCTTGGGTAGAATTCCTAAGTATGATGTGGGAGAAGGATATGGGGATTTTATATCTAGGGAGGCATAAGAGTTTATTTCATGTTTTGGGAGGGAGTTGGGTTGGGTGCCCCAGCTAGGATAAGAGAATGCTTGCATTTCTTACTTGGTTCTTTTGAGGAGACATAAGATTTTGAGGGAGGCATAAGATAATGTAGGAGGCATAAGAGGATCTTGAGGAGGCATAATATTTCTATAGGGGTTTTGAGTTATGTTTTTAGGGTTATAAGGTGGGAACATAATCCCATTGGGAGGCATAAGTGATCCCCCATAGATCATTGTTGCATTGGCTTGCATTTTCAAGCCTTGTGTATTTTATTAGTTTCCTTCTTGTGATTGCATCTTGTGTTGAATGTGTTTTGAAATGGTTGTGAAAATTTGTATTGTGATGTGAAAGCTTTGTGATAGTTTCCATGAGTTGGATCCATCCTTTATTTCATTTTGGTTGGGGCTTGGGGGCCAATGAGGAGGATAACTTATTTTCCTCATTGGATTATTGGTTGGGTGAGAGTATTACCTCTCCTCCATTTTTGGTTGTTGTGATTATAGTAAAGAAAATTTGGAGCTCTTTTTGAAGAACTTGGGATTCGGAGAATTTTTGAAGTCAAATTTAAACCTTCATTGAAGAAATCCTCTTGTAATTGCCACTTAAGGTGGAAGACGAGTAGACTTGTATTTAAAAGAAAATATGCTTTGCAAGTTTTATTTACATAGTTGTAATATTATAATTGAAGGAAATTCATTAAATAATGTGCATTTCCTTTCTCTTTAATTAGATGTATGTAAGGGAATGAATTAAATGGATATCATGTTTAAGTTTTACCTTGTGTTAAAAGAAAAGAAAGTTGTAATTCTTAATGTTTTGATCACAATGTGAATTGGGAGGTTTTCTTAGCCTTATTCTAGGTTGAAATAGTTAAACACTATTTTGTTTTGATATAGTTAAAGATAAATTTATCCTTTGAAATCTCTGTTCTTTTATACATTAATTTTAAGAGTTATCTAGCTTACACAAAGTGAATGACACTCATCGGTCATGAATCGGCGTCGGTATACTCAATACTGACATCATACACTTTTTCATATTTTAATATTTAAAATGTTAACTCCAAGTTTAGTTATCAACTTAAATGATATCATGGCTTGTACATCAACCTTAAATTCAATGAATAATTGTGGAAAAGTCATTTAGATAAGAGTGAAGCACAAAATATTGAAGATATGTCAAAATTTATAAAATGTACTCATCCGATAGTAACCAACGTTGGTGACCGAACTATTCTTGGTATTCCTATGATTAACAAAGCTCACTAGATACTTGACCAATTTCAATTTTGCAAACTTGATTCATTTGTTGTGCCCTTGTTTATATCAGATGATTCTGAGATTGTTATGCTTTCTTAAAATTGAATAAGAAGTTGCTCATGGATTTAATCTCTTACCCCTATATTTAAAACAATATCCTAAAAACTTATAATTAACACATGAATGGCGGTGGTAGTAGAACCAGATGTCGGTAGCACAATGGTTACCGCGGTTGATCGGTCAATCATGCAAGACTTTTTTTAGAAAACATATTTCCGGCCAAACCATTGGCTCTTATGGATCTAGACTTCACCTAAATGTAGATCCAGCCTTATGAGGGTCATGTATGCTTGTTGGACCCATACTCCAACCTATATATAGGTATTTAAATGCATAAAACTCTTGATCTACAAAATGGGGTTTTTCCCATCCATAAAAAAGGAACTAACCAATAATATATCTCAAACCAAATCTAGAATAGATTCTTGCATTGCAATAGATAACTAAGAATACATGATTAAATCTAATATTCAACTATTCTAAAGGAGGATCCAAATGGATGGAATCCCTCTTCTTGCACATTGGATCCAAGAAGACTCTTTCATGATTTTTCCCTTGATCCATGGCATCCACTCCTTCAACTTGAAAACCAAAGAAAAAAATGAATGAGCCTAGGGTAAGAAATGGTTAAGAAGGCTCCCTTAAGGATGATTAGGGCTTCTTTTAAGTAGATCTAATCTTCTGGTCCATATTGATTTGATCCAAGGGTTAAGAATTAACCCTACAATTGTTAGGTGAGAATATCCATATCATGGTTGTAAATTTTAAATAAATCAAATGTATGTGTAAATGGGTGAATGGGGCTCTAGTGTGTTAAGTTAAAAATGTAACCCTTTTAGTAGGTTTTAGTGAATGATTTTATGGACATTAAAGAAAATAAATTAAGAGAATTAAAATAACTAAGGATAAGGGTTTATTAAATGTGGGTTGAATGTTAATTCCCAAGAGGGAAACTATTTAACCTAGTAAGAGAAATTAATGGACACTTATCTAGTGATGATAATTAAATTGACATTAGATTTGGATTAAGAATATTTAATTAATAATCTAGACCGGATCTATCCTATGAAATGTAACTTTGCTAGTAGGAATTAATTAAACGTATATTTGTAACTTAAAACAAAAAAATCTGCAACCTTCTAGATAATTGTTTGAGGATTAATGTGGTTTTAGAACATTGAAATTATGGGTGTTATAATTGGTATCAGAGCCATGGGTTCAACGTTAGGACCCCTGGAACACTATGAAACATAAGACATAACAAGAAAAACTTAGCGTAACTATAAACCTAGATCACACAACATTGCATGATGTTTTAAAATGTAGAAAACCTAGAAAACTGAGAAACAAAATCTAGAACAATAGACTAACTCTTGCCTTGGTCTCATGCACAGGTGCGTCCCAGAAGAGGGGTTATTGCACTTTGACCTAGACTTACCACCCCTAGATCAGGCAGTAGCAACCATATTTCCTCAGATACTTCATACGTTATAGGATGTTAATGTTGCTATATGGAGGATCTCTAGGAGGGAGACCTAGCAGAGACATGACAGAGAGCCATCAGTAGAGGCTCGTGCACCTTCTCAAAATAGTGATGAGCATAGGGTAGAGAACTCCCATGTGGAGTCATTCAGATGAGATTCACCACAGAGAGGTCATGGAGACAGGGCTATAGGACATAGGGACAATCTAGGAGCCCTAGGCAATGTGATGATCGTGTTGAGAGACCTAGAGGTAGATAATCTACAAGTGGCATTTCACATCGAGAGATCTTGAAACTCCATCCATATCATTTCACTAGGGACACTAGAGGATTTTAGGCAGAGGCATGGTTGGTTAGCTTGAGTGGATGCTTCAAGCTATGTCCATGTACCAGCAACACGAAGGCTCATGTTGCCATCCATCTTCTGAGAGATAGCCAAAGTTTGGTGGAGGACCAGGAGAAAAAGCTCCATGTGGATTCTAAGATAGTCACTTGGGAGATCTTTGAGGAGCATTTTAGGAGTAGATACTTTTCCAGGAGGTTCATTTAGCAGGGAGTAGATGAGTTGCGATGACCTACGTCGGAATCCATGATAGTGGCGGAGTATGAGAGATTGCTTTTTGGAATTTATTTCGTACATGGACTACATGCATGACTGGAAAGGTAAGGTTCATCGGGGCGTGAACTAGACATTGGAATGCCAGTAGGCATTCATTGTCTACATACTCTAGAAAAGGTCGTTGAGAAGTTCTAAATTGCAAAGGAGACTAGGGGGAAGATGTAGCAGGCCAAAGATAGAGTGCAAATTCATATCCAGTAGATGGAGGATATAAGATGAAGGGGGTCATCTCTTCCTACTAATGTGTGACATGGTTCTGCATAGAATTCATTTAGACCACAACAACAGCCACCTCGGCGGTGAAGAATCCCTCCATTTAGGCCTCCATAGACATTTGACGCATAATGGGGACACAACATGGGGCCTTTTCCTAGGGGACCCGAGTCGGAATCGAGCAACCTAGAGCTCAATCACCAAGATCTCATCATCATCACCTCGGCATTCCATATCAAGATCATTAGGATTCATGGCATAGACAACTAGAGTACCTATGTAGGAGCCACTTCTCATTAGAGGGGACCTAGTAGTTGCTTTATGGGTGTGGAGTACTTGGGAATAATTGGAGAGTGTGCCCTTAGAACCTTAATAACAAGGGTAAGGCACCGGTTTCAGATCCTACTATAGGAGACATGACTAGGAGCCACATGATATAAGAAATAGTTGAGAACGCAAGCGAGATCACTAGATCATGGTGATTAAGATGAAAGGTAGCATTGATGGAATTTCTATTCCTATTTTATTTGATTCAGGATCCTTAGATTCTTTTATTTCCCCATTTGTAGTAGAGCGATGCAGGTTGGTGGAAGTTAGGCAGAGCCATAGTTGGGATGTGGAGATGGCTTCTAGATCCAAGCTCACAGTGGAATCCTTAGTCAAGGAGTGCATAGTTGACCTAGGACCCTTTTCCATGACCTTGGATCTTTGTATCCTTCCTTTGGGTTCCTATGGGATTATTCTGGGCATGGATTAGTTATCTACACACAAGGATAGGGTTGATTGTTATAGTAAGGTAATATCATGTGTAGATGATTTGGGAGTGGAGTTAGTGATAGTTGGCATCAGATACCCACCTCTATTCACACCATATCTGTTATGCAACTTAAGAGGTGTGCGCGACGAGGTTTCTAGTTGTTTTCTATCACACTTAATGACGGATAAAAAAATGAGTCTAGTCGGTCGTTACTTGATGATCATCATATCTTGAGGGAGTTTTCAGATGTCTTTAAGGGGATCTATAAGGGTTACCTCGCCCATACGAGATAGATTTTCACATAGATTTGGTTCAATAAGCAACCTATCTCACGAGATCTCTATAAGATCACTACCCTTGAGCTCTGCGAGCTTAAGTTGTAGTTGGAGGACCTTCTAGAAAGGCAATCTTTCTAGTGTATCCCCATGGGGCATACAAATGATTTTTGTTAAAAAAGGATGTATCTTTGTGATTATGTATAGGTTATCATCAACTGAACAAAGTAACGATCAATAAAATTACCCCTTCGAGGTATTGATGATTTGTTTGATCATATGAAGGGGGTACTATATTTTCCAAGATAAATCTTAAGTATGATACCATCATTTGAGGATCACGGAGGCATATATTCATAAGACAACCTTTCGTATGAGATATGGTCACTACGAGTTCACAAGTAGTGCCTTTTGGTTTGAGAATGCCCCGTGGTATTCATGAAGTTTGTTGAATGGGGTATTTCAGATTTTTTTATATCTCTCATGCTCATATTTATTGATGAAATTTTGATTTACTCATGCATGCATGAGGAGCACGAGGAGCACCTTCGATAGGTTCTATAGTGTCTTCGTGAGCAGCAACTTTATGGGAACCTAGAGAACTATGCATTGTTTCAATTAGAGGTATACTTGGGTCACATCATCTCGGGAAGGTATCATAATCAATCCTTCCAAGATTTTAGCTATTATGGATTGGATCACACCAACTAGTGTGACCGAAGTACGTATTTTTATGGGGTTGGAAGGTTACTATCTGAGATTTATTCAGGAATTTTCTCAGATTGCACACCCAAAGCACTTCCCTTCAATGGAAAGGGAAGAAGTTTGTTTAGTTTGATGGATGTGAGAATGCCTTGATACACTAATGGGATGCCTTAGATCAACACCAATCCTTATTGTGCAGACTCTCGAAAGTATTTATTTATGTGTACGGATGCTTCTTTGGTAGGATTAGGTGGGGTATTGATGCAGGATGGCCATGTGGTTTCCTTTGAGTCTTGAAATCTCAAAAATCATGAGCTCAATTATCCGACTCATGACCTAGAGATTGCAGATGTTGATTGTGCATGCTTTGGTTTCGATGGAGACATTTCCTTATTGGCGGGAGATTTATTCTCAGGACAGACCATTTGAGCTTACGTCACCTCTTCAAAGAACTCAATCTAAATGCTCTTCAATGGTGTTGGATGTATTTTCTATGTGTGTATGAAATGGAGATAGAGCATGTGAAGGGGAAATAGAATTTTTTTTTGGAAACTTTGAAAAGAAGAAGATACATTTTTTTTAAGCTACTTCAGTGGGTATAGATTTATGGAGCAAGATTTTGTAGCAACTTCCTCATGACAATTTTGACCTTGCAACTAGATCATAGATTGAATCTCAAAGACCCCTTAAGGGGAATTTTGATGGTTTTACATTAGAGTCAGATGGACTACTCAAGAATAGAGGCTAGATCTATGTACCCAGGGATGGAGGTTTGAGATAGGATATTTTAGTAGAGGCTCATCATGCACCTTATTCAACCCATCCATGGGTGAAGAAGGTGCACGCCACCTTCAGAAAACTATAGGATATAACAGTGGAATTATTTGTCAAGGAGTGCATAGTTGACCTATAACCCTTATCCATGACCTTGGATCTTCGTATCCTTCCTTTGGGTTCCTATGGGATTATTATGGGCATGGATTAGTTATCTGCATACAGGGATGAGGTTGATTGTTACAGTAAGGTAATATCATGTGTAGATGATTTGTGAGTGTATTCAGTGATAGTTGGACTTAGGAGACCCACTTATATTCACACCATATCAGTTATAAAGCTTAAGCGGTGTGTACAATGAGGTTGCTAGTTGTTTTTGTCATGGTTAGTGACAGATCGAGAGAATGTGTCTAGTGGGCCGTCACTTATGATCATAATATCTTGAGGGATTTTTATTTGTCTTTCTGGGGGATCATCAGGGTTACCTCACCCACATGACATAGATATTCACATTGATTTGGTTCCAAGAGCAAAGCCTATCTCATGAGCACCTTTTAGGATGAATATCCCTAAGCTATGTGAGCTCAAGTTGTAGCTGGAGGCCATTCTAGAAAAATGCCTAATCCATTATAGTGTATCCCCATGGGGTGCACTGATTGATTTTTTTAAAAGATGGATATATATGATTGTGTATTGATTATCGTTAGCTGAACAAAGTAATGATCAATAATTGTTACCCCTTCCATGTATTGATGATTTATTTGATCAGATGAAGGGGTCCACTATATTTTCCAAGATAGATCTTAAGTCTGAATACCATCAGCTAAGGATCACGAAGGAAGATATTCATAAGATAACCTTTTGTACGAGATATGGCCACTACAAGTTCATAGTATTTCCTTTTGGTATGACGAATGCCCCCGTAGTATTCATGAATTTTATGAATGGGGTATTCTAGAATTTATTTGATCGTTTCGTGCTGATATGTCTTGATAAAATTTTGATCTACTCATACACACGTGAGGAGCAGGAGGATCACCTTTGATAGGTTTTACAGTGTCTCCATGAGCAATGACTTTATGGGAACCTAGAGAAGTGTGCATTATTTCAATTAGAGGTGAAGTACTTGGGTCACATCATCTCTAGGGAAGGTATCACAATTGATCCTTCAAAGATTCGAGTATTATAGATTGGCCCAAACAAAATAATGTGACCAAAGTGCACAGTTTTAGGGTAAGTGTAGGAAGTTGATGGACAAATATAAGGTCATCCGTGGACATCATATTGCAAATAATAACATAATATGAACTTGTAGGGATTATTAAGCAATACATACACTCAAAATTAGACAAAATTATATTAATATGAATCGTAGCATCCAAAATCTAGTTTCTAAAATAATAATTTTGTATAGGAATTTGATAAAAATGGACAAGATTAGCTATATTAAACACTCAAAATTCAATGACTTGGTATTTTTTTTTAAAAATAGCCAATAAGATTATAGTCCGTTTGCCCACAATTTGGATGACCAAAAATTGATATATATTTTTTTCCTTTGGTGAAAAGTTATATGTCACTATCTATCTTAGGGATGGATTTTATTTTGTATTTTTTGAGTAATAATTTATTTTTATGATTTTTTCCGTGAAAGTGGTATGAAAACATAAAGAAAATTTGCTTAGAGCACTTTCCGTTTGCCCACCATAACTTCATCAAAAATATTGAAATCAAATAATTTTTTTTTTTGAACATGTATATAATTTCACCACAGTTGGGATGGTATAAGTTTTATCACATTCTGATAAGTGAAACAAATTTTGCAGTCTTAAACGTAGACATAAAAATTCACAGGAAAAATTGTCTTAAAGACCTACTATTAGTAAAAATTATAAAATGATATTTATCCTCTTCTATTCACTTTTACGCTTCTTAGGCAAAGTCAGGGAGTGCACGGAGCATTGTAAATCAGTATTTCTACAAAGCTAATAGTCTCCCCTACGCAATGGTACCATTTTTATGACATAGTTTTTACTTTTCGGCATGGTTCAAGTCCACGGAAGACTAAATTTGATGTTTTGCTATTTTTAATGTAAAATTCAGGATTTGATGTCCACTTAATTGTCCCCCAACTTGGTGCACTTACCCTTTATGGGGTTGATAGGTTACTACACAATATTTGTTCAGAATTTTCTTGGATTGTGCACCCCATGACTTCCATTTAGCATAAATAGAAGAAGTTTGTTTGGTCCACTAGATGTGAGTAGGCCTTCAAAGATACCGGAGAGGTGCCTTACATCAACACTAATCCTTGTTTTTATAGACCCTTAGAGGGATTTATTTATGTGTACGGATGCTTCTTTCATAGGATTAGGTAGGGTACTGATGTAGGAGGGCCATGTGGTTACCTTTAAGTATTGTAAACTCAAAGAGTATGAGCTCAATTATCTCGACTCATGACCTAGAGCTTATGTGATTTTGTATGTTTTGGTTTGATGGAGACATTTCCTTCTTGGCAGGAGATTTATTCTTAGGACAAAAAATTTGAGCTTACGTCACCTCTTCACGCAATCCAAACTCAACTCTCGTCAGTGGCATTTGATAGAGTTGATATGTTAGTATGACATGGAGATAGATAAAATGAAGGGGGGAAAGATAATGTTATTGTCGATGCTCGAGTAGATGGAGACATTTTTTTGTTACTTTAGTGGGTTCAAATTTGTAGAGTAAATTTTGTAGCAGCCTTCCCATGAAAGTTTCTACATTGCATCTAGATCAAATATTGATTTTCAGAGACTCGTTGATGGGAATTTTGATGGTTGTACATTAGAGTCATATGGACTACTCGGGCATAGAGGCCGGATCTATGTACCCGGGATTTGTATGGAGGTTTGAGACAGGGATATCTTCCCATCCAGGGGTGAAAAAGATGCACGCCACCTTGAGACAACTATATCATCGGGAGAGGTCTTCGAGAGAGATGTAGCTCAATTTTTTCATGTTTTTATAGTGTCGGAGAGTGAAGGCCAAGCATCAACACCCAACTAGCCTTCTTTACCCACATGTTGTTATAGGAGTGTAAATGGGACACCATTTCCATGGATTTCATAGTAGGGCTAACGACCTCAAGATACCACCATGATGCCATCATGGTCACGGTGGATAGACTGATGAAAGTGAATCATTTTTCTCTAGTGAATATTACCTACAAAACCAAAGTGCATTAGTGAGAGTGTACTTTGTTTAGAATGTTATACTTGCACGAGATTCTATAGAATATCATTTTCTATAACGATCCTTTGTACACATCACACTTTTGGACCACCATGTAGTAGGCCCTCGGGACAAGTATCAACTTCATAGACAACATATCATCTAGAGACAGATGGACATGGATGGAGTAAAAAATCATATTTTAGAGGACATGCTTTAGATGTATGTCATGGACCATTAGTCGAGGTGGGAGGAATACATGTATTTGGTGGAGTTTACATACAACAACAAATTCTAGAGTTATATTGGGATGGCACCTTTTCAGGCACTTTATGGCAGGGAGTGCATGACACCTTTGAGTTGGGATAGACTCGAGGATAGAGTATCTATTGGCCCATCTTTGTTATAGGACATGGAAAAATAGGTTATTTTTATCGAGACATAAGTTGCAAGAGGCACAAGACAGGAAGAATAAGTATGCATATAAAGGATATTCGACCATAGTTATGAGGTGGGGACAAAGGTGTTCCTTCATGTCAAAACTTATAAGAGTCCTATCCATTATATAAAAGTCTCTAAGTTTTCTCCTAGATTCATGGGTCCATTCGAGATCCTAGAATAGATCGGTCCCTTAGCTTATTCTCTAGCCTTTCCACCCATATTGTGTCATGTGCATGATGTATTTCACGTATTTGTTCTTAGGAGATATATCCCAACTCCATTTGGTGTATTTTATTGGACCTCATTGAAGGTGCAGGAGTAAGGGTAGATGATAGTGGAGCCCGTGCATATTTTAGAGTGCACGAACCCAAGGCCTCAAGGCCAAGAGATTTATCAAGGTTCGACTCCAGTGGGATACGTATGGTGAGACTACTTCTACATGGGAGGATGCCACATTACTAGGAGTCTAGTTTCCATACATATTTTAGTGACTTCCAAGAGGAAGTCGAGTCCAAGGAGAGGGGGATATAGTGTTCACTCCTCTTCGACAATTATTATATTTTGATTTTTATTATATTGACTATAGACATGGATATTATTGTATCATTTTGGTTTAACATGATGTTAGATGATAGAGATATTCTTACTATTGATGGATTGTGATTCATAGTATGAATGTGTGGTTTCTCTAGAGGTATAGAGATACATTGTTATATTAATGATGATGATGTGTTGTTGGCATATATATTATTGAAATTTGGAATACTCATCCTGTTTACTAGAATTTAGATTTCTAGCTAATCTCTTGATCTTGTTGATATTGATAAAAGATAGAGTTGAGATGTTAAAATTTTAGACAAATGATAACATTGTTTAGTAGAGATGATGATTTAGCTATATGAAAATTGTGATCTATTTATGTTTTTTTATTTTATCTTTGATGTTTTGATGTGTCCACAAGGTGAAGGAGGTATTGTTTGATTTTTCAAGTGATTATATCACAACAATCAAAAGGGGGATTGGAGACCAACCATAACGAAATACTAGATGGATACAACGAAGGTCACCATGGTAACTTGTGTAATGTTGTTGTTTTGTTTGTTGTAATTTGTTAGGGGGGTTGGCTCCCCATGACGGGGGATGACCTCCAATTCTTACCTTGGGATATGTCTACAATTCTTCCCTTTTATTTTATTTATCGTAGAGTGTGTGGTTTATTTGTGATGTAATTTATTTAATCATTATTGATTAATGTGCTTTTATTAAGTAATTAATCATGTTTATTAAGTTATTTGGGGATGTGACAAATGGATTCATTTATTAGAGTTGTTGGTCTTTTGGACTATGTGATTTTGATTGAGTGTAAGTGACTTTTACTATTGTACACTTTACCTTACCTTGAAATTTTGGGTTTCGGCTTAAGGGCCATTTTTTCTAGAGGCTTGTGAGATAAGCTAAACTTGTCCCACACCTCTTAATTTCTTATACCAACCCTACCTATGAATTGGGTGGTTAAAAATAGATGCCATTATGTGTTTTATAAAATGAAAAGTGACATTAATTTCACTTTTCTTACATGGGTTTTAAATTATGTCCTTAGGGGAGGGGTTGGGATTGTGTGTGTAAGAGGCTTGTCATTGCGCTCTCAAAAACCAATTTATTATGCATTGGGGTTGAGGTTTGACTTGTGATGTGGAGTTAAGGATAAGTGATGTGGCATCATAGATGAACCCACCTTACCCTCCTCTTTCTTTCTTCTATTTATGCAAATTTATTTGTTTTTTTGGGGGTTACTTCATTTGATTTGTGCTCTTGTATTTTTGGAGTGGAGAGTTTTGGAGTTCTTATTGAATTTTGGAGCTTGTTGGAGTTGGATTGAACTTAAAGGATATTTTTTGTGACTTTTTGATCATGTTATACCATATAAAGGTAGGAACTACACCCTTTTTTTATTTGTTTTCTTTTATGTGTAGATTTGTATGCAAGTGAATGGTTTTGCATGCTTGTTGGGATCTTGGGTAGAATGCCTAAGTATGGTGTAGGAGAAGGCTATGGGGATTTTATATGTAGGGAGGCATAAGAATTTATTTCATGTTTTGGAAGGGATTTAGTTTGGGTGCCCCACCTTAGATAAGAGAATTCTTGCATTTCTTACTTGGTTCTTTTGAGGAGACATAAGAGATTGTAGGAGGCATAATAGAATATGGGAGGTATAAGAGGATCTTGAGGAGGCATAATAATTGTATAGGGATTTTGAGTTGTGTTTTAGAGGGTTTTCAGGTGGGTACCTAATCTCATTGGGAGGCATAAGTGATCTCCCCATATATCCTTGCTCCATTGGTTTACATTTTCAAGCCTTTTGTATTTTTTTAGTTTCCTTATTGTGATTGCATATTGTGTTAATGTGTTTTGAAATGGTTGTGAAATTTTTAATGTGAAGTGGAAGATTTTTGATATTTTCCTTTAGTTGGATCCATCCTTTATTGCTTTTTGGTTGGGGATCGGGGGCCAATGTGGAGGATAACTTCTCCTCATAGGATTATTGGTTGAGTGGAGAGTGTTTCCTTTCCCCAATTTTTGGTTGTGATTAAAGTGAAGAAATGGTGGAGCTCTTGTTGAATAATTTAGGATTTTGAGCATTTTTTGAAGTCAAATACAACCCTTCATTGTAGAAATATTCTTGTAATTCCCACTTAAGGTGGAAGACTAGTAGACTTATATTTAAAAGAAAAGTTTCTTTGTGAGTTTTTTTACCAAGTTGTAATATTATAAGTGAAGGAAGTTCATTAAAGAACGTGTCTTTCTTTTCTCTTTAATTTAGTTTTATGTAAGGGAATGAATTAAATGGATATCATGTTTAAATTTTACCTTGTGTTGAAAGAAAAGAATGTTACAATTCTTAATGTTTTGATCACAATGTGAATTGGGAGGTTTTCATAGCCTTATTTTGGGTTGAAACAATTAAACACTCTTTGGTTTTGATATATTTAAAGATAAATTTATCCTTTGAAATCTATGTTATTTTATACATTCATTTGTAGAGTTCTCAGAGCTTACTTACAGTGGATCGACACCGGTTAGTCTTAACCAAGCGTCGGTGTACTCGAATGACATCAGTCATTGTTTCATATTGTAGTATTTAAAATGTTAACTCCAAGTTTAGTTATCAACTTAAATGATATCATGGCTTGCACATCAACCTTAAATTTAATGAATAATTTTGGAAAAGTCATTTAGATAAGTGTGAAGCACAAAATATTGAAGATATGTCAAAATTTATAAAATGGACTCATTTGATAATAACCGACATCGGTGACTAAATCGACGTCGGTAGTCCTATGACCAACATCTGTCACTAGATACTACACTGGAATTTAAATTTTTTAAACTTGGTAGTCATTCATTGTGCACTTGTTTATATCATATGCTTATGAGATTGTTATGCTTTCTTAAAATTAAATAAGAAGTTGTTCATGGATTTAATCTCTTACCCCTACATTTAAAACAATATCCTAAAAACTTATCATTAACACAAGAACCAACACCATTAGTGGAACCGATGTCCGTAGCATAGTGGTTACCGCGGTCGGTCAAGAGACAGCCATTGGTCACATGTGCAAGGATTGGTTTTTTAGAAAACTTATTTTTGGCCAAACCATTGGCGTTTATGGATCTAGACTTCATCCAAAGTTAGATCCATCCTATGAGGGTCGTGTATGCTTGTTGGACCCATAATCCAACATGCATATATGGATTTAAATTCATAAAACTCTTGATCTACAAAATGGGGTTTTTCCTCATCCATGAAAAAAAAAAGGAACTAACCAACAATAGATTTTAAACCAGATCTAGGATAGTTTCTTGCATTGAAATAGATAACTAAGAATACATGATTTAATATAAGATTCAAATATTCTAAAGAAGGATCCAAATGGATGGAATCCTTTCTTCTTGCACATTAGATCTAATAAGACTCTTTCATGATTTTTCCCTTGATCCATGACATCTACTAAATCAACCCGCAAACCAAAGAAAAACAAATGAATGAGGCTAGGGTAAGAAATGCTTAAGAAGACTCCCTTAAGGATGACTAGGGCTTATTTTGGGTATATATAATCTTCTCATCCTAATGATTTTATCCAAGGATTGTAATGCTCAAAATTACAATAGCTGAAAATTGAAGATTTTTTTAACACATAAACATAATAACAAATTACACAAATACAATCGTATAGATTTATTTAATCAAATTCATTAATCAATTTTTCTATTTTGATCTATCTGATAACATCCATGTAATCGATGTGCAGCTACGAAGGGTGTATCATGATCTCCATGATCTCTCTTCATCACTACTTTGAGTGACAATGCTTACTAGTATTTTGGCTCAACCTTTTAAAGGTCATGGAAACTATGTTAAAGTCCTTGGGTCTACCAAAGCTAGTTTCCCGACTTTTTATTCCAATATCTGACCATTTTCTACCTCCTATTTATTATTTCAAGTTCCTATGATCAGGTTATAGTCAATTTTTTGTATTTAATTGGAGGACTAAGTGATCGACAATGCACAACCATTAATGGATTACTTTGGCCAAATTTATCCGTCATGCAGGTTACGGCTAAACTCAAGACAACACACTAGTCTTATAAGTTTTAGGTATTCCGCCACCTCACAACTATCCCTTTCACATTTATCTAGATCTTTAGAGTTTGTTTTTCTTTTATTTCCAATTAAACCAATCTTGCAAGAGTTTGTATTGAGATAGATGCCAAAGGCCAACTAGGATCTTTATGAGATAAGTACATTCGTTATGCTGAAATGTAACTATATCAGCATTCGCATGTACTTATCCCTTAATATGCCTAATGGATCTTTTCATCTATTTACCATCCCATTTAGTCTCTTTTTTCCTAATGTTTGATTCTTTAACCTTAAATTACCTTTTACAATGATACTCTTCCATTCTCTATACAACAGGATTTACAATCTTATCATATTAATACCAAGTTTACCAAAAGGCCAAATTAAATATATATTAAAACATGTATATTTAATTATTCCTTCAATTACCTACGCCACTAAATAGGTTATTTAATTTGGAAATTAAAGGCAATTGATTGTTACAATAATTACCTGGTTATTGTCTTCTTGCATTCATAACTATCAAATAAATGTATTCAACAATTTGTGAAAAGTAATATTTCACAACTCAAGTATTCATCA
Organism: Taxus wallichiana var. yunnanensis; assembly: GCA_018340775.1. Taxonomy (NCBI): domain Eukaryota; kingdom Viridiplantae; phylum Streptophyta; class Pinopsida; order Cupressales; family Taxaceae; genus Taxus; species Taxus wallichiana. The sequence goes on along the minus strand of CM031237.1, from coordinate 742,988,455 downwards.
TTTACTCATATTGAGATATTATTACACAAAAAGTAATCATCTCTTTATTAAAATAATATATTACATACATCGTTAAGCCAAAATATATAACCGGTAAAATAATTATCACATAGTGAGGTTTAAATATTTCCAATGGATCCAAGATCCCAATAATTCAGCCAAAAATTCAAGGATATCATCCTTTCACCAATTGAAATCCAATTATCTCATTTACATCCATGCTACGATAAAACTTCACAAGACATGAGTTTCACCATCCGAATGTAATGGCTAATGGTCCTGCAAGACTAGAGTAGTGGTATGATGTCAGTTCAAAATGAATTGGCATGAATATTAACTCCATTTTATGATGCAATTAATTAATAAAATATGAAAGGATATACATGTTGTTTTATCAACAAGCACATGGTAATACAACTAAAAATGTATTACTACCTAGTTTCTATAAAGATAAACTATGGATGCACACAAATAGAACAACCAATTTCTATTTCAATGATCATGTTTCCCTCTAATCACAAAGGTCAATACATCCGTATTCCAACTTCAATCAATAAGCATTTGACATTTAAAATTTCTACATAACTTCATAAAAACAATATGATTAAGAAGAGTATTTTTTTAGTCAATGAGCAGCTCTACAAATTAGCACAAATATCACCATATTTACATCACTTTAACATGTTCTATCTGGTAAACAAATAGCCCAACCAACAATATATCAGCACCATGGTTACATCATTTAAACATACTCTTTTTAGTAAAAGAACAACAAATAATTTCTTTCATAAGATATCATTGTTTTAAACCCAATAATGCCTCCAAATACTCCTTTGTGTATCTCGGTCAAAGCTATCCGACTTTCATGCCCTCACCAAGATAAGAAATTTCTTTTTCATAGTCTTACAAGAATCCAAGTCATATTGTCATCTTTGGAAGTTACAAAGCTAAATGCCATTTTTAAAAAATTATTCACACACCCTCATTTATACATGAACCAATTTAGTGGTCCATAATAATAAAATTTCTGGTAAATTCAGCCCCATGCAAGATCTTTGACACACAAAATTATCATTCAAAAGGTATTAATAAATTAAAAATTAGACCGCATATAACAACCAAGAAGAAAAATACAAAACCCCAACCGGGTTTGGTTGCATACCCATATTGATTGGGTTACCCAAATCGATTCCTTTATGTAAATCGATTTGCATACACAAAATCGATTTGTTTATAGAAAATACACAACCAAATTTAAGCTTAACAAAATGAAAACCCACAAGCACAAATTGATTTTAAACACACAAATTCACAAAACATTTTCCTTCTTCCCGTAAAGGAAAAACCCAATTTTTAACCTTTCTTTTTACTTTATTTTCTTTAGATCAAAACCCAAAACCCCATCTGCATATTTTTATGGGTTAGGTTAAAACCACACAGAAAAATAAAAAGAGAATACATAATCCATCAATTTCCTTTTCATACTTCATCTCCAAACAATTAAATCAAAATTTGTCCACAATTTCCTTTATTGCCATTAAAAACAAAATGTGTATTTCCCCCTTTTCTACAAGTAATGCAGAAGAGAAAGGAGAAGATATTCATGCCTGAAGTAAACCCAGAATCGGAAACCTTCTACTCTTCCCACTCCAACAAGTTGAATCCTTCTTTCCTCCAAAACTCACGCAGGTATTCTAGAAGGGGAGAATGAAAATAGATGAAGGAAAAATAATAGAAAAATATAATGAAAGAACTATAGTTGGGCAGCATATTGAAGAATTTTTGGGCTTCCCAATGCTGGTACGTGTTTTAGTGCATGTTGCACACTTGTGCCATGTGAAGGTGTTTCACTTTATGAAACCCATAAATTTCAATAACTAAACAAAACTTCCACATGCCATATCCCTCTAATATATATATACACACACACATATGTATATACATACACATATATATATATACACATATATATATACACACACACACACACATATATATACATATATATATATATACTAATTAATATTTCGTACTTTTTTTTACTTTAGTTACTCCTACTTAATGGTTAAGTTAAAATTAACCTTCATAATACAAGTCCACATATTTCCAACAATATATTACCATAAAAATTAGTTGAATTTCCAAGTTTATATAAAACATTCCAATACGAAAATCACCAAGTCCGTAAATAATAATTTGAATATTCTCATAAAGCTGGCTTGATATAGCATTGTCAAATTAAACAGAGACAATTATCATCGCGGTCATGCAAAAGTCGAACAAAACAAAAGACGACCAAACCAATTAAAATAAAGTAACCGAAATACAAATAACCAAAAGATTCACTATCATTTATGAACCGTTTTACCTATGATTAAGGCCTAATCATGTTTTAGGAAGGATCATCAAGGTGGGTGCGGGGTTATTCATTCCATAGTGTCATGCCCCACAACAGAAGTTGTGGGTCATGATACGATGAACCAAATGAATTTTACACCCAATGATGATCTTGTCTAATCCTTTTTAGACTTAACCGTAGTTAATTTAACTTACAAGAAATTTTGGGATGTTACATACTCCACCCCTTAGAATAATCATCGTCTCGATGATTTCAGATAAATGGATAAATTAGCCCATTATTTATTTGTTGCATGAATATATTTCAAATCATCTTAGAATTTGTAGTAATATTCTTTCATCTCGAATCATAAAGGTCACAAAACCCTTGTACATATAGAAAATTATTCATATAATCGTGTAGACATAATAATTACTACCTAAATGATAGATTTTCTAGCTTCATTAAGAAAATATTCAGTAGTAATTACTAATCAAAAAGTACCTTAGTCTCAATATTCAGTTGCAGGCTTATCTATAGGATCTTCTTATCTACAACTTTTACAGGAATAACTTAATTTAGTATTTTAACAAAACATGTTCATAAAAATCACCAAACAGATGCGAAAAAGTAGTCTAGATATCTTCCAGATTCTCCAAGTGGCACTTTCTTCAGAATATTTGTCCCACTTGACCTTACATTGTAAAACCTCATGGTTTTTCAAGTGTAACTTCCAGTTTCTAGTATCCTTATAGGATAAACCGTGATTACCCCTAGATCCATAACCCGCAATGAATCCCATTAAGCATATGTGTAAAATCGGGTACATATTTCTTAAGCAAGGATACATGAAATGCATTGTGCGACCTAGATAGAGCAGGAGGCAATGCTTAGCTTTTAGGCTCTTGGTCAAAGACCTCTAGGACTTCAAATGGTCCTACAAACCTAGGAGATAGTTTGGTTGACTAGCCAAATGAAATGGAACTCTTTTTAGGTTTGACCCTAAGAAAAACTTTATCTCCCACGTTAAACTTTCTATCAATTCTTTTTAAATATGCATAACTTTTATGCCTATTTGTTGCTTCTTTCAATCTTTCTTGGATTAATTTAACCTATTTTTCCATTTCTAAAAGCATTTCTGGTCCAATCAGTACTCTATCTTTAGGATTATCCCAACTTATAGGTGTTCTACACCTATGACCATATAAGGCCTCAAAAGGAGCCATTTGAATGGAAGAATGGTAAGTGTTATTATAGGAAAATTCAACCAAGGGAAGATACTCTTCCCATTTGTATTGTTGATCCATGTAATACATTCTTAGTAAATATTCTAACACTTGATTTACTCTTTTGGTTTGACCATCAATTTCAGGATGGTAGGCAGAACTTATGTTCGGCTTTTTTTTCCCTAAGGCAACGTACAAAATTCTACCAAAATATGGAAGTTATCCTTGAGTCCCCTGTCTCAAATTATTACTCGAACTCCATGTAATCGAACACTTCTTGTACAAACGTTTTTCCATTATGGGTGAATTATCCGTTAAATTACCTACTATAAAATGTGCCACTTTAGTTAACTTGTCTAAAACTACAAGCATACCATCATGTTTATTTTGGGACATAGGTAGGCCTTGGATAAAATTCATACTTATAACTTTCCACTTATATTCTGGCATGTTGTGAGGATATAATAGTCTTGCTGGATGTAAATGTTTAGCCTTTACTTGTTGACATTCTAGGCATTGTGAGACATAAATAATCACATCATTTTCATCTTTTTCTAGAAGTATTTTTTTATGTCCACCATCATCTTTTTTACTCTGGATGTCCCAAATAGGGAGCATCATGAAATTCTCTCATGACTTTATTTCTGATTTCTTTACCATCTAGTACATATATTATGTTGTTATAACATAGAATCCCATTTGTTTCCACCTTGAAAACATCATACCTTTTGTCCCTTGGATCTTTTTCTAGAGATATTTTAACATGATTGTTGTAGGGGTCATTATTTAACTCATTTTTAACTTCATCTTTGAGCTAGGTTCTTAATGTAATTATAGCAGAATCTACTTTACGTGACTTAAGGCATCACCACCCTATTCTCTTTTCCCTTAATGTAATTTATATAAAATTCATAATTTTCTAGGAACTCCAGCCATCTTCATTGCCTTGCATTTAGATTCAGCTGCGTAAAAAATGTACTTAAGCCCAAGATGATTTGTTTTAAGTTCAAAAGGTTTTCCTAGAAAATAGTGCCTCCATACCCTGCAGCAGCATGATTAATCGCAGCAAGCTCAAGATCACGTGGTGCGTAATTTACTTCATGTACCATCAACTTCCTACTTTCAAAAGCTACCACATTCATATCTTGTAGTAGTACTCCACCCAAACCTTTCCTAAAGCATCGGCTACCACTAAGAAGTTCCCATTTGGATCTGGAATCTTCAACACTGGAGCACTTGTGAGTCTACCTTTTAACTCATTAAAGGATTCTTCACACTTATTGTCCCAAACAAATTTCTTACCCTTATTTTGCAAAGAAGTGATAGGTCCTGCTAACCTAGAGAAGTCCTTTACGAACTTTCGATAGTAGCCTGCTAGACCCATAAAACTTCTCACTTCATGCACATCCTTTGGTGCTGGCCATTCCATGATGGCACTAATCTTCAAAGGGTCCATCGAGATTCCTTATTTACTTAATAAGTGGCCTAAGTATTGTACTTCATATTGATAGAAAGCACACTTAGATAATTTTTCATATAATTTACGTTTTCTAAGAATTCCCAGCACAATCCTTAAATGTTCATAATATTCTTCCTTATTATTGGAGTATATTAATATATCATCGAGAAAGATAAGTAAAAATTGGTCTAAGTATACCCTAAACACGTTGTACATCAAGTTCATGAAAGCGGCAGGTGCATTTGTTAGACCAAAGGGAAAAAATGTAAACTCATAATGTTCATACCTTGTTCTAAAAGCATTTTTATGGATATCTTCATCCTTGATTCATAGTTGATGATAACCGGATCTAAGATCAATCTTGAAAAACACTTTTCGCCCCCATTCGATTAAATAGATCATTGATTTGGGGAAGGTGGGTATCGATTCTTCACTTTTACCTTGTTGAGCATTCAATAATCGATACAAAGTCTTAGGGTCCCACCCTTCTTTTTCATGAAGATAACCGGTGCACCCCATGGTGCTATACTTGGTCTAATCAGACCCAAGGACAAAAATTCATGTAATTGAGCTTTCAAATCAACTAATTGAATTGTTTTCATTATGTATGGTACGTTGGAGATTGGTTCCATTGCTGTTTGACCTCTACTATGAAGTCAAATTCACGGTTAGGTTGAAGTCCGAAAACTCATTTGGAAACACATCTCCAAATTCCCTTAGGATGGGAAATGTTTCACCTTCTCGCTCAATTTCCTGTCCTAAATTTGTTATTTTTATAGCGTATAGAAGGCAGCCCTTCCGCTTTACTTTTTTAGCTACATGGCGAGATCTTCCTAGTGAAAAACTCTGTTTTAACATCTTAAACACTTGCTTTTTATGCTGATCATCACGTAAAGTTACACTTTTCCCTAAGCAATCTAAGGTTGCATTATGTTAACTTAACCAATTTATACCTATGAAAACATCATAAGATCCAAGAGGTGCCACATACAAGTTTAATCTTGTCATGAACTCATGTAATTCTAGTGGTGCCTCAAACAAACACTGATTCACTCTGTGTACAACATTATTTCCATACTATACAGTCCAAGTGTGTTCCATGTACCCAGCTCTTATTTTGATTTTATCAATAACTTTAGATGAAACAAAACATTCTCGTTGTCAATCGGAATCAAATAAAATAGAAATAGGTTCTCCTAAAATCTTACTTGAAGTTTCTATTAGAGTCACTTTCTTTTCCACTTGCTTATCATGGACTAGCTGCATAAATATTATGTTGTTACCCCTCTTTATTTACTTTGGTAAATCCCATCTTCGCTAATTATTCTATTGTCCTCTTTGCAAATAGTTGTAAGCGAAATGATCACCACCGCACTTAAAACATCCCGCCAATGGTCCTTTTCTCTCAATATTATTCTTACGCTGAAACTTGTTTGTTGTTGCCCATTTTATTATTATCTACAACAGTTCTACCCGCTATTCCTCTTTTATTGACAGGCCTAAACTTGTTGTTTCCCTTTTTCCATGCTAGTTTACTTGTGGTTGATGTTTGGAAATTGCTATTTTTCCTTTTGTTTTCCTCTTTAGAGGCATAAATACTTCACAACTTTAGTTCTTGCTTGATAGCTTTTTTAAACACTATTTCCATCGAGGTAGGTCCATGAACATCTACCTCACCACCAATACTAGGATTCAATCCCATTATAATTTTTCTCATTTTAAACTTCTCATCCTTTTGATACAAAGGAACATATTTCAGCAATCAAGTGAAACATTCCCAATATTATGTAACTAAGTACTTTCCTTGAGTCAGATTTTGGAATTTTGCCATCTGTTGGTCAAAGTATAGCTGAGGTAGCCATCTTTGATGGAAGTAGGCTTTGAAATGCTGCCACGCGATCATACCTAGACTCAATTCATAGTTCCATTTTCCGGTTATCCCACTAGGAAGATGCTTCAGGAGACAATTCATAGGCTCCCCATCTTGCTTTGTCTCCTCTCAAAAGTTTGTATCCTCAAAATAGTTTTCCATTTAAGAAAGCCAATTTTCAGCACCATCCCCAAGAGTTGTACCATCAAATTTAGGTGGGGATATTCTTATAATGTCCCTTCTAACTCAACTCGACCACCAACCTTGCTTTCTTATTTTTCGTTTCATTCGGGTGGTCGGGTTGATCATCATATTGCTCATCACCTTGATTCTCATCTCTACAATCCTCATTATCTTCACCACCCCGACCTTGTTATTCTAAGGAAACAACTCGCTTTTGGTGTCATTCAAAAGGTTGATGATTTCTTCTAACTTAGCAGCCATATTATCCGGCATGTCATCAATATTTACCCCACTGTCACTTGCCATACTAGCTCTTGTTGCTAGCCTAGCCATAGTTTCCTGTTTTATAAAAGAGGATAATTTTATTAGAACGTGTGTCCCATTAATGTCCAAGTGTCTAAGCCTCTTGATCTGATACCAAAATGTAATGCTCAAAATTACAAGAGCTGAAAAATGAGGATTTTGTTTTTAACACATAAACATAATAACAAATTACACAGTTGCAATCATACATATTTATTTAATCAAATTCATTAATCAATTTTTCTCTTTTGATCTATCCGATAACATCCATGTAAGCCATGTGTGGCTGAGAAGGGTGTATCCAGATCTCCACGATCTCCCTTCATCACTACTTTGAGTGATAATGCTTACTAGCATTTCGGCTCAACCTTTTAAAGGTCATGGGATCTATGTGAAAGTCCTTGGGTCTACCACGAAGCTAGTTTCCTAACTTCGTATTGTGGTATCCAACCATTGTCTACCTCGTGTTTAGTATTTCAACTTCCCATGATCAGGTTACAGACAATTTTTTTAATTTAATTGGACGATTAGGTGATCAAACAATGCACAACCATAAATGCATTACTTTGGACAAATTTATCCATTGTGTAGGTTATGACTAAACTCAAGACAACACACTAGTCTTATCCATTTTAAGTCTTCTACCACCTCACAACTATCCCTTTCACATTTATCTAGATCTTTATAGTTTATTTTTATTTTATTTCCAATTAAACAATTCTTGCAAGAGTTTATATTGAGATAGATGCCAAAGGCCAACTACGATTTTTACGAGATAAGTACATTCATTATGCCGAAATGTAACTATACCAGCATTCTACATGTACTTATCCCTTAATATGCCTAATGGATCTTTTCATCTATTTACCATCTCACTTAGTCTCCTTTCCTAATGTTTGATTCTTTAACCTTAAATTACCTTTTACAACGATACTCTTCCATTCTCTATACAATAGGATTTACAATCTTATCATATTAATACCAAGTTTACCGAAAGGCTGAATTAAATATATATTAAAACATGTATATTTAATTATTCCTTTGATTAGCTACGCCACTAAATAGCTTATTTAATTTAGAAATTAAAGACAATTGATTGTTACAATAATTTCCCAATTATCGGCTTCATACATTGATAACTATCAAATAAATGTATTCAACAATTTGTGAAAAGTAAGATTTCACAACTCAAGTATTCATCATTTACTCATATTGAGATATTATTACACACAAAGTAATCATATCTTTATTAAAATCATATATTACATATGTCGTTAAGGTGAAATATATAACCGGTATAATAATTCTCACATAGTGAGATTTGAATATTTACAATGGGTCCAAGATCCCAATAATTCAACCAAAAATTCAAGGATATCATCGTTTCACCAATTAAAATTAAAGTATCTCATTTAGATCCATGATACGATAAAACTTCACAAGACATGAGTTTCCTTACATCCGAATGTAATGGCTAATTGTCCAACAAGACTTCATAGTGGTATGATGTCAATTCAAAATGAAATGGAATGAATATTAAATCCATTTTTGATGCAATTAATTAATAAAATATAAAAGGATATACATGCTGAAAATGTATTACTACCTGGTTTTACTACTATAAAGATACAGCTACGGATGAACACAAATAAAACAACCAATTTCTATTTCAGTGATCATGTTTCCTCTATTCACAAAGGTCAATACATCTATATTCCAGCTTCAATCAATAAGCATTTGACATTTAAAATTTCTACATAACTTCGTAAAAACAATATGATTAAGAAGAGTATTTTTTTCAGTCAATGAGCAGCTCTACAAATTAGCACAAATATCACCATATTTACATCACTTTAACATGTTCTATCTGGTAAATAAACAACCCAACCAACAATATAGCAGCACCATGGTTACATCATTTAAACATACTCTTTTTAGTAAAAGAATAGCTAATAATTTCTTTCATAAGATATCATTATTTTAAACCCAATCATGCCTCCAATTACTCCTTGGTGCATCTCAGGTCAAGTTGTCCTGGCTTTCATGCCCTTACCAAGATAAGCAATTTCTTTTTCACAGTCTTACAAGAATCCAAGTCATATTGCCAGGCTAGAAGTTATAGGCTAAATGCCGCTTTGTTTTTAATTATTCACACATAAAAAGACACCCTCATTTATACATGAACCGATTTATTAGTCCATAATAATAAAGTTTTTGTAAATGCAACCCCATGCAAGAGCTTTGACACCCATAAATTATCATTCAAAAGATCTCAATAAATTAAAAATCGATCGCATATAACAACCAAGAAGAATAATATAAAACCCCAACTAGTTGCATACCCATATTATTTGGATTACCCAAATTGATTCCTTTATGCAAATTGATTTGCATACCCAAACTGATTTGTTTACAAAAACACATAACCAAATTTCAGGTTTAACAAAATGAAAACCCACAAGCCCAAATTGATTTTAAACACACAAATTAACAAAACGTTTTCCTTCTTCCTATACAAGAAAAACCCAAATCTTTTCCTTTTGGGTATAATTTATTTTAATACAGAGAAGGAATTTTTAACCTTTCTTTCACTTTATTTTTGTTGATCAAAACCCAAAACCCCATCTGCGTATTTTTCTGTGTTATGTTAAAACCACACAAAGAAAACTAAAAAGAATACAGAATCCATCAATTTCCTTTTCATACTTCATCTCCAAACAATTAAATTATAAGTTGTCCACAATTTCCTTAATTGCCATTAAAAACAAAATGTGTATTTCCCCTTTTTTTTACATATAATGCTTTGGAGAGAAAGGAGAAGATATTCATACCTGAAGTAAACCTGAATAGGCAATCTTCTACTCTTCCTACTCCAACAAGTTGAATCCTTATTTCCTCCAAAACTTACGTAGGTATTCCGTAGTGGAGAATGAAAATAGACGAAGGAAAATAACGAAAAATATAATGAAATAACTATAGTGGGTGGCATATTGAAGAATTTTGGGCTTCCCAATGCCGGGTACATGTTTTAGTGCATGTTGCACACTTGTTCCATGTTAAGGTGTTTCACTTTATGAAAACCATAAATTTCAATAACTAAATAAAACTTCTTGCTTACATGCCATATCCCTCTAATATATATATCTATATATATACTAATTAATAATTCATATATATATTTTTACTTTAGTTGTTACCTAGCTTAATGGATAATTTAAAATTAACCTTCATAATACAAGTCCACATATTTCCAACAATATATTACCATAAAAATTAGTTTAATTTCCGTGTTTATATAAAAATTTCAATACGAAAATCACCAAGGATGTAGGGTTAGATATAAATTTTTATTTTGACCGATTAACTCCAACACTAATTATACAAATATAAAAATAATTCTTTATATACTTGTAACACAAAATATGTACTTGAAAACATGACAAAATGAGTTCACTTAGTTTTTGTAGATTATTATGGAATGTTTTGTGAATGTACAATGATGCAACACAGAGATCTAAACTTCTAGGAGCTTTGGAAATCAAAATGTTACTAGAAACTATATTAGGTTAGGATTGTACCAATATACCAAATTCATATCATATGGTATTTAATATTTGATATAATCTTGGACTTACTCTATTTCTAACTCTGAACTTTTTGGTGTTGGTTATTTTCCTAGATTTATCTATCATTGTCAAAGCCTAGTTGTCGATCATGTAACTAGGATTTCTAAATACATTCAACAACATCTCAAACCCTAGTTATGAATGAAGAATTATGTGCAAAACATGATTTGAGTTATGTGAAATCCTTTGCATATCTAATGTTGGCACTACTATGAAGATGCCTCAAACCACATATTGTTCTCCAAATAACATGTGATATGTATATAGTTCAAATGGATGTGGTAATTTCTTTTAAAATACTTTATTTTACTTTGGCTCTTCATAAAATATTTGGAGGATGGATGTTTGAATGCTTTCAAATAAGAGGATGTTGTATTCACTTGTTAAGAATATTCGGACCTTATGTGAGTACTGACTTGTCCTAATGATTATAGATGTCTTATAGTAAAAGTTAGGGAACTTTGTGTTATGTTTGTGGAGCCTATTTACATGTTAGAATGTGGTACACCTTCTATGTGTTACACTCGGTATTTTTATTTGCGGCGGTCTTGCTCACCGGTGAGCGGGTCAGGTTCGGGGCGAAGCCCCAAGAAAATTTTCATGGGTGGTTTACTAACCCATGGGTAATGGGTAACCGTTATGGGCTGTTTTTGGGCCCATGGTTTTTTCGGTCTTTTTCCCATTGTTTTAATACCTACATTTTTGCCCTTGGTTTTGATACCCATGGTTTTGTATCAAACTCGCTTTGCTTAAGCGAGTTGTCTATTTATATCATCTTATGCATATGATAGATGTACAAGTAAATGTATTGCAGATGTGTTTTGAATTCGGCTGTGAATTCTGTAGAGTTTGTTGAGCATAGCTCCAAACGGATCTGGGTATTGTATTGAGAGAGCGGTGGCTTGTAATAAAATTTGAGCAAGTGATTCTTGGTGGACGTAGCCCAAATTGGGTGAACCATGTTAAATACTGTCTCTTTGTGTTGTGTTATTTTATTCTAGCAATTTTATTTGAGATCTATAATAATTTATGCATATTAGTTTTCTACTGTTGCGATTCTGTGAGGGATTATTCCGCATATTTTATCTCTTATTTCCTAACAATTGGTATCAGAGCCTAGTTTGGTTTGTTGAAGTGTTGAATCACAGGGAAATTTTTTAGCTTGAGTGGGAGCTATGGCAGATGAAGGAAGATCTAGGGTTGATAAATTCAACGGGAAAAATTTCAGTCTTTGGAAGATGCAGATGGAAGATTACCTTTATCAAAAGGATCTTTATACTCCACTGTCTGAGAAGGTGAACAAACCCTCGAGTATGACAGATGCGAATGGGATTTGCTGGATAGGAAGGCACTTGGGACAATCTGGCTATGTCTTGCATCTTCGGTATTATTTAATGTTTCAAAGGAAAAGACTACAAAAGATCTAATGGATGCATTAGGGAAGTTGTATGAAAAACCCTCTGCCTCTAACAAGATATTTTTAATGAAAAATTTGTTTAATATGAAGATGTCTGAGAATAGTTCAGTAGTAAATCATTTAAATGATTTCAATATGGTTGTGAATATGCTAGCTTCGGTTATAATAGAATTTGATGAAGAAGTTAGGGCTTTATTAATTCTTTGCTCTTTACCTGAGAGTTGGAATAGCCTGGTAATGGCGGTAAGTAACTTGGTTCCAGCTAACTCGAAGTTGAAGTTTGAGGATGTTGTAGGGGTGATTCTAAGTGAGGAAATGCGAAGAAAAAGCTCTGGGGAATCTTCTACTTCAGGGAATTCTTTGACAATGGAAACTAGAGGGAGACAGAAGAATAGAGGAAACCGTGGAAAATCAAAAGATCGGCAAGGTCAAAATCTAAGAACAAGATTGTATGCTGGAATTGTGGAAAGCCTAGGGCATGCAAAGAAGGATCATTGGGAGCTTCGGGATACGAAGAAACAATAGGAAGAAAACAAGGAGGAAAATGTGGCATCACGCTAATGTATGTCAAGATGCTTTGATTATTTGTTTGTATAATATTACTCAAGCTTGGGTTTTAGATTCGGGGCTTCTTTTCATGCTATTCCACATAGGCATTATTTTGTTGATTATGTTCAAGGAGATTTTGGGCATGTTTTTCTTGGTGATGATGAGCCTTGCAGATAGTTGGAAAAGGTTTTATTCGAGTTGAGATGCGAATGGAAATACATGGCTATTGAAGGATGTCAGACATGTGCCTACATTAAGGAGAAATTTGATATCGGTGGGGTAATTGGGAAGTGATGGTTGTACTGTGATATTTACAGCTAACTCTTGGAAGGTTACTAAGGGTGCTCTTGTGGTGGCAAGAGGTAAGAAGGTTGGAACCTTATATTTAACCACTGACAATACTAATGATTGTAATCTTGTGGCTTTAGATGCAAATACAACATTATGGCACTATAGGCTCGGTCATATGAGCCATAAGGGCATGAACATCATAAAGAAGAATTTTCCTAGATATACAAAAACAGGTTTGGATTTATGTGAGAACTGCATATATGGGAAACAAAAGTGAGTAAGGTTTCTCAAGGTTGGACCTACGAAGAAAGAGAGTAAGTTAGAGCTGGTACATTCTGATGTGTGGGGGCCAGCTCAGGTATCATCTCTTGGGGTTCAAGTTATTATGTTACTTTTATTGATGATGCAACAAGGAAAGTTTGGGTTTATTGTATTAGAAACAAATATGATGTATTTGACACTTTTGTTAAATGGAAAGCCTTGGTAGAGAATGAAACATGTCTTAAGCTAAAATGTCTCAGGTCAGATAATGGAGGGGAGTATTGCAGCCATGAATTTAATGACTACTGTTCTAAGAATGGAATCCGCAGGCAAAAGACGGTTCCAGGAACTCCGTAGCAGTAATGGGGTATCAGAAAGGATGAACAGAACAATAATGGAATGTGCTAGGAGCATGAGGTTACATGCAGGACTGCCTCTTTCTTTTTGGGTAGAAGCGGTGAGCACAAATGTGTACTTGATAAATAGAGGACCCTCAATTGCCTTGGATGGAGGCATACCTGAGGAGGCTTGGTATGGTAAGAAATTTGATTATTCATTTCTTAGAGTCTTTGGATGTGAGGTGTTTGTTCATATAGACAAGGATGATAAGACCAAGCTAGAGGCTAAATCAAAAAATGTACTTTCATTGGTTATGGTGGTGATGACTTTGGATTTAAATGTTGGAGTATTAAGGACAAGAAAATCATTCGATCTAGGGATGTGGTATTTAATGATAAAGTCATGTATAAGCAACGATTGCGGGAAAACAGGAAGAATCCAAGAAAGAATATGCGGTGGTCGATGATCTTCTGGATGGGACAAAGTGACCCATGAATCGGTTTAGGAACCGAATCAATAGGAACCCGAACTCCTACATTGAGGAGGTCTTCTAGGGTAAGAAAAGAACCCGAACGTTTTCTCCTTCTCTTTATTATTTATTACTCACTGATAGTGGAGAGCCAGAGAGCTTTGATGAAGCAATGCAGGTAGATGCCAGGAAGAAGTGGGAGCAAGCCATGGATGAGGAGCATCAGGCTCTCATGGAGAACCAGACATGGGATTTGGTGAAGCTACCCAAAGGTAAAAGAGCATTACAGAATAAGTGGGTGTTCAGAGTCAAAGACGAAGAAGGAGGAAAGAAAAGATATAAGGCCCGGTTGGTGGTCAAGGGGTTTGCACAGAAACAAGGTATAGATTTTGATGAGATTTTTTCTCCTGTAGTAAAAATGACTTCTATTAGAACTGTTCTAGGAATAGTTGCAGTAGAAGACTTGCACTTAGAACAGCTTGATGTAAAGACTACATTTCTCCATGGTGATTTGGAGGAGGAACTATATATGCAGCAACCAGAGGGCTATGAGGTCAAAGGTAAAGAGGAGATGGTTTGCAAACTGAAGAAAATCTTGTATGGCCTGAAACAAGCTCCACGTCAATGGTATAAGAAGTTTGATAGCTTCATGATGGAGCAAGGTTATATCAGATGCCATTCTGACCATTGTGTGTATACAAAGAAATTTGAGGATGGAAGTTATATTATCCTATGTTTGTATGTTGATGACATGTTGGTTGCAGGTAAAAACATGCAGGAAATAAAAGTACTCAAGAAGCAGCTAAGTGAATCCTTTGCTATGAAGGATTTGGGTGCAGCCAAACAAATCCTTGGTATGAGGATATCTCGGGATAGGAAGGAACGAAAGCTGACTTTATCTCAGGAAGAGTACATTAAGAAGGTCTTGGAGAGGTTTAATATGCAGGATGTTAAACCGGTTGGGACTCCTTTGGCAGGCCACTTCAAGTTATCAAAGGAGCAATGTCCCAAGACAGAGCAGGAAAGAAACCAGATGTCAAAGGTACCTTACTCATCAGCAGTTGGCAGTTTGATGTATGCTATGGTGTGCACTAGGCCTGATATTGCCCATGCAGTGGGAGCTGTGAGTAGATTTACGAGTGATCTAGGTAAAGAGCATTGGCGAAGCGTAAAGTGGATCCTTCGGTATTTGAGAGGGACCATGGGGACGCTTTTGCTACTGATGGATCGAGACACCACTTTACGTGGTTATGTAGATTCAAACATGGCTGGAGATGTAGACAACAGGAGGAGCACAACAGGTTATATTTACACTGTAGGTGGGACAACAGTGAGCTAGATTTCACGACTACAGAAGCTGGTGGCTTTGTCAACCACGGAGGCTGAGTATGTTGCTGCCACAGAGGCAAGCAAAGAGATGATTTGGCTACAACAATTGCTTGAGGAGTTGGGGCATAAGCAGGAGGAATGTAAGCTATATAGTGATAGTCAGAGTGCTATACACCTAGCTAAGAACTCTGCTTTCCACTCTAGGACGAAGCATATACGGTTGAGATATCACTTCATCGGGACAGACAGCTTTGGAGGAAGATAAAGTGAAGTTGGAGAAGATTCATACAGTCGAATCCAGCGAGACATGATGACCAAGGTGGTCACAGGGGATAAACTAAAGCTATGTTCAGCTTTGGTTGGCCTTCATAGATGATGACGTGAAGGGTGTTGCTCGGTGGAAATCAGTCTCCAAATGGCGATTGTTATGTTTGTGGAGCCTATTTACATGTTAGAATGTGGTACACCTTCTATGTGTTACACTCGGGTATTTTTATGGCGGTCTTGCTTGCCGGTGAGCGGGTCAGGGGGTTTGGGGGCGAAGCCCCCAAAGAAAATTTTCATGGGTGGTTTATTAACCCATGGGTAATGGGTAACCATTATGGGCTGTTTTTGGGCCCATGGTTTTTTCGGTCTTTTTCCCATTGTTTTGATACCCATAGTTTTTGCCCTTGGTTTTGATACCCATGGTTTTGTATCAAACTGCTTAAGCAGTTGTCTATTTATATGGTCTTATGCATATGATAGATGTACAAGTAAATGTATTGCAGATGTGTTTTGAATTCGGCCATGAATTCTCAGTGGAGTTTGTTGAGCATAGCTCCAAACGGATCTGGTATTGTATTGAGAGAGCGGTGGCTTGTAATAAAATTTGAGCAAGTGATTCTTGGTGGGCGTAGCCCAAATTGGGTGAACCATGTTAAATACTCTCTTTGTGTTGTGTTATTTTATTCGCAATTTTATTTGAGATCTATAATAATTTATGAATATTAGTTTTCTAACTGTTGTGATTCTATGAGGGATTATTCAAAGATATTTTATCTCTTATTTCCTAACACTTTGAATTCCTTTTATAAGTGTAGGAAGTGATTGTATCAATGCATTTCGTATGACCTCTAAGTTAGCAAATGAGGTAGTTTTTACTTACTTATATAGAGTTTTCTAGATTATTTATCTAATATTAGTTATCCTAGGTAAAGTATAAGACAAAACAAAAGATATGAATTTGAAAGAAAACTTAAAATACATATCGGTGGAAGATTGTATAAGTGAGTTAGGATCAGATTTAAAATACTTACCAAACTAGATATAATCTTACATTGGTGTATAAATATTCCAAATAAAGTTTGGAACATGTTACTTTGTGTATTATTGCATATTTTATGCATTTTTCTCTAATAAATTTTTGACGTCCTAGTGTGCAAGGATAAACAAGTTAAACCAGAGACCATTAAAGGTACTAAGAAGGAATTTAAATATGGTATTTATAGTAACAAGAGTGGATTGTCAAATCAATTATTGTCAAGGTGAAAATTATCAAATTTGAGTGTTTATAGTGTGGGTATAATAATGGATTTTTTTGGCTACAAGGCCGGAAAAGTATGTACACATAATAGAATCGATTATCCCAAAAAAAAACATCAAGGTATTATAGTCCTTACCCAAAGGAAATAAGTGTAAGTAAAATTGTTAGAAATTAGAGATCAATACATGATATAGAAAATAGTTTCGATAATGCTTAAGTGGATGATGTGAAAAAATGTAAGATTTTTCACACATCATGGGATTCCTTATATTGAAATCCAAGCTTTGTAAGATAATTTTGAATACTTACATGATTGTGGGCTTCAACAAGAAATATTTTAATTTATATGCACATTGATTAATTCATATTAGGAGAAATTTTGGGTTATACCTTAATCAATATATTTTATTTTATTTTTTTACTACTTTAACAAAAAAAAAAATCGGTGGGGGCTTGTATCATCCACATCAATAATATGATTCTTCTTTAAAACGAACAAGCAATTAAGATATAGCTTAGAAGGATGTTGTGTCACTACTAGATCAAGAAGTATAGGGAATTAAACCTTAATATCAAATCAACATTAAATACTAGGTGCATGCCGAATTATATTTTAACATATAGAACAAATTAATTTCTCCAAATATGTGGAAAATGATTTAAGCATCATCACACATAAGCTTTATATTTTAGTGTAGACTCTATAAGAATTATTTGAAATTATAAAATCAGATTTTATTATTATTTTGGATTGAAAAAGTTCTGGAATACACATTATGAAACAAATTTTACTTCTATTAGAATTATGAGGGGTATATTAATTATAGAGTTACCATGATAAAAATGTATATATTGTACAAAAATTCCTAGAAATGATTATCGCCCATAGTGTTCTTAAAATTACTATTGTATGCATGTAAAATGTCAAGTTATCATCCCAAGTGCAAGAGTGAACATTGTTTCCGATATATGCAAAATGAGATAGAATTTGGATAAGAAATTCTTCATTTCATATGTTCAAGGATGAAATGTTGTCAACAAATCAAACTTTATACCTATGCATTCCCATATTTTTTTCTAGATATGACTATGAAAATAAGGATTTAAATGGTATATCCGATAGATGTAGGGAATCTAAAATGAACCCATATATGGATTAAGAAAGAATGAGAAGTGAAACCTTTACCAAAGTTTTTATAGAGAGAAACATGATGGCTACCTTCCATAACATATCCATTAAAAAACATAAATTATGTTTTCCTTTTATCATATTAATTCCACTATCTTAATCCATTCTATGTATATTACTTTTCTATATGGAAATGGGATATGTATGTGAATTCCTATCTACCTACTCATAAAATTAGTTATGACAAAAGTAATGCAATAATTTATGATCCACTTCACGTCTATTGACAAGTAGTGGAAGTGAAAATGTGAATAAATACAAATATATATATATATATATATATATATATATATATATATGAAGTGTCCTCTGCAGTGGATTTCTTGTAGGTGCACCATCAAACATAGAGATGAAAAATCTTATAGATAATCTTACCATCTAGGTATGAATTTTCAATCCGTTCACACTACACGATAGTATATAGAAACTTATGAACAAATTCTCTCTTGAGTATAGGGAAATTAAAGAAATTTTATTTTAAATGTTCTGGCCAATTATGTCTAACCTATGACGCCTGTGTGAATTGGTATTCAGATAAGCCATTTTACTTCCTTATTATACTTTCCTGTATATTTCTTTATTTTAATATCAAACAACTACATTTAAGTCATCCACTCCATGTGTGAATATTTCTGCATATTTGTTTGAATTGATAGAAAATGGTGTGGCTTTTGTTAAATATGAATAACCATGACAGTAAGTCCTTAACTATTATGTAGTGGCATCATTTTTTTATCAAATTACACTGTAGTTAATAAGTTTATATATTGGTTGAGTACCTTTCCAATGTGTAACTTAATGAATTTAAATGTTTTTTACAAGATCTCTATATGTTACATGAATATTGTACCAAGCGTATTGTAATATTCATTACTTTAAAAAGAAAAAGAAATATTGGGATTTGTGAGTTTATTCTTTACTCATACAAGATGTTTGATATCCTTGAAAGGATTTTGGTACGTATGAGCCAAATCAGACATGGATTTGGATCATATAATATAGCTTAAGGCCCATTGTACGTTCCAAACATAAAAGAATAATCTAAAGTAGATGTATTTGAGTAAGTGAAAATTCTAAAAAAATCATACCATCAAAATAAGAACAATCTTTGATGACTTTAATATTCATCGATCTACATATATTTTTTAAATTGATTTAAGAAAATTTGATTATTAAATCTAATTTCATAGGTATTATGATGATATACAACAAGATACAAATGCTAAGCACTCTAAAGATGTAACCGTGTAAGAAAATGAGAGAGATAGGGCACTTATATGATTTTTGCTTATCCCGAAGTATATATGAACTAGAGAAACTGATTAATTAGCCGGGAGAGTGTCGAAATGCTTGATATAAAATTTGGAGCTTGCATACTAAGCCGGACATGGGCGCCTAGCTAGAGGACAGGCGCACCGGTGCAAGAGACCTTTTGTAAGCCCCCGTGACTACACAGAGAGTCGGAATCTGATTTTTTATGTGTCACTAAGGTTTCACTATCCTTGACTATTGATCACTTCTATGTTTCTGGATGATCACCAAATTTTCTTATAACTTGAAAAATAGATAATATCCTGCAAAACCCCAAACTACATCAAATCCTAAAGAAACAATGATGCAAATTGGGATTCGGACTGACCCCGTAGGTCACTTGACATAGTGAACTTTCGACCAAGGGTTGTACTACATCTCAAAATCAATTTAGGTATATGTTCTTGTGTGTGAATTTGTTTCCTTAGGTTTCCCCTCGCATTGATGACACCTAGATAAAGACTATAGCTAGATAGAATGCAAATTTGTGGGATGGAATTTAGAACTTACCCTTCCTATACAATGTATGTAGAGTAATAACCCCAAAACGTAGTCCATTTGATAATATTTAGATATGCTTTCCCTTAAAAATTTCCCACCCTTATGATGATATCTATGTTGTGTATATATAGAGATCTGTTATTTTAATTTTGATACTCTTGATAGGACATGTCAACTAGGACCTAAGGATAGGATTAAGAAAATCAAAAGGCCGACCACAAATGTCAAATAATGTGAACAAAAAAAGGACAACAACGCCTTGAAGGTGGACAGGAGCGCTGTATGAGCTACGGTCTATACTAGACACTAGTTTCTCGAGATAACCAAGACAAATGTGAAGAGATTGACAAAACAAGATCCCCGTGACCTGACCAGAACTTGGTACATAAGTGACAAATGAGAGAGGGAAATCCAATAGAAACCACCAAAGTAAAAATATGGACTATGGATTTGTGTCACCAAGCTGATTAATACTTTTCTAACTCAAGATCCAGGACATATAACCAAATTCTTTATGGTATAGAAAAATAATAATATGTATGTGATTTTTTGTCTACATTTGACCCACCCCCTTTATGATTTGAATGAAATTCAAGTAGTGTAAATGAAATAAGGAACATACATGTGAGAATTCCATAGAATCTCTTTTGTAGAAGTGTGGGAAGAATAAGAACACGTAACGTGTCGGACCATATATTTTCATGTCGATCCATGTTGGGAAAATAAACACAATGAACCATTATAAGTAATACTTGGAGAAGTTTATGATTTTATTTTTGAGGATTTGGAGATTTCAATTATTCCAAATTCAAATTTGAAGGGGTAAGGAGTGACCCGTTACACATACGATTTTGTATGTTTGAAAACCAAAGGATTTGGGTGCCCTACCATAAGAGGAAGAGTGTTAGGGAGATAGGTCTAGGTTTACCCTCCATCTATGACTATATCCTTAAAAGGTACAACCACTACAAATGGATAAAGATAAGATTTTGTTTCATTTCATTCCATACATAGTTTTGTGTTGAATAACCCATATAGGAGCAATATCTGAAAGGAAATGACGTATCACTTCCCCCACTCCCATGGATGTCATGATTTGTGCAGTTCTAGAAAGCTTCCATGTTTGGTCATCTGAAAGTGATGTAAAGAGGATTCGCATGTTATGTCATCTAGGAAAGATAATTTTGTGATGTAACTCCCAAGTTAGGTCATCCAACAAAGATAATGAACTGATGGTGTACCGATCGATTCAATTGATTCGAATATTTAATTATTTTTTTGAAATTGAATGTATGTGATATACTAATGAGTGCAATATTTTCCATTTCTTTCCCCATATTAGGTCATTAGGGGGAATAGATATAAAGTAGTAGAAAATTTCTAATGTTGTATGAGAATATTTTTTATAATGATTTATTAGGAGTGATAATTGATTATATAGTAGCCTCAAGGGGATCATAGGGTGATAATCATTTTATGCCCCCTTTTAGCGAAATGGGTATGGGTAGTAATAATGAGCATTGAGATGAAAGTAGATGTGAGATAATGTAATAGTGAGAAAAATGTAGTATAGTAGATGTCACAAGATTGTGTATATGTCGAGTTGAAAATGTGCCATATTGGAATATAAAATTGTGGAATATGAACATTATGGTGATAGGAGAAATTATTAACCAAATTCTACAAACAGGAGTACAACAGAGTAGCGAAGCTCAAGATATGAGAAAAACCGTGTGTGGTGTATTAATTGAAAGAACACTTGCAAATGATAACCATAGTAAAATTGAAAATTGAAGTTTTCTATATATAGTAATAGTAATAGGTGAAGAGTAACTTCATTTAAAACATGATTCGGTGAGAATTCAAGCTCTAATCTTGCGAAGATGCCATAGATTAGGGTAGCTAGGTTGACTCGGTTCTAGAGGGTAGTGGAGGCCCTAAATTCATAGATGCTTGATGATCTGGTAAGTAAGGCTATTTTTGAAAAATGTGTCGAATTTTTCTCTAATTTATAGTTTTTTATAAAATTGGAAATTTTATGTTTTTGTGTGTTTCCAACCTGGATGAGAGCGGTGGGGATTTAAATTTTTTCAAGATGCCAACACCCGGTTCTAGGTGTTGGTGACCTTTTCCTAGGTGTTGGTGATCTACCAATGGGCATTGGAGACCCTATAGACACTAATCACGCACTTGCATAAATTTCTATGTCCTAATGACCTAAATTATATTCATATGATTACTAAGGGAGAAAATTACTAATTGATCAATACCTTTATCCTTTTAGGTTACTTTCTAGTCTTCTTCTTTCTCTTGTATAGTCTATTTCCTAGTCGACCTTCGACACCTCACCTTTTTGAGTCTGGACACCAACGCCTAGCTAGGACGCATAGAGCCAGGGCGCCTCATCCCCTCCGAGATTCCTATACCTCTTTGTATCTTACTTGCTCCTTTTGGGTACTTTCTATCTCATTTGGAATCCTTATCTCTTAGGGGTCTGACTTTTAGTGATCAATTATGAAATTCAAGCAAGGGAATCATATAAATACAATGTTATGGGATCAATTTAAAGGAAAAATATGTAAGCATGTACTATAATCACCAAATGTTGCATACAAAGAATCTAAGAGCATCATAGCATCCATGTAGTGCCATCCAAGGGATAAGGTATGGTTATTTTTCATACACACATATGATTGGAATTTCATTTTTCCATGCACACATCTATTTACATCTTTTACATATAGTTATTTATCACTATCATGTACGTCATGCACAAGAGCAACCTAGGGCAACGAATTCAAAACACCCACACAAAAAAATACATTAAGTATGATATGTAGTGTAGCCCTTAGTTGTTAGATCACATTGTTGAAAACAAGGAAAGTATGACCCCATTTTGCATTATTTTATTTTTAGGATTTGATGCGATTTGGGGTTTTGCAGGTCATATATTTATTACAGGTTATCAACGACATCAAAAATCACTATGTAACATTATAGTGGTGGAAAACGAAGGATTATGATAAGTAAGTGACCTTAAAATATCATTTTTTAGAATATGTGTATACTCTTCCACTCAGATAGGGATCCTAGCACCCAGGCGCCCCAATACTTCCCAAGCACCTGGTCTAGCCTTCTTTTGCACTTCTACAATTTTTTGGGTATGGTTACGGCCTCCTGTTTTCCATTTTTATAAGTTCTCCATATTCACACAATCTATGATTAATTACAAAATCAGATAATTATTCTAACCCTTCATTTCACTTAGGGTTTCATTCATCTTGCTTTTTCTTGTGTCACTTCATTTACTTTATTACTTTATTTATCGTCATGACTCTACCATAACCTATCTAGGGTTTAGAAAAAAAATTATTATTTTAAAATCATTTGGTGGACCCCTCTCATTTGAATACTCTTGGATCATCATTTTTATTCTTTCATGGCTTATCAAGATTCTCAAGTATCGTTGCATCATATTCTTTGAATGCACCCATATTGTAAATATGTTCTTCTAAAATCCCTAAACACTATCTATTTTTATTTGATATACACCACCTGATCGAGTCAATGTTATCTTTGATCATATTTCTAATGAATCTCTTCATCCTAATTCCAATAAATATATTTGCAAATCCATTCAAGATTTACATTCTTTATTTCATGAAAAAAATTTAGGATATGGAATCAACAATTACATCTCTTAAATTTTAAATCCAAAATTCTAAGGGCGCTTCTTAGGCTCACGCTAGTTCTTCTTCTCATCCTCATTCTATGTCTTCTACATGTTCTCTTATCATTGAGCCTCAAATATTTCCATTCCCAGAGATACTCTCTCATATAATCGCAATAATAAGAAACATAATATTCTTATTGAGCTCTTAGTCATCAATTGATTACTTTTCCATCTAATCATGGCTATCCTCCTTATCATCTTGCAATATATCAAATTTATTCATATCTCAATTATCATTGAATCAATGAAAATAATGACAATGAATTCTATGATCTACATAGATGAAGCATCTTGAGTGTCAAGGATTTATCTCATTCACTACACAACATTATGTTGCATGCCCATCTACAAATGCTACATCTAAATGGGATCCTAAATCTTCTCCTTCTATGTCTAATGAGCATCATGCCACCACTTCTAATGTTCCTTCTCCAATCATTCAAACACCACCTATGTAGCCTATTCCAAATAAGAAATCACCTCTCAAGTTTCATATTCTATCACCTCCTCCTACTAATTCATCAACATCATTACCGAGTAAAATTAAGAAACCTCCTCTAAATATCAGTACAACTCCTACACCTCTCAAGTATTTTATAACATTATCAATTCAAAATAAGCAACCACAAACTACGCCATACCAAGAAAACATAGTTGTACTATTTCAACTTTTGTCGCTTGAAGACTCCTTCACCATGACCAATTTAGTATCCAATCACTTTTGTCAAAGAAGTTACTCCTTACATTGATCCATTTTGTGTCATCAACTAGATTTCCATCACATCCATAGTTGGGGGACATCATAGCTTCTCCCCGCACATTTCTATCAAATGTTACTATTATCCGATGCACATGACACTCTGCACTTAATGTATAAATATGTCCTAAGCATCAATATAGACCACTTGATATATTTGTATCATCATTACCCAATGACGCACTCTATTTGCATCGTTCAAACTCAATTTATAGGGTCTAAATCTGAATTGATCCTCACCTCAATCACAACATTCTACATCTTGCACTTGGTATTCATCATCAATATTTCTAGCATCTTCTACACATCATTCTACATTTCAAGGATCAATCTTTCTATCATCTCACTCAAAACATTCCGCAATCAATTCTTATAATGTCTCATTCAATATTTCTATCATACACATCACATGAAACCATTTTGTAATACATACCTAGTGTTGTAAAGATCCAATATTTCTAGCACAAAAATTGTTTAAACCATTTCCCGATGATGCATAATAGTTCTATGGTTAATTCTTGATTGTCTAGGGGAATTTATAAATGAACCTCATCTCAATCATGTATACATACACACTCGAGGGGGAAAACTCATCATATAATTCAATTTTTATTCTATTCCATCTCACACATCCATAATATATTGCATATCTTGGTCACACTTACTCTTGTTTACTTATTCTTACATGTACACTTTTACACATGCTAGAAAGATACATTGTATGTTATTATCTCTGTTCTATACACACACACACGTTCACTTTGCTTCTAGTTCTGATTGAATGATATACACAAATCGTTACATGTAATATGGATATATAGCATTATACCTTTTAGTAGTCCCATAATAGGCTCGTGGGGAATCCATTTTCGTGCACATTACGGGTGTTATCTTTTCAATATATACTTACTTACTATCATTACTAGCTCACAACAATATCGCATCATACACGCTTTTGACATATTCTATATCTTTCTAACATGCTAATGGGTGCGTCATGTGAAAAATTTTACTTATAGGAACTATTTTCCACCATGGTTGTTGTAGGATTTTCTTACCATTTCTTGTCCCCGTTTTCTATTATATGTTATTATTTATGGGGTTTTACCTATGTCTAGTCTTGATCACTTCTAGTATGCTTTTGGCTACTTTGGAAATTTTTTTCTTGCAACATTGTGAGTGATTTCCCATATTTACAACCCTCTTTTTGCAGTCTTTATTGTCTTCTTTCTTACTATCTTACACTTTTTTTTCTATATGCATGTTTATCTTGTTTTCACTAACACTTGTTTACTAGCCACTGTTTACATGTATCAGTTCAAAAAGGGGTAATATTTTGGGCTGCATCCTCCTATAGATGTCACATGTGACCTAAACGAGGGAGGAATCTATTTAGTGAATCATTCAACCCATTTATTAGTCTATAGTCTCGATCTGATCACGGTTCGACACGGACGCAACATAGTCTACGAGTCTCGAGATGTGCTAATAATATGACTTGGTTCTTTATTCTAGCATAGACACTAGTTCCTAGATATAGACTTGGGCATGTAGGTGCTTCTGTCCCTTCCAGGGAACCTATGATTAGGGGGGAGATACATAGCCTTTCTCATATCAACACGGTAAAGGAAGATTCCTAAAACAATCAAAGTGCAATGAATCTTCCTTTTTCTTTAAATCAAACTAGATATAAATGTATTTAACTTGAGAAAGATATCATCCCACCATTTACAATTGTCTATAAATTTCACGAAGTAGTAAAAGGATAGAGAATGACACTAGAAATTTCTCCCTACACTACTTATTTCATAGCATTAGATTTCCCCAAAAATCACACTTTACATGAGATTTCCTAAAAACATGTTCATTTAAAAATATTAAGGATCCTTTTTATCTCTTTCATTCATCATGGATCAAGTGCACCTATTCTATTTTCTAATTTTTAGCATTTTTCACACTTTTACATACACATATTTGACTACTCCTCTATTCTTCTCTTTTTTGTAGGTTTTTCCTTCTAGGAAGTGGTAGTCACATAAATCAAAATTCAAACATGACATCAAAAACAAGTAAAAATTGAATCTACACATACACTTTCACCCCTAGGGTCATCATCACTTTGTAATTCCTATTTTCTAGCTTCCATGCTTTACTTTTAATCACTCCATGCATTTTCTTGTCTCTCGACATGATCTTCATCATCAATCTACATGGTTATCAGTATGCATATCTATCTACTTTATGGTACCAATATTTCAATTAACAATATAAACAGGGGGAAAAATTTAGACACTAAATCACACACTTGCATACATTTCTAGGTCTTAATCACATACATTACATTCATATGATTCCTAAGGGAGAAAAGTACTAATTGATCACTACCTTTAGCATTTTAGGTTCCTTTTCTGGTATCCTTATTATGCTTGCACACCATCTTATCGCATAATCCAACTTTTGACTTTTGAACTTTCTCTGAGACACTAGTTCCCAGCCAGATCTTTGACGCCCATGTGTCGTCATCCCCTCTAGGCACCCTAGACTTCCTTGTATATTAATTTATCCTTTTGGGTCCTTTCTAGCTATTAAGCATCCTCATCACTTAGGGTTCGTATTTTAGTGATCAATTATGATATTCAAGAAAGGGAATCATATAAATATAATGTTATGGGATAAAATTAAAGGACCAAGCTCTAAGCATCTATTATCATCACCTAAGGTTGCATCTAAATCATCTAAGCACATCATTGCATCAATATTGTGCCATCCAAGGGAGAAGGATTGGTTATTCTTTATACACGTATATGAGGGGAAGTTTATTTTTCCATGCACACATCTATTTACATCTTTTACATCTAGATATTTCTTGTTATCACATGCGTCACTCACAAGAGCCATCTAGGTAACGATGTCGACACACACACATAGAAATACATTGGGTTTGATATTTTGTACACTGCTTAGTCTTAAGATCACTTTGTTGACATCCAAGGACAATTCAACCCCATTTAGAATTATTTAATTTTTAGGATTTGATGTGTTTTGGGGTTTTATAGGTAATATATTTATCATGTAGGTTATCATTGACATCAATGATCACTCTGCAAAAATAATAATGATAGAAAAAGAAGGATTTGGACAACTCGGTAACCCTGCGAAGATAATTTTTTGAGCATATGCATATACTCTAGTGCCAAAATAGGGATCCTAGCATCCACACGCCCTAATAATACCATATTCATCCTAGACCATCCTTCCTCTAAACTTTTGCATTTTTAGGGTTTGGTTACGACCTCCTGTGCTCCATTTTTACAAGTTCTTCATCTTTTCATAGCCTAGGATTAATTTGAAATGAGCTTAGTATTATAAATATTCATTACACTTAGGGGTTCATTCGTCTTCCTTATTTATTGTGTCACTTCATTTACATTATTTCTTTATTTATCGTTGTGAATCTAAAATAGCCTATCTAGGGTTTGGATAAAAATATTATTTTTGTAAAATTAGACCTAAGAAAGGAATTTCATAGGGCGGTGTGAAATATTGACATTTTGACATATTTCTGTGCTATCATTAGCTGATTTTGAATATGTATGAGGTATTAATGTTGAGTTTTTATTGGCATTTGTGTTGTGTAGAAGGATGTTCATTCAGGAGTTCTACATGGGTCGACATTTGAGTACATTTTTGAATTTAGGATTATATGACGCATGGAGTGGGATAAATTAGATCATGTTGTCTTGTGGTACATAGAGAGATTGGGGAGGTAACCCAATAATATTTCTACGATTACTACATTGTGAAAACTATGGTGTGAAAATACTTCTACTTTTTTGTTTCTTATTGGGAAGGTGAATGTGACCCTAGAGGATGTATATTGTATATTGTGACTACCATTGATGGGTGAGATAGTCTAGATCATGGTTGTAGTGGATTCTCAAAGGTAGATGAGAGAAAGGAGATGATATTTTATTGGCACAAAGGTATAGAAAGAGACCCATATTAGTGTAGATGTGATATTGAGATCAAGTATTCAAAATTACGAAATTTCATTGCAATGATTGTTGCTTCATCAATGGTAGTATAGGATGGTGTCATGGGCATAGTATATAAGATGCATGATATTTGTAATCATACGAGAGAAGCATGGGATGAGGTTTACACGTGTGTAATGTGTATTGTTGCATTTGTACAATATAATTTTACACATAAGGGCCATGGTGGTGGACTAAGCCACCACATTGTTACATGTTTGGGCTTATGAGCACATTGCTATATTGAGGCCCCTTGGTGGGCCATGTGCGGAGTGGGTGATGTCATATATATTTTATGTGAGATGGGTAGGTACATAGAGAAGGAGGCTAGACACCACTATTTATAATTATATGCTTGATCGCATGGGCCCATATGCCATCATATGGAGGCCGTATCGAGACTATGGTGGATGGATAGAGGATAGAGCAAAGATACAATGCACTCGATGTACTATATGTGGTTTGAGGACTAGTTCCTAGGGGTGGTGGAGTTGTTTTAGGTATAATTAATGTCACGTGACAGGTTTGGTATGGCTTAGGAGATGACCCAAGAGATATATGTATGGGTGAGAGCCACTAGAGAATAGAGACGGATAGAGTGAGGTCAAAAATGACAGGAGCACATTTAGTGCATCATGGCACTGGATGAGATAGATGCGTCCATGAGACGATACGTTTGGATGATACTAGGTGTACCTGGCTTATAGTGAGTGTTGGGAAGCACACCTTGATGAGTGTGATTGTTTCAAGTTGTCCTAGATGTCGTGGGTGTACCACTTGTTAGAGGATTAGAGAGGCATTAATCTTCCTGGATGGATATGGCACGACATCTGCATTAACTTAGTATAATTATTCATTCGTTGATATATTTTAATTGTAACTTAGTTTATTTTTTTATCATTGTGTGTAGTATTTGTTGATGCGTAATCACAACACCCCCAATTTCTGCAACTCGATGGTTTAATACTCTAAGTGTGATTGCATAACATGGAGATTTTCCTAAAGTGTGGGACTTTGTGATTGGGAAATCTCTTTGGAAGAAGTCTGGTTCATATTCCTCTATTCAGTG
This sequence comes from Taxus wallichiana var. yunnanensis, assembly GCA_018340775.1. Classification (NCBI taxonomy): domain Eukaryota; kingdom Viridiplantae; phylum Streptophyta; class Pinopsida; order Cupressales; family Taxaceae; genus Taxus; species Taxus wallichiana. The sequence continues at coordinate 742,958,676 of CM031237.1, read as the reverse complement.
CACACATACAATTTGCATAGGATCTACTCTAAAATCTACTATAACTTGCCAAGGAGACGGGGTTAAGAAGATGGAAGAAAATAAACCTCAACTAAAATAGGTGATGCACCAAAGGAATGTTAAATACCTACTTTGACATTAAACACAAACCATAAAACATGTAATGTAACCACCTTGCACAGTTAACCAAAATTACAATGAGAGATCAGGAGAATGCAATGAACACAAGAGAGGGTTGAAATCATCCACAGACTTATCTTATTTCTCCAAAGATTTGATACAATGCATTACAATGGCCAAGAGGAAAAAATTGCATTACAATTTGAATGGGAGGTTTGAACTCCACAAGATCACTTACAGACAAGAGAAGAAGGGAGGGTGCAAAGAAAAATTATCCAACCTTTAGAAAAATGCCCCTCCTTACAATATATAGGAAGAATGAGAGATAAAGGAGAGAAGAATTTGAATCCATGCTTCAACCACCCCAAAATGCATTGAAATAACCTTAAAAATGATGTATTCCATGACAAAACCCATGTCTCCATGTATGCTTTCTTATTGGGAAAGAAAGGAAGCTCATACCTTCATTATTGTGGTAGGTGAGAAGCCCGACACCTTAAAAATGGTGGACTATATTTCTTCATTATTGTTTTAGTTGAGTAGAAGACACAGAGAGATTTCTAAAAAGTTCTTTCTTGTGAAAATCTGAGCTCCCAGTCAAAAGTTATGGCCGAGGTGTTGTTCTTGCAAAATCGTGATTGAGAGTTCCAAAACTCAAACTCTACGAAATGCATGCAACATCCAAAATCCTAAAATTGGACTTTTACGAAATTTCCATTTCGAGATTGAAACACTGTTCATCCTCCAATATTTCTTAAGAGTTCCAAAGTTTGAAACCCAAAACTCAAACTCTAAAACCTGAAAAATTCCGCCATCGCGTTGACCACGAAACCTACGTTGAATTTGAAGTCTCGAACTATTTTGGGATTTGAATTTTCAAGATTTCAGACATTTTGGTCTCTTTTCTAATTTTTCTATAGGAGACCTCTAAAAACCTCGAATCCCAAAGCTCTAAAAATCTGAAACTAAAAATTCTAAAATTTCAGGACTTTCGAAATTTTATATTTTGGGATTTTTCCTCTCTTTTTATATTTTGTCCCATCGAGATTCTGAAACATGAAATTCTGAAATTTCAGACTTTCGGAGTTTCGCTTTCAGAAATTTTCTTCCATTTTCCAACTTTGCACTCACCGAGACTTCTAAAACCACTGAAACTCAAAATTATGAAATTTCGGACTTTCGAGTTTGAAGTTTGAACATTTTACTTGTCGAGATCTCTAAAAAAATCCACCTCCAAAGTCCGAAACCCAAATTTCAGACTTATTCCTTTCTTGAAATCTTTGTAAATTTCTCGGGCTTGCTTCAATCTTTTGGACTAACTCCAAAATGCAATCTCTCTTAATGGATCAACTCCTCAATTTTCTCTCTCATGCAAATTCTTGGTTGTTCACATTTTCCCGAGGGTAAAATTGGATAACAATAACTATTGTAACACTTGAATGATTATAGGTGATGCTTATTAGTCCTTTATCATTGATTCATTGATCTAAATTTTGATGCGTAATGTACCTCTAGATGTGCTTGTCGAAGGTGGGTTCTTTGGAGTGAGTAGATCATATTACGAGATGAGCATGCTCATTTGTTTAATCTAGTGGTAATGCACTTCCCTAGACACATGTAATTTTTTTAGTGCGTGTGATGAGGAAGTGTACTAAAAACATTGAGATAGATAGGTCATAGGAGGTGGATCCACTGGCCTAGGATGTGTTCACAAAATATGTCAGAGTTATAGGGATGATTCCTAAAATAGTTGGTCGAGGTGGCATGACTACGTAGGTAGGTGGAGAGATATAGGGGACAGGGACCAATGACGTATATTGAGCGAGTGAAGCACCTAGTTATAGAGATCCTGTAGTTGTATATAGTGATAATGATGATGAGATATGATGTATATGCATGTAGAGGTTTTCCTCTCAAATGATTATATTTTTGTAAAAATGATTTTTGACGATATTATATATATATATATATATGGATGATTGCTTTAATTGTGTTGTATTGATGTTTATTGATATACAATGCTATGATTATTGTACATATATAGATGGTTGATTTTATTGCGTAAATGAATATGTTGATTTTAAATAGATAATGAAGCGAGATAGGAAATAGATGAGGAATGATTTAAAGTTGGATTTTATGTATAAATGAGGATAGATAGTATGTGATACTAATAGATGTAAGTAGATAAAATGATTTATAATTGATTTATGTGAACATGTGTGAGTATGATGAAGAGGGGGGAATAATAGTGATTCCCCTTAGTGTATGTGTAGAGAAGATGAGGTTCATTTATATAAAATCCCTCAACAATCAATAATGAACCATAGAACAAGAGTGAATCATCAAGAATAATTTTGAAAATGTAATGCTAGAAAGATAGAAAAATTAATGCGAGCATGAATAATGAAGTAGTTTTTACCATATAACATATCCCTCAACACTCTTGTAAGAACCATAATAACATGAGTGTGTCATCGGGTAATGAGGTGAAAAAAAAATGTAGAAAATATGAAGAGGCCAGTGAGGAGCGAGAGAAGAAGAAGGCGAAGTTGTAGTAACATGTGTGTAAGAGCCAAACTAAATTTTGGATGAAATGGTGCCAATGATGGGATATGTAGTGATAGGAAGCATAAATTTAAATGTCTTAGGAAGCCAATGTAATGCGGTAGCATTATGAGTAGGATAGAATGATGTAGTAATGGATGAGCGAGGTGGAGGATGTAGATGTATAATGATCTTAGGAGATAAATGAATGAAAATTGTTAGCATAATTTAGCATAGGCATATTTATTGCATTGTCTTTTATTTAATAATGTGCAACATGTGCACTCTAGTCTAGTGACTTGCATTCAATATTGTTATGTTGGATAACATTCAATATTGGTATTATTAGTAATTACATGTCCATGTGAGATGGGTCTTATCATATCGTAGTTGGTGCACGATAGGGTGTCATGTCTATCCATATGAGGTTTGTAAATATCTATAAATATTACACTCTTGCATTGTTATGTAATCTAATTTCATGATCAATAATATTTGTGAGGCTTCCATCTCTCTTTGGTCATTACAATCTTATTATATTATATCATTTGGTATTAGAGCTATACAATTATTATCATTAGGTATCGGGAGCGAGTTCTATCCAAGCAAGGTTGAAGAGGAGCACTATTGGAGAGGATCCATTGGAGAAGAAGATCTGCATCAAAGGAGAGCCATTGAAGCATCCCACAGCCTCCATTCCTTCCAAGCATCCCTCAACTAAAATTTTACCTATCCACTTATTTGGAAGGTAATTTTTTTATTAGTCATTGGCATAGCCAATTGATCCAACATATTGGCGGAATATTTCAGATTTGGAGATCTTTAAAAATAAAAAAAGATTTGAAAAAAAAAAAAAGATCTTAAAAACAAGGAGAAAGATCTTGAAAAAAATTACTGAGATCTAAAAAGAGTTAGAAAAATTAGATCTAAAACAAATTAAAAAAATTCAGATCTAAAGTAGAGGTGTGAAGAATTCGGGAGCAAAGATTGAAGCAGTCTCGTCAACAAAATTCCAGCAAATAGCTCTTAGAAAAAAGGATGTAACTTTTTCATACAATTTCGGATTGATGTGTCATTTTTTTCTGGAAATATAAGAAGGAGGTGCACAACTTTTCATTTTACATCATCTTCAGATTCGGCCTCTACATGTGACGAAAATTCTTGCAAGTCGGATAATTTTTTTCGAAAAAAATCGAGATCTAGTTGGTAAATTGGTAAGATCTCAAAAACTAAGATTCCAATTATTTTGAAATTTTGTAGGTTTGAAGAAAAATATTGTATGATGCTGATGTCAAAATTTTAGAAAACCCTAAGATCACAGTTTGTGAGAAAAGGTGAAAACAATATTCAGATTGTTTGTTTGGATCTTGGGAACAAACAGGTCAACGGTTCAATTCCCACTCTCTCCATATTTTTTATTAAATTATTTTTTTTGGAAAATTTGGAGAAATTACTAAATTTTGGGATATTTCCAAATTTATAAGCTCACCAAACACATTTAGAGCCACCACTAAATTTAGCGGAAAAAAACACCTATTGGGGGGTAAAAAATATTTTTGGCCTAAATTGTGTATTTTGTGATTCTAGACCCTTTTTTCTAAAGAGGGGGGACACAAAAACTTCATTTTGATGTACTTTTGGAGCATTTTGTACTAATCTTGGTGCATAAAGTGCAAAAAAAAGTGTAAATTTTTTATTTTATGTTTGGTTCTATCACATGAGATCTTTGATCTCATAAGCGTTCGAGTATATATAGTGCCTCTGGGAAGTGCTTACGGGTGATGCCATCATGACTACTACTACACTTAACACCTAACACATTTTCCTAAACATCGTCTGGGCATCGACCCTATAAAATCGACAGGGAGTAATAAGGACACAATACACACACATTTGAGCCCTCCCATCTGTTTGTGCTTGCACAAACCTCTCTCCGTACTATCTACGTACCACGTACTAAATTCTTTCACGTGCATTAACACCTCTTTCCGTACTTGACGGTATATATTGAAAGGGTGATCTTATTCCACGACTGGACGGGTATATCGAAGGGAGTGTATATAGAAAGGTTTGGTATATCATCCGACGGTATATTTAGAGGGAGACCATAAACCTTGAGTGATAAGAGCCTTACCCATTGTCGAAATTTAGATTTTAAAAAATTTAGATTACGAAATGGGTGCACAAGCACCAAAGTTCTTCTTGCGATTCACAACTGTTTAGGAGGAGACAATTATGTTGCATGAAACCAAGATCAAGATGTTACTTGATTTTGAAGACCTATGGACAACAGTATATGGAACATCAACAAATCACTTGATGATGGAAGACAACAAGTTCAATTTGACAGAGCCAATCAAAAGGCCAAGTTGATCATCTTGTTTGGCATAATGGACGATGTGCAACCCCACATTAGAGATGCCACATCAGCCAAGGATGCATGGGATAAGTTGAGCACAGTCTATGAGGCAAAGAACAAGAATGCCATCCTCAACCTACTATCACAATCGCATACTCTCAATTTCAAGAAAAATGAGAAGGTTGAAGTTTTTTTGAGACGAGTTGCTTTCACTTTGAGGGCATCTCTATTGGCATTGGGGAAAGAGATAAGTGATGAAGACCTCGTATCAATTGTGTTACGATCACTTACTCCTTCCTATAGAATCTTTGTGACAACTATCAATATGAGTGAACACACAAATCACCTTTGAGAAATTGGTTAATATACTCCAAAAAGAAGAGGTAATGAACAACAAAGATCATGAAGATGAGCAAGCACTATCTTCCAATCATAAAGGAAAGGGGAAATTTCAGTCCAATCACAAAAGTTCCAACAAAATCAAATTCAACAAAGGTACCAAAGTCAACGAGACAACACCAAGAAGTGTCCCATTTTCAATACAGGGGACATGACATCAAATATTGTTGGTAAAATTCCTACAAAAGGGTTCATCAAGCAATTCAAAACCTAATAACAAACAGGGTAACAACAATTCAAATCAAGGGAAGTCAAACAACAACAACAATTAAGGCGTAAAATGGTAATTGGCAAAGAAAACCCAAACAACAAAGGTACATTGCCGAACACGAGGATGATTCAGATGAAGGACACCACATGTATTCTACTCAATTTGATGAAGAAACCAAGTCCACACAAGATATCTGGTATGTTGACTCGGGTGCAACTCGACACATGACTGGATGCAAGGATTGGTTCTACACACTATGTGACTCACCTAACAAGAACCATGTGTCATTAGGTGATGACTCATCATACAGTGTCAAGGGGATTGGAAACATTTCACTACCTCTTGGAAAGCATAACTACAAAATCACAGATGTATTATATGTACCTGGGTTGACCAAGAATTTGCTATTAGTTAGTCAACTCCTTGATCACAACTTGAAGTTGGATTTTGATAGTAATAATGGAGAAAAAATGTGCTTGATACAAGATAAGTCAATAGGTTCCAAGATTGTAGCAAGAGCCTCCAATGTGGGACGCATGTTCCAACTTGATTTTGTCCACAAGGATGATCAAGATCTAGTGGCCAAAGACACACAATCTGCAGAAATATGGCATCGCATATATGCTCACATCAGTTTTGGTTATCTCCAAACACTTCAAAAGGGAAACATGGTGAAAGGATTTCCTACACTCAAGCACAACACTGAAAAGTGTCACAATTACCTAGCTGGAAAGCAACACAGAGTACCCTTCCAGAAGAACACATATAGAGCTAAGGGAAAGCTTGATTTGGTGCACACCGATCTTTGCGGGCCCATGCAACCAAGTCATTCTGGATGTCAATACTTCATGCTTTGTGTTGATGACTACTCAAGAAAGATGTGGATATATTGTCTAAGAAACAAGATTCAAGCCTTTGAGACATTTGAGAGATTGAAAGCACTTGTTGAGAATGAATTTGGTTGCAAAGATAAAAACTCTCTCGCTCGAGATCGAGGGGGAATTCACAAGCAATGAGTTCAAGACTTACCTGGAAGCTCATGGGATTCATCGACAAATGCCTCCTACTCACACACCACAACAAAATGGTATAGTTGAGAGAAGGAATCATACTATCATGGAAATGGTGTGATGTATGATTGACGACTCAAGTTTAACAAAGACATTTTGGGCAGAAGCTACAAGAACTGTAGTCTATTTATTGAACAAAGTGCCCACAAAGGTTCTTGAATGGTGACACCTCAAGAAGCATGGTCAAATCGAAACATCAATTGCACACCTAAGAGTATTTGGGTGTAAAGCTAGCATGCACATACCCAAGAAGAATATGAACAAGTTGGATATGAAAGCTAAGAAACTGATATTCATTGGGTACAAGAAGAAGCACTTAGGTAAAAATTATGGGATCCGAAAGCAAAGAAAGTATACACAAGTAGAGATGTTGAGTTCTTTGAGAAGAAACAAGCGGATTCTCCACTCAATGACTCAACAAACATGTAGAATACACCTCTTGTGAAGATAGAGTTTGTTGTTCCCACTAAAGATGACAGTGATGAATTTGATGATGGTGAAAACTTTGATCCACCACAAGCCAATGGAACAGCCAAGAAGTTACCTAAATGGTATACTCAATTAATAAGAGATGCAAATTTGGATGAAGCACCTAGCACATCATCCAATCATGGACCTAGAACTCGTAATAAAGCTCGTGAAGAGGTCAATTATGCCCTAATGAGAAGAGTTGTTGAAACAGTTGAGCCATCTACAGCTCAGAAGCCCTATAATCAAAATCTTGGAAAATGTCATGGATTTAGAGTATCGACCGGTGATGAAGAACAACACATGGCAACTTGTCAACCTTCCACCAAGGAAGAAACCCATTGGATGCCGATGGATATTCAAGACTAAGTACAAATCAGATGGGACTATCGAAGCAAGTATAAAGCAAGGCTTGTAGAAAAGGGTATGCACATACCAAAAGGCATTGATTATGAGGAGACATTTTCTCCCACAGCCAAGATCAAGACAATCAGGATGATCTTTTCTCTAGTTGCACAATTTGGTTGGAAAGTCCACCAAATGGATGTGAAAAGTGCCTTTCTTAATGGATATTTACAAGAAGAATTCTATATGACTCAACCAGAGGGTTATGTGATACTAGGAAAAGAGATGATGGTATGCAGACTCATAAAATCTCTATATGGCCTAAAATAGGCACCCCAAGCATGGTACTTCAAAATTGATGAGCATCTCATAAGTCATGGATTCAAAAGGAATCCTTATAACCCCAATCTCTACCTCAAAAAGAAAGGGGGAGATTGTCATTGTGGTTGTTTATGTCGATGATCTAGTCATTACAGGCAGTTCTATGAAGATGATCGATGCAACAAAGAAGGATTTTAATCAATCGTTCGACATGATAGATCTCGGGCTCATGCACTATTGTCTTGGGTTGGAAGTATGGCAAAAAGAGAATCATATCTTTGTGTCACAGTTGAAATACACCAAGACAATGCTCGAGAAATTCAGGATGATGGATTGCACTCCTATTGCTACACCTATGGAAGCAAGACTTCAGTTATCTCATTCCGATCCATCACCACCGGTGAATGCAACTCTCTATTGGCAGTTGATCGGGAGTCTCATTTACCTGACATATACTAGACCAGATATCAACTTTGCAGTCATCTATTTATCACGCTTCATGCAAGAACTGAAAATATGTCATTGGAAAGCAACAAAGAGAATACTGAGATATCTAAAGGGTACAATTGACCTTGGTCTAGAGTACAAGAAGAACGACAACTTCTTCTTGATAGGATATTCAGATTCAAATCATGCAGAAACACGGATAATAGGAAGTCAACATCAGGCTTCATTTTCTTTATGGGATCTGGACCGATATCATGGGGAATCAAGAAACAGAACTTTTTTCTCACTCTTTTACAGAAGTAGAGTATCGAGCTGATAGGTGAAGTTGTTTGTGAAGCAATATGGCTACGCCAAATACTAGAAGGAATTGGTCTACCACAACAGAAATCTACTCCAGTATATGTTGATAATGAAGGAGTTCTGAATCTTGTTCGCAATCTAGTATTTCATGAGAGAACCAAGCATATTGAAGTACAGGTTCATTTCATACATGAGCATGTCTTGAAGCACAACATATAGCTCCAGTTCTATCCTACAACTGAATAGAAGGCAAATGTTTTCACTAAGTCACTTGCACGTGACAAATTCACACTATTCAGAGAGTTCCTCTCCACTTCATTGGAAACTATGCAAAATTAAGGGGGGGAATGTTAGCATAATTTAGCATAGGCATATTTATTACATTTTATTGCATTGTCTTTTATTTAATAATGTGCAACATGTGCACTCTAGTCTAGTGACTTGCATTCAATATTGTTATGTTGGATAACATTCAATATTGGTATTAGTAGTAATTACATGTGCATGTGAGATGGGTCTTATCATCTCATAGTTGGTGCCTGATAGGGTGTCATGTCTATCCATATGAGGCTGTCTAATATCTATAAATATTACAGCTCTTGCATTGTTATGTAATCTGATTTCATGATCAATAATATTTGTGAGGCTTCTATCCCTCTTTGGTCATTGCAATCTTATTCTATTCTATCATTTGGTATCAAAGCTATACCATTATTATCAAAAACCATGAGACGTGGGTAGAGGATACAAGTGAATAGAAGTAGAAGCACACTTATGCTTTGAATTGAAGGAAGAGACCGCTCATAAGACAGAGAGAGAGAGGCAAAGGAAATGACACCCTTGTCTTCTAATTTTTGTAATTTTTCATGAAGGGCACATCAAACATTCTCATGGTGGCCATTGAAGTGGTGGAAATCGCAGTTAGGAGATCGCATTAGAGATGTAAGAGATGAGGAGGAGGAGGATGATTAAAGGGTAACATAATTAAGTGATTATCAAGAAAAGCATGCAAAATATCACGAGTCTTGGTAGCATGCAAGAAATGCAATGTCTCCCGAGTAGGAGATGGAGAAGAAATAAAATACGATGTAGAAAAAGGAGTAGAAGGGAGATCTATAACATGTGCAATAGTTAAATATTGTTCTATATCAATGAATTTATAGCATAAAATCGTAAATAATTCACATGTATCATATTGCAATTTTTCTTTCAATGTAGGAATCAAGCCATGAAAAAGATAAATTTCTTCTCTAGATTAATAGGCTGAAATAATAACTGAGATGTGTAAGAATTGAAGCGTAAAATGTAATCTAGAATAGGTTATTTATTTCCTTGATGCAAGCTAGGTAAGTGATCATGTGTAACTCTAGGACCATTGTTAATCATAAATCATCTAATAAAATCATCTTCCATTTCACAATATGTACTAATATATCCATAAGGAAAATGAGTATACCATTGAAGAGCATCATCAACAAGACTATGATGAAAATATTTTTGTAACAATCACTCATTCGACTAAGAAGCCATAACCAAACTATAATGATTAATATGCAAATATGGATTGCGAAATGCAATTGAAACATCAAAATTTAGGCATGATAAAATCCTTAGGAAATTTGAATTGTGAATTTTTTTGGGATAATATTTCCATGAAGAGAATTATTATCAATGGAAGCATAGTATGATTTTATTTCAAGAGTAAGAGATTCAACTTCAGATTGAAAATGGCTAACAACATGCATGAGTGATAAAATAATATGTGAAGGAATCATAGAAGATGTGAGAGGCACATTGAGAGGTTGAACCTTTTTGTTATGAGTTATCATGGGAATTTGACAAGAAGAATAAAAAGGTTAAGATGTTATGGGCATGCTATATGTATATGTAGAAGAAATAAGAGGAGGTATAATAGTAGGAATATAAGAATTAACATGAATATCATCTAGGGAAGAGGAAGAGGAAAGATGAAGAGAATAACAAGACATATCGGCAAAAATGATAGTAGTAGAATCAAAATAAACCATAACAGTAATCTAGTAAGAGTGGTAGAATGACCATGAATGTCATGATGGAAACAACCTTACAAGTAGAAGAAAGAAAAGTGGAAAATTCAAATTCAGAAGTCTTAAGAGAAGTAATATCCTCACTAACATGTTCACGATCGTAAATATAATCAAGCATCGATGTCGACAAGGTTTCACATGCAAGTATTAGATCAAGTGAGTCATGAACACATATAGAAGTAGAAGAAGAACTATCATAAGATACATCTTTGCAAGCATTTGAAATATTTGCAGAAGTAGAAGAAACATGTGATTCAAATTTACATTCATCCCGACTAATATGAGAAACATCATGATGTGTGTGTACATTTTCAACATTGGAAATAACATTATTTTTATGTACAGTAGGTTAATTAGGACCAAGAATATAATATATAAGAGAATCATCATGTCTTTGTAACAAAAATATAAGAAGGTGTAGTAGCCCTAGTTATTATGGAAGAATAAGTAGTGCATCAAGTAAATTTTTCATCCGGTGTAACAACGCTTATGCTAGAATTATAGAAACTAGTAGGAACATTGCACATATTGGAAAGAAGTTTCCTTTGAATGTAGTCATAAAATCAAGAATAGTGATAAAGGTCATAAAGTTGAGCCTTAAAAGCATCATGAAGGATAGGATTCACACTTACATAATGCATAACTTTCTTAGAGAGGAGGATCTATTTTTAGCCATGAGGGTTTTCGGATCCTAGGAAAGGATTTATAAAAGAGGGGTTCACCAAATATATTAATAAAATCATATTATTAAATCAAACTTTAGAGTCCAGGATACAATTTCTAAGCATGCTAAAGATGAAATCATGTAAGAAAATGATAAAGATATGATACTTATCTAATTTTTAGTGTGAACATGGGGCAAGAGAACCTAAAAACATGAGTATGAGAGAGTTCCACAATTGCTTTGCTAGATCTTGTCATCTAGATTCTCGTGTGCATGATCACCTCTCCACGTGAATCAATTCACCATTTGATCATCTTCTAATGAAATATGGAAGTCAAAGGATCGTATGTAGAAGATTCCCTGCTATAAACAAATGTTCTCGCATCCAAAATGCACATAATATTCTATGTTCACAATACAACATAGATATTCCTAACACAGATACAATTACTAAGCACACTAAAGATGCAATGTAAGAAAATGAGAAATATACGACACTTATCTAATTTTTTATCATCCCGAAGTATATCTAAATTGGAGAAACTGATGAACTAGCGGTGTACAAAGATATAAAAAATGCTCGATATAAATTTTGGAGCTTTCATTCTAAGGTGGACATGAGTTCGTAGGCTTGGGTGAGGATGCCTCGAGTGTAAGAAACCTTATGTAAGTGCCTATGGTTGCACAAAGAGAGGTAATCTATTTTTTCTATGTTACTAAGGTTTTACTACCCTTCATTGTTGGTAACATATGTGTCATTGAATGATCACCAAATTCACTTATAACCTACAAAACATATGATATCTTGAAAAATCCAAAAATATATCAAATCCTAAAAATAAAAGATGCAAATGGCGAGTCGTAATGACCCGGCGGTGACCTACAAGAGTGAACTTACGACTCAAAGACTACACTACATCTCAAACTCCATGTAGTTCTATGTGCCTATGTGTGAAATCATGTTCTTAGGTTTCCCTAACCGATGACACCCATATAGTAGGCTATAAGTGGATATAATCCAAATTTTTGGGATGTAATTCATAACTTCACCTTGTTATACATTATATATAGAGTAATAAGTCCAAAAACACAGTCCTTTTGATATTATGTACATATGCTTGCCCTTTAGAATTGGCCGCCTTTATGATGGTATGTATGTTGTGTATATATATGGATCTCTTACTTGAATTTTGACATTAGTGACATGAAATTCCGACTAATACCTCTTGATAGAGTAATAAAACCCAAAACTCCAACCACAAATGTCAAAAAGTGTGAAAAAGAAAAAGAATATAGGATTTCCCATGGTGGACATAAGTTCTTAGGTGCTTTAGTGTCCATACTTGGTGCTTTATTTCTCTAACATAACGATGAAAATGTGAAGATAATGATAGAAATGGATCCTCAGTGACTGACCAGAACTCCGTAGAGAAGTGACAAATGAGATAGAGAAAGATAATATAAACAACTAAAAATATTATTAAAATGTGCCACCAGTGCTATATGTGACCCCATCGTTGGTGACTGATGAGAGGCCCTAAAATTCCTCCTTCCTCCAAAAAGTGAACTATTTACCATAAGAATTCCTCATCACTAGGACAAGAAAGTTCCTCATCTTTAGAGTATTCATCCCAATCAGTTTCTTCTTCAACCAAAAGATATTTTTGATCTATTTTTTCATCAAGTAGATCTTTTTCCCTCTTTTTACAGTTCAAGGCTACATGTCCCGATTCATCACAATAATAGAATTTCATTTTACCTTTAAAAGGGAAAGGTTTTGGTTTGAACTTTCCTTTCTTAGATGAAGTACTTGCTTTATTTTGTACATACATTACTTCTTCATATTCTTCATAATTACTCTGATCAAGTAATGTGGAGATTACTCCTTCTAAGCTAATTGTTACCTTTCTTAAAGTAAAAACAATATTTGAATAGCTTTTAGGCATACTATTCAGGAGTATTGATTTAGCATCATCATCTTTTACTAACTCTTTAATTCCAACTAGTTGATTTAGAAAATAGCAAAAATTACTTATATGATTTGCCATTTTTGAGTTCTCTTCCATTTTGAACCCATACAAGTGTATCTTCGGTGTATTCTTTTCTATTTTAGCTTCAAACCAAACAATTTGTTAAGAGACTCACAAATTTTTTTCATGCGGATTTTGTGAAATCCACATGATACAAATAGGATTTTGGTAAGCCGAGACCAATGCTACCCGAAGCTCTCTGATCCTTTACATTCCATTTATATAGATAATTTTTAGTCCTTGGTGGAATTTCATTGGCTTTAACTATATCCCATAAGTCCTTTTCTATTAAATGCTATTGCATCTCAGAGTTGCCATGCATGGAAATCTTGTCCTTCAAACTTTTCAATCGATTTAATTTCTCCATTATTTTGTACAATACTAATAAAAAAATACGAGAATTTAATCAGTACTTTAAAAATTTATATAGAATACCTTTGAACCTCCAAGAAAGCCAAGACTTTGTATTAACAATTCAACATTATTGGAAATTAGAGAAAACTTTCAGTAGAAGAATTGATATGCTGAATTTGATAGCTGCATAGTGAAATCCATATTTCTTCAAAAATACGAACCAGGTTCTACTGAAATTTCCACTCGCTGCTTTGTTACCATCACATGGTTTAGTGTGAAAACTTATAGAAAAACCCAAATCCGAAATGAAAAACAAGAAGCTATTCTTTGAGATAGATTTGATCAAGAAAACACTGAAATTTCCAAAGATTAGACTCGCTTCTCGATACCAAATGAAAATTTAATATCATAATTGCATAAAGTAAATTCAAAATATTACTCTTCATTCTTGCTATTACAAAGGAAGTATTACACCCATATATATAGGAGAGGTAGTTCCTATATTTAAGGAGAGATAATCTCCATAAATATCTCCACACACAACTCCTAAAACAACTCCATGTTATTTTACGTGAGATTTTGTTTTCTCACAAAACTAATATTGTTAATGAGTTGTTTACTCAACAACTCATAACAATATTTACTCACCCACTCATAATTACATTTACAATAATGTAATTAATTATTACAACACATATTATATTATCCTAGATAATATAATCACTCACATAATATTCTATGTTCACACTACAACATAGATATTCCTAACACAGATACAATTTCTAAGCACACTAAAGATGCAATCGTGTAAGAAAATGAGAAATATACGACACTTATCTAATTTTTTATTATCCCGAAGTATAGCTAAATTGGAGAAATTGATGAACTGCAATGTAGAGTACAAAAATGCTCGATATAAATTATGGAGCTTTCATTCTAAGGTGGACATGAGTTCGTAGGCTTGGGTGAGGATGCCTCAAAGTAAGAATCCTTATGTAAGCGCCTATGGCTGCACAAAGAGAGGTAATCTATTTTTTCTATGTTACTAAGGTTTTACTACCCTTCATTGTTGGTAACATATATGTCATTGAATGATCACCAAATTCACTTATAACTTACAAAACATATGATATCTTGAAAAATCCAAAATATATCAAATCCTAAAAAATAAAAGATGCAAATGGGGAGTCGAATGACCCAGACGGTGACCTACAAGAGTGAACTTACGACTCAAAGAATACACTACATATCAAACTCCATGTAGTTCTATGTGCCTATGTGTGAAATCATGTTCTTAGGTTTCCCTCACGCCGATGACACCCAGATAGTAGGCTATAAGTGGATATAATCCAAATTTTTGGGATGTAATTCATAACTTCACCTTGTTATACATTATATATAGAGTAATAAGTCCAAAAACACAATCCTTTTGATATTATGTACATATGCTTGCCCTTTAGAATTGGCCGCCCTTATGATGGTATGTATGTTGTGTATATATATGGATCTCTTACTTGAATTTTGACATTAGTGACATGAAATGCCGATTAATACCTCTTGATAGGAGTAATAAAACCCAAAATTCCAACCACAAATGTCAAAAAGTGTGAAAAATAAAAAAAGAATATAGGATTTCCCATGGTGGACATAAGTTCTTAGGCGCTTAGTGTCCATACTTGCGCCGCTCTAACATAACCGATGAAAAATGTGAAGATAATGACAAAAATGGATCCTTGACTGACTCGAACTCCGTAGAGAAGTGACAAATGAGATAGAGAAAGATAATATAAACAATAGACATATAAAATGTTGACATAATTAGTTTTGATTAATTTATCCTGTAAATATTTTAACATCATCCATATAATAATTAATCGCAAGATTAATTACTCTTATTAATCCCTTTTATCACATTTCCCTTTTTTCATTCATATAATATCCCATTTTATCATTAATCAGTTTAATTATGTATTATATTCTATTATCCTATTTTAATCCTTCATTAACATTTTATAGGAATTTATTATTCCTACACCCACCTATCCATCTACTCTACATCGACCCTACACCTATCCTTTCCATGTAATCACACCACTAATCATATTTTATTTACCTAACCTAATCCTAAAACTAATCACATGCTCCACTTCTAAATCTAGAGGCTTCTATTTTTAGAAGACTCCCTTAACTTCTCCTTCTATTGAATTTTTAATTCAGGGATTCTTCTTCCTCCATGAATTTTCAATTCAAATTCTAGAATCCTCTAATCCTCACATGAATTCTCCACACTTGATCCAAATCTAACTTAGCTTCATCCTAGCCATTGAATCATCCAACTCTTAGCTATGAATTGAACTCTCCTCCTCCATGATATTTAATCTAGAAATACATAACAAACCTCTATAATTTAATCTTCAATCACTCAATCAATCCAAAGATTAATCTATAATCTACCATCATTCACTCCTTCAACCTTCATTAAGAATTCTTCAAACAAAATCACAAATTTACAAGGAGAGGTACTGCCCAAGTGACTCCTCCTAAAATATGAAGAAACCAAGTTCAATTGACCATCTTGTGCACATAAAAATCATCAAGGAGATATCATTGGTAAGTAAAGCTATTGTAATCGACTCTCTCTTCCATTTTCCTCAATCTGAAGTAGTGTTTTAGAGCACTACTAGATTAGCAATAGATTTACTTTAGTTCATGTTTACATTTTACAAAAAATCTTTTACATATAAATTTTTAGTGCTCACCATGGGGCTTACCCCGCTTTTAATCATTTTCATCTTATTTGATCCTTGATAGGTTGTCAAAGTTTCAATAACTTTCATTGTCATTTACCCCTTCAAAATTTCAAATTTTGGGCTCAAATTTTGTTCCCTACATGAAAAACATCTTTGACCTATGTATCCTCACCGATGCTACAATTATTTTTGTTTATTCCTTGTTTCAGGTGCCTATGTCGTGTTTTTGCACCTATGATGATACTTCAATGCCTTTGATTTAGGATTAAAACTATGTTCTTTTCCATTTTTTTACCATTTTTAGCCCTTTTTCATAAATCACCGTCTATGCTATACAAAATGCCACCTATGCCATAAACAGTGCATATTCCTTGTTTTAGTGCCTTTGCACTACTTTGGTTCCTATTAACTAGAAATCAACACCATTGAAAAATTACAGCTTTTTCTCTATGACTAAAAACTTAACTCTATGTTCAAGTGTTTTGGTGAATTTTTTTTCAGATTATTAAAAAAAAAAGGATATTCCATCCATTTTCATATTTATTTTGTTCCATATAATATTTTTTTGTGATTGTATCATTAAAAACTACAAATCCATTTATTTTTATTGCTCATTTGGTCTAAGATATTAGGTTTAAAAATAAAACTACTAACCCTTATTTTGTATGGCCTCCTCTTGAATACCCAATCATCAAACTAATAATATTTATCATTTCATACTATCATATAGCATTTAATCATCTTGCATTTATAATCCTTTTTATATTTTATTTTGTTTCTTTTTCATCCCGAAGGTAAAACCATGTATGCACTCCTCTCACGTCCCCAGGGCGATCTTGAGATATATAAAGTGGCTAGCCTTCACATTTTTATTTATAGTGGCAAATGACATGGAAGTGATATCCATGCACTTTCAATATTTCTATGGGTCTTGTGACCATGGGATTCATTTCCATGCACGTACACATACTTCATGTTTCAACAGGGTATACAAATTCTTTGAGAGTCACGTTATTGGATAAATGCTTGTTTTATTTAAGAGCGACATGAAGTGAGGGGATTCCATGTCATAATACCCATTTCTAAGACAACATCCTCGCCACACAAATTAGGACCCATGTACCACAAGGTATATCGGGACTCCTTAGTGAGCTCGTATATCTAGAGTACACAAACTTTTTGGCCATAATCAAACTATAGTGCAACGAGTCAATGATGAGACCAAAATATGTCTCATTATATCACCAAATAAAATTCTTATTCTCTCTCAAAATAAAGCTTTCAAGTGAATTTAGATGTAGTTTTAATACGGATATCATATTTAAGGTAGGATATAGGATTTATCTTATCATCTCTTTATAAATCTATTTGCAATCTAATTGTTGTTATTTCTTGATATTTCTTCTAAAGTTGGAATGTAATAGTGTGTAGAAAATAGGTCATAAACAACTATACTCCAAGTTCATAGATTGCAGCTACGGAAATTCTTCACGCAACTACGGAAATTCTTCACACACTACGGAAATACCTAGCTCGAAATTCTTCACGCAGCTACGGAAATGCCCAACTAGTGAAAGTATTTTGGTTTGTTCCAAAATAATGTAAAGGAGCACCAAACTATTCAATCTATTCTTTGCTTCCACGTCATCAACCAAGAATATAGATCCAAACATGTGGCAATCTAAAGTCATGAATGCATGTGGCATTCCAAGAAGAATTCAAAGTCACGGACTTAACACTCCTCGTTTTTCTCTCCATGTTTCAAGGATGAGCAAATGGTGGAATAGTATTAGGAATGTTGAATAAGTACACTCCCACTTTGTTTTCCTAGATTAAAGGGACGAGTTGTAGAAATATTCTCCATGATAAGTGGATTGTTGTAGTCAAGTTTGTTTAGTATTTATTGCTTTGAATAAATCCTCCCAAGAATAGGTAGTTAGTTCTTGGAGTGTGGACCAAGTAAACTAGGAGTAATGTCTAAAAATACCTCTTCCATATATTTGGAAAAGGGGGCATATTTTGTAAACCAGCTTTAAAAGTTAATATAGTTTCTTCAAATCCAAAGGGAAGAGAATGACCAAAAGCCGCTCTTCCCCAAGGAGGATAATTTTTCTGTTATTTCTTAGCATAGTTTATTTACTGCAGATTTATTTCAGTAGTTTAGTTGTTGTGTGTTTCTTTTTCATGCATGTTTAATTTTTGTATGTTTTCTTAGGAAGAAGTATTGTTGAATAAGATTTTCCTTTTTCCTTTTGCATACAGCTTTAGACACCGCCTTGGTTATAATGACACCAACTTGTCCATGAGTTGGTTAAATGACTGTAATACAATGACACTGTCATTTTTGGTGCCATTTCTGGGGATCATGGTGTTATTAGGGAGACTCGATTTTTCTATTAGAGTATTCTAGTGACAATAGAATACCTCTTAGCAAGATTTGTGATAGGAGATTCTTATTCAATAACTTCTTTATAATTTATTTTCACGCAAATAGATTGGAATTTCCTTTCAATTTTTCATTTTTCTGTAATTTCTTTTCTTGTAATTTCATTTTCAACAATTTCTTTTCCCGATTTTTTTTCTTAAATTTCTTTTTTTTGCAAATAGATTAATTTTTTCTGCAATTAGATTTAGAAACTTGATGAATATTGCCAAAATAAACCCCTCCTCAATAACATCGAAACACCATTTCATATTAGTCCATCGACATGTTTTTATACAATTTTTTTATTCTCGTTAAGAAATATTTCTATTATATTTATATTGAGAATTTCAATATGATATTATAGATTGTTGATAACACCGACTACCTTAATCAGCATATGAATTAAAAATTCATGATAGAAATATGTATTATCATCAAATAAAACTCGTACTAGTTTTATTTCCTATATACACAAAGCAATTACAAAGTGGCTAGTTACCCATGTATTTTGGTGTGATGGAATGGATACAATAGGAATTTGATGATAAGTTATCTTAATCTTTATAAAAATTGTAACATAATATATTTCGTAGGGGTCTAAATTGATTTGGGTTTCCTATTCTCAATATTTCTTATTTGCATGGATTAGATTCAATACCAGGTTCATGCATGCAACAAGAGAATTCTATTTTTAACTCTTAAATTTAATGAAGTGAGACATTCCTTTTTATGCAATGACTCATGCGGTTGTTAGAAAAATCCAAATAACATGCATTCCTATTTTATCTCTTTTATTTAATGAATTAGTCAAATTTTGTTAAGATATTCCTTGCATGTCGACTTAATTGATTTAGAAAAAAACTACATATAAAGAGGAAATAAATTAGCATGCAATGAATGCTACTGATTCTATATCTTTTAAGCAATTAAGTCTCATGCGAAAGAGTGCTCCTAAATTGAATCTATTTATTTAATGAGAGAGACTTGTTCTAAATTATTTTCAATAATTATTGGAGATTTGAATTTGAAGGAGCTAATTGTTACAAGCATCTGTTTTTTAGATGACATAATTATTATAGGAAATTACAAAATCAACATACATGGCGCATTTATCCGATACGGAAATCGCGCATGAAAAATAACCACATTTTCTGATGTAAACTTCTCGTGGCTCATAAAGAAATAGATCAAAAAAATTCTAGTTTTGTTCTACATGAAATGGGATTTCCAGATCATTTTGAATCACCCATTTTCATTTAGAAATGACCAAGATATCATAGTTTGAATGCACGCTGCTCAAAAGAAATAACATGTTGCAGACTATTTTGATAACAATGTTTTCTGATCCAAACTACTTGCAGTTCATAAAGAAATCACTCAAATGATTTCTAGGTCTTGTTCTACATGATCTAAGCTTTCCAGATCATTTTGAATTTCTCATTTTCGTTGAGAAACGACCAAGATATCACATTTTGAATGCATGCTGCTAAAAAATAACATGCTGAAGATTGTTTTATATATATATATATATCTTATGATGCATGCAAGTATTCTACTAGTACTCCTCATTTTCAGTACCTGATTCGTTCCATGCTACCCTATTTGTCTCAGTTTTTGTGAAAAAATCATTTTCCCAACTTCTGAAAACACCAAAAATTCCTCCGATATGCAATAGTCAATGTTAATCTTCCCAAAAAAACAATGGGGAAAGTTGAAAACCAGCAAATGGCTGCTTTTCCCAAACCAAAAAAACAAATTTTTTTACACTTCAAAGTCTTTCTTGGATTCATATGATTGCTTCTCTTATGCCGACTTGGTTGATGAAATCATTTTCTTTTGAAAAGTTCTATGTTGTAGTGACCTTGACTTCATATCTATTTATTTTTTCAGTTGCAGATGGAAATCATGGTTATACAACATGATGAAAGCAAGGATAACTACTAAGTATGGTATGGTAACTTCTATTTTTCTATTCTTGAATATTGTTATTTGTTGTTTTAATTACAAATAGATTCACTTCTCGAAAGCATAAAAAAAGAGAAAATTTTCAAGATCTCCATGTGTTGATCAAGTCAAGTAACAAAGAAAATGATGTAGATGAAGTCTTTTCAGTTTACAGCAATTGAGATCTATAAGTTGCTGAATTTAAAAAAAAAATAGTTTGCATGAGGGCATGCACAAAGCTAAGTGTGGGGAGACTCACTCTCTTCCAATTTTTTTGAAGAATGCATGATGAAACAAAGAGTTAAGTGTGGGAAAAATATCTCTACATTATCTACTGAAAACCTCATGAGATCATGAATAAAAAAGTAAAAATTTTAGTTCTAAAATCTCGGTTTGCTGCTATCATGAAAAAAAGGAGAAGACAATTTGAAAGATGCAGAAGTATTGACAAAATCAGATTCTACAGGAAGATCAGTAGCTTGCATGAGGGCATGCAAGAAGTTAAGTGTGGGGAAATGATGAGACCAAAATATGTCTCATTATATCACCAAATAACATTCTTATTATCTCTCTCAAAATAAAGCTTTCAAGTGAATTTAGATGTAGTTTTAATAAAAAATATCATATTTAAGGTAGAATATAGGATTTATCTTATCATCTCTTTAGAAATCTATTTGTAATCTAATTTTTGTTATTTCTTGATATTTCTTCTAAAGTTAGAATGCAATAGTGTGTAGAAAATAGGTCATAAACAACTATACTCCAAGTTCATAGATTGCAGCTATGGAAATTCTTCACACAGCTACGATAATTCTACACACAACTACGGAAATGCCCAGCTACATAAAATTATTCACGTAGCTACGGAAACACCTAACTAGTGAAAGTATTTTGGTTTGTTCCAAAATAATGTAAAGGAGCACCGAACTATTCAGCCTACTCTTTGCTTCCACATCATCAAACAATAATATAGATCCAAATATGTGGCAATCCAAAGTCATGAATGCATGTGGCATTCCAAGAAGAATTCAAATAAATGGACTTAGCACTCCCCATTTTCTCTCCATGTTTCAAGGATGAGCAAATGGTAGAATAGTATTAGGAATGTTGAATAAGTACTCTCCCACTTTGTTTTCCTAGATTAAAGGGACGAGTTGTAGAAATATTCTCCATGACAAGTGGATTGTTGTAGTCAAGTTTGTTTAGTATTTATTGCTTTGAATAAATCCACCCGAGAATAGGCAAGTGAGTTCTTGGAGTGTGGACCAATTAAACTAGGAGTAATGTCTATAAATACCTCTTCCATATATTTGGAAAAGAGGGCATATTTTGTAAATCAGTTTTGAATCAATACAAGTGCAGTTTTAAAAGTTAATTGTAGTTTCTCTAAATCTAAAGGGAAGAGAATGGCCAAAATCCACTCTTCCCCAAGGAGGATTTTCTGTTATTTCTTAGCATAGTTTATTTACTGCAGATTTATTTCAGTAGTTTAGTTGTGTGTTTCTTTTTCATGCATGTTTAATTTATGTATGTTTTCTTAGGAAGAAGTATTGTTGAATAAGATTTTCATTTCTCCTTTTGCATACAACTTTAGACATCGCCTTGGTTATAATGACACCAACTTGTCGGCGAGTTGGTTGAATGATCGTCATACAACGACTTTGTCGATCAACACTCCCAAGCTACTCGTATCGAAACCCAAATTGTGACAGATAGGTAGAGATATAGTTTATGACACCAATTTTGGTGTGTGGCATTTCAATAAGGATATAGTTTGATTGTAATCCCACTTGACTAATTCGGGTGTTTTTTACATGTTTATTGTTTGTTTGTGAACAGCGGCATTAACCCTCATATCACCTTGAAATTTTAATCAATCAACCATACTTAATCAAAAATCATAACCCAAATCCCATCACCGTCCTTAATCAACCAACCTAAGCCAAATATAATCACCCACACACCCTATTAAACTATGGAATTATATCCTCAATCCCCATCCTCTTCAAACCAACATTCAAACCTCTACCTATTTTCTAAATCCATCAACCAAGATATCCCATCCCTCACCCATAAAATTCAACCATCTCACTTTGATCATAAAATCCCACACAATATCCAACACCTTAATAAACAAATCTCAAATATCACATCCTACCTCAACCAATCCCCTCCTCTCCATCCAAATCAACCATCCCATGTTGATCTTAACATCCTAAAAACCATACAAAACTCAATCAATAAATATCCAATCTTAAATCATGTATCAATCAATCACCTCCTAAACCATCATCTCCTAAGCAACCCCATCCAAAATGTCCCCTTCCTATTATCCCTTACCCTCACCCCATTGACTACCTATTTTAGGAAACCAAATCATCTCAGTCCCCACCTGACCTAATCAACATTGATCTAGACTAAGAGGACCTCATTTATGTCCTTGCTAATCTAGGCACCCATCTCAATCCCACACGACCATCCTAAACCAAAACCTCCAAACCCTATCAGTCATCATGACCTAAAATTTCCTCCCATAAAAACTGATGTGGATAATCCACCACCATCAAAAATATAAAGTCCTAAATCCATTCATCATAAAACCTATAATCAAGTCCCATTCACATATCCACAAAAATCCCAAAAACTTAACCCAAAATTATCATCCCCCACATCTCATCTTAGTCCTCCATCCTTGTTATCTTCATCATGCCAATCCGATTCTATGGATTTTCTTTTATATTCCCAAATCTCCTAATCCACCATCAAATAGAACCTCTAAGCCTATTTCATCCCCTCCATCACTTAAGCCCAATCCCTCGTTAACACTATCTCATCCACTTTGTGACTCCTAAGTCACTCTCATCCCCTTATACCACCAATCCTAAACCATCTAATGTGGCTCCTATGCCACCATCATCCTCTTCATCCACACCTTATCCTATCTCACCCCCTTCATCACTGAAACCTAACACTATCCTATCCTTTAATCTTATTCCAAATCCACTATCCCGAAATCTTAAAACATCTAACCCGACTCGATGAACCAAATTGTAAACCAAATAAATCCAATCTCAATCATTTCTCCATCCCATCTCATACCCAATATAATGAGGCTCTATGCCACCTTCATCTACTTCATCCCCTAAATATGCCAAATCTAATGTGGTTCCTAAACCAAACCCATCTCCCAAATCTCCTTCATCCGCAACATCAACCAAATATAATGTAACCCCCATATCAGACCAATCTCCTTCATCTAAATCTACCCCATAACCTTCATCTATATATACTAATCCCAAACAATCCAATCTAAGCCACATCCATCTACCTCAAAATCACACACTCTAACCAATCCAAAATAAATCAAATCTACTTTGGCCTACAATCCCAAACCATCCACTTTGGCCCCCAATCCTAATGTATCCCTTTCATCCTCTAATCCAAAACAATATAATCCAACTCATAAATCTAAATAAACCAAAATATCTCATAATCCACCCAATCTTGCACCTTTACTTCCTAATCCCCAAAACCATTTAACCAATACCAGTTCACTCATGTGGGAAAATCCTTTACCATCTTCTTCCATCATCTAAAAACCTTCAAAATGATCATCCATCCCCTAATCAAATCACATGATCAGAACCTTCACAAACCATATTGGTATCAGGAACACTATTATTATGACTTCCATTGCACCCATGGACATTCATCTAATAAATGTATGCAATTTAGATCTTATGTCCAAAACCTCATTAACCAAGAGATTCTTATTCTTGTACCTCTTTATCCACCACATTTTCATCACAAGTATCTCCCTAACCATCATCCGCCAACCAAATCCCAATTGACATCAAAACATCATAGGCCATCTAAATCTCATCATATATCCAAACATTCATCACCAACCAATAACCAAAACAAATCTCACCTCCCATCATTTGTTATGTCTAGACTCTTAGTGGATGAAAAATCATAACCCCCAGTCCTAATGATGACCACATGGAATCATCCTCCCAACTAATTCATATCATATATCTAAAAATATGTTCACTAATATGAAACATCGAGGAAAAAGCTTAGGAATCCATGAACAAGGCATTCATGAACCCATCTCCCTTCATCAAATCCAGGTCATTTTAGGCTTAGACTATAAGCCTAACACCAATAATGTCCCTCCCACTACTCCATCACAACCCATTTCTACTACTCCTCTTGTTGATCCTACCATCCCAACCACTCAACCCAATCACAAATCATTTAATCCCACTATAAATACCAAACACCTAAAAATGGATTGAGCACATAATTCATCACCTACACATGGATGTTATTTCCTTCCCACCCATCCTCCTTCCATCCAAAATCCAAATTCCTTTGGATATAATCCATTCTTATCATCACATCCATTAACATCCTCTTCCAATAGATTGATTTGAACAATTAATCACATTTCTCACACATGTTGTAATAAAATAGTACCTACTACAACCGTGTGACCTTGGTCTGTCATTATCTCCAAAAGTAAAGCGCAATTATCCCCATAGAGATCCACACACTTTAACATACTTAATAAAAGTGTGGTGAAGACCCTGCACTTTTCTTTTAACACTCTAGCCAATGTCATATCCCTACTATTTCCATCCACCCACTAAGCCACTAATGATACTCAACCCTTGAGCATTCTCAAGAGAGTGGAACCTCTTTATGCAAAAAAATATAAATATAAAAAGAGAAAAAAATTCATAGATAAAAGTAAATATCAAACAAAATCCACCTCAAGACTCTCTCTAGGGGTGTTTCCAATATCTTTACCAGGGCTATAGACACCTTGCTAAAAGTAGAGAAATGTTGTGACAAGAATAGGATGCATATCCCTTGGGGCTATGCATTTCTGGATGGTAGCGGACAAATTCATGACTTACCCGTTCATTCACACTCCATCCACCTATTTTACTTAATCAATCCATATACATTGGCTAGATTGTTTTCACATTTCACCCATTAAGCATTCATTTCAAATGGTAATTAACCATTACAATCACACACACTTTAATCTCTGGAGAGACATAGCATTTTCATATTTCCAGTATTTGTTACACCTTGGTCAAAAAAATTCCTAGTCCAACTCTTGCCTTACAACATATGATGTTAGTCTCATATTTTATTCATCACTAATGATAGTTTCCTTTCGTCCATCATATCCACATCCTTTTTCCCTTTGGCCTAACATCCATGGGTAGATGATGATATTTTCCTTTTTATCCAATCCTCCTCATGTCCCTTTTCAACTATCATCATCATGAATGTGGGCAGTCTTAATACGATGCGCTAGAGGCATCATCGATTTTATGTACCCATCAATTACCATCCTACCCTACACCCGGTGGAAAATCGAACCTAATCATCCATTCACATAGGCCACCATACTTTACGCTTGGGGTCATACCACATTTATCCCTTGATCCACCCCTATACCTCGAGCATATCTTATCATCTTCCATATTATCTTATACCACATCCCTCATACAATTTATATCCCATCCCACATCCCATATAATACTTACTAGTCAACCCATCACTTTCATATCCAACCTATTGAATTTCCTTCAATCCTTTCATTTCATCCTACCTAAACATGCTTTGGGACTTATATGAGAAATTCACATCCCATCCCATCCCCCAGATATCCCATCATGAATCATTTCATCTAACCTAATCTAAACCATTACCCCCATCCTAATCCCAAAATCTCACCATACAACATGAAATAATATAAACATCCAAAATCTAACACATAAAAAAAAAAAAAAAAATATCATAAAAGGATCACAAAATACAATATTTCAATGTGTGTGCTTTTGGATAATATGTATTTTTTTCCTTGTCTACATTTACAATTTGGCTGATGATATGAGGGTTCTTTTGTTTCTTTTTATTTTTCACGCTCCAATGATGAGGACCATCTTTTTTGCATTAATCTATTCAATGATACGAGGACAAGGGCATTTGGAAATTCAATCATCGCGGTCTTTATACCTTGATGTATCTTGCTCTATACCACATTCATAACATTTCTAATGATGATAAAAATGGGAACTTTATGGTAGCACACCCCTTCTATCATCATCTTTTAGGATTATCTAACTATCTAACCACGACATCCTCATATACAATCAATCATTTATCAATAAATCACTATCCATATATAATTATTATCCTCTCACATCCTCACCCCTATCTAGGGCATATTTTAACATCCTCTTATCAATAAAATTAGAATATCATTTCTCATCCCTTCATCAATCATCATCCCAATCCTATCCTCATCAATTTACTATCATCCAAATTGATAAAAAAAAACCAATCCTTATTCTCCCATCCAAACATCCTCAATCTTCTAATCCTCTAAATCCAACATCCTATAAACCAATACCATATCTTCCTATCTAATAAATCCTCAAATGTCACATCTTTAAATCCTACTTCCTAAAATCCAAATCAAAAATCTTCAATCCTAACCCCTTGATTGTGGCATCCTCTACTCCAATATTTCCTAATCCATAGATCTCTTAAATCGTCTAATCCACCAATACTAAATACACATACTCTCTCTCGTAGATATAATGGGGACACCTCAGGTCTGTGGGTATACCTATTTTGAGGTGAACCTCTAGGGTTAAAAGGCCGGTTCCTTATTGGTGTTCACTAGACTACTTTCTGGGAGTTTTAGGGTTAGGAAGTGACTAAAAATGAAATAATTACTAAGGTGATACACCAAATTTGAATAAAGAACTTGACTTGAGTGGAATACACAACTGACTTGTGAAGAATTCTTTGTGTGCATGAACCAATTTGTACTTTCTACGAATGTAAGGGCAAAAACACTTAATTTATACTGAGGGAAAATCACAACAGTACTAGTAAGCTAACATGCACAATGAAATTTAGCAGAAAATAGTAGATCTGTAGTAGGGTAAAGTGACTAATCAGGGAATATTGATTCACAAGATTAATACTGGCATACACAAGACTGCAGAATAACTTGGAAAGGCAAGAGTAATTCAACACTCAGAGGGTAAAACTGGCAGAAATTGCTTCAGTACTCATATCAAAAGTTCTTCTGGGAAAAATCTCTGAAAATCCCCCTCTTTTTGTGCTTTGCAAGAGCACACAATATATAGCAAAAGTTCACCCCTTCCTAAAAATAGCCTCAAGGTTGTACTCACCCATGTATCCTAATTTTATCCTTTATTTAATAATAAATAAAGGAATAAAATAATACAAACTAAAGCACGTGATAAAAATAGGCATTATCAGCCTTAGATATAATTCAGTCAAACTGAAGTTGACTATTCTATTTTTAGGAAAGAAAGATGAATAATTGCTAAATTTAAAAATTACTTGCTATGCAAGTCTTCTCTCTTTGCACATGCAAGTTTGTCATCTTCTCTGTTCTGTCATGTTGTGAAGGCATGCAAAATTATCTCCTGTGTATAGGCAAAAGGATGCAACCTTAGCCATATTTGCAAAATTAAGATGAAGTGGGGACCACCTCCTAAGTGCACATGTTCTGATTTTTTGTTCACTTTCCTAGATAGTCACATGAGTGACACCTGCAAATTTTGTTTGAAACCCCATGTGGGGACCACCTTTGATTTTAGATGCTGCCACATTGTGGACTTAGGCATAAGCATGTATATAATATCAAAGGGGACCACCCTTTTGGCTAGCCCACCATGCATTAGTTGATCCGCCACCTTTGGGCCTTGGCACATAATACAATTTTTTCCCTTTTTGGGACTTTGGCATATAATGATGTCTTTTTAATTTTTGCGGGTATGCACATAGTTTAGACTTTGGAAAGTCTTGGCAATTGATTATGTTGACCATCCACGTGGGCTGGCCCTTCTCCATGATGACTCACCCTTCACTTAACCTTGGTCTGTGGAACCTCGACCGTGGCGGTTTTAACTTGGATTTTGTGAAGCGTTTTGGGACCCTTGATCTGTGCTTTGGTATTTTCTCCACCGTAGATCTTCTAACCCTGATTAGGGTTCGACCTGAGAATTAATGCGGTTGGTGGCGTTTAATTGGACCTTATCACATGGGACCTTGGAGAATGACCACCATTCATCTTCCACTTGGCATTTGTTTGATCATTGATCTCGTCCATGGGTAAGGGTTTGGAACCCTAGTTTTGAATGTGAATTTATACACTCGAGCTCGGCATTTGGTCATTTCATTTGCATTTTCACTCTGCGGGTGAAGCCCTAGCAAAAAATTTTACTGCTCTGTGATTTTTTTATGAATGCTTGGAGACTGGTTTTGAGCTTGCATTACTATTTTCTCGATCACTCTCGACGCCATTGTTTCTCAACTGTGCATGCATTTTCTGAAGAATCTCAAAGGTATTTTTTGTTTTTTCTTCTATGTTTGGTTTTCCTTTCAAAATATGATCTAAAGATCATTTTCGATCATCTTTCTCTGTACTTCTTGTGGAGTGATGAATCTTGGTTTCCTTTTGGTTTTTGCTCGGTTTTGGTAGTTATCAGACTAATGAACTCGACGAGCTTGTGAAGGAGATGCCACCATTTTTAGTTTTCCTTCTTGCTTCGTTCTTGGGAAATGGTGAGTTATAACACTGTTTTTACCTTCTATTCAGCTCAAGTTTTTTTTTTAACTCTTGTAACCCACTCTAAAAGTGGAAAACTAAGTAAAACGTTCAAAAGCATTTTGTGGGTTCACTCCTTCTTCTTGAACTTTTAAACCTTTTGTTAATCTGGCTTGGTACTTTGACTATTTTCACTCTTATGGTGACATGCGAGCTTAGAACTCTGTTTCATTTCATCCTGTAGATGCACACTATTTGTTTGGAATTTAAAACGTGAGCTCCTTTTCATCTTACTTCCTATAGATAGATGCCTACTTGGAGTTTGTAAGATCTTCTCCATGTTGTACATGCATACTTTGTACTTCGTAATCCTTCTCTCATTCTGTAGATGTGATGTTTGTACAATTCTAGGTACCTGTAAGCTGTATCTTATTTTGTGGCTCATTTTCTCTTTTTGATGTAAATGAAAGAAAGTTTGCACTTCGAGCTTGGACTTGTAAATAGTTCCATTTCTGGCACTATTTGTAAATCTTAACTAAGCATTTGTAACTTTAATTGAGCTCTCTGTTTGATTGTAGACCTATATTTTTCCTTCCTCTTGTAGGTGCATAATTGTAATTTGTGATTACTTCTTTGCATCTGTAGAGGCAAAACACTTGTAGTTTATCAACCCTTTCTTCATATTGTAGAAGTAAAAATGATTTGTTTCTGGAGTAGTTTCCTTTTCTGTAGATAGATGCTTGTATCTTAATCTGCTTGAGTTGAAGCTCCTGTAGATTCATCTTTCTCTTTGTAGATGTGATTCAAACCAATTTTATGAACCCTGTGCATGCATACTTGTAGTTTATCTCACTTCTGGAAAGCATGCTTTGATTTGAAAACTCTTGAGCTTTGTAGTTTGTTCCTTCAGTTGGAAGATGAATGCTACTTGTGTATTCTGTAGCTTGATAATTGCATTCAGAATGATAAATCTGGAAGTTGTATGTTGTTTATTTGTTGTAAACATGATTGCATACTATTTGTATAATGAAGTAAATATCTCTTTTCTAGAAAGTGAAAGAAAATATTTAGTTTTCTTTTCTATAATAGTACTTCACTTCCTAGAAGTTATAGTAGCAATTTTGTTTCATTTCTTGCATTATTTCTCAATTCTATTTTTTTGAAAAGTCCATTTTGCAAGGGGAAACTCTGGCAAAAAAATTCCAGAATCCTTCTCTTTCATTTTGATGATTTGACCTTTCTAAAAACATGTAAACATCTTTTCTTACTTATCTGATCATTTGAATGAGTTGTCCATGCTGGATTTACTTGATTCATTGCAACTTTTCTGAAAATTTGCAAAGTAGTTGCTTCTTTGATTCACACTTGAATTTGGAAATTAAAAGGAACCTTTGATAGTTGTAGCATGATGAGAATCTGAAACCTATATGTTTCATTTGATCATGATATCAACATAGAAGTGATGAAACATGTACTTTTCTTGACTTTTTTTATTCCTTTTGAAGCTCAGATAGCTTAGAAAGCAATGTAGTAGCTAAAAAGCATGTGTTTCAATTCTGTTTTAAATCAAAAGTCAATTTTACAAGGGGAGACTCTAGCAAAAAAATTCAAAATCCTGTTTTTCTCTCCCTTTTCTAGATTTTTGATCCTGATTTGCAAAAATACCTCTTTTTGACTTATTCTGATGCTTCTTTCTTCGGTAAACCATCTGAAAATGATATTTTCTTTATTCAGTAGATGCTTCCTTCTTAAATAGTTAACTAATTTTCAATCAATGTTGCAACCTGTTCCTACAAAATTCAAAATGAGTTAGAAATAAATAGGCTTTTTGGCCTCTCTTGTATCCATGTGGTTTATTTCTTCTTCTCTCCTTGTTCTGCAATTGTTTTCCAACTTTCTACATGTGTCATTCTTCAAATCTGTTTCTCTCACAAGCTGCTTCAGATTCTACCTTTCTAAATCAATCCTTAGCTTCTTTGATCTTCTCTTTTCAGATTCACTTTATGGACTCTACCTCTTCCTTGTTGCCAGCTCATCTGTATTTCTTTCTTTTCCACGTGCCATGTGTTTCTGTACTTCTTTCTTTCAAGTACCATTAGATGCATTGAATTCAAAATATGTATTTTCTTTTAGAACATGAGTATTGGAATAACATTGTACCTTGAGCTCAATTTTGACAGATACTTCTCTTGTCTTGTAGGTGTTAAGAAATGGAGATGGAAGTAGAAGATGGAAGAGTTGAGATGGAGATGGAAAGGTTGAGGAGTGGAGACAAAAGATAGAAAAGGCAATGATGGGTTCCTTTTTACTCCTCTACTCTTGTTCTTTAGCACATGCAGTATTCTCATTTCCATGTATATGATGAGTCACTTAGTCATATCCCATGGCTTGTGTGGGAAAGCTTATGATCTCTTATGAATAAAGCATTAAATTGAAATAATGAGTTGATTATCTCTTTCTGCATTCGAGTTTTCCTTTGATTGTACAATGATGTAGGCAACTCAATATCTCAATAAAATGAATTAACATAAGGGATAACTTGAAGTGAATACCTGTAACTCCAGTGGATAATCATTGAATGAAATGTGTCTCTTTGTATGTTGTGTGATTATCTTAGCTTCCATTCTTCGTTTTGACTCCTTTCTGCTATCTCCATTTGGACATTATTGTCACTTTGTTTGTTTGTCAATATTTTCTTGATGGAAGTAGCAGAAAGGAGTCAATTGTAATCTTTTATGGCAGCATAGATAAATGCAAACTCATTAATCATGACAACTTTAATGAATACAGAGAAATAAAAATCATAGGCACATAGATAATAACCATGAATCTGATTACTTGAAAACTACCACTATGTCTATTGTTCCAAAACTATACACCTTACATACTCTGTAATCTAGTGTCTTCATCAAGATAACACAGATGTCCTTCGGGGCTTGTGTTCTTTTACTGAGGATATTCATGAAATTGCAGACTATGTGAGTTGTTACATTTTGTAACAACGCACACATAGCTACAGATTTCACTTAATCTCTTTCACAAATCAGCAATAACAAAATAATCTGATATAATTCCCTTAGCTTAGGTATACTTCACCAAAGGCTATCCATCATAACAAAGTTTTGAGTTGCCCATTTTTGCACAAGTGCAAAAATTGTCAACATTTCTAGCGATCCTATGGGGAAAGCTCTTAGCTTGTAGACTAGTGCCTTACTCTTGTCCATTGGGTATGGAGTCCAAATCTGTAACCAAAATCTGCCCTTTTTCCGAAAGGTCCAACCCTTTCAAAACAACTAAAGTAGGGAAAATCTAGGCAAACTGACCATGTGCATGAATGCACTTATTGAAAACAAAGAACGATGCAATGTGCAAAACTACACTTATTGAAAGGGAAATCCTACTCTAACCAATCACTGTAAGATTTTCAATAACAGTGTTTGAGAAACATACCATTCACAGGAATGGGGAGTTCCTCTCCATTCAGCTTGGAAAGCTGAAAAGCATTGTGTTCTTTGCAAGCTGATATCATGTAAGGACCACTCCAGAGTGTATCAAACTTTGAGTGTCTTCCTGGCTTAGCATGATCAACATCCCATTTCAACACAATATCTCCTTCATTGAAGATTCTAAATTTGGCTTTCTTGTCAAAAGTCTTCTTCATCTGTTTCTGATTTTTCTCCATATTCAAATGAGCTTGATCTCTTAGCTCTTGTAATTCCATCAATTCTGCATAACGGACCTGCAATGGTTCATTCTCAAGTAATTCCATTTGATGCAGTAAATCCAATGCAGGTAACTCAACTGAAATTGGCATTCTAACTTCTTTCCCATACACAAGTTTGTATGGTGAGTTTCCAACTGATCTCTTAGGGGTCACCCTATCAGCCCAAAGTGTTGAATTCAACATTAGATGCCAAGCTCTTTGATTATCCTTGAGTGTTCTTCTGATGATCCTTAACAGATTCTTGTTAGTGCTTTCAGCTAAGCCATTACCTTGTGGGTAATAATTAGATGAAGAGCTCAAGTAGATTCCATGGCTAATAACCCAATCTATTACTTTAGCACCGAGAAATGCTAAAGCATTATCTGATATGATAGTTGCTTGGAACACCAAATCTGTAGACTATACCTTCATAGAAAGCTAGTATTGAAGCTTCATTAGCATCCTTCAAGGCTACTACTTCAGTCCATCGTGTAAAGTAATCTGTAGTAGTTAGAATCCATTTGTGTCCTTGTGAAGAAGGTGGGTTAATCATCCCAATAAATTCAAGACCCCACTACATAAAGGGTTGATCAACTGAAATAGGCTGTAAAGGCAAGTGAAGCTAAACGTTCTTTTCCGACAAAGAAAGCACATTTCTTGCACTTTTTGATCCATTCGAAACAATCCTTAAATATGCTAGGCCAATAGTAACCTACTTTCATGATCTTCAAAGTTGTAGTACGTGCTGAGAAGTGACCTCTGCAGGTCCTTCATGGAATTCTGATAATATCTTCTGAATCTTGTCATAATCGACACATCGTAGCAAGATTCCATTTATATCTCTTCTGAACAATACACCATCAACGAAGAGATAAGGAATAGCCTGTAATCTGAAATATCTTCATTTATTCTTATCCATACCTTCCGGATAAGTGCCATGTTGTAAATAGTCAACCAAATCAGTCATCCATCTTGATTCCTGAAT
This sequence comes from Taxus wallichiana var. yunnanensis, assembly GCA_018340775.1. NCBI lineage: Eukaryota > Viridiplantae > Streptophyta > Pinopsida > Cupressales > Taxaceae > Taxus > Taxus wallichiana. Next base: position 742,924,554 of record CM031237.1, on the reverse strand, counting down.
TTCTTGAGAAGGTTCAGGTTGCTGATTTTCTGGTTGCAACATAACGTTTGATTGCTGATACGTGGTTTCAGCATGGTGTTCTAAAACTTCAGGTTTTGCATCCTGTTGTTTCTCCATATCAGCAATTAGATGCTCACATAAACCTTTACCTCAAACTATCTTGGCAACTCGGATATCAACATCATATTCCATAACCTTCATTATCCAACCTGCTCTTTTCTCATTCAACTCTTTGTTCAACAAGAAAGCTTTCACATTTGGATGAGAAACAAGAACATGAATTCTATTGTTTGAAAGCATGTACTTAAAATTCTTTAGTCCTCTGACTACGGAAAGTACTTGTTTTTCAAGGAATGTGTACCTTGTTTCGTAATCGTGCAAGCTCTGTCCAAAGAAAGCAATTGGTTGTTTGATATTCTCGTCATTGACCTGAGTTAGAATAGCTGAGATTGTTTCAGCTCCTACAAGTGCATACATTGTAAAATATTTGTCAAAATTTGGATTTGCAAGAGTAGGAGCCTGAGAAATAGCTGTTTTAATAGCCTCAAACCTTCTCTCCCTTCACTGGTCCAAGAGAATGTTTTCTCTTTCCTTAGCATGGTTGTCAATGGCTTAACCAATGCTATGCAAAATCTGGGACAAATCTTCTGACAAAGTTGATTTTTCCCAGAAAGCTCTGTAATGCCTTCTTGTGATGAGGTAATGATAGTTGTGATATGGCTTCAATTATGAAAGGATCAATTGCTAAACCCTATTTGGAAACAATATGGCCGAGTAGCTTACCTTCATGTACTAAAAAGATAGACTTTTTGGGATTCAAAGATATTCCAAACTACCTGCAGATCTGAAAAGTCTATCTCAAATGCATTAGATGTTCATCAAATTTTTGAGAATACAGTGACATCATCTAAATAAACAAGTATGCATTTATTTAGTAGGCTACAAAAATCCATGTCCATTGCACGTTGAAACGTTGCACGGCATTTGAAAGACCAAAAGGCATTCTTTTATAAGCGTAAGTACCCCACTTGGTGGTAAAAGTTGTTTTATATCTATCTTCTCCTCGGACTAAAATCTGATTATATCCACTATAACCATCTAGAAGGGATAGTCTATCTGATCCTGAAACTATTCTCAAAATCTGATCCATGTTCGGTAGTGGATAATGATCTTTTAATGATGCTTTGTTAAGATCTCTAAAATCCACACATAATCTGATTTCTCCATTCTTTTTCCTAACTGGAACAAGATTTGCTACCCAACTTGAATGCTTAACGGGAAAATAATTCTTGATTCAATCAATTTTGATAATTCTTTCCTCATAAGAGGTTCTATTCTGGGATTTATAGGCCTTTGTTTCTACCTAACTGGTTTAGAATTTGGTTGTAATTCAATCATATGTTGTGCTAGACTGGGGTCAAACCCTTTCAAGTCTTGGTATCTCCAAGTGAAAACATCTTTAAATTCAGTGCAAAGCTTAATAAAAGATTGTTTTTCGGATAAGGAACATACCTTTCCAAGAAATAAGTTCTTTCCTTCATCAACTGAAACCTCTTCGTAATTATCAGCATGAGTAGACATCTTAGCTTTGTCCTTTCTTAACTGGTCATCAGTGCTGAAGATGTCTTCCAATGTGACAAGTCCTCGAGGAAACTTGTTTGTCTTTAACTGAACAATTTGGTCACCATATAGATGTTGTAATTTATCCTGATTTACTACGTAGAAAATTCAGCTTCTTGCTGCAAAAACCTACAGATTTGATCATCACTCTCAAACACCTACCAATTAGATTCATTATCAGGTATAGAAGGTCTGACAATCAACTTAACATGAGGCTGAACTTTGCTGCTTTCTATTTGTTCCAGCACTTCGAAACTAGCACCAACTGCTGCCAGTCTATCAACATGTTTATTTTCAGCTCTAGGAATAGACTGAATATTAATGGCATCAAAATCTTCCATTAAGTCTGAAACTCTATGCCTGTAAGACTTCATTAATGGATTCTTACATACATTGAAGTTTTTTACTTGATTTATTACTAACTCAGAATCACCAAAGACTTGTAACGTGTTGATTCCTCTTTTTCAGCCCAAAGTAAGCCATGAATTAACGCTTCGTACTCAACTACATTACAAGTGCATGAAAATTGAAGACTCAGAGCTGTAAAATACCTTTTGTTTGTTGGGGAAGTGAGCATCAAACCTACTCCCTGTCCCTTCTTATTCTTAGCTCCATCAAAATGAAGCTTCCAAATCCCTTCTATTTTATTTTCTATTTTGGACAACAAGGGAACTGCTGCACTTTCTTCATGCATGCAATAAACACCAAAAATATGTTCTTCAACTTCCTTAAAAGGATCATGAGCATGTTCTTCAACTATTTTCTCATCCATGAACATGTTAGAAACACCTTCTAGTGCTGAAATCTGAGCTACATCATCAAAATCAGATTGATCTAAAGCTGAATAATTCTACTGCATTTGGTGAATGAGGCTCAATATGAAATCTAGCCAATGGCTCAGAATTTATGGTAACCTTAGTGCCATAACGTGTAGTGAAAAATAAGAAAGACCAATCAGAAGAGAGGTAGCCTCCTATTTTTGTTGTAAAGTCTCTAGATAGGCACAAAGCAAAATATGGAGGTAAATCCACAACAGTAACATCTTGTAAAATGGAAACATTTGGGCAAGCATGTAACGTTACCTCCAAATTTCTGATTACTCCAACTATATTGGTTGCAGTCCCATCAAGCTGTAAAACACTCCTTTCTGTAGGTTCATATTGCAGGCCTAATTTTTCAGCAATTGACTTAGGCATGACTGTACTACTTGCACCGCTGTCCACCATACAGTTATGAACTAAATTTTCTCCAATGATCAGAGATAGGTAAAAGGGTGGTGGCTTCTTTATGTCATGAGCATTTAGAACCTTCTGAACCATCCATCTAACATCCTTTACGCGATCTTGATCAAGTGTTCCAAGGACCATATCTATATTTTGGACTTCCTTTACTGTTGTTTTTGAAGAAATCTGCACAGTTTAGCTAGTTCATGAGAGAGTAAATCCTATTGTCCTAGAATGCTTAAGGCATCCCACATCGAGATGTTAACATTGTGCTTCTTCATCACATCAACAATATTAAAAGAAGCAACAGTCTTAGAGATAGACTCGACCATTTTAGCATAAGCTTTAGCAAAAAACTGATTCTGCTTCGGCAGCCTTGGATATCTGAGGGATAAACAATCTTCTTGGATCAGGCTGAAGTTATTTTTGTTGCTCTTTACCAGCTGCAACACTTGTTGTTTTCTGAGGGACAACAGGACTTTGTTGGCTAGTTTCGAGACTGTAGATGTTGATATATCAGTAATAATGGGTAGCATAGGTCTGTTTTGTTGTTTTTTATTTTTGGTAGCTTTCTCTTGAGCTCTAGTGGTAACAACAATGAAATCCTCCTCATTAAAGCTGACCAAATTCTGTTCAGGTGTTTTCTGAACATGACTTTCTTGCTGCCCACCCTCCATTTGAGGTATGAACAATGCTTCAGATTGAGGTTGCAGATAAGATTCAGGTTCAGGAATGCATTTGGGCAATTTGTAGTTTGATGAGGTTGATTACAAGGTTGGCACCACTCTTCTGTAGCCATATTAACTAGAACCAAAGCATTAGATGCACTAGGAACATTAGAATCAAACTTGCCTTTGCTGATAAGGCTGCCTGTAATTTTGATTCTATTGGTAAGGCTACCTATTCTACTGGTTTTGCTGATAAGGAGCTTGATATGGCCTATTAGGCAATGTAAGCTTATTTTCAATTGATGTCAGCTTATTTCCCATGGTTTGCAAGGCTTTAAACATATCTGGGGATGGGGCTGCAATAGTAGGCTCTATGATTGTAATAGGTTGTGGGATAGGAGCTAAATCTACCAAAAATGGCATTGTAGGCCTTGGTGCTAACTTTCCATCCTGAATAAGGTTGTTTTCAGCTTTTATAGCAGTGTCATAGGCCCCTGGAAGAGTAAAAGCTCCCATGGATTGAATCATAGTTGCAATATCACTATTCAATGCTCTGAGGTAATAAAGGAAAGCGTGATCAACTTGAGGCTTAACACTTGCTGGGATTCTTTCCCAAGTTCTAGCAAAATGAATGTTGAAACTAGACAAAAATTCATGAGGGGCTCTCTTGATAGTAGATAGTTGTTCTATCAGGGACAAATGATCTGAATTGTCTTGGAACTGTTCCAACAATTTCTCTCCTAATTCATCCCAAGTTCTTATGCTTCCAATCTCTAGGTTCCTATACCATTGCAAGGCTTGTCCTTTAAAAGATGCAGCTAAAAGTCTTAAAGCTACGTCTTCATGAGTAATATTGTGGACTGCACATATGGCTGCAACATCTTTGATGTGTTCAGTTGGTGTAACTTGATTTTCACCGGTAAATGATGGCAGACTTTTCAGAGCAGCATTAGGAATGTCATGATACACTGTAATTACTAATGGGCTGCCATTAGTAAAGGCTACAAAATTTCTGGGTGGTTGAATAGCCATTGGAAAAACTAGGGATATTGATTGAAAAATTTATTCGTGGTGAAGGAATATCAGGAGGGTTTTCAAAACCAGGTCTGTTATAAGGCAAAAGTATTACCAACCCTTCTTCTTCTAGCAGATTTCAAAGGTAAAGAAACAAACTCAGGAGGAATACCTCTTACCGATGATCTTGTAGTCACTTTAGGCATGGAACATGCTGCAATACTGGTCTGAAATCAGCTTTACGGAGTCACCAAAAGATCATAGAATCTTTAGAATTAATTTGTTGCAGCTTTGCTCCCAAAAGTAACTTTTATTTGTTGTAAATCTACTTTTGATCTGCTCTAGAATCTGAAATTTGCATGCAGATCTGATTCGTGGTCCCACCGGGCATGCCAAAAACTATTATCTCTCGAAAGTGCACCCGGTAGAGAGATGGCAAGCAGGTGTTCTAAGTCTGCAAAATATCTCTCTCTCTCTCTAGATACAATGGGGACACCTCAGGTCTATGGGTATACCTATTTTGAGGTGAACCTCCGGGGTTAAAAGGTCGGTTCCTTATTGGTGTTCACTAGACTACTTTTTGGGAGTTTTAGGGTTAGGAAGTGACTAAAAATGAAATAATTACTAAGGTGATACACCAAATTTGAATAAAGAACTTGACTTGAGTGGAATACACAACTGACTTGTGAAGAATTCTTTGTGTGCACGAACCAATTTGTACTTTCTACAAAATGTAAGGGCAAAAACACTTAATTTATACTGAGGAAAATCACAACAGTACTAGTAAGCTAACATGCACAATGAAATTTAGCAGAAAATAGTAGATCTGCAGCAGGGTAAAGTGACTAATCAGGGAATATTGATTCACAAGATTAATACTGGCATACACAAGACTGCAGAATAACTTGGAAAGGCAAGAGTAATTCAACACTCAGAGGGTAAAACTGGTAGAAATTGCTTCAGTACTCATATCAAAAGTTCTTTTGGGAAAAATCTCTAAAAATCCCCCTCTTTGTGCTTTGCAAGAGCACACAATATATAGCAAAAGTTCACCCCCTTCCTAAAAATAGCCTAAAAGTTGTACTCGCCCATGTATCCTAATTTTATCCTTTATTTAATAATAAATAAAGGAATAAAATAATACAAACTAAAGTATGTGATAAAAATAGGCATTATCAGCCTTAGATACAATATAGTCAAACTGAAGTTGACTATTCTATTTTTAAGAAAGAAAGGTGAACAATTGCTAATTTTAAAATTTACTTGCTAGGCAAGTCTTCTCTCTTTGCACATGCAAGTTTGTCATCTTCTCTATTCTGTCATGTTGTGAAGGCATGCAAAATTATCTCCTGTGTATAGGCAAAAGGATGCAACCTTAGCCATATTTGCAAAAATAAAGTGAAGTGGGGACCACCTCCAAGTACACATGTTCTGATTTTCTTGTTCACTGACTTGGATAGTCACAAAAGTGACATTTGCAAATTTGTTTGAAACCCCATGTGGGGACCACCTTTGGTTTGGAATGCTGCCACATTGTGGACTTAGGCATAAGCATGTATATAATATCAAGGGACCACCCTTGGCTAGCCCACCATGCATTAGTTGATCTCGCCACCTTTGGGCCTTGGCACATAATACAAATTTTTTTCCTTTTCGGACTTTGGCATATAATGATGTTTTTTGATTTTTGTGTATGCACATAGTTTAGACTTTGGAAAGTCTTGGCAAATTATTTTGTTGACCATCCACGTGGGCCCCCCCTCTCCATGACTCACCCTTCGCTTAACCTTGGTCTACATGGTAACTTTGACCATGGCGGTTTTAACTTGGATTTTGTGAAGCATTTTGGGACCCTTGATCTATGCTTTGGTATTTTCTCCACCGTAGATCTTCTAACTCGATTAGGGTTTTGGCTTGAGCAATTAATGTGGTCGGTGGCATTTAATTGGGCCTTATCACCTGGGACCTGGGGAGAATGACCACCATTCATCTTGGCACTTGGCATTTGATTGATCGTTGATCTCAACCATGAGTTAGGGTTTGGAACCCTAGTTTCGAATGTGAGTTTATACCTTCGAGCTTGGCATTTGGTCATTTCATTTGCATCTTCACTCTGCGGGTGAAGCCCTGGCAAAATTTTTACTGCTCTGTGATTTTTTGATGAATGCTTGAGACTTGGTGGTTTTTGAGCTTGCATTTTGTTTCTAAAATCTCGACGCCATTATTGCTCAACTGTTGCATGCATTTTCTAAAGAATCTCGAAGGTATTTTTGTTGTTTTTTGGTTCTATGTTTGGTTTCCCTCCTGTATATGATCTAAAGATCATTTTCGATCATATTTCTCTTGTACTTTCTTGTGGAGTGATGAATCTTGGTTCTCCTTTTGGTTTTCTACTCTTTTGGTAGTTATCGAACTGAACTCGAGCCTGTGGAAGGAGATGCCACCATTTTCAGTTTTCCTGCTTGCTTTGTTCTTGGGCAATGGTGAGTTCCAACACTATTTTTACCTTCTTTTTTGAGCTCAAGTTTTCATTTTTTTGTAACTCAAAGTGGAAAACTAAGTAAAACTTCAAAAAAAATTTTGTGGGTTCAGTCCTTTTTTGGACTTTGAGTTTCCTTTTGTTAAACTTTGAATCTTGGTACTTTAAAACTTTTGGTGACATGCGAGCTTAGAACTCTGTTTTGTTTCATCCTGTAGATGCACACTCGCTGTTTGTTTGGCATTTAAAATGTGAGCTCCTTTTTCATCTTACTTCATGTTTAGATAGATGTCTACTTGGAGTTTGTAAAACATCTTCTCCATGTTGTACATGCATACTTTGTACTTCATAATCCTTCTCTCATTTGTAGATGTGATGTTTGTAGAATTCTGGTACTTGTAAGTCTATCTTATTTTGTGGCTCTTTTCTTTTTGTATGTAAATGAAAGAAAGTTTGCACTTGAGCTTGGACTTGTAAAATGCAGTTCCATTTCTTCAGTTTGTAAATCTTAACTAAGCATTTGTAACTTTAATTGAGCTCTCATTTGATTGTAGACCTGTATTTTTCCTTCCTCTTGTAGGTGCATAATTGTAATTTGTGATTACTTCTTTTTGCATCTGAAGAGGCAAAACACTTGTATTTATCAACCCTTTCTTCATACTTGTAGAAGTAAAAATGATTTTTGGAGTTTTATGGAGTAGTTTCTCCATTTCTTTAGATATGTGCTTGTATCTTAATCTACTTGAGTTTGAAGCTCTTGTAGATTCATCTTTCTCTTTGTAGATGTAGTTCAAACTTTTATGAACCCTGTGCATGTGTACTTGTAGTTTATCCTTTTCTAGAAGGCATGCTTTGATTTGAAAACTTGTTGGGCTTTGTAGTTTTACTCCTTCAGTTGGAAGATGAATGCTACTTGTATATTCTGTAGCTTGATATTTGCATTCAGAATGATGAATCTGGAAGTTGTATGCTTTTCATTTGTTGCAAACATGATTGCATACTGTCTGCATAATGAAGTAAATATCTCTTTTCTGGAAAGTGAAAGAAAATACTTAGTTTTCTTTTCTGTAATAGTACTTCACTTCCTAGAAGTTATAGTAGCAATTGCTCTTTTTCAATTCTTTCATTATTTCTCAATTCTTTTTTTTTCTGGAAAAGTCCATTTTGCAAGGGGAAACTCTGGCAAAAAAAATTTTCCAGAATCCTTCTCTTTCCAGATTTTGATGATTTGACCTTTTCAAAAAATGTAAACATCTTTTCTTGCTTATCTGATCATTTGAATGAGTTGTCCATGCTGGCTTTACTTGATTCATTGCAACTTTTGAAAATTTGCAAAGTAGTTGCTTCTTTGATTCACACTTGAATTTGGAAATAAAAGGAACCTTTGATAGTTGTAGCATGATGAGAATCTGGAATACTTGTATGTTTCATTTGATCATGATATCAACTTAGAAGTGATGAAACATGTACTTTTCTTGACTTTTTTATTCCTTTTGAAGCTCAGATAGCTTAGAAAGCAATGTAGTAGCTAAAAAGCATGTGTTTCAATTTTTTTAAATCAAAAGTCAATTTTACAAGGGGAGACTCTGGCAAAAAAATTCAAAATCCTATTTTTCTCTCTCCTTTTCTAGATTTTTGATCCTGATTTGCAAAAATACCTCTTTTTGACTTATTCTGATGCTTCTTTCTTTGGTAAACCATCTGAAAATGATATTTGTCTTTATTCAGTAGATGCTTCCTTCTTAAACATAGTTAACTGATTTTCAATCAATGTTGCAACCTGTTCCTGCAAAATTCAGAAATGAGTTAGAAATAAATAGGCTTTTTGGCCTCTCTTGTATCCATGTGGTTTATTTCTTCTTCTCTCCTTGTTTCAAATTTTTCCAACTTTCTACATGTGTCATTCTTCAAATCTGTTTCTCTCACAAGTTGCTTCAGATTCTACCTTTCTAAATCAATCCTTAGCTTCTTTGATCTTCTCTTTTCAGATTCACTTTATGGACTCTACCTCTTCCTTGCCAACTCATCTATATTTCTTTTTTTTCTTTCAAGTACCATTAGATGCATTGAATTCAGAATATGTATTTGCTTTTAGAACATGAGTATTGGAATAACATTGTACCCTAAGCTCAATTTTGATAGATACTTCTCTTGTCTTGTAGGTGTTAAGAAATGGAGATGGAAGCGGAAGATGGAAGAGTTGAGATGGAGATGGAAAGGCTGAGGAGTGGAGACAGAAGATAGAAAAGGCAATGATGGGTTCCTTTTTACTCCTCTACTCTTGTTCTTTAGCACATGCAGTATTCTCATTTCCATGTATATGATGAGTCACTTAGTCATATCCCATGGCTTGTGTGGGAAAGCTTATGATCTCTTATGAATAAAGCATTAAATTGAAATAATGAGTTGATTATCTCTTTCTACATTCAGTTTTCCTTTGATTGTACAATGATGTAGGCAACTCAATATCTCAATAAAATGAATTAACATAAGGGATAACTTGAAGTGAATACCTGTAACTCCAGTGGATAATCATTGAATGAAATGTGTCTCTTTGTATGTTGTGTGATTATCTTAGCTTCCATTCTTCATTTTGACTCCTTTCTGCTATCTCCATTTGGACATTATTGTCACTGTTTGTTTGTCAATATTTTCTTGATGGAAGTAGCAGGAAAGGAGTCAATTGTAATATTTTATGGCAGCATAGATAAATGCAAACTCATTAATCATGACAACTTTAATGAATACAGAGCAATAAATCTGATAGGCACACAGATAATAACCATGAATCTGATTACTTGAAAACTGCCACTATGTCTGTTGTTCCAAAACTATACACCTTACATACTCTGTAATCCGGTGTCTTCATCAAGATAACACAGATGTCCTTTGGGGCTTGTGTTCTTTTGCTGAGGATATTCATGAAATTGCAGACTATGTGAGTTGTTACATTTTGTAACAGCACACATAGCTACAGATTTCACTTAATCTCTTTCACAAATCAGCAATAAAAAAATAATCTGATATAATTCCCTTAGCCTCGTTCCTCCCCCTAACCCCTTGAGGAGCATCATATCACCATCCTAACATATTATCTTCTTTTTCTTTGAACGGTCATTGCTATGCAATAACCCTTGAAAGAGGGGGAAAATGTAGTCCTCTAAAATTTTGAGGTAATTAATTTAAATTAATTTGTGTAGAAAATATTATAACATCATCTATATAATAATTAATCGAAAGATTAATTATTATTATTAATCCATTTTCTCACATATCCTCTTTTATCATTCAAGTAATATCCCATTTTATCATTAATCACATTAATTATTTTTCATTTCCTATTATCCTATTATAATCCTTCATAACATTTTCTTGGAATTTAATATACTACAACCACCTACCCACCTACTCTACATCTAACCTATACCTAGCCTTTCCATGTAATGACATTGTTCAAGCTCAAAATTTCACCCATCCTAATCAAAATGAATTGGGATTTTGAGGAAACATGGGATTGTCTCCAAGTTATGGGACCTTGCGCATTGAGAAAAAAATTGGATAATCCCGGTTCACCCCCTTCTTTCTCATGTTATCGCCTCGCTTTAGTTTAGATTTCCTTTCTATGCATCTCTTTTAAACCTAGTCCCTTGGAATCATAGTTATTTTGATAACTTACATCCCCATTATGGATTTATAGTTCCAACATTGCATGTTGCACTCATTCTAGTTGTCCCCTTGTCACAATTTAATTATTTGTAGTTATTTCACATTCCTTTACATGAATTTCCTACTTCCTTTTACTTGGCTTCATCATGCTCATATTTCATGTACTTCTACCTTCCCTTCCATTGTTCTATCTTCTTTCAATTTCCCTTACACGAACTCTTACGCATGACCTTTTTTTGGGTCACTCTGCACCATTTGTGGGCACCCTCTAACTTTCCTTCAAATTTAGCTAATTCCCCTACATACTTCCTTTATGTGCCCACTTCTTTTCCTATTCATTTGTGCACGCTTCTCATTTCGAATGTCCACACCTTAATGCTTATATAATTATATCATTTTAGAGATATTCTCCCTCATTCTCATCCATGTGTGTTCCCATACGCCTTGTCTTCTACATCCTCACATGTATTTCTCTTGCACACACTTTGCGCATTCTTATGCGCTAATCACTTGTGCCATGTTGAAACCTATTAGAATTTTTAAATCACACATAACCTATCATAGCATACGCAACCGGGTGTCAAATCCTTCCAATGAACAAGTGCATGACACATGGCGAAAATGATAAGAAACAAATATTTGGTCAATATTTCATCCAATCATATCCCACCACGTGTCATTGTGTGTCCAATCGCATTGTAACCTTTATATCATCCATAATTTTTGCTACATAGCTCGAATTCATGCATTTTGGTCTTGTTGGAAAGATGATGATGAGAAATACATGATGTAATATAGATATAATAATTTTAAGGGATAGGGTAGGTGAGAAATAGGGAGACACATCTCAATATATTTATGGGCTGATTAAGTTAGCTCAACCACTGAGATTTGATTTGATTTTCTCTCCTTCCTTCTTCCACAAGTAAAACTAACATAAGGAGGTAGATTTTACATCTTTGCGGTGGAATTACGGGAATTTATTACTTATTGTTGGTGGTTGAATAGTTGAATATGAGTTTCCCTCTTCTTTCTCTTCCTATTCTCTCCATCTTCTTCTTATAGAACTGTAGAGCATTGCTCATTGTAAATGGATGTAATACTTTAGTATGCAAGAGCATTATTTAGGTATTACAATTCATTTTGAGTTACGGGACTTTAGATCTGGTTTCTTGCATGTGGATGCACACCTCTTCTACCATTGTAATCAATTGTGCATCTTTCATAAGCAATAGAAGTTTTTTTGTGGCTATACTTTGCCGTAACACATTTTACTACATCCTCTTGCCTTTCCCTTTATGTCCATGGTTTATTGTGTGTTCTCAAGTCCCTTGTGTGTCCCTTTTCCATTGCGATCCATGAAAATGAATGAATAATTTTGTTTTATATTATGGCATGTGTGTGTCTTCCTCTCTGCACACATTTATCTTTGATTTTCACTCAAGGATGATCATATTCACCCCATTATTTTTGGTGTTATTTCCTCCTATTAGTTTATATTTACCTTGTAATGAATCTCCTTCGACCCTAGTCCCTTAGAATCATAGAGTTATTGTAGGTAGTTGTATTTCCCCTCCTAAGATATTTTTAGTATTAAAAAGAGGTAAGGTAACTATCCTTCTCCGTGAGGTCTATCTCAAGCGTGCAAGGTCCCACAAATTAGAGATAGTCCCATTTTCCCTCAAAATCCCAATTCATTATGATCTAGGATGCGTGTCTATTTGAGCTCGAACATTTTTGGCACACTGGTGGACAAGTATTGAAATCTTAAATTTAATCATTGCCAAGTTTTGGTGTGTGAATTAGTGATTTCCATCATTTGGAGGCTTGTTTAAACACATTTTACAACTCCCAAATTCCATATGTATTGTTTTCAATATTCCAAAAATATTTTTCATGAGATGAATACATACAAGATAGAGCATGGTAGCTAAAGATTCCTTTGAGTATCTTCATATTTATCCAAGAAGAAAAAAGGGATAACCACAAGCATATATCCATCCCGAGCACATTGTGAACTTTCAAATCCTCCTCTTGGTAGAACTTCCGTGAGACCTATCATGGCAGCTCTACCACCTCGGAGAAATTTACCATTTGTTAATTTTACTAGTGGAATTCCTCTTGCTCTAAATGCACAACATGAAATACTATTAGCCACACTCAAGAGTATTCCATATTTCACTGAGTAAAAATCAAGTCAAACTTGTTGAGAACATCCAAGATGTTGCAAATGTGTGATCTTTATATTTAGTTACACATGATGATGTAGCAGTCAAGTTGTTTGCATCTTCACTCAAAGGAAAATCACTCCAAAGGTATTGGATTTTGAGACTTTCATCCATTATTGGTTGGGATGATCTTGACACTTCTCTCTAAAACTATTTTGAATATAATTCGGACTAATTATCTCATTGTATAACAATTGAAAACAACAAGAAGAGCGCCCAATGAGTAGATGACGTATTTCAATATCAACGTTTAGAAAATTTGGGACAAGATCCCTCAAGTGGTAAGGCCCACCCCTCAACATACTTTCCTATATTAACTTAAGGCCTTAAATAATGAAGTTTTAGTCATGATTCAGATCTATGAAGTGTATAAATTTACCAACAACTTACAACATTACAATACAGGATAAATATAGTTTCATTCATGCATGAAAGTTAGCTCTAGACCACCCATGCCCCTATTTCTTGAAATGCCTCAAGTGCTAAGAAATTTATTTCCCTATTCCAGAGAAAAGTTATCAACCCACTGCCTCTACATATTATTCTCCCGCATAGAAAAAAGGAAGAGGAAGAGATGAAATCCTTGATTAGAAACCTATCGAATAAATTCATATCCTTAGAAAATCAATAGATGTATGCCTTTAAAAATATAATCTAATCAAGGGTATAACTAGAGCCATCATCCTTTAGGAATTAATATCCGAATTAGAAATATGGGAAAAATTACAACATGATAGATGACATGTTAATGTGCACATCCTATTTCCATAAATCCCTCTAGTTAAACCTCTTCCAATGTCCTATTCAATTCAAAGATGTTTCCCCGATTCATAAAAATATGGCACAAGAGTCTCGAATGGTGCTTTCCATGTAACACCTCATATCTAGTATAGCTGCACCAATGCCTTATATGCAAATCCTACATGATTTAAGATGCTTAAAATTATGAACCTTTCACTAGTCTAGGAGAATCATAAAATCAAGAAGTTTCAAATGTTGTTCCTGAGGCCAACCTTATGTTCTTTAGTGCTGAATAATTTTGTTCAATCAATGAAACTATGGATAGTCAAAATATACCATGTGACCAAGTTTATAACACAAGATATAAGAAGAGAATGCTTAATTCTAACATGCAACCTTCCCTTCCTTTCATACACATTGATCTTCAAAAGCAAAGAGATGAAACTAATTTACAAGATTCAAAGGATCTTAATACACCCACAAATCATGTCGTGCAAGTTCCAATGTGTAAGGTTCCATGGAATGTTTCAACAAAAGAGACATTCACCCATCATTTTGTAGATCAAGCCTTTGTGTAAGCTAAGGCCCTCACCTCCACACTTGAGTAATCTAGAAAATATGTTGTTATCCTCAAATTTGTATAAGTCAATGGGCCTTCTATTCAACATTATGGACCAAATGAAAATGTAAATTGTAAATGTCACAATTTGGGATGCCCCTGGTCATTCATCTCAACGTGACCTATTACATGAATCTTTAACTAGCTTTAGCATGATGATACAGATTATCTAAATATCGTATGCTACTATCAATATTTTTCAAGCATATGAGAAGAAATTAAGCAAGTTTGTACAAACCCCACCTTTCTATATGTCCTTGATTGTTAGAAAATATGTTGTGCACAATTGTATGATTGACTTAGGCACTAGTACTTCTATTATGCGTAAGAAAATTTATGATGTCTTGGGTCTTAAATACAACCTATGTCCAAAGGAATCTTGTAATTTGATGGATTAACTATCACAACTATAATAGTTCATTTAGGACCTTGAGTTAACCCTCCTTGCCTATATAAGCATAACCATAACTCAATATGTTTCTATAATTGACCTTCCTCCTTTGTTTTCCTTCTACTTATCAATGGATTTCACCACCAAAGTTGGTGGTTACTTGTCTTCTGATTGGTCTGATATGTTGCTAAGAAAAAGGTATGGTATCTAGTTTACCATACAAGATGAGACCATATTTTCATATCATGTTGATTCATATGACCCTTCCTCTCTCTAAGAAAACTTCCTAATGCAAGAAGGAAAAGAACAAGTTTCAGTTTTAGAAGAGAAACGTATTCCCCCATACCTAATTTGTTGTTAGATGAGTGGGCCAATAATTGCTTTGAATTTTATGCTTATGATGAACCCCTTAAATCTTTTGAAACGGGTCTTGGTACTTATTGAATCCTTGAAGAAGAACTTGTATTTAGTGTACTCAAGAAAAGTGAAGAAAGTTATGGATTATGGAAGTTATACTTTGATGGTTCCAAAAGCAAAAATGGTGCAAGAACATGTGTTGTTCTCATTTCTCCCAAGAATGAGAAGTTATTCTTCCCACACTAGTTGTAGTTTTCATACTCTAAAAACTTACCAATATAAAGAATTGGTGCATGGTATTCTTATTAAAAAATGGATAGATTAAGGCGTTGCAGATCTTTGGGGACACAAAATTGGTCATCCACTAGGTAACAAACTAGTGGGAAATAAATAATAAGCTTCTCAAATATTATAAAAATAGATTTTGGGACCTCCTAGAGAGTTTTGATGCTCTAAATCTACATGTGGTACCAAGAAAGATGAAAAAATAAGCATTATAGATGGATGTGATTGGTTTGCAATTCTCACTTATAAAGCATTTTTCAAGGGAATTATGCAACATATTAAAATGGTGATCAGTCATCCATTACTTACAATGATATCATTTGGCAAGTGTTTTATAGAAATGCGTAATTTTTTTCATTAAAATGATGTTAAGTTCTCTTCAAGCATACAAGTTGACTAGCATGAAAACTATGGTAACCAAGTGATCAAGCTAAAGAAAACAAGTTCATAAAGGTATGGTCACCTTAAAGAAAATATTCAACCCTGATGATGAGTTGAAGGGTGAATAAAATTATATCCACGTAGCCCAACAATACTATACTCTAGTCACTATTACGCATGAAAAAGAGTTCCTTCTTAGAAAAGATTGTGTGCATGATGAGAAGAAGGCCTTCATCTCTCAATACAAAAAAAAATGTCTTCTCATGGGAGTATGAATACATCAAAGGATTTGATCCAAGTGTTTCTCAACACTCCATTGACCTATATCCTAGCATCAAACCCATCATACAAAAGAAGAGGCCAATAATTCCAAAAATAGAGCCCCTCATGAGGAAAGAGTTATCTAAAATCATTGAGGTGAAGATAATATTCCCATCAAGTACTCTCACAAATCTTGTTCTAGTGTGCAAGAAGAATGGAGAAATTTGATTTTGTGTCAATTTCAGGAGATTTGAACAAGGAATGGTTAAAGGATTGGTATCTTTTTCCTTCTATTGAGCATATTCTATATTATGGTGGTGCGCAAAGATCTTCCATAATGGATGGGTATTTTGGTTTTAATCAAATTATGGTTAAGGAAGAGGATCAATTAAAAACAACATTTACAACCAAATGGGTAACATGAACATATCGATAAGATTCATTTGGTATATCAAATACAAGTATAACACTTCAACGAGCCATGGACATTGCCTTCAAAGGATATATCAATGAGTTCATCTTGGTATACTTGAATGACATAACTATTTTCTCAAAATAGGTGTGGATCATATGAAACATCTATAAAAGGTATTTTAGAGAGGTAATTTTTGGGTGTCTCTTAACCCCAAAAGAGCAAATTTTCTATTGTGAAAGGAAATCTTTTTGGTCCATGGAGGACCGGTTAAGACCATCACCCTTAGTGAAGATAGATACGGTCTTAAGTGGACAACATAAGGAAAAAATAACTTGAACAAAATAAAGCAAGAAATTACTTGCATGCCAACACTCATAAACTTGGATTATTCAAAGTATTTCATCCTCTATTCTTATGAAGATGATGCAAGTGTAGCTATTGTATTAACACAAGAAAATAAACAAGGAATGGAGAATCTAGTGGCTTTCTTCAATTAGAAACTGAAGGATTATGACTCAAAATACATTCACATGAAAAAATAGGTTTTAACCATCATGCGTTTGCTAAATAAATTCAAAATTATGATCACCAAAAATCATATTAAGGTGTTATTTTGCACTCATGTGTGAGAGACTTCATTATGGGATCAAAAATAAGGAAACAAGGAGCAAGATGGGTGACCAAAATCATGGAGTATGATGTTACTATCAAAGCCACTAAGTTAATTAGAAGCAACACATTCGTAAGAAAATTGTTGCGGAAATGTAGAGTGATCGATAGACTTCATTGTTCATGGATGAGGAACTAGGAACCAAAGCAAAATGAATATCCTAGTACGCGTAGCTGGATTAATATCATGCCAACATTACTCTTTCTTGGTGCATACCCTCCTAGTTTGACTAAAGCAAAGATAAGACATATGAGGTTGTAGTTTATTCCATATGTGCTCATTGATGGCCTTGTCTTCAAATGAAACATTGATGGTGTTTGCCAAGAGATATTGATGATGCGCATGTTGACAAAGTGTTAACATGATTTCTTGAAGGATTCTCTAGTGGAAAATTATATACTAGAGAAAAACATGATGAAGATCATCAAGATAGGATATTTTTGTCCTACCATGTTTGTAGATACACACAAGTGGGTCATTAATTATAAAGAGTGCATTTCATTTGTAGAAATAATAAATCGGTATAGCTTCCCCTCTCGACCAATCCAAACAGACCATCCTTTTTCACAATGGAGTCTAGAATTCATTGGTATATGATCAATCCCCCTCAAGCATGGGCCACAAATGGGTCCTCACAGCTACAAATTACTTCACCATATGGACAAAATATGTCACATTCAACAAATCAACCGAGTTAGTCATCCTTGAATTTCTCGAAGGAATTGTAATAAGGTTTGGCATTCCTCAAACCATTATCTTTGATAATGAAAAATCCTTCCTTGGTACTAATATTTATTATTGGGCACTTAGCCTTGGAATCTATTTGAATAATTCTTCTAACTATTACCTCCATTGTAGATGGCTTGGTGGCATCAATTAATAAGAACTTGATCAAAATCATGAAACGAATTACGAATATCAACGAGAGGTAGTTACACAAAAAGGTCTCATGCGTGCTCTAGAAGATAGAATCATGGTGAAGAAGGCAATATGTACTTCACCTTACAAACTGGTTTATGGAAAGGAAGATAGGATTTCTTTGTCTCTTGAATTTATTTCATTAGAATTATCTTAACATCTCGAATTTGATGCTATGAAATAGAGAAAATTAGAATGGCAAAGCTAGTTAAACTTGAAGAATTGATAAACTCTTGTCACAATGGTCAAGTTAGAACAACATCAGCAGCTTGAAAATAAATGGTTTGATAGAAAGGGTAGGCCTCAAGATTTTAAATTTAGTGATCTAGTCTTAAAATGGGATGTTGACAAAGCTAAACAAGGGTTCCATTCAAATTTTGATGCATTTTGGAGTGGCCCATACATTATCAGTTCTTATAAGGAGGATAACTCTTTTGAGTTGTCTCACCTTGATGGAGGTGTGCTACCAATCCTAGTTAATGGGATTTATCTCAAGAATTTCCATTAAGTCATATGCATTGTTGTATTTATTAGATTAGTTTAATTCCTCCAAGTGAGTTGTGCACACATTGTTATATTTTTCCATAGTTCTTTCCCCTTATGTGCTCCTTGGGCACGCTCTTTGTTTCTTACCAGGATGCTTGTTCACTTGAGGATCTTCTAAAAATTCATATTGTCTTCCGCTCTCATGAAACTCATATCATAATATCTTCATATGAGAGTAGAAGTTTTCGAGTTTAGAAAATGACTCAAGTGATTTTAGGGGCCGTTCTACAAATTAGAGATTAAAAATTTCATTTAAAAAGACTCCATTCCTAATGTATTCTTCTAAGGATTCTATCTCCATCATCTAGTAGGAAGATGGCCATGAAAGTATCCAAACTATTGTCCAAAATAACTCCTCTAGTTATTTTGACAACTTACATCCCCATTATGGATTTGTATTTACAACATTACAGGATGTTTTCACTTTGGTTGTCCCTTTGTCACAACTTACTTGGTTGTAGTTATTTTTCATTCCACTTCATGCCTTTCCTACTTCCTTTTCCTTTGATTTTTCATGCATATCTTTGACATGCTTGAACTTTCCCTTCCACTCTTCTATCTTATATCATTTTCCCTTCCGCACCCACCTTATTTTTCAGCCATTTCACACTACTTTCACCCACCGTATGACTTTCCTTCTAATTTGGGCCAAGTCCCCTACATCCTCTCCGTGCACCCCCTTTCTTTCCTACCACCATGTGATTCTCATTTCAAATTTCACGCTCTTCTTGCATACTTCTATCCTTCTATAGATATGAACCTCCTTCTATTTCGTACACATTCCCTTGTGCGTTGTATTCTACATCCTCATGGATCTTGCTCTCATGCACACTTTGTGCATGCTTTTTCCAATCACTTGTGCTAGGCATTATTTCATACTTGAGTAAGTCACATGGAACCTATCAAATCATGCCAACCGGGTTTCAAATCCTTACACCAAACTAGTATATACAAACATGGTAGAAATGAAAAAACAAACAAAATTTGGCTAATATTTTATCCAATCACAATGTGCCACGTGTTATTGGGTTTCTATTCTATACTATAACCTTCATATAATCATAACTTTTGTTCATAGAGCTCGAGAGTCATGCACTTTTGGTCATGTTGTAATATCTTTGATATGGGCTACACGATGGAATATTCAAAATAATATTTTGAGGATTTGGTATGTGTGAAACATGGAAATTTGTCTCATGCCATTAATGCATAGATTCAGTTAGCTCAACCAACTAGATTTGATTCGATTTTCCCTTCTCCTCTTCCACAAGCAAAACAAACATAGTATGACATATCTCACATCCTTGCAGGGGCATTTACAGTAGTTATTATTTTTGTTGGTGGTTGAACCTTTTAATCTTAATTTCCCTCTTATTTTCTTCCTCTTCTCTCCTTCTTATTCTATAAATCGTAGAGCATTGGTCATTGTAAAATGTTGGACTCCTTCAGTTTATAAGACCATTAGTTTTGTATTTCCTTGCATTTTGAGTTGCATGCCTTTAGATTGATTGGTTCTCTGCATGTGGATACTTACCTCTTCCACCATTGTAATTGATTGTGAATCTTTTCCATATAAACACTGAATTGCATCTTCTTTCCTTTCCTTGAGTTGTTTGTATTTGTCATTATACTCCCCTCTTCTTTTTCAATCAAGGATGATCTGTTCACATTTTATTTATATTTCCTTCTTCTCCTTTCTTGACCCATGTAGATAGGTTTACCTTATGTACCTTGTACTTTATTTCCTTTATTGTCCATTTTCCTCACCCACTGAAATCTTATGAATGAATAAATTGTTAGTGTTTTACATCTATGGTATTGACTAGTTCTTTCCTAGATCTTTGGTATTGACCCTCCTCATAAATATATTCTTAACTAGTTCTTTTGACAGTTATTTCCTTCATTTATGGCTGATCTATGTTCTTATATCACCCCATTTTTGTGGTTCTTATATCACCTCCATAATAATATATGATATATTTCACTATGTAAAGTTATTCTAGTGAATTATTTTCATCTTATAGATCGTGGTGTTTGATTAGCATCTTCTTGGCTTGGCACGATATGGTTATCCCTTTCATGTCCCATAGAATCATATAGTAGTGGTAGAAATAGGTAGAGGAACTCGGCCTTCTCAAGAGGTAGTCTCAAGAATGCAAGGTTCCACAACTTGGAGACACTCCCATGTTGCATGAAATCCTAGTTCATTCTAATCTAGGAATGGCGCAAATTTGAGCTCTAACACACACCACTAATCACATTTTATTAACCTAATCTAATCCTAAAACTAATCACATGCTCCACCTTTAAATCTAGAGGATTCAATTTCTATAATCCTCTTTAAACTTCTCTTTTATTGAATTTTTAATTCAATGGAAGATTCTTCTCTCCATGAATATTGAATTTCACTTCTAGAATCCTATAATCCTCACATTCATTTTCCACCCTTGATCTAAATCCAACCCGGCTTCATCTTATCCATTGAATTCTCCACCTCTCAGCCTATAAATTGATCTCTCCTCCTCCATGAGAGCTAACTTGGAAATCCATAACAAACCTCTGCCATTTTATCTTTAATCACTCAATCAATCGATCATTTATCTAGAATATATCATCATTCAATCATTCATCCTTCATCAAGCATTCTTCATGAAAAATCATCATGTTACAAGGAGGTGTTGCCCAAGTGACTCGATCTAAAATTTGAAGAAACCAAGTTAAATCCACCATCTTGAGCACATCCAAAGCATCAAAGGAGCTCTTAAATGGTAATTTGATTTATTTCATTCTCTCTCCCTTCCATCTAGATCAATATGAATTGTTTTTAGACTTCATATATTAGGAATCAATTTTCTTTGGATCTTGTTTTCATTTTACACTAACTCGTCTTTTACATCTATAGAAAAAACAAGAAAATAAATTGATTCGGTAGTTTTCTCACCAATGAATACTTTTCTTAATCAAGATCCATACATATAACAACATACTTAGTGGTATAGTAAAATAGTTATATGTGCATGATTTTGTGTGTACAATAATTTAGTGATGTAGACTACGTACTATATATTTGTTGAGAAAACTTCATACTTTTCTAAATTTTCCTATTAATTTTATTATTACAAGATTTATAAGATCTATGATATTCACACTATATAATCCTCAAAATTCTTAATAAATATGAGGATGTTATCCAAGTAGATGATCTCTAAGGATTTTGGAGTGGAATGATTAGATCATCCATCCGAAATTTTCTAGTCCATTGACCAAGATCAAAGGCATGATAATCGTTTTTTACAATTATTATCATGTCTTTAAAGATTTATTATAGATTTCATTAGTATGGAATATAAATTAATGATAACCTGAATCCAAGTTGATCTTGGTGATGCATTTCATTCATAATATCTAGTCTACGATGTGGTCAATATGTGGCATTAGATGGTGATTCTTCATTGTGATCATGTTGAGTTTGTAATAGTCTATGTGGAGTTGACATATCCCATCTTATTTTTATGTAATGAATATTATAATCCCATAAGGAGCAAATATAAGCCATATATTTCCCTAATTAAGAAGGCATTATATATGGAACTAGAATTATTCATTATCTCAAAATGGTTTATAATATAGAGGGATATTTGGAACATGGGATATGAGAACGAAATCTATGTGGTGCTTCTAGTTTTAATAGTCTAGACATTTTTTTGAGGTTACATAAGGACCTACTATGATAGTTTCATAACTTATTGAGCTATTATTGTTTTAATGATGTTTTCGTTATACACATTTGTAATCTATGATTTCTTTCTTGTGTATATATTTATGGGTAGAATATAAGAATCACAAAAATACTACTAATGAGATGATTTAATGACATTTTATGACATAGTAAAAATGGAATTTGGTCATGGTCATGAATCAAAGTTGTTTCAAAACTAGTCTTTGTATCAAAAGGCCTATCTCTATATGTTAGCTTGATATGTGGCAATGTGATCATATATATATATATATATATATATATATATATATATATATAGTTCTGTGTTACATACCTAGAATTTTTTTTTTGTGAGTGAAAATATCTTCCATTTTGTAAAATTTATAATAACAATAACATTTCAACATGAAATTAATATCTTTTCCTAACTCAATCCATCCAAGTGAATATGGTAATCAATGTATGGAACTAGGAAGTGAAAGGCACTAATCTACATCTTTCGAAAATATGTTAGTTTTAAATCTCAATTTTTATGATGACATGGAAAGGTTATCCTTTGAACCAAACATCATGTGGAATATAAAATTTCACTCCATTGAAGATTGATGGAAATGAAACTTGTACCTAGATAAGAGAAATGATTTAGTTATTTTGGCTTATATGGAACGTGATTTAAAATGCACAAGAAAATATTGATATACTAAACATTTTCAATCATTATGCATTTTAAATAAATGTCTATAAGAATCATTTTTCTTGATTTATTCTTATATTTTTTGCATTATAAAATGTAAAACCTCGTTAATTTTGTTGCATAACCTATTTAAGTTATTTAATGTCTATCCATAAATCTTGTTTTTTACATACTAAATGTATATGGTCAATTTTTCATAATAATACTATTATGCACATCTCTATATGAATATGCAAATACTTAGTTCATATTTTCTTAGTGTTTATTTTTGTAACATTGTAGTATTCTGTTCCAGAAGTTTTAAAATCAAGAACTCAAAATTATCATATATATAATGTCAAAGTATGCTAATGTGCTAAAACACCATTTGTTTCACCAAGCGGTTCTTTTCTAGGTGTAAAATGTAGTCATATAACTAGTTAATTTATTTTTTCACATGCTACTCCTTCCATTTTCTTATATAATATAATTTAAGGTATTCATCTCAAAGTTTTGCATGGGGTAAAATCATTCCACTTACTAATGAAAAAATAATCCGGAACAATGGGGAACTAAAATGGACATCATCAACATTTTGAAGTACACATTTTTGTTAATGAAATTTTAAATATACATGTATGCTTAATGTTTAAAAATATTTCCTATGAACACTAGAATATCAAGGTTCACTTGGAACTAGAAGGAGTCTAATTCTAAAACCAATTATAATTCTACTAGGATAAAGAGGTTATGGACATTAGGTTGATTTGCATCATCAACTCCCTAAGCTAGATAAAGAGTTTGGTATTATGTGCTTCCATTGTGTCCTTGTTCAAATGATTGAAACTTGGGGATGTTTTAGGTTATTTTTGGGATTTATTCATTTTACTTTTTCTACCAAATTGTCCATGGTAGGTATAAATAGATATAATATTATGGTATTCCTTATCTCAATATTCTCTCATACTTATAAGCATATAAATTTAGAGTATGATTTGATATGAATAATTCACAATACAAATACCACTACCATCTTCAATGAAGATCATTTGAAGATCATGCTCAAGAGATAGTTATAAGTATTATAAAGTATGCACTATGTTACTAATATACAATATACCGCATAAACAATGATGTCACAAAATTTTAAATTATATTAAAATGATCTTCTCTCCATTAAGTCAAAATTTGGACTATATGTAAAGTTTTACGTTTTCATAGTAATGT
Source organism: Taxus wallichiana var. yunnanensis (assembly GCA_018340775.1). Classification (NCBI taxonomy): domain Eukaryota; kingdom Viridiplantae; phylum Streptophyta; class Pinopsida; order Cupressales; family Taxaceae; genus Taxus; species Taxus wallichiana. The sequence goes on along the minus strand of CM031237.1, from coordinate 742,900,454 downwards.
TAAGAGAAAAATTTCTTATGATCAATAAAGGAATGCCTCTAATAGATTTCCCTATAATTAAAAGAAAAAAAAATACGGAATTACAAGTTGCAAACGCATGAAAGTATCCCTATTATTTGGTTTTGTTGGTAAGGGTGTTAGAACTTCAACATTTATATGTGTTATTTTTTTATATAATATTGTCGAATGATAGCTACAAATGAACCTAATTAAGGGAAATAATTTCAAGTTGTTCATCTTCCAACTAAGTAACTATTGAACTTTCTCTAGATGTGCATAATAATTGATAATTTCGAACCAATAGTTACTCAATTAGATTCCTTAACATGGCACGAGAGGTAGGTATTAATCTTTAAAAATTTGTTGAAACTAGTACTTTCTCCGTGGATAATGAAGAATGTTGTTAAAATAAATGTGGGTACTATGAAAGAGTGTGTCATAAAGGTGATGTGCGATGATGAGTGGGGAAATATTTTCATATAGAGGCAAGATACTAATGGGTTCTTTGAGGTAGGATGTACGCAAGGATAAGGTTCTAAATTAGATGGCGAGAATGTACAATTAGATGTGAGAAAATTTCTCTTACATGCACTACAAGATAAACCACATGATATTTGAAATACAAAGTGAACTATGTGTAAATAAAACATGTTGATAAATAAAGAGTATGTGTACCTCTTCTACTATGAAGTTTTGGACTAAATTTATATGGAAGGGATATGAATTATTTCAAAAATATTTAGAATAATATTTATACTTTTCGAGATAAATGTAACAAACGTGGATGTGAACTACTTGAAAAATTAAAATTCATCTTGTAATGAAGGGTGATTATTTACTTCAATCTTTGGTTGTTCTATTTTTGTATTTTTTAGAGACATTTAACAATCATATCTTATGTCATGACTATAGAGAAACTCAAATAAATGATAAAGACTGGTAGTTTCTACAAAACCCAAGATTTGAATAAGATATTTTACCCCAATAGTATGAAAACTATTAATATAAGTTGGGAATGGGTCATCATGTTTAATGTAGTTGAACACAATTACAAGCATAGGGAAATAGTCTTACTTTATAAAATTATGAATGTATTTATGAAAGTTTGAAAAATATAGTGCAATTATATATTATGATTGGGTTTGTTTTCTTCCCAATTCTAGTTGTTACAAAGTGATATTTTCTCCAATATTTGGTACATTGTGGAACACTAATATAGTCTTCACTTGACATCAATTACGAATGAGAGGAATCCAATAACATAATAGAATTCCAATAATAATGGATTTCATTTGAAAATAAAAATTTTTTCTCCAAACAAATCTTAGGAATTGTATCAAGTATCTTATGATGTGTTTCAAACTTAAAAATTTGTATATAGCTTTCTAGATCAAATACACAGTAGCTGGGTCTCCATACGGATTCCACCCCACCACTTGAATAAATTATGTATGTTATTCAGAATCCTCCAAAATCAATGTGTCATGCGCATGGTATAATCATTTAGAACACATTTGGAATCTTATATAATAGAAAGTTAGAGCATATACAACTCTTATATATCAATCAATTCAAATTGAAGGTGTTGAAATACTTTATTTTATAAATCTTAGACAAGAAATATAATATAAACATAATACTAACTATTCTCTCATTAATACCGTTGTGATATTATTAGGTCAAATTATTGTCGAGATAAATTAGGCTCCATTACTAAAATCTCAATCCAACCTCATCCATTTTAATCTGTAACTATTATCTTTTGATAGTAGTACTGATCCATGTATAGCATTATTCATTTCAAATTAACTGTAAATATACTCCTTGTCTGGTGATAAAAGCTGATTCCAAGAAATGTATTCCATTAACATTAATACTTCATCAAACATTAGATTTCGCATGGTGATAGATTCCAAGAAATGTATTTAATTGCACGAAAGCATTTCATTCTTCACACACGCTACCCAACGTAATCTGAGTTTCGGGAACGCCAACCACCATATATGGAGATACAATTCTCTGCCAAACACAATATTCTTTTGCACCGGATGAAAATCTTACATCCCCAACTCCAAATTTGCATGCCTGTCGGATGACCTGTACAATTATATACAAGACAACCCCTGTCAATTTTCCGCAGAGCGCCAATTATATTCTTCATCGCGATCAAATATTTTCCTTGTTATCGGAAACGATGTCCTCTGCCAACCCAGACAAAAACAAACAAGTTTGTTTTTCAGTGGTATTATTTTTACCGTTATGGATTTTGAGAATGTTGTGTAATTCTTAATCAGAATCGCACGCATTTGGCACCTGGCAGGCCAGAAAAGAAGAGAATTATGAACACAAACCTGAGCTATTCACGTTCCATTTCTGATACCAAAATAATTCCACGGTGGACCCTAACTTGCAGAAGGCGGCATTAACTCAGGATTTGTCCCTTCAACTGGTAATACTATATTCATATCTTTTGTTAGGCGGTGAAGACTCTAAATGACCAAATACAATGTTTATTTTAGTGGGGGCCTGTGAATTGATCCACCCAGATTGAAGAAAATCTTAAAAATTCATGGCTGCCTCTACTTTCAAAGATCATCGGTCTTTCATATATTGGAAAAAACTAATGTGTTGCAAAATATTCCTACATGAACACCCTTTGATCCCCTTGATAAAACCGAATACCACAAGTATAAGGGCAACTCCTCCCTGCGTTAAAGAATATTATTATTAAAATTTGGAAGCTTAAAATATGTAGACATTGTCTAAACAAAATACACCACTTTAACATTCATAATATGGTCATTATACAACTATATATATATATATATATATATATATATATCTTAAAATATGTAGACATTGTCTAAACAAAATACACCACTTTAACATTCATAATATGGTCATTATACATATATATATATATATATATATATTTATACATATATATATATATATATATATATATATATATATATATTTGTAGTGCCCACATTTTACACACACAATTACAATAGTAAAATACCGGGATAAAAAAAAAAATTGACTTACATTGCTCACTACACACAAGACAAAGATGGGCTTCAAGTACGGCTAAACTCGACTTCATAAACGACAATCACATAAGTCATCGACTCACATAGACACATGAAAACAACATAGGCATGTCGATGCCACACTTTTCCCAATGAACGAATACTAGCAATACCCCAACCACAAAAAGAAGACTCAAGGATAGGCAAACCCACAACACATCTTTTCTTTAATTGTATTTTAGTTACGATTAACATTCCAAGAACATTATTGTGCAAGGATAAATTTCTCGTTTGTCCACCGAAGGATTCTTAAGTTCATACTGCGGTTAAATTATCGTTCACCCCTTTTAAGTTGGTTTCTTATTCTTTACAAAAGTTTCCATAACTTACATCATTTTTGTCATAATTCAAAAGTATATAAAGTACTTAATTATCTTGTCCTTATGTTAAGAATATTCTTCTCAAACATATATTCAATGTCTACCTTTTTACTCTTACAACCCATGTGAATGTGACTTGGTGTCCATATAGTGATATTAGGATTTAAGGGAGATTTAAACACAAGATAGCTTTTAACACAAAACATTCCTCAATCACGAAAGAAGGTTATTTCCTACCATAGTTATTCTAATTCAATGACTTGTGAATTTCCATTTTGTTTTATATATGTATTTTATTTCCTCGAAGGTGGATTATACCAAGGCAATTCATATTGTTTGAAACAAATGCATATATTCAAATGAGTTATGAGATCTTTAAGAGTGGAATTATTCGAACCTCCACTCTCATTTTTACTCTTATATGCTTTCTTTTCTATGTCACATTATGGTCTTATTTTTAGCATTGTCTTGAAAGGGAGTTATGAATTGTTTGCCTAACCTCTCGAAGACATATAAGATTAGGAGACTTGAAGCTACACACAACCCCTAAGTTAACATCCAAATCAACTGAGGTTTAGATTAATTTCATCTTCACCTAAGGGTTTACCCTCAACTATATAAGAGTTTTAAGTGAGAGGACACATTTATGCTAATCCACCTTCAAGAAAGGACCACGGTGTTATGTTGAAGGAAACCAATAACACCTTTAGCCGAGCGGAACTAAGGAGTTCATTAACAAGATTTTAAGACCTAGAACAACTAAGTCACAACCTCCATCTACGACGTCTAGATCCAATAGGTTTTTAACTCGATGAAGAAACCTTAATTTTTAAATCTATATTCGGATGACAAGGTAGTCTGCTAGGCTACGAAGGAGGAGTTAGCTCTACACACTCCAAGAAAAGTTTGATTGTGTCACTCCTATCAGACAGTTTAAGACAATGTCACTAAACATACTGACTAAGACGATAAGCCCATTCTTGAGCTCTGATTTGCCTAAATTAGGACGTTCCATCGAGAGCAAAGATTAAGTTCATCCTATGGTTTTCAATGTCTTCTAGGGTAAGGAGTAACGCACACGAAAAACAAGTTATGCTCCGATATTGAACAAGGGTAGAGTGTTTCGATTTAATTCTCTTTATTACATTTACAAGGTATAAATGCACAAGATGACTCATTAATCATTTAATGAACACTAAATATACACTACAAGATATTACTTCAAATTTATTTACCTTATATAAATATCAAACCCTTTCTACCAGGTGTACTATAAATCAAAATTGAACTATGATTAAATGCACATTTCCTAGATGTCCTTGAAACTAGCATTTCATACATATCAAAAAATATCTATTATAACATTCTCGTAACATGAGAATACATTATACATTTATTCATTTAACAAAGAACTATATAACTTACAAAGATAAATAAATGAATTACACATCGTCATTTTGTCATCATTATTTCATCCCGTAAAACAACATGAACATGATATCGGCGATAATTTGTTGGCATTGCATCCACCATAATCTAACATAATTATTATATTTTAGTTTCCCATTTACATATGATAATAATTTCAATTATGCAATCGAAATAAAAAGGTTTAGAGACATGTATTCATTACATTTCATTTTGTAACCTAGGAGAGAGAAAAGAAGGGAAGAGAGAGAAAACACCATTTTGTCAAAAGTTTTATCTCACACCGTGGTTACACTATAGAGTTTTAAACAGTTATTTACATGTGTCAAAAGTATCTACGGTGGTTTGGCAACCCGACAAGGGTCCGCAACTTCCTATTTTTACATTTTCTTACTAGCTACAAAAACGTTCAAAACAGGCTCAGAGGCTAAGAAACCACTTCCAAAAGTTATCTTTCAATGAGAATGCACACCACGATTAACTTTCTACATGTCCCCAGATATACCAAGAGTTCATAGAAACTAACGGAATTGGGAAAAAGTGAACGGTTTGCATTTGGCGGCTAGTTTTCGGGGCTACTGGTCGTAGTTGGCCTAGTTGAAAATGAACAAAAGCTAGCTCAAGGGCTCAAAACCACGTCCAAAATTGACATTTGATGGATGAGCACACAACGAGACACTTCCTACAAGTTCCCCTATATAAGGATAATTCATCAGAGTTGACGGGACTGAGAACTAGAAAACCATTTTCAAACGGCGACAAGTTTTCTGGGTGACAAGTCGAAATTAGTCCAGTTTGACTTCGTCACAACAATGACCAAAGCCTACAAAATGGCTTTTCCAAACTATCCGAGAAAAGTGTTTTTCCCTAAACCGAATGTTCCATGTAATTGTCTAGTATAAACACTAAGGTATGCAAAGACGGAAATAATTTTTCTATCTAGGTTTCAAATGGTGGTTCAAAATGAAAGCCAACTTTCTAGATTTAACAACTTTCTACTATTGTAAAACAGTGTAACAAGGCTCCTATAAGAGCATCAAAAAGATCTCATATGTTCATTTGGGGTCAATCCAAAGGTCAAGGTGACTCCTCACATACCAAGGTACACGAATGAAGCTTAACATCTCATTTTCAGAGTTACGAAGGGTACTTAATGAGTCTCGAAAAATGTAAAAATTAACTATTTAAACCGGGAGATGATCAACGTTATTACTGGAAAGTCAATTTCGTCAGTTGATAAAACAATGTTGTAGCAATCCAGTTGGGTAGGAAGTTTTCTACATCACCTCAGAATGAGGGTGGAAGTTCATGTTTTAATGCAAACATGGATTATTTTGACTTTGTGAGTTTCGACACAACATTTCATTGTTTTTGCATGAGTTGAAATAAACATTTAACGGTATTAAAATCCTAATATTTTAAAATTCTATTAAGTTGCAAAAGAGAACTAAAACACAATAATTATGAGAGATAAGGAAGATGAACCATGCCTAAGTGTACATCAAAATTTCACCCCCCCGGTTAATTTTGATAACATGCATCGAAATATTCAAGTCCCGGAAAATTGATTGATTTGGGGCCAAAAATCATGTTGCTAGAGTCCCCTCAAATATTTTCTAAGTTCCTGTCACGAGAGGAAAAGAGCAAGCTCTAGAAAATGTGAAAAAAGGTTGCGAGAAGGCAAGTAGGTTGATCCGGGAAAAAATCATAAAAATGACTAAGTCCTAGTCTAGAGGGCGGTCGGGACATTTGGGACAAAAGGCCCGGCCCGAACCGGCTCTCGGCAGTAAGCACAAACAGCCCGCATGGCAACGGGGACATACGGGACAAAAGTACGCGCGCGGGCGCGAAATGCTTGGTTCAATAGAGAAAAAAATTGGCTAATTCTTGAGAGGGACGCAAATGGGACAATCGGGCCAAAAGGGCGCGCGACCGGCCGGCCGAAAAGAGTCAAGTCAATCCGAAGCAAAGTGGGACAAGCGGGCCAAAATGCCCGAACCGGCCGATCGGCGAAATGAGTCCAGAGGGTCCAAAATCAAATGGGACATCTGGGACAAATGGACGCGAAATGCCCGAACCGGCCGAAATGAGCACAAAGGGCCCAAAATCAAATGGGACATCCGGGACAAATGGAGGCGAAGTACGCGAAGGAGCCGAGGACCAATCGAAAGCGCCATGTGTTCTCACGGAGAAAAAGTCAAAAGGTCAAAGGCGCGAGTTATCGGCGGCCCCGGCAAGAACGATGAAATGGCGCCACGTGTCCAAGTTTAAGGGGCCTGACAAGCAATTTCAAAAGGAAAGCCCGAAAAAGATGGAGGAGAGAGAAATTGCTTGTCCAATCGATCTAGCACGTGCCACGTGTCGTCGTCCAGATGGCGAAGAGCGGGAAAACATTTTAAAATTCGTTTTGATGCATTAGTGCCCTAAATCTTCAGATCGCCATATCTTTTGATCCAGAGCTCGGATTTCCACGTTCTTTATATCAACGGAAAGCTGTTGAGATGCTCTACATGATTCTGGGATCAATCTCGAGTTTTGGTGCAGTCTGAAGAGAGAAAATCGAGAAATGGCTCTGACGTGTGGTAATGGCCAGAAGCGACCTTTCAACAACCCGTTTTAATGCTAATGGGTCGCATTCTTCTTCTGCACGGCCAGAAGTGACATTTTAGCGGCCAAATTAATACAAATGGGTCGCATTCTCCTCCAAAATCGCTCAAAGTGATAGGGTATGGGTTGGTAAGATCCTCCATGCTGATTTAATGCATCTGCAGTCAATGAGGAATGGGCTTGCACGTTTTCCCATGTTTTTGTCCCCAGGCTCGACCCATGCAATGTAAAAGCGATTTGGCTCATTTTTTTAAAAAAAGAGGTGTTCATTCTTTTGGCTCTTGGGCCCTCCCTTCTTTTCTTCTCTAGGGTTGAAAATGGAGTTGAACCTCCTCCCTTGCTCTGTAATGGCGTTTTTGCCTCTTATTAATGGAATGATGTTACGTGCAAAACTTAGAGCAACAAAACGTGTTTTGTGATGCATCTGTCCATCCTTCCTCGTTTTTGCTTGTTCTCTTCTTGCCTCTCTTCATTGCAGGTATTGGTGCATGTTCGAATGTTCATTGCAGGTTTGGAGCTGTGTTCATGGAGTTTTGGGACATTTTCTGTGTGAAATCTATCCTTGGGTTTGTGATGCTTCTGTCCATCCTTCCCATTGCTCACCTCTCTTTGTCCCATGGCAGTTTTGATAGATGTTCAACATCCTCCTTCTCTGGTGTATCACCGTTTTAGTGTAGGCTTTTGCTGTTTTTCCCTTCTCTCTCTCTCTCTGTCTCCTTGGCATGGTTAGATTAGGATTAGATTAGCTTGCCTGCACTGGAATAGCTTGTGGCAGGTAGTTTAGGAGCAGGAACCAGCCTTCTCTGGAGATTCCTTTCTCATTCTGCAGGTCCCACACCTGGAGAAAGGATTCAATGTTATGCAATCACACTGGATGTTAGTATGATCAACCTAGAAATCTGATCAACAACCAGGGGTGCTGTGATTTTGCATCAACAGTTTTGGCACGCCCGGTGGGACCTTAGAGGTCTTTCACTTCATCTTTTGCAGGTTGATGTGTTCCTGTGAAGATTTCAGCCTTTGGAGGCACTTGCAAACACATCTGGCGACTCCATCTGGTCAACAACCATCTCTGAAGTTGCAGACCTTCCTTTCCATTCATTTTCATTCATTTTCATCCATCTTTCTTTCCATCCCTTTCATTCTTTTCCATTCCATGAAGTTGTGCAATCATGACTTCATTTCCATCATGGATTTCACATCAACAACAGCAGTATATTCCACCTCCAACATGTTTTACAAATCCTCCAAATCAGCATTTTGAGCAGATTCAAGATCAGTATGCATACCCATATGAGCAGCAGTGCCAAAGTCAGTTTGGCTATGGAGCTTTCCAAGAGCAAGGGTGTGCATACAATGAAGACCATCAGATCCAAGATGCTGGTCTGTTGGAGAAAATCCAAAAGATGGAGGTGGGGATGGTGCAGTCCAGGGCTCAAGCACAAATGAAAGCTTTTGGAATCGGTTATGGAGCACCCTGTCCATGGGTGGGACCTTTTCCAAGGCATTACAGCCCTCAGGAGAAGCTTGACTTCATGATTGCAATGCTGCCTTTGCTTGCACAATGGACAGCAGAAATAGAGGCCTACAGACTTGTTGTTGAACAACCTTGTCAATGGGTAAGTTCTACACCATCATCTGGTTTTTCTCTTTCCATTACTCAAGCAGCATCATCTCATTTAAACTCCTCATCTGCTGTCCCATGTGTTGAATCCATCCCTCCATCCCCTAGTCTTCCACCCCATCTCGATTCTTCTTTTCTTTTCCCTTCCAAACAGTCATCCCCTCCAAAGAAACAAGAGGTTTCACCTCCTCCTCCACCACCACAAAAAAATGTCAAATCAGTTGAGTTTCAACCCATCCCTCCTCTTGCATTCCCAAATCCATGTTGGGAGGATGAAAATCAGAATGCCAGTCAAGGAAAACAACAGCAAAAAGAGAGTGCCAACAAAGATGAAGAAATTCAAAATCTGAAGAGTTGGGCTCTTAGATTTGGGATGACAAAGATCCCCTTGATGGTTAAACCTACAGAAGAGGCTAGGGTTGGAGAAAAAATGGTGGTCAGGACTGATTCTGTTGCAGCAGAAGAAGAAGATCTTGCAGTCCCAACTTGTCCTCTAGAGCAACAAATTGAAGAGTTTGACTTGACAAACTTCATGCTGGAGGAAGAGTTCAACCAAGAGCAAGATTGCCTTCAATCATTGGAGGAAGGAGAAGCTGCTCCAAATCCAAAAGAAGAGGAGCACAATCTAGGCTGTGGAGGAGAAAATGCAGATCCAGGGCTTTGAGCACAAAGCGTAGTTACGGGAGAACCTTCGGTTCTTCTTTCCACTTCATCTCTCTCAAGTTCTAGCCTTTGAAAAGGAGTTTGATCTCTCAAACTCAATATTGGAAAGTGAAGGAAACCATGGTGGTCAAGTTGCGAGATCAAGAGGACACCATGGAGGAAGTTGAAAACGAGCAGCGGAAGACAGCATGAGGGCGGTTTACTGTCAGATTTGGAGGACTGTTTTGATGGAGAAGAGCGGTTGAGCTTTCACCTTTCTCTCTTTCATCATCCACATTCCAAACACCAGAGCCTGCTGCCATGAAGGAGAGCTTTCATTTGCAGCAGCCTGCATCTTACAGCAGCTCTTTGGGATCAAGATTGGAAGATTTTATCTTCCATGTTCTTCATCGGAGGAAGAGAAAGGACAGAAGAATTTCACCATTTCTTCCACATCATCCATTTAGGTGGGTCTGCAAGAAAACTCCATTCTTGGAGTTGAAAATCAGAGCTATGGGCATATCAAACGGATCAGACCTTGCCCAATCAGGTATTTGGCTTCATTGGAGCCAAAGGAGAAGCCACAACCAGTCATGCTTGCTTCTGAGCATGAGGATGAGCTACAAAGTACCAAGGATCAGCTGCCATACCTCTCTAATCCAAATGCAGAGCAACTAAAAGAGGTATTGGATTTTTCGATTGATACCTTGATGATTTGGATAGAAGACCAGCTTCTTGTTGATTTTCCATCCATCGAAACAACCATGATCGAGTGCCAAATCAATTGCATGGCTGCCAATTTTGAAGAAAGGAAGCTATTTCTCACAACCCGATTCTGGGGGGTTTGTTTAGCTTGCCTTTGCTTCCGATTAAAGTAGAGTAGCTAGGTTTGCTTTCGGTGGAAGAAGTGATTGTGCAAACTTTGCATGTTCTATTTGGGACATGTATGATTTTCATGTTTGTACATAGTTTTGGTGTTCTTTGGTTACTCTCTTGCACGTTCATTTCAGTGGCATCTTGGTGAGGACACTCCGAGTTCAATGGGTTTCCAAGTGGCTCGAGAGGAGGTTTTCAAAGTTCGGATCGATTGCACATTGCGACTCATGACTCCATGCCCAATGGATGCTTGAGCTACGATCATTCATCTAGCGAGCGAGATGACCCCGTTGAGTCACCAAATTGTTGTCAAAATTTCACCCCCACAGGTAATTTTGATAACATGCATCGAATATTCAAGTCCCAGGAAAAATTGATTGATTTGGGGCCAAAATCATGTTCTTTAGAGTCCCCTCAAATATTTTCTAAGTTCCTGTTCGAGAGGAAAAGAGCAAGCTCGAGAAAATGTGAAAAAAGGTTGCGAAGGCAAGTAGGTTGATCCAGGAAAAAATCATAAAAATGAGTAAGTCCTAGTCCTAGGGGCGGTCGGGACATTTGGGACAAAAGGCCCCAGAACCGGCTCTCGGCCAAGTAAGCACAAACAGCCCGCAAAGCAACGGGGACATACGGGACAAAAGTACGCGCGGGCGGGCGTGAAATGCCGGTTCGATAGAAAAAAATTGGCTAATCACTTTGAGAGGAAATCGACAAAATGGGACAATCGGGCCAAAAGCGCGAACCGGCCGAACCGGCCGAAAAGAGTCAAGTCAGGTCAAAATCAAAGTGGGACAAGCGGGCCAAAATGCCCGAACCGGCCGAATCGGCCGAAATGAGTCCAAAGGGTCCAAAATCAAATGGGACATCTGGGACAAATGGACGCGAAATGCCCGAACCGGCCGAAATGAGCACAAAGGGCCCAAAATCAAATGGGACATCCGGGACAAATGGAGGCGAAGTGCACGAAGGAGCCGAAGGAGCCGAGGACCAATCAGAAACTGCCACGTGTCCTCACAGGAGAAAAAGTCAAAAGGTCAAAGGGGCGAGTTATCGAGCGCTGAACCGAACCAATGAAATGGCGCCACGTGTCCAAGTTTAAGGGGCCCACAAGCAATTTCAAAAGGAAAGCCACGAAAGATGGAGGAGAGAGAATTGCTCGTCCAATCAGCACGTGCCACGTGTCGTCCAGATGGCGAAGAGCGGGAAAACATTTTAAAATTCGTTTTGATCTGTTCCGTGCCCTAAATCTTCAGATCGCCATATCTTTTGATCCAGAGCTCGGATTTCCACGTTCTTTATATCAACGGAAAGCTGTTGAGATGCTCTACATGATTCTGGGATCAATCTCGAGTTTTGGTGTAGTCTAAAGAGAGAAAATCGAGAAACGGCTCTGACGTGTGGTAATGGCCAGAAGCGACCTTTCAACAACCCGTTTTAATGCTAATGGGTCGCATTCTTCTTCTGCACGGCCAGAAGTGACATTTTAGCGGCCAAATTAATACAAATGGGTCGCATTCTCCTCCAAAATCACTCAAAGTGACAGGGTATGGGTTGGTAAGATCCTCCATGCTGATTTAATGCATCTGCAGTCAATGAGGAATGGGCTTGCACGTTTTCCCACGTTTTCTGTCCCCTGGGCTCGACCCATGCAATGTAAAAGCCAGATTTGGCTCATTTTTTTTAAAAAAAAGAGGTTGTTCATTCTTTCGGCTGGGCCCTCCCTTCTTTTCTTCTCTAGGGTTGAAAATGGAGTTCGAACCTCCTCCCTTGCTCTGTAATGGCGTTTTTGCCTCTTATTAATGGAATGATGTTCTGTGCAAACTTCTGGAGCAACAAAACATGTTTTGTGATGCATCTGTCCATCCTTCCTCATTTTTGCTTGTTCTCTTCTTGCCTCTCTTCATTGCAGGTATTGGTGCATGTTCGAATGTTCATTGCAGGTTTGGAGCTGTGTTCATGGAGTTTTGGGACATTTTCTGTGTGAAATCTATCCTTGGGTTTGTGATGCTTCTGTCCATCCTTCCCATTGCTCACCTCTCTTTGTCCCATGGCAGTTTTGATAGATGTTCAACATCCTCCTTCTCTGGTGTATCACCATTTTAGTGTAGGCTTTTGCTGTTTTTCCCTTCTCTCTCTCTCTCTGTCTCCTTGGCATGGTTAGATTAGGATTAGATTAGCTTGCCTGCACTGGAATAGCTTGTGGCAGGTAGTTTAGGAGCAGGAACCAGCCTTCTCTAGAGATTCCTTTCTCATTCTGCAGGTCCCACACCTGGAGAAAGGATTCAATGTTATGCAATCACACTGGATGTTAGTATGATCAACCTAGAAATCTGATCAACAACCAGGGGTGCTGCGATTTTGCATCAACACCTGGAGAAGTGAATTCTCCAAAGTTCCTGTGGTTCGGTTCAACATCTCACTAAGGCCTTTCACCAAACAGTTCATTGTCCTGACATAACTCCATTTATTTAAAAATTAAGGGTGTGGTTAGAGGAGCAAAAACCACTGTTCATTGTCCTTAGATGTGTTTCCATAAAAAGCGACAGGGGGTTCGATCATATGTAAACTTGGAAGGTGCTTTGACAAATGTTGTGGGCCAAACATCCTTCCCACCCACAACCTCTCATTCTACACATGATGAGGCGTGTAGATCTATCACAAAAAGGTAAGGGCCTCTATACAACCTTCATAAGCAATATATTTGAATGTGCAGTTTAGATTTTTCCCCAAAATGGTTGGCGCCACACAATCACACCCAAAAGATCCTTACAGATCCATTATGTGCATATCCTGCAATCATGGCATTCCATGAGACAACATTTCTTTGAGGCATTCTATCAAACAGTTCACACGCCTTTTCAACAAATCCATTTTGTGCACAGGCTGAAGTATGCTAGAGAAATGTAAACTGATTGGGTTGGAGAAAAGGGCCTGTGAATGGCATGATCAGACACATACCCCCAAGCATTTGCAACTACAACATCTGTCAAAATCCCTCTCTCCATTATGCTTTGATGGACATCCCTACTCTAATCTAACACCTGGCATTTTGAAACAGGCAGGGTGCATGCAAGGAGTAACTGACGGTCAAAGATCTATTTATTTACATAGGTGGAATAGTGTGACTGGTTGTGAGGAACCCATGTCTTCCACGCATAGCCAAAAATTATCCATGATAAGTTGTCTCATTCTTTCATTTGGTCAACACCGCAGCGTCCGGCTCATTTTTTTTTTTTTTTTTTTTTGGATGCGGTGGGAGGATGTTGGCACAGCCGCAACAATCCATGGCTCACACAGAGAGGAAGTGGCAAAATAGCCTCGGTGTTTTCAATGCCTCTACCCTCAACTTGACCATTCCCAAAAGCAAAAGAAACAAACCCTAACATAAAATTTTAGAGTTTTTTTCAAAACCTTGAAGTGCCAAAACATAAAAAACCACTTTTATTATTTTATACCTAAAACAAGTTCAGAAAGGCTTTAAGGTGGGAAAAAATATCACATCAAACTGAGTTTAAAAAGTGGTATTTATAAAATTGAGGTCTTGTATGGGGTTTTGTACAATGGTGAAATAGGTAGGTCCATTTAAACTATGGTAAAAGAGTATGCCACAAACATCCACCTTGAAGGAAAAAGAAAAATTGGCATTAGCTGAAGACTCCTGTAAAACTAAGCACTCTATTCACATCAAGGATGCCAAGGTTGTGGCTGTGGAGAAACACTTTTACAAGCATCAATTGGGAGAGGTGGTTGACATTGGCGTGTATATTCAAAATTGAATAGGAATGATGGCTTTCTTTGAGTCATGGTTGGAGACCCATCATAAAAAAATTAAGGGAGAACCCCTCGAGTTAGTATATGAGCATTTCATGTTTTAAAGGTAGTAGGTTACAAAATAATATTAAATTTTTAACAGCTAATTTTGCATTTAATATGTCTCCTATTGCGAGCCCAATGGGCATCTTGTACTACACTAGAGTTATCTATAGCAAAATCAAAAATTGAATAGGGATGATGATTTGGGTTTCAGTTATGCTTGGAAACCCATCATCAATAAGTTAAGGTTGAACCAGGTAAGATTGAAACCACACCCTAGTGATTCTCGAGGTCCTGGGACTCGAAGTAGAATGTGGCATCCGAGAAGGCAACGAGAATAAGGGGGCACTACATCTCCCTCCCCTTACAAGAGCATCGTCCTCGATGCGACACAACACCGAAACTCGGAGGGGATGTAGGCAAGAAGCTAATAATGAAATGCATTAGGTAACAAAACAACTAGTTGTTCAAACATGACCACAAGGAAGAAAACTAATTTTGGCAATATCTTAACTTATAACATTCTATGAAGATTGGTAGCTCTAGTTTATCGTGATACTTTGTTTATATTTTCTTTTATAGTATTTCATATCTCAAAGTTTAAAATATTCCTTGTTTAGAAATTTTCAATTGTCTTATGTTTGTGGGTGCCTAATGAATAACTAACATCAAGATGTCACACAAAACTCAACACAACACAAACAACCCACGAGAGACATCTTCTGCTACCTACTTTCATGAATGTATCCTATCACAAGGTCTTTTAATTCCTCCATAGAATGACGATAAGTAGTCCACCTAGAAAAGAATTTCCCACAATGACGTCCTAGACATAGATCTAGTACACACATATGACTGACCAACATAATCATCACACTGATACAAAGGTAACTGTATCACATGTCTCAAAACCAGGACTATACCCACATAGTTCCAAACAGATATCCAAAAATATATATCAACCAATGGGAGTGTCAAGCCTCAAACATAACAAGGTGTCAAAAAGACTCACAAGGGTACACATAACTCACTATACCAACTCCACACATCTCAAAATATCAAGAAATAACTCCATATTTCTCCTGAAGTATCATAAAACAACTCCATCTACCTCTCATACAAAAAATCATAGTGTCAAAACCAAGTCGGGTCACTCAACCATAGAGTGCCATAAAGAATAACAAGTCACTCAACCATAGAGGCCTGTCTCCTTTCTCCTTTCCCTTTAATGAGGTCGGGTCACCCTATGGCCCCGGGCACATAGAGGCTCGTCACCCCCAACGCAAGTGACATAATAACTCATGGTTCAAGAACCCGCTAGTTATCTGTAACTCCTTGGGCGTACTTCCATACAACAAAGTGGGTCCATAGGTTCCACCACTCCATGGTGAATCCCATGACCCTATTCCAACACATTACGACATTAGAACCAGCATAACAATCCATTCAAATGCCAATTGGCAAAATCAAAAGCCTTGGGCTGGGCTACAATTAAATATGAAAAGAAAGTTTTAAAACTCGGAAAAAAATGGCTAATTAGCCATGATTAGTGCAACATCCAAATGTTAATGCAACACTCAAATAAATGCCCAAAATATAAGACCATGTTAATCAAGAAAACGGTGGTTCTAGCTAAAAGAGATAAAGATTAATTTACGAATAAAATATGTAATGAGAAAATAGCACATTACAATCACTATGTGGCCTCATACCGCCACCAAAGGGTTACTCACTCATCGAGTTCTTTGGCACTCGGACATCAAGCCTCGCTTGTAAAAATATACATGTAACTAGAAATGAGTATATCAAATAATTTAACTGCATCATCTCTCTGCTGAATCATCCCTCCATACTCCAACAAGGATCAACATAGTCAAATCACATAGGATTATTCAATGAACAATCCAATAGGAAAGAGAAGGGAACTCTAGTTGCATAAGTTGGGCCCGAGGTGGTGCGCACCCATAATATACTAATTAAGCTTGAAGTATACTACTCATACACCTTCAAGATTATGAAAACTTGGTCCACGCCTCCTCTCCCCACACATACACTCTTGATATTTTATCCCCTTAGGGTCGTCTAGTGTAAGGTTCACAACATACACATAACTACATCACAAACACAAAGGTGATTCACAAAATTAACCTTAACATCTTACGCATGGTATTTATATATATACAGTGTATAACATAGTCACCACTTTCACGGGTTACGATACATCACATTACCACATCCTCGCACCCGAGGTGTAATCACTTGTACACTAGGGATCATACTCACCATATACCCCTAAATCATGACATGAATCATCACATATTACATGAATTATATGTTTGAGGAACACAATGACTAATCTTACAACATATAGTCAATTATAAAACAACACGACAATGCACACAACTAATCACAATACGGTGATGACATCATGATGAAATGTGATTCACTTTACATCAATTTTTTCATGCAATACATCAATACACCTTCATATCACATAAAGCCAAAATGTTTTAACCCTCTGCAATCCACAATAACATTCCATTCACAAACAACAAGGTGGTACATCACACACGGATTCCTCATTGAATCCACGAAAAGGAGAGTCAATACTCTCATCACAAGCACATCAATATGATAACAAATACGCACTAAGTGACATGCACCACATGTGCTTCCATAAGGTCACAATTACAACATTGTTCACATTACAACATATATCACATTACTCTTCCAATATCCACCACCATCATGTAAATCATCACAACTCCAATCCATCCCAGAGGTTCGAGAGCATGAACCTTTGCTCTGATATTATATGTAGTGCCCCCATTTTATACACACAATTATAATAGTAAAATACCAAGATAATTTTTTTTACTTACATTGCTCACTACACACAACACAACATGGGCTTCAAGTACAGAAACTCGACTCGCAAATGACAATCACATAAGTCATCGACTCACATAGACACATGAAAACAACATAGGCATGTCGATGCCACACTTTTCCCAATGAACGAATACTAGCAATGCCCCAACCATAGAAAGAAGACTCAAGGATAGGCAAACCCACAACACATCTTTTCTTTAATTGTATTTTAGTTATGATTAACATTCCAAGAACATTATTGTGCAAGGATAAATTTCTCGTTTGTCCACCAAGATTCTTAAGTTCATACCAGCGGTTAAATTTTCGTTCACCCCTTTTAATTTGGTTTCTTATTCTTTACAAAAGATTCCATAACTTACATCCTTATTTGTCATAATTCAAAGCATATAAAGTACTTGATTATCTTGTCATTATGTTAAGAATCTTCTTCTTGAACATAAATTCAATGTTTACCCTTTTACTCTTACAACCCATGTGAATGTGACTTAGTGTCAATATAGTGATATTAGGATTTAACGGAGATTTAAACACAAGATAGATTTTTACCACAAAACATTCATCGATCAAGGTAAGCTTATTTCCCTACCATAGTTATTCAAATTCAATGACTTGTGAATTTCCATTTTGTTTTATATATGTATGTTTTTTTTTCAAGGTGGATTATACCAAGGCAATACATATTCTTTGAAACAAATGCATGTATTCAATTGAGTTATGAGGTCTTTAAGAGTGGCATTATTCCAAACGTCCACTCTCATTTTTACTCTTATATGCTTTATTATCTACGTCACATTATGGTCTTAGTTTTAGCACTGTCTTGTGAAAGGGAGTTATGAACTTGTTTGCCTAACCTCTCGAAGACATATAAGATTAGGAGACTTGAAGCTACACACAACCCCTAAGTTAACATCCAAATCAACCGAGGTTTAGATTAATTCCAACTTCACCTAAGGGTTTACCCCTCAACTATATAAGAGTTTTAAGTGAGAGGACACATTTATGCTAATCCACCTTCAAGAAAGGACCACGGTGTTATGTTGAAGGAAACCAAGGTAGTAACCTTTAGGTTGAGCGGAACTAAGGAGTTCATTAACAAGATTTTAAGACCTAGAACAACTAAATCACAACCTCCATCTATGACGCTTCATCCAACAGTTTTTTTAACTCGATGAAGAAACCTTAATTTTTTAAATCTATCTTCGGATGACAAGGTAGTCCCACTGAGGCTACGAAGGAGGAGTTAGCTCTACAAACAACAATAAAATTTTGACCGTGTCACTCATATTAGACAGATTAAGACAATGTCACTAAACATACTTGACTAAGATCATAAGTCCCTTCTTGAGCTTTGGTTTACCTAAATTAGGACGTTTCATTGAGAGCATTGATTAATTTCATCCTAGGGTTTTTCAATGTCTTCTACGGTAAGGAGTATCGCACATGAAAAACAAGTTATGCTCCGATATTGAACAAGGGTAGAGTGTTTCGATTTAATTCTCTTTATTACATTTACAAGGTATGAATGCACAAGATGACTCATTAATCATTTAATGAACACTAAATATGCACTACAAGATATTACTTCAAATTTATTTACCTTATATAAATATCAAACCCTTTTTACCAGGTGTACTATAAATCAAAATTGAACTATGATTAAATGCACATTTCCTAGATGTCCTTGAAACTAGCATTTCATACATATCAACAAATTATCAATTATAACCTTCTGTAACATGAGACTACATTATACATTTATTCATTTAACAAAGAACTATATAAATTACAAAGATAAATAAATGAATTACACATCACCTTTTCATCGTCATTCTTTCATCCTGCAAAACCATGTGAGCATGATATCAATGATAATTCACTGCCATGGCATCCACCCTAATCTAACATAATTATCATTTTTGGTTTCCCATTTACATATGATAATAATTTCAATTTGTTATCAAAATAAAAATTAGGTTTAGAGACATGAATTCATTACATTTCATTTTATAACCCAGGAGAGAGAAAAGAAGGGAAGAGAGAGAAAACACCATGTTGTCAAAAGTTATATTTCACACCACAAGTTACACTATAGAGTTTTAAATAGTTATTTACATGTGTCAAAAGTATCTATGGTGGTTTGGCAACCCGACGAGGGTCCCGCAGCTTCTATTTTTACATTTTCTTACTAGCTACAAAAACGTTCAAAATGGGCTCGAGGCTAAGAAACCACTTCCAAAAGTTATCTTCCGATGAGAATGCACACCATGATTAACTTTCTACGTGTCCCCAGATATACCAAGAGTTCATAACAACTAACGGAATTGGGAAAAAGTGAACGGTTTGCGTTTGGCGGCTAGTTTTCCGGGGCTACTGGTCGTAGTTGTCCTAGTTGCAAATGAACAAAAGCTAGCTCAAGGGCTCAGAAAACCACATCCAAAATTGACATTTGATGGATGAGCACGCAACGAGACACTTCCTACAAGTTCCCTATATAAGGATATTTCATCGTAGTCGACGGATCGAGAACTAGAAAACCATTTTCAAACGGCGACAAGTCGAAATTGGTCTAGTTTGACCTCGTCAAACTGCGACTGGAGGCCTACAAAATGGCTTTACCAAACTATCCAGAAAATTGTTTTTCCCTAAAATGAATGTTCCATGTAATTTTCTAGTATAAAAAATAGATGTTTGCGAAGACGGAAATAATTTCTCTATCCAAGTTTCAAATGGCGGTTCAAAACGAAAGCCAACTTTCTAGATTTAACAACTTTCTACTACTGTAAAACAATGTAACAAGGCTCCTATAAAATCGTCAAAAAGATCTCATATGTTCGCTTCGGGTCAATCCAAAGGTCAAGGTGACTCTGGCATACTAAGGTACATGAATGAAGCTTAACATTTCATTTTCGAGTTACAAAAGGATACTTAATGAGTCTCTGAAAATGCAAAAATTAACTATTTAAACTAAGAGATGATCAACGTTATTACTTTGGAAAGTCAATTTCTTAAGTCGATAAAACAATGTTGTAGCGATACGGTTGGGTAGAAGTATTCTACATCACCTCGAATGAGGGTGGAAGTTCATTTTTTAATGCAAATGGGTTATTTTGACTTCGTGAGTTTCGACATAACATTTAATTATTTTTGCACAAGTTGAAATAAACATTTAACGGTATTAAAATCCTAATATTTTAAAATTCTATTAACTTGCAAAAGAGAACTAAAACACGAGAATTATGAGAGGTAAGGGAAGATGAACGATGCCTGGAGAATTGAAGTCGATCAAGTTCAAGGTTCGTCAAATAGTTCGTTGTCCTGACATAACTCCATTTATTTAAAAATCAAGGGTGTGGTTAGAGGAGCAAAACCATTGTTCATTGTCTTTGGATGCGTTTCCATACAACAAGGGGGGTCCGATCATATGAAAACTTAGAAGATACCGATAAACGTTGTGGGCCAAACATCCTTCCCACCCACAACCTCTCATTCTACATAGGCTGAGGCATGTAGATCTGCCACAAAAGGTAAGGGCCTCTATACAACCTTCATAAGCAATATATTTGAATGTGCAGTTTAGATTTTTCCCCAAAATGGTTGGCGGCCACACAATCACACCCAAAAGATCCTTATAGATCCATTATGTGCATATCCTACAATCATGGCATTCCATGAGACAACATTTCTTTGAGGCATTCTATCAAACAGTTTACACACCTTTTCAACCAATCCATTTTGTGCATAGATTTGGAAGTGTCTTCTGGAAAATGTAAGTTGATTCGGTTGGAGAAAAGGCCCCGCTAATGGCATGAGACTCTTACACGTCCCCACAAGAATTTGCAACTACAACATTTGTTAGAATCCCTCCTCCATTATGCTCGATGGACGTCCCTACTCCGATCTAACACCAGCATTTTGAAACAGCAGGCGGGTGCGCATGCAAGGAGTAACGATGGTCAAATATTTGTTTTACTTACATAGGTGGAACAGTGTGACTGGTTTGTGAGGAACCCATGTCTTCCACGCACAGCCGAAAATGCTCTATGATAAGTTGTCTCATTCTTTCATTTGGTCAACACTACAAAGTGCCGGGCTCTTTTTTTTTTTTTTTGAGACAAGGCTGGGAGGATGCACAGCCGCATGACAATCCATGGCTCACGCAGAGAGGGAAGTAGCAAAATAGCCTATTTTTGCGGTGCGCCACCCTCATCTCGTCTGGTGTTTTCACTATCGTCCACGAACTCAACCATTTCCAAAAGCAAAAGAAACAAACCCTAACAGAAAATTTTAGAGTTTTTTTAAATCTTGAAGTGCCAAAACATAAAAACCACTATTATTATTTTGTACCTAAAACAAGTTGAGAAAGGCTTTAAGGCGGGAAAAGATATCACATCGAACTAAGTTTAAAAAGTGGTATTTATAAAATTGAGGTCTTTTATGGGGCGTCGTACACTGGTGAAATAGGTAGGTCCATTTAAACTATGGAAAAAGAGCATGCCACAAACATCCACCTTGAAGGAAAAATAAATATTGGCATTAGATGAAGACTCCTGTAAAACTAAGCACTATATTCACATCAAGGATGCCAAGGTTGTTGCTATGGAGAAACACTTTTACAAGCATAAATTGGGAGAGGTGGTTGACATGGGCGTGTATATTCAAAATTGAATAGGAATGATGGATTTCTTTGAGTCATGGTTGGAGACCCATCATAAACAAATTAAGGGAGAACCCCTCAGTTTAGTATATGAGCATTTCATGTTTTAAAGGTAGTAGGTTACAAAATAATATTGAATTTTTAACAGCTAATTTTGCATTTAATATGTCTCCTATTGCGAGCCCAATGGGAATCTTGTACTACACTAGAGTTATCTATAGCATAATAAAAATCTAATAGGGATGATGATTTCGGTTTCAGTTAGGCTTGAAACCCATCATCATAAGTTAAGGTTGAACTAGGTAAGATTGAAACCATGCCTTAGCAATTCTTGAGGTCCTGGTACTCGAAGCGAGAATGTGATATCGAGAGAGGCAACGAGAATAAGGGGCCACTACATCTCCCTCCCCTTACAAGAGCATCGTTCTCGATGTGACACAACACCGAAGCTTGAGGGTACGTAGGCAAGAAGCTAATAATGAAATGTGTTGAGTAACAAAATAACTAGTTGTTAAAACATGACCACAAGGAAGAAAACTAATTTTGGCAATATCTTAACTTATAACATTCTATGAAGATTTGTAGTTCTAGTTTTCCGTGATACTTTGTTTATATTTTCTTTTATAGTATTTCGTATATCAGGTTTAAAATATTCCTTGTTTACAAATTTTCAATTGTGTTATGTTTGTGGGTGCCCAACAATAAATAACATCAAGATGTTACACAAAACTTAACACAACACAAACAACCCACAAGGCTACTTGATGAGTCAACTAAATATGTAAGGAGAAGGTCTTATATATGTTTCATTTTTATTTTTTTTTAATCCACTAATATACTTCTTATAAATATATTTTGACCTAACATGTTTTTTTAGGAGCTCAAATATATAAAGAGGCAACTCTTTTTAAAAGTAAGTTTTAAAAATATTTTTGAATAGTCAATGAAACACTTATATTCTTTGATATTTAAAAACTCGAGGACTCTATTATTTAAGTGAGCAATAATTGCTGATAGCTTCCAAATGAAGGCAATTGTTAGATTTTATATTTTGAATTCCACTTGTCACCACTACCTTTATTTTATTTATATTTAATGTAAGAAAAATTAATATAGTCTATGTATCGTATTAAAAGAGGGCTTAGTGTTAGCATATTGTTAATCATCATCCACTCTTCAACTAATGTTAATATTTTTGCCAAGTGCTTATATGCTCTACCATCCTTAAAAAAATTATCTAGGTTGGAAAACAAAGTATTTTTTATATACATTTTTTCTAATGTTTGGTTGTCAAAGTTAAAAGCTTCAAACTAGGAAATTACTTAGTAGTCATTCAATTTTGTTAAGAGAGAATTATGTCATTGTGAAAATTTCAACTAGCACACAAACAATTAAAATTATACATTGAAATTCAAATTTGGATGTTGAATTATTATCATTTTCCCATTATTGATATCTAATGCAATCTTGATTAGTGAATTCTCTTTCATAGGGACCATTGATAAACTAATTTCCAAAACAAGTGTAATAATGAGATTCTAAAGATTACCCTTTATTTTTAGAGTTTACCACTATATACTCTTATTATTGTGGTACCATTTCACATTACATCCCTTTTTATTTATATACCATTTTTACAATTATAAATATAAATGAAACCTTATATGATTGTACATATTATATACCCCCTTACAAAAGGTGTTAGCTGTGTGTGCCATTTCATTGTCTTAATATCATTATTATAGTCAATGTCTCATACTAACCTAATTTTATTTCATTTGCTTCTAATACAATGACCCTCTTAATGTAATCTAAATATGTTGTTTCAATAGATTTTAGTATTCATTGACTTACCTTCAACATTCACTCGTTCTTTAATTTTAATATTATTGTTGAGTAGTTATATCACTTCCATCATAAATAAAAATTATGTAGGTTGAAAAACACAATGTTTATTTTCAATCAACATTTTTTTATGTTTAGTTGTCATATATATGATAATGTATATTTATATTCATTATTTTCGTAGGTACGTGGAATGTATACATATATTTATTATATTAATGGTAGGGTAATATTGTTTAACTTAATTTATATATCTACGTGCAAAAATGATTAAATTTAATCACCAAATATTATTGGTAGCCTATCAAGATTTAATATAGTCTATTAAACATATTGTGTTTAATAAAACAATATATGGATGAGGTATAAGAAATAAAAATACTCATTTATGGCTTTCTTACCCATTCTTAACAAATCATGTACAGTTGCAATGTACACAATATTTTTAAAATTACATTGTTTTAACATTTGGCTACTATATAAAAGATTCATTTATTATTTTATTAGTAATATAGTAACACTTAAAGTAGTCTATATATGTGCATATGAAATTTATTAAATATATAGTCTAGATATCCATAAAGTATTTTTTTAACTTATTGTAGTCCATTCCTCCTAGTAAATTATATGATATTTAATCACATAGATATATAATGAAATATAAAAAAATGATATTCCTTTTATTGCTTCCATTTCCATCTTAAAGCAAAATTATTGAGTTTTTTTATGTTTGGTTATTTCATATATAGAAAAATTAGAGCTTATGATAATTTTTGTAAAAAGACAATGCATTTTATTATTTCAATCAATGTAGTAATTTACAACAATATTTTTTCATACAAATTATTTCATTATAATAGTTATTTTTATGGTGTATATTTTATTACCTTTTTATAACTAGTAAACAATTAGTTGAAGAAACTAGATATATTATGGCCCAATTGAAGTTGAAACCAATAATTTCATCATATACATGTTTTTTATGACATTCCAAATGAGTACTCTACATTAATCCCAATATGGGTTTATCCTCAAGAAATTCTAATTTTTTTAAAAGGTTATACTTATTTGGTAAATGAGAGGATAGTTCGTTGTAGGAGAGATAGAAAGATGAAATTATTATAAAACATTGAGTCCATGGTAAGAAGGTATTCCATAAGGAGAAGGTAAATATAGTTGAAATAAATAACACTTTTCAAATGAGAAGGAATATTAAATAATAGATCAATGTGCCACCAATCATTTCCTAATAGAGGAAGAAAAATGCAAAACAATTCAAATAAAACAATTCTAGTAATGAAACATTTTCTATGATGAATAGTTATAAAGATAATAGATTATGAGGTTATATGATTCATAACATGATTTTTCATCATGGTGTATTAGAGGTGGTCAAGAATGTGAATCAATGAATTGCACTCCTAAATCATCCATTCTAAAGGGTATCGACCCAAATAAGTAAGAAATACAGCCATGAACTAACATCAATGGATATATTTAAAGGGATAAAGTTAGTGAGAGGGTTGAATATATATAGGAAGTAATCCATACACTAGGTCAAGATAGGGGTATCTAAGGCCCACACTCAAGAATTACAAGAGAGAGGTGTATTAATATATATTGATTTGGTCAGTAGAGTATCATTGTGAAAGTGATATATCTAGGAGAAGCATGCACAATATGGATGAAATATATATAAAGGGAGATAAGGAGAAAATCATAAATAAGAACACTATTCTAAATAGTAAATGTAACACTTTTTCCCAGATAACATATAAAAATGAGGGAAGGATATGAACTAATTTATGGAAAATGATAAATATGCATATGTTAGAAGAACACTCATTCCTTGTGCTTTGAATTTAGGGTGGTCAGAATGCATCTATCTATCTGAGAAGCAAACCATTCCAGATCTATACTCATATGTATACAACCGAATAATGCAAGAAAATAAACCAAGCAAGTGAAGAAGGTCTAATCCAATCCTAGATAAGTAAAAGATGAACAAAGAGATGAGAGAGAAGATGCAAAAACTGGTGTAAAAGATCGAAAAAACAGATGCTGCATATTTAAGATTCGGGATCCCTTGGTTTTGAATGTCAATGTGTGGTGTGTGTATATATAGGATTCCATCTCGCATGGGAGAAAACATCATCCAAGAGAAACATAACATCAATACCATCACCCACGGGAGATGGTGTTATCTAATGATGGTGAAAAGAGGGGATGTGTCATGAATAATGAAAAAGAGATTTCGTAGATCATGGACATGCATGAATAAAGTGTCAAATCATGAGATACAAGAAATAATTTTGAAGTGCAATATGTATGAGACCTAAAGAGACAAGATAAATAGTGCGAGGATAACTAAGGCCAAGAAAAACTAGAAACACTTTCTCTATGTATTGTCTCTAACCCATAATGGTTACATGAATAACCATTCCCATTCCTCAAGAAATAGATGCATAAGTTACCCTTATCTACACAAAGGAAATTATACATAATAGGTATGAAAGATGAAAATTTAAAATTAGGTGTATACATATTCCACACCCATTGATCAACACATGTCATAATAACAAAACATAGGGTGGTTAATAGAATGTAATAGTATGTAATACCGATCTCAAAAGTAAATATATAAAGGAATGTTGAAAGGACTAGCTGAAATGAAATTTACCTAGTTATGTGTACATAAAATTGTCACTTTTTTGCCATCTATGGGCATAATAAATGTTGTAATAACCCTACGAAGAAAAAAAAATAAATGAAGCACCCAGGATAATCAATAAAATAATACATAAATCACCTAGCTAGGGGCCCATGGCATGGATATTGTATCGTAGTGCCATGATACTGTGATGGTATGGTGTCAAAAAAAAGGCAAAAATTAAAGGTGGTGAAAGTATGTGTATAATATATCATAATGAATGACATGATATTACAATTGAGACACAACAAATGGTGCATGGTGTAGATTTCAAGAGAAAAATGATAGGTTTTTTGAAGATTAAGGTTGATCGCGATTGAATTTGAATAAAATGTTGAGATTTATATAGTGATTTAGATTTTTATTAGCTTATTATTATTTTAACAATTGAGAGAAATGACCTCTGGAATTCCAAATTTGAGTGTTTTTGATGTCATGACATGAGTATGAGGTGGTGATTAAGGTTGACAAGTTGGAGCATGCGGTGGGGCATGACCACAGTACGTCTTTGTATTTAAATCATTGAGTAGATTAGGTGTTATTTAGTTATTTTTATTTTTAGAAGTCATTAATGCATTATTTTTGTTCAAACTTACATCATCACATATGTGGGAAAAAAATGTAAGTGGGTTTGGGGGAGAGTTTAATTTTTATTCGGTGATTTTGTCACATTTTAAAGTCAAATTTTGAAATTTGTGGCAGTTTTTGATAAGACACCATCGTCCCCTTTGCACACATGAGGGTCGATTATGCGGGATAGTTGAAAATGTTTTCCATGGGCTGATGACATCTTATGAAGGGTTGTCAAAAGGGTTTCAAGATATATATGGAGGTAGTGATGGGGATTGTGGTGGGACATATATTGTGTGATAAGCCGATTGTATCCATCACATTGTTTCTTATTATAGTATGTAGAGATGTTTTTTTATCGTGGGGTATTGTTTAGTGAGGGTACCAGCATATGGGTGTTGTTAGATCAAGATTTAAATAGTGTTTGGTGCAAAGTTTAAAGGGCATGGGCACGTCATTTTATTGAAGAACGTGGATATATGAAATGTTCTATATGTACATGCGAAAAGGGATGCCATAGGTAGTAACTAGATGCACCAAGAGTGCTTCATTGGGCATAAGTGTCGGCGGTGAGGTCACTTTGAGCATTGTGACAACTAGAATAATTGGGTCCAGGTGATGTTACATGGAAACCCTACATAGGGAATGTTGATTAGTGGCCCATATGGCCCATGGAAAATTTATTGGACATCGTCACCGAGGTGAAAGGGAACTATGTATATTGGTTAGAGACCCATGTAGTGATCACGGTCTTGTTAAAGTTTATGTGAATGGTTCTCATGGGGATACCACCATTTCCACCCTACCACCATCTTTAGGCTAGGTAGGTTTAGGAGTAGAGGTTAGGGTACTAACACTTAGACCCCACAATATATGGGAAGTGAACACACGTGTTTAGAGGATGGGTCAATGTGGTGGTGATTCTTAGGGCCCACCATAGGTTATAGGAGTGAGTGGTTCAAAGAAGGGATCTCGGTAGAGGATCTTTAGATATCGCTCCACAAAATGGAGGTACAAAAAAATCTTTTCGAGTCCAAAATGAGGAGGATTTGGATAACTAGCATAATGGTTAGAGACAACACTATACGACGGCTAGGAGGATATTTGACGATATTTGTTGTGCATATGGACTTGCATCGAGACATGGGCCTAAACCAAAATGAAAGGGAATATGATATTAGTTCCCAAATATATGTGGCACAATACATGGGAGCTAAACATGCTCGTGATGATGAGGAGGAGATGTTGGGTGTCCACGGAGACATCGATACCATTGTAGAGTGGCCTAGGTAGCCATATGTGTGTAATATTTTATTATTTATATGATTTTTGAAAAATATTTTTATTTCATATTGGATATTGTGAGTAACACGTTTCATCTTTATTTTTGTAGAGTGGATGGTTGAGGAATCACGCTCTTTGATTGAGAATTATTACCATGAGATTCTGGATCCAATGTTGGATTTCTATGATATAGTAGTCATTGTGGATCTAGAAACACATTCATCAAAGATTCATTCAACTCATTTCATCTTACAGGAGAGGAATCTAGAGAATTATGTAGATATCGATATTCATAGGAATTGGTAATCACTGATAACATAAATGACCTTAGCTTTGGTAGCTATGAAGGTAGCTCACCTCGTAGATGCCTAAAAATCCATGAAGTGGATTATGTCATTCGATACCCAACTAATGAGAGTAAAGGGAGAGGCCTTTTTATCCCAATCTAGGTCGGAGTTCCTATCCCACACAATAAGAGCTACTAGGAAGACCCCATCAACGAAAAGCATCTAGAGACCCACCATAGGGGGTGAGGGTGCTTGATCCACTTTGTAGATGTGCCAAAGATATTTTCCATGTTTTTGATGCATAAAACTCATTCCATATATATATGATGATTTTTATGGTATCTAGGTGTTTGGTATTTTTATGTTTGTTTATTTTCTTATCATTTTCCTACTTTCCACATGTATGCATACTATAAGACCATGTTACTTATGAAAAATGATAAAGTGATAAGATAGGTAAATTTGGTGAGAACTAGATTTGTAAGACAACCCAACCATGTGATATGAAAAATCCAAGAGGAACAAGGCCAAGAAATGTAATGATAGGATGTTAGGGTGTGATTACGTATACAAATCCAAGCAATGCTATAGGTCTAAAAAGGATGTAAAAATATGGTGGGATCCAATGAGCAATAATGCCATGAATAAGAGCCAAAATAGGTGGATTCGGGACCAAGGTGCTCCAATAGTAGGAGAAACCAAGATGTATAAGGTGATAAATCCAAGTGGGTAACCCAATCAAGGATGCAACTATTAACACCGATCATTGGTGTTGTCATTTATATCAAGTAGGTTATTAGTGTGAAATCACAAAGACCCTCAAATGATTTCTAAAGATTTGCTTTTCTAAGGTAGAATCATCTGGTGTGATTGCATAACATGGAACTTTTCCTAAGGTGTGGGACCTTACAAATTCAAAATCTCTCTAGATTTAAAGGTTGGTTCCTTATTCCTCTATTAAGGTGCATACGTAAATATTTACAGAGGATCTATATCTATACCTAGTCTAAGACTTACCAAGGAGACAGGGATAAAAGAGTACAGAAATAAGAAATAACTAAAATACCAGGTGATGCACCAAAGGAATGATGAATACTTAGCTTGCCTTTGACGCAAACTAATAAAATGCATATAATAAACAAACACGAGATAGTTAGATCTATAACGAAAGACCAATAGAAGCAAAAGAAACAAGAAGGATCTGAGATTGATCACAAACATATCTTATTGCTCTAATAGATTGATACAATTCATTACAGAATATCCAAAAGGTAGAAATGTATTACAATTTTAAAAGAAGGCCTGAACCCCACAAATCCTTTGATAGAAGGAGAAGGGAGCCTCAAAACTAAGAATATCCATTTAAATGAATCATCCCCCATATTTATAGAATCGATCAGAGAGAAGAAAGAGAGAGAGAATAAGGAAAACATGGGTCGAACCTGTTAATGTTTTCTATTGAAATATTCCCCTGAATCCATCTTTATTACATCGATCCTCGATTTTACACCTTGAAGGAAGAGGAAACGGCAAAATAGATCGAATCCGATCTGGTTGTTGAGACTGATGATCCTACATTAAAAGATCGAAGACATTTCTTCATTTTTCTTCCACCTACCCTCTCAAAAATTAAAGTTTCAAACTCCCATGGTATAGACAAGGTCTAGATCTTTCCAATGATATTATATTTGCAATCTCTCGAGCCCTGAGTCGAAAGATATGCCCTGATTCTATAAAAATGGGCAGGAAAAAATTTTGAAAATGGGTCCCTCTTTTGATTGGGACACGTGGCAACTAGATTGGATATAAAATTTGGGTCCATGGCCCGCAATTTACCTTTTGGACCTTTGCACAAAAAACAAAAATCAAAAACCTCCACAACCTCGAAACTCCGTCTAGACACGTGGCTCCTTTTGGTTGGGTGGGAAATGCATTTCCATTTTTACCTATATATGCCTTTTGGACAAAGGAAAATTTTCACTTTTCTCCCCGACGCCCTGCCTTGGCTTTGAATTAGGGTTATATGTTGACTTTTTCCCTCTTGGGTGGAGTTGCGAGTCTTTTTATAACTTTTACCCTTATGAGGTAAAGGATAAAAATAACCTTTTCCCCACTCCCACTTTCCCCTTGGACACGTGTCACCCTGGCACTTGCTTGGGAAGATTCTCTCCTTTTGACCGTTGAATCGGTGTTGTTGAGACACTTGTGATCCTTCCACCAAAGATGTTAATGTTTTACTTTTCAACTAACTTTGTTCCCCTTTGAGGACACGGAGGCACCATGCATGTTTGTAAATCCAACCCAATGTTTTCCTTTGGAGGAGCATCGGGTTGACACTTCTCTACCTCCACTACTTTGTGGACTATTCAACGGTCCTTAATTTTTAGACTTTGAGTTATGTGGTGGTGTTGCTCACTTGGGTTTATGCTCGGGACTCGACTCTTGGAAATGTGCTAGGATCACACGTAACACTCTCCACTTGCACTTATATAATTAACAATTTAAAGCCACCTTTTGACATTGTTTGACCCTTGACTACATGGAGGGCTAACACAAGTTTGAGTCTCTGCCTAGGTTCCCTTTGCGATTTTGGCTGCCCAAGAGTAACACTTGCACACTTTTCACTCTCACCGAAAGACTTTTCAATTCCTCGTAACTTTTGGGGACTTTCGACACATGGAATCTACACAAGTTTGGAATTCTCCTTTTGGATTCACCCTTGAAATAGCGCCATTAAGGCACGTGGCCCTTTCCACTTCTTCCTCCATACTTAGTCATTTTTTTCCCTTTTCTTGAACCAATTCGATCCTGAGGACTTCGAATCTTTTTCGTTCTTCCATCTTCTCAATTTTTTGTAGCATTGATCCTTATTTTATGACCCTGCTATTTTATAATTCTACCTTCTGTAACTTGGAGGATGGATTTAAGATGTGGAAATAGACGACATAGTCATTTTCTTTTTGTATAGGGTCCTTTGATATTTCTTTTCCTCCGCCACTCCATTGTTGAATCTTCTTGCAACTAATTTATAGGATATGGATAAGTTTTCTCAGGTTCCTTCAAGCGGGGTCGTGATTTGATTCAATATTTCACCCGAGGGTGAAATATGGATTATAATTTTGTGACTCACGAGGATATATTTCCTGCTAGATGAAGAGATTAGTTTCCTTTTGTATCTATTGGGTATGGAGTTAAAAATAACATCGATACTAGTTTTCCTCTAGTTCATGAGCCCGGCTACTGCATCCTCATATTTTATAAGAAAATCCCGAAATGAATATTTCTGAGAGTAGAAAATTGTTTCAACTCTAGGGCTTCATCTATTTTTCTGAATGAACTGCATAAGAGAAACAAAACAACACCAAGACTATGTACAAAATTGAAATCATAAATGATTCAAATGAAACATGCGGGAGCATGCAAAAGAGTTTAGGAGAAAAGCAATCTATGCTACACACAAGACAATGTGTAGAAGCACTTAGAGGAAAGAGAAACTAAACTAATATGTAAAAGTGGGAATTCCTTTTAGTAGAAATGCTTGAGATAGATCCCATTCACTAGAATCTCATAACTCTTTACCCTCCAATGAGGACAACTTAAAAGCATTGCTACTTTACATCTTGTTATCATATAAGGACCACTCTAGATGGCATCAAACTTAGAATGTCTCCTAGTTTTTCTCAATATGTGTCCCACTTCTAAACTAAGTCTCCTTCTTGGAATGTCCTTTATTTTTGCTTTCTTGTCAAAGCACTTCTTGATTAAATCCGAATCCTCTCTAATTCTTGGAGAGCAATCTCTCTAAGCTTCATCTAATTATATCAACTCCACGTGCACTGACCTCCATTGGTGTAAACTCGGACATTTCTAGTTGTGTCAAAAGCTCCAATGTTGGTAACTCAAGTGATATAGGAAACACTACCTCTTTCCCATAGACAATCTTGAATGTAGAGATTCCTATAGATCTCTTTGGTGTTATTCTATGTCAGCCCATAAGGCCATTTTGATCTTTTTGTGCCACATCCTTTGATTCTCATCTAGAGTTCTCTTGATGATCTTTAACGATTCTTATTTGTAGACTTATCCTTGCCATTACCCTCGAGGGTAATAATTTGATGAGGTGCTCAAATAAGACCCATTCTTGACATCCCATCTTGTGATTTTGGAACCTATAAATGCTAATGCATTATCGAGATGATGGTGGTTGGTACCTAGATCTGGTCACTATTCCTTCATAGAAATCTAGATACTATACTCATTTGCCTACTTGAGTTCCACTTCCTTGGTCCATTTTTAAAATAGTCTATGGATGTTAGGATCCATTTGTGACCCTATCTTAAGTTTGGATTTATGACTCCAATTAAGTCCAATCCCCACTACATAAAAGGTTGGTGGACCGAGATTGGGTGTAATGGAAGTGCTTGATAGATAATCCTTCCCTTTGAAGAAAGCACAATTCTTGCTTCTTTTAATCCATGTATACTAGTCACTAAACACTCTGGGCCAATAATATCCTACTTTCATGATTTTGAGTGCTATCACTTTTGGGCCAAAATGGCCTCCAACCTTCAACATGAAATTCTTGTAGCACTCTCTCCATTTGATTGTCCCAATGCATCTCAACAGAATACCATTGATGTCCCTTTTAAACAAGACACCATCAATAAGAACATATGGAATGGCCTATAACCTAAAATGCCTTCTTTTTTATTTATTCATCCCATGATGGCACAGGCTAGTTTGAAGGAAATGCACCATGTCTTGGGTCCAACAAGGAGCAGAAACATCATTTCTTTCTTTTTCTTGATCATCTTGTAGAATCAAAATAACCTCCTTCTCACTGTTTGTTTCATCTTGTAGAGTAGAGGCTAGCTACTCACACAAGCCCCTCCCATGGACTAGCTTGGTGACCTTAATCTCAATGTCATATTCCATGACATGAGTAATCCACCCTGCATGTTTCTCATTTAGGTCCTTGTTGAGGAGGAATTCTTTGACTCCTGCATGGGAGACCAATAGTTGGATTTTGTTTTTGACACCAAATACTTAAAATTCTTCAGGTCCTCGATCACTACTAGGACTTGCTTCTCAATGAAGGAATACCTCACCTCATAGTCTTCTAAACTCTGACTGAAGAAAGCAATTGGTTGTTCTGAGTTTTCTTTGTTCTATTGAACCAATATTGCAGAGATAGTGTCATTACCGCCAAAGGCATACAATATGAAATCCTAATAATAAACTAGGATTTATAAGAGTTGGGGCTGTGATATGGACTCTTTGATAGCTTCAAAGATTGCCTTTCCTTCAATGTCCATTTGAATGCTAATATATTCTTTAGCATCAATGTTATTGGCTTAACTAGAGCAGCAAAAGTTTGGGACAAACCTTCAACAAAATTGATCTTCCCCATGAGGCTTTGAAGAGCCTTCTTGTGACTGGGAAATGGAAGTGCTTTTATTTCTTCAACCCTTTCTGGATCAATTGTTCAGACCCTCCTTAGACACAATGTGGCCCAAAATATTTCCTCATAGGCCAAGAATATGCATCTTTTAGGGTCCAAAGACACCCAAAATCTTTTGTATCTTTGAAACACCTCCCTTAAATGGAAAAGGTGGTCTTCCGTGTTCTTAGAGAACACAAATGATATCATCCAAATATATCAACACTATCTGGTTGATTAGCCTTTGAATTCCATATCCATGACTCTTTGGAAAGTAGCACCAACATTGGATAGTCCAAATGGAATTTTTTTTATGCATAGGTGCCCCAATTTGGTGGTGAAATCAGTTTTGAATTGATCATCTTCTTTCACCATGATCCGAGTGTATCCCGAATGGCCATCTAAGAGAGAAAATCTCTCCACCTGACACTACTTGCAAAATTTGTTCCATTGAAGGGAGTGGGTAGTAATCTTTGAGGAGGCTTTTTAAATCCACAAAGTCACCACACACCTGATTTCCCCATTTTTCTTTCTGACTCGGGACCAGATTTGTAACCCAACTTGAATGTTTGATTGGGAATACGATACTTGCCTCTATTAGTTTTTTCAGCTCCTTCTTCATCAGAGGCTCAATATGTGGGTTGACTGGTCTCTTCTTCTGATAGAGGCTGATCACTGGTCTAATTCAATTGTGTTTTGTGCTAGTTTGGGATTAAAACCCCTTAGGTCTTCATAACTCCAAGAAAACACATCAAGGAATTCTTGGAAAAGTTATATGAATTCAACCTTTCCTTCTCACTAGCCACCTTGCCAATTTGAAGTTTTTTCTTCTCCAACTGGGATTGACTTTGAATCCTCTCCTTTGATCTGCATGTTATCTTTTTCCTTTCTGACTGATCATTAGGATTAATAATAGATTCTAGGTCACTAATCCTTTGGTAATCTTGTTTGTATGTATTTTTACTATGTGGTTCCCATCTTGGTACTCTAGTTTGTTTTGATTATGGGCCGAGAATTCAGCCTCTTCTTAGAAAAAAATTGATGATTATCTTCTTATCATTCTCAAACACCTATTAGCATGTATTGTTATCAACTCTCCCCGACCTCCTGACAACCACATGGATATGTGGTTGTTCTTTGTCTCTCTTGATGTTGTCCACCACATCAAATGCTACTCCAACTATTGCAAGTCTATCAATAGCTTCTTTCTCTTTTATAGGTATGTACACAATGTTGAATGCCTTGAAATATTCCATGAGATCCCATACCCTACTCTTATAGTTTTGAGCGAGATCATTTTTAACATTTAGTCCTCTTACTTGATTAGCAACTAGCTCACTTGTCTCCAAACACTTGTAAATTATTGATTCCTAACTTTCTTGCCAAATGAATAAATTGGACTAAAGCCTCATATTTAGCAGTGTTATTTGAGAAAGAAAACTTAAATCTAAAGTTTAAATAATATTTCATACCTCACGGGGATACAATCATAGCTCCTCCTCCAGCTCCTTGTCTACTCCTTGAGCCATAAAATAATAAGTGCCATGCTTCATTGTCAGCCTTGTACTCTTGCTTCATTAGGTTAAGAAGAGGATGATTCTCTTCATGTAGATAGTAGACACCTAGCTCAAATTCTTCCATCTCCTTATAGGGGCCAAAAGCATGTTTTTATTGGCCCACTCATCTAGAGTCAAATCAGGGATACATCCTGACTTGGTATATCTGCTTCATTAGTGTTTAGGAGGTCTTCTTAATCAAAGGCTGAGTATTTGGCATTGATTGGGCTAGGTACATAGGGTTCAATATGATATTCAACAATAGGTTCAGATCTGATTGTGGCTTTTGCCCCATACCTTGTCCTAAAGAGAATGTGTAACTAATCGCGGACAAGTAGCCTCTCATCTTGGCGGTGAATTCCCTAGACAACCACAAAGAAAAATGTGGTGGCAAATCTATGATGGATAATTTTTTCAAGACAGATATACATTGGGGTAGGCATGTAGAGTGAGGCTCAAGTCTTGGATGATTCCTACGGTGGTCATTGAGTTCACATCTGATTGAACTAATCCTCTAGAGATGACTTCATATTTGAGACCTAGCTGATCATCTATTTGTTTAGGAATCATAGAACTACTAGCCCCATAGTCAATCATATAATTATGCACTAATTTGTCTCCAATAATCAATGAGACATAGAATGGAGGAGGCCTCAAGCTCTTACCTTGTTGTTCTCCTTGGTTCCTCTCGGTTGAACTACATTGGCAAGCACTCTCTCTTGTTGGTTAGGAGGTTGACATGAACTTGACCAATTTTGAATAACATTTATGTGAACAATCTCTCTTCCCTGGAATGGCCAATGACTCTCATAGTGAGATGTTCACACTTGTCTTCTTCATTTGCTCAATAATATTGAATGAGCTATCCTTTTTCTACCCCTTCCTAGACACATTTCTTTCTTGCACAAGGGTTATTACAACCCGTGCCTAACTAGGTTTAGAAGGTGACTTGGATTAGTTCTGCATGTTGGGAGTTACTATTGGAACACCAAGACCTTGTGGAGTGGTGAAAGGTTGAGGGTCACCTAAGTTCCATGGTTGGCCTTCCCTAAGACTTCTCTTTTTGGACCATTTATTGGTAGCCACACCTTGAGTAGGGGACTAATTCATCCCACAGAAGTCTTCAGCCTACCAATTGACAAGCATAGTCTCTCCTTGAGGTTCACTTTGTTGGAATCCATACTTTTTCGATATCCCTCTTGGCCGATTCTTGTGGTAGCATACTAGTTTGCACCATTAGAGTCTGATTTAGAGCACCATTAAAACACATGGATTGGTTATGTGGCTGACTACATGGAAAACACTAGTCATATTCTTGTTCCATATTGTTTTTTGCAGGGACCAATGCCTTTGATGTTGACATTTTATTTGGATCATAAGACCTAAAAGGCCTAACAACTTGAGGTTGTCCTTGATTTTGATTTTGATTTACAGTCTGAGGTGGTGGCCTATTTTGCTAATACTGGGGTCTAGCTTGATATTGAGCCTAAGGTTGATATGGTCTAGAGCTCTGTGCCTGCTGCCTTTTGATGGTTACTAGCTCATTTCCCAGTTTTTTCAGTTGCTTCATCACTTCTTGAATCTCTTTAGAGGTGTTAGATGATGAAGTGGAAGTTTCAGCTGAACTTTGATTCCTAGGGGTGGGTATAAGAGATAATGTAGGCATTTGGCTAGTGTTTGGGTTTCTAACTCATGGTAAAAAGGCATGGATGGCGTAGGAGAAATATTACCATCTTGAATCAAATGGTTCTCAGCCCCTATGGAAAGGATATAGGCTACTAGAAATGTAGTGCCCCCTATTGACTGAATCATCAGAGAGATCAAAATTTAAATCCCTGAGAAAGTATAAGAATGCACCTGCATTTTTAGGCTTTACTTGTTGTTGGAATCTTGTCCCAGGTTCAAGGAATTTGAGGTTGAAGTCATCCTACTCATTGGGGCTCTCTCTTGATAGTTGTCGTTGCTCCAAAGAAAGACAATTTATCACCCTTCTCTCCAAATTGGTTATGAAGAGTTGTGCATAGTTGATTCCAATTTTGAATAGAGCCTGCCTCAAGACTTCTGAACCATTGTGAAGCTTTCCCTTTTAGTGAAGAGGCAAGTAACTTGACTGCAATGTCCATTTCATGAATCTCATGGATTGTGTAGACATTGGCAATATCTTGGACATGGTCACCAGGAGAAGTTTGGTTTTCCCTAGTGAAATATGGGATGCTCTTTAATGCTGCAATAGGGACTGGATTTTGTGCATTTAGGGCAAGTGGACTACTACTAGTGAAGTTGACATATGGATTTGGCTGAGCCATTCTGATCGGTCTGAGCACTCCTCTTGGTTGAATGAATGGTCTCATTGGGAGGAGGTGTTGATAAAGCTCTAACTGATGGAGATGGAGACCTCTGAATTATTCTTCCTCTCCTATCTCTACCTAGGGATAGATACATGTATTCAAATATACCTTCTTTCCTTGCTCTGGACCGGGTTCTTCTCATGAATCTCTCAAGCTTAGGCTGTTGAAACCAGTAGATTTATTTCTTTTGGAGTCACCAGATGTACAATTTTAAAGCTTCTTAAAATCTAGAATCATAGTAAGTGTACATCAATCCCTAATATAATAACAAGGAGACTTCTTACTCCCATCGGGCATACTAAAACTATTAGAGTGAAATCACAAGACCCCAGGATGATTTCTAAAGATTTGATTTTCTAAGCCAAAATCATCTCGTGTGATTGCATAACATGAACATTACCTAAGGTGTGGGACCTTTAAAATTTGAAAATCTCTCCATATTTAAAGGATGGCTCCTTATTCCTCTGTTCGGGTGCATACGTAAAGATTTACAGAGGATCGATATCTATACCTAGTCTAAGACTTACCAAGGAGACAGATATAAAGAGCATGGAAATAAGAAATCACTAAACTACCGGTGATGCACCAAAGGAATGATGAATACTTAGCTTTCCTTCGACACAAACCAATAAAATGCATATAATAAACAAACACATACAACCAGATCTATAACGAGAGACCATATAGAAGAACAAAAGAAATAAGAAGGATCTAAGATCGATCACAAATGTATCTTATTACTCTAATAGATTGATACAATTCATTATAGAATATCCAAAATAAAAATGTATTACAATTTTAAAAGAAGGCTTGAACCCCAAAATCCTTTGCTTTAGAAGGATAAGGTAGCCTGTGAAAACTAAGAATATCCAACCCTTTATAATGAGTCCTCCCCTTATATATAGAATCGATTAGAGAGAAGAGAGAGAGAGAGAGAGAGAAGGAAAATGTGGGTCAAATCTCAACCACCATTGTTAATGTTTTCTACTGAAATTTTCCCCTAAATCCATCTTTACTACATTGATCCTTGATTTGGCACCTTAAAGAAAGAGGAAATGTTGGAAATAGATCGAATTCGATCTAGTGTTTTGGGACTGATGATCGAGCATTGAAAGCTAAAAGAAATTTCTCCATTTTTCTTCCACCTACCCTATCAATAATTAAATTTTCAGAATCTCATAGCATAGATGAGGTTGAAATATTTCCAACAATACTAGATTTGCAATCTCTCGAGCTCGAGTCAAAAGATATGCCCCTTTGAAGTTTCGCATCGATTTTGTACAAATGCGTCCCTCTTTTGATTGGGACACGTGGCAGCCAGATTGGATCAAAAATTTAGGTCCATAGCCCATGAATTTACCTTTTTCCCTTTCTACAAAAAATGTAAAAACTCAAAAACCTCCACAACCCCGAAACTCTGTCTAGACACATGGCTCCTTTTTGTTGGTTGGGAAATGCATTTCCATTTTTACCTCTATGCCTTTTGGACAAAATGGAAATTTTCACTTTTCTCCCCGATGCCTCGCATTTTCTTTGACTTGGGTTTATATGTTGACTTTTTCCCTTTTGGGTGGAGTCATGTAGGTATTTTTATAACTTTGACCCCTTTTGAGGAAAAGAGTGAAAAACTAACCATTTCCCCGACTCCCCACTTTCCCAGGACACGCATCACCCTAGTGCTTACTTGGGAACCTTCTCTCCTTTTGACCCTTGAATCAGCCATTGAGACACTTTGCAGCCTCCACCACTTGTTAAAGTTTTTACTTTTCAACTAACTCTGTCCCCCTTCGAGGACACATGGAGGCACCACTTGTGTTTGTAAATCCAACCTAACGTTTGCCTTTGGAGGAGCATCGTCAGTTGACATTTTTCTTCCTCCGCTAATTTATGGACTATTTAATAGTCCTTCTTACTTTTTAGACTTTGGGCTATGTGGCGGCCTCGCACTCATTTGGGTTTCCACCCAAGGACTGACTCTTGAAATGTGCCAGGGTTGACACGTGGCACTTTTTCTTGCACTTCTATACTTAACCAATTTCAAAGCCTTCCTTTTGACCCTGTTTGACCCTTGGCTACATGGAGGGCTGGCGCAAGTTTGAGTCTCCACCCTAGGTTCCCTTTGTAAATTTTTGCCAAGCTAACACCTAGCATGCTTCGCTCTTAGCCAAAGACTTTTCAACACCCCACAACTTTTGGGGACTTTGGATGCATGGAATCCTAGCGCAAGTTTGGACTTCTCCTTTTGGATTCACCCTTGAAACAGCATTGTTAAGGCACGTGGCCTTTCCACTTCTTCCTCCATACTTAGTCATTTTTTTCCCTTTTCCTGAACCAATTCGAGCAGGACTTTGAATCTTTGTCATTCTTCCTTCTTCTCGCCTTATTTGTATCATTGATCCTTATTGTCTTACCACTGTTATTTTATAATTTTTCCCTACATATAACTTGGAGGATGGATTTAAGATGTAGAACTAGCTGAAAGATTTGTTTTCTTTCGATAGGGTCCTTTGATCTTTCTTGGCCTCCATCACTCCATTGTTGAATCTTCTTGTAACCAATTTGTAGGATCTGGATGATTTTTCTCGGGTTCCTTCAAGGTGGGTCGTGATTTGATCCAATATTTCACTTAGGGTTGAAATATGGATAACGGTGGCATTGAATAAAGGTGAACCGAGGGTCATTTGAAGGGAATGAAGGTTGTGTTGATGCGTAATCACGGTACCCTTAAATGTTTGCAACTTGATAGGTTGAAAATCCTAGTGTGATTGCATAACATGGACCTTTTCCCAAAGTGTGGTACTTTATAATTGGGAAAGCTCTCCGGATGAAGGTCGGTTCTATTCCTTTGTTCTCGATGTACACATTCAAATTATAGAGGATTTACTCTAAAACCTACTCTAACTTTCCAAGGAGACATGGTTAAAAAGATGCAAGAAAATAAACCTAAACTAATAGAGGTGATGCACCAAAGGTATGTTGAACACCCTTTTTGAAACTAAACAAAACCTTTAAAAATTTAATACAACCACCATGCACATATAACAAGGATTGCAATGAGAGATCAGGAAGATTTAATGAACATAAGAGAGGGTGAAATCATCCAAAGACTTATTTTATTGCTCTAAAAGTTTCATATAGTCCATTACAATGGCCGGGGAGGAAATATTGTATTTACGGTTTAGATGGGAGGTTTGAACTCCACAAGATTACTTACAAACATAAAAGAAGGGAGGGTGCAAAGCCAAAATTTCCAACCTTTAGAAAAATACCCCTCCTTACAATATATAGGAAGAATGAGAGAAGGGGAAGAGAAGAAATTTCAAATCTTCCTTCAACCACCCAAAATTCATTGAATTATCTTGAACCAATGATGGGTTCTACTCCAAAACCTAGGCCTCCATGTACTATTCCTTGTTGGCCAAGAAAGGAAGCCAATACCCTCATTATTGGGGTAGTTGGGAAGCGACACCTTAAAAATGGAGGGACTTTATTTATTAAAATTTAATAAATTAGTCCCTCTAATTTTATGATATTCATTCGTAGTTAGTAAAGCAGAAACCAATAGATTTCAAAAAAGTCCTTTCTTGTGCAAATCTGAGCTCCTAGTCAAAAGTTATGGCCATATGAAGGTCGAGTTGTCATTCTACAAAAATGGTAGGTCGTTGGCTCTATCTTGCTTCAAAGTCTGAAAAGTAGGCAACCTTCGAAACCCCGAAATTCAAATTTTCAGAAATTTCCATTTCAGAGATAAAAACACTATTTTATGTGCCAATTTTGCCCGAGAATTTTGAAAGTCGGAAACCCGAAAGTCTGAAATTTTAGACTTTCAGAATTTAGAATTTCGTACATTGAATCACTATTTTAAGTCACTATTCACTTTGCCAATTCCACCGAGACTTTTGAAACCCAAAACCCAAAAGTCCAAAATTTTGGACTTTGGAACTTTGGGATTTTGGACTTTTTCAATCCCTACTGTTCTTGTTGTTATCCAAAATTCACCCCCAAGGTAATTTTGATAACATGCTTAATTATATTGATTCAGGCAAAAAGTCATGTTTCTAGGGTCCCCTCATATTTGTCTAACTCCCCATCCAAGAGGAAGAGAGTAAGTTACGAGAAAATGCGAAAAAAAGGTTCAAGAAGGCAAATAGGTCAATCCGGAAAAATTGTGAAAATTGGCTAAGTCTGCTCAAGGTCGCCTCCGACGTGTGGGATGACGAAAGGCCCGAACACCCTATCCGGTTCGGGCCGAATCGGCATAAACTTGAATCAAACGTGCAGGGACAAATGGGACAAAAGTATGCGGCGGGCGCGAAAAGCCGATCCGGCCGAAAGAGGAAGAAAAATTGGCTAAGTGTTGCTTGGGACGTTTGGGACAAAAATTCTCCCGAACCGCCGTAACTCACCTAAATGAGCACAGAGCGAAAAATTGGAAGCAAAGCGGGCCAAGTGGAACAAAAATGCGCGAATCGGCCGAACCGGGCGAAAAGGGCGAGTCGGTTCGAAGGCAAGTGGGACATCCGGGACAAATGGAGCTGAAGGAGCCGAGGACCAATCAGATCATGACACGTGTCGCAGGAGGAAAAGTCAACGTTTGGTCCGGAAACTTCAAACGGCCATAACTTTTGACTCCGAGCTCCGATTTTGATAAAATTGGACTTTCTGGAACGAGCACGACGTCCTCTACGCCACAAAAACTGGATTTCTTATTTTTAATGAGGGTAGATATATTTAAATAAAAGAAACATATTCGGCTCTAGTCAATCAATGCTCATTCCCGTCAAATGACAGAAAACGCCTCCTGTGGCCCAAAAAAATTGCCGCACTCGAAAGGCCATAACTTTTGCATTTCTCAACGAAATCGCACAAAATTGGTACCGTTGGAATCGTGGTTCCGAGCCCGATGCACAGAAATCAAGAAATTCCAGATTTGATCAGAAATTGATTGAGATTTTTAAGAAAACGTGGCCGGGTTCGTAATGATTGTGTTATTTGGTAGTGGGAGTGCAAAGAAGAGCATGGCCATCATTCTTTCTCTGCATGCAGCACATGGGACAAGTATGGGGGAGCCTTTTGCAAGTAATTTATACCCATTCCACTCAATTTAATGCCTCTTATAGGTGGTTGAAGGACAGATTTCAGGATTTCCATTTTCCCTTCTCTTTTCCTTCTCATTTTTCTATAAATTGGAGTGTTGGGCTCATTGTAAAGGGGAGAGTTTTTGGGTAACAAAGCTCTGTCAAAATTGCTTTGTGAAGCCAGTGTGTTGCAGGCCCTTGTAGTGGACTCCTTGCATGGTGATCCAGGCCCTTATCTTGTAATAGATTGAACTGTGCATATCATGAAGCAATAAAATATCAGTTTGTGGATATATCTTCCCCTGCTGTGTTTCCTTGCATTCTTCTTGCCCCTTTAATCTTTCTACAAGTATATTGTGTCTATTTATTATGTTCTTAGCAGAATTCATTATTATTGTGTGTGCTTGGAATATTTTGTGAATGCATTTTTTGGATTATGGTGAATCTGTCATCACCTCTTCTAGTGTGCACTTTGCCTCTGTATTTCACACATTTGGAGATTACTCTCACACCCTCTTTTACGGTGTATCACCGCTTTAGTGTAGGCTTTCATTTTATGCATTCTCTCTCTCTAGTCCTTGGAATTTTAGGTTAGAATAGCTAGTTTCTCCTACATTAGAGTAGATTGTGGCAAGTAGTTTAGGAGCAAGAAACCGACTTTCTCTCAAGGTGCATCTCAAGTAGCAAGTCCCACAACTTGGAGATAGTACCCATGTTATCCAATCACACTGGATGCTTAGAGTGATCAAACTAGAAATCGATCAACATCCGGGGGTGCAAAGTGATTCGGTGATAACACTGCTCATGAGATCCAAAAAACCCAAAACCTAAAAGTCTGAAATTTCAAACTTTTGGGCTTCAGGATTTTAGAATTTTGGGGCCATTCCCTACTTCACACGTGAGAACTCTAAAACCCTGAAACCCAAAATTCTGAAATTTGGGACTTTCTTGAGAGTTTCAGTTTCGAAACCTTTTTCCTTTTTTTCCAACTTTGGCG
Source organism: Taxus wallichiana var. yunnanensis (assembly GCA_018340775.1). Classification (NCBI taxonomy): domain Eukaryota; kingdom Viridiplantae; phylum Streptophyta; class Pinopsida; order Cupressales; family Taxaceae; genus Taxus; species Taxus wallichiana. The sequence continues at coordinate 742,856,394 of CM031237.1, read as the reverse complement.
AGCAAGAACTCCGAAACCCCGAAAGCTGAAAGTCTGAAATTTTGGACTTTTAGAAATTCAGGTTTCGATATTTTTATTTTTACCGTGTCCCTGAATTCCGCCCTAGCCCACCTCCAAAAATTTCCACCTCCGATGTCTGAAACCTAAATTTCAGACTTCTTCTTTACCGAAATCTTTGCAACTTGCTTGGGCCTGCTTCAAATTTTTGGAAAAACTCAGAAATGTAAGCTCTCTTGATGGGTCAACTTTGTTGTCTTCTCTGCGTGTAAGGTCGTGTTTTTCTATTTTTCCTGAGAGGAAAAATTGGATAAAAATTTGGCGAATCGTGGGATCACCTACCTGCTTAGAGAAAGATCAGTTGCTTTGAAGTATCCATTGGGATTCATGAATGATATCCTGATATTGTTCTTTTTCTTAAATCTTGAACTCAAATTCTTACAACATGTTAATCCTAAACATAACTCAGTTGCATGTACTCTCAATTTCTATAAGAAAATCTTGAAGAGGATATTTGTGAGAGTATAAAATTGTCTTGATCTAGAGATTTTCTTGTCCCCTGAAATGGATTGTAGGCACACTGAACTACATAGTGATACAACTTGGGAGAAACAAAACCTATGCCAAAGCACTTAGGGAAATTGAAACCTACACTACAACAAGACAATGTGCATACGCACTTAGAGGAATTAAAATCCTAGGCTAATATTTATAAGGGTGAAACTTGCCTTTATAATAGCATTGTTTAAGATAGACCTTTTAACCAAAATCGGAAGCTCCTCTCCATCCAATGTAGACATTTGGAAGGCATTGTTACTTTTACATCCCATGACCATATAGGGGCCACTCCAAATGGCATCAAACTTGGAATGTCTCCTGTTTTTTCCTTATTTGCATCCCATTTTAGAACTAAGTCCCCTTCCTAAAAGTTTCTTGCACTCGATTTCTTATCAAACCATCTTTTGACTAAGGCCTAATATTTCTCCATCGTTTGAACTGCATGTTCTCTTATTTCTTCCAATTCTATAAATGTTTCATACCTAGCCTCCATTGGTTCAAATTTATATAATTCCAATTACTTCATGAGCTCCAATGTAGGTAGCTCTAATGATATATGAAACACTTCCTCTTTCCCATAGACTAAATTGTAGGGAGAATTCCCTATTGACCTCTTTGGTGTTATCTTGTCAGCCCATAGTGCTTATTTCAGCTTTGTATGCCATGTCCTTTTGTTTTCATCTAGATTCCTTCTAATGATTCTTAGCAAATTCTTGTTCGTGGAATCTGCTTGCCCATTACCCTGTGGGTAATAGTTTGAAGAGTTGCTCAAATAGATTCCATTTTTAACAACGCATTCTCGTGAATTTGGAACCCGGAACACCAATGCATTTTTTTGATATGATAGTGGTTGGTACTATGAATTTGGTCATTATTCCTTCATAGAAGTCCAATATGCTAGACTCATTTTCTTCTTTGAGTGCTACCACCTCGGTCCACTTGGTGAAATAGTCTGTTGCTTCGAGAATCCACTTGTGACCTTGGCTTGAATTTGGATTGATTAATCGATGAATTCTAATCACCATTGCATGAATGGTTGGTCAACTAAAATTGGATGCAATGGAAGTACTGCTAATCTTTCTTTTCTTGTGAAGAACACACATTTCTTACACTTTTTGATGAATGTGTAGTAGTCATTGAACAACATCCGTGGCCAATAACAACCCACCTTCATTATCTTGAGAGTTTTTACCCATGGAGCAAAATGACCTCTGGCTTCTCCATCGTGAAACTCTTGTAACACCTTCTCAATTTGACCTGTTCCAATGCATCTTAATAGAACACCATTGATGTCTTTTTTGAACAAAACACCATCAACAAGCACATATGGAATGGCTTGTAATATAAAGTATCTCCTCTTTTTTTTGCTCATTTCTAGAGGGCATAGGCCTGTTTGTAGGAAGTGTATCATATTTTGAGTCCAACAAGGGATAGGAACATTATCATTTACTTGTTCTGACCATCTTGTAGTACCAAAATAAATCCATTTTCATTACTTGCATCAACTTGTTGACTCGAGGCTAGTTGTTCACATAGTCCCTTTCCACGGACCAGCTTAGTGACCTTAATTTCAATTTCATATTCCATGACACGAGTGATCCATCATGCACATCTATCATTTAGATATTTTTTCAAAAGGAATTCCTTGACTCCCACATGAGAGACTAGCAATTGGATCTTGTTATTTGAAACTAGGTATTTGAACTTCTTCAAACTCCTAATCACTGCAAGGACATGCTTTTCAATGAAGGAGTATCTCACTTCAAATATGTCCAAACCTTGATTAAAGAAGTCAATCAGCTCTTTAGATCCCTCTTTTTTTTTGTACTAGGATTGCGTAAATCATGTCCCCACCACCAAAGGCATAGATCATGAAGTCTTTAGACAAGTCTTTATTGATGAGAGTTGGATCTTGGGATATATAATATTTAATAGCTCGAAACTTGCTTTTCCTTCATTTTTCAACCTAAATTCCATACTCTTCTTCAACATCAACATTATTGGCTTCACAAGAATGGAAAAATTTGGTACAAATATGCGGACAAAATTGATTCTTCCTTAGAAAGCTCTCAACAAGAGCCTTCTTATGACTTAGTAAGGGAAATGCTCGAATTTCCTCAACTCTTTCTAGGATCAATCATCAATCCTTTCTTTGACACAATATGGCCTAGGAGCTTTCCTTCATGAGCTAAGAATATGCATTTTTTGGGATTCAATGATACCCCAAATCTCCTACACCTTTGAAAGACCTGTCTTAGATGAAAGAGATGATCCGCTACATTTTTGGAGAACACAATGATATTGTCAAGATATATCAGTACTATTTTGTTGATCAACCCCTTGAATGCCATGTCCATCGCCCTTTAGAAAGTGGCTTCGGCATTAGACAATACAAACGACATTTTCTTATAGGCATAGGTGCCCAACTTATTGGTGAAAGACATCTTGAACTCGATCATCTTATTTCACCACTATCTGATTATACCCTGAGTATCCATCTAGGAGAGAGAATATTTCTGACACAAGCTACTCCTTAAGATTTGTTCCATTTAGAGAGTGGGTAGTGGTCTTTGAGGGATACTCTATTGAGGTCTCGAAAGTCTATGCACAACCTAATTTCCCCATTCTTCTTCCTAACCGAACCAAGTTTGAAACCCATCTTGAATGCTTGATTGGAAATATAATTCTTGCCTCTCATTAGCTTATTTAGCTCCTTCTCATAAGAAGATCAACGTGAGGATTGACTGGTCTTTGATTCTTCCTCTTGATGGGATTAGCATCTAGGTCCAATTCAATTATATGTTATGGAAGCTTTGGATTGAATCCTCCCATATCCTCATAGCTCCAAGTGAAGAAATTTAGAAACTCTTGAAAATTTGAATCAACTCATATCATTCTTGCTCAGTGGCCACTTTTCCAATTTGAAGTGTTTTTCCTTCCCAACAGAATAGGTTATGAATCCTCTCCTTTGATCGTAATGTTAGATTTCTCCTTATGCAAAATTGATCATTCGGGTTGAAGATGGACTCCAATGAAAACAAGGCTTTGGGAAGCTTGTTTGTCCATAAAATTCTGCACTACTTGATCCCCATACTGCTACTCTAATTTGTCTTGATTCCTAGTTGAGAATTCAACCTCTTCTTGCAAGAAATTAATGATTTTTTTTGTTGATCCTTCTCAAACACCTTCCAGTTTTATGTTGTTATCTGAATTGCTAGCCTTACAATCACATGGATATGTGGATGTTTTTGTCTCTTTTGATATTCTCAACCACATAAAATGTTTCTCCAACTCCTGCAAGACTATCTCTGCAGCTTTGTTCCTCTTCCTAGGTATGGACTCAATGTTAAAAGCTTTGAAATCCTTCGTTATGTCATATACCTTGTTTTTGTAGCTCTTAAGGAGGTTAATTCTCTGTAGGATGTTGTCCTCTAACTTGGTTGACGATTAGCTCGCTATCCCCAAACACCTACAAATTTTTTATGCCTCTTTTCCATACCCAATGAATTCCATGAATCAAAGCCTCATATTTAGCTTTGTGTTCTTTGAACATGCCAACTAAAATCTGAAAGCTGAATAATATTTGATGTTTTGTGGTGAAACAAATATTACACCTCCTCGAGTACCTTGTTTGCTTCTTGAACCATCAAAAATAGTTTCCAAAATTCATTTTCATCCTTATTTTCTAGCTTGGTGATGTCAGAATGGGTGAATTTTCTTCATGTACACAATATACACCTAATTAAGCTTCCTCTATTTCCTTGTATGGGTCAAAAGCATGCCTTTTGTTTTCCCATTCATCCAGAGTTAAATATGGAATTCCCTTGACCTTAGTGCCATATTCTAGATCATTTGAACATTCTTCTTGATCAAAGGCTGAGAAATTTGCATTGATTGGGCTCGACATATGGGGCTCAATGTGAAAGTTTGCAATTGGCTCAGATATGATGGTCACCTTGGCTCCATATCTTGTTCTGAATAGCATGTGTGACCAAAATACTAATAGATATCCACCAATTTTTGTAGTGAATTCCCTTGATAGACATAATGCAAAGAGTGGAGGAAGGTCGATTACAGACACATCCTACAAGACTATGACATTAGGACAAGCATGTAGTGTAAGACTTAAAATTTTGATGATCCCAACCATTCCTACTATTGTTCCATCTAGTTGCACTACTCCTCTCAACACTGGCTCATACTTTAGACCCAATTGATCTCTATATGCTTCTTCGGCATCACTGAGCTACTTCCACCCGAATCAATCATGCAATTGTGTACTAAGTGGTTCCCAACAATCAATGAAACATAGAACCATGAGGGTTCAAAATTTTTACTTGGTTGAATCCCACCTGTTGCAATGCATTAGTGAGAAATTTCTCTTGACTTTGGTCTGATCTATTCAAGGTAGACCAATTGGCCATTGCATCTTGCAATAAATCTCGTTGTCTTGGGATTGCAAGTGACTCCCACATGGAAATGTTCACATGTGTTTTCTTCATCTGATCGATGATGTTGAAATGAGATGAATTATCCTTTTGTTTCCCTTTACTTGGCATAACCTTTTCTGGAGCTTGAATAGGCACATGTTCTACTACAATGGGTGCCTTAGGTTGGTGTTGCATATTTGGCACTACATTTGATCTACTAACTCCTTGTTGTGTAGGATTGGGATGAGAAAAATGGATTAGATGATTTTCCCTCCTCTATGTTCCTCTTCTTTGACTATGTGTTAGCATCCATGCCTTGAAAATGTGGTTGGTTAATTCCACAAAAGTCTTATGTTTTCCAATTAACCAATGTGGTTTCATCGTAGGTGCCTCTTTCATTGATTTTTGTGCAAATGATTTCCCTCTTGACTTGGTTCTTGGGACACACCAATGGTCTGTACCATCAAATCTTGATTCAACACACCATTGAAACACATTGATTGATTGTGAGGTAGATTTCAGGGGTAACACCATTTGTACTCTTATGCCATGTTATTTTATGTCGTAGAACTAAGGCTCTTGATGTTGGAACCGTGTTTGGATCATATGGCCGAAATGGCTCCCCTCATGACTTGCTTAGTTTGTCCTTAGTTTTTTTCTTTCGTTTTGATTTGTAGCCGAGAGTCCCATGTTCGGTGTGTCTATTTTGTTGATATGGGGGCCTAGTTTGATACTGATTTAAAGGTTGACATGGTCTAGAATTCTGAGCTTGTTGTCTCTTGATAGTCACTAGCTCATTTCCTAGGTTATGCAGTTGTTTCATAACCTCTTGTAATTCTTTTGAACTACTTGAAGAAGTAGAAGCCTCACTATTGCTTTGATTTCTAGGGGCTGGAATGGGATTCAACTTAGGATTTTGACTAGTTGTAGGAGCTCCCATTTCTAGATAGAGAGGAATTGGTGGCCTTGGTGCTAGCTTACCAGCTTGAATCAAGTAATTTTCAGCTCTAATAGAAATATTATAGGCTCCTGCAAAGCAAGTTGTTGTTCCTCCCATTGATTGGATCATCACAAAGCTATATCTAAATTTGTAGCCTTAAAGAAATAGAGGAATTCTCCTTTACACAGTTGGTCTAATAGCTTATCGGAATCTTTTCCCATGTTCATTGGAAAAGAAAATTGAAATCTATCATTTTCTCATTAGGATCCTTCTTGATTGTTGTTAATTGTTCCAATAAAGACAAATTGTTTCCCTTTTCCCCAAATTGATTATGGAGGGCTATGCAAAAATGGTCTCAATTCTAATAGACTCTATTGTTAGGCTCCAAAAAATTGTAAATCTTTACCTTTAAAATATGAAGCAAATAATTTGACCATAATATCCATTTCATTGATTTCAGGAATTCCGTACGCATGAGACATTTTGCAATGTTCCAATGTGGTTAATTGGAGTAGTATGATTTTCCCCTGTGAAATAGGGAATATTCTTTAGTGCTACAACTGGGACCTGATTTTGAGCATTTAGGGAAAGTGGGCTACTTCCTATGAAGTTCACATATGGATTGGGTTACACCATCCTGATTAGTCGAAGAACTCTCGTTGATTAAAGAAAAGGTCTACCAGGTGGAGGTGTAGACAAAGGTCCTGTTAGGTGGAGATGGTGATATTTGTGGTCTTCTTCCTCTCCTTCCTCTACCTGGTGATAATTTCAAGTAGAAAAATAATCCCTCTTCTCAAGTATCAGATCTAGTTTGAATTCTTATCATGTACACTTGGGAAACTTGTCTTTGCTACATTGTTGAATTATATCCCTCCGGTCGCTTACATGTGTGGAGGAATGAACCTCAGAAGGATGGATTTTTCCAAGTTACACACCAAACTTGAAAAAATGAAAATTAAAACTTTGAATGACCTATATATTTGAGATTCTATAGGTTGAAATTTTATTTGTAATGATAGTCCCAAAAAAAATGACAAAAATCCAAGACCTCCGAATGTCCAAAACTCAAAACTTGAAACTCAAATCATGAAACCTAAAATTAAAAAAAAATCTCTAAATTTAAAAAAACAAAATTTTAAAAACTAAAAATACCCTTTTGAGTATTATCCCCAGATCTATCAACTCATGAAATTTGGACTTGTTTTGAGCAAGTTAAACCCTTGAAAATAAATTTTAGAGCTCATCCTAAGGGGTGAAAAGTCCAAAATTGAGAACTTGCAATTTCTAAGTCCAAATTTCTTTAAAATTCCTTCAAATCTTGTGGAATGACCTCTTGGTCTCAGAGGGAGTGCCAAAACTATTGATGTGTAATCACATCACCCCTAAATGTCTGAAACTCGATGGGTTGAAACTCTTTGTGTGATTGCATAACATTGAGCTTTTCCCAAAGTGTGGGACTTTGCAATTGGGAAATATCTCCAGATGAAGGCCGGTTCATATTCCTCTGTTACTCATGCGAAAATTCAAATTATAGAGGATATACTCTAAAACCTACTCTAACTCTCCAAGGAGACAGGGTTGAAAAGATGTAAGAAAATAAACCTAAACTAATAGACGTGAGGCACCAAAGGAATGTTGAACACCTGCTTTACAATTAAACACAAACCATTAAAAATTTAATACAACCACCATACACACGATAACAAGGATTGCAATGATGAGAGATCGGAAGATTTAATGAACATAAGAGAGGGTCGAAATCATCCAAAGACTTATTTTATTGCTCAAAAAGTTTCATATAGTCCATTACAATGGCCAAGAGGAAATATTGGATTTACAATTTAGATGGGAGGTTTGAACTCCACAAGATCACTTACAGATAGAAAAGAAGGAAGGGTGCAAAGCCAAAATTTCCAACCTTTAGAAAAATTCCCCTCCTTACAATATATAGGAAGAATGAGAGAAGGGGGAAGAGAAGAAATTAGAAATCTTCCTTCAACCACCCAAAAATGCATTGAATTCTCCTACAACAATGATGGGTTCTACTACAAAACCCATGCCTCCATGTATTGTTCCTTGTTGGGAAAGAAAGGAAGCCCATACCTTCATTATTGGGGTAGGTGGGAATCCTAACACCTTCAAAAATAGTGAATGTATTACTTAATTTTTTTAATAAATTAGTCTCACTTATTTAAACATATCCATTCATAGTTGAGTATTAGACGTTGAGAGATTTCAAAAAGTCCTTTCTTGTGAAAATATGAGCTCCCAGTCAAAAAGTTATGGCCATATGAATGTCGAGGTGTCATTGTGCAAAAATGGTAGTTGGTTCACTTTGTCATGCTTCCGAAAGTCGGAAAAGCATGCAACCTCTAAAATCCTGAAATTTGAATTTTTGGAAAATTCCATTTCGAGAGATTAAACATTATTTAATGTGCTAATTCTTCCTAAGAGTTCAAAAGTTTGAAACCCAAAAGTCCAAAATTTTAAACTTTGGAATTCAGAATTTTAGACATTGAGTTCCTATTTTATGTCATTATTCACCACCAATTCCATTGAGAGTTCCAAAATCCTAAAACCTGAAAGTCTAAAATTTTTCAGACTTCGAGATTTCACAAATTTTCCCATCCCTACTTCATTTTTCCACTCATTGAGATCCCCAACACCTCAAACCCAAAATCCAAATTTGTGACTTTGGGACTTAGGGATTTCAAAAGTTTTGTGGCCATTCTCTACTTTTTCTAAGAACTTCAAAACTCTGAAACCTAAAATTCTGAAATTTCAGAGTTTGGGTTTTAGAAACCTTTTTCATTTTTTTTTTTCATCTTTAGTCGCCAAGAACTCCAAAACCCCAAAACCTATAAGTCTAAAATTTTGAACTTTTGAGGTTTCAGTTTAATTCTTATTGAGTCCCCAAAATCTGCCCTAGCCCACCTCCAAAAAGTTCCACCTCCGAAGTCTGAAACCTGAATTTCAGACTTCTTCTTTTCCCAAAATATCTGCAAATTTCTTGGGTCTGCTTCAACCTTTTAGACCAACTTTGAAATGAAAGATCTCTTGATGGTTAACTTTTTTTGCTTCTTTACATGTAAGGTCATGTTTGTCGATTTTTCTGGAGAGGCAAAATTGGATAAAAATTTGGTGACTTGCATAGGATCACCTACCTGTAGGTGAAAGATCGATCCTTTTAAGTATCCATTGGGCACAAAGTCATGAACGATAGCCTGATAATGATCTTGTTCTTGAATCTTGAACCCAAATTTTTACAACATGTTAATCTTGAACTTGACTCTTTACATGTACTCTCAATCTTCATAAGAAAATCTTGAAGATGAGAATTGTGAGAGTAGAAAATTTTCTTGATTTGTTGCTTTTTACCTGCCTGAAATGGAAAAAATGGAATGTAGGCACACCGACCTATATAGTGATACAACTGGGAGAAACAAAACATGTGCCAAAGCATTTAGGGAAATTGAAACCTACACTACAATGAGACAATGTGCATACGCACTTAGAGGAATTAAAATCCTAGGCTAATATTTACAAGGGTGAAACTTTCCTTTTCAATAATAATGTTTAAGATAGATCCCGTTAACCAAAATCAGAATCTCCTCTCCATCCAATGTAGAAAATTGGAAGGCATTCTACTTTTACATCCTGTGACCATATAGGGGCCACTCCAAATGGCATCAAACCTTGAATGTCTACTAGGTTTTACCCGATCTGCATCCCATTTTAGAACTTAGTCCCCTTCCTAAAAGGTCCTTGCTTTTGCTTTCTTATCAAACCATCTTTTTACTAAGGCTTGATCTTTCTCCATCATTTGAACTACATGTTCTCTTATTTCTTCCAATTCCATCAACTCTGCATACCTAGCCTCCATTGGTTAAAATTTAGACAATTCCAACTGCTTCATGAGCTCTAATGCGGGTAGCTCTAATGATATAGGAAACACTACCTCTTTCCCATAGACTAACTTGTAGGAGAATTCCATATTGACCTCTTTGGTGATATCCTGTTAGCCCATAGTACTGATTTGAGCTTTGTATGCAATGTCCTTTTGTTTTCATATAATTCCTTCCGATAATTCTTAGCAATTTCTTATTCATGGACTCTACCGCCCATTACCTTGTGGGTAATAGTTTTAAGAGGTGCTAAATTAGATTCCATTTTTAACATCCCATTCCATGATCTTGAACCTAGGAAAGCCAATGCATTGTCTAATACGATAGTGGTTGGTACTCAATCGTCACTATACCTTCATAGAAGTCCAGTAAGCTAGACTCATTTGCTTCTTTGAGTGTTATTGCCTCGGTCCACTTGGTGAAATACTCTGTTGTTATGAGAATCCACTTGTGACCTCAGCTTGAATTTGGATCATGACTCCAATGAAGTCTAATCCCCATTGCATGAATTGCTGCTCAACCGAAATTGGATGCAATGGAAGTGCTTCTAATCTTTCTTTCCTATGAAGAACACACATTTCTTACACTTTTTGATCCATGTGTAGCAATCACTAAACACATGTGGGACAATAATAACCCTCCTTCATTATCTTGAGGGATGTTACCCATGGAGCAAAATGACCTCCGACTTCTCCATCGTGAAAGTCTCGTAACACCTTCTCGATTCGAGTTGTTCCAATGCATCTCAATAGAATACCATTGATGTATTTTTGAACAAAACACCATCAACAAGCACATATGGAATGGATTATAATCTAAAGTATCTCCTCTTTTCTTTTCTCATTTCTAGAGGGTATAGGCTTGTTTGTAGGAAGTGTATCATATTTTGAGTCCAACAAGGGATAGGCACATTATCATTTGCTTGTTCTTGACCATCTTGTAGTACCAAAACAACTCCATTTTCATTACTTGCATCAACTTGTTGACTCGAGGCTAGTTGTTCACATAGTCCCTTTCCATGGACCAATTTAGTGACCTTAATTTCAATGTCATATTCCATGACACAAGTGATCCATCCTACATGTTTCTTGTTTAGATCTTTGTTCAAAAGGAAGTCCTTCACTCCCGCATGAGAGACTATCAATTGGATCTTGTTATTTGAAACTAGGTGTTTGAAATTATTCAAACTCCTAATCACTACAAGGACATGATTTTCAATGAAGGATTATCTCACTTCATAGACCTCCAAACCTTGACTGAAGAAGGAAACTAGTTGTTCAGATCCCTCTTTGTTTTGTTGTACTATGATTGCAGAAATTGTGTCCCCACCACCAAAGGCATAGAGCATGAAGTCTTTAGAGAAGTCTTGATTGATGAGAGTTAGAGCTTGGGATATAGCCTCTTTGATAGCCTCAAAACTTTCTTTTCATTTTTCAACCTAAATTCCATACTCTTCTTCAACATCAACGTTATTGGCTACAAAAGTTTAGAAAACTTTGGTACAAATATCTTCAAACAAATTGATTCTTCCTACAAATCTATCAAGAGCCTTCTTATGACTTGGCAATGGAAATGATCAAATTACCTCAACTCTTTTTGGGTCAATCGTCAATCCTTCCTTTGACATAATATGGCCTAGGATATTTCCTTTGTGAGCCAAGAATATGCATTTTTTGGATTCAATGATACCCTAAATTTCCTACACCTTTGAAAGACTTGTCTCGTATGAAAGAGATGATTCGTTGCATTTTTGGAGAACAAAGTGATATCGATAATATATATCAGTACTATTTTGTTGATCAACCCCTTGAATTCCATGTCCATTTCCCCTTTGGAAAGTGGCTCCATCATTAGACAATCCAAACTGTGTTTCCTATTGGTAAAGGTGTCTCCACTTAGTGGTGAAATCCATCTTGAATTGATCGTCTTCTTTCACCACTATCTAATTATACCCCGAGTAGCCATCTAGGAGAGAGAATATTTCTAATCTGGCTACTACCTATAAGATTTGTTCCATTGAAGGAAGTGGGTAATGGTCTTTGAGAGATTCTCTATTCAAGTCTCAAATTCTCTACACAACCTTTGATTTCCTCCTTTCTTCTTGACCAGAACCAAGTTTTCAACCCAACTTGAATGCTTGATTGGAAATATAATTGTTGCCTCTATTAGCTTATTTATCTCCTTCTTCCTAAGATCCTCAATGTGAGGGTTGAGTGGTCTTTGATTCTTCCTGATGGGCTTAACATCTGGGTCTAGTTCAATTGTATGTTGTGCCAACTTTGGATTGAATCCTCATAGGTCCTCATAGCTCTAGGCGAAGACATCTTGAAACTCTTGGAAAATTTGTATGAACTTATATCTTTATCAATCAATGGCCACTTTACCAATTTGAAGTGTTTTTCCTTCCCCAACCAGAATAGGTTTTGAATCCTCTCCTTTGACCGTAATGTTCGATTTATCCTTACAAAATTGATCATTCAGATTAAAGATGGACTCCAACGTAACCAAGCCTTTAGGAAGCTTGTTTTTCTACAGCTACACTACTTGATCCCCGTACTTCTACTCTAATTTGTCTTGATTCCTAGCTCGGGTTCTACTACAAAACCCATGCCTCCATGTATTGTTCCTTGTTGGGAAAGAAAGGAAGCCCATACCTTCATTATTGAGGTAGTTGGGAATCTTAACACATTAAAAAATGGTGGACTATATTTCTTAATTTTTAATAACTTATACCCACTAATTTTAATATATCCATTTGTAGTTGAGTATAGGATGCCGAGAGATTTCCAAAAGTCCTTTCTTGTGCAAATCCAAGCTCTCAGTCAAAAGTTATGGCCATATGAAGGTTGAGGTGTCATTCTACAAAAATGGCGGGTGGTTGGCTCTGTCCTTCTTTGGAGTCTGAAAAGCATACAACCTCCGAAATCCTAAAATTCATATTTTTAGACATTTCCATTTTAGAGATTGAAACATTGTTTTATGTACCAATTCTTCCCGAGAGTTCGAATGTTTGAAACCTAAAAGTCTCAAACTTTGAAAGTTTGAAATGCAGACTTCCGAAAAATTTAGACATTGAGTTGCTATTTTATGTCACTATTCACCACTAATTCCCACCAAGACTTATGGATCACCAAAACTTGAAAGTCTGAAATCTCATACTTTTAGACTTCAAGATTTTGGAATTTTTTGATCCTTGATCCATACATTCCCACTAACACCGAGATCCCCAAAACCTCGAAACCTGAAAGTCTAAAATTTTAGACTTTTAGACTTTGAGATTTTGGAATTTTTGGGGCCACTCCCTACTTCGTGCTTGAGAACTCCAAAACCCCAAAATCTAAAATTCTAAAATTTTGGCCTTTAAGAGTTTCGGGTTTCAGAAACCTTTTTCCTTTTTTTTTGTCCCACTTTGCCACCAAGAACTTCAAAACCCCAAAACTCGAGATTATGAAATTTTGGAATTTTTGAGTTTCGTGTTTCGATTTTTTTTTTAGTCCCTAAAATATGCCCTAGCCCACCTCCAAAAAGTTCCATCTCCGATGTACGAAACTTCAATTTAGGACTTCTTCTTTTCTGAAACTTTCTTGCTCGGGCTGCTTCAACCTTTTGGACCAACTCCGAAATGCAAGCTCTCTGATGGGTCAACTTCATTGGCTTCCCTGCATGTAAGGTCATGATTTTCTATTTTCCTAAGAGGTAAAATTGAATAACAATTGACTACTATTTCCTTACTTAATGATGGTTAGAGTTCACACTGAGTATTCAGTTGTTTCCAGGATGGTTTGAAGGTGCCACATACTTGGTCATTAAGGTGTGTTCTCACTAGATGCATGGAGGTGGTTGGTATGTTTGTCTCAAATGTCTTAAACATCAAAAATATGTTTCTAGCATTATCAAGATCCCTTAGAGTGATAATTAGTTTAAGTGTTGTGAGTCATAGTTAAAAATGGCTCATTTAGGCCTAGTTCTAGAGCCTAATTGAGGTGTATAGGAATGAACTAGGTCATGAGAAGAATACATAAGCATGGGAGGATCATAGGAACATTTCTTAAAGAATTTATGAGCAGTCATATTAGATAATTTAACCTTTGGAGGAGAGATTCAAGTTTTCACCAAAACTACCTTTGAGAACTAGCAGTGAAAGATGACGGAAATGAGATTAGGTCATGGCTATAAAGGCATATTTATGAGAAAAATCCTATGGAAAATTTATAGGGATATGATATAGTCCTTCATTTCATGTTCCATAAATTTTTGAAGAATATTTTGTAAGTTATTCAAGTTTTGAATAATATTATGGAAGGTATTCAAGTTTTATTTAGTCATCTTGTCAATTGAATCCTTGTATTGTTCATCTTCTATTCCTGGAGATACTTGAGAGCTAGAATCTCAGCCATAATGGTAATATCTACTTCAATTCCATAGATCAACCTGGAAAGGTGACATGATAATCTATTTCATTGGCGTTATCATCTCCATCCATGATGCATCATACAACTTCTTCTCGCTAATTTATTTGGTTCTCATCTACATAGTTTGAGGATTATGGTCTTGATTTTCTTGCTACTTGACTCAACTTGAAAATTTCCTTGTGGATAGTAATATGATGAGTGAGATAGGGAAATCCCATTGCATAATAGGATTCAACCAACTCCCTATAGGAAAAATAAGTGTCATTATCCACCTTGATTTTTTGTGGGACTTCAAAATGAATGATGATATTCTCCTTTAAGAAATTTCATATCATTTCATTGTTGTCCTACTTTACTTATATGACCTCCACCCACTTTGTGAAATAATATATTTCCGTAAGCACGTAGGTTTGACCCACACTTCAATAGGGATTCAAAGTTCCAATGAAGTCTAGTCCCCACTACTGAAATGGTTCTTTGATGACAAATGGCCTCAGGGGAAGAAGTGTTGCAAATTGGCCTCCCAATAAATTGATGAAATTTTTCTCACTCGAAGACCTATTCTTGAGTTGTGAAATAAATTAGTCCAATAATATCCTCCCTTAAGAATATTATTGGTGGTGACCACCATCTAAACATTTATACAATAGGCTTGGTCATGATATGCTCTTGACAACTTCTCCTAATCCTCCTTATCTACACACCCAACAAAGAATCCATTGAGACCTATTTTCTAGAATGTATGGTTCCAAATAAGAAAAAAAAACTCCCCTTATCTTGATTTTTTTCCTCTACTTGTAGTCAAGGTGAGCAAGGCATTCACCATAGGTTAGGTAGTAAGCGATGTCCGTATACCACTCATCGGTGGTGTTCAAAAAAAGAACTTATGGTTTGTATTTAAAACATTGAATGCAAGGAAAATAATTTTCACCATGTTTGACCTTAACAGCTTTTTCTTTTGTAATTACTCTACAAAACCATTTCCTTGCACCAAATTAGAAATTCATATTTATAAGTCATAATCTTTAATCTTCACAACCTAATTTCCCCACTTAACTCTAGGAACTTGTTGAGTCGGGATGGATTTTATTCCACTATTGGGAATCATTACCACTATGTGGGAGTTGAGAGTATGTAGAACATGAAAATTTAACAAATTTGAATACTTTGCATAGCCATGTTTTTTTTAATTTGGTTATAGTTTAACTCACTTTTCTTTAATGGGAAGTTCATGAAGGAAATAGGTGCTTCCACACCTTCCTCTTTGTTCTAGACCACAATAGAAGAGAGGGTGTTCTTAGAGGAGGTACATGATGAACTATTTATTGAAGTGAGAGAAGACCAAATTTGGGCCTTAGAAATGGCTCTTTTTATTGCTTAAAAATCTATCTTTCCATTATCGTTCCACTTGAAGCTTGATCGGGGTTTCATGATGGTCATGATATGCTTAGTCAATTTAGAAAAACTCAAGGACAAAGCATCAAGAAAATTGAATTTTCCAAAGAAGAATGAACTCCCTTCTTAATTTTGGGAAATTATAATTCTTGAATGGATTTAAATATTTCATGATTGATAATCTCTCCTTGCTTGTTTACAATGTGTCATAATAGCTTACCTTTTGTGACCCCGAAGATGCACTTTTTTGGTTCATGGATATGCCATGCTTTTTGTATCTCATGTGTGCCTATTCTAGGTGATGGATATGTTATCCTCTCATTTTTTAGATGAATGTGAGGTTTTTAAATATATGACAATGTATTTCTTCAAATCCTTGAAGGAAAGATCCATCGCTCTTTGAAAATTTACCTTTGCATTAACTAGGCCAAAAGGCATTCTGTTGTATGCAAAAGTGACACATGGTGTTGTGAAGGCCATTTTGGTATGATCTTCCTCCGCTAACTCAATTTGGTTATACCCTAAAAATCCATCAAGAAATGAAATCATTTCGGACCCCGTGACTATTTACAAAATGTGATCCATGATCGAGAGAGGATAATCATCCTTGAGAGAGGCCTACTTTAGATTGAGGAAATCAACACATATCCTTATCTTGCCATTTTTATTTTTTTTAGTATGATGTTTTATACCCATGTAAAATGATGGATATAGAAGATGATCCTTTCATCTACCATCTTCATAACTTTCTCTTTAATGGTTTCCACTATCTTCAAGTTCTATGCCTTTATTTTTTCTATATGGTTTGGCATATGGCTTCAAATGAATGGAATTATGCATATCCTTTTGTTGGAAATATTTCAACTTTTCATATGAATAATCCAAGACATCTGAATACCTTTTCAAGAGTGAGATGAATCCCCTTTTCTCTTCAGGTGAGTAGCACTTATCATGTTTATCATTCTAGGTTTTTTTGGAGTCCTAATATTCTCATTTTCAAACTCACCGATGCACTTAGATGACTCCTTTTATCTATCTTTGATGAATCAATCATGCTTATCGAAGAGATATTCTAGTTCTACTAGGCCTCTAGGGATCTTATTTCCTTTGAGTTTGAGCACTCCTTCATCAATTCCTTCAATTCCTTTTTTATCTTCCTTGGCTATTGATTCCCTATGTGGATTCTCACTTCCTTCAAAGAAGAGGCTATTTAAATTATCTCTCTACTTTTTAAGGAGGCTAGGATGTGATTATCATCATTGAATGCTTACCAATGGTTTAAATTTTTGGGTGCACCGGGTTTGAAAACCATCTCCACAATCACCTTGTCTTTTCCAAAAGATGGATGTGGTATCACTAGGGAAGTTGACACTGCAAGAGAATCATCCCTTTCATTTTGTTCTCAAGGGATGGACTCGATGGAGAATTCATCAAAAGATTCAATGTAGTCCCATAATTTGTTTATGTAATGTCATAGTCTTGGATTCTTCACTTATTATTGCTTATGGACTTTCTTCATTATCACCTCCCATCTCGAAGACACCTGAGTCTTTACAATCATTAAATCTTTAACATCCATCCCTAAGAGGAGAGCTTTGTATTATGTAGTGTTGTTAGTATTTTCAAATTGAAGCTAAAATTGGGAAAGATTCACCTGAGGGTGAATTCAATACTACACCATCTTCGGATCCTACACTTGAATGGCTTCAATCGAACTCCATGGTCCAAAGCTGATTTTTATCCTCTTCCTAAGGAAAGGTTTATTTTAAATGCTTTATGATGTGAGAAAATAATTTGTCATCCCACTATCTTAGAAAAATATTTTATCTCTTCGATGATCTAACTTTTGTCATGTGTACTTCATCTTGCATATTGGAAGAAAAAATTTCATCTCCCCTTTCACGGTATGGTCATAGAGGAAAAACACATTTTGATGTATACCCCTAAATATCTATAGAAAATCCTACTCAACAACATTCTAAAGACATCGGAATGTCAGCTACCAAAATGGTGAGCAACACTTTATTTTCTAGGAAGTTAGTTAGATCCACTTGTGCATCTTTGATTCTACCTACTAAAGACACTTCTTTGGATTTTAATGAATATCAATATCTTCTCTCTCAGTCAAGGTAAGTTATAGGGAATTGGATACTTTGAAAGGAATGACATAGTTGGAGGCTTCAAAATCTATGATATACTTAATTAATTGGTAGTCTTTGACCAAAATGATATATATAAAGGTTAACCTTTATTGGTCTTTGATGCACTAAGTGCCAACATATTATGAGAGGGAGGTGTGGATGGTATGGGTAGTAGGCCTTTATTATTTTAGGTTGTTAATTTAACATTATTTCCTTAGAAAACATTGAAAACCCTATTAAACTGGGTAGGTGTGCTTACAAATATTCAAGTTGTGTGATCTAGACTTTGGTTTTAGTCATGTGTGTGCACATAATCAAAGTGGGTTACAGTGGGTGGATTTTATGTCCCAAGAATGGTAGAAGCTTTACATGGCAGAGGTATTATAACCATAGGAACTTGATTATCTTTAACATGCGAGGTAACAAGTTTACAAGGAGGTGGGATAGTAGGCTTCGTGGGTATCTTGGGTGATTTTATAGGAGAAGCATTTGGAGAAGGATTATTCTTAGAAATTTTAGGACTAGGGGAGGAACTAGAGGACTTACTTAATGCGGTGATAGGATTCTTACTAACCAAGTGTTTTTGGTTTCTCTTTGGCCCAATCCATCGAAGGTGGTAGCGGTGATCCTATACTAAAGATGAAGATGAAGGTGATCATATTTTAGAGGAGGATCTATTTTCAGAGTTTATGGAGGAGGATCCTCTTTATTTTTTTGAAAACTATGGTTGTTAAAGATGAAGTTATTTACTTTGGAGTCAACTCGCTCATGAATCATGAGTTAACACTACACATGAGAAACCTTTTTCTTCTTCCTCCTCATCATCTTCTCTTCCTAAAATATGATCAAAAAGGCTATTTTACATTTCATGGTAAACTTATTTCATCTCAAGATAGTTCTCATCATCACCTGCATTTTCTTCTTTAGCTTCCTCTATCGCCCGTCCACCTCGTGGTTATTTATTACACAAACCTCTCTTCTTCATCTAGTTCATCTCGTGTCATACATTAGTTTTGAACAAATTCATGATGGTTCTTCAAGAGAAAATTGGTGAGGGGACAAAGTGATTCTTATCCAATTCAAAGGATTAGGATTCCATAGAGCATTCCTCATGATGATTTGAGATAGTTTTTATTTAAGGTAATCATTATCACCGAATCACAAAACCTATGGTTTTCACAAGTATGTGTGCTAGATCTAACAGTGTGATTGGATAATGCATGGGTGCTATCTCCAAGTTGTGGGACTTGGTACTTAAGATAGACCTCTAGAGAAAGTTGGTTCTTGCTCCTAAACTACCCAAAATCTACTCTAATGTGGGAAAACTATCTTATCCTAATCTAACTTTTCAAGGGACCAAGGAGAGAGAGTGCATGAAAACAAAGCATACACTAAATCGGTGATACACCAGAAAAGGAGGGTGTGAGAGTATCCTTCCAATGTGTGAAAAGTAGAAGAAAAATACATGCGGAAGAGTGATAACAGCTTCTCCAAAATCTAGCAAATGCATTCACAACAACATTTCATACACACACACATAATAATGACAACCCTAAGAGCATAAAATAGAAACAATATGTATGTAATGAGATTGAAGGGGCAAGAGGAATGTAAACAAACACAAGTAGGGGAATAAGTATCCACAAACTTGCATCTATTGCTTCATTGATATGCACAATTGAATCTATTATAGGGATAAGGGCACTTTATTACCACTGCAAGGATTCCAATATAAGGTTTTGTAACACATTGGCTTCCACATCTATTCACAAAGAAATTTTGATAGAGTTTTGTTACTTAAAAACTATCTCTCTTACAATGAGCCCAACACTCCAATTTATAGATTTCTAAGAAGAGAGAGAGAGAGAGGGAAAATGAAAATCCTAAAATTTGTCCTTCAAACACTTGCAAGATGTGGTAAATGAAGTGAAATGATGTTCTTTTGCTTGCAAAGGCTCCCATATACTTTCCCATACCTTGCAGCGGTGATAAACAAATATGTTAGCCCATTCTTCATTGAAAGCATCCTAACTACCAAATAAAATCATTATTCTTTCACCGAAACTGGGCATGTTTTTCTACAAAATTGCCATCAATTTGTCATAAAAAAATTATGGATTTCACAATTTTTATGGAGCATTCCACATGCATTTGAGATAGTTTTTCTTTAAGGCTAAAAACACAATTTCAATGGTACCAATTTTGTGCATTTTCATTGAGAAATGCAAAAGTTATGGCCTTATGAGTGTAGACATACCCTGCCACAATCTACTCTAATGGGGGAAAAACTATCTTGTTATTTTGGAGTGCATGAAAACAAAGGTATTTGTATCAATTGTGAGAATTAGCATCTAGTTTTATAGATCTGGAGATGTTTCTTTTATTTTCATATATCTACCCTCATTAAAAGTCAAATTTTGTGAAAATCGAGAGCTTGGGATCAAATGTTATGGCCATTTGAAGTTCGGGAGTCAAACATTGACTTTTCTTTTTCAGTAACACATCTCATTTGAGCAAAATTGGGTTCTCGGTGTCCCAAAATCTGTCCTGTCGTGTCCCTTGTGTGACTTGGGCCAAAAATCTCTACTTCATCCACACCACTCTCGACCCACCTGGCCCCTTATGCGGCATTTTCAATTTTTCATGTCCCGCATGTTTGTCGATGTCCCATCCGAGCTTGAAACAAAATCTTGGACACATTTCTTTGCACCACCCTGAACGCACCGACTTGCATGTAAAATTGTCTTTTCATGTCCCATGCGTACCTGTGTCACATATATCCCATGGACTACGTGGGATGAAAACTTCCACTTTTTCTGATTTCCTTTACCTACGGCGATTTTGGCGATCGCATCCCAGACACGCCCCTCGTGTACTTGTGTGGTCCAATTCGAAAAACCACCTAGCTTTGTTGATTTACATGTAAATCAAGAATTTCATTACCATGTGGGTCTTAGCTATCCCACTTTAATACCTATGCATTCTGACCCCAAACACCCAATGTTACCGAAAAACCGACTTTACCGATTTGCATGTAAATCAAGCATTTCAGCAATAACTTTATGCGGTCTAGCCAATTGCTTGGATTTTCTCAAATTTTTCTAACTCCTTGAATTTTTTCCTTGGATGGAGGGGTTAGAAAAGAGCCAAAGGGAGCTCCAAAACCTAAATTTTTCCTTGAGCCATTTCAACTTGCTTGAGCCTGAAGAATCATGTAAGTTATCCAATTCACCTTGAGGGGTGAATTTGGGATAATAGTAACCATGTCATTAGCCATCTTTTGGATCATTGCATCGGTGAGAGCTAAGATTAAACTTTGACCTTTATGTTTTCCATTATGACCCTTCACTTTGATATTAAATATTAAATACTCTTCAGCCTTGATTACATAATCTCGTGCACTTCTTTCAAATCCCTAGGTTGGGATCTTTTGAGGAAGAAACCAGCTTCCGGTGGTAAAGCACTGATGAAGAATATTCTATGATTATTATTTGGAGGCATGACATCTTTAGGGATCCTTCTAATTATCCGGTCATATTTGGCTATAAATTCCCTCATGGACTTGGTAGGATCCTTCTTCATTTACAAAAATTGACAAAGAGATCATGGAGGTCCTCAGTATTATTGAACTTGTGCTCAAATCTACTCCTTATATCTTCCCAAAAAGTGATAGACCTTGCAGGGTAACATATAGAACCATTTGGAAGCCTTCTCTTGCAATGATTCCAATAATAGTCGACAAATTCATCCTTGTGTTCCACACCTAATACACCACAAGAGGTGATGAATACTTCTATGTGCTCCTCAAAAATGTG
The DNA here is from genome assembly GCA_018340775.1 of Taxus wallichiana var. yunnanensis. Lineage (NCBI taxonomy): Eukaryota > Viridiplantae > Streptophyta > Pinopsida > Cupressales > Taxaceae > Taxus > Taxus wallichiana. The sequence goes on along the minus strand of CM031237.1, from coordinate 742,834,801 downwards.
GGAACCATCTCCTATGAATTTTTGGAAGTTCTTCCTCAAACTTCATGGTAGATCATGAAGGAGTTGTTGAAGTGTAGTTGGGTTGGTATTTCTACACCATGGTACATTTGGTCTACATTCTTCATGATCCAACATTTAATTTCCTAATTATGGCTTCCAACATTTCAAGGGCTGCGGCTTGAGCTATTGCTCTTACGTTTTCTTTGGCTTGAGCTCTTTCAATTTCTTCAATTTGGGCTCTTATTTCAGCTTTCGATCTTTCTTCTCTTTCTCAAGATTATTCTTCACTTTCCACATCCTTTAAATGTTCAATATTCTCATCTAAATATGGAAATTTTGATGTCCAATGGGTTTTCAAAACTTGGACTTCCGGTGAGAGCAGTTTCCGGACAAAAGGATACCTTGTATTTATGAGTAGTTCTTGTCTTTGTTTAAGTTCCTTGAAGATAGGGTTAGTTTTTCCTCCTTACATTCGTTAACAAGTATATCTTCTATCTATCAACTTGAAAACTTATGATCTTATTTTTGGTTCCCGAATCTACTCTTGTTCTTCCTAATTTAGCATGTTATTCTTCAAGGTCTAGTACTCTTATGGCAATGAATTATTGAGCGAAAATTTTCCTTCTATGCCAAATAGCATCTCTCAAATCTGAAGCAATATCATCTTGAATATGGAACAATAACTCAAGTATTTCAATAGGAGGATTACTTGGAATAGCCATCGATTTAAGGCATAATGCTCATGTGGCTTTTCAACTTCAAAATTTTGAATTTTTGATATTTAAATTTTGTAGGCATATTTTGGGTGCAAATGTTACAAAATCTTCCCCACGGTGGGTGCTTAAAACTATTGGTGAAATTTTTTTTGGGTGGAAACATATATGGGTTTCTTGCTAACGCTCTAGGAGTCGGTTCCCTCTACTTTTATGGTGCAACTTTGTGTTTCTATGCATGATGAAATGAATTGTTCTTATGGCCTTGAGACCGGGATCGACAAGGGTACTCCACAACCCTATGGGAAAATATTACGTTACATAGAAAGAGAATAATTTTCTTGGAGAGCGGGAAAGGGAGTGAGAAAAAGGAGGGGGAATTAATGTTGTGGGTAGAATATCATATTCCTACACACACTAATTAGAAATTTCAACACACATTTATAAGAAGAAAACAAACAAAGCCTTGATGCTACTAGCTAGAGGAAACCATGCATACAAAGATGCACACATTCATATGCCTTGGAAAACTGAAACTTCTTCCTTTATTAGCATCTCAACAAGGTTGTACATAACATGAGAATGGATGAAAATATGGAGGGGAGAAGTGGAAGAATTGGCTAACTCTTTTTCTTTCACAAGAAAATGCTCTCTCATGAACTCACAAATTTGCAACCCTTTAGAAATGGGAAGCCTTTACATTTTATAAGAAGAGAAGTGACTCTTCATCTACCCCCAATGACTCTTCATATGTCTTAACACAACTTTAAACCTTTCACCTTCCTAGGAAAAACATTTAGTCCCTTTTTATAACATAAAGGTGACTTTTTACATTAGAAACCTAAAGTTACTTTTTAATTACATTAAATACATATGAAAAGTGCATCCCTAATGAATAATTAGAATATTGAAGAGAGAAACTTTGGGAGAATGAGAGGAGAGAGAGAGAGAGAGAGAGAGAGAGAGATAGAGAGAGAGAGAGAGAGAGAGAGAGAAGAAAGAGGAAGAATCATGCTAAAGAAGAAGAAGTTGCTCCTGTTGACTTGATCTCACTGCTTGACCGATCTTTTTCCTATGCCATTAAAAATATCTCAACTCCCTTAATTCCTTACTAAATCGATCCTAAGTAGATGGAACTTTTCAACGTGAGGAACATGCACATAAATCAAAGTTTTTGTCTAACCATATGAAACATTGTTTATATCGTTACACTTTTCGAATAAGGATGAATGCTTCTCTCCAATGAGTGCGATGGAAAAATGAATTCTAACTAGAGAATATAGAGTATCTATATTAAAATACAATTGATTTCAAGCCTCTTCCTTACAATTTTCATCGAATAGTCTAATAAAATCCTTCACCATTTTTGTCTCTTCGATCACAAGCACTCCAAGTTTTTGAATTCGATGATTGATGTTGTCTTGCAACTTATATGCTTTTTCTTATTTTTGTCCAACTCTACAATGGATCGATTGATCATCTTGAACCAATCACTAGGGTCCTTTCCCACACACATGACAAGTCTTCGGAAGGAGCATAAAAAATCCTTTTTTCGAGCAGTAGTTGAGTTGAGAATAAGTTTTTTCCATTTCTATCACCAATGGATGAAGAGGATCCCAATGATCCTTTTATTTTTCCAGATCTTCCCTAATAATTTTTCCTTATTGGCAATTTGCACACATGTATGCAAAGATATTGACTTCCTTTTGAAGAAACTAATTTCCTTTCTCAACAATTATACCTATCAATTCGCTACTAGCCATCCATGCATTGTGAACTCTTGTGTCTTCCTGATGGATTATGGATTAAAGTTTCTTATTGGAATAAATTCCTCAATAGGGATTTTTGAAACACTTGGATCCACTAGGTATTGTACATATGATGAAAGATTCTATACATATTCTTATAATTCTTTAATCGTTTCTTATACTCTTGGTTTATTTCCACCATGAGAGTGGAAGATTATTGGTACATGTGTAAATATCCTTCATGAGTATCTAAGCTAAGTGGAATTGTTCTCATCTCTTAATCATCCAATTTCATTTCATCCATAAAATTGATGATCTTGGTTCAGGCCACCTCGATGTAATGTTCACCTATTTCTCCATAATAGAAACATGATGTTGAGTGAGAAAGCTTTATTTCCTTTCCCTTAGTGACTCTATTTCTTACATATTAACAACATTGACCTTTTGACGGTATGTATGTGTCTTGCACAATTATCTCCTTCATCCAAGGGAACATTTCATCCAATTTAGGTGGAAGATATATCTCCTAGATAAGAGAGGTAGTAATGTTAACAGGAGGTGGGACCTCCCGTGGTAGCTCAGGAACTGGATTATGGACTGCGACCTCCTTCTCAATTTGTATCTGTAGCAACTATATCTTCTTCTATTCTAGGTCTTTTAAGTGAATTATAATGATAGGGAGCTTCCAATTCTAAAGCTTTTCATTTTGAGCTCACTCCAAAGTGGATTGAGCTTGAAGTAACCTCCACCACAATCAATGATGACTATTGTGAGGATTGATTATGAGTGGTGGGAAGACATCTTTACAGAATGGAAACAACCTTTTTATTTTATAACCATTCCCTCTTTCTCTTGATTACCTTCTCTTTCTTATCCATGATGTCTTCAGACTCGTGGACATTTCAATTTACTTGAGGAAAAGGATAATCCTTTACCACCTCGTACTCTTGATCACATAGTTAAGTTTCGTCATCCTCCAAACCCTCTTTGTACCATGGGAACTGATACTTATTCATTTCTCATACTATCATCCTCATATGGTCCCTCTCTCACACATTGAATTCATCAACACAGTTGGCCCAATAATCTTCTACTTGTGGAACATGGTGCAACTCTGGGACATGGAATGTGTTTGGATATTTTCGTATGTCAAATTTGGCATTGGGAATGTATGAGTGCAAAGTTAGGTGTGAGAAGGTTGTCTAGGTGGGATGCATCATTTACATTCTTACACATGAAAACCTTGAGGGATATGGGTAAAAAGTAAAAATTCTTCTTTTGGTTCCTAAGTCTATTATTAACTTGTGCAAGCTTCCTACAAAGATTGAATATCACTACTTGATCACTAAGGTACCTAGGTAACCTTAATGGGGATTGATCAAAATTAGAGACTCGAATGTAGCTGAAATTTGAAAACTGGATGAAGTAGTAGCCCTATCTTTTTGTCAATGATAATTTTTTTGGTAACGTTCTTGCATACAAATCACCCTCCAAATTTTTGACAATGAACATCATGAAACCATTTTTCATGCAGGTGAAATCTTGGTGAATTTTTCTCAACAAAAATTGAGGGAACTTATAAAATTTCGAGACTCTAGCAGAGATGTTCGAGCATGGGCCAATCCTTGAATGATCTTGAGCTAGTGAGGATATATACCAAGTAGGAAGTCATGAAGAACTTATTTTTCATAGGCACTTGGAATAATTGATGATGTAATTTATCACTGATTATCTAGCCCAAATCTATCTTTTGATCTCCTTCAGTCATCGTTAGGATGAAGAGATCTATCCAATCTTAGAAATCCCTTGTGCTAGTTTCTCCCATCACCCTCTTGAGAATGGTGATGGCATCCAAAAAACATTCATGGAATTTGCAGCTTGAGAGAGTATTTGTCATTCTATAAGTTTTTCTTGCTTTCTTCATCCACGTTCCAAGTGCAATTCCTTGCAGATACTTATCAATATTATTCCATTCATTCATGACCGTTTCATTTTTTATTACTGCCATATTGGCCTAGGGTGAAATTTGTCTGCAAGTGAGAGAGTTCTAGGAGAGATCACTATATGTACAAGTTTTTTTCTTCCCTGAGTTGTCCATATAACAAGTTCATAGTTATGTGAGTAGGCAAAGACTAGCTCAATGCTTTGAGGAAAAATAAACACAAGATGGCCACAAGCCACAAACAAGCCACTTGTAAACACCTTATCTTTAATTTTCCCCTTTTGGTCCTCTATCATGTGTGATTTAAGATCATCAAGACCCATACAAGTGACATCACCGTCACCTACCTCAACATATTCTCGATGAAGAGATCATCTGATGGTGTCACCACCGTGAATTTGAACTTTAGGTTTCGTTGAAACTTACTATATTTGGAAAAGGCAACTTAATTTTTTAGCAAGTGTTAGGATTCACCTTTTTGGGCCCCAAATGATGATGCTAGCATGAATAATTAACCCTTTGTGCACTTCTTCTATAGACATTGTTGTTTTGGTATGACTTACTATTAATAGTAAGTGCCTAAGAGACAACTTACTATTTTTAGTAAACAATGATTTTTTCCCTTTTTGATCACACCAGTGAGATTAGCTTGTATGACTACCCTTGTGTACATTGTTCTTTCCTTGATTCATTTTTTGGAATGACTTACTATTTATATCTAGTACCCATATTGGGAACTTACTATTTTTAGTAAGTGGCCATTTTCACCAATTCAAGTGGAAAACCACTATGACATTCCCTCGAATGTCTTATGTGCATACCATCTTGATATCTGTAATTACTTCTCGGTGTTAACTTACAAAAAAATAGTTAATCCTATATAGGAAGGCTTACTATTTTTGGAAAGTGGGTCTCTGGTGGTCAATTTGTGATGAAACAAACTTTCTGATGTGGGTTTTTTCACAATAGTGCTCTTCATTTTCAGCTTCACTATTTTGGTTGTCGTTAGTTTGAAAGATTTTAATATTAAAAAAATTCCATGAAACTTGGGGTTTCTTGATAATGGTGAAACAATCCAAACTATGCATGAAAAATATTCTTTTTGGAGATGTTATCTCTCGAAGGTATACACCAAACTTGTTGAGGGCTTTGACTGAGTACATGCAAAATCAATTTGAGAATGAATTTTGGATGCACAAACCAATAGTTTTTAATAATATTAAGGCAAAACACTTTGTGTATTGAGGGAATGAATCACAACAACACCATAAGATAACATGCACACTAATATTATGCAAAATTACTAAATTTGTATAAGGTAAGATGATTAATCAGGGAATTTGACATTCACAAGAATTAATGAGATATACACACCACTACAAATAATTGGAAAGGAGAAATCAGTTCTCATTCAAGGGGAAAAATTGGAAAATTTTGCTTCAACACTCCTATGTCCAAAAATTCCTCCTTTGTGCCTTTGTAAATTACACACAATATATAACAAGATTATTCACCCATCCCATCCTAAAAATAGGCTAAAATTTGTACTCACCCATGCATGCTAATTTTACCCTTTATCATGAATAAATAAAGGAATAAAAATAGACATGTTAATTACAATGAGGCATTAATAGCCTTGAGTTACAAAAATACATTTCAATCAAACTACAGTTGACTGATCTATTTTTAATAAAGTAGATGAATAATTTGGCTAATAATAGCCCTTTCTTGTTGTGTAAGTCTTCCTCCAATGTGCATGAAATCTCTGTCTTCTAGTGCTTGATGTGACACTTGCAACTTGATCCACTTGCAATGATATTTAAGCATTCTTTAATTCTACCCCTTAATGCACATGCAAAAATTTAATCTCCCTGTGTGAGAAAAAATAATTCTTTTATTTTCAATACTTGCAAAAATTCATCCATGTATTCCATCTACTGTGGGACCACTTTGATGTTGACATGTTGACATAATTTTCCTCTATCTTCTTATGGTAATATGAAAAATTAATATTGTCCTAAATGAAAATAATAATTTCTTCATCCTCAATCCTCCCATGTGTGGGGACCACCTTTGGACATGTGTAAGAGGAAAATCCTTCTCCTTGCATGAATAATTACCAATCATTTCTCCTTCTGCAATTCAAGGATATTAAGGTAATTTGGTTCTTTTAAGGAATATTGATTATAGTCTTGATCTTGGCAAAATATATTTTCACCTTTTGAAATTTGGTGTTCATTTTGAAAAGGTGGCCACTTAATATTTTATGATTGGAAAATAGTATATTATTAAATTAATTTACTTCCTTTTGAATAATCATAACACCTATATTGAAAGGTCTTTTTAATTCATTTGAACATCCATGATTCAACCATTCTTGAAAATCATTAAAATAATTGTTTTGAGTTTTTTTTTTATTTTTGATTGGTAAAATATATTTAGGGACTTTTAGATTTTATTTTCAAATAATGATTTTTTTGAAGGCATGGGTCTGCCCCTTTCATGATGACTCACCCTTCAATGGTTTTTGCATTTAATGGTGATTGATGTTTTTTTTTACCCTGCATGGATTAGGTTTCACCACGATGATTTAGACATGTTGCTTTTTTTTTTTGATCCTTTGATTTGCATTTATCAATAAAAAGGAAATTTGATTTCCATCGATCTTTTCATAAATATTTATGACTTTGATCATTTGTGATCATGATTATCTTAAACTCAATTATATACTTATTTTTATTTGACCATTGATTGATTGAAATTTTTTTGAATCTAGGGACCTTTGATTTTTTACTATGTTAATTTGATCGCCGTTGATGAGTCTACGATTAGATTATTGAATGTTGATCAATTCTTAGCCTTTGATCATTCTAACCATGAATTTGATCATTAATCACTTTGTATTGATTTGGTCAATGCCATTGATTTGTTTCGTTTTGGGTTAGCATTGATTTTTGATTGGTACAGATGTACATTTTTTTTGACATGCTCTCATCCATTGATCCTTAACTTGGTGATGGCATTGGCATTTGATCCATTTCAATTTGATTTTTGATGTTTAACTTTTTCGATTTCGATCTTTTAACACTCATTGAGTTAGTTTGTGTCAAGTATTTGAGTTCATATAAAAACCTAAATGTTTTTTCACTATTTTTTTTTTTTGAAAACTCTTTATTTTGAAAGATAAATGTTTTCTCTACTCTTTTGATGCATTCGAATCTTTCTTGTGTTTCTAAGGATCAATTTTGAAAATTCTTGAGGAACTTTAAGTTTGATTTTTTGCATTTTTGATCTTGAAATTTGAACAATCTATTTTTTTGTTTGAATCTTGAGCTTGATTTTTGACCATTTTTTTGTCACATGTGAGATTTTGGTTTTGAGAATATGGATATTTATGAATTCAAAATTGACTTTCAATTTAACTTGAAACCATGAATATTTTCTATATTTATTATTTTATTTTTTTTGTTGATATCAGTTTTACACTTTGATTTTCATAGCACCTACTTTTGATGAGCTTGTCTTTTCTCTCTAAGTTCAATTTTTTTACGATTTTACAAAAAAATCATTTTACTTTTGATTTTCTTGCTTTTCATTATTTGAATGATTTTCATTCTATTTTTCATTATTTTGATTTTAGTAGTTTTAAAAGTGAGTTTGCATTGAATTTCTTTTATTCATTGTTTCATTCATTTTAATCTTCCTCAATATTTTTATTTTGATTAATTTAACCTTTCTATTTTTTTTTTTCATTTTTTCCTTGTATATGATAGTAATTTGATTTTGGAGACTTTGATTTTGGGTGCTCTCTTTTCACTTTCTTTTTTTTTTTTTTCAATTTCGATGTTTGAGATTTCAAACTTTTTCATTATGTGTATTTTGTATGGGCTCAAATAATTTAAGACATTATCTGAATTCCTTTTTACGAGCATTTGCATTGTATATTTCTGTGCATCTAAGACTCTACTATACTGAGAATAATTTTTGAGATTTCAAGGTTTTTCGTTTTCGAATGACATTTTGTATTGTTCTGTCATGTGAACTTATCCTTATTTTTGTATTTGTAATTTTATCCACCCTGGCTTCTTTCAAAGGGAATTGTTTTCCTTTTTTGCTAGGTTCATGTTTCACCATTTATTTGTTTGCATTATTTTCTTGTTGAACTCTTGGGTTTTTTTTCAATTGGGTTTTGAATTTTAAATTTTTTTTATTTTTAATTTTTTTCGCATACATGATTTGGGTTTCGTCATATTTTTTGATGGATTTATTTTTAACCTTGACTTTTTAATTATGTAATTATGTTCTACTGAATAGGTTGAGCAAAAATTTATTATGTCATTTAAAAAAATTTTTCTAAGGGATATTAGGATCTTTTTTTTTTTTTTAATTTTATCTTTTGTTCATATATAAGATAACTTGTTTCTTCCTTCATATATCATTGTCTTAATTGTAATAATATTGTTTAATTTACTTTATTTTTTTAATTATTTTACTTTTCTTTTTTTATTTATGTTTTGTAGTTTCTTCCTTTTAATCTCTTCAATATTTTGATCATTTGATTCATTATTTTTTTATTTTTTTTTCATTTATTGTCTTTGTCTTGAAATAGTGATCCATATTGATTTCTTTCTAAAAGAACATTAAGTGTTATAATTTTTTAAACTTTTTGATTCTTAAAGGGTGCTTTTTTTGAAATGCATTTAAATTTTTAACATTATAATTTAGGTGACAAAATATTATTTTAAATGATTCTGTATGATTATTTTATGAATTAATTTAAGTCATTATGTTCAATTTACCTTATCTTTATTTAAAAAATTATTAAATATTCTTTTTTGTGATCATTCAACCCTTTCTTTTATTTTATTTTTATTTTGTAAACTATACATTTTCATTTTGATTTGATTCTCATATTTTCTTGAATTATTTCTTATTAAATTTGTTAAAATAATGTTATCTATTATATATACCATTTTTTTTTTATGATCTTTTATGAGTTAGATTTTTTTTTTACAAATTGATTCTTCATTATCATTTTAAATGATTTTATTATATATGATGAATTTTGAAAAAATTTTTTTAATTGATTGTAATACTTCTTGAAATTTTTTCTATTTGAGAATGCTTAAAATTTTTATTTTGTTTTATTGACATTTTGAAGAACTTCGTTGTTTTCATGTACTTTTTTTTTAATGATTAATCATGTAGCTTTGATTTGGAATTTGAACACCTTCCTTTTAATTTTTAAACTTGATGTATTAGAATTATAATTTGAATTATATCTTTTTTAAAGCTTGACATTTTTGTAATTTATTCAATCAATGATACTTGATTACCTTTAAGTAATTTTTAACTTTGTGAAAACACTTTATTGTTCTAATACTCCATTCATTGAATATTGGCAAACTTGAAACATTAATTTGTTGAATTTTAATAGTTGATCATGCTTGAGAGGTTGATAATGATCATGGTGAATAAATTTATCATTTTTTTTTTTCTTTATTTTTGATTTTTCAAATTTTGAAACATTTGATTTGATATTTTTGATGATTGTGCATTGTGCTTCATTTATAACAATTTCAATTTTCATTATTTAAGTTGAGATGGTAGCTTCATTTTCTTTTTTTTGATCCATTTTTGCTTTAATGATGAATTTTTCATTATTGACAACATTTTGTAAATTTTTAATCTTTTGTTTTTCCTTTAATGATTTCTTTAAGCTTATATTTTATATAATATGAAAATATGAAACATACTTTTACTTTTTATGAAATTTGGAGCTTTTTTGTTCAATTGTATTGAAATTGTAATCATTTTTAAGTTATGGAGCTTTTGGAAATGTCATCTTGATCCCTTTTTGAATTTTGATATGAACAATGAATTTTAAAAACTATCTTTGATGAATGGCTTTTTTTTGCATCAACTTTTCAATTGATAAGCATTTTTCATGTAATTTTGTTTTTAAACTTTTGACTTTTCCTTTTGAGTTTTTCATTTTTGGTATCTCCTGTAACTATCCTTCTTTTTATCTGGTTTTGTAATTTTTGTTAATTTGAAATTTTGATGATGAAGAAATATTTCCTTTTCTTTTTTTGAATTTGATGAAAACTTTGCTCCTTTAAATAATTTTTTATCTTGATCCTCATTTCATGATTCTTTTGATTTATGTACCAATTTTTCTTGAAAATAGATGTATATATTTTTTTGCATTTTTTTTCTTAAAATAGCTCATAACTTATATCATCTAGATTTCTTTAGCAAGTATTTCCTTTCCGTACAGTAATCATTAGTACAAAATATTTCTTCTTTTATATTTGCTACTTGTACTTACACACTTAAGAAAATAGTTAGAAAATATTTAGGCTTTTGGCCTCTCTTATGTTCCATAGTTTTTATTTTCTCTTTCTTTTCTAAAATGATTCTGGGAATCATATGTGCTAATGTAGAATACTGCTCTTATCAATTGTGTATTTGTATATGATGTACCTTATGCTTCTGATTTTTTAGAAATCCATCTGCATGTAGTTAGATAGTACATGGGTACAGATCAAACCCTGAGCTCAATATTGATGCCTTTTTTTTTTTTTTTTTAGGTACATTGTGACTACTAGGAGAGTAGATAAAAGATGGAGCTAGAGATGAAGTGAAGAAGACTAGAAGAGAACCCAAGGAAATGATGGGTTTCTTCTATACTCTTTTACTTTTAACTTCATGCATATGTACTTCTTTCTTCAAGTAGTTATGAGTTACATCCCATGGCTTGTGTGGGAAATATTGTACTTCTTCATGAATAAATAACATTTAATTTTGTACTTGAGTTGTATACTTCTTTTCTTTTTCATCTTTATGACATGTATATTGATTGTATAATGAAATAAAAACAACTCAATCACATAATTAAATGTATTTACATGTAAAATAATGAGTTTTGAAATACCTGTAACTTTAATAATGAACTCTCTTTCTTGTAAACTACAACTCTTGTTTTGTTCCCCAAATTTAACATTTCACCTAAACTATGATTCCTACCTTCATCAAGGAAATGCATTAGTCCTTCGGGGATTTTTTGTTTCCTTGTTGAAGATGAACATGGAATGGTAGTCTATGTGAGGTGTTACATTTTGTAACAACACACATAGTTATAGATTACATGTAGCTAATCAATTGTTGCAACTGAAAAAAACATAATAAAACTGTAATGCATTCCCCTAGTTAGGTCCACTTCATCAATGCCATCCATCATAATGAAGTTTTGAGTTTCCCATTTTTACAAGTGTAAAAATTGTCAACATTTCTAGTGATCCTATGGGGAAAGCTTTATTAGCTTGTAGACTAGTGCCTTTGCTCTTGTCCATTGGGCATGGAGTTAAAGCATATAACCAAAAATACCTTTCCAAAAAAAACTAAAGTTGGGAAAGGATCTGGAAACCAGATCACATGCATGAATGCACTTTATTGAATTGAAAAACATTGCAATGTGCATGAAAGCACTTATTGAAAGGGAAATCCTACTCTAACCAAACACTATAGGATTTTCAATAACAATGTTTAAGAAACATACCATTCACATGAATGGGAAGTTCCTCTCCATTCAACCTTGAAAGCTGAAATGCATTGTGTTCTTTGCAAGATGAAATCATGTAAGGACCACTCCAAATTGTATCAAACTTCATGTGGTTTCCTAGCTTTGCACGATCAACATCCCATTTTAACACAATGTCTCCTTCATTGAAGACTCTAAACTTAGCCTTCTTATCAAATGTTTTCTTGATCTATTTTTTTATTCTTTTCCATGTTCAGATGAGCTTGATCTCTTAGCTCTACAACTCCATTAATTCTACATAACGAACCTGCAATGGTTCATTCTCAAGTAATTCCATCTGTGCAAAAAAATCCAATGTAGGAACTCAACTGAGATGGGCATTCTTTGCCTCTCTTCCATAAACAAGCTTGTATGGTGAATTTCCAACTGATCTTTTAGGAGTCACTCTATTAGCCCAAAGTGTTGAATTCAACATTAGATGCCAAGCTCTTTGGTTGTCCTTGAGTGTTCTTCTGATGATCCTCAAAATATTTTTGTTAGTACTTTCAGCTAATCCATTACCTTGTGGGTAATAATTAGATGATGTACTTAAATAAATTCCATGCTTAATAGCCCAATCTATTACCTTTGCACCAAGAAATGCTAAGGCATTATCTGAAATGATAGTTGTTGGAACACCAAATCTATAAACTATACCTTCATAAAAGGATAAGATTGAAGTTTCGTTAGCTTCTTTTAAGGCTATTGCTTCAGTCCAATGTGTAAAGTAATCTGTAGTAGCAGTCAAGATCCACTTGTGTCCTTGTGATGAAGGTGGATTTATCATGCCAATAAAGTCAAGACCCCATTGCATGAATGGTTGATCTACTTGAAATAGGTTGTAGGGGTCAGTGAAGCTAAACATTCCTTTCCAACAAAGAAAGCACATTTCTTACACTTTCTGATCCATTCAAGTAATCCTTGAATATGTTGGGCCAATAGTAACCAACTAGATTTCATAATTTTTAAGGTTGTAGTACATGTGTTGAAAAATGACCTCCTGCAGTCCTTCATGAAATTTGGATAATAGTTGCTTGAATTCTATCATAATCAATACATCACAAAAAATTCCATTTATATCTCTTTTAACAACACACCATCAATGAAAACATAAGGTACAACTTGTAACCTAAAATATATTTTTTTATTCTTGTCCATACCTTTCGGATAAGTACCATGTTGTAAGTAGTTAACCAAATCAGTCATCCATCTTGATTCCTAAACTTCTTGACTAAGTTTGGGTTGCTTGATTTTTTTGTTGTACCATGGTATCTGATTGTTGATACATAATTTCAGCATGTTGTTCTAGATCTTCTGATTCTATCTATTTTTTTTCATATATCAACAATTAGATGCTCACACAAACCTTTTCCTTGAACTATTTTTGAAACAACATGATGTCAACATCATATTCCATAACCTTTGTAATCCAGTCTTCTCTCTTCTCATTCAACTCTCTTTGTTCAACAAGAATGCTTTAACACTTGGATGAGAGACTAAGACATGTATCTTATTATTGGAAAGCATGTACTTAAAGTTCTTCAATCCTCTAACTACTAAAAGTACTTGTTTCTCAAGAAAGGTGTACCTTGTCTTGTAGTCATGCAAAATTTTCCAAAGAAAGCAATTGGTTGCTCAATGTTTTCATCATTAACTGAGTTAATATAGCTGAAATAGTCTCAGCTCCTACAAGTGCATACATTGTAAAATATTTATCAAAATTTGATTTGCAAGAGTAGGAGCTTGTGAAATGGCTGACTTGATGGCCTCAAATCCTTTTCTCCTTCATTGGTCCAAGAGAAATTCTTATCTTTCTTTAACATGGTTGTTAATGGCTTGACTAATGCTGTAAAAATCTGGAACAAATCTTCTAACAAAGTTGATTTTTCCAAGAAAACTTTGTAGTGATTTCTTATGATGAGGCAAGGATAACTGTGAAATAGCTTTGATTATGAAAGGATCAATAGCTAAACCTTGTTTAGAAACAATGTGACCAAGCAATTTACCTTGATGTACTTGAAAATATGGACTTTTTGGATTCAAAGATATTCCAAACTATCTGCAAAGAAAAAAGTCTACCTTAAATGCATTAGATGTTCATCATAATTCTTTGAAAATATGGTGACATCATCTAAATAAACCAATATGCATTTATTTAATAAGTTATGAAAATCCATGTCCATTGCACATTGAAATGTTGCACCGACATTTGAAAGTCCAAAAGGCATTCTTTTTTGTAAGCATAAGTACCCCACTTTGTGGTGAAGGTTGTTTTGTATCTGTCTTCTTCACACACAAGGATCTTGATTGTATCCACTATAACCATCCAAAAGAGACAATCTTTCTAACCTAAAACTGTTCTTAAAATATGATCCATATTGGGCAATGGATAATGATCTTTTAATGAAGCTTTATTAAGATCTCTAAAATCCACACATAGCCTAATTTCTCCATTCTTTTTTTGAACAGAACAAGATTAGCTACCCAACTTGAATGCTTAACTGGAAAGATAATACATGATTCATCTCAACTTAGATAACTCTTTTCTCATTAATGGCTCAATCTTCAATTTACATAGCCTTTTTATTTTCTACCTAACTAATTGGAATTTGGTTGTAATTCTATTGTATGTTGAGCTAAAATGGATCAAATCCTCTCGATATCTTGGTATTTCCAAGAAAAAACATCTCTGAATTCTTTACATAAATTGATAAATGACTATTTTTTCAGCTTGAGGAACATACCTTTCCAATAAATAGTTTCTTTTCATCATCCACCAAGATCTCTTCATAGTTATCTCGTGAGTTGAAATATTTCCTTTGTCTTTTCTTAACTGATCATCAGAACTAAAAATGTCTTCTAGTGTGACCAATCCTTGAGGAAACTTGTTTTTTTTCAACTAACAATCTGGTCACCATAGAAGTGTTGCATTTTTTCTTGATTTACTACAAAAAAATTCAGCTTCTTGCTGTAAAAATCTGTAGATTTGTTCATCATCTTCAAAAACTTTCCAATTTTCTTCATTATCAAGTACTGAAGGTCTAATAATCAAATTTATATGTGGTTGTACTTTTTTATTTTTGATCTATTCTAGTACATCAAAGCTAGCACCAACTGCTGCAAGTCTTTCTACATGTTTGTTTTTTCAGCTCTTGGATAGATTGTATGTTAATAACATCAAAATCATCCATTAAGTCTGAAAACTCTATGTTTGTAAGATTTCAACAATGAATTCTTACACACATTAAAGTTTTTCACTTGATTAATAACTAACTCTGAATCACCAAAAACTTGTAAAGTATTGATACCTCTCTTTTTGGCCCATTCAAGCCATGAATTAATGCTTCATATTCAACTACATTACAAGTACAAGAGAACTACAGACTTAAAGCTGAAAAATACCTTTCATTTTGAAGGGGAAGTAAGCATTAAACCTACACCTTGTCCTTTCTTGTTTTTAGCTCCATCAAAGTGAAGCTTCCATAGCCTTCTTTTTTTTTCTATTTTGGACAACAAGGGAATTGGTGCATTTTCTTCATGCAAGCAATAAACACCAAAAAATATTCTTCTTTTTTCTTTGAAAGGATCATAAGCATGTTCTTCTTGAGTCTTTTCATCCATAAATAGATTAGAAACACCATCTAGTGTAGAAACATGTGTTGTAACATCAAAATCAAGATTGATCTAAAGCTGCATAATTTGTTGCAACATTTGAAGCATGAGGCTCAATATGAAATCTAGCCAGAGGCTCTAAATTTATGGTAACTTAGTTCCATATCTTGTAGTAAAGAACAAAAATGACCAATCTAAAGAAAGATAACCTCCTATCTTTGTTGTAAAATCTCATGATAAACATAAGGAAAAATAGGGAGGTAAATCTACAACAATAACATCTTGTAAAATAGTAACATTGGGGCAAACATGTAAGGTTACCTCCAAATTTCTGATAATGCCAATTGTTTTTGTTGTTTTATCTATCTACAACACACTTTTTCTCTGTAGGCTCATACTATAGGCCCAATTTTTTTCTACAATTACTTTTGGCATAATTGTGCTACTTGCACCACTGATCAACCATGCAGTTATGAACTAAATGATCTCCAATAATCAGAGATAGATAAAATGGTGGTGGATTCTTGATATCATGAGTGTTTAAGACCTTTTGAACCATCCATTTAACCTCTTTAATGTGGTCTTGCTCCATTGTTCCAAGGACCATGTCTTCTTTTCTGGGCTTCCTTTTCTATTTTTTTGATGAAATTTGCAGCTTAGCAAGCTCATGAGAAAGTAAATCTTGTTGTCTAGAATACTTAGAGCATCCCATAGTGAAATATTAATATTATGCTTCTTCATTACCTCAAAAATATTAAAAGAAGAAATTATTTTTGAAACAACTTCTACCATTTTAGCATAAGCTTTAGCAAAAAATGACTCTGCTTCAACAAATTTTGAAATCTGAGGTATGAAGAGTCTTCTGGGATCAAGTTGCATTGTTTTTTTGTTGGTCTTTTTTGAGCTGAAATGCTTTTGATGTTTTTTAGGAACAACAAAATTGTTTGCTATTTTTTTGACCTGCACTTTGTTGTTTTATCAGTGACTATGTGGGTAGAACAAGTCTATTTTGTTGTTTTTCTCTCTCTTGAGCCTTTTCTTGACCTAGTTGTGACTACAATAAAAAATCTTCCTCTCCAAAGCTGACTAGATTTTGTTCTGGTGGTTTTTGACTATGAGCTTCTTGCTTCCCACCCTCCATTTGAGGCATGAATAATGCTTCAGTTGAGGTTGTGCAACAAGGCTTATATTCAGGAATGCATTTGGACAATTGTAGCTAAATGAGGTTGATTACAAGGTTGACACCATTCTTCTTAAAACCATGTTAACTGGAACAAGAGTGCTAGATGAACTAGGGCTTTTGGGTCAAATTTCCTTGGCTGATATGGTTGTCTATAATTCTAATTTTGCTGATAAGGCTTCCTATTCTATTGATTTTGTTGATTTTTTGATAAGGAGCTTGATAAGGCCTACTAGGCTGAGCTAATTTGTTTTCAATTGATGTCAATTTATTACCCATAGTCTTAAAGCCTTGAATACATCATCTGATGGAGCTAAAACAATAGGCTCTATAATGGTAATAGGTTGTGGAATAGGTAAAAATCTGCTATAAGAGGCATTGAAGGCCTTGGTGCTAATTTCCCATCTTGAATAAGGTTGTTTTCAGCCCTAATGGAAATGTCATAAGTCTTGGGAGAGTCTCTCCTCCCATAGACTGAATCATAGTTGAAATATCATTGTTTAAGGCTCTAAGATAATATAGAAAAACATGATCAACTTGAGGCTTAACACTAGCTAGAATTCTTTCCCAAGTTCTAGAAAAATGGATGTTGAAACTAGCCATAAATTCATGAGGGGCTCTTTTAATTGTAGATAACTTCTATCTATGAGGGATAAATGATCAAAATAATGGTCTTGAAATTTCTTAAGTAATTTCTCTCCTAACTCATCCCAAGTTCTTATGCTCCCAATTTCTAAGGTTCTATACCATTGCAAGGCTTTTCCTTTAAAGGATGCAGCTAAAAGTCTTAAGGCTACATCTTCATGAGTTATATTATGGACAACACAAAGGGCATGTAACATCTTTAATGTGCTCTATAGGAGTAATATGATTTTCACCAATGAATGAAGGTAAAATTTTCATGGAAGCATTGGGAATATCATGATAAACTTGAATTACTAAAGGGCTGCCATTAGTAAAGGTCACAAAATTCCTAGGTGGTTGAATAGCCATTGGAATAATTGGGATTTGAACAACAAGATTAATACATGGTGAAGGAAGATTAGGAGGAGGGTTTCCAAAACTAGGCCTATTATAAGGTAAGGTATTGCCAACTCTTCTTCTTCTTGCAAAATTCAAAGGTAAAGAAATAAACTCAAAAGGAATTCCTCTTACCGATGATCTTGTAGTCACTTTAGGCATGGAACATGCTACAAAAATGTAGTCTTGAAATCAGCCTTACAAAGTTCCAAATAAATATTTTGATCTTTAGAATAAATTTTTGCAGCTTGTTGCTCCAAAAGTGACTTTCTTTCACTTTGTAAATCTATTGTAAATTGTTGTAATCTACTACATCTGATCCATGTCCCACCATCCCACCAATGTGCCAAAATTGCATTATCTCTCAAAAGTGCACCCTATTGAGAGATGACATGGGGTTCTAAGCTTTTCTCTAATCTCTCACTTTCATAGATACAATGGAAACACCTCAGGTCTGTGGGTATACCTATTGTTGAGGTGAGTCTCCGGTATCAAGGCTGGTTCCTTTTTGATGTATCCTAAACTAATTTTTAGGGGTTTTGAGGGTAAAAATGATGATAAATGAATTGAAAATGGGGTGATACACCAAAATTGTTGAGGGATTTGAATGAGTACATGCACAATCAAAATTGAGAATGAATTTTGGATGCACAAACCAATAGTTTTCAACAGAATATTAAGGCAAAACACTTTGTGTATTGAGGGAATGAATCACAACAACACAATAAGATAAACATGCACACTAATATTATGCAGAAATTACTAAATTTGTAGTAAGGTAAGATGATTAATCAGGAATTTGACATTCACAAGAATTAATGAGATATACACACCACTACAAATAATTGGAAAGGTAGAAATCAATTCTCATTCAAGGGGCAAAACTAGCAAAAATTCTTCAACACTCCTATGTCCAAAAAGTCCTCTTTTGTGCTTTGCAATTACACACAATATATAAAGAAGATTATTCACCCATCCCATCCTAAAAATAGGCTAAAATTTGTACTCACCCATGCATGCTAATTTTACCCCTTTATCATGAATAAATAAAGGAATAAAAATAGACATGCTAATTACAATGAGGCATTAATAGCCTTGAGTTACAAAAATAAATTTTAGTCAAACTACAGTTGATTGATCTTTTTTAATAAAATAGGATGAATAATTTGGCTAATAATAGCCCTTTTTTTGTGTAAGTATTCTCCAATGTGCATGCAATCTTTGTCTTCTTCTTGCTTGATGTGACACTTGCAACTTGATCCACTTGCAATGATATTTAGGCATTCTTTAATTTTTCCCCTTGGATGCACATGCAAAAATTTAATCTCCTGTGTGAGAAAAAAAATTTTTATTTGCAATACTTTTCAAAATATTCATCCATTTATTGCATCTACTGTGGGGACCACTATGAGCACATGATGTTGAAATAATACCCTTATTTTTGTGGAAAATAATGTAATAGACTTTATTTGTCAAAGAGCTCCTCATGATCTTTATGATATTGAAATCTCCACATGGAACTATCTTTTCTTCTTTCCAGGATGACATGCAAAAATAATACTTCTCTCTGTGTAAAATAATACCTTTTCATTCTTCTCCACTTGTCTTATCACCTTTTTGATCACATGCGGAAAAATATCCTTTCCTCCTTGAATTTGACACAGTTCCTTATCAAATTTTAAGATATAATCATTTTAATATTAGTATGTATCTTGATCACATGTGTAATTATCCACCTTTTTACAATCCATATAACCATACCTTGGAGAAACATTGTTTTTTTATAGTCATCATTAACACTTTTGAATATTTTCGGTTAATCATCATTTCTTGAATAATCACTTTTGATTATCATCAACCTTTGGTATTTTGATTTGTCAAAGCATATGGTTTAGACATTTTAATAGGTAAAAGAAATGATATTGTTAAAGGCATGGGTTGGCCCCCATTCACGATGACTAACCCCTTTTTTTTCGATGATAATTGATTTTTGGTTTACTCTTAGGGTTTTTAGAGTTCCATCATCTTTTGACATGTTGCATTGTTTTATTTTCATTGGGTAGAAAAAATTTAATTCCCTCCATTGATTTAGTACTTTGTGTCAATTTACATCATTGATCTATCTATCCATTATATTAATGAGATTGCAATTGAAAAAGACTTCTTTTAAATTTATTTTTTGAATCTTGTGTTTATTATGGGCATAAATCATCTTATCCTTAGTTTGAGGGGTAGTTAGATTTGGACCAACTCTTCACCTTGATTCTTTTGGTATTGATTTGCATCTCTTCTTGATGTTTTTTGACTCATGGTAAGAATTAGAGTCTATATTGGTACGGGTGATAGATCGTTATCCTTTATATCTCACCAATCAATCTTTGATCAATGATGATCTTTTAACTTAGGTTGAGTTAGGTTATTTGGTTGGATGGAAAGCAGTGGTTATCTTGTGAAGTTAAACTAAACTTTCATTTCATTTCCATTTCCATTTTGGAGGGTGAAGCTCTAGAAAATTTGTTCCACACCGCCATTAACGATTTGTATTCAACTCTTTTGAACCTTGATTTTTTTTTTTTTTCGTTCGAGGAGTTTTGAGCATTACTTTTGAAAACTCTGAACTAACTATAGAATTTTTATCTTTGATTTTTTGTGAGATAATAACTTTTCATTTTTTTGTTTGAGCTCTTACTTTTATTTTTGAAATGAATGTGAGAGTTCTCGTTTTATGGATACTTTGTATTAAAAAATTATAGCTGATTTGAATTTTCTTGTAATGATATTCTTTTCTTCATGGCACTTTGTGATATGATTTGTTTTGATTTTCTCGGAAGCTTGTAAGTTTTATGAGCTTGATTGTCTTTGAAATTTACTTAGATTTTTATATTGAGTTCTAGTATCTTCTTCTTCTGTGAAATAAATTTTTTTTACGTATTTTTATGAATATTTTGGTCTTTCTTTTTCTTTTAGTTTTCTCCTGAGTTTGCATTGATTTTTTATGAATATGGGTTCGCCATTGTTTTTTTATTTGAAACTTCCTCAATATGTTTCAAATTCTATGGTTAAATTATTTATCTTCATAATAACTCATATTTTCTCCAAGTTTTCACCATTATTTGAGACTTTTGATGTAAGACTTGGTTTTTGTGCTATGTTTGCTAGATTAATCTTTTTTTTACTTCATTTTGGGTGTTTTTGAGAACTTTCTTCATTTTCATTTGTAATTATGGGATTGAATTAACGGCATTGGATGCCATTAGTTTTCACTTAGAAACCATTGATCAACCCATGTTTTATCCTTCTTGAGGTTTTGAGCTATTTCTATTTATCTATTTTTGAGTCTTGTTTACATGGTTAACTCTGTTTTTTTATAACAGACTTTGTAATTTTAGACTCAACCCTCATAATTTGAACTATTCATGGCCATTCATTGCTTTTCATGACCCAAGTTTGGTATTTCATGTGCAAATTTCAAAACTTGAATTTTATTTTTTTTTGATTCCTTTGTCTTGAGGATCTACTTTTCGGGTAAAAGGATTTTGTGTATTGTTTCAAACTCGATTTTGGCCTCCATTATTTTTTAGATTTATGTTATTACTTTCACTTCCTTTGATGGTTATCATTCTTGTTTTTGAATTGTTGATTTCATTTATTTTCATTTCTGAATTTCACTTTGTACAACCTCATGAGGTTAATTTTTTTTTAAACATGATCAATATTTTCAGATTTGAAACTAATTGTATTTTGTGCATCTTGTTGAGTTTTTGAAACCTACATTTATGTAGCCTTACTTAAACTTCATTATTTGATTTACTTTTAAACTTAAATTTAGCTCCAAAGAATTGATCATTTGATAAGAAATAATTGATAACTTTCATAGTTGTTTTGATTTCTTGTATGAAATAGTTGTTCTGAATCTTGATTGTGGGCAAAAACTAACTTTTGATATAACTCTATTTCTTACTAATTCTTTTTATATGCTTTGAAATTCACACTTGAAATTTGATGAGCATTGCTTTTCTTCATAATCACTTGAAGATTGAATAAATGATCGAAACTTATTTTTCAAGTTAATTTGAAGCATATACATTTATATCTTTAATTTGATTGATGACTTCCTTAAAACTATCATTGTGTGATCGAAACCCTATTATTTAATATACTTTGCATGCTATCCCTGAGAAGTTTACATTTTCATCTTATTTCTATGTATCTCATATATTGAAATATATGTACTAAATCTTGTTTACTTTTAGCTATTTTAATTTGCATTTAAATATTTCATTTCTAAATATTTGAATGAGGGATAACTTTCATTCTTTCTTCACTATACCATTATCATTGGTGGATTGAGAAAATATGAATTGAATAATTTGTTGTCTATTGATTTTGATTTCATCTTAAAATTTTTCTATGTGAGAGTTGTACTTAAACTTGAATTGTATACATTCTACTTAAACTATTATCCCTTTATTGTGGTCATGATGACTTTGACATCATATACCTTGGATTTTATTGATAATACTTGTATGTAACTTTCTTTTCTCCCATTTCTAAACTTCATATATTGAGAATTATAGCTTGAGATAATCCCTTTTCATTGGAAGAGGCATTCTATGACTTTGTAATTGATTGGAGCTTCTCAATTGATACATTTATTTTACCATAAGTACCTTCCAATTTTTGCATTGTCTTCTGTTATATCTTCCTATGCATCATGGATATTAAACTTTGTAGAATGTAGATTGTAATTTTTTTAACTTTCATAAAAGTTATCCTTGCTTTTGAGAGGTTGATAAAATTGGTGCTTCTTTCTCAAAAAATTTCCTCCCAAATTTGACTTCCTTTATCTCTTGAAATTTTTGAGTCATTATGCTTTTATTATAACAATTTCACATTTAATATTTAAGTTTGATGTTTTTAGAATTTTCCTTCATTTTGATTTCTCCTTGATTTGGTTTGATAGATAGAATTTGTAGATTGTATCATTTCCTAGAAATTGTTTAAATTGTTCTTTTATGATTTCCTCTTGCATAATTAAGAATCATATTGTAATTTTTGTAGGTGTCTTAAAATTTTGTAATCTGAATTGTGACTTTGAATTTTGATGAACTTAATGGAGCTTTAGACATATCTTTCTTGAATGATAATTGAAAGATTCTTTTTGTAATTGATATCTCCAAACATGTTGATTTTTCATTGATCTTTTAATTTGAACACATTTTTTAAAAACTCTACTTCAATGATTTTTTTCTTATCTTGTCATCATGAATTTAAAATTAATAAGCTCTTGTAATCATGTAATTTGGTTATTTATTTTGAATATAATACTTTTTTATTTTAGCTTTGAAAATCTTCTTTATAAAACCTAAAATATGTTCAACTGAATGACTTGGAAAATTGTAGCATTACTTTTCCTTTTTTTTACTATGAATGTATGGAAAATGAAATGTCTTTCATTGAGTTTTTACCCTTTTTTGTATGATACCCTTTAGCATGATTGTACTTTTCTATTTATTTTATGAATGATGACAATAGATGTATATTACTTTTTGTTTATTCAATTTCAAGTTTTGTCAAAAATCCATATGTTTTTTTTTCATGCCTTCTAAAATATGGCATTCTTTTTTATAATTCATTTATGCAAAAATATTTTACTTTCATCTAATACATGTGACTTCACACTTAAGAAAATAGTTAGAAAATATTTAGGATTTTTGGCCTCTCTTATGTTCCATAGTTTTCTTTTCTCTTTCTTTTCTAAATGATTATTGGAATCATATGTGTTGATGTAGAATACTTTCTCTTATCAATTGTGTATCTGTATATGATGTACCTTATGCTTATAATTTTTAGAAATCCATCTACATGTAGTTAGATAGTACATGACAGATCAAACCACTGAGCTCAAATATTGATGCCTTTTCTTTTCATTTTTTTAGGTACATTGTGACTGCTAGGAGAGCTGGATGAAAGATGGAGCTAGAGCTGAAGTGAAGAAGACTAGAAGAAAATCCCAAGGCAATGATGGGTTTCTTCTATACTCTTTTACTTTTAACTTCATGCACATGTACTTATTTCTTTAGTAGTTATGAGTTACATCCCATGATTGTGTGGGAAACATTGTACTTCTTCATGAATAAATAACATTTAATTTATATACTTGAGTTGTATACTTCTTTCTTTCAATTTATGACATGTATATTGATTGTATAATGAAATAAACAACTCAATCACATAATTAAATGTATTTAAACATGAAAAAATAATGAGTTTTGAAATGTACTACCTAACTTTAATAATGAACTCTCTTCTTGTAAAATTGCAACTCAATTTGATGTTCCCAAATTTAACATTTCACCTAAACTATAATTCTTGCCTTCATCAAGGAAATGCATTAGTCCTTTGGGGATTTTGTGTTTCCTTTCTAAAGAAGAACATGGAATGGAAGTCTATGTGAGGTGTTACATTTTAATAACACACATATTTGTAGATTACATGTAGTTAATCAATTGCTATAATTGAAAACATAATAAAACTATAATGCATTCCCCTAGTTAGGTCCACTTCATCAATGCCATCCATCTCATTCATTATTTATAGATTGAAATGAAATGGAAGGTTTGGGAGCATTTTATTCCCATCATGTCCCTTTTTTAAGGTGAAATAGGAAAAAAAAATATTCCTTTCCCATAGCATGACAAGTTTCACATGTTGGTTTGCTGAGAAGGTTAGATGAGGGGGCTAAAATGGAGCACCTGGGATCTGGATGATAGTCGTATGTGGGTCCATGAGGAATGAAAATAGTGGGGTGAATTTTTATTTCCCTCATGTAACTTTTCAAAGGTACAAAGGGTGAAAGAAAATTCACCTCACTCTGGGAAGGAAAAGTGTCACGCGTGTAGGAGTAGGTAGGTGTGTAGGTCAAAATTGTCAACAAGGGCTGGGAGGTGAGCACATTGTCATGTGGGTGACTTGGAGACTAAATGAGGGTGGGGAATATTTTTCCACCTCATGTCCATTTTAAAAGGTGTAATAGGGACATTACACTTCACCTTCACCTCTTCTTCCCACGTGTCTAGGTGTAAAATTGGTTAAGTGTTGGAAAGTGTACCTTGGGAGCTGACATGCGAAGATCATATCTAGATCTCCTAAATGAGTATTCAGTGTTCTTAATTATATGATTTTTTATAGAAAATATAAATTGAGAAGAATGGTGAGGATTTAATGGCTTGAATATGACTAAAACACTTCTAAATGGCTCCTTTTTCCTAGGGACTCCCAACAGACGCTAAAAGAATGAGCTTCCTAGGGAAATGCATGGGATTTCAAGATGTCCCATTTTTTCCACCATGTATAGTATTGAAAATTATTTTGATAGGTACCTTTTTTAGGCTTAAAAATAATTATGGAGATCCCATAATCTTGATTTTTAGTTCAGGTCCTCTTTCATGGTGTAGGCTCTGCGACACTAAAATTTTCCTCTGTAATTTCTATTTCATTAATGTATGTATTAGGAATAGGATGTTGTTAAGTGTAATTAGTAGTAGCGTCCGATGGAAGATAACAGCGCCACAAGATGGTGCCAATAATATAGAGTACGGTAATAGTCAAAGTACAATAGGAATGTTGTAAAAGTAAATATTTGTCGTAAGTGGTCCAAAGAATGTTAAAATGTCAAAGTTGGGATAAGTAGAGAAGTAGGGTCTACATGATTAGGAATTAGAAATATTATATTTGTAATAAGGACAAAGAGTGATGTCATAAATATTTTGTGTATTTTATTTGTGGAAAATTCTAAAAAGGTGGAACCCATGTGAGATGATAAGGTTTATCTTATCTTAGAAGATAAGCCTACATGTAAAGGAAAGAGTTTAGGCATGAAATATGATTGGCCGGAAGAGATTTCCTATCCTATCTTAGAGATAAGATGGATAAGCCTAAATTCCTATAAATAAAGAGGCCACCCCCCTCATTTAGCATAGAAGGAAGTAGTGAGAAATATTGTAAGTGTGTAAAGGAAGCCATCATTTTGAAGGTGTGTTAAAGAAGCCATTAAGAAGTGTAATTGTGAAGTTTCTCCCATAGTTATTGTTGGAAGGCAAGTGAAGTCAGTAACACTTGAAGTACCTCATGGGTGAGATTGTAACAATTTCATGTTAATATTATAATTTACACTTATATTTCAGATTTATCATCATTCCTTCTTATCATAGTCTATGGTATTCTTGTGTTATGTTTGTTGTTGTGTTTCTAGATTCCATCCACCAAACTAAAAGTTGTGCATTAGTAAATAATCATAGCACGAGGAGTTCCTGGTGAAGAATTATCATAGTGCTGGATTGGTGATGACATTTTGGTTCCGTTGCTGGGACCATTCCTCGTTGGTGGATTTTCTGGAGAGATATTCCCACCTAGTCAAAAAATCATTTGGAGGGTAACCTTGTTTTTACTATGCATAGGAGTTACCATGGTAAAGTCATTTTTACCGTGAATAGTATTTACCACAGTAACTTCATTTTTACCGTGAATAGTATTTACCGCAGTAACTTCACTTTTAATTGTGAATAGTGTTTACCACAGTAAAGTCAATTTTTACCGCAGTAAGTCAAGTTTTACCATAGTTTACCATGGTCATTTCTATTTTACTGTAGAAAGGTGTAAAGTCACTTTCTATTATAGTGATTCCAATTATTTGTGCACATAAGTCTTGTTGATTGTACTTGTGGGTTGGTATTTCACTGTGGTTACTTTTGAAAATGGGGAAGATTCTGTTTTTAGCCCAATCTAATGAAGATGTTTCCTCTTTCATTCAAGAGTTTAAACGATCTTTTATTTATAATGGCCTTATAAGAAGGGAACAATGAACTAAATTTTTCCTACATTTTTGGATGGTTCAAAGACTTAGGTGGTTTGAAACACTAGGTGAAAATGTAAAAAACTCATGGGATTTATTAACTGAAAGTTTTCTTGAAGAATTTGGTGAACAACATAAATATGCAGATCTCATGATCGAGATCACAAAGCTAGCCCAAGGAGAGAAGGAGAAGATAAGAGATTATCATGCTTGTGTTCTAGAGCTAAGGAGGAAGCTCGATGCCCAGATCTGGAAGGAAGGATTAGCGGATGGGTTGATGAATGGCGTGAATAATCTCCTATGTAAGCACTTCATTCTTGGGATGAAGCCAGAGATCACACAACAAGTGAAGTATGACCACCTAGCTACCATTGAACAAGCAAAGGAGATTGCAATAAGGCAAGAAGAAAGCATGGAAGAGGAGCCCAAAGAAATTGTTGCTAAAGTAGAGCCTACACCAGCACCTTTGGTCCAGAATCCACAACCACTCTCGGTGAGCACAAATATTTCTCCTAGTACATCTACTGAGTATGAAGATCTTCTCAAGAAGATGGGATAGTTAACTATTAATCTTCTTCAAGGAAAAGAATTTATTTCTCAGGGAGGAGATAGAGGTCCAAAAACAAATATTTCTAAAGTTTTACTGTTATGGTTGTTATAAAAAGGGTCATTATAAGTATAATTGTCCAGATAGAGCTTATGAATCTGGTACAAGAGATAATGATAAAGGAAAAGCACCTATGAATTCTTTTGATGTAGTAGATAAGAGCATAAATAATGAAGTAGATGTGTTTGTAACAAAAAGAAAGAAAGAAAAAGATAACCAAGATGTAAATGATCCTAAGAAGATGAAAGGAGAAACTAGTAAGAAACATAGGAGAAAAAAGTTGGGTGTGCAGGATTTTCTGATTTCACAAGGACAAGGACCATACTCCATCTTAGAAGATCTGTCCAAAAGGCTTGCAAATATTACATATGGTCAACTCTTGGCTATGTCTTCTGAGAAGAGGCGGGAGCTGCGAAGTGGACTCAATGCTCAACGAAGGAAGGAGGTTGAGGTCCCTGCTTTGGAGGCAAAGGTGGATCCCTATGCTCCACAAGCTGAGGTACTATGTAATGGCATTTTAATTCATGATGTCTTAGTTGATGGAAGTGCTGCGAGCTAATGTAATGACCGATTCTCGTAATGAATATGTTGGGTTTAAAATTGATCGCCCCTCAACACTTATGTTAAGGTCATTAAATAAGAGAAAAACTAAGCCGAAGGTGTAGTTTCAAATGTGGCAATATCTGTTATGGGGGTGTTGTATGTGTGTTAGACTTTCGGGTGATGAAAATGGTACTGCATTGCACTCCAATGTTGTTAGGAAGACCATGGCTAAGGAGAGTTCATGCAAGAAACTACCTGGAATGAAGGCTTCATGACACTTGGACGTGGTAGAGATAGGGTGAAAATAAATGTGATCCCTCGGCATCATAAGGCGAACCACTGCCGATTCAAGTTATGAAATTGATGATTGGACATCCTCTCGATTACTCTAGTACCGGTGAAGTTGACACGAGAAGATGAAGAAAGTGAGGTTGATGTTTCGGTCATGGATATCCTTCTATTCATACCGACTCATGACCCCATAAAATTATCTAAAGAAGAAATTGATGATCGTCTCCAAGAAAATAAAGATTGGTGATGTTGTGATGGAGAGTGAGAAGGAATCCTACCTCTAGCTAGCTCTTTCAAGGTACATACACATATTCACTTTTGATTACAAGGAACTCACAAGTAAGTTGGGTAGAACATTCTATTGAGTTGGTAGATGGTGCTAAGCCCATAAAGCAAATGCCATATAGAATGAATCCTAATTTTTCCAAGACTATAAAAGAAGAAATAGATAATTTGCTTGATGCAGGATTCATATTTGCTATGGAGAATTCATAATGGGTTTCTCCCATTATGATCTCAATAAAAATAATGGGAAGATACGCATTTGTGTTGACTACGAAGCTCAATAAGGCAACAAAGAAGGATCATTACCCTCTTCCATTCTCGATCGATCTTGGGCGAAGTAGGCTGGCCAGAATGCTATAGTTTTGTTGATGGATATAACAGATACAACCAAGTTCGTATAGCAGAGAAAGATCAGCTCAAGACTACATTCACCACTCCTTGGGGAACGTTTTCTTATAGAGTTATGCCTTTTGGGTTGTGTAATGCTCCAACATTCCAACGCTTGATGAATAGGGTGTTTGAACCCTACATTGGGACCTTCATCGAGTATTTCTCGGATGATTTTTACATCTATGGGAGCAAGTTGGACCACCTGCACTGATGGAGACATCATTTCAAAGGTTAGATGAAGCACGAGCCTCACTAAACCCTAAAAAGTGTGTCTTTGGATGTTCTAAAGGTGTTTTGTTAGGGCATGTTGTATCCGAGAGATGGTATTGGTACTTGATCCGATAAAGTTTCAAAAATCAAAGAGTTACCATTTCCTATGAATATAAGTAAGTTGAGATCATTTTTAGGCCATGTGGGTTACTATAGAAGGTTCATCAAGAATTTCTCAAATATTGCACAACCACTAATCTAGTTCTTGAAGAAGGATGTTACTTATGAACCGTAAAAAATAAGGCGCATGAAGATTTTGAACAACTTAAGGAAGCCCTAGTCAATAAATTTTCTATTAAGCACCTAAGGCAACAACATACAAGCCAAGCACAAATGGACAGGGTGGAACGAACAAATTTTGTGTTGTGTCAAATTCTAGCAAAAGATGCACCTTGCGGTACATAAGTGGGATAAAAGGATTCATGCAAGCATTGTGGGCATATAGGACAACATCAAAGTCAGCAACAGGATACTCCCCATTTTAGTTGGCCTATGGCATTGATCCGATTCTTCCTATTGAGTTTGATATTCCCACTTTGTGAGAGTTATGAAAAATGAAAGGATGGATGAAATTAATTCATCCAAAGAAAGGTTGGTACATCTTCATTTGCTAGAGGAAATGAGGGAAATAACAAAGGATACAAGCTATAAGAATAAAATGAAGCGAGAAGGAATACTTTGATCAAAAGATGCGTTGGTCTCCATTTCATGTGAATGACTTGCTTCTAGTATATGATTCAAGATACAAAAAAGAAGACAGAAAATTTCTTCCAAAATGGATGGGGCCCTACAAAATAGCAGTTGTGCTCGAAAATGGTACGTGCTGACCGGAGGAATTAGATGGTACTCCCATTACGAAATGGGTCAACCACGACAAGTTGAAGATTTTCCAAGCACTGAGATAGTCTACTCCAAGGACGGAGTAGAAGCTAGGAAGGGGAAGATGTCGACACTAAAATTTTCCTCCGTAATTTCTATTTCATTAATGTATGTATTAGGAATAGGATGTTGTTAAGTGTAATTAGTAGTAGCATCCGATGGAAGATAACGGCGACGTCACAAAGTGCCACCAATAATATAGAGTACGGTAATAGTCAAAGTACAATAGGAATGTTGTAAAAAGTAAATATTTGTCGTAAGTGGTCCGGTAATGTTAAATGTCAAAGTTGGGATAAGTAGAGAAGTAGGGTCTACATGATTAGGAATTAGAAATATTATATTTGTAATAAGGACAAAGAGTGATGTCATAAATATTTTGTGTATTTTATTTGTGGAAAAGTCTAAAAGGTGGAACCCATGTGAGATGATAAGGTTTATCTTATTTTAGAAGATAAGCCTACATGTAAAGGCAAGAGTTAAGGCATGAAATATGATTGGCCGGAAGAGATTTCTGTCCTATCTTAGAGATAAGATGGATAAGCCTAAATTCCTATAAATAAAGAGGCCACCCCACTCATTTAGCATAGAAGGAAGTAGTGAGAAATATTGTAAGTGTGTAAAGGAAGCCATCATTTTGAAGGTGTGTTAAAGAATCCATTAAGAAGTGTAATTGTGAAGTTTCTCCCATAGTTATTGTTAGAAGGCAAGTGAATTCATAGAACACTTGAAGTACCTCATGGGTGAGATTGTAACAATTTCATGTTGGTATTATAATTTACACTTATATTTCAGATTTATCGTCATTCCTTCTTATCATAGTCTATGGTATTCTTGTGTTATGTTTGTTGTTGTGTTTCCAGATTCCATCCACCAAACTAAAAGTTGTGCATTAGTAAATAATCATAGCACGAGGAGTTCCTGGTGAAGAATTATCATAGTCTTTGGATTGGTGATGACAACTCCTTCAGGTCTAAAACGCACTCTCACCGAATTGTCTCCAAAACCTCTAAAACTTCCTAAAATATTCCAAAATTAGCTCCTTGATGTTTTTATCTCTTGAATACTCCTTCGTGATGAGTCTTTTCCTTTTTATCCACTTCAAGGATGATGCACTACTCTTAGGAAGGATCATGATAGCCCTTCCAAAAATGGCTCAAAACTCCATTGTTAAACACTTATCTCCAGAAGTTCCTTGAATGATATTTTGATTCCTAAATCACCTAGGGGATACATGAAAATAAATTATGGATAATTTAAGTGACAAGATAAGACTGGTACTAAGGATGAAATGACCTAGGGGTGTCTTAGGAAGGTATGAATTTCAAAAAAATTGACACTATGGTTTGGTTGTCCTATTTTCTAGTGAATTTTTCCCCTCCAAAAATATACGAAAACATCTCACAAACAAGGCCTCTATCTTTTCATCATAAATTTCCATGTCAGATTCCTCTTTATCTTTGTTATTCTTTGGAATTTTTTTCTTTGTTACCTTTTAAATACACTTCTTTCTTACTTGATTTTTCTCCCAAGGTTCTTAACTCATATGCACTTAAGATACCATGAAGTTCATCCAATTTTATCTTGGTTATGTCCTTGGCTTCCTCCATAGCTGAGAATTTTACATCATATTTGGAAGTTAGGGATCTTAGTACATTCTGTATAATTACAGTTTCCTCTTTATTTTCACCTAGCCCTCTTATCATATTTTTCACTTCATTCACTCTTTGTAGATATGAAACAATTCTCTCATCCTATTTCATTTTTAGGCCTTCAAATTATGTTCTATATGTCCCCAATTTATCAAGTTTTAATTTTTCATCTCCATCATATGTATTCTTCAGTTGTCCCACATTTTCTAAGTAGTTATATAGTGCATAACCTTTATAAATCCATTCTCAAATATCACACAAAGAATGGAAATCATATGTCTTAAGTTGTTCTCAAGATATTTCTTGTCACCGCTGAACTAATAGGTGTACTAGGAATGGTGTACCCATTTTCAAATACTACCCATATGTCATATCAAAGATACTAAAGGTATACACTCATTCTTACACTCCAAAAGGTGTAATTTTTTCTTCTTAAAAGAGGTGACTGGTCATGTAGAGACCTTTATCCGTTATCCATGTTTTGTAAGGACATCCTTGAATTAGTTATAATTTCTCCTAAAGGTACCTTCTCTCATACCAATTTTTGAACATTCAAGTACCCAGCCTATTTGCATGTTAGAATGTGGTACACCTTCTATGTGTTACACGGGTATTTTTATGGCGGTCCTTCTTGCGGTATTTTCATGGGTGGTTTATTAACCCACGGGTAATGGGTAAATTATGGGTTATTTTGGGCCCATGCTTTTTCATTTTTTTCCCATTGTTTTGATACCCACGGTTTTTGCCCTTGGTTTTGATACCCACGGTTTTGTATCAAACTGCTTAAGAAATTGTCTATTTATATGGTCTTATGCATATGATAGAGGAACAAGCAAATGTATTGTAGATGTGTTTTGAATTCGGTGTGAATTCTGTAGAGTTTGTTGAGCATAGCTCCAAACGGATCTGGGTATTGTATTGAGAGAGTGGAGGCTTGTAATAAAATCTAAGCAAGTGATTCTTGGTGGACGTAGCCCAAATTGGGTGAACCACGTTAAATCTTGTCTCTATGTTTTGTGTTATTTATTCTGCACTTTTATTTGAGATCATAATATTTTCTCGCATATTAGTTTCTCTTTATTACGATTCTATAAGGGATTATTCCGCATATTTTATCTCTTATTTCCTAACAGCACCGGGGGTGGAAGGATGAATAAGTTCCTTTTAAATTTTGTGAATTTGTACTTAGCAATCAAGAAAAAAATCCATCAAATTCCATTTAACTATAAACAAATCAAATAATGTTATCATGAGAGAAAAAAGAACCTAGAACACATTAGGACACAATAATTTAGGTGGGAAACCCAATAAGGGAAAAACCCACAAAGATCAAAGAAATATCAAGAACAAATGTTCTACAATAATTACAATGATCATGAAGCACCTACTTTAGTTTTGAAGCACCCACTTCAATTCATAACCAAACACCTACTTGATTGAATTTACAAGCACCTACTTACAATGGAAGCACTCACTTCCAAATTTTTGAGATACAACTCATAGTTTCATCAATATATTTTTATCTCCTCCTTATTTCTTATGTCAACATCTTGTGATCATAGTTTTATATCTTCTTCATTACCTTTTCACATATCTCATAAAGTAGTGCACATACATTCTTGTTTCTATAGGAAAAACCTTCAAAATTAGAAAAATAATCTTTATAATCAACCATCATACTCATACACATGACTATTCATATTCATATTCAAAGGATTTTCATCTAACTCCCTTAACTACGTACAAAAGATGATTGTTTTTCTTCTAAACTACCTCTATTTTGTCTTTAAGTAGTCATGATAGTTTTTAGTTTTGATTTTTATTTTCACAATTTTGAAATATGAGAGGGATAATTTTCAAATATATAACATATTAACATAGCTTATAATATTCCATTATGACCTCTTAAACAATCTTGTAACATTTAATGTAACTCTTGATGCCTCTTTCACCAAATAAACACGTGTCTTTGTAGTGTACCAAATTATTTGTCATAATTTTGATGTTGTAGAATATTCTTAGCTCCTCTAAGACATTAACACTACCTCCTCCTTCTTACATCATGCTTCTACCTTCATCATTTTTCTCACATTTCTCATTTGAGTCACATAGGAAAGATAGGTGCAAGAATGGATCACCACAATGGTCTCATGAAGACTAAACATACATACAAGCTCAACTTTAACTTGTGAACATGATATGAGGACTACAGGAGGATCTCATCAATTATTCAATTCTTTGAGATCAAAAGGAAGAAGAGGTAAAACATATTGATCATTGTTACTTCACATTTTCAATTCACATTCATGGGCCACACTTGTCTCAGTCAACCAAGAGCATGACACTCCACCAAGGATGGGAATTCAACATCTACACAGATTGAGGATGATGACAAAGGAGCATATTATCATTCACCATGCTTGAGAGATCAAGTCATCACAGGACTACTCCATTACACAAACTCTAAGACTAAACATACACTATTTTTCTTTACACAATCTTGCAAGATTGGGAAATTTGAAGAAACCATGCACATTATTAGTTAAACATGAATGTAGAAACATCTTTCAAGGAAAATATGAGAATTATGCAACTTCTCAAGAACTCTTTATTTTCTAAGATCTATTTATTAGGATCAAACAAATTGGTTTTCTCATATCTGTGCATAAAGAGGGTTTTGTCACATCAAACCCTAGCATGATGTTTGAAGGCTCAAACCACCTTGTCATTCACTTTTATGCAATTTTTAGTGAATGATGACTTCACTAGGAGCTTGTACAACATTACCAAGGACTTGAATGCATGATTTATCAAGAGAAAGTTACCAATTCAACTCAAGTCATTAGCCTTCGTGACCATACCGGTATGACAGTTAGAAATAATCAGGTTTTAGGCCTAGAATCACTTCATAAGAGAATTCATTTGACTTTATCAATTCATTATAGGATTTTATCAGGTTCTCATAACCTTATTATGCTCCAATATTAGGTTTACACATGAACACTTCCTCAAAACACCATGACTAGTCATAGTATGCACAATCCTCAAGTGGTAGACAAATGAAATGCATCTTCAACTCAAGTTTTCTTAACACACCTTACTCAAGAAACTTCATGATAGTTTGAAGGACATCATAAGATATCTAGATCATTGAATTTTTCTTCATGAAGCACCCAACATGCACCTGTACCTTTTAAATTTTTCAAAACCAATCCTTTTCTATATGGTACATTCAGTCTTGTAGATCCAAAAATGGTTTTTCATGACCCCTAGAGAGTCCTTTACATGTATAAGGCATAAAATGAACTTTACCAATGAATTTTATGTCCACACCTTGCATATTTATTCTATATCTCAAAGAGAGAGTTATGGATGACATGAAACCACCTTAGAAATATGGTTAGAACTTTTTCATTACACCATCTTTTGATTTTAGATATTTTGCATTAGCTTTTTATTCCAAATTCCTCCAAAAAGTTCTCTTATGACTTATTTGAATAGTCCCTTCAATTCAACACAAATGTTATGAAGTTAACATGCTCATTGTTTCCTTCTCAAAAACTTGGTCTTGAAGAATTTGGCTCTAAAATCTTGATTTTCACTTTCTAACCCTAATTGTTTTCTCACACAATCATGACTCACTCCTTTACCATCTCTCATATTTTATTTTTCATGGTGCACGTTGTAACTTTCTATCTCATCTCTTTTATATATGAGTACTAGTAATATTATTGAGCCATCATTTGTACTAGCTCTCATATAAGAACCAACACACATGTATGATGACCTTTGACACCTTAAACATGGCTTGTATAGTCCTCTCACACATATCACCACCTTGGAGTACCTTGTAGCACCTGAAAAACATTTCTCACCATGACTTGTTGGGAATATGCCTTTATACTAGGCCTAGTTTAGCTTGTTTTCCACTTTAAACACCAAATGTGACTTGATGAGCACTAAGTGACCACTCTCACACTTTTGAGATACCTTAAATGACACTTTGGAAACATTTTTCCTCCATACCAAACACAAAGAAGTTTTACCATCTCAGTATTCCTTCTAACTTTGAGACACACCTAAGAAATGCATCAACATACTACTAAACTAAACACTACTTGACCCTTGGAGACACATAAAGAGAAATGAGACACATATTTCTAACTTCATGATCATGATTGACAATAATATATACATAAGGAAAACTTATTGATCATGCTTGACTCCTTGAGACACACATTATGCTTCTGATGAACTCATAACTCCATGTTAGGACTTTGAACAAGTGAGAAGACCTTTAAACAAAGTGTGAGCACTATAATGCGAGACATAAGACAATATAAGACCATTACAATGCAAGACAAAAAATAATATAACACACTCTAACAAGAATGAATCGTGACATATCTTCTCAAGACCATTCTCAAGCCTGTTTGACATCAATGAAAAAATTTCAATACGTGTCTTAAGGAAGATAGTGATAGACAATAAATTATTCAGATGGAAATAGAAACAATTAAAATAAATATTTAAGACACATTTTTCCTTATGTGTTTTCAATTCACCATGTATATATGGAAATGAGACATGGGACTATGGTAGAAGAAATTTTTGTTGATGGGCATGTTATCAAAGTTTTAGTATCGACTACCACTCTTTACGAGGGAGTAAATTTACCTTCTAATAAAATCATCTTTCTCATTCATTCTATTTTTCCTTTATGAGAATGGACCTCTTCCCATTCTATTTATCCTCATACAATCTTATTTTTGATTCCTTCTATATTTCCTTTATGAGAATGTACATATTCCCATTCTATTTCTTCTCATATAAACATCTTTCTCATTACTTAGATATTACCTAAATGTTCAAATATGGACAACAGATTGTTCTATTAGTTCTCATAAAATCATAAAAATTATAATTCTTCCTATATTCCCTCTAGGTGAATTTGCATATTCCCATTTTAGTAATTATCATAAAATTATCTTTCTCAATCCTTTATATTTTCTAAAGTTTCTGAATGCACATCTATCTATACTAAGGGCCAATCACATCAAAATCCTATGAGATTTTAAATTGATTCCAATATTAAGCATCTATGTCCTGAAATTCAATATTTCACATGATTCTTTCATGTCATCTTCATCAATATCACACATTTACATGGATTCATACTTGTTGGAATCATACCCATCATCATCATCCTTAGTATCACTATCTTCATGTATTTGATCTAAATAACTATCATCATTTTCTTCCTTCTCTTCAAACTCAACATCAATACTTTTATAATTTAACAAGGGATTCTACAAATAATACACATACACAAGTACTTGTATCATGTGCATCCTATTAAATCAATAATTATTAATAGTGCTACTTGAAACAAGCTAACTGAACTCCTTCACCATAGGACCATAAATTCCATCAACCAAAATAGACTAAACTCTTTCCTACAATTTAGGGTGATTCGCATGGTGATTTATGTCACAAACTATCTTGGGTTTGATCTTTCCCCATAAATATTTAGGTTCTTCATAGGCTTGTCACTATAAATGGAACTTTGAATATGTAGTTAAAAGTAACCTATAATTATCCTAGTACTCATACATCATGAAACAAGAACGGGATTTAAACCCCCAAGATGTGCCTTTTTATAAAAAAATAGAAAAAAAATAATGCACTAGCATGTATATCATTCAAAATATCTAGTACCTTAGGTTATATACTATTGAATTTCTCAAATTATATGAAAATGGACATATGCCCATCTTATTCATTCTTATATAATCATCTTTCTCGTTCCTTCTATATTTATTGAATGCTCTAAATGGACATTTTCTTATTTTATTCACTCACATACAATCATATTTCTCATTCATTCTATGATTAACATGAATGTGAATGAAAATATTCACATTCAATTCATAATCATACAACAATATTTCTAATTCCTTCAGGGCTGAATGAGAATAGGCAACTTCCTATTCTAGTTACTCTCATATAATCATCTTTTCCATTTATTTTATATTTAATCCGAATTAGAATGAACAACCTCACATTATTTTCATTATCGTATAACCATATTTCTCATTCTTTCTATATAATTTTCCTAAATGTTTAGAATGGACATAATATTCCCATTCTCTTCATTCTCATATGATCATCTTTCTCAATAATTCTATATTTAACCTGAATATGAATGGACATATGCCCCTTCTATTTTTCTCATAAAATAATATTTTTCATTCCCTTAGGCTGAATGAGAATGGGAGTTTCCCATTCTATTCATTCTCATGCATTAATCTTTCTCATTTATTCTATATTTAACATGAATGTTAATTGATAGGATCCCATTCTAATCTTTCTTAGATAACTGTCATTCTCATTCCTTTAGGCTAAATGAGAACGGGAAACTTTCCATTGTATTCATTCTCATACAATCATCATTCTCACTCATTTTATATTTAACCTCGATTTGAATGAGTAGCTTCCCATTCTATTCTTTCTCATATAAAAAACTTTTTCATTCCATTAGGATGGATGATAATAGACATCTTCCCATTCTATTAACTGTCATACAATCATCTTTATCATTCATTATATATTAATCTTGAATGAGAATGGGCAGATGCCCATTCTTTTCATTCTCATATTATTTTATTTCTCATTCCTTCTATATTTCCTAAATGTTCATAATTTACATATTCGCATTTTAATCATTTCCTATAATATAAGAATGGAAATTTTACCATTATATTCATTCTCATTCATTATATATTTAAACTTAATGTTAATTGAAATCTTCCCACTCTATTTGTTCTCATAGAACCATCTTTTCATTCATTCATACAAGCTAAATGAGAATGGTCAGCTACCTATTCTACCCATTCTTATACAATCATCTTTCTCATTCATTCTATATTTAATTTGAATCTTAATTGAAAAATAAGAAAGTGAATTTTTGTAGGTAAAATGTTTATAAGAGAAAAAATAGAATGGTAAGATGCCAATTAAAATTAGGGTTACATATAGAGGGAATGATAAATATGACTATATGAGAATGAATAGAATGGGAAGATTCTCATTCCCATTCATCCTAAGCGAACATATGAGAAAGAATAAAATGTGAATCTTTCCATTCAAATTCGGGATAAATATAGAATGAATGAGAGAAATGATTATATGAGAATGAATATAATGGGAAGATGTCAAAAATATAATATTATAGAAAATGGTTAGAAGGGGCATAATATGTCCATTCTGAACATTTATTAAATATAACAGGAATGAGAAAAATGATTGTATGAGTATGAAAATAATGGGTAGATGCACATTCTCATTCAAGTTAAATATAACATTCTTGGAAAATATGATTATATGAGAGTGAATAGAATGCACAAAAGGCCATTCTATGATTTCTCATACAACAATATTTCACATTCCTTCAAGATTAATCAGAAAGAATAAAATGAAGGAATGAGAAATATTGTTGTATGAAAAATAATAAAATGAAAAGTTATACATTATATTCATTCTCATATAATCATCTTTCTCATTCATTCTACATATAACCTGAATTATAATTGAATTTCACCCATTCTATTCTTTCTCATGAAACCATTTTTATAATTACCTTATGATGAATGATAATGTGTAGCTTCCCATTCTATTCATTGTCATAAAATCATATTTCTCATTCATTATATATTTTACCTCAATGTGAACGAGAAGCTTCCCATTCTATTCATTCTCATACAACCTTCTTTTTCATTCTATCGGGATGAATGAAAATGGTTAGCTTCCCATTCTATTCACTCTCATACAATCATATTTTTCATTCACTCTATATTTAGCTTTGAATCGAATGTGTTTCTACCCATTTTTTCATTCTAATAAAAACATATTTCTCATTCATTCTATATTTCCTAAATGTTCAAAATGGACATATGCACATTCTAATCATTTGGTATAATATGAGAATGTAAATTTTCCCATTCTAATCATTTTGTATAATATGAGAATGGACATGTGCCCATTCTATTCATTATGATGCTATCTTCTTTATCATTCAATCTATATTTAACGTGAATGTGAATGGAAATTTTACCATTCTATTCTTTCTCATACAACAATATTTCTCATTCTTTCATGATGAATGAGAATGGGAAGATGTCCATTCTATTCACTCTCATAATATCATCTTTTCCTTCATTTTTATTTTTAACCCGAATGAGATTCAGAACTACCCTTTATTTTCATTCTCATCATATTGCCATATTTCTCATTCCTTATATATTTCATAAATGTTTAGAATGGACATATTATGCCCATTCTAATCATTTCCTATAATATGATAATTTTGACATCTGCCCATTTTATTCATTCTCATACAATCATATTTCTCATTCATTATATATTTAACTTGAATGTGAATGGACAACTACCCATTCTATTCTTTCTCATAAAATAGTATTCCCATTTCTTTAGGCTAAAGGAGAATGTGGTGTTGCCCATTCAATTCATTATCATGTGTTGTACATATGATCTAATAAATGAGGTAGTTATTCTCACATATGTATAAGAAGAATTATGTCAATTTAGGTGCACCTAATTAATTCTTCCACATTTTAATCCACTAATAAGTAATATCCCAATCAATCTTTTATTTCTTATATAGTGGACCTTTATTTTATTTTTGGATTAGTTAATCTTAGTGATTTGAAATGTAAAATTCAAAAGAACCAAGGATGACTCCTTGATCCTTGGTGTTGTTGTGGAAAAGTGTTTTTGGTTGTACATATATATTATTTAAATTTCCTTTTCACTTTAATTTACTCATGGAATTTATGATATGTCTCTTTGCAATACACTTTTTGGATGGCGCGTCTATAATACATAGTTTATTTTTATTACATATTATCCATTCTTTATTTGTAATAATAATATCTTATTTTCACAAATTCATTTTTCCTTCAATTAGAATTGTAAT
Organism: Taxus wallichiana var. yunnanensis; assembly: GCA_018340775.1. Lineage (NCBI taxonomy): Eukaryota > Viridiplantae > Streptophyta > Pinopsida > Cupressales > Taxaceae > Taxus > Taxus wallichiana. The sequence goes on along the minus strand of CM031237.1, from coordinate 742,794,241 downwards.
TTTTCTACAAAATTGTATGAATAAGAACCATTTTAAGAAAAACCCAAAATAGTAAAAATTGGATAATTTGGGTTCTTGGGGCATGTGTTTGAAGTTATAATTGTGACCCTTTTACTTTGATACATTTATTTGAATTTGATTTTTCTCCCAGGATCATATATTTTGATCCAAGAAGCATAAAAGGGTTTTTTCCACCTTACATATGTTTTAGAGCTCTATGTAATGGTGGAGTATATTTCAACATGTTATCAATTATTTTTAAAGAATTTATAATTTATCACCTTATTCATTGACTAGTTTGTATTGTTTGGACCTTTTGGAGGTCATATTTTTACTCGTAGCCATGATAGTGTATACACCTCACTTTTATACTTGTTAGCCATTACTTTAGTAAAAGGGTTACTAACACATTTTACTCTAGACCAGGCCTCAAGGGGCCTTCCAGGATTATGGTGTGATTTAACTTGGTCATGTGGGATAGACCACATCATTCAAGAGATACCACTATTATGCCATAGTTACCTTATAATTTCCTCATTTCCCCCTTTATTCATATATTACATCTATTATGCATCCATGCCTCACTATATCTACTTCATTATATTTATTTCATACTTAGATCCCTTCTTTTGTGAACTTATACCTTTTCTATTTCTTGTTTCTATATTTTAGCTTCCACCCTACATATTTGTTACCCATTTTTCCTTAGTATTTTGAAATACCCAATGTCATTTCCTATGGGAGATGGTGTCGATTTGGTTTTTATATAGTTGATGCCATCACCCATTGGAAAAATTATCAATCATATGTACACCTCCCTTTTATCATTTAGATCACCAACTAAAAATCAATTGAAAATTTATAAAGGGTTTTCATTTTCCATCTCTCATACTAGAAGAAGTTCTCTCTAGAGTTGAATCCAAGAGTATGGAAAATTAGTCATTTCATCGTCTCTTTTTTCCATCATAAGTATTTATATGAAATCAAAAAGTTGTAGAAAATGTTCCCAATGGACCTAGTAAAAGATAATGAAAAAATCAATATGTTCCACAAATATAGAAATATTTTATCTATTATTGGATAAAACCCTCAACCCACCATAGATAAAAAAATGGATGATGATTCGTTGTTATTCTTTTTCAATTTAATAAAATGAAAAAAACGAATTGAAATATAAGATTCACAATAATGGTAGAAATAAAAGTTATGGGGTTGATCACGTATTTTTGTGATAAAGATCCAATTAATGATTACTAAGAGGAAGTACCCAATGATTTTCAACCATTTGGAATATCTACTTTAGGCTAGTTATTTGAAGCAATAAAATGGATTATGTTTTATGAAAATAAATATATTTTTATTCTCTGTATTTAAAATGTGTCTCCTTGAAGTTTAACCCAAGAGAGAGGATGAAAGATCTTCCCTATACCAACCTTTTCATTTGAATGTTTTTTCTAAGGAAATTATAATACGGAGAAATGCATTTGCTAAGTGAATTGTATAAATATGAGAAGATAAAATGGAGGAAGTTTTTAGTACAATGTTTCAATATCCTATCTTGTAATGTATCACCAAAAAGAGAATACATAATTGAAAGATACATCTCTAAACTCTCCTCGCTGAAATATGTGATGGTTCATCTATAGAAGAGAAACTTTTTGGACATTCTATTCCTAGTATGGACTCTATATATTTTAGGGACAAGTTGGATCACATGTGCTACGATTTTTAGTAAACAAAAAATAAATTTTTTTTGATAGTAACTTTGAATACACATAATTTAAAAGGTGTTCTAGGTTCAAGGTGAAACATGCAAAGATAGAAACATCTCTAAGAGATAATGATGATGAATTAACTTTTCAGTTATTTACTTATGTTGCAATCTTCATGTACCCATTGAAATATACTTCATAATTATGAATTTCCCATACGCATGGGTATCCTTCTCATTTCTATATCCTCCAAAGTTGTTAAGGAAATGATCCTATTTATCTAATCCAATAAGTGGGTATGTGAAGTCTTTCAAACTTTCACCGCTATGTGATAGGAAATATTCAAAGTGAATTAATTATTAAGGGTAGGTTTTCTCCTACCTTTTATATAGGAGATTTTATATGGGTATGTCATTATTTATTTATATGTGTTTTCCTTTCCAGTTGGTGTTTTCTCCTTTCCCATACGAGTGTCTCCCTTTCCCGTTGGTGTTTTTCCTTTCAATTATGTATGTTTTTTTCCTTATATATATTTTTTATGTATTTGGAACTTCAAGTAATATACAACAAAATGATATCACCTAAAAGTGTTAGATATTAAATAAATAAACTCAAACTTGATTGATACACATAAGAAATGGCCACAAGGGTCCATTATTTATGTTATGGGATAAAGTGTCTACTTTTTAATAATTAAGATATATTTTCTCTCTTTGAATTTAAATTAAATATTTTTTGAAAATTATTAGTATTTTTAGTGATGAGGAGACCTACTTTAGTAAAATACCTAATATATTAATGTTGATAAAACACATGATAGTTAAAAATGAATAAAAAATTAAATGTTTAAATATACTGATTGGAGGTCTTAAAAGACCTATAAAATACTATTGAAAATATTATGATAGTTGGAAACTATTTTGATTGATTTGAAAATTACACAATAATCACATAAAATTCACCTATGGAATTTAGTCATGTTAGGGAATTCTAAAAATATTATTATCACATGCTTACAATTGTTGGATGTAATTCACTTTGGCATTTGATAGAACTTGCAATAAAAAGTGTAAAAGAAAATATAAAAGATGTCCCAAGGAGGGAAATAGAGACTGGCCTTTATTTTATATATTTTTATCGTAGAAGCAATCGAGGGAGATATGGTACCTTAGTGCACAAATAGTTAGGATGATATTTAATATTGGTAGTTGATGATTAGGTCGAATTTATTAAACCTTACTTAAGTATATTTTCTTGTTATTAAATAAATATGTTTTATTTATTTTGATGGATTTTATAAGGTTTCAGGATTTTTACTTTTTATTTAGAATTTTTATTTTTATAATATTTTAGAATTTTATAGTATTTTTAGTCTAGTTATATCTCGAGGTATGACATTACGTCTAAGGTGCATTTTCTAGTGTCTAAATTTTTCCCATTTTGAATTTATCGAGGAAGGATGGAGTGCTAAAAATATATACAATATAAGGTTTAACATATATGATGACAAGGATTTCCATGTATGTAATATTTGACTAGTAACATGGTGGAGAATAATTTAGAAATGTTGATCAATGGGACACTTCAACATAATATTTGAAGGGATCAATAGGTTAGTTATCTAAGGTGATGAATATTTGACTAGTTAACTAATTGATTAATAGATTTATCTTCATAAGATTAATGAGTGAAAGATCTAGTATAGGACCCCCAAAAGTAATAGTTTTGGGTTATAGCTTTCCCCGGATCTAGATCCATGATAGAATTTGATAATTCATAATGATAGAAATTTTCCTTGGGATAAGGAAATTAATTGAGGTGCAAGTAAAAATGTTTCTCCATCCTGATGTAAGGTGGAAAGTGGAAATGATAAAAATGACCATATTAGATAAGTAATGAGGGTAAGTTTTACCTAGCTTAATGGAGGGAAGATAATGAGAATAGATAATGATAGAAATTAAATTTTGTATATAGATAATGATGGAGATATTAAGGAAAAAATGGTTTGAAAGAGTGTGGAAAATTAGATATATGGATGATACGATGATAATTAATGGTCGTAATAATTGTTTATGAAATAATTGCAAGACCGTGGATCTTTTACGTAATAAATGAGGATTGAAAGAGTATAGATGACATGATATTTTATGGATATGGTATGAAACAATATATGTTGGTGGAAATTTATACAAGTATGAAAATATGAAGTGACAAAAAGGGATAAGATACACCTAGAGAATGAAAATAATATAGACATCACTTATAACATATTATCCCTATTTCTCTTCAAGATCTAGTGTGTGTGCAAGTGATATTTAATGACATATTGACGTAAAGAATCATTGGAAAAAATATTGACAAATTAGCAAATGTGGTGGAGGATTTTGACATTTTATTAGTGAAGGATGGTGTGTGGAAAGGTAAATGGGAAGTTGTAAATTTCTCTTTTTACCATCCAAGAATTGATAGCCCTGCTAAAAAAGTATTTGGTTCTAGTAATAAATTTTATTACTTCCAAATAGGTGTTTATATCCCAAGTAGAGATACTTGAAAGAATACCACAAAAATTATATATAGCTTTATTTTTTATTGTATTATCATTTCAAAAATATTTTTATCTTTCATTTTTTCAGGGGGTTAAGAAACACCATTGGTTTGGGGAAGAGAGTATAAATTGTATGAAGGAAAAAATGTGCCTCAACAACATGTACACTTATTCATCCATTCAAATAAGGTATTCGAGGCAACGAGTAGGAGACACATACATACGGGACTACACCGAGGTAGACTTAAAGGGGTTATAATGAGCGCTACGGTCCCATATCTAGAGGGAATTTAACCTTAAACTAGGAAAACTTAGTGTTTCCAAGGCCAAGGATCGAGATAGAGGCAGAAAACCTCCTAAGATATGTGTGGTTAGGTGTGGAGAGGTATAGATCAACAATAAATGAAAGCAGAGAGCATGCAATAACTAAAATGAAAATAAATAAGTTGTTAATATCTGATAATATTACTAAGATATCTATAATAATCCATGTACAATACTAAACTAATATATGCAAAATGATAAATAAGGGTTAGAGAACTCACCTTGTGTTTTAGGGTAGCTTTTGATGCATATATCTCTCATGAGACGTAGAACACACAGAGAGAGAGTTGTTATTAGGTGGAGTAAGGGAAGACCATTCCTATCCTCAAATCATTGTATGATGACCCAATAGTGTAATAAATCATCCAAGAAGAGAGGTGTCCAATCCAATCCAAAAGAAATGCAAAATGAACAAAAATCAAACAGAGCGGATACAAAGATGACGTAAAAGGGAAGAGAAAATGGTAGTTCAGATGTCTTATCTTCCTTTTTATTATGATTTTAAAGTGAAGTGGAGGTATATATAGGATGCCATCTGCTATGGGAAATGACATTTTCCATGAAAAATATGACACCGACACAATTGCCCATAAGCAATTATGTCATAGGGATGCAAAAATAAAGTGATGTGTCATGAAAAGTAAAAATAACTTTTCATAGATCAAGTAGATGAATGAACAAGGTGAAAAATGGTATAATTAAATAAATAATTCATGAATGTGATATGCATGAGACATAGGAGAATGAATACCTAATGCAATCTAATGCTAATGCTAGGACAAAATCTCAACACTCACTCCAAGTACTATCACTAACCCATAATGGTTACGTGAATAACCATTCCTAATTCCTAGAAGGTCCATTAAGGCACCAACTCAATAAATAGTTTCATCAACAACCCTTACCTTCAAAAGGATGATTCTTAGTAATAGGTATGAAATATGAAAAGTGAAAAGTGAAAAATTAGGTTTATACATATGCTTCGCTTTCGATCACTTCATGTCACAATAACATAACATGGGGTGGTCAACATAAAAATATATACCATACCACCGATATTGAAATTAAATACTTAAAGATATATTTAAAGGACTAGTTAAAATGAAATATACCCACCAATGTGGACCTAATAGTGTCACTCGTCCTACCACGTGTGGGCACAATATATACTTCAAGAACCATGGAGAAGAAAATATGAAAGAAATAGAGGAACATTAGTAAAATAACACATAAATCTCCTTAATAGGGGCCCATGAGATGGATGTTATGATATCATGGTGTCAAGACAACATGATGGTATAGTGTCCAAAATAGGTCAAAATTAAAGATCGTCAAAAGGAGGAAAGTAAAAGGCTGAAATAAATGGCACAAGTTCATGATCATAACACAATAAATGATGTGATCTATGGACATCGAGAAAAAAATGATGGGAATTTGAATATTTAGGATGATCGTGACCAATTTTGAATAGGGATTTTGGGTTTTATATAGTAATTTTGATTCTTAATTTCTTATTACTATTTATAGAATTGAGAGAACGAAGCTCTAAAATTCCAAAATTTTCTAATTTTTAGATGATATGGCATGAGTACGAGGTTGTGATAGATTGTGATGAGGAGGAGCATGTGCTGGTGTTTGACCATGGGTAAGTTGTAACATTTGATTTTTTTGAGTAGATTGGGTACATTTTAGCTATTTAGATTTTTCAAAAAGATAGAGTATCAAAACTAGTAAAAATGTGTCATCGTAGGTCAGGTCGGGTTAAAATACTAGTGGGTTTAGAAGGGATTTGTTTTTATTTTATCTTTTTGTCATTTTGAAAAAGTCAACGTTGGGAAGTCACACCACAATTTCACCAAATTCCACTCCCCCTACAATAGTAGGACCGACGGCATCAAGAGGGGTAAAAAGAGAGCCAAAGGGCCAATGTCATTTGCTAGAGGGCCAATGGCATTGCGAATAATCCACGGGTCGATGGCGTGAGTAAATAAATGTAAGTTTGGATTTTTTATTATGGATTTATGATGTAGACTTATAATGCATATATATTGTCACGTTGTGGATAAATATAGAGTGCATAATCTGCCTAGGTGGTCCATAGATGTATCATGGTTCTGTGGTATGATTTTCAATTTTTACCGAGATAGAGATAGAAAATTTACGGGGTTAGGGATTTACCAAGATATATATATATATATATATATATATATATATATATATATATATATATATATATATATATATATGATGATGATGATGATTTTTATGGTATTTGGATATTTGGTGATGTGATTATTTACTTATCATTTTCCTAATTTTTGCATGTATGTATGTGATAATACCATGGTACTTAAGAATAATGATAATGAGATAGATAGGTAAATCTGGTGAGAAGGGGATCAATAAGATATCCCAACTCACACGATGTGAAAAATCCAAGAGGTGGAAAAAGGCCAAGACATCCAATGGTAGGATGTCAAGGCACAAATGGTGATGAATCCAAGTGGAGTGAATAGCCCAAGAATGGATGAGATTTTTCGATATTGAAGATAATTGGATAAACCCAAGGTGGGTCAAGATCCTAAGAGAGGTGAAAATATGTTTGTGTAAAACCCATTTGGGGTTCGAGATCCCAAGTGAAGGCGAGGTATCACGCTAAAATAGGAAAATAATATGTACTAAAGGTATTTGTAGGTAACTACCCACAAGGGGGAAATATCACAAAGGTGTATTGATGATAGTATCATTAAATTGATGTATAATATGTCTTCAATCATGGGTCATGAAGTCCTTAATATAATTTTTTTATAATAGCTACTTACCGATGGAATTCATACCACATAGAAAATAAGGTGTCATCAATCTAGTCCTCCAACCAAACAAGGACTCCAGACTTAATATCATCGAGAGTAAGGGAAGGCTCGGGGTGATGCGATTCTCATATATAGGTTGTAATGTAGGTAGTATACGAGATGGTGGGTGGCTCTGAAAATAATTGGCCCTATGATTTAAAGTGCATGAAGGGGATTTGTGGATTGGATTCTTTCTAAATACTCGTGATGAGAGATGAAAAAAGGAGCTGAAGTATAAATATGTGTATCATTTTTGGTTTGGTCACGTTTTACCTCTTCTTCAAGCTTCTTCGTATCACTTCAATAGGATCTACAATCAAAGAAATCATTCCATGGACACTCATGCCATGTGTAGTATGGTTCATCATAGAATACTAAAGATTAATAAGGGAAAAATGTAGGGGAATATGTCTCATGAATGTGAGTTACTATGCACAAAATACCCATGATGAGAGAATAAAAAAGGTGTTGAAGCATAACTTTGTGTAGCCTTTTTGTTTTGTTAATGTTTTACCTCGGCTTCAAGATTCTTCATATGGTGTGGATAGGCTCTACAATAAAATAAATCATGGCTTAGAGCCTCGTACCATGTGTAATATGGATAAGCCATAGAAGATTAAGGATCCATTAGCGAAAGTTGTAGGGGAAGAGTTATTGTAGGCTATAGAGGGATAAGGGAATTTGTGATAGGGGTTTTGATATAATGGGTGAGGATGATGTTGATAGATTATTTTTTCTCTCATTAATTAAGGCACGATAAATATGATCAACATCAATAAGATCATCACTTCATAGTCAACGTTAGAAACCAATTCATGTATTTTTCAAATACAATGGGTCACCAAGTCGATCTTAGTATTTGACAGTTGTCTCCGGTAGAGAAATATAAGTCTCAAGAACTGGATAATAAGTGGAAATAGTGTTCGAGGGTTATTATTATATTAAAATGACATTCAAATCTTGGGTTATTTTTTATACATAGGGTTTCTTGGTATCACAAGACTTCCCTATCCTTAATATAGGTGTAATTGGCCGATGAGGGTCTTATAGAGCATAATAATTTTAGTAACCTAACATGGAAGCATCCATCACATAATATTTGAATATGGTTTCAAGTTGAACCATGTGCTCTCGTGGTGGTTATGGTGTTTGTGAGAGATAAATACAAGAATCAAAGGCTCATTTTTGTGAGGCCACAAAGAAGGAGGTAGTTGAGATATGATGAGCTTGGGAAGGTTAGAAGTACTAATGTTAAGGGTGAATTCAATGATCTCATCTTTATCTAATCACAAGAGATCAAGAGGTGTGTACTTAGTTAAATCAGTATCACCAACTTTGTTGCAAAAGAGTATCTATGGGATTTTTTAAGTGGTGATATTACCAAAAGGGGATTTTTGATATTTCTTCAAGAGAGGGATCTTCTATTCCCCCTTTTTTCTGAAGTGGATCATGATTCCAATGGTTACTATCCCTTTGAATATTATAAATATCTCACTTTGGTGAGTGTACTTCATACATGACATGTGGAAGAGGTGATGGTGAGCATACGATTAGTCCAAGGCTTCCCTAGGAGAATGTTATAAGATATGGGAAAATTGAATACCATAAATTTGAATTTGAAAGTCTGAGGGGGAATACTAATGGGTAACCCGATACACCCCATCAAATGTATCTTTTGTGGTCATATCCTATGCAAGTAGTTCATTTGAATTTTAGGTCATTAAAATAATAACCAAGGGATTTGATGAAATCTAATGAGGAAACGCATGTGCCTTCTTCCTCATCAATAAAAGCATGATTAACTAAAGTGTGACTGATCTAAACTAATTTGAAAAATGGTGGATCATCTACATGAAAAAAGATATCATCCAGGATCATAAAAGCGATGAGAAAATGAATGCATGAATGAGAATTTGTGGCAATATCAATACAAATGGAGAGTTCCTCACATTGGCAGTGGATACTTTGTTTTGAACCATACGATGTAGAAATTTACACCAAAGAAGGAGGGAAAATGATGAACATATAAAATAGTGCATTCATGACATGCTCACAATGGTGGGGTGACATTCTCATGAGTTCGAAGAAGGGATCATACCAAGAATTTCTTAAATTTCTTCAACCGGATCCTACTTATCGTAATTCGAATGTGCAATAGGTCGAGAGTGTTAGGGATCCTCATAAATAGTGTCAGAAGGAATGGGGGTAGTCAAATAAACTTTTAAAATTTATTTTTTCTCAATTCCTAGGCCATCGGCCCTAAAAATTGATTTACATATGAGTCGATGTTATCTCGTAGACATGGATCTAGATCCGGACACAATCGGCCTTGTAAGATAATTTCTATAGAGGTCAATGGAATCTTTAGGAGGATTTATCTCTACTTGAGGAGCTTGAATTTGAGGCACTTAAGGGTAAATGATCCTATGGTTCCTAGGCTGGAATGTTATAGGATATTTGGTTCAACATAAGCGATAACATGTTTTACATCATTGATTGTAATCGTGTTTTCAAGAGGGTAGTCTGTGTTAACCATATTAGTTATAGCATTTTATTACTTCTTAGAACTTTCAACAACATCATGATTAGGCATAGGATTGGAAAATATTTTTAGCTTCTCATTTTCCTGATTGATGGCTTCATGATGATCCTTATTTTGAGCCGCATTAGGACCTTCAAAAATAATTTCAAATGCTCACGATTGATGGTGTCATAGTCAAATTTAAGTCCTAAGAAAATTTTGATAGCATCCATACATAGTGCATGATAATTATCGCGTGAGTTACCCTAATTAGTATGCCACCAATGAAAATTAGTCTCATCATTCCAATGAGGAATAAGTTGAGAAGGATTTAGAATATTGGTAAATATTATAGGAAACCAACCCTTCAACTCTTCCTTACTCAATGGTTGATGATAGTTAGGTTGTTCTTGTTGTATGTAGGTTATTGGTAAATGTTGAAAATAGTTCTATTTGAATAGGAAACAAGAGGAAGAGTTTCTAAGACTCCTTCATCCATTACATTTTTGTTCTTAGATCATTGTAAAATTTATACCTGCTTGTTATCTTATGTCTTAGGAGGATCCTTCTCAAATTCCCTCATGAGGTACTCTTTCCTTTTTGCTTCTTCAAATGCCTCTTCTAGGGAAGTAGGAGAAAAGGATACCACTTTTTATTAAAGGAGAGCCTCCAAGGATCATAGAAAAAGTTGGGAGAGGCTATCTTTGGGGATGTTATGTTTTACTTTTGTTGATAGGGTATTCCAATGCATAATGAAGGCTTGCGCTAAATCATTTTCATCTTGTTGACATTTGATGAAAGCCTTTATATTATTTTTAGATAAATCATGATATTAGATATCATTATATTTTAAATTAATATATTTCTAGGTTAGCATCTGGTAGGTTATGCTACCACATAATCGTTAAAACCTAGCGGCGATCAAGATTTAAACAATATTATTTTTGAATGGCGGTGATCGCGATTGCGACTATGGATGGGAACCTGTCAAAGGTGGAAATGGATCTGGTTTCGATCGGGAAGGGGGCAACTAAACAAGGGAGGCAGGGGTGTACTTGGTTTAAATTCCCCTGCTAATGCGCGTGAAGCTTATTGGGGAACCTCTGTTAACAAATCCGGGGTTTGCCTCTCTGATGGCCGCAATGGTGGGTCAGTTTTGGAGCTGCATAAGGGTGAAAAGATGGATTTTTACATACGCGGAGGGCACAATCTAGGACCCTAAGGATTTGGGGGCTACACCGAGTTCTCTAGTACAAGTTAATGGCACCCTGGTGCGCGGTTCTTCTACAGTCTATGAACTACTGTAGGTGGCCAATCCGGCTCTCCCTGGTGCGGGTGGAAATGGTGAGAAGGTTTTGATGCATGGGGATCCATTGGTGGGAGATGTTTCCCCTACATGTGAATAGGACGTTCGGTGTGATTGGGACACATGGGATCACCTCTCAAGCTATGGGACTTGGGCTCGAGGTGAACCTCCGGAGAAGGCCGGCTTCCTCTTCCTAAACTAAGTGCTGTACTACTCCTAGTGTAACAAAAATGATTATCTAGTCCTATGCTAACATTTTCATGGGGTTTTAGGGAAAGAGTTTTACAGAAATGAAACTATACTAGGGATGGTGATGCACCGAATAAAGGGTGTCTTCAGATTTAGGAAGGGTTAATTTGAAGAGGGTGTGTGCACCACAGGTCAACTTCACCTACTGCAACTTAGAGAGGGTACAGGATACCACAGGCTAAGAGACACGCGTTCCTTTTGTTAAACTTTATCAGACCGAGAAATATACCAGTTTCCCAATGAAGAAGGATGAACTCAAGAAGGGTGAATAGACACCACAACTCAACTGCATGCAATACTTCACCACTCGATAAGCACAGAACTCCAAGAACCTGCAATAGAAACTTAAACTTGCACAGTGTACCTGCAAGTATGAGAAAGGCACAAAGAAGCATAGAAGGATGAAAGGACCGAGATTAGTCACAAAACACACACTTTTATTGCTTCAATAACATGCACAATGCATCATACATTCAGAAGAGGCAATAGTTGCCATTACAGTCTTGAAGAGGAGGCTTGAAAGTTCTCTCAACACACAAGAACAACTTGCAGAAGAGAGAGGACCCTTGAAAAGTATACACTCTTGCCTGAGATATCTAACTGTCCAACTTGTCTGAACTGTTGGAACCCTTTGAAATGAGCTTCCAACTTACATTTATAGAAGAATATGTGAGAAAGAAGAGGAAATGGTCATAATTACATTCCTAAAATGAAGGCCCATGATGTATTTATTACAGTTAGTTGAACTACCTGAGAAGGTTCCATCATGGGTCATTAATTGCCTGATGACCAAGTCTTCTCAATTAATTAAAAGAATATTTAAATAAAATATTTAAATAATAATAATAAATATTATTATTAAAATATTTAAATAAAAATATTAATTTAATTAACATAATGTTGGGACCCCCCCGTTGACCCGTTTGACTTGAAGAGGAGGGGGGTCCATGTGGATAGAATCTGCACATAGCCAAATTCGATGAGCTTCGAATCCTCTAACTCGGTGTTGCACTCGATTTTTGACCCCGCACTAACTCTTTCCTTGCTTTGGTAATCGCGCTCTTTTGCATTGAGTCCTTCGAATGGTGAGCTATCAAACTCGATTCTTATCATTTTCCTCTGTTAACTCGAGGCCATTTATGCATTCCACGTTCAAACTTCATGAAACATCACCACGAGCTCCTGCGAAGTCACCGAGCTCTTCATCCAGCAAATGATCTTACCTTTCCTGGGCTCAAACTCACTTGAATACCGAGCTTAACCCAATATTTCTAAAAAGAATGGTTTTACCACAATGCTCAGGATTCTTCCTCATCATATAACACTTGTAGTAAGAATGTTTTGGCTTTGCCATAATAAGCACAATTTGTACCTTCCAAACGATGAGAAAATGCCATTATCAATAAAGACCTAGTGCTGCCATGATGATGACCCAGGCTCATGCCTGTAACATGTCACTAGACACCCTAAGACTGATTTTTTGGCCAAAGAGCCCTTCGGTATTCGGGTAGTGCACTCGGCAATCTCAGCTCCAATCAACAATTATGCCACTATTGGGATCTTAGTATGGCATAGGTAGCTGTGAGCTACACAATATACTCATTTTTCCAGAACTAAAAAGATCCTTTATGTTACAATTTGCAACACATAACAGAAGCCCTTCAAAAAATACATTGAACAACTGGGGCAGCCAAGAGGACCTTGGAAAAATGTACAGGTAACAACCATATGAATTCTCCCTTAGTCGTGGATCAAAGCTAATAGAAATAAGCAGATAAATCCAGCTCGAAACTACAGTATAATCGTCCATTGTTAAAAATAACACAGTTTCTCTGAACCTGGTAAAAGAAAACTGTTATTGTCTGATTGGACGTATATAATGGAAGGGTATAAATATTGCCTACTGCCCACAGAGTTTCTCAAAGGGACCATTTACGAGTGACAGAGATGTGGCATACAAAACGGACGACCAGGTATTTCAGAGTTGACCTTCGCATTCGTTTCTAGGAGAAAACATGCTGAGCAATATGAATCGTTTCACTCTGCACGTAATAAACCAACATCTCCTGATTCAAGGAAATTTTTATGAAGCCTCGAACAGCGTGACTCCAATCCATCGTATACGGCAAAGTGAATATTTGTTTCCTCTGCACCGCTGCATAGGTCCGAGTTCAGAATAAGGATAAGCCACGGAACTGTTTGCTGGAAGCGTTCAAAAGGCTTCTACTGTACTGCAAAATGCCTGCTGCCTGTAGAGTTTCTCAAAGAGACCATTTACAAGTAACAAGGATGTGGCAAAACGGCCGACCGGGTATTTTCAGAGCTGAACTTCACATTTAATTCGTTTCTAGGAAAAGAAATGCTGAGCAATACGAATCGTTTCATTCTGCACCGTAATAAACCTTCATCTCCTGACCCGGGCAAATTTTATGAAGCCTTGAACAGCGTGACTCCAATCCATCGTACACGGCAGTGAATATTTGTTTTCTGCAACTGTGCGTGGGAGCTTGTCTTGCGACCACTGAATGCTCAGTGTGGTAGGCAGAACGTGTAGAGCCTCCTTCGCCCATCTCTGTTTACAAAACGGCCGACCAGACAACCACGTCAATCCTATTAAACACCTCCACTGCCTCATTCCCACGTTCTCCGACTCACCCTCCGTGTGACTCGCACAAAGACTCGGACCACTCCAAGCTGCGCGGAATTTTCATTCTCTTGCCATGCGGAAGTCTCATGACGGATTGCCATCGTCAAATCTCCACGCCTGGCAGTGTTTGCCCGAATCTCCCCTTCACGGAAGTTTGGTCATGGTTTGCCACGGTTATATTTCCACGCCTGGCAGTTTGACCGGATTTCTCCCATTTTTTGGCTGTAGACTCAAACTTCTCCCACGCCCGGGATTTCTTCTTTGGCTTGACATCACGTCATTTCCCCTTGGCATTGCTTGCCTTATTTCCCACGTCCAACGGCTTGGCCAAATTAATTCACGGGCCCCGGCCTCAACTTCGCCACGCAGATTTGGCAATCCGACCCAATTTCTCCACTATTCCCACCAGCGCGCGGGATCTTCATGAATCTTCTCCTGCCGAGTTTTCCTTCAACAGATTTGAGGATAACATTAAACTCTCAGTGCAAACATTTCAGCTGTAGCTTGTAAGGTGTGATAATCCCGACAGAATCCTTTGTGCCCGCCAACTTAGTGACTCGCTGAAGATGCTCATATAATTGCAAAGCAAATTATGCTCCATGAATATTCTGATATGAAACAGTTCCACCTCTATGAGATCCGTTTCCATGAGTTGCATTGTAAAATAAATTTAATCAAGTCTCCCGGTAACATTCTTACTGTCACTTAATTGATTTTCATAAAAATATCTTGAAGGAAAATCCTGAATTTGAGGATGCATACGATGCTGATCAGATAACAACATTGGACAACTTACTTGCTCAAACGGGCTTCTACTATACTGCAACATCCCTGTGCATCGAATGCTCGGCCGCTTTGAGCGTAGAACTGAAATTATCCTAGGAAAGTGCCGTGAGGAAGTAATTGGTTATACGCAGCAGCTACAGGGTAGAGAAGTAAAACTTATCTCAGAAAATGAGTGGCCTCCAGAGAGAGTTGATTGCGACAGCTGCCGCAGGGTGATCCCAAGGAACCGTTGGTGTTGATCCTGATGTTCTGGTTGCATGCGACCATAGTCGTGATCAGTTGTTGTAAAATCTTGCCGCTGTAGTAGAAGAATGAGATAAGGTTTTAATTGAGTTGTCTCGCCTTTTCATTTTGGAAATTCTCTTCCATGGAAGAAGCTCGACCAAATCTTGAGGCAGCTATTGTCTTTGTCGAGTCATTAAAACTGAATTCATAATCCAACAAGGAAGCATCAATCTCTCCATGTTGAATTAAACCGAGTCGAGCTCGTCATTTCTCTGCCTCAATGAGCCAACCATCGAAACATTATCCGCTCCTATCGAGACTCTTTTATGATTGACAACCGAACTTACATTTCCTACTCATGAACTCAACCGAACTTACATTTCCTACTCATGAACTCGTCTCTTTATTTTCGATTTGACACTCGATGACCGAAGAGTGGGTCCATGGGACCAATGTCGTGATTTGATAGCAAAAGTGGGTAAGGTCTGATTTTTGTATTTTTCCAATGTTTCCATGTGCGTAAAATTGATAACATTTTTGCGACCTCTCGGGATGATTGCTGCTAAGCATGATTCCAGTAGCCTTAAGTCATCCATTGGGCATGGAGTCTCTGTTGGAATCCTGGAAGTAGTATGATTTTCTTTGACACATCCTGAAATCCCCTTGAGTATTGTTGATATCCTGGACCTCCCTGGAATGCTAGGCATGAAGTATACTGAATCTGTTGAATGCTTGACATCCATGGAACACTGCAAAAATTTGAATGAAGCAGATTTTGAACTGTTATGGAAACTTTGAACCTTTCTTTTCCTTGACACCTTCCAATGATGAAACAATGTGCAGAACAACACAAAACACAACAACAAGGAAAGCAAAACAACAACACGCAACAATGTGCATAAGCACTTGGAGGAAAACACCTAATTTAACTGTACAGGGGGTGGAACGCTTCTCAAAAACAAGCTTTGAGATGTATCCCATTCACATGAATGGGCAGTTCTTCTCCATTGAGCCTAGATAGACGAAATGAATTTGCCTCTTTGCAACTTGTGATGATGTATGGTCCACTCCAGAGCGTCAAACTTGGCATGCTTGCCTGGTTTGGCCCTGTCTTCATCCCATTTGAGAACTAAATCTCCCTCTTGAAAATGTCTGTCGGACGCCTTCTTGTCAAAAGATTTCTTAACTTGAGCCTGATGCTGCTCCAAAGTTTTCATAGCCTTATCTCGTACTTCCTCTAACTCCATGAGTTCAGCAAACCTTACTGTCAGAGGATCACTCTCTATAACTTCAAGTTGATGAGCTAACTCCAAAGAAGGTAACTCCAATGAGAGCGGGAGTTTTGCCTCTCTTCCATATACAAGAACGAAAGGAGAATTTCCAATGGCCCTTTTAGGTGTGATTCGATCTGCCCATAAGGCAGTCTTAAGCTGTGTATGCCAAGTCCTCTTGTTAGTCTCCATTGTGCGCTTAATAATCCTTATGAGGTTTTTGTTGCTAGACTCAGCCAATCCGTTTCCTTGCGGATAGTAATTGGATGAAGTTTTGAGGTATACCCCATTTTTAACAGCCCATTCACTCAGTTTCATACCAAGAAAAGCCAGCGCATTGTCTGAAATGATTGTAAACGGAACACCAAACCTCGTCATTATACCCTCCAAAAAATCTAGAACTGCCTTTTCATTGCTCTCTTTTAATGCTACCGCCTCTGTCCATCGAGTAAAATAGTCTGTTGCAGTAAGGACCCACTTATGTCCGTCACTGGATGGAGGATTAATCATTCCAATGAAGTCCAACCCCCATTGAACAAAGGGTTGATCCACTTGAATTGGATGCAATGGAAGAGCTGCCAGCTTCTGCTTACCTGTGAAAAAGGCACATTCCTTACATTTCCTTACCCAGAGATGGGCATCCTTGAATAAATCCGGCCAATAGTAGCCGGCTCGCATGATCTTGGTAGTCATTTGTTCATGCGGAATAATGTCCTCCAGATAGGCCATTATGAAATTCTTCTAGTATCTTACTTACCTGTTCTGGTCCTATGCACCGAAGGAGAACGCCGTTCAAATCTTTTCGAAAGAGAATGCTATCTACCAAAACATATGGGATAGATTGAAGACGGAAAGTTCGTCTTTGGTTTTTATCCATGTTCGGGTATGCTCCTGAGAAGATGAAATTCTTCATTTTGGATAACCAATCAGCTTGATCAACATCCTCATCAATATTTAGGAGTGTCACGTCCTCATTACCTTTTGATTCCATGTCTGCAGCAAGTTGCTCACATAAACCCTTACCTCTGACAAGTTTAGTGACTTTGATATGCACGTCATACTCCATTACCTTCGTGATCCATCCAAAGACGCTTTTCGCTCATTTCTTTGTTCAAAAAAAACTCCTCGACACCTGGATGAGACACCATCAGATGAATCTTGTTGTTGGACAACATGTGCTTGAATTTCTTCAAAGCTCGAATAACCGCAAAGACTTGCTTTTCAATGAATGAGTATTTGAACTCGTAGTCTTTGAGGGATTGACTGAAGAAAGCGATTGGTTGCTCCATCAAAGTTATCGCTTTGTTGGGTGAGGATCCCCAAATGCTCTCTTGACCTGCAAAAGCATAAAGGATAAAATCTTTGTCAAACCTGGGGTTCACAAGCGTGGGAGCTTGGGAAATGGCTGTTTTGATGGCTTCGAAGCTTTCTCGCCCTTCCTTTGTCCATGAGAATGGCATGTTTTTCCTTAGCATGGCTGTCAGTGGTTTAGCCAATGTCGCGAATTGGGGATGAATCTCCGCACGAAATTTATGGTTCCCAGGAAGCTCTGGAGGCCCTTCTTGTGACTCGGGAGAGATAAGGACATAATCAAATGAATCCTGGCTGGATCGATTGATAATCCTTCCGCTGAAACAACATGCCCCAACAATTTTCCCTCGTGCACTGCGAAAATACATTTCTTGGGGTTAAGTGAAACCCCAAATTCCCTACACCTTTGGAAAACTTTCCTTAGATGTGTGATGTGATCTTCTGCATGCTTAGAGTATACAGTTATATCATCAAGGTAAACCAAAATAATATCGTTGATTAGTCCCTTAAATGCCATGTCCATGGCTCTTTGGAAAGTAGCCCCGGCATTGGACAATCCGAATGGCATTTTATTGTAGGCATATGTGCCCCACTTGGTAGTGAAAGCCGTTTTGAATTGGTCAGATTCTTGGACTAGGATTTGATTGTAACCCGAATATCCATCGAGCAAAGAAAATCTTTGAGCTCCAGCCACCGTTTGAAGGATCTGCTCCATCGATGGAAGAGGATAATGGTCTTTTAATGACGCACGATTCAAATCCCTAAAATCTACGCATAACCGGATCTCTCCGTTCTTCTTCCTCACGGGCACCAAATTGGCTACCCATGAGGAATGCTTGATGGGAAAAATTATACAGGCCTCGATGAGCTTGGTTAGCTCCTTTCTCATTAGTGGCTCAATTTTGGGATTAATTGGTCTCTGTTTCTGACGAACTGGCTTAGCATTAGGATCCAGTTCGATGGTATGTTGTGCTAGACCTGGATCAAAACCACGCAGATCTTTATAGCTCCATGCAAAGATGTCATGATACTCTTGACAAAGTTTGATGAAAGCTTCTTTCTCCTCAGAAGTACACACTTTTCCGATCTTAAGAAATTTTTCATTTGATACTTCGACTTCCTCAAAATATTCTTCTTTGACCACCATGTTAGGGCTTTGTCTTTTGGCTTGGTCATCTGAATTGAAAATGGATTCCAAAGTGACTAAACCTTTTGGTAACTTGTTGCTTTTCAATTGGATAATTTGTTCACCATATGACTCTTGTAACTTATCTTGATTTCTTGCAGCAAACTCCGCCTCTTCTTGTAGGAAGAGGACAATTTGGTTGTCACTATCGAACACTTGCCAACTACTCACATTATCAGGGACTGCTGGTCGAACCACCATTTTAACAAATTGCTGCCCTTCTTTCATGATATCAACTGGTATGTTGTATTGTGAACCAATTGTAGCAAGCCTGTCTGCATCTTGATTTTGATCTCTAGGGATTGCATGGATCCCAAAAGCTTCGAAATCTTCAATCAGGTCCCAGACTCGGTTCTTGTATGATCTTAAAAGATCATTTTTGGATGCACTACGTGCTGAAACTTGATGAACAACTAACTCACTGTCTCCAAAAATAGTTAGGGCCTTGATTCCCTTCCTTTGGGCTAGCTGAATTCCTTGCACAAGAGCCTCGTATTCAGCAACATTGTTAGTGCAACTGAACTGCAACCGAAAGATGAGAAGTACTTATCTCCTCTCGGAGAAATTAACATAACACCAAAGACCGGATCCATTCTTACTTCTTGAGCCATCGAAGAACAATTTCCATAGTCCTTTAGAATCACTTGGTGTTTTGACAAGTTGTGGTATGATTGTATCTTCTTCATGGATACAGTAGGTACCTAATCCTGTTTCTTCCAAGACCAACAAACCAGCTTCTTCTTCTGCCAATACATCAGCGTAGGGATCGTACTGATGATCTCTACTTACTTCATCCAGCAAAGTATCAGGGACTTCTTCAACAAGGGTGGTTGGTTCATGATCGGCACCTTCCTCTTCTGGATCGCCAATGGTGTAATTTCCATTTATGGGACTAGAAGTGTAGGGTTCTACATGATTATGGCAGATTGGTTCTGCCCTTATAGTTACTTTGGTTCCGTATCGAGTCCTGAGAATCATATGCGACCAATCGGCTGATAGGTAACCGCCCATCTTGGCAAAAAATCCCGTGATAGGCGGATGGCAAAGAGGGGAGGGAGGTCAATAACCGATATGTCTTGAGTGAATGACAAACTTGGGCATGCATGAATGGTAAGTTGAAGTCCTTTGATAACCCCAACAGCTTAATAATTGTGTGCCATCCAAATGAACAACCCTCTTGCAATCGGGCGCATATTGTATGCCTAGTACATCTGCAATTTGTTTCGGCATGATGACAGAGCTACGGCACCGAATCGATCATGCAATTATGTACCAAGTGGTCTCCAATGATCAGGGAAATGTAGAATGGCGGTGGTTTGTTTGCTGTAGGAATGATTTTCCCTTCCGGTTGACACAAATTTGTAGCATTTGTCACTCCATGGCTTGGTGATCCGTTGGTTGTACTAAAACTGTTCAGAGCTTCTCGCAGCAGGTTTCTTTGGGAAGGGATCGAGAGTGCGTCCCACATGGTAACGCTCAGATTGGTTTTCTTCATTTGTTCTACTATGCTGAAGGGAATTGCTCCAACTTTGATGATGCTTTTTTGGGCATTGGGGTCCTCCTTTGGAAAATGTTTGTTGGGTACCGTGATGCCTGGAGAACCATCTTTCCCTGCGGCGTGGCTAGCCGATGTTTCTGGTGATTTCTTTCCCGCATTTCTATCAACCGCCATTTGTAACCCATGTTGAGAAGTGGATGCTAGATCAGATTCGGGAGCTTGAGGCTCCATTGCTCTCTTCTTGGAACGAGTGTTTGCTGCCACTGATGAAGAATCGGTATTCAACCCACAAAAATCTTCTTCTTGCCAGTTTAGCAAAGCGGATTCTTCAGGTGCCTGTGGTTGATCTCGCTTTCTTGTGTAGATGAATTGTTTGTTAACTCAAGGGGCGATACACTTTGAACCATAAGGGCTCAAGCTAAGAACCCCATTGGGACAAAGATTTTGATTGTGAGGTTGAGAGCAAGGATAACACCATTCGTAGTCTTGAACTAGATTATTTTGAACAGGTACTATAGCTCTAGATGAGCTAGCTGCAAGAGGGTTCCGGAAGTTCAAGGGCCTGACATTTGCAACTTGACTCGTAGTTTGATTTTGAGGCTGATTGTTTCCTTGAAAGGAGGACGGCTAGCCTGATACTGCTGATTTTGTGGTTGATACGGACGATTGTATTGAAATTGTTGCCTTTTGAGTGCAACGAGCTCATTTCCAAAATTTTGCAGTAGTGATTTGACTTCAAATAGGTCATTTGAAGAGGCAGGGGAAGATTGAGATGGTTGCTTAGAGTCCACTGGAATAGGAGCAATGATAGGCTGATGATTCGTAAGATCTGGAGAAAAGGGCATTGGTGGTCGTGGAGCTATCTTTCCAGCCTGAATCAAAGAATTCTCTGCACTTATGGCAACTTCGTAAGCATCAGGCAGTGTAGTCCCTCCCATGGACTGGATCATAATTGCTACATCGCTATTCAAGGCTCGCAAATAGTACAAGAATGCATTATGTGCAGAAGGCTTTATGAGCGCCGGAATCCTATTCCAAGTCCTGTGGAATCGGAAGTTGAAATCACTCATGTATTCTTGGGAAGCTCTCTTTATGGTAGTAAGTTGTTCCAAAAGTGATAGGTGATCACTTTTGTCTTCAAATTGTTTACATAGCTTTTCTCCCAACTCGTCCCAAGTGGTTATAGTGCCAACACCTAACCCACGAAACCATTGAAGTGCTTTTCCCTTGAAAGAGGTAGCAAGAAGTCTAACTGCAACATTGTCTTCGGTGATATTATGTACTGCGCAGATGCTGGCTACATCAAAGATATGCTCCACTGGAGTAACGTGAGTTTCCCCATGTAGAAGGGTAAACTTTTGAGTGCCGCAATAGGTATCGGATCACGTTGAGCCAACATAAGAGGACTGCTTGCATTGAAAGGGGGAAAAACTTGGTTCCTCGCCATAGCAACGAAAGGTTGATTGTTCCTGGGTGGAGGAAATCTTCCGTAAGGAGGAGTTGAATGACCCCTACTAGGTAAATCTGCAACTGGGGATGTGGAAATGCCTCTTCTTCTTCTCTTTGGAGGAGACAAGGAAAGTTCGGTATGCTGATAATTTCCTTTCTTTGAAGAAGCTCTTGTCTGAATTCTTCGCATAAGTTATCGCACTGAGATTTGGAATCCAGAGATATGAGTCGCCAGGTACTTTGACTTGTGTAAGTGAGAAGAGAAGTACCAACTCTATCCCACCGGGCGTGCCAAAAACTGTTGTGTGTGGTCGCACGGTGGCTTAAGATTTACTGTTTGATAATGAGACACCTTTGAAAGATGAAACTATGATGTCCCACCGGGCGTGCCAAAAACTGTTGTGTGTGGTCGCACGGTGGCTTAAGATTTACTGTTTGATAATGAGACACCTTTGAAAGATGAAACTATGATTAGTGTCCCACCGAGCGTGCCAAAAAAGCTGTTGTGTGTGGTCGCACCACGGTGGCTTATGATTTGTTGTTTGATAATGAGACACCTTGAAAAGATGGAAGATCTAACCTTAGTGTCCCACCGGGCGTGCCAAAAACTGTTGTGTGTGGTCGCACGGTGGCTTAAGATTTCTTGTTTGATAATGAGACACCTCAAAGATGGAACTCTAACTGTGATGTCCCACCGGCGTGCAAAAACTCGTTGTCGCCAAAATCACCGCACCCTCCGAATGGCCGTGGATGTGAATAGGACGTTCGGTGTGATTGGGACACATGGGATCACCTCTCAAGCCGTGGGACTTGGGCTCGAGGTGAACCTCCTGAGAAGGCCGGCTTCCTCTTCCTAAACTAAGTGTCAGACTACTCCTAGTGTAACAAAAAACGATTATCTAGTCCTATGCTAACATTTTCATGGGGTTTTAGGGAAAGAGTTTTACGAAATGAAACTATACTAGGGATGGTGATGCACCGAATAAAGGGTGTCTTCAGATTTAGGAAGGGTTAATTTGAAGAGGGTGTGTGCACCACAGTCAACTTCACCTACCGCAACTTAGAGAGGGTACATGATACCACAAAGCTAAGAGACACGCGTTCCTTTTGTTAAACTTTATCGACCGAGAAATATACCAGTTTCCCAATGAAGAAGGATGAACTCAAGAAGGGTGAACAGACACCACAACTCAACCGCATGCAATACTTCACCACTCGATAAGCACGTAACTCCAAGAACTCCGCAATAGAAACTTAAACTTGCACAAAGGTACCCGCAAGTATGAGAAAGGCACAAAGAAGCATAGAAGGATGAAAGGACCGAGATTAGTCACAAAACACACACTTTTATTGCTTCAATAACATGCACAATGCATCATACATTCAAAAGAGGCAATAGTTGCCATTACAGTCTTGAAGAGGAGGCTTGAAAGTTCTCTCAACACACAAGAACAACTTGCAGAAGAGAGAGGACCCTTGAAAAGTATACACTCTTGCCTGAGATATCTAACTCGTCCAACTTATGCCGAATCGTTGGAACCCTTTGAAATGAGCTTCCAACTTACATTTATAGAAGAATATGTGAGAAAGAAGAGGAAATGGTCATAATTACATTCCTAAAATGAAGGCCCATGATGTATTTATTACAGTTAGTTGAACTACCTGAGAAGGTTCCATCATGGGTCATTAATTGCCTGATGACCAAGTCTTCTCAATTAATTAAAAGAATATTTAAATAAAATATTTAAATAATAATAATAAATATTATTATTAAAATATTTAAATAAAAATATTAATTTAATTAACATAATGTTGGGACCCCCCCGTTGACCCGTTTGACTTGAAGAGGAGGGGGTCCATGTGGATAGAATCTGCACATAACCAAATTCGATGAGCTTCGAATCCTCTAACTCGGTGTTGCACTCGATTTTTGACCCCGCACTAACTCTTTCCTTGCTTTGGTAATCGCGCTCTTTTGCATTGAGTCCTTCGAATGGTGAGCTATCAAACTCGATTCTTATCATTTTGCTCTCGTTAACTCGAAGCCATTTATGCATTCCACGCTCAAACTTCATGAAACATCACCACGAGCTCCTCGCAAGTCACCGAGCTCTTCATCCAAAGAAATGATCTTGCCTTTCCCGGCTCAAACTCACTTGAATACCAAGCTTAACCCAATATTTCTAAAAAGAATGGTTTTACCACAATGCTTAGGATTCTTCCTCATCATATAACACTTGTAGTAAGAATGTTTTGACTCTGCCATAATAAGCACAATTTGTACCCTCCAAACGATGAGAAAATACCATTATCAATAAAGACCTAGTGCTGCCATAATGATGACCCAGGCTCATGCCTGTAACATGTCACTAGACACCCTAAGACTGATTTTTTGGCCAAAGAGCCCTTCGGTATTCGGGTAGTGCACTCGGCAATCTCAGCTCCAATCAACAATTATGCCACTATTGGGATCTTAGTATGGCATAGGTAGCTGTGAGCTACACAATATACTCATTTTTCCAGAACTAAAAAGATCCTTTATGTTACAATTTGCAACACATAACAAAGCCCTTCAAAAATACATTGAACAATCAAAAAGCCAAGAGGACCTTGGAAAAATGTACAGGTAACAACCATATGAATTCTCCCTTAGTCGTGGATCAAAGCTAATAGAAATAAGCAGATAAATCCAGCTCGAAACTACAGTATAATCGTCCATTGTTAAAAATAACACAGTTTCTCTGAACCTGGTAAAAGAAAACTGTTATTGTCTGATTGGACGTATATAATGGAAGGGTATAAATATTGCCTACTGCCCACAGAGTTTCTCAAAGGGACCATTTACGAGTGACAGAGATGTGGCATACAAAACGGACGACCAGGTATTTCAGAGTTGACCTTCGCATTCGTTTCTAGGAGAAAACATGCTGAGCAATATGAATCGTTTCACTCTGCACGTAATAAACCAACATCTCCTGATTCAAGGAAATTTTTATGAAGCCTCGAACAGCGTGACTCCAATCCATCGTATACGGCAGTGAATATTTGTTTCCTGCAGCTGCCATAGGTCCGAGTTCAGAATAAGGATAAGCCACAGAACTGTTTGCTGGAAGCGTTCAAAAGGCTTCTACTGTACTGCAAAATGCCTGCTGCCTGTAGAGTTTCTCAAAGAGACCATTTACAAGTAACAAGATGTGGCAAAAAACGGCCGACCGGGTATTTTCAGAGCTGAACTTCACATTTAATTCGTTTCTAGGAAAAGAAATGCTGAGCAATACGAATCGTTTCATTCTGCACCGTAATAAACCTTCATCTCCTGACCCGGGCAAATTTTATGAAGCCTTGAACAGCGTGACTCCAATCCATCGTACACGGCAGTGAATATTTGTTTTCTGCAACTGTGCGTGGGAGCTTGTCTTGCGACCACTGAATGCTCAGTGTGGTAGGCAGAACGTGTAGAGCCTCCTTCGCCCATCTCTGTTTACAAAACGGCCGGCCAGACAACCACGTCAATCCTATTAAACACCTCCACTGCCTCATTCCCACGTTCTCCGACTCACCCTCCGTGTGACTCGCACAAAGACTCGACCACCACTCAAGTGCGCGCGGAATTTTCATTCTCTTGCCATGCGGAAGTCTCATGACGGATTGCCATCGTCAAATCTCCACGCTGGCAAGTGTTTGCCCGAATCTCCCTTCACGGAAGTTTGGTCATGGTTTGCCACGGTTATATTTCCACGCCCGCAGCTTTGACCGGATTTCTCCCATTTTTGGTCAGAGACTCAAACTTCTCCCACGCCCGGGATTTCTTCTTTGGCTTGACATCACGTCATTTCCCTTGGCATTGCTTGCCTTATTTCCCGTCCCAACGGCTTGGCCAAATTAATTCACGGCCCCGCCTCAACTTCGCCACGCAGATTTGGCAATCCGACCCAATTTCTCCACTATTCCCACCAGCGCATGGATCTTCATGAATCTTCTCCCCGCCGAAGTTTTCCTTCAACATGATTTGAGGATAACATTAAACTCTCAAAGGCAAACATTTCAGCCGTAGCTTGTAAGGTGTGATAATCCCGACGTAATCCTTTGTGCCCGCCAACTTAGTGACTCGCTGAAGATGCTCATATAATTGCAAAGCAAATTATGCTCCATGAATATTCTGATATGAAACAGTTCCACCTCTATGAGATCCGTTTCCATGAGTTGCATTGTAAAATAAATTTAATCAAGTCTCCCGGTAACACTCTTACTGTCACTTAATTGATTTTCATAAAAATATCTTGAAGGAAAATCCAATTTGAGGATGCATACGATGCTGATCAGATAACAACATTGGACAACTTACTTGCTCAAACGGGCTTCTACTATACTGCAACATCCCTGTGCATCGAATGCTCGGCCGCTTTGAGCGTAGAACTGAAATTATCCTAGGAAAGTGCCGTGAGGAAGTAATTGGTTATACGCAGCAGCTACAGGGTAGAGAAGTAAAACTTATCTCAGAAAATGAGTGGCCTCCAGAGAGAGTTGATTGCGACAGCTGCCGCAGGGTGATCCCAAGGAACCGTTGGTGTTGATCCTGATGTTCTGGTTGCATGCGACCATAGTCGTGATCAGTTGTTGTAAAATCTTGCCGCTGTAGTAGAAGAATGAGATAAGGTTTTAATTGAGTTGTCTCGCCTTTTCATTTTGGAAATTCTCTTCCATGGAAGAAGCTCGACCAAATCTTGAGGCAGCTATTGTCTTTGTCGAGTCATTAAAACTGAATTCATAATCCAACAAGGAAGCATCAATCTCTCCATGTTGAATTAAACCGAGTCGAGCTCGTCATTTCTCTGCCTCAATGAGCCAACCATCGAAACATTATCCGCTCCTATCGAGACTCTTTTATGACAAGCCAAAGTTGGACAACCGAACTTACATTTCCTACTCATGAACTCGTCTCTTTATTTTCGATTTGACACTGATGACCAGAAGTGGGTCCATGGGACCAATGTCGTGATTTGATAGCAATAAGGCCCTGTTTTCCAATTTTTCCATGTGCGTAAAATTCATTCCATGTTAGACCTGTGTGGATTTGTCTTCCATATCTACCTCTCCAATTTTGGATGGAAAGTTGTTTAACTACTATTGGCAATACTTTAGGGAAATGTTTATCAATTGATCAGAAAATTGATGATTTTGAGCACACAACGTATGCTAGAATCTTGGTTGATATGGATACTTCTATTGACTTCCCTGCTGCTATTGAACTCAAAGTGGAGGATCGAACCAGTTACAAAATCTTGACTATGAGGGGTTTCCCTTCAGGTGTAGAAATTGCTTTTCTCTTGGCCATCTAGCCTCAAATTGTCACGTGATAAGGAAACAGGCTAACAGAATAGCTCATGGTGGAAGAATTTTAATCCTAGACTTTTAGTGGTGAATGATCCTTCAGAAAGTGAATCGGAGTCCAAACCTAAGATGACTGAACCAGAAAAGGAGGATGCTTTAACTGTGCTTCAGACTCCAAAGAAATAGATAGATGTGCCGAACCCAACCCATAATGAAAATGTAAACCCAAATACATCTGAGGTTTGGTCTATTGTGAGAAGGAAGAAGAAAGGGACTATCTCGCCCCTCAAGATGCAGTTAAGATCAAAAGGGAAGGGGTTAAAAGTGTGAGATTGTTGCTGGTTTTTTAAGTTTTGGCTGTTAGTTTTTCTTGGTTTAGCTGTTAGTTTTATCTTTGTGCCACTGGTAGAGGCTGCTCCACATGGTCTTCATTGTTTTATCATTCTCTCCAACTATTGTATGGGGTAGGGTCCCCTTAACCCTCTTTTACCTTTTATCAAAAAAATATTAGAAATCATTTAATAAGGTTGTCACTAGGGACTCTAGATCAACTATATAATTAGCGGAAAAATATGATACCAATCGAAAGCATCTTTAATAAGGGTCATATCTAAAATTTTAGTCCAAGTGTATGAGTTATTTCTAATCCATTCTTTATAAATATTTTTGAAGGCCTTGATGTGAAGAGTGGGATTGGTAGACCCATCATAAGAGATAGATGGAGTAATTCCACCAATGTCTATACTAGAAATATAAGGTGCTAATGGATCCTATTGTACTTTTTGCAAGACTTTGTTTTGAATAGGGGGTTGAGTGATGGGAACCCCATTAGGCCCATTTGGTAAAAAAGGGGGCATGGTGCCCCAAGATCCCATTGGAGGGCGGTTGACTAACTAAACCATATTGGCTTGCATTTGGAGGATTTAAGTAGTAGTGGAAGATTGTTGTTGGTTCATTTTTTCAATAAGATGAAGAATAAGATTGGTAGGATCATAATTAGAGGAATTTTCAGATGATCCTATTTGAGTCACTTTTCCCTCTTTTTCCCTACGGTCAAGTTTAAGAGAGATGAAATCAAGAAGATTTTTGCTAAGAATCTCTTCTAACTCTCCTTTGTATTGATGAAATTTAGATAGATTTTTGTTTATCTCAAAAGGATGGTCAAAAGTATCATCATTGTGGATTTCTTCCACCTCATCCTCAGGTAGGAAATTGCAATGCGTAGAACGTTTCTTTCTAGGCCCTCCCACAATGCAACCATCTATACAGAAGGGAAATTTAGTTTCAAGATGGTATGTTTCTAGAAATTTATCCAAAGCACATTCAGAGGACCCCGAGCCTAGATACACCATGATGAAGTGATTAACTGGTAGGGAAAATGTTTGGAGATAATGAACTTAGAAAGAATCTGCCCTGTATAAAAATCACACATAAGGGATGAATGCTTCTAGGACCAAAACTCATCAAATAAAAATGATTGGCTATGTACATAATAGTGCATATGAGCCGAAGGTATATGGAAATAGATGAGATAAAAAAATAAAAATCACCCATGGTAGATGGTGTCATTATAGGTGGGTTTTTTAGGTTTTTAAGATTTTGATACTTAGATGAAATTAAAATAGAAACTAGGTACTTTTAACAATTTGGGCTCAATAATAAGGTCTTTATTATTCATGTCGAGTTCACCGAGAATGTATTCACAGGAAAAATGTGTCCAAACAATATGTAGTATTAATCATCTATTTAACTATGGTGTTTGAGGCAATGAGTAGGAGACATGAAAGTACCAACATATAAAGATAGACATAAAGGGGCTACAATGAGAACTAAGGTTACATATCTAGAGGTAGGTAACCCCTACACTAGGTTAACCTAGGGTTTACAAGGCCCACAATTGTGATAGAGGAAGGAATGCTACTAAGATATCATTGGTTGGGTGTTTATCTGAAAATCAAATTTAACTAGCAATTGTTCACACAACAAAATTTGCTTTGTATTGATTTTTGATTTAAAAATTAAGCGATTACGAACTTTCTATATTTTTAATAAAAGATTAAAACCTGCAAGTATTGTGCAAAAATATAGAGAAATGAAGATAATTCACCAGCAATTTGACACAAAGCGTGATAATGGAGTTCGACACTTGAGGCCTATGTTATCGGGTCTAGTTTAATGGGACCGATGTATTAAAATATTGAAAATAATTCTTTGCAAAAGAATTATAAATTTTTTACCTTCTCACAGTCTTCCTCTATCAAAAATAACATGGGTTGCTTTTTACTTCTCCTCAAAATTTTACTCCTAGCTCAAGTTATGAGCATTTCAATAATTTACACTATCCCGAATGGTACTTCAAATACAATAAAGCTCCTTTTATAATGTTTCTAAGTGGCTAGCTCAACGGTTGGGCACCTATTATTTTTCATGGGAGGATAGAGGTTCAAATCCCCCTACCTCCACTTCCCTCTCCTTCTCCTTAGGTGGATTTGTAGAGTTTTATCCCACATTGTGGGTGCACAAATGGAGGAAGGCCTTTAATAGAAGGGGCAGTGCATGTTTTAATTGGCTTAAGAGCCACCTTATGTTGTGCATGGTTGTTTGACTTGCCAATGTATGGCACATGGTGTACATTTGACCTTGTTTAATGGGATTTGTACCTTATTTAGTAATGTTTTTTAAAACTTTGACTTGGCATAAGGCGTATCATTTGGGATTAATATATGAAGGAGGTTTAGCAAATAAATGCGTGGAATATGGAAAAATTTATGTATTGCGTGGCATTTGGATTTAATGTGCACTTACCAATTAGTCCCACATGCATAGTAAAAATGCAATTAGAGGCATATATATACACAAGATTGTATAGTCATAATATGAGAAGGAGGCCACAACACCCCTCCATAATCAAGTGTGTCGAACTCCGACTGAGGGCCCCCAACCAAAGAAAATGGCGAGGCCCACTTGTCCATTACCAAGTGTTGAATATTAGTGTCCTAACAAAAATTTTCCCTCATCATCTATATTTTCCATGTGTCATATTTTAATTTTTCCACTTGGCGAGTGTGCACACATCTAACTCCGCACAAAATCCCAAATTTCACTGTTGCCCAAAATTTTTAGCGGACTATAACCTGCTGCAAACGAGCTCCAATTCCTACAAACAAGATATCAATGGAATCATCTAATTTTTCTCCAAACTTTTGAATCTGTCTACAAATTGTTCGAGAAGATCTTAGATCAGTGTTTCTCGGTGAGGATCCTCTGGATCATTCCTCCCCACTAAGAAAATTTTAGACCCCAAAAGTCAACTTAATTGGTGAATAGGTGAGGGTATTTCTCCCTCACCTTTCTAGTTTCCATCTATTTAGCCTTATTCAGATGTATGCCTTTGAATGCAACATGAGATACTCAATATCACCCCTTCGTGAAGTTCGACCTTCCTGTCCAAAATGATGTCTTCCTATGCAACTCTTCAAATACTCCGAAGAAAAATCATCAATGGAAGGCATTATGTTAGCATCATCATGATCAACAATCATAGGTGGTTCATATAATCTTAAATTCTCAACATTAACAATGAGCATGTTTGAATATATGGAGGTAAATCTAACCGAAAAGTGTTGTTACCAATTTTTTCCAATATTTAGAACGGACCATACCATATAGGTTTCATTGTTTTACCTTCACCACAACCTTTCCTTGCTGATGTGAAGCCAAACCGAATCACCAACTTTGAACTTGTGATCATTTCTATGTTTATCATGCCTGGCTTTGTACTTAGCCCGGCTTTTGTCCAATTTTTCATAGACATACTCATGAACTTGTTGAATTCTCTAAACAAATATTTTAGCCTGTCAGAATCACTTGAACCATTATCAACAGGTTTAATGTCCATAATATACATCTAAAGGAGAATTTGGTATATATCCATAACAAGTCTCAAATGGAGAATTTAAAGTAGAAGAATGTAAGGCACGGTTAAAAGCATGTTGCACATAATATAGATGTTCATCCCATAACTTAGGATATTTTCCACAATAGCCCCTAAGCAAATGTACTACCGTGAGGTTTACAAACTCTATTTGAACATCAGTCTTTGGATGAAAAGCAGCACTCTTTTTCAGTTTTGTGTCCATTAACCCCCACAATGTTGACCAAAATTCCCAAGAAATTTAGAATCCCGATCATATATAATTGAAGTAGATATTCCAAAATGAACCCAAACAAACGAAAAAATAAATGTGCGCCTCCTCACCAGTTATTTATTTAGTACATGGAACCAACACACACATTTTGCTAAATTTGTCCACTACCACATATAAGTAATCATGTTTGTTCCGTGTCATGGGCAAGCCTCCTACAAAGTCCAAGGAAACACTTTCCCAAGGCCTTGGCGGAACAGGAAGAGAAGTGTAAAGTCCTAATTTCTTGTTACTTGGCTTGCTTATGGCACAAAGAACACATCCCTTAATATACTTGTTTACATGTTCATGCATTCTAGGCCAATAACAATATTTTTGTAAATGTGCAACTTTCTAACTAACACAAAAATTCCTAGAAATAAGAGAAGTTTGTGCTTCCCTAATCATATGCGCACGTTCATTTTTGGAATACAAAGTTTTCCAGAATGATATAACACTCATGCAAATGATAGTCTTTTTCTCCTACTTGCTTCCCACTTACTATATCCTCATACACTTCTCTAAAATCAACATCATTAAAATATTGTACCTTGTAACTAACATGAGCCAAAGAACTATGCTGCAAAAAGGATAGATGATACTACCACCGATGGTCTAGATAGCATGTCAAAGAACCTTGATTTGAATACCCTTTTTATACCTGATTTCAAGATGAAATTGTTGCAAAAATCCCATCCACCTGAAATGTCTAGACCGCTACAATTTGGTTTGTGATTGTAAGTAATGAAGTGTTTGATGGTCAATATGTATAATTGTTTCTTTTCCCATTAAATAATACTTCAACTTTTTAACACTTTGTACCAAATCATACAACTCTTTATCATAAGTTGGATAGTTTCTTACCGCACTTGAAAATGTTTTTGAATGGTAACACACCGGTCATTTCTTCTACATCAAAACTGCCCCCATTACGTAGCCACTAGCATCCTGTCTCAATCTCAAATAAATTTTGTAAATCTGAAGTGCCAAGATCATAGCGGTACTTATCTTCTCTTTGATGTATCAAAGGATTTCGTTTTTCTCCTCCCCACTTTGAAATACCTATTTAATACTTGTCAAATTATGCAAAGGAGATGCAATATATGAGAAGTTAGAAATAAATTTTCTTCAATCTTGAAGTGCACCTAGAAAACTCCTCACTTCATCACATTAGTGGGTATAGGCTATTTCACAATAACTTCTATTTTTGCAGGATCAATTCTCAATTAACCATTTCCTACAATATAACCCAAGTAAATTAAAGATGTTTTTCCAAATT
Source organism: Taxus wallichiana var. yunnanensis (assembly GCA_018340775.1). Lineage (NCBI taxonomy): Eukaryota > Viridiplantae > Streptophyta > Pinopsida > Cupressales > Taxaceae > Taxus > Taxus wallichiana. The sequence goes on along the minus strand of CM031237.1, from coordinate 742,761,565 downwards.
CACATTTTGACATCTTCAAATATAATTTCTCTTTCCTTAGTGGATCTAAGACTTTCTAGATGTGTTTAACATGTTCATCCCATGACTTACTGAAAATAAGAATATCATCTAAGTAGACAATAACGAAATTATCAATGAATGATCTAAATATATCATTCATAACTATCGAATGTTTTTGGTGCATTGGACAATCCAAAAGGCATCACTAACCATTCAAACAATCCCTATTTCATTTTAAAAGTAGTTTTCCAAATATCACCTTCTACAATTCTTACTTGGTGATAACCACTTCTTAAGTCTTAGTTAGTGAAATAAATTGAACTCTTTAATTGATCCAAGAAATCATCTATTCTAGGAAGAGGGTAACGATTCTTTATAGTAATCTTGTTTAAATCATGGAAATAAACACACATTCTCCAAGTGCCATCCTTATTAGGAACCAAAATAATTGGCGAACCAAATGGGGATGTATTTGGATGAATTATACCTTGAGCCAAAAGTTCCATTACACTGTCTCTTGATTTCCTCATTCTCTATTATTGACAACCCGTACATTCGATATTAGGAAGAGGTGCATCTTGAAGCAATCGTATCTCATGTTGAACCCCTATTTTTGGAGGTAGACCTTGTGGATCTTGAAAAACATCATCAAAATCAAAAACATTTTTACCAAATCATCCTTATGTTTTAGATCACAATTCTCAAAATCCATCTCATGTTCTTTCTCTTTGGCTTTGACCACCATGAGCACAAAACGTTTTCTTGAGTTTACAAGCCTTTTCATTTGACTCTGCAATTACCAGGATAGATTATTGTTTTCATGGTGAGCTCTAACAATAAACTCAATTCCATCCTTTACAAGAAAATATTTATTTTCTTCCCTATAGAATATTGCTTTACAATCATACAAATAAGGACTTCCCAAAACCACCCCACAAATATCCAAAGCAATTACATCCAATTCAGCCTCATCTATAAACTTGTCTGTAATGGAAAATTTGAAAGTACAAGTTTTAGTTACATGTAGTTTTGCATCATCACAAACCCAGCCCAAAGGATAAGGCTTAGGATGTGGTTTAGTTTTGAGTCCTAGTTTCTTAACAACCTCCTTAGAAATTAGATTAGCTTGGGATCCACTATCAAAAAGAGTATCAATTTTCATATGCTTTGAAATTACTCTAATGTGGAAAATCTCATTCCTTTTCTTATCATCATGTATAGTTTTCTTACTAGAAGAAGATGCAACATTTGTAGTACTATTGTTGGAAATTGAAAGTTTTGATTTACCTTGAAAAATCATAGCTGTGATCTTGGTTTCATCACCTGAATCTGACCCAAGATCATGAACTACAATGTTTGTTTTCTTTTCCTTTCCTTTCTTAACCATCCATTTAGGTTTCATTTCAGGATGTAATTTCCAACATTTAGACTCATCATGGTTATTTTTACAATGATTACAAAATGGTTTTTCATCTTCCTTCTTAACAGTAGAGTTTGTCTTATGCTTACCCTTTCCTTTTCCTTGTTCTTTCAAACCTTTTCCTTCAGATTGCTTGTTCTTTTGTTTAAAATAAGAGAAAGAGGACTCCTTTGTCATTTTCCCTCGTGCTTCCAAATGGGTTTCTTGAACACATACTTCATTAAGATTAGTAGGACCTACAACTAGTATCATATGCCTTAGATAACTATGTAGTCCACCAATATATTTAAGCGATTTTTCTTCCGTGTTTAGGGAAATTCCAAAAATTAGAGCCCTTTTCTTAAATTCTGTGTGTATTCTAGAACACTTTGTCCCTAAGTTTGTCTTAATGTTTTCCAATCCATCATAGCTTGTTGTTTATAACCAAGAGGATAAAATTGTTGTCTAAGATTTGAAACAAATTCAGTCCAAGAAGTGATTGATATACCTTTGGTTTCTTCCAATTCTGAAGCTTACTCTCCCACCAAATGAGTGTTAAGCCACCCATCCAAAGAGTTACCAAATGAATCTCTGATTCATCATCAACAATTATCTGGACCCTCAATAGACTTCTATCTGCTTGACCCAATTATCAAATTTCTATACATTTAGTTCTCCAATATACATTGGCAATTCAAACTTGATATCTAACTTTAATGAAGGAAAATCAGATTTTAAAGGGTCTCTTTTAGGAATATCATAACTAGATATTTATTCTTTCTTACCTCCTCTAGTTCCCTTTTCCCTTTTCCTATCTTGGTACATTTCTTCCACCATTTCCTTCATCTGTTGGAAGGATTGACGAAAATTCTTCTACCTCTTGATCCTCCATTGTAGGACTTCGAGACCGTCTGGTACCAATTTTGGGATCTCCTTTAACTAACTCTCCTTCACCCTTCTTAGATCGAGACCTTGTTAACATCCAACACACAACTTATAATGCAAAACATGTTAATCTTAATAAAAATCAGTCAAAACCAGCTCGATACTAATGATCTGAAAATCAAATTTAAGTAGTAGTTGTTCACACAAAAAAATTGATTTGTATTTTTTTAATTTAAAAATTAAGTGATTACGACCTTTCTATATTTTTAATAAAAGATTAAAACTTACAAGTACTATGCAAAAATATAGTGAAATGAAGATAATTCACCAGCAATTTGACACAAAGTGTGATAACGAAGTTTGACGCTTGAGGCCTACATCTTCGAGTCTAGTTTAATGGGACCGATCTATTAAAATCTTGAAAATAATTCTTTACAACTTAGAATTCTAAAAATTTCTGACATTCTCATAGTCTTCCTCTATTAAAAATAATAGGGGTTTCTTTTTACTTCTCCTCAAAATTCCACTCCTAGCTCAAGTTATGAGCATTTCAATAATTTACACAGTCTTGAATGGTACTTCAAATACAATAAAGCTCATTTTATAATGTTTCTAAGTGGCTGGCTCAATGGTTGGGCATCTATTATTTTGCATGGGAGGATAGAGGTTCAAATCCCCATACCGCCACTTCCATCTCCTTCTCCTTAGGCAGCTTTGTAGATTTTTATCCCACATTGTGGGTGTGTAAATGGAGGAAGGCCTTTAATAGAAGGGGCAATGCATGTTTTAATTGGCTTAAGAGCCACCTTTTGTTTTGCGTGGTTATTTGAATTGCTAATGTATGGCGCATGGTGTACATTTGACCTTGTTTAATGTGATTTGTGCCTTATTTAATAATTTTGTTTTAAAACTTTGACTTGGCATAGGGCGTACCATTTGGGATTAATATATCAAGGAGGTTTAGCAAATAAATGTGTGGAATATGGAAAAATTTATGTATTGCGTGGAATTTGGATTTAATGTGCACTTCCTAATTAGTCCCACATGCATAGTAAAAATGAAATTAGAGGTATATATATACATAGGCTTGTATAGTGATGATATGAGAAGGAGGCCACGACACCCCTCCATAATCAAGTGTGTCAAACACAGCCGAGGGCCCTAGCCAATGAAATAGCATGGCCCACTTTTTATTGCAGTGTTGAAGACAAGTGTCCCAACACAAATTTTGCCTCATCATTTATAATTTCCATGTGTCATATTTTAATTTTTCCACTTGGCGAGTGTGCATGCGTCCAACCTGCACAATATCCAAAATTTTTCCTATTACCCAAAAATTTCAGCGGCCTATAACTTTTGCAAACGAGCTTCATTTCCTGCAAACAAGATATCAACATAATCATCTTATTTTTCTCCACACTTTCAAATTGAATGCAAATTATTATGAGTAGATCTTAGATTGGTGTTTCTCGGTGAGGATCCTCTCGGATCGGGTGTGGAGATATATGGATCAACAATAAATGAAAGATACATGCAATAAATGAAATGAAAGTAAATAAGAGTTGATATTTGATAAGATTACTAAGCTAACTAGCATCAACCATGTATAATACTAAGCTAACATTTCACAATGAATAAGAAGCGAACTAATCTATGAAAATTAAAAAAGAAGTGGGAAGAGTACTCAACATGTCCATGTAGGGTGGTTTTGATTTATCTATCTCCCACGAGAAGAAGCACGTAGAGAGATAGTCATTATTAGGTGGAGTATGGGATGATGATTCCTTTCCTAAACTCACTATATGATGACCTAATAGTGCAAGAAATCATCCAAAAAGAGAGGTTTCCAATCCAATTCAATAAAGATGCAAGATGAACAAAAAGTAGAGCTATAACATGGTGCAAAAGAGTAATTAAAACAGCAATTTAGACGTCTTAGCTTCTTTTCTTATGAGTATTAAATGAAGTGGAGGTATATATAGGATGCCATCACCCATGGGAAATGGCATCTGCCATGAGAAAATATGACACCAACACAATCACCCACGGGTGATTGTTTCAGCCAAGGATAAAAAAATAAAGTGATGTATCATGAAATTTAAGGAAAAATAATGTTTTGTACATCAAGTGGATGGATTAAAAAGGTCAAAAATGGAAGAATGAAACTAATAAGTCATGAATGTGATATCCATGAGACCTATGAAGATGAGGATAATACCAAATAACTTGACACTATATGTTTGTATTGTCTTTAACCCCCAAAGGTTACATGAATAACAATTCCCCATTCTGGGAGGCCCCTTAAGGAACCCACTCAGGAAATAGATACATCATAAACCCTTATTTGCACAAGGATTATTGTTAGTAATAGCTATGAAATATGAAAAGTTAAAAGTGAAAAATATGGTGTATACATACATGTGTGTGTGTGTGTGTGTGTGTGTGTGTGTGTGTGTGTGTGTGTGTGTGTGTGTGTGTGTGTGTGTGTGTGTGTGTGTGTGTGTGTGTGTGTGTGTGTGTGTGTACACATATACAGAACCCACTCAAGAAATAGATACATCAACAACCCTTATTTTCACAAGGATTATTTTTAGTAATAGCTATGAAATATGAAAAATTAAAAGTGAAAAATATGTTGTATACATACATGTGTGTGTGTGTGTGTGTGTGTGTGTGTGTGTGTGTATGCAAACACACACACACACACACATGGAAATAAATTAGCTTGTGTATGCATTATGCATAGGGATATTCACTATAAATTTTCAAATTTGTGACACTTTGAATAGACCTATTGGAGTAAAGTTGTGCTAAAATTCACTAGATGAAGGTAGATAAAAGTTTAAAAGGATGTTATAAGTAATTTGACTCATAATATGTGTTTAGGTTAGTAATAGGACATCAAACATTCTTATTCAAATCAAGATGTGGAATGTGAATAAATTGTAGATGAATTACACTAGTTTAAAAGATAGTGGAAATATAACATAGATGGGTGATAAAAGGATGGGGAAGGAACATTTATTTAGGAGATAAATAATTTTTATGCTTTTATTTTTGGTATTTTATTAATTTTTAATGAGTTTCCTTAGTATTGGATGATGTTAGTGTAGATAGGATGGAACAGTAGGGAATCGGGCGTATTTCAAATGAAATACAAAAAAATAAGATAGGGATGTTCTCCTTAGTGAAAAGGTAAGAGCGGAAACAAAGATGATTCCCCCCAATCCAGTGAAGAAAAAGAATAATGTGGTATATGAGGTGAAGAATATATTGGAGAGTGAGTTGTAAAATAGGATGATACATGATCATGTTGGAAAAAATGTAAAAAATGACTATTACATGTGGAGAACATTATAGTTATATGCATGTGTTCTTGAGGAGAAATAGATTAGTCAATTAAGATGAGATGAGGATAGTGATATTTCACAATAATTACCGTGATACGCATCTGGGAGATAATGGCTAGAGGATCATACCTTAGAAACATGGTCGATCAATATGGCGCACTGATTATGTGTTCTTGAAGTGTTAAGAACAACACTAGTAATATGACAAGTATGGATGGTAGGCTCATGTTGAAATGGTGTATGATGAGGATGAGTAGTAAATTAAGAAAAGATCTCTTTTTAGGTGGCATAAGTAGAAACTAACCAAAATCCTACATTGTGGGTAAATTAGAAAGTACATGAAAAAATTAGACAAGTGATATTTTCCCACACCCATAAAATGGGGGATAACATTGATATAATATTTGTCATGCACTTATAGAATCTTAAAATAAATTAGTTCAATTGAGAGAAGGTTAATATGGAGAATAGATGATGATGATGGTGTTTGAAATTATAAGGAAGGGGAATTTAATGAAGGATGGGTGTGTCAATAGAAGATAATAATTGGGTTTGTGTATAGGAATACGAAAGGGTTAGAGAAATGTAAAAAAATTCATGACACGATGAGTATGGTGATGTGTGGGTTGAAAACTATGATAAGATAGATGAAGGAATATATATCTCTTTACCTAACAACAAAATTATGTAATGTTGGGTAATTTTATGGATGAGGGAATCAAAGGAAGAAGAACTGGTATGAAATTTTACAATGATGATTTTGGCGATGATAAAAATGAGGAAAATTTTTCAAGGATGATGATGATGACATGTGAATTGATGAAATTATAGTTAAAGAGCATGAAAATATTATAAGAATAAAATTTATTATTACATTTTATGTGTAGGAAAATGTTGGCATGGAGGATAATGATGATGTTAATGTTGGTAGCTTGGTGGATGAGGGTGATGTTATAGGTGATAAGGATAATGGAATGGATATAAGAAGAATGGGTACTTGAGTAGATAATGAAGATGATTTTTACGAGTGAGGAGAATGATGATAATGGTGGAAGGGGAATTTTTTTAATACTTTTTGAGAAGTGTGGAATAATATTTTTAGATGAAGAAAATGGGATAATAAGAGGAAGAATAATGGGTTTTGATGATGATGTAGAGGATGAGACTTTATGATATTATGACATGTGACTTGATGAAGATAAAGATGATTTCATTCTAGGAGTCTTAATCGAAAGACATGATGTTGTGAAGAGAGGAATAACTAGAATGTGGTGATACTAGTCAAGACACGAGGAGGAGAAAAAAATTATATGTGAAGGGATGGAAGTAATAAAATTGGAAGGGACGATGAAATCCTACAGTGGTCCCCAAAATATATACAATGAAATGAGATCACCTAAAAGAATTAGATATTAAATCAATAATCTCAAACCTAATTAATATGCATAAGAAATGGGCTTAATTGGCCATTGTTAATGTTAAGGTACAAAGTGTATAGCTCTTTGGAATCAAGAAATATTTTCTCTCTTTGAATTTACACAGTAAATATTGTAAAATGATTAGTATTTTTTGTGGTTAGGTTACCATCCCGGTCAAATCCATAACCTATTTAAGTTTGATAAAAATACATGGTAATTAACAATATAGTTGACAAATGACTAAAAATAAATGCTAATATATCTTATCCGAGGTCTACAAAGACAGAGAAAATATTGTTGGATGGCATGGTTGTGATTATAGACTTTTTATTGATTTGAAAATCATGCGAAATTGCACAATAGTCGCCTAGGTGATTTAGGAATATGTAGGAATTATATGAAATTATATTACCATGGGCTTGTGATTATTAAATGAAATTATCTTTTATCTTCGAAAGTAAATATGATAAAAATCATGAGAAATATTCTAAAATATGTCCCAAAGAGGGAAAGAGGTAATGTCGGACTTCGTTTATAGATTTTGGGTATGGAAATAGATAGGCGAGATATAGGCCCTTAGTGCATAGAGACATGGGATGATATTTAATATTAATGGATGATGATTAGGTGGAATTTATTAATTTTTAGTGAACTCGTATTTGATTATTGTTATTAAATATGTAGGTTTTATTGATTTTGAGATATTTTATAAGGTTATATGATTTTTTTAAAATATGTTTTACTATTTTATAATATTTTAGGATTTAATAACGTTTTTTAATCTTATTTACATTTATGAGGTATATCATTATGTACAAGGTCAAGATAATAGTGTATACTCAAATGTATCAAATTAACTTGTAATGAATATAACACTGGTCAAAATTGAGAGATTCATTGATCCATTCATGCCTTATTTGTTTTTAAGATAAACCAAAGTCCTCTCCCATTGATGTCCCGAAGTGAAAGCTAGTTATTGTACCTAATTTTTTTACATTTTCAAAGCAATAAAAAATTATTAAAATCATGTTTGAAATGAGAATTTTCCAAAGAAAAATTAATTTGTTCATAGGAGCATCATTAAAAATGAAAAATTTAAACCAAAAAATAAGAAACCTCTAGAACCATACTACCATTAGGGTGCCTCAATTTTTAAGGTTGTCAAAAATTGGAAAAGGATTAATCAAATAAAAGTATAGATTGAGAGGATCAATTTATTTCAAAGGAAGTGTTTTTGAAAATGTAGTTATGACCCCCAAAATATATAACACATTTTCAGATATTTTAGCGTAGTCCAAAAAGGGTTCTATGATGTACAAACTAAGTTTTTAGTTAACACAACATAGGATTGTTTCATTAGTATGGGCCTTGTGTGGTTAATAAAACCTTTAGAGAGAGTTGGTTCTCATCCATATCTTCTAGTAACGTTATCACTAATCCACCATCTCTAACAATTGCATTGAAAAATGGATAAGGAAGCAACATAAAGGGGAAGATAATGTTTCAAAATAGAATTATGGATAGTATTTATTCTCCATATTTGTAGATAACATAATATGTTCTATAAAAATATGTATAGTCCCCACACACATAATTACATCATAAGTAGGTAGTATAATCTATAAGAGCAAAACAAGACATGGGAGAAGAGTAGAAGAAATATAATCCACAACAATTAACTTATACTTACTTAAATATACATAAGTGTATTAAATATAAAATGAGGTTGATGTTAGAGTAGGTATTTACCTTAGCTCATGCTCACCTAGGTAATTTATTTACCTTTATTGTATTTATCCTCACCCACTTATGTGTGTGGATATTTCTTTTATCTTATTTAGATATTATGAGATATTATCTAGTTGTTAGGTATAGTTCTTTCCTTGATCTATGGTATTGACTAGATCCTTGATGTCTAGTTCTCTCCTAAATCTATGGTCTTGACTAGTTCTTTGCCGACTAGTTATTTCCTTGATTTATGGCTTGATCTATGACCTTGACTGGTTCTTAGATTGTTATTCCTTGTCTATTTAAGCAAGGCCCATTCTCAATGTATTGCATTGAGTTCCATAATAATATATGATATTACTTCTCATTTGTTTGCAAAGGTTTTATGTAAAGTTATTCTAGCGAATTGCTTTCATCTTATAGATCATGGTTTTTGATTAGCATCTGTGTTCTTGGCTTGGTATGATTTGGTTATCGTTCCTTTCATGGTATCAGAGCTGGAGATTGTTGTTAGCATCCATCTGTAAGTTTTATTTTGCAAATAAATTATTTGTGTATTCATATATTTGGGATTTGGTTGTATTTTGTTGCTGCGTGCATTTTTATGGAAAACAGAGGCTTCCGTTGGATCCGAAGGCATGAAAACCCTAAGATTGACTATAAACTTGGTCATTTCTGCAGACAGTCATTTTTGTGGATTTTTGTTGTTGTAGAGAAGCACATTGGTTCACCTCGGGATTCATGCCCACCAGAAAAGAAATCGCGGGATTTTTTTGGGTCTGTTGGATTTTTTGAGATCTGCAGGGGAATTTTTATTGTGGCGTAGCTTTCTCGGTTTACACAAAGGAAAGTTTTCAGATCTTTCCTTTTTTGGCAGGGGTCCACGGATGCTGTGTACATATTTACTATTTTGGGGAAATCCGCAGGTTGCTATTTTCAGCAAATAAAGGTCACTATCTACACAGTCCAAAAATAGTAATTTTTATTTTAATTTTATTTGTGTGGTGAAGGCAACAACATTTTACTTTGTTTTAGTGGCACCTAAAATAAATAACAGAGCAAAATATTAAAAAGCTTGTAACTTTTGATTGGTAACTTGGTTTTGAGTGTCATTTTTTCCAAAAGTGATTGTTTTTTCGTTCTCTTTCCATTGAAAATATTTATTTTGAGACTTTCACTATAATTATAAAGTACCAAATATGGAGGAGTGTTGTAATCAATTGTGGATATAATTTTGGTGAGCCCGACGTCCTAAATTTTTGGGAGTTACAGTTTGTACCTATCATGGATACTTGAGAACGATATGCTTTTATATGAAGTATGTGGAATTCAAGAGGATATTGTAAAAGTTGTGGAAGAAAATAGATCGCTCAAGAAGAGAAATTCTCCTCTACAATCACTCATTCATGATAAGGATACAATAATACACTCCTTGTAGAACAAACTTGCTAGCCTACAACATCACCATCATATTGTGGAAAACCATATCCATGCTCCTAGTCCACTTGCAGCTGTTGCTCTTGTCCCCACTGACATTAATCTACCATTCTTTGAGCCTGAACTTGCTTTTGATGATTCTAAACTGTGAGGCTTCATATCGCATGCTCTTCCACATTTGTGCCTATTACAAGTACCACATGTTGTGTATCCTTATGTTAAATTTCACCGCATGGATTTTTTGAGAAGTATACCACTGTATTCCATTCTCACATGCTCCATTCTATGGGTCTCACTAGTGGAGTCATTGACAGACATTCACAGGGTATTGTTTCCTCTATTCCACATGTTAAGTGGAATTCTTGTCATGACATTGGTTTTCGAGCAGATACTTCATTAGGATCACACATTGACAGAGCTCCTTTTTTGTTCACTCAAATCTTTCTAAGGATCATGAGCAACACATGAGTTCTGCACCTTCACTTAGGCTTGAGAAACCTAAGATTTCAGCTGTCACACATGATCAACCTGACACACATTCTGATGTTCTTTTGCATGCACCCATTGTGCATTTTGCACCAAGTCATATGCAGGCATCTTCTTCATCCATCTGTGTTGATTTGGGGTGGATATTTGATCACTTGTGGCGGTGACATAGGAATTCATTGAGAGGACTCTACAGGCATGGCTCCTCCACCATTAGGCCTCTTGCTCCACTTTTTATACCTTATGCATTGTGATGCTTCTTGTTTTGAGCATTTTTATTTAGCAGGTGTAGTGTATCTCTCTTGTTTGTTGAGAGATTTTGTATCTGTATTTTCGACACTTTTGGCATGTTGACAGTCTCTCTTGTGGGGGAGCTATTTTGGTGGAGCCCAGTGTTAGTTTGTCAGTGTTTGAGTAGTTGTTTTGAAAACTCATACAAATTTGTAGCATCACTCCACCCATTCAGCAATATGGGAGGGTGTGGTGCTGATCCTACTTCTTCGGGTTTCGTGTTCTTGCCTTGTTACCTTGGCTTTTCTTGGATCATGACACTCTAGATTTTGTGTCCTTGCCTTGTTGCTTTGGTTATTGTTCTTAGATCATGGCACACCTATTTGCAGCAGTTGGTCAAATTATGTTTGGTGTTTTTTTGCACTTTCGACATCACTCCATTGATAGTCTCCTTGTATGGAGCTATTCTAGTGAAGCCCAGTGTTAGTTTTTTTTGAGTTCTATGATCGAGCAGTGGATTCACACCAAAATTCTTCAGCATTGTATGATTTTTTTGAGCCGAGCTTCTTGGGATGCCTTGGAGCGGGTCTTTACTCTCTTTACTTTGTTGTTACTAGTTTTGGGTACCTTACGCAGTGTCCATTTTTTCCCAGTTATTATACATGAGTACCTCATCAGGCCTAGTTGTGGGGACTCATATTGTGGACATGCCACATCTATTTTAGCCCCTAGCTTAACTTGAGGGGGTGTTAGAGTAGGTATTTACCTTAGCTCATGTTCACCTAGGTACTTTATTTACCTTTATTGTATTCCTCACCAACTTATGTGTGTGGATATTTCTTTTATCTTATTTAGATATTATGAGATATTATCTAGTTGTTAGGTATAGTTATTTCCTTGATGTCTAATTCTCTCCTAAATCTATGGTCTTAACTAGTTCTTTGATGACTAGTTATTTCCTTGATTTATGGCTTGATCTATGACCTTGATCGGTTCTTAGATTGTTATTCCTTGTCTTTTAAGCAAGGCACATTCTCAATGTATTGTATTGAGTTCCATAATAATATATGATATTACTTCTCATTTGTTTGTAAAGGTTTTATATAAATTTATTCTCGTGATTTGCTTTCATCTTATAGATCGTGGTGTCTAATTAGCATCATGTTCTTGGCTTGGTACGATCTGGTTATCATTCCTTTCCTTTCAGTTGAGGAGACATTACATTCATTAAAATAGAGTATAAAATACCATACAAATAAAATGGGAACTCAAGAGAATACAAAAGAGAAGAGAAAAGATGGCTAGAAAATCCAAAGGGAAAAAGACCTGGAGGAAAAGGTCAATCTTGTGAACAAAATAAGATATATATTTTATAAAATAAATAATATAAGGAAAAGAGGATAGAATCACTTACATGAATATGTGAATGAAGAGGGAAAGATCAATCCTCCATAATGAAAATCTAGAGTTTTAGCATTTGCAATGGATTTGAAGGGGACAAAAATATGTCCTGGAGCTATAACTATTGAAAAATTTTTCCCCTCGAGAAAAATGGTGGCCACCAAGCCTATATCCGGTCAAAGAAAGAAAAATGGGCTAAAATATGATGAGTCTTAAATAATCCCCACACTCAGCCTCTAGCAAAGGCCTCAAACACAAGAAAATTCTTTAAAATCCAAAAAAAAGGTCCCGAGGGGAAAAATTTTCATTGAAGGCCTCCAAGGGCCACTGAGCCTCAAACATTGCTCACCGAGCTGCAGGTTGTATTGTGAGGGATGAGCTAGAAGTGACTCAATGAGTAGCTTAGCGAGCCGAGTTAGGTGTCAATGGAAGATGGCCCCGGTGAGATTCATTGAAAAGAAGGCATAGTGCATCGAGAGGGCTCATTCAAACTCGGCGGATTGACATGGAGCCAGTTAGCATGGAGACATGGGAGCTTGACATCGGCGGTGAAAAGGAGGCTGATAAGGGAAAGTAATTTTTAAGAGCTGAGCCATATGGGATGTTGGGGTCAAGTGGAGACATAAATGTAGAAATAAGGTGTAAGGCCGAGCTCCCCAAGCTCGGCCAAAGAAAATGCATCGTGTATGGGAGATGAAAAGGTAACTAACGATGAGTTGGAAGCTAAATTAACTCATGGCGATGAGGAGGAAGGATTAGTTTGGTCTAGTTTAGTTACAAGGTAATCGGGAGACAATCTCACCGGCGTTGGTGAGATAGAAATTTGGCTCATTGAGCCATGACATTGTGGAAACCTCAACATGTTCAAAGGATAAAAAAGGGAGTAAGGCCACTAAAGGTTCGTCAAAGTGGCGAGTTAGCTTGAGTTCAAGTTGGCTTGATTTTGAGATCTGAATGATTAGTGGCTTTAGAGTTTAATTTTAAAGTTTAAGCGGTGAGAAACCCGAAGGAATGAGCTTGGGAACTATGAAGTCATGGAACCTGAAAGCTTAAAAACGAGGGAGGCATGGCGAGCTAAGGTGAATTTGGGGGTTAAATGTTTCAAGTTTCAGGAGTTTCCAAGTTTAGAGGTTCCTTTCGGGTTTATTGGAGCGAGCCAAGGCTGAAGTACGAGGGTTCTAATGTCCAAAGTGTAGGGGTCAAAACCCCGAAATAAACCAATTCCCACCCATGGCATTCAAACTAACCATCGATCCATCCCTCAAAGTCCGAGCCGAGTTGAATGGAGTATTAGGCGAGGGTAAAGTAGGGAGTCGGTGCCAGTTAGAGGGAGGTAATGTGTTGAGAAAGTCTCATTAAAGGAAAGGAACTCGGTGGGTGAGAAAAGTTTTTATCCATTTTTAACAAACTTGTAGTTGATGGAAAGTTGATTTTGGGCTCAACAACATAGAGTGGCATGAGAATGGAAATTAGTGAGGTTGATGGATAAGAAATCATTATGAAGCCTACAGGGGCTAGAACTTACACCCATGGGTAAATGTAAGCTAGTTTCTTCAAGCACAAGGCAAGATCATTAATGGAGAAGGATTTTGTGGATCCTCCACACTCATTGTAGGGATAAAAAAAGACTTTTGAATTATTTTTGAGAAATTTTAGGATTATTTTCTCTCTCTCCTCCTTTTTAAATCTTCTACTATAAATTGTAAGGGGGGCATTGTTCTAAAGGTTGGATTTTTTTCCTTTTCCCCTCCCTTCTTTTCTTGTCTAGGAGAAAATATGTGGAGTTCAAGCCTCCCATTGAAATTGTAATGTCATTTTTATGCCTCTTGTCCCCTTGTAATGCATTGTATCAACTTGTGAAGCAATATAACAAATTTTGGATTACTCTAAACCCTATTTTGTGTTATTTTATTTTATCTGATCTCTCATTACTACTCACAGGTTTTTGTGCATGTTCTAATTGTTATTACATATTTTAATGGATTGTGTTTACTAGTGAATGGATTTGTAATAATTAATTGATATGTGGTGTGTATTCATCCTCTTCAATCTTTTTTTTTTCATCCCCATGCAAGGAAAATATTTAACATTCCTTATTGGTGCATCACCTCCAGTTAGATTAGGTTTACTTTTCATTCAATCCCTTCATCCATGTCTCCTTGGAAATATTAGGGTAGGATTTAGATTAGTTTCTCTACAAAATTGGGTGAGTGGTGATAGATTTAGGAATAGGAAGATGACTTTCTCTGAGATTTTCCCGATTCACAAATTCCCACACACTTTAGGAATAGCTCCATGTTGTGCAATCACACTTAATTGATCTCAATCAATCAATTCAAAACAATCATGGGTGTTGTGATTCTGTATGAATATAGTTTTTCATGACCGATGGAACAAGAAGTCTTTTCCACAAGCTTTGAAGGCATTTTAAAGAAATTTGGATTTCATACTTAGCAGATTTTCAATTTTGAACCTTTCACCTCGAGGAAGAGTTTTGAAATCAATTTTCAAGGGTTTTTCATGCTCAAAACAAGTCCAAATTTCACCAATTGATAGATCGGGGATAATCTTCAAAAGGGTATCCTTAATTTTTTGAAATTTTGATTTTAAAATTTTGGGGTTTTTTTCAAATTCAAGATTTTGGTTTTCGAGATTTCAAACATTCCAAAATTTTGGGATTTCAAGATTTTGTTTTCAGGAATCCTTCAATTTTGGACCTTTTGAAATTTAGGACTTCAAAAGTTATTACCTTTTTGGATTTTAGGGTTTCCCTCATTTTTAGAGATTCGAGAGGTTTTAATTTTGGGATTCTTTGCATTTTGGGAATTTGATGGGACTAGCAATTCAAGGAAAATTTCAACCTCCAAAAGATCAAATATACAGGTCCTTCAAAGTTTTATTTTATTTTTTCAAGTTTGGTGTGTGACTTGGAAAAATCCTAGCCTTTTGAGGCTCATTTCCCCACACATCTGGTGACTCCAAAGGATAGAACTTAGTGGTGGTATAGCAACACAAGTTGCCCAAGTACATGAGAAGAATTTGAACTAGGTTTGAAACTAGAGAAGAAGGAATATTTGTATATCTACAATTATCTCCTAGGAAGAAGGAGGAGAGGAAGAAGACCACAATGATCACCATCTCCACCTAACAGACTTTTTCTACACCTCCACCTAGTAGACCCTTTCATTCAGTCCACTAGGGTTCTAAGGCCAATCATAATGGCACATCAACAACCACCTCAAGGACCACCAAATCCTTTTTCAACTTCACAAGAAGTAGTCCACTTTCCCTAAATGCTCAAAATCCTATCTCAGTTGCAGCACATTGAAAAAAATTCCCTACTTCACAGGAGAAAACCATACAACTCTTATTGACCACATCTAGGACATCGCAAATGTCTATGAAATTCACAAAATTAATGAAATGGATGTTCACATCAAATTATTTTCTTCCTATTTTAACGATAAGGCTTTGCAATGGTTCAGGAGCTTGTCTAGCAGGGTCTATTTAAAATTGGAATCAGTTGTGTTCAACTCTCTGTAATCAGTTTGGAGAGAGAAGACAATCTGTCTTTATTGGAACAATTGACAACAATCAAGAGAGCTCCAAATGAGAAAATGAAATATTTTAATTTCACTTCTAAATGGCATGGGACATGATTCCAATAGTCGTCAGGCAAGCTACCAAAGGATCATTCCTCTACTTCTTGAAGGCCCTTAATTTTGACATTTCTATGATGATCCAATCAATGGGAGGAACAACTCTTTTGGGGCCTATGACATAGCTATCAAGTAAAAAATATTTTTGATTCAAGTAGGAAAGTTAGCACCTAGGCCACCTATGCTCTTTATCCATAGAATTGGGAACTCCTACAACTAGTCAAACACTAGATTTAAATCCCATTCTAGCCCCTAGGAATCAAAGAAACAATGAAGCTTCAACTTCTTCAAGAACTTCTAAGGAGCTTCAGGAGGTTATGAAACATTCTAAAACCTAGGGAATGAATTGGTGACTCTTAAGAGGAAAAAAGCTCAGAGTTATAGGCCATATCAACCTCAAGCTCAACCTAATAGGCCTCCTTTTTAATCAAATAGGCCACCAGTTTAAGTTGAAAATCAAAACCCAAACCAGGGACAACCTCAAGCTTTAGGTCATTCAGACCATATGATCCAAATGTAGCATCAACATCAAGAGCCTTGGTTCCAACTCAAAACAATATTTCTCAAGAATATGAATGGTGTTACCCCTAAATTTCCTCATAATCAATCAACATGTTTCAATGGTGCATTAAATCAGATTTATGGTTCAAACATCATTGGCTTGTCCCAAGAACCAAGTGAGGAGGAAAATCAAAAGAAGAAAAGTCAACAAGAGGCTTCTCCAATGGAAACAACTTTGGTCAATTGGTAGGTGGAATATTTTTGTGGAATTAATCAAACCTCCTTTCCAGGGTGTAGCTGTTATTATACAGTCAAAAAAGAGAAACATAGAAGAAGGGAAACCATCTAGTCCCGATTGTTTCTCAACCTACTCTCACACCACAAGGAGTTAGTAAACTAAGTGTATCCCCAAATGTGAAAATCAGCCTAAGGCACCTATTACAACAACATTCAAGTACTATTCATGTGTCAAGAAAAGGTTATGCCAAGAAAAGGAAAACACAAATATAGTTTATCTCCTTTCAACATCATAGATCAGATGAAGAAAACACATGTGAGAATTTCCATGTGGGAGTCACTAGTAATCCCAGGATAAAGAGATTTGTTGCAAGTTGCAATGGTAAACTGGTCCACTTCAAAAGATACACCTAGGAATCAAGAGAAAGTTCTTACTAATACAAATAAAAAAAAGGGGTCAACAAGGTAAAAATTTGAAGCCTCCTCCATTCTATGTGTGTCACATGATCATTGGAGACAACTCATGTACACAATTGACATGATCAATTCGGGAAGTAGTTTTGTGATGCCAAAGCAAATAGCTGATCACTTAGGAATCAAGTATGAGCTAGTCTTGAGAGGAGTGGTAAATTAGATGGGATAGAAGTTTCAATAGTTGGATTCATAAAGGGTTAATCCTAACAACACATGCATGTCCCAATGTCACATTTTACAGGATGTATCCATAATTGACTTCCACCACTCTTTACATTATGTTTATCAAGAGATTTCACTACCAAATTTAATGGGTACCTATC
This sequence comes from Taxus wallichiana var. yunnanensis, assembly GCA_018340775.1. Lineage (NCBI taxonomy): Eukaryota > Viridiplantae > Streptophyta > Pinopsida > Cupressales > Taxaceae > Taxus > Taxus wallichiana. Next base: position 742,744,036 of record CM031237.1, on the reverse strand, counting down.
TACATTGGTCACACATGCTTTTCAGAATGAGATATGGAGCCAAGGCAACAATCAAGTCAGAACCAATTACCAATTTCCACATTGAACCTCATGTGCCAAGTCCCATCAATGCCAATTACTCGGCCTTCGATCAGAACAGGATGTTCAAATGATCTGGAAAAGGTACTAAAGTTGAAGGCATTCCAGATTTGACATTAGATGAATGGGAAAACAAAGGCATGCTTTTGATCCATACAAGGAAATGGAAGAAGCTTTGAATTAGGTTTGTATTGTGTGCATGAAGAAAATTCACCCATTCCCACCACCACCAAGCTAAAAACAAGGATGAAAATTAAGTTTGGAAACTATTTTTTTATGGTTCAAGAAGTAGAAAGGTGTTGAGAGGAGGTGCAATGTTGGTGTCTCCACAAAATGTCAAGTACTATTCATCTTTAAATTTTAGTTCACTTGTTCAAACAACACATCTAAATACAAAGCTCTAATCCATGGACTTCATTTGGCCAGAAAAGAGGTATAAAAGAACTTTAGGTGTTCGAGGATAGTGAGCTCATTGTGAATCAAGTAGGGGACAAACATGCTGCAAAAATGACCTACTCAAAGTTATAAAAAATAGGGTATGGGATCTAATTGAGGAATTTTAAGCATTTAACATCGAGTCCATACCTAGAAAGAAGAATGAAGTTGTGAGAAGACTCAAGCAGTTGGAGCAACATTTGATGTGGTGGATAAAATATCAAAAGGATAAAACACAGCCCCATATCCATGTGATTTTAAGGCCAACATTTCTAGATAACAACACAAGATGGTAGGTGTTTGAGAATGATCAACAAATCATTAATTTCTTGCAAGAAGAGGAGGAATTCTCAACTAGGAATCAAGATAAATTAGAGTAGCAATATGAGGATCAAGTAGTGTAGCTATGGAAAAATAATTTCCCAAAAGGCTAGTAACATTAGAATCAATCTTCAACCCAAATGATCAATTCTAAAGAGAAAATCCAACATATAAGTCAAAGGAGAGATTCAGAACCAATTTTAGTTGGGGAAGGTAAAACACTCCAAATTGAAAAAGTAGCCACTGAGCAGGAGAGATATGAGTTCATACAACTTTTCCAAAATTATTGATGTCTTCACTAGAGCTATGAGGACTTTGAAGGATTTAATCCTAATTTGGCACAACATACAATAAAATTGGATCTAGATGAAAATCCTATCAGGAAGAAACAGAGACCATTCAACCTACACATTGAGCCTTTTATGAAGAGGGAGCTAAACAAGATAATAGAGGAAAGTATTATATTTCCAATCAAGCACTCAAGTTGGGTTGTAAAACTTAGTGCTGTTAGGAAAAGAAATGGAGAAATCAGTTGTGTGGACTTTTGGGACCTAAACAGGGCATCTCTCAAAGACCATTACCCACTCCCATCAATGGAAAAAATCTTATAGGTGGTAGTTGGTTCAGAAATATTCTCTCTCCTAGATGGATATTAATGATATAATCAAATAATGGTAAAGGAAGAAGATCAATTCAAATGGATTTCACCACCAAGTGGGGCACCTATGCCTATAGGAAAATGCCATTTGGACTATCAAATGATGAGAAAATTTCAAAGGGAAATGGATATGGATTTTAAGGGTTGATTAACAAGATAGTGTTAGTATACTTGATGATATCATTATGTTCTCTAAAAATGCAGCAGATCACCTCTTTCATCTAAGGAAGGTGTTTTAAAGGTGTAGGAGATTTAAAGTTTCCCTAAACTTGAAAAAATGTGTATTCTTGGCTCATGAGGAAAATCCTAGACCATTGTGTCTAAGGAAGGATTGAAAATTTAACCTAGAAATTTGAAGCAATTCAATTCAGCCATTTCCATTTCCAAGTCATAAGAAGGCTCTTCAAGCTTTCTTAGGAAGAATCAACTTTGTTTAGAGGTTTGTACCAGATTTTTCTACTCTTGTCAAGCCAATAACACTAATGTTGTAGAAGAGTATGGAATTCAAGTGGAATATATAAGGGAAAAGAAAGTTTTGAGGCTATCAAATAATCCATATCTCAAGCTCCAACTCTCATCAATCCATACTTTTCTAAGGACTTCATGCTCTATGCTTTTGTGGTTCGGACACAATTTTTGCAAATCTTAGTACAAACAAAACAAAAGAGGGATCTAAACAGGGTCACCTTTACTTCTTTAGTCAAGTTTGGAGGACTATGAATTGAAGTTAGGTACTCTTCATTGAGAAACATGTCTCTTACAATCGATCGGAGTTTAAATAAATTCAAGCACCTAGTTTCAAACAATAAATTCAATTGTTGGTGTCCCATGAGTCAAGGACTTCCTCTTGAACAAGGATTTGAATGATAAATGTGTAGGATGGATCACTCATGTCATGGAATACGACATTGAGATCAAGGTCACTAAATTGGTTCATAGAAAGGGATTATGTGAACAATTGGCCTCAAAGTTAACAAGTTGAGACAGTGATGAAAAATAAGTTGTTTTGGTACTACAAGATAATCAAGAACAAGCAAATGATAATGTGCCTATTCCTTATTGGACTCAAGACATGATACATTTCCTACAAATAGGTTTATGCCCTCCATAAATGAGCAAAACAAAGAGGAGATATTTCAAACTTCAAGCCATTCCATATGTGCTTGTTGATGGTGTTTTGTTCAGAAGGACATCAATGGAGTCCTATTGAGGTGCATTGAATAGGTCAAATTGAAAAGGTGTTACAAGAGTTTCACAATGGAGAGGTCCAGGTGTCATTTTCTCCATGGTAACAACTCTCAAAATAATGAAGGTGGTTATTATTGGGGCACAATATTTAGTGATTACTACACTTGGATCAAGAAATGTAAAAAATGTGCTTTTTCACAAGAAAGGAGAAGGCTAGCAGCACTTCCATTGCATCCCAATTTAAGTTGACAATCCATTCATGCAATGGGGATTGGACTTCATCAAGGTCATCAATCCAAATCTAATCCAAGGTCATAAGTGGATTCTAACAGGCAAAAATTATTTCACCAAGTGGACCAGGTAGTACTCTTTCAAAGAAGAAAATGAGTCTAGTATAATCAACTTCTATGAGGGAATCATGACAAGGTTCAGTGTACCAGACACTATTATATCATAACATGATCTAGCATTCTTAGGTTCAAAGATCACATAATGGGTTGTCAGGAATGGGATCTATCTTAACACCTCTTCTAACTATTACCCCTAGGGTAATGGAAAAGAAGAGTCCACAAACAAGAATTTTTAAAGATCATTAGAAGGACTCTAGATGAAAATCAAAGGACATGGCATACCAAGCTCAAATCATCCTTGTGGGCTGATAGGATAACACCAAATAGGTCAACAGGTAGTTCTCCCTATAAGCTAGTCTACGAAAGAAAGCAATGTTACCTATATCATTGGAGTTACCCACATTGGAGCTCATGAAGCAACTAGAGTTATCATAATTTGAGCCTATGGAAGCTAGGTATGTGGAGTTGATGGAATTGGAGGAAATTAGAGAACATGTAATGTAAAAATTGAGAAATATCAAGCCTTAGTCAAGAGGTCATTTGACAAGAGAGCTAAAGCAAGGACCTTCAAGAAGGGGACCTAGTTCTGAAAATGGGATGCAGATCGGGAAAAACTAGGTAGGCATTCCAAGTTTGATGCCATTTGGAGTGGCCCCTACATGGTCACAAGATGTAAAAGCATAATTCCTTCCAATTTTCTAATTTGGATGGAGAAGAACTTCTATTCCAGTTAACAAGATCTATCTTAAACATTGCTACTAAAAGGAAAATTCTCACCCTTGTACATATTAGTTAGGATTTTAAATTCCTCTAAGTGTGTATGCACATTGTCTTTTTGTAGATTTAGGTTTCAATTTCCTAAGTTCCTTTGGCATAGTTTTTTTCTCCTAAGTTGTATCATTGTGTATTTTAGTGTGCCTCCCAAATGAATGTTGTAATAGGAAAGAAGTTCATACTTGTAAGGAAACGATTGTTGATCTTAAAAGAAAACAAATGCAAAGAGCAACTAAAATGAGGTTAAGGAAAGAATTTCACTAAATTTTCTCATTCTTTGGGTCCTTCAAGATCAATCATGGGTGAACTTCTAGTATCCTCACGCTAAATCGAAAAGGAAATAAGCCTCCAACACATGTCACAAGTGGAACTTTCAAAAGAAAGATAAAATATCAAACTTAATAGAGTTCCATGATGTAAAACTTAAGAATTTTCTTATTCAAAACTCTACAATGTACAATACATGCCAAGAAATCATAATTTGTGTGCTTCGTACTTAGCGAAATAGTTCGGGATAGTCCATTTTAGTTTCATAAAGTAGCCATGTCATAGAGAGAAAAGGTGAAAATCTTGAGATCAAGGCAATTTTCCACTCTCACAAAACTTATTTGTAATTTCTCTTATAAAAATTGAGAGTGCAAGAAGTAGAACATCAGGTTCGAGTTCAATGATGCGCATGTGGTCTCTAAAATTTAATAGGTTCGGGCTATTTGCAAGTATATATTGACTTTGTGCCCAATAGACATACTAAGGATATTAGTATAGAACATCAAGCAGAAGATGTCCCCACGTCAGTAGCCAAATTGTTGACAAATTTTTTCACCCCATAAAAAAAGTTGGCCAACCAAGGACACTCACATCTGGCTAAAGGTCAATAAAAATGGGCTAAAATATGAAATGAATAAAAAATCCCCACACTTAGCCCCTATTAGGCCTTGGGCATGAGAAAATTTTGAAAAATCCAAAAAAATGGATCCCGAGGGACAAAAATTTCATTTTAGGCCTCAAAGGGCCACTTGAGGCAAAAAAATAGCTCACCAAGCTACTCATGGATGAGCTAGAAGGTTATATTGTGACATGTAAGTGGCTCGAGATCTTACTGTGACTCACCAATTAGCTTGATGATCTAGAGGCGCTAATGGTCGATGGCCATAGGTTAGGTTCATGACAGATAAGGATTAGTGCATATTAGTGGGGGCTCATTCAATGTTGGAGGATTTGATGTGGATATGAGTTATCATGGTGATATGGGAGCTCGATGGGTGGTGAAAAGAGAGGCTCGATAAGAGTGAATTAGTTTAGAGATGAGACACAATGGATGTTGGGGTTTAGTGGAGACATAAACACAAATAGGTGTAAGGCCAAGCTCCCAAGCCTAGCCTAAGAAAATACATAATGGATGGATGGGTGATGCCAAGGAAAATGATGGTGAGTTGGAAGCTAACTCAACTTGTGGTGATGATAAGGAAGGCTTGGTTTGGCTGAGTTCAGTTTCAGAGTAATTAGGAAATAAGCTCACTAGCATCGGAAAATAGAAATTTGTCTCATTAAGTCATGGCATTGAGGAAAACTCACCGCGATCAAAGAAAGAAGAATGGAGTGAACTATGGAAAAGGTTTTGGAGTGGAAAGGTAAAGGTCAGCTCAATTGATTTTGGGATCTGAATGATTAGTGGCTTTGGGGTTCTAGTTTATATTTGAAGCGGTAAAAACCCAAAAGAATGGATCTCAGGAACTCAAGTCATGAAAACTAGAATCCCAAAAACAAGGGCGATGTCATGATCTAAGATGAGTTTGAGGGATGTAGGCTTCATGTTTGGAGTCACCAAGTTCAAAATTTACAATTGGATTTATTGGCAGTAAGCCCCAAAGGGCACAAGGGTCCCAGAATTTGAAATGTAGGGTATGAAACCTAAAACCAACCAATTCCCACCCAAAGAATTCAAAAAAAGCCATCGAGCCATCACTCGAAGGCCAGATTGAGTTGAATGGAGTGTTAGGTGGTAGGTGAAGTGGGGATCAATTTGGACCAAGTTGGAGGAGGTAATGTGTTGAGTGAGTTGTGTTGAAGGAAAAGGAGCTCGTTGATGACAAAATCATCTTGGTGGTTGGGTAGATAATCTTGCCTAAGCCAAAAATCATGCCAAAATTCAAACTACCATAACTCCTGCATCTTATTATCCATTTTTAACAAACTTATAGTCATTGGAAATATAATTTTGGTCTCTACAACATGGAGTGGCCTGAGAATGGAAATTAATGAGGTTGGTGGGAAAAAATCATTATCAATCCTACAGGGCTAGGAGCTACACCAATGGGAAAAAGTAGGCTAGTTTCTTCAAGCACAAGGCAAGATCATTAATGGAGAAAGGATTTTGTGGATCCTCCACACTCATTGCAGGGATAAACATGATGATTTTGAATGATTTTGGAGTAATTTCTAGATTCTTATCTTCTTTCTCTCCTTTCAAAATCTTTTAGTATAAATTGTAAAGGGGGGCACTCATTCTCAAGGTTGGATTTTTCTTTTTCCCCTCTCTTCTTTTCTTTTCTAAGAGAAAAATTGTGTGAGTTCAAGCCTCCCATTGAAATTCTAATGCATTTTTATGCCTCTTTTCCCCTTATAATGCATTGTATCAACTTGCAAAGCAATAGAAAAATGTGGATTACTCTAAACCCTCTTTTATGTTATTGTCTTTTATATGATCTCTCATTATTGCTCATGGTTGTTTGTGCATGTTTCTAATTGTTATTACATATTTTAATGGAATTTTTAATTGGTGAATCAATTTTTAACAATTAATTGATCTGTGGTGTATTCATCCTCTTCAATCTTGTTTGTTTTCATCCCCATGCAAGGGAAAATATTCAACATTCCTTATTTGTGCATCACCTCTAGTTAGATTAGGTTTACTTTTCATGCAACCCCCTCATCCCTATCTCCTTGGAAATATTAGGGTAGGATTAGATTAGTTTCTCTGGAAAAATTGGGTGGGTGGTGATATATTTAGGAACAAGAACCCGACCTTTCTTTGGAGAGCTTTCCCGATTGCAAAGTCCCAAACTTTGGGAATAGCTCCATGTTGTGCAATCACACTTTGACTATCTCAAAATTTCAATTGAAAATAATTAGGGGTGATTTTATTCCACACAAACAATACCCATCCTAAAATGTTATATATTAGGTAATTGCATCATGTCATACCACTTGCATCTATTTAGGTTGATCACTATGCTATATAGCTAGCTCTAGTGACATGGTGACCTTATGGATTGTTATTTCTTATGATGTATAGGGTGATTATGTACACCAACATGAGATTAAAATTACCATTATATGTGATATGGAAGGATAAGAAGAATAGGTCCGAGTCCTTAGCATCATAATGATTTTCCAAGAGATAAATATTAAATTCATAGGGGATTCAAATGAGATGAATTAAGTGGACGGAGAAATTATGCATCTAAATGCAACCAAAAAAACAAGGCACCATTTTCCTAACTATTGGAAAAAAATTGTCACACTATTTTTATATGTAAAATATGGTTCTTTGACAACAATATGTGGGGAAAAGTCCATCTTCTATTGTGAGGAGAGATGAATCCTTTATTCAAATAGAAAATTAACAAGAAATAATATTATCAATATCTATACTAATTAATTTTTTAGGGGTTGGATTTTACTCCTGAAGAAATAAATATAAGATTACAGAGAGAAGAAAATAATGGAGAATATATAGAAAATTAAAGAAGGAAATGAGAAATTGCATTTCTAATAAATAAACACATAACTTATTTTAGTTTGCAAGAAAATCATATAATGTTAGAAATAATTATGATAAGGATTCTACATGTATGAAAGGAATGAAGAAAAATAAAAACATGACATAACAATATATGATTTTGCTATAGAGATCATGATAGAAAGATTACTCGAGTATCTATTTATTTCTTGAAAAGGTGAACAACGAGTCACATAAACTTTCCCCTCATATAATATCATGTACCAAATCAATAGAAAGAAAATTCTATCAAAAAATCATCCCAAATCTCTATAAATTTAAATCCCCTCAAGACATGATGAAATGGCCTTGTATAATATCAAGGAAATCCTAAAGTATCTCCACACATATATGAAGAAATATCTTTTGAAATTATTAAAAATACCTCCTTCAACAAGTAATCATATCAATTCATAAAATATCCCATAATGATTTATAAATAAAATTATAGTGAAATTCTCTCTATTTTATAACTATAGGAAAATTCCATTGAGTCAATTTTCTCAAAATAAAAAATATCAATTTTCACAACATAGAAACTTGTGAATTGACAAATTCAATTTGCACAACCCGTGAATTTTACTAAGTCAATTTATACATAATGAGATCTATGAAATTGATATAAAAATTTTACAATAATAAAGTGATATTTTACATACATCAAAATGGATGTTTGAAGCATTAAAAAATAATTTTAAAAATATACGTTGTAAAGTAAGCATATTCCCATCACATATATTCTTCCTAATCACTTACTTCCTTAAATTTTAAAACCTTAAGTATCAATGTAACTCCCTTGAATAATAATATATTTTTTCTTTATGTTTCAAAAGTAAGGGTCTAGGGTGGAATCCCATATCATGGTCAAGGGATAGTCCCCATGGGGTGTGGTTGAAGTTCCCTATCAAATTTCATCAAGGGAAGAACCCCTAAATCTAGACATAATTTAATTTATTTGTAGCTTTGGAAACACCTTAATTTTTTTCAACTTCTTGCCAAAAATTACATTTCAAGACTCAAGGATAGGAGAGAAATTTCATGAAAAAATAATTTATATGAGTGAAATTACATGTTGAAACACTTGGGTAGAAGTTTGACTTTATTTCACATTTGTGTGAGAATGCATCATCTATGATAGATACTTAAATGTAGAAGAATGGAAAAGAACCATGCATTCATCTTGAGAGCTTATGACGAGTTTCTAGGCTAATGCATCCATTCAGACAAGGAAAGAATTAACAGAATACAAATCTGGACCATAATAGAAAGGAAATGCACAAGGGTTTACATCCATTCACAAAGAATATACACATAACAGATCCATATAGATATAAGTATAAACCAGGAACCACATATATTCATATTCAACATGTTTGATAATCACATTACATTCATTGAGGCCATCACAGATCAATATAACAATGTAGACTAGAGTCATGCATCGAACTGGACTTAGGTCCCTCATATTACAAAGAAAAACATAGCCCATCCCCTTAATATTCCATTACTCCTACAAGATCTTCTAAACCCAACCCATAGAACACTCCATGATATTTTTGCAGAGCTTCGCCTCTCATCTTCATCCTTTGCTCTACTTATTTTTCACCAATGCCCTTTTCTTCTACCAGGTGCTTGAATATATAGCCTCAAAAACCACCGCCAAGCCTTTATGAAGTTATGGATTGGTTTCAAGTGTCCAAGGTGGTCCTCCAAGGAAGCATGCCTCTTTCAGATCCGAGCTCTCCACTCTTCACAATGATGTCTTTCTGGATCCTTCTATCACAAGGAATATTCCTTTCATGGGCACCAAGTTTCCAGGCTGGCACCTTATCCACTCTGCATGTGTAGTCGGGTCATGCTTTTCCCATGTGCTGTTAGGAATGTCAAATGTGGCTAAGTCCCAAAACCCTTTCTCTTCCTTGCACGCATGCCACAGGTTCTACTAAACCCTTCTAAAACCTTATCTAACACCTTCACCTTGCCCCCTTCTCTAACTAGGTCTTGTGCACCCACACACTCCTTCATACTTAGCCAATATTTTAGGGGCCCAACATCACCCCACACTATGCCTATTCTCCATCCTTGAAACACTCTTCAAAAAGAATAAAGAATGAATGGTGGATCCTTACAAATGGTTGGAATGGAAGAATAAAGGAATGAAGAAATGGGGAAAAGAATGAAAGAATGGGGAACTTTATTTCTAGAGGAGGAGAGGGAAATCCTTCCCTAACTCTACTTCTAACTTTCCCCAAGTGTCAACCTCACTCTGAGCCTCTTGTTGACAGAGGTTCCCTACCAGGGTGCTCACTTCTTCAAAACTCAGTTCCTCCCCCTTAGCGCTCATTGTTTCCACAATATCCTCAAGTTTCTTTCCCAAATCCTCGAGTGCATCCATCCTCCGAGTAATTTGGGGATATAAATCCTTCAGACCATTTTCTTGATTGAGCCCCACAAGGTCTCAATAGCCTCTGATTTCTTTTCCACTTTGGCAAGAATCTTGTCTCACTCAACCCATTTTCCTTTGTTCTTCTCCTAGAACTCCTTAAGCTCATCTCATGTGTGGTGACCAAGATGCTCACCACTCTATCTCTATCGACACAATTTTCATAGGTGACCTCAGGTACATACTGTGGTGGTCTTTACTTCAGAGGATTTTTTGTACTGAGCAACAATTTCTACTACCTTCATCTTATCCTCCTTTTCCTTGCATGCCAACACCTCTTCTATAGACTCCAAGGAAAGTGGTCACCTTTCCATGGTGAGAATGTGAGTCAAGTCCTCTAGGAATTGCAAGGTTGACCCATACTTTTGTGCGGGTGGTGTCAAGTCTGGATGCTTTAGGACAATAACATCCGTTATCATCTCTATTTTCTTATACACCTCATGCACCCTTTCCTTCTCATCCTTTAACTCACGCCTTAATTGAGCGTTGATTAGCTCTTCTACTTTCAAGTCCTTGGTCTTTTCAATGAGCTCTTCTTCCTTTTTCTCCAGCTCTGCCTCTAGGAACTTTACCTGTCATTTCTCCCAAGATCTTGGCTTCAACTTCAACTGAAACTTTGTTCAGCATTGCAGATTTGCTTGTCTGATAATTGTTGAGTGTTTACCAAGGGGTTGATTCCTTTTGAATCAGGAACCTTCATCAATGCTCCTTGGCTTACTTCAAATTCAGGTTTGTCAATGTGGGACTCAAATTCCCAAGAAATCATTTTCCTCATCCGAGGGTATGCACCTTCCTCATCAAATGATGTCATGGCCAAGAGTTTCTCCATTGGCATGGTGCTTTGAAAATGTGCATGCAAACCTTGCTTGGATCATTGATGTAGCCCATTCCTTGACCTTGGGTTACTTTTAGCTCTTCCTTCTTGTGTGTGTGGCCTTTAGAAATCTTACAGCCAAACTGGGATTTCCTCCCATGCTGCCATATTCTTTTCCTATGCTTTCCTTCTCAATTTCCTTTAGCACCACATCCACGTGCTTCATTCCACCTCTTGTTCTACCAAGGTCTCGATGATTTTTTCCACTTATTTTTCTATGTGCCTCATCTATCTATTCCTTTGTGAGGCTTGGGGTCCTTTGATCTTTTGTAACTTCTTCCCCACCTACCCCTTGCCTTGGGTCTCAACTTCTTCTTCATCCTTCTCCTCATCTCCTTCATTATACTCATCTCCTTCTTCTTCCTTGTCATCCTCCTCTTCCTCTCCTTCTTCCTCAGAATCATGTACTTCGAAAACTAGAGGGTCTTGAGCTTCTTCAGCTCATCATCATCATCCTTCTCACCTATGTAGGCTTCCAGGGATCTCTTTTTCCTCCAAATCCACCTTTTCCATCACCTTCTTCCTTTTCCTAACTGGTGATTCCAGCATAGGAGATTCTTCTTTCTTCCTCCTCTCCTGGTGACTTCTCCTTTATGAGAGGTTCTTCCTACTCTAGCACTTCCTCTTCTAGGGTCTTCTCCTTGATTGGGGACTTCTTCTATGCATGTGTAGGTACTAGGTTTTTGCCTTTCCTCACTCTGCATGCGCCCACCGATGTGCAATTTGAACACTTGGTGCCTTTTTCTCTTGTACCTCCTCTCTTTCTCTCTTCTAGGTGGCCTTCTTCCTTCCTATAGGGTCTTCAAGAATGGAGACATCATTCTCCAAGTATGTGCCTTTTTCAAATTTTGGCCTTATGCGTAGATACACTCTTTCCACGGTCCTCCCTATAATTGGTAGTGTTAGTGGCTTCATCATCTGGACCTCATGGGAGACATACTTCTCCACATATGCATGCTTCTTGGGGTAGATGAGATTTCTACGCAGCTCTCGGTGGTTCATGATCTACCTCACTAAGGTTGAACCTTAGTCTCTTGGCCTCCTTGAACCTATTTACTCCAGCTTGGAAGTATTGTGTGGTGAAAGAGAAAGGTAGCTTGCACTAGGGGCTCAATGTCTCATCTGTCAATTTGAATCTGCCAATGTAGAAATGTTGATACACTACAAATTCTGCTTCTCCATCCATGAGCTGGAAAATGCTCTGGGATCCTCCATTCTTCCCCCGAATGCATCACGCATCCATTTGTACCACTTCTCTAAGCGCGCCTTGTGAGTGGCCATCATGGTCTCACAAGTATACTTTGCAAACCTCTTTGGGGTGATGGGTCCTCTTCTGGATATTCCCAAATGAAATTTTCTAGCCCATCGGCACTCCAATCTCTAAGAAAACAATTGTAAGGAGGACATTTCCAAATAGTATCTTCTCACCCTCTGCATGCTTACTAATGATCTCATCCATGATGAAGGTGGAAAAGTTATAGATGGTTCCCTCTGATATCTTCCGGCATACATTTAGCCATGCCTTGTTCACTTGGTCCATCATTCCTATCATTGAGCTTAGTTACCAAGCATGCGGCCATCCTCATCATTAGGTCTGGTATCTCGGTGATGTCAAAGTATCGTGACCCCTTCTTGTAGTCATACGTGGCTATAGTCTCCTTGATAGCCTCCTTGTCACTCAAATCATCATCAATGTTATCTCCTTCACAATTGAGGCCTGTGAACTTGGATATCAGTTGTGGTGTGATGTGCATCTTGTGCCCCATGAAGTAAAAGTGATCTTCATGAACATGCGACATCAACCATTGATATAGTCACTCAGGCTTGTTAAGTAAGGTAACTCATAAAGCTGCAATAACCTTTCCTTCTCCAATTTGACCTTTACTTCATCATTGTATATTGGCATGCCCTCCAAGCATCCTCTTGTTGGTTGGGTGAACCAACTCCAAAGCCATCTCCTTCTCAGTTGTGTTTGTGTGATGATTATAATCACTCACAACCATCTTTCATAGATGTGACTCCCACTCTTTTCCTAGCAATACCCCATCTGGGTACTACATTTCCACATACCATTCTTCATTGGTGCTCGTGATGGTGGTTATTTTCTTTCCTTTTCCCTTTCCCTTTTGTTTCTTGGGTGAGATGGTTGCTTTCTTTGGTGCCATTTTTTCTGGTCGGTGTTAACACTTAAAACTCCTTCCCCTTGCTCTACTCTACCACTTTGTCCAATCCCAAAGCTCAACCTTGTGAAGAAACCCTTCTAACTCATGTCCTAGCCACCAAACCCTAACTAGAAAAATCCTTCCACAAGACGATGCTTCCTCAACAAATTTTCCCATGCCCATGTACTCCTTCCACACTAGTTTGTAGATCTACCCTAGTCACACACTTTAGATTTCTCAGATTCTTCTTCACACAACTCTTTGGATGCCCTAGTTCATGAGAGATTCTTTCAATTCATAATCACAAGGTAAAATAATGATGTGCCCACTCCTTATTTATAGCTTTTCCTTCTTTCCAACATTAAATGTTATGCCACCTACCACCATACTTAACACTAAATGTGGATTTTTCCACTAAGTCATGGCCTTAAGCACCCTTACTCATGCTCCCCAATCCTACGTGAAAAACTTTACAACCTTTTGGCATGTAAACAATCCAACCTGATAGAAGACTCTTACATGCACGTCAACATGCCAAAGGCACTTCTTCTGTCCTTCACCTAATTTTTTCTCTCCTACCTCATGTTGTTCCTACACTTTTTCCTTCTTTATATGTGTTTTTTTAAGCCTTATCCTAACACCAACCCTTCTTGTCCACCTCTTTTCCATGTGCTTCCTCAACATCACGCACTTTTTCTCTTCCAACTAGGGCCATTCAACAAACTTCTACTGCCAGCTCACTCAAACTTTCAAACTTTGCACTATTCTACATTATTCCACCCCACACTTAACCGATGTGTGGTCCTCTGTGCATACACAACCTTTTGAAAGTAATGTGGTTACCATCACACAAAGTGCAAAAAAAAAAAATGAAAAGAAATAAACAACAAAGAAAGGAAACACAAGAAATGAAATATATAAAAGGAAATCCTAAGCTAACTGGAAATATACTGCCTTATTTACAAACACCAAGAAGACTTATTTATAGTAGGGCTTCAGCCTACTCCCATTGAAGTGACTAGGTAACCTCATCCCATCCAGTGCTTTTAACTAGAACATGTGCATTAATCAAGGATATACGAGATAATATAGGGCCCCAACTAATGGAATTTTAATTTCCCAAGATGGCACAGAAACTTGGAATCATATAACAGAACCATCTTCCCAACCTCAAACTTCTTGTTCTTGATGTGATGATCATGCCATGCCTTTTTTTTTTTTTTTTTTCTTTTGACTCCATCTAGCAAGTGATCGCCTTTCATCTAATTGCATCAACTTATCAATTCTTTCTTCCAGCACTTTTCATCAGCTAAACCTCCTACATGCATGCTATACGCAATGAAGGTAACATGAATTCCACTAGTAGGAAAACCTCCACACCAAACACCAATTGAAATGGTGTGGCCTTATTCAACCTTTTATAGGTTGTCCTATATGCCCATAGAATGGCTGATACTTTGTCATCCCAATCTTGTCTTCCAACATCACAAATCTTAGTTAATGTGTGACTTATATTTTATAAATGCCTCTATGTTTCATTTTCTTGAGGGTGATATGGGGTAGTCTTATGATGGGCCACCATAAATTCTGCTAACAGAATCCTAATTGTTTCATTGAGGAAGTGTGTACCCCTATCACTTGTTAAACTTAAAGGGAAACCATACCTTACTTGATTATGTTTCCCATAAAAATCTAGTAGTTGTTGTTGTGGTGTAATCCTTTATAGGTGCTTTCCTTCTTCCCATCGTGTCAAGTAATCGGTCATGTAAGTGATGATATACCATGAACCAGTCCTTCATGTGGGTTGGCAAATTGGGCCTACAAAATCTATTGCCCATTTTTCAAATGGTTCTACACACTGGAATTATTGGTCACAAAGGCATTTCATCTCTCTTTCCAAGTTTTCCAAGGTGTTGGCAATGGTCACAAGCCTTGCAAAACTCAATACAATCCTTGTAGATGGTTTCCCACCAAATCCCTACTAATAAAATCTTCCACATGGTAGCATTTCCTACATAGTGTCCTCCTGCAATCCCACCATGCACTTCCTCCATAATTTCCATGCACTCATGCTCTAATATGCATCGGCGTAGAACCTCATCATGACCTAACTTATATAGGTCTCCACTAATCAACATGTAAGGTGCGGCATATTGCTAACTACTTTCTCTCCAGAGCCTTCATCCCTTTTAGTGCCACACCTATTTTTAAGAATATTGTGATATCTTCCAAGTCTAGGGTGCACGCCACAACCTAAATAGTTGTGCATCTAGCATGGTATCCTCAATGCTTTGTGCATCCTCTCCTTGAAGTTAATCCTTGATAAGTGGTCAAGTCCTGAATTTATTTTTCCTAGTTTCATGACCACTATGAACTCAAATTCTTGAAATAATAGGACCCAACAACATATGTGCCCTAGAATGGGCTTGTTTACCAAGTACTTCAATGCCATATGGTCCATGTAGAATATAAATGGTGTTACCAATAGATATTTCCTAAACTTATGCAGCGCATAGATCATAGACAATGCTTCACTCAGTAGTTGTGTAATTTTGTTCTGTTGGTGTCAACTTTCTACTTGCAAAGCACAAGGGATGATCAACAATTCCCTCACCAGGTTGTGCTAGTACTGCTCCCATAGTTGTCCCTAAGGCATCAACATGCACATGGAAAGGCTTATCCCAAGAAGGAAAATGTAATATGGGCATCGTGACAAGCCTATCCTTCAAAGTGTCAAATGCCTTTTGTTGCGCCTCTCCCCAATGAAAGGCACTTTTGTGTTTCAACAATTCCTCTAAGGGCATGAGATCTTGGCATATCCCTTGATGAACTTCTTGTAATACCCATATGCCCAAGGAATCCACACACTATGCTTTGACTAGTAGGCTCCCCTAATCCTATAATAACTACAACTTTGCGGGATCCACTAATAAGCCTTCTTTACATATAATGTGTCCTAACAAGGTTCCAAATGGAGTAGAAAAGACACATTTCTTAATGTTGAGGGATATCCTTAATTTCTTGACATCTCTCAAACATCAGCCTTAAATTTTCACAATGATCCTTCACCAATCCATACACAATCCAGTCATCTAGGTAAACTTGGAGAAACTTATGGATGAAGTCCTGAAAATGCTTGTACCACGATGTGCGAGAACACAACAGAGCACATTTTAATCCAAAAGGCATAACCATGTAGGAAAAACTTCCCCACTTAGTGTGGTGAAAGTTGTCTTTCTCTGGTCTTCCTTTGCAATCCTAACTTGGTGGTACCCTAAGAACCCATCCGTGAAAGAGTAGACTTCACACCCTGACTACTCCCTCCAAAATTTCTTCAGTAAAGGGGTTGGGAAAGGATCGATGACACATACTACATTAAATCCCTATAGTAAAAAATATCCTTATCCTCCATCCTTCTTGATACTGATGACCATTGGGCTTATCCACTCTGACTCTTCAACAACCTCAATGATGCCTTGATGCTATCATTTTGTCTATTTCCTCCTTGACCCATACACACAAGTTTGGATTCATCCGATAAGGCCTCTTCCAAATTGGGCACACACCTTCCTTCACTTTATCCTCATCTCTCCCAAGGAATGGTGGATGCCTTTGAGTTCATGGTACCCACGTGGGAACAAATCCTGGAACTCACATAACAAATCAATGATCTTTGAAACTTCCTTCTCTGACCAATAATCTCTGATGATAGCTTCCTTAGGTTCTACCTCTAAACCAATGTTAACCTTATTTTTTTTAAAGGCTCATGGTAGGCACACACTCACTCATCAGCGCTATCTATGACTTTCACGTACCTACAAAATGGTTAACATCTAGAATCTCATCTCTTCTCCACCATCGATCACATAACCATCTTCCCTTTTTCCTTTTCCATGCACACACACTCAAGCTGTATTTCCTCTGATTCATCTTCATTGAAGTGTATCCTCCAAACTGGGCTCACCTAGAAAATCTAGTAGCCTATCTTCTTCTACCATGGCACTATCTCCCATCGTAAGGTGCTTGATTACTTACAATGCCTTATCCACCGATGGTTTGTACTTTGATATTCAAATGCTTGAATGAGATCAGCTATCAACTCTCTACCAATTTCCTTTTGACTGACGTGTGTCTAAGTGGATATACCATGCATGTGCATAACCTTATAATGTGGAATATAGTTTATGCACCCATAATGATGGTGGTAAGGCTTCTGCACCTCCGATCCAGGCCTTCTCACAAGCTTGGACATGGGATGAGGAGGTTCCTTGCCATGATAGTCTTGTATGGTAGTGGGTGCATTGCTTCTTGGAGAACCTAATAAAACATGATCCTCACCTCACGCCATTCCAAGAGATTCTCACGGTGTGTAGCCCACCATCTACATTATAGTTCCAAGAAAGATATAGTTCAACATCCCCTGCATCTTTCACTCTCATTCCTCCACTGAGCCTCTATTTCTCATAAGAACATCTTAGGGTAGGCCCCTCCAGAGTATTTGGGAAACTTCTTCCCTCCTAGGTGCTTAACTGAGCGCGCCTTTGTCACTCTTGTTATAGATCCTCTTAGTTGTCACCCAATTAACTCATAGGTCCCATGTGCCCAATTTTCACATGCCACACTAGTGGTATCACTCATGGACTAGAGCATCTTCAAATTGGATAACTCCTTATGTAGGGTGAATTATCTCAGGATCTCTGATGGAGCGCACATAGATTCTATCAAGGAATTCTTCTCCTAAGGGCTCAGTATAGGGCACCATTGACTTCCCATCTGTCAAAGGGATGATCACCCTTTCCTCCTTGTTCTCAAAACTGATATACCCTTTGTTAAACCACAGGTTAGCATTGTTCTTGTAACACCATGGGTGCCCAAGTAATGCTAAAATTTTCTTCCTTGGTGAGTGCCAAGACTTTGAAGTCTCCAATGAACTTGGCCCCTTGAATGGTGATAATTGCATCCTTCAGGACTCCAATGGGCATTTCCTTAGTCTTTTTTCCATATACAACACATTCAAAGATGGCTGCAATGTGGGCCTTCCCATTTGATGCAGGCATCTAAGGTAAGAACATTGACCTCTGCTCCCATGTCGATGAGAATATTTCTCAAAAGCCATCCATCAACAACCACATTCAAAGTAATCTCCTTATCATAGTCGAGGTTGTGAGGGGGAAGGTTTGCATGCAAAACCTTCCTTTTACGCTCTACTCGGTGTGTGGTACCTTCTCTCTCAACCATTCTCCTAGCAAGGGAATAATATTCTCTTGCCTTAACATTTTACATACTTCCTTGACCTCATCCAGGTCATCCTTTGGAACCTCGAACATTCTTCCTTTGCTCCAACTGCTTTGATTTCTCCTTTAGACATTGGATCTCCCCTTGTAAACTTTGAATCACATCCATAGTCTCTTGATACACTTCTTTCTGATGAGCAGGGTCTAGATACTTTCCATGTACTACTTCCTCTCTTGAAACTAGTTCCTTTGTCTTGGTATCTCTCACAGGTGCATGGCCCTCTTCTCATGTCATCACCAGTATAGGTTCTAGCCCTAACTCACGTGCCCACTCTTAGCATCCACTTGTGAATCAGCCTTCTTGATGCTTACCATCCCAATGCCCTTTGTCTTTCTAGTGCTTGTTGATTCATATGCTCATAAATTTCTAGACACTCCTCATACTTGTGTTTCTTTCCACACCATGAGCATTATAATAGATCAGGACACTCACATTTGTAATGCTCTAGATCCACAATTATAACAGGTTCCTCACGGGAACTCACTTCATCCTCCATGCGTTACTTGACCATGAAATCCTCCATGAAAACCTCTTCCATGCATTCCTCCATCTATGCACCCTTCATAACATCGGTCATCATCCTTTGAACTACTTGTAAGGCTAGTCTAGTGCACACCCAAATCAATAACATCATGGATTTGATCAATCAAGTCTATAATCCTTAGTATCATGGGTCGTAGAGGTACAGATCTTACAATAGCAAGAAACATTCTTGCAGATTGTGCGTTGGAGTAGAGGGCATCTACTTGCATCATGATCCCCATGGAAAATCTCACAATCTACCGACATAGCACGTGCACACCGAATTCTAAGGGAAACTATCCTTTGCATGTCCCTCCACTTCATAATTCTATACACCAAATCCCACTATGAACCTCATGCACTTAAGTTTGCATAGATAGCTTCTCCAACTACTTGGCCATTGTAGAAATTTGAGCCTCCAAAAAGGGCTAACACTAGTGTCAATGCTCCCAATAGCTTCAAGATGCATGGGTAGCTTCCAATGCCTCGCGTGGGTCTATGAAAGTCTTGTGTGATAGAGCCCTTCTAAATGGTGTTATCAATCCTCCGAAAAACCATTGAGCATGTTAGAGGGATGATGAATGTCATAGATAGTTTTGATAAGAGAGTCTTGAAACATGCATCATACTCCCACACACTCTCTTCCATTCCCTATTGGATCTCCTTCAGTGTTGATGCTTTTCTGCTCAAACTCAGGGATATGGAACTCTACTAGGAAGGTGTTCTTCAATGCGGTGTAGTCTACCACCATCTGATGGGGGTCATACTTCCTATACCAACTATGTGTGCACCCTTGCAATGTTGTTGCAAATTGACTTGCCTTCCACTCTAGGGTAGTGATCCCTTTCATGCACCATATTATTCACACTTATGCACATGCTCTGCAGCATCCTCTATACCTTGGTAATCTAGTAAGTGTAAAGACATCTCAAAAACACTTGGGGAGGTGGTTGAGGTCCTTTGTCCTCCCGATCTAGAGCCTTGGTTCCCTCCGTGTTTCCTCCTCCACTAGATCCACTAGATCCACCAGAGTCCTATTCCTCTAACCCATCAGATCCACCTCGTAGTCAAAAAAGGACTAGAAGTGGTCATGCCTAGTGTTCCCAAATCCCACTTCTTGAACTGCATGTCCGATGGTTTGTGATATTGTCCCACTACTAGTTGTATGTCCCACACCACTCCTAGATGTATTACCCAATCCTTACATACTTGCACCTTGTCCAAAGATTCCTCCAAATACAAGAATGGCTTGCGTAGCCATGGATGTTCCAAATGAGAAATTATATCTCTAGGCATAGATCGGTTACTCCCACCGATACCAATTGGGTTAACAATACTTCTCCCTTGATCTGGAAAACCAAGTGCCAGGGTTTGGTTTCATAGGTGGGTTCAGATGCATGTCCGATGATCTCTCTTTCTCCATGTGATGAACTCTCATCAAAAGCTAAAGGGCCTCTCTCCCACACACTTGCCAAGATGGGGTAGCATAGACTTCTTAGGTTCCACATCCTCTGCATGAACCTCAACTCCTTCCCACAACGTCTACCTCCATAGATCCATCACACTTTAACCTTGCATTGTCTAGTCATCTCCCTTTCATGAGCTTCACTATACTTGAGTCATCTCTCCTCCCTTTCTTTTTAGCCATGCAATGTCTTCCATCTTCCTCCACCCTAGCTTCCTCTCCCAGTGCTCGAGAAGCTTAGCTGGCCATCATGGGAAATGCTTCTAAACTCAAAGTAATGACCAAGATCTTCATAGCCAAAGGAATAACACAAAAATGATCCTCTAGGCTCCCTCAAAACTCAAACTCAACAACTTATGGGAAAGAATACATAGAAATGGTGTATTCAAAGTATAATTGGTCAACACTCTCTTCCACCAATGATCAACAACATGTGTCCAAGTCAGATCTACATCTTGCAGCCTCTGATAGTCATCTTGGGTCCATACACATGATCTATAGTACCAACTTGATCTGGATGCATATGCTGAAATCCATTCATATAGTTCTACTGGGAAGCAAAAAAATAATGTCTCATACAACTCATGGTATAGGTTCTCTTCTACCCATCTACATGCATCAAACTCGGTCCAATGTTGAATCTTTGAGAAAACTCATCCTCCATGCTCTTGAACCATGCTTCAACACTTTCTAAGGTCAGAACTCTATCATCACACATCACAAGGACAAAGATGCATGCATTTCTCACAACAACTTTGAAAAGAGGTCCCACAATAAAACCAAGATGTAGTCATTTTTGTACCCTTCAAAGAATAGGAAAATCCCATGCACATCGGCCTATCACCTAGTGGGCATTGGGTGCTCACCCGAGGCATGCGGTGTCGAGCCCCTCCTTTGTGTGAGTTATGTGAGAATGCATCATCTATGACAGATACTTAAATGCAAAAGAATGGAAAAGAACCATGCATTCATCTTGAGAGCTTATGACGAGTTTCTAGACTAATGCATCCATTCAGACAAGGAAAGCATTAATAGAATATAAATCTAGACCATAATAGAAAGGAAATGCACAAGGGTTTACATCCATTCACAAATAATATACACAGAAAAGATCCATCCATATAGATATAAGTATAAACCAAGAACCACATATATTCATATTCAACATGTTTGATAATCACATTGCATTCATTGAGGCCATCACATGATCAATATAATAGTGCAAACTAGAGTCATGCATCAGAACTAGACTTAGGTCCCTCATATTACAAAAAAAAACATAGGCCCATCCCCTTGATATTCCATTACTCCTACAGATCTTCTAAACCCAACCCATAGAACACTCCATGATATTTTAATCAGAGCTTCACCTCTCATCTTCATCCTCTACTCTACTTTTTTTTCACCAACTCCCCTTTTCTTCTACCGAAGAGTCTTGAATATATAGCCTCAACAACCACCACCAAGCCTTTCTAAAGTTATGGATCAGGTTTCCAAGTGTCCAAGGTGGTCCTCCAAGGAAGCATGCCTCTTTCAGATCTGAGCTCTCCACTCTTCACAATGATGTCTTTCTAGATCATTCCTTTCATGGGCACCAAGTTTCCTAGGATAGCACCTTATCCACTCCATGCACAGTCAATTCATGCTTTTCTCATGTGCTATGTTAGGAATGTCAAATGTGGCTAAGTTCAAAACTCCCTTGCCCTTCCTTTTGCGTGCACCACGAGGGTTTTGCTTTAACCCTTCTAAAACCATATTCTATGACTTTCAACTTGCATGCCCTTCTCGAACTAGGTCTTTCGTGCCCACACACCTCCTTGCACTTAGCCAATATTTTAGGGGCCAAACACAAACTCACCATATAATGTGGTAGGATTTTGACACACTTTCTCACATCAAAACTATTTCATAAACAATAGCGGTATTTTTGAATTATATTTACATATCAAAATTATTATAAATACTTTGGAAGGATTTTGAATTTTCTTTTCATGTTAAAACTCTACCAAATACTATGATAGGATTCCAACTTTTATTTTCACATTAAAACTCTACACAAAATATTATGTTGAGATTTGGATCTTGAGCCACATTTGTAATTTGTGATAAATGTGGAAAAGTGCATATGGAATTTTTAAGTACAAAATTTAAAGGGGACCACCATTTAGGGATCCATAACTCATAATGTATTTATTTGCATGACAATTTAAAAAGCTTTATTTAGGTTCTAAAGTTTGTTGTGGTCATTTTAATTAGTAATTAGCCAAAACATATTTGTTGAACCCTATGAATGTGTTAAATTTCTTTAACTCTTAGTAGGATTTAGGTCAATTTAATTAGATTTTATTTGAAGTAATATTACAGAGACTACACTACTAAAAGCACTAAAATTTACTCCTTAGATCATATCAATCAATCATACAATCAAGCACATAAAATTTGAAGCACAAAATTAATGGAAAGAGGCACGTAACTAGTTCATAAATTATTTATAAAATGTTGATGAGTAATATGGGAAAGGGTTAGAGTTTGAACTATGAAAAATCAATTTCTAGAGATGTAGAACTACTAGTTTAAGACCATATAATGAGGTTAGGACCGGATGGTATGCTTCTAACTAAACCACATATTTTAAAACCCTTACGTAATTAGGATCTGAAAAAATTTAGTGTGACTCTTTATCATTTTTTTCCACTCTTTGATATATTCAAATCTACATAAAACCTATATGTCACACTTAAAACCTACAAAAAATCACTAGTTATCGTACCACATACTCAAGAAATAATTAGCTATAAAAATACATATTTAATATATCTTGAGTCGAGTCTAAAATGATAGTAAGAACATTTATGAGTCATTGAGAACTACTACATTTCAGACCCAATGTAGTTCTCCTAGTGATTTTTGTAAAAAACATGCAAATATCTCTTGACCTAGGTTAGCCCTCTTTCCTCGACACTTATATCGGGATATGTTACTTAATCGTAATAGAAATATATTTTTGTAAATGATAACTTTTGAATCATCCCCTCATATTTTTCTATGTAATATGTAGATGTAGTCTTTTCTTTATCACTCAATAAGTGGTAAATATATATGTGAGTTTTATATAGTAAATTCTTGTGTTATAATTGTATACATATGATTTCTTACTTTAAATTTAAGACCTTAGAGATAGGAAATTCTTACCCAAAATATTTATTTTGAAATAAAAATGAGTAAAAAGTGGTGTCATGAAGAAAAGACAAGTGAAAGCCAAAAGGGGCAAAGACCATAGAAAATGATCAATACAATATGTATGGTCATGAAATTATTTTATGGTATTGGAATAGGATCATATAAAATATAATAATAATAAAAATATGCTAAAGATCTCTGTAAGAATACTCAAAATCTAGTCAAAGAGGAAAAATAGTAAAAATTGGAGTTTAATCAAGCTACCAATAGAAATTCAAAAAAGAACTAATGCGAGTAAGATATTGTTTCATTATTCCAAAATAATGTACATTTAAAACTAACAAAATCATAATGTAATAATAATTTTGTGTAAATTTTGGTGTCTACATTCCCCCTATGCTAGTGAATGAAATTTTACTAGTGTAAAAGAAAGAGAGTTAAACATGTGAAAGTGTTGAAGAAGGAAAAGTACAAGAATTTCAAGAGAGAAAAATTTTGTGGAAGAAAACATGAATCATTGATTGAACCATGTGGAGATAAGGGAGAGGCTTGTTATAGGCATCAAAAGGGAATATCGTAGTTGTGAAGAGAAGTATTTGAAAACATGGAGATTCAAACTTGGTGGATTTGTAGAGTTGGAGGTGATCAAATATCAATGAAGTGCTTAAATTTGAAATTATGTGGGACTTAAGTGATCTTAACACCAAGATAAGAGGTTTCATAGGGACACATATATTTACCCCAATAATGTTTCCAACAATGAGGGCTGCACTACTACATATAGATCTAGGTATCCAAATTCACTAGCAAATAAATGTTATAAGGTGAATGGGAATGGTGTCTCATTTCCCCCAACATGCATTATACGGTGCATATTATGATATGGTGCCTATATATTTATTATGGATATTTTTATATTTCCCCTATATTCATAATAAATATAGTGGCATTTGGTAATTAATTTATTCACATATTCACAAGTGCCCATTTGGGTGTTGATATTACATTGCATTGGGTGAGAAAAATTTGGCGTTGCATAACAAACTTACTAAATTCATGTGAAGTTTGTGTGGGAGAGGATAACCTTGCATAACTAACCCATTATACTTGCTTATTTATTTTTGGTAAATGAGATAGAGGGGATTACCTTCCCTTATCAGCCCCATATATTTTTCACCTTTTGACAAAAGGATAATGAAAAAAAGATTACTTGAGGTAAAAGTGAAGAGAACAAGAAACATTGAGATATATTACGGTGTAAGAGATAGGAATTTTAAAGTATGTAATGAGAATTATTGATCTCATATAAAATATCCGCTAATAGGAAGTACATCATAAGTTTGCACATAGAGATAATAATATAGGTGATAAGAGAAATGCATTTTTAGACCTACAAAATAATTATAAAGTTGGGTAGTGATGTATAAAATTGAAAATGATAAGAAGCATGATCAAAACATAATAGAAGGAATGAAAATGGGAAATTAGAGCTTAAGATATGGTCTACTCGGCTAAAAACCCTAATTAGTAGAATTGAATAGATAATAAAATAGGGTGTGTAAATGCCACTAGTAAAAGGTTCTATAAAAGGTAAATTGAAAAAGTAAAAGGTATTGTACACACCTAAAATTGTATTTGTGACACATCCACGGTTTGGTAAAATTCTCCAATGATGATTTCCTATTTTCTAGAACAAACAATGAAGTCCAAATCCTTTCCCCTTTCTTTTACCATGCTTATTTTTCCTTACTTATCCTTGTCTTGTATTTTTCTATCTTTTCTAAGTCATTGTCTACTTGTTGCAAGGTTGTCGTGACCTTAAGTCACGTAACCACCATGGTGGTTACATAACCACCATGGCGGTTGTGTAACCAAAGGTATTCCTTGATCAACGAGATGCATAGTTGCCACGGTGGTCCCTTAACAAATAGTTTGAGCAGATCGGAAATTTTGTGTGCATTTATTAGAGAATTTGAATCTGCATGGTTTATATGTGTGTCTCAAGTTTTGAGTATCTTTATCATCCATTTCTTGACCATTTCACCTGATTTATGGATTTTTGGATATGTATGGAACTCCTCTTCTCTATTTAATATTATTATAATGTTGAATTCCTCTCTGTGAGATTATTTATCATTTCTTGATTGCCAAGTGTGTTAGACTTCTTCCCTGCCATTTTCTATTAAAAACTAAGTTTTACTGTATCATGGGTTGGATATTTTTTATTTTAATTACACCATTACTCTACCAAAATCCTACCAATAATTACATAAAAAATTAGTTCATTACTTTTTTTCTTCTACTCACATTTGTGACCAACTAGCCTACTGACATGATTGCTCAACATCTTCTTGATTTATTCTACAACCATCTAGCTCGGTTCTCTAGATAAATTGGAATTTTATTTATAGAAATGAATTTGAGGATACAAAAGGATCATCATCATACTTGGAAGTTGTAATGAGTTCTAAAATAAATAGTTTGGGGGTGTACTTCCTATTTCTTCAAAGATTTTGTTTTTGAAATATTTTCATTAAAGTTAATAGAAGCTTTTCACTTGTTTTAAGAGGTAGAATTTACAATTTCTTTATTCTCAATATTCCAACTTCGGTTGATATCTTCTTACCGGATTATCCATGTGGATTTTCTTGGGAAATAATTTGGAGGAAATTGTTTTACATGAACTTCTTCATTTCTTTGTTATAGATTACTTATGCATTTCATTTCTTCATTTCCAGTTTTCATGCATATGAACAAGCTTCCATGGATATATTACTCCTAATCATCCTTTGGATCTACAAGGAAATAATCTTGAGGATATTCTTTGTATGTGATTATTATATTAATTCTTAATTATTAGTTTGTTTGTGAATTTTATTTCTTTTTAATGGAAGTCTCGGGGAAGAGGAATTGCCTATGAGAATCCTAATTTCTTCCTATGATTTTGAGGTCAAGAAATTAGAAGAAGTTAGAAATACACAACTACAAATTAAAATATTCTTCTTTTGAATTAGATTTAGCTTCACACCCTATAACAGAGGAATAACCACATCCGCCGGTAAGTATTCAATTAAGTGGACTATTTAATTTCAAATTTAGAATTAGTATAAAGTGAATAGAATAGGATAAATATCATTTTATAATTTTTTTACTAATTAGGTTCTTTTATTTTAATTAGTTTCTTTTTTTTATGAAGTATATATTTATTTTATTTGATTTAAAATATTGCTCAAAAAATACAAAATAAAATCCCAAGATAGATAGCAATGAAAACTTCTCACCAAAGAACAAAAAATCGTGGGCATATATTAGAAGTTAAAAAAATACCAAGTAGATTCCTTTGTTTATTTATTTCAAAGCTTCTAATTTTGAAAATACCAAAATGTTGTTATTTGCAATATGATGTCAAATAGATTTGAATTAGCTTATGTTCTTTTTATTTTAATTGTTTTTTTTCTATAGATTTATTTTATTTAATTTGCAATTTAGAAAAGAACAAAAACATATATTAGAAGTTAAATTTCATTTTAATTAGATGCTTAAAACCAAACTTAGTTAATTAAAAGGGGAAAATCAATTTTATTTTATTTTGTTTGTTTTGTTTATTTAAAGGTATGAATTAAATTAATTTAGATTGGAAAGACCACAACTTCTACTTCCTTAGCGGCCTAGGCTACCAGATATTAGCTCTTAGTCCCTTTGGATTTAAGATTTCTTGTGTATTTCCTTTTCTCTTGTTTTATTTCCCATATGACCATTCCAAACCCACCACAATAACACATTTGAATATTTGACCCGTGTATTAGACAACCAAATGTTGAGTGAGTCAAAATGATATTGACTATGGCTTGTGCACTAATTATTTTTAGACCCACACCCTTGCCTCCTATAATCATCGACTAACTCATTACCTTAAATAATGAAGAAGATATTTCCTGAGGAATATTGGGTTGATTAGGTAGATTTTCTTATATCGTGAAACTCTTGATTTGTCTTTATCCCATATTTAAATATTTTGTTCATGAACCTCTTAATATAGGAATCCACAGACAATGAAGGGAAATTTCTTCATGTTCCTTAACCAACTCAAGTTTTGTTTGGTTATATAGATATTGACACCAATCTATGCATAATGATCATCCTTGATCATAATATCACTCCCGAGAAAGTTAGACAAGTGTTCATTTCTCTCAACAAATAGATCATAATTCTTCTAGTTGATAATATTCAATTTCCTTGACCTCTTTTCACCATTCCCCCTATCCCACCTACACTCTATACATATACAACATTACCATCCCATTCATCACATTTTAGCTATCCCGACATGACCTTGGGAGGTCGGGTGCATCTGAAAATCACATGTTGATTCTTAGGCATACAAAATTGGTGAACCCAAAGTGAAGGACTAGTTCCTTTTTGTATTATTTTCTTTTATTTTTTTTCTTACACCTTCTCTATCACATTAAACTTTGTGTTTATACACCCCTCAAATAAGTCGAGGTAGGAGTATGGCAGCCCCATTTTGAGTCTTGAAGCCTATTACAACAACTTGAGTATACAACATTCACCCTCATTTTCTTGGTTGGTGACAACTACTCCCATAATTTACTATCACCTCTTATGCCCTCTTAAAAGACATTTAACTACAATTTTTAGTTAGAATTGAAGAGACAGATGCCTAACTATAACTAACAGAGTTCTCAAAATCAACAACATGACATTTACGAGAGAACATGGTTTTTATCCACGAGTCTTGTCTAGACCTAAGATTAATATGCAATTTCATTCCTTTACTTCCCATTTCCCATTAGACATTGAACTTCTAATGCATCTCACCCAATGTGATGACCATATTAATTTTATAGAATGATTGTTAAGTAGGATGTTAACATATCTGATTTCCTTCATTAAATTTCTACCACCCCACTTAATACAGAAAGTAAACCTAAATAGGTGGGGTCTACAAATGACCAATTCCTACTATGGTATCATATACATTTGCAACCAAACAATTTCCAACATACACCTAAACACAATTCCCAACTTTTTCCTCATGATTTAATCTCAAAATTGATGGGTAGAATCAAGGAATTTCAAATTTCTCAAGCTTCACATTCTACACAATTTTAGGGTCAAATAATGCTTCCCATCATGTTCAAAATAATATACCTGTTGAGTAGAAAAAATGTTTCTCTAAGGAGTAGACACACAAAGGATGTGTACGTGGGAACAAGTGCATTTTAAGGTGCGAAAGGATAGGAAAGGAAACACGCATGGGAAAAGGTGCATTTTAAGGCGTGAAAGGATAGGAAAGGAAACACACACCAAAACACTTTGGCTCGGGACTTTTTTTATGGATAAGGGATATTTTGGAGATAGTGTGTAGAGCACATAGGATAAATACTTACACTACACGGAATGATATTTTGGGAATGAGTGGTTTATAAGCACCATGCATGGTTTGAGCTAATAAAGGATTGATTCTTCCGAGTTAACTATAGGACATCTATTATTAGAAAAATTACATATATGCATGTTATTGTAAAGGCACATGGATATTATTAACATGTGGCCTATTTTGAGAAGTGCATAGGGGATGAAGGAAATTCCCCACCTCTATAAATATATATTAAATTGTGTAGTTTAGAAGGGACTAAATTATTGTAGATTTATGTTTTGGATCTGATGCACACATGACTTATGGATATACTTTATAATGTAATAAGCTTTTGTGTTTTATAGTGTCTAATGTAATGGAGTATATTGGCTAGATAATGGTGTTGAACATAATTAAATCTAGTTCATGTATGGTTAATATTATTATAGTTATTGTTTAATTCATGATTATCTAATATCTAGATCTAGATTATGCACTATGGAATGTTTATGTTTAATTATGGATCTGAATATGTTTTATCACCATCACACTAACATCATGCACAAACAACTCTAAAGAGGGGTTTGGTACCTTTGAGTGCTTCGGGTGAGCACTCAGCTCAAGTTGGGTGATGTGTGAATGCACCTGGGTTATTCAGTAGATTCTAGGCTACATCATTGGTTCCATTATCGGTGATTGTACAAATTATATTACTAGATGGGAAGAAGAAACACCTAAACTTATATTATAGTAGCTACAAGAGAAATTTTCTTATGGGAAAATATTCTTACTAAGTATGGATATCCCTTGAGTTTGATAACGACAGGGCACACACTTTTTAATGAGACAATCGGGATATTATTGGATGAATTTATGGTCTCACACCATAAGATTACATTGTATCACCCTCAAAAAATGGGACTACAAAAGATTTCAACAAGATATTGAGCCAGCCCTTGACAAAAATTTGTGATGTTAGAAGGAAAGATTTGGATGATGAAGTTTCACAAGATTTTTGGGCATATATAAAAACTTACAAAAGGTTAAATAAGGCTACACCATTTTCAATTTGGTGTTTGTCTTAGAAGCATTCTTCCCATGGAATTCATGTTACCTTCTTTACGTATTGCGTGTGTGGGAGGTCTAGGTGATGAGCAAGAATTAGAAGAGAAACTTGACAAGTT
This sequence comes from Taxus wallichiana var. yunnanensis, assembly GCA_018340775.1. Classification (NCBI taxonomy): domain Eukaryota; kingdom Viridiplantae; phylum Streptophyta; class Pinopsida; order Cupressales; family Taxaceae; genus Taxus; species Taxus wallichiana. The sequence continues at coordinate 742,713,946 of CM031237.1, read as the reverse complement.
AATACAACTTGATGACAAGTGCCATACCATGTTGGAGTCAAAAGCAAGTGAAGGCAACAAAAAGGCATGCCATGACAGAGACACATCAGGGATAAGAAGCTTGAGGTTGGACAGATGGTACTTCTTTACGATTCCAAGTTTCTATGCCATTTAGGAAAATTTAAGGTGAATTAGTTGGGACCATATGTTATCACTCACATACTTGAATTAGGTTCTTGTCGGTTTGAGGGGCTTAATGGAAAATGATTACCCGGTTTCTTGAACGGGAGTAGGTGAAGCCCTACTATAAATAAGTATTCTTGGTGTTTGTATAAGGAATTATTTCCATTTAGTATAGATTTCCCTTTTGTATTTATTATAATGTTTTTCCTTCTTCATCACCATGTTTTGTCAATTTAGTTTGGTGTTTTATGTAATAAGCACGTTTGTGCACTAGAAGCTAATTACAATCTAAAGTATTTTTATACATAGAGAACTACCCATACCATTGGTGTGGGGTGGTTGTTATTTGTTATTAAAAATGGGTACACATAAGAAAAACTATTATAGGTGATTATTAAGTATGGAAAGGAGCTGATATAAAGAAGATTGCTCTTAGAGAGACCATAGATGGAAATAAATAAATGAAAATATAATGTGAGGTAAGCTATGGCCATAGAAACTACTAGAGGAAGGCCCATTGGAAAGGTAATTTGGCGCATGGATGCGTAGAAAGGTCTGGAGCCGTATATAGGAAGGCACACTAAAAGGTTATAGTTTGGGCGTGTACATGTGCCACGCAGAAATTAGGAAAAATTTCAATTAATGAGAGGGTCAGTAGTAGGTAAAGGAGTAATAAATGCAATAACTATTCAAAAATCTATATAAGGATGTGATGCGGTTTCATTTTTACCTTTGTGATCACAATTATTCAAGAAAGTTGGGAATGAGAAAGAAAAATGTATCGAGGTGAGAAGAGTTGTGAAACCAGAAGTGGAGAGCATATTTTTGTGGAGAACTAGATTACGTCCCCATTAGAGACGAGTTTTAATGAAGAAAAAGCATTGAGGAGGAGTTAGGGCTCAAGGTTTCAAGCTAGGGCACGGGGTTTCAAACTAGGGCATGAAAGCTTACTCAAAAAAGACATAAGGAAATTTTTTTATAATGGCACCAAGGAAGGCACCTGTAACATGTACGAAGGGGAAGAAGAAGTTGGAAGTCGAGGTTGAAGTTTCTCTGAGATAAATTTTCAAAAATGCAGTATCCAGAAGGAGTGATCATCAGATAGGATTGGGATTCCCATACTCATAGACATAAAAGTAAGTGACTACAACCACCACACCACTGACAATAAGGGGGACTTGGATGATTTATTAAATAAGAAGAAACAACAAGCACATGGTGGATGACATGCTAGTTTATGATGATCTTGTGGAGAAGTTTCTCAAGAAGGTAGGGGTGTATCAAGTTGTATGAACTCCCATATTTTATAAAATTGGAAAGTTTATACCAATGGATTATGAGAAGATTCCATGAGGACTTATTCTATTTTGTTGGAAAAAGTGTAAGGATCACCGCACCTTTGATTTCTACATTGAATGGATTGAAGGGCATAGGGAAAAATATTAGTAATGATCTAATTGATAAGGTAGTTGTTATAGCTATAAGAAAGGAATTGGGATATGCCAAGGGTCCACATGGAATGGACATCTACAGATTAAGAAAGTACCATGTGGTGCACACACATGCATCATCGCTCACTAAGCTAAATGATCGGGAGAGATGGTCATGGTAAATACCATGTGGCCACATATTGTGAAGAAAATTTCATAAAGAGAGGTGTATAACTTAGCTAGCTTCATAACACAAACAATTATTGAGAAAGTGTGCACAAGTGATAAGATAAGTTTTGGATTTATCTATTATCTCTCACGTTTGAAGAAATTAGAGTTCCCGATGGGCCAAATAACAAAATTCTAGAATACCCCTTGGAGAATAAGTCCCTCGGAGAGAGGTTTGAGAAATATTTGTGTCAAGGAAAATGAGTATCCCTTTCAAAAAAGGGTATAACTATGTTATGATCGACTTTGTTTGGCCTTTGAAGAGGAATAACACATTCCAAAGGAGTTACCTCGGTAGTGTGTAAGGTGGTATAGTTTTGGGTGTATCAACATTTTTGCATCGTGTAGTTTATAATGAAGTATGGGACATGGAGTCCTAGGTGCAAACTGTCCTACGCATTCACAACACACTATTTCCAAGCAGCAATACACATGTTTTATTGAGGTGTGTCGGTTGAGCTTTAATGTGGACAAGGTAGATTGTGACTACCATACTCTCAAAAAAACTTATGTTTATCTAGGTCAGTCTACCTACATTGAGAGACTCATTTCAAATGATATAAGTATGAATCCAATCATTTTTTATATTGGGGACAATGGACCCACACTTATCTATCTATAGCTCAAGCCTAGGTTGGAAAATGGGAAGTATGTGGAGAATGAGTTTATGCGCCCAAGGTCTCTAAGGGAAAACACATTTGAAAATGTGGCAGCTCTAAATCCTTCCCAAACCATAGAGATATATGAAGAAGAACATGAGGATAGTGGAGGATTGGAAAATAGAGGCCATAGATATCCCATAGATAAAGTGGAAAGTTAGTGCGTAGATAATTCCCCATATGAGCAAGGAGAGGAATACTTGGGTGTAGATGCATTCCATGAGGAGTGCCAGTTTAAGAAGGTGTTCGAAGAACTAGGACCCAAGGTGCAAGAACATCACAACCTTTACGAAGGTCACCTCAACTCTCCCCTCAGAAAGAAGCACTAGAGAAAAAGAGAAGAAGAAATTTGACACTTAACAAGGAGGTAGAGAAGATCTAAAGAGATCACACCTAGTACCCCTATTCAACAAAATAATGTGGAGGAAACCTCAGGATGAAGAAATGGGAAATGATGAGGAAGGGGTAAAATAAGAAGAAGAGGTTATGTGAGAGAAATCCAATGCACCAGTTACGACTCAGGTAGGAGAAGGGCCAACTCTAGACCTTGGCACCTAGGTTTCTAAGAGGCCAAGGATAGAGAGAAGTGAAGAATATGGTGTCCCTTGTATGGGATATGCTAAGGACAAAAACAAAACCATCCATGATCAATTTCAAATTATTTTTGGCCTTAAGGATTTATATGGGTGGGATTTGATGGACCCAGATATGGCCACTACGTGAACAAGGAAAAAAATATCTTGGTCCATGTAGAGTTATATGGATGAACCAAATTTTTACAAGTGTGAGGATTCCTGTGTCTCACGAAGAGTGAATAAGGCATCCCCAAATTAGTTACATGAAAATAAAACCTATTCTAATGTTTGATGATCGGTCGTCAAGCAATGCCTTGGTCAAGGTATTTGCTAAGGTGGCACCAAAAATGTTGATAAGGCTGCCACCATTCGAGCGCTGATAGAGGATAAAAAGATAAAACTACAAAGATAGTGCACTTAAAGGAAGAGAAGGAATGAGAATGGGAAAAATAATGAGGCTTTTGTTGGCATGGTTGAGGATATTGGTGATCACATTCTGAAAACAAGGCCTCATCTAGAACCTAAGGTACCTAAAAATTTTCCTTCTGCTATGCATTATGTGTGCACTTTGGTCAATTTGGTGTTAGAGGATGGACCAATTTGAATGCCCACACCAAAAGATGTTGAACAAGAAGCAAAGAGAGCATGTGCCTCTATGCTTAAAAAAATTTCAACTTATGAGGCATTGCTCCAAAATTTAAAGGATGAACTGAAAATATTAGACCAAGCTATCAATTTGTGTGTGTGTACTAGAGGCGAGAATAAGAACCAAAACTCTAGTTGAAGATAATGAAGTTTTGAAAGTGATGAAAGATGAGACTTTAGGGCGCGTAGAAAAAAATTGGCACTGGTGAAACAAAAGCACGAACCCCTTGCGGTAGCCAAGATCTACATAAATAGAGGATTGATGAGATTGGGAAGCTCATAGCATAGAAGATGGATCTCTTGGAAGGAATAATGTTAGGTATGACCAATGTTTTCCAAGTACTACAAAATAAGAAAGATAATATTACTCAAGACGAGTTGGATGCCATAGCCATGGATATTCCGAGAGAAAAAAATTGCACTAGATGAATGGTAGACATTGGAGGCTGAGATCAAGAATGAATATCTAGAGCTAATCCTTCCAGTTGAGGAAGAGGGAGCTGCAGAGTAAAGATTCATTCTTTTATATATGATTCATTAATTCATTCAGTATGTATTCTTTATTATTTAGGAACATCAAAAATAATTCTAATTGTCGGGATGATAATGAACTTTAGTGTGGGTTAATTTTGAACACATAAATGTTTCTCTAAGGATTAAACACACAAATGATGCACATGTGGGAACAAGGCACATTTTAAGGCGCGAAAGGATAGGAAAGAAAGGAACTTTGGCTCGGGACTTATCTGTTTGTTATGGATAAGGGCTATTTTTGGATATAGTGTGTGGAGAACACATAGGGATGAAGACTTGAGCTACATGCAATGATATTTTTGGAATGAGAACCTGATAAACACCATACATGGTTTAAGCTAATGATATAATTTTTTCTTCCAGCTTAAGCTGTAGGAAATCTATTATTAGAACACTTGCATATATGCATGCTATTGTAAAGGTGCATGGGTATTATCTACATGTGACCTATTTTGACAAGTGCATAGGAGGTGAAGGAAAGTCCCCACCTCTATAAATATGTATTAAACTGGGTAGTTTATAAGGGACTGAATTATTGTCGAGTTATGTCATGTTGGATCTGATGCGCGCATGACTTATGGATATACTTTATAATGTAAGAAACTTATGTGTTTTATAGTGTCTAATGTAATGGATTATATTGGCTAGATAATGGTGTTGAACATAACTAAATTTGGTTCATATATGGTTAATCTTATTATAGTTATTATTTAATTCATGATTCTCTAAGATCTAGATCTGGATTATGCACTGTGGAATGTTTATATTTAATTATGGATCTGAATATGTTTTATCACCATCACACTAACATCCTACACAAGTAACTCTAAAGAGGGGCTTGGTACCTTTGCACACTTTGGGTGAGTGCTCAACTCATGTTGGGTGATGTGCCAATGTGCCTAGGTTATTCACAGTAGATTCTAGGCTGCATCATACACCTTCTTCAAATGCCTATCAATAACGATAATCACATTCCTACTTGGGTATTCCTAGCCCTAGTGACCTCCTTATAGGATTGGGCACACTAGGAATTTCCCCTCACCCTTCTTATTCATATCTTACACAAGGGCCTATCGAAGTATGTTCTTGAATGCCTCTCCTTTAGGAAATGCGATGTTCCCCAGTTTTGTGCCCACAAGCCCATATTCTTGTTTATCCCCTTACATACACATATATTCAACGTATCCTCATATGGATATGTACTCTTTCCCTGGTCCTTACACTAAGCAAAAATGGGTTCCTTGTGCCTTGACTAATTCTTACATTGTGCCTTATTAAACTCATGTTCCACTTCCTCCTCCCCATTAAGGATCATCAATGGTCAAATCTTATATATTAGGTACATACTCGAATATCTGAAAGAACCTCTAGACTTTACAATATGAGGTTTCATGCTCCCACAACCATTGCCATATCTTCCAAAGTTTAAGGGAGAAAGAGACCCCAATTCTCATATTAAGGCATACACTACTTCCATTAAAGAGTTACTCCCTTAGTATGTAGTCATCGTAAATATCTTCAAAATGAACCTCGAAGGGATTTCCCTCAATTAGTATTATAGAATCCCATAATCCTCTATACACTCATTTAAGTAACTCATATCCAATTTCATCAAGTAATTTGATATGAATAAGCTATATGAGGATAGGGATCAAATAATTCTTTCACATAAAGCAAGAGAAAAATGAATATGTTGCCCACTTCATTCGGATCGGCTGAAATTCCTTTATTCTTTAGAAATGCTCCAAACATGGATTAGACATAGATCTACAACTTATTCCTTCACTCACTTAATAGATATACTAAGGATTAATTAAAGAAGTTTTCTCTTTCAAGTTATGAGGAAGTATTAGAGGGTGCACTTTACATTCACTAAGCGGAAATTGATAGCGGATGTAAGATCTATGGCCCCAATGAGAGGTTGGTCACCTCCACCAAAAACAACTCAAACTTTCAAATGGTTGAAACAATAACCAAGTATCTAGGATCCTCAATCAAAGCGCTGTGGTGTCATAACATATGACATTACTTGACCAACTCAAGAAGCCAAACGTTGTGAACACTAACAATATCAACAATAACAAAAAAATGTAGATAACCAAAGGAACAACAATCCCTCCTTTTCATTAACATGGTGAATTTCAGTCATCTTCCCACTCAGCAAGTTCATGCCTAGGGCCAAAGTCGGTACCAAAATCAAATCCAAATTCCTCAAAAATTAATTACAACAATCGATAGCAAAATAAAAATAAAAAATACATTCCACAACATAATCCAAACTAGAGAACTAGAGACTATGAACCCAACTTATATTTTGGTTTCCATAGAAAGATAGGCCATGATGCTCAAACTTGTAGGGACTGTAAACAACTCATAGAGTGAATTCTAGAAGATCAAAGACAACTCTTTATTGACATGTTCTTAACAAATCATCCAAGAGCTTCCCAAGGTAACCATACGATACTTATCTCTCCACAAAATGCTAGCCATGCAATATATAGAGATAATTTCCTAAAATCCATGAGAACAAGAAAGATAATCCTTAGGGTGCTAACAAAGGTATTCTTATAGGAACCCATGATCAAGAAGCCTCTACGTCTACTTGATCCACAAGTTGCTCCTAACTTGGATAAAAGGAATCATACTAAAATTGTAGGCTTAGTTGAGTTAGAGATAGAACCTAAAGTCCATACATCTACCCATACTCATGAGTACACATTGTAACCTCTCCCCATATATCCTTTTATACACTATGATTCCCCCATGGTTCTAAAGCCATTAGGTTCCTATGACTTGATTAAGGATCTCACCAACACATTTTCTCACATCTATTTCTTGGATTTGTTAAAGAATTATCTAGTACACCAATCTTATTTGTTAGAATCTCTAGACCTTCTTATTCATCTCGTACACATCACACCTCCTATAAATGCCTAAATTAATCATATATATTTTGATGTCTATTCTCCAAGCCAAAATGAGAGAGATGGATTTTTGTTCCACATTAATAAGATGCCTACGGATGCCAAATTAGCACAAAGAGGTGATCCTACATTTTATGCTCAAGTATGGATCTATAAAAATACATCAAAAGAGAAACTATCGATGATGGAGCTATTGTTAACATTGTTACTTTTTATTTCTTACATAAGTTTCGGTATGGAGATTTTTTTCCTCCACTAGAAACATGCTAAGGGGTTATGATAGCCTAAAGACCACATCCATTAGTATTATCATTCTCCACATCACTCTTGGGCCTAAGACTATTCTAACAAGCTTTATATTATAGAAAAATAAACCAACTAAAATATGATTCTTTATCGACACTAGATTCATCAAATAAAGGCTATTTTGTCTATTTTATTTGAGAAAGTAAGATTAATTCATTTAGGGAAGTTATTTGTGGCTCAAGCTGACCAAACAATTTTAAATTCACCTTAAAAACCTTAAAAATAAATATGCGGTTCACTTTGAATTTAAACTGTTGGCTAATAAATTGAGCAAACAATCCTCTTCTAAGGAAATTATCCCTACTAGCTAGTTTTGATGAGCGAATTAGAAATGCAAAAAGCTATCGAAGAGATAGATGAGACTAAAATTTAGAATGATATAGTAGATATTGTTTTAACCAAGACAATAATAGAGATACTAAAACTTTTAGATAATTATTTAGCATTCCTTCTCATGTTTGATTCTCGGGGTCTCAAAACTTTTCTTGGTTTAGGATATCTTCCATAGGATGGATTCAAGAGTTTTGCATGGTTGAGGTTTCCAAGGTGCAGGAAGAATATTTAAAAGAAAATGCAACATCTATATTTCTTGACAACGTTTTCACCCTTAACTATATGGAAAAAAAAGTTGCGCTATAGTGCGGGGCGGGGTGATTCTCACTTCTCCAAAAGGGAGAGTCATGCCCTTTTCCTTCAAATTAAATTTTGAGTGTACTAATAATGGATCAGAATATGAATCTCTACTTCTTAGACTCATCATGGCCAAGATGATGGGAGTGCATAATGTTAGATTCTTAGGTGACTCACAACTCATTGCAAACTAGGTCTCAGAAGTTTACGAGACTAGAAACGAGAACACCTCAATATTTATAATTATTACATACACTAGCTATGTAAAGATTTTGATTTCATTTCTATTGAGGTTATTCCTAGGGAACATAATCAACTTGTTGATTCTATGGCTACCTCTTCCTCTCACTTTTTTCCTAGCAAGGATTTGAAAGAAACTGAGTTCACAATCTCTATTTGAGTTGAACCCTTGGTTATTAAGATGCCTAAAAATATTATTCTAACATATGTAGATACTAAAAAGCAAGCATATCACATTATATTTAGTGGAGAATAATGATGAAATATTAGGATTCCTCCATGCATATAGTAAAATCCATCCTAACTATCATAAGAAGGTATTTTCTCTCATCCCTAACCCTTTTTCATACTTGGGAGATAGAATAAAAATCCTTCTTTGTCAAAAGACTCTAAAATTTACAAAGTTAAGGAATATCCTCTAGAGTTTCCATTGGCTCCTTCAGAGTTTGATGAATGGAATGCTTATTTAATAGAAGGTACTATTAACATTAACATTGGGACAGAAGAGGATCCCAGAATTCTAAAGCTTGGTTCTTCATTGTCACCTAAAGAAATAGAAGAACATACAAAGGTGCTAAAGGAACATTCTAAAGCCTTATATTTTAGTTATAGGTATATGATAGGTGACGCTCCCGATGTAGTAGTTCACAACTTGGTAACCAAACCTGAAGCAAAGCTTTTAAAGCGAAATTGAGGCCCATGAAGCCCAAGGTGTCTCTAATGGTTAAAGAGAAAGTGATGAAGCTTCTTCAGGTATGATTGATAAATCGAGTGGACTATTTCATTGGCTATCTAACATTTTCCCTATTCTTACAAAGATTGGAAAAAATAGAATATGTATTGACTTTAGGGACATAAACACATATTTTCCTAAGGAAAACTTCCCACTATCGTCTATTGATATCGTTTTTGATGTAATGAATTGTTATGAGTTGTTATAACTTATGGACAAGTTCTCTTGATACAACCAAATAAGGATATCTAAGGAGGATCAAATGAAGACTACCTTAACCACTCCTTGGGGAACCTTTTTCTATGTTGTTAAGTTGTTTGGTCTGAAGAATACTGGTGATACTTATTAATGCTTTATGACTTACAAGTTCCATGATCTGATTCACAAGATCTTGGAGACATACGTTGATGATCTCTTAGTGGAATATAAGAAGAGAGGTGACCATCTTGAATTCCTTTGGGTCTTTATTTCATTCTTAATAGAATATGGTGTAACCTCAAATCCGAGAGAAATGTAAATTTGCGAATCAATAGAGGTAATTTATTAGGCTACATCATTTCTTCTCAAGGGATTGATGTAGATCCTATGAAAATATAGGTGTTATCCAAAATTCACCCCCCAGGGTTAATTTGATAACATGCATCAGAATTCTCAAGTCCCAAGCAGCAAAGGGACATCTGGGACAAATGGATGCGAAATGCGCGGATCGGCCGAAAGAAAGAAAAATTGTCCTAGTCCTTTACCGGGAGCAAGCGGGACAACGATGCGCAAAATGCGCGAACCAGGCCGGATCGGCCAAAATGAGAACAAACGATCGGAAGCAATTGGGACATTTGGGCCGTGATGACGCGAATTTCAACGGCGACCGGTACTTCGGCAAGCAGAGAAGAAAGCAGAAGAAAGTTAAATCTTTGGGACATCCGGACGAAGGGATGCGTGGGGCGCGATCGCCAAGGAGCCGAAAGCCAATCAAACAATGTCACGTCATCGGACAAATGAGGGACGAGGAAGCCCATTTCGGCGGATCGGAAGTTTTGGCCCAAGCAGCTTTGGGACATCTGGGGACATAAACACGCGAAGGGTGCGAAGGAGCCGAAAGGGCCGAGAACCAACCGAGATCACGACACGTGTCACGGGGAAAGAGTCCAAAGGTCAAAGGGTGAATTTTGAGGGGTCAGCCGAGCCAATAAAAGAGAGGACACGTGTCCTATGGAGCAGTAATGCGGATCTTGGGAAGGAGTTAGAGAATTTGGCATGAGTTTTGGCCGAATAGCTAAAAGCCAAGTCTGCGCCCACGCTCTGTCGGCCAATCAATGCATGCCACATGTCAAAGTTTAAGGGGCCCACAAGGAAATTTCAAAGAAAGCCCGCCAAAAGGCGAGAGGAGAGAGAATCACGTGACCAATCAATGTGTGCCACGTGTCATCCAGTGTGCGGCGCGGAAAGATTTCAAAACACGTTTTACTTTGTTTTGTGCCTAAAACTTCAGACCTCCATAACTTTCGATCCGAGCTTGGATTTGCAAGTTCTTTATATCAACGGAAATCTTATGAAATTCTCTCGCATGATTCTGGGATCAATCTTGAATTTTGGTGTAGTCTAGAGAGAGAAAATTGAGAAACAGCTCTGACGCGTGATAATGCCAGAAGCGACGTTTCAACAACCAGTTTTAATGCACATGGGTCGCATTCTTCTTGACATGGCGGAGTGATGTCTCAACCACCGATTGTAATGAAGAATGCATTTTGGTCAATGGTTGGGCTGCTTAGATGTTTTCCTATGTTTTTGTCTCCTGGGCTCGACCTATGCATTGTATAAAGCCAGATTTGGCTCATTTTAAAAGAAGAACAAGTTGTTCATCTTTTCACTCTGCCCTCCCTTCTTTTCTTCTCTAGGGTTAAAAATGGAGTTCAAGCCTCCTCCCTTGCTCTGTAATGGAATTTTTGCCTCTTATTAATGGAATGATGTTACAGTGCAAACTTACGGAGCAACAAAACATGTTTTGTGATGCATCTGTCCATCCTTGCTCGTTTTTGCTTGTTTTCCTCTTACCTCTCTTCATTGCAGGTATTTGTGCATGTTTGAATGTTCATTGTAGGTCTGGAGCTGTGTTCATGGAGTTTTGGGACATTTTACTGTGTGAAATCTATCCTTGGGCTGTGATGCATCTCCCATCCTTCCCATTGCTCACCTCTCTTTGTCCCATGGCGGTTTTGATAGAGGTTCAACATTCTCCTTCTCGGTGTATCACCGTTTTAGTGTAGGCTTTTGTTCTTTTTCCCTTTTCTCTCTCTCTGTCTCCTTGGTGGTTAGATTAGGATTAGATTAGCTTGCCTGCTTTGGAATAGCTTGTGGTAGGTAGTTTAGGAGCGAGAACCCGGCCTTCTCTGGAGATTCCTTTCTCATTTTACTGAGATCCCACACCTGGAGAAAGGATTGAATGTTGTGCAATCACACTTTGCTTGGATGCAGTGATCAACCTAGAAGCCTGATCTTCATCCAGGGGTGCTGCAATTTTGCACTAACGGTTTTGGCATCTTTGGGTGGGACCTTAGAGGTCTTCCACTTCATCTTTTGCAGGTTGGTGTGTTCATGTGAAGATTTCAGCCTTTAGAGGCACTTGCAAACACATCTGGCGACTCCATCTGATCAACAACCCATTTTTGAAGTTGCAGACCCATTTTCCATCCATCCCCATTCATCCTTCTTTACATCTCTTTCATTCTTTCCCATTCCATGAGGATTTTCAATCATGACTTCATTTTCATCATGGAATTCACATCAACAACAGCAAGAGTATATTCCACCTCCAACATGTTTTACAAATCCTCCAAATCAACATCTTGAGAAGATTCAAGATTAGTATGCATACCCATATGAGCAGCTAGTGCCAAAGTCAGTTTGGCTATGGAGCCTTCCAAGAGCAAGAGTATGCATATAATGAAGACCATTAGATCCAAGATGCTTTGAGTCTTTGGAGAAAATCCAAAAGATGGAGGTAAAGATGGTGCGATCAGAGAAATACAGCTCGAGATGAGAGCTTTGAGGTTGGTTTCGGGACTCCTTGTCCATGGGGAGGCCCTTTTCCAAGACACTTCAGCCCTCAAGAGAAGCTGGACTTCATGATAAAGATGCTGCCCCAACTTGCACAATGGACAGCAGAAATAGAGGCCTATACATTCGGTGTTGAACAACCTTGTCAATGGGTAAGTTCTACACCATCATCTGGTTTTTCTCTTCCCATTACTCAAGCAGCATCATCTCATTTGGACTTGCAAATTTTAAACTCTCCATCTGCTGTCCCAAATGTTGATCCCATGTCTCCACCTCTCAGTCTTCCACCACACCTCAATTCTTCTTTCCTTTTTCCTTCTAAACAGTCATCCTCTCCACAAGAGCTAAAAGAAATACCCCCTCCTCCAAAGAAACAAGAGGTTTCACTGCCTCCACCACCACAAAAAATTGTAAAATCAGTTGAGTTTCAACCCATCCCTCCTCTTGCATTCCCAATTTCATGTGGGGAAGAAGAAATTGCAAAAATCAGTCATCAAGGACAGCAAGAAGAGGAGCCCAACAGAAAAGAAATGATAGACGACTTGAAGGTTTGGGCTGCCAAGTTTGGGATGACAAAGATCCCCTTGATGGTTAAACCTACAGAAGAGGCTAAGGTTGAACAAATGGTGGCCAGGGCTGATTTTGTTGCAGCAGAAGAAGAAGATCTTGCAGTCCCAACTTGTCCTCTAGAGCAGCAGATTGAAGAGTTTGACTTAAAAAACTTCATGCTGGAGGAAGAGTTATATCAAGAGCAAGATTGCCTTCGAGTAATAGAGGAGGGAGAAGCTGCTCCAAATCCAAAAGAAGAGGAGCACATTCTAGTTGTGGAGGAGAAAAGTGCAGATCCAAGGGCTTTGAGCACAAAGCAGGCTACAAGAGAACCTTCAGTTCTTCTTTCTACTTCACCTCTCTCAAGTTCTAATGCTGAAGAAGAGTTTGATCTCTCAAACTCAATGTTGAAGGGTGAGAGAAACCATGGTGGTCAAGTTGCAGATCAAAAGGACACCATGGGAGAAGCTGAACACGAGCAGCAGGACAGTCATGAGGTAGTTTATCATCGATTTGGAGGATTGTTTTGATGGAGAAGATCCGGTTGAGTTTCCACCATTCTCTCTTTCATCATCCACATTCCAAACACCAGAGCCTGCTGTCATGGAGGAGAACATTCATTTGCAGCAGCCTGCATCTTATAGCAGCTCTTTGGAATCAAAATTGGAAGATTTAAATCTTCCATGTTCTTCATCGGAGGAAGAGAAAGGACAGAAGGATTCCACCATTTCTTCCACATCATCCATTCAAGAGGGTCTACAAGAGAACTCCATTTTTGGAGTTGAAAATCAGAGCTATGGGCATATCAAACGGATCAGACCTTGCCCAATCAGGTATTTGGCTTCATTGGAGCCAAAGGAGAAGCCACAACCAGTCATGTTTGCTTCTAAGCATGAGGATGAGCTACAAAGTACCAAGGATCAGCTGCCATACCTCTTCAATCCAAATGTAAAGAAACTAAAAGAGGTATTGGATTTTTTTCAGTTGACACCTTGCTAATTTGGGTAGAAGACCAGCTTCTGGTTGATTTTCCACTCATCGTAACAGCCATGATCAGCTCCAAATCATTTGCATGGCTGCCAATTTTGAAGAAAGGAAGCTATTTTGCACAACCAGTTGCAAGGTTTGTTTAGCTTGCCTTTGCTCCGATTCTGATAGAGTAGGTAGGTTTGCTTTCGAGTAGAATAAGTGCTTGTGCACACTCTACATGTTCCATTTGGAGCATGTATGATTTTTAGTTAAACATAGTTTTGGTGTTGCTGATTCTACTCTTGCACAGGTTCGTTTGATGGCATTTTGGTGAGAACAACTCCATGTCCGGTGGGTTTCAAGTGGCTCGAGAGGAGGTTTTTCAAAGTTCGGATCGGTTGCGAGTTCTGACTCGGGACTCCATGCCCAATGGATGCTTCAGAAGCTGGTAACTTCATCTAGCGAGCAAATGACCTGCTTGAGTTGCCAAATTGTTATCCAAAATTCACCCACATGGAGGTTAATTTGATAACATGCATTAGAATTCTCAAGTCCCAAGCAAAAAGGGACATGGGACAAATGGATGCGAAATGCGCGGATCGGCCAAAAGAAAGAAAAATTGTCCTAGTCCTTTACCGGAGCAAGCGGGACAAGAGTCTGCGCGTCACGCGAACCGGCGGATTGGCCGAAATGAGAACAAACGAGTCTAGAAGCAATTGGGACATTTGGGCCATGATGACACGAACAGGCCGTTCGCCTAGAAATAGAGAAAGTTTGTCTTGGGACATCCGGGACGAAGGGCGCGGGATGCGGATCGCCAGAAGGAGCAAAGCCAATCAAACAATGCCATGTCATCGGCCAAATGAGGGACGAGGAAGCCCATTTCGGGTGGATCGGAAGTTTTTTGGCCCAAGCGGTTTGGGACATCAGGACATAAAGGCGTGAAGGCGCGAAGGAGCCGAAAGGGCCGAGAACCAACCAGATCATGACACGTGTCGCGGGGAAAAAGTCCAAAGGTCAAAGGGTGAATTTTGAGGGTCAGCCCGAGCCAATAAAAGAGGACACGTGTCCTATGGAAGAGGAATGAAGAGCTCGGGAAGGAGTTAGAGAATTTGGCATGAGTTTTGGCCGAATAGCTAAAAGCCAAGGTCTGCCCCACGCCCCTGTCGGCCAATCAATGCATGCCACGTGTCCAAGTTTAAGGGGCCCACAAGGAAATTTCAAAAGAAAGCCCGCCGAAAGGTAGAGGAGAGAGAATCATGCGACCAATCAATGCGTGCCACGTGTCATCCAGGTGGCAGAGTGCGGGAAAGATTTCAAAACACGTTTTCGCCTATTTTGTGCCCTAAAACTTCAGACCTCCATAACTTTCGATCCAGAGCTCGGATTTGCACATTCTTTATATCAACGGAAAGCTTATGAAATTATCTACATGATTCTGGGATCAATCTCGAATTTTGGTGTAGTCTGGAGAGAGAAAATTGAGAAACGGCTCTGACGCGTGATAATGGCCAGAAGTGACGTTTCAACAACCAGTTTTAATGCACATGGGTCGCATTCTTCTTCAGCATGGCCAGAAGTGATGTCTCAACCACCGATTGTAATGAAGAATGCATTTTGGTCAATGGTTGGGCTACTTACATGTTTTCCTATGTTTTCTGTCTCCTGGGCTCGACCCATGCATTGTATAAAGCCAGATTTGGCTCATTTTAAAAGAAGAACAAGTTGTTCATCTTTTCTGCTCTGCCCTCCCTTCTTTTCTTCTCTAGGGTTGAAAATGGAGTTCAAACCTCCTCCCTTGCTCTGTAATGGCATTTTTGCCTCTTATTAATGGAATGATGTTCTGCAAACTTACTGGAGCAACAAAACATGTTTTGTGATGCATCTGTCCATCCTTGCTTGTTTTTGCTTGTTTTCCTCTTACCTCTCTTCATTGCGGTATTTGTGCATGTTTGAATGTTCATTGTAGGTGCAGGAGCTGTGTTCATGGAGTTTTGGGACATTTTACGTGTGAAAATCTATCCTTGGGCTGTGATGCATCTCGTCCATCCTTCCCATTGCTCACCTCTCTTTGTCCTATGGCATGCTTTTGATAGAGGTTCAACATTCTCCTTCTCTCGGTGTATCACCGTGTTAGTGTAGGCTTTTGTTCTTTTTCCCTTTTCTCTCTCTCCCCGTCTCCTTGGTGGTTAGATTAGGATTAGATTAGCTTGCACTCTGCACCGGAATATCTTGTGGTAGGTAGTTTAGGAGCGGAACCAGCCTTCTCTGGAGATTCCTTTCTCATTTTACGGGTCCCACACTGGAGAAAGGATTGAATGTTGTGCAATCACACTTTGGATGCACGAGTGATCAACCTAGAAGCCTGATCTTCATCCGAGGGTCTTTGTGATTTTACACTAACAATAGGTAGTTATTGAAATTATTTCATCATCATATGGGTCTAGTATTAGATCATTTTTGGGAAATCTTGGGAAAATTTGTAGGTTTGTCCTAGATTTGACATATGCTCTTCATCCTATTAACAAATTGCTAAATAAATATTGTTCCAAGGCATGGACCGATGAATGTCACAATGCGTTTGAGTCGATTAAGGAATATATCATGCCTCCACCATATTCATTACACCCAATGTTGATCATCCTCTAATTTTTTATTCTTGAACCATAGATGTTTTGATTGCATGCATGTTGGCATACGGGGATGATGATGTTTGTGAACATGTCATCTATTTCATATTCATACACTACATGACTATTAAATGTGGTACACCCAATCGATAAAGAGTGTTTATCCATCATGTTTTCAACTAAGAGGTTGATGCATTACATGCTCAAATAGGAAACGATAGTAATTGTTAAATCAAAATAGTTGTGGACATTGCTAACTCAATTAGCCTTGGCTAAGAAGGAAGGTAGGTTTATAATGTTAATGGGTGAATTAAATCATACCTTTATTAATCAAAATTTCGTTAAGGGAAATATCAACATGGATTCATTATCTAATAACCTAATAGATTGTGGGAAAATAGTTGACTTGGACTTCCCTGATGAGTGTGTTTATTACATAGAGGAAATACCCACCATTACCTCATGCTCATGGTATACAAACATAATAAACCACATAATAGATCAGACATATCCCGAAGGATACAATTCACAAAAAAGGTGATGGTTATGTATCATAGCAGAAAAATATGTTATTGTAGAGGAATTTCTCTATTGTATAGATTTCAATGGCATACTGCTAAGGTGTGTTGATGAAGAATAAGTGCAAAATATTCTCTTTAAAGCCCAAAGTGGAATCTATGGTGGCCATTTTGAGGCCATTGGACCACTCATAAGATACATCAAATGGGATATTTCTAGCCCACATTAGAACATGAATCTATAGAGTACGTGAGAAAGTTCCAAAAGTTTCAAGAGTTCTTACATGATATACATAATCTAGTACAATATCTACAAAAATAGTGACACCTTTTCTCTTCTCTACTTAGGTTCTTAATTTAATAGGAAGTTATCTCCCTTGTTGTCAAATGGGCATAATTTTATCATTAAGGACGTGGAATACTTCACAAAGTGGGTTGAGGCCATGCCTCTAACTATGGTATCTGATCATTCATACTAAATTTATCTTGAACAAGATCATTTGTAGGTACGATGTCCCACATGTCATTATTTTGGATAATGGAACTCCCTTTAAGAATGAAGAGGCACATGAGTTTTGTTCTCAATTTAAAATATATCACCACACAACCTCTTTATACTACCCTCAAACCAATGGAAAGGCTGAGGTGACTAATAAGTATTTGAATTCCATTCTTCTTAAAACAATTAAGGAGAATAAAAGAGACTACACTTAAATATTTTTCCTACCTTGTGGGCCTATAGGAATTTTGTTTGAACTCCAATGGGAAACCCCTTTCTCTTTAGTTTTTGGTTTTGAAGCATTATTACCATTAGAGGTAGAACTAACTAGTCTTCTCTTGTCTTTACAAGGAATTCTCAAAATATGCGTACCAAGAAATGGGATTGGATGATTTAGGAATCTGAATGAAAGGAAGCTTATAGCCAAACAACATCATCGAGTGTATCTATAAATAATATGTCATCAATTCAACAAAAAATATATAAGCGTGAAATCTAGGTAGGAAACCTTTTCTTAAGATTGGATAGCTGAATAGAAAAAATGGTCGACGAAGGTAGGAAGTTTAGGCTGAAATGGATTTGACCCTATCAAGTAACGTAAGATTTCAAAAATGGCACATATCATCTGTGTGCTCTTGAGGGTAAATAATTTAGTGATTTCATTAATTCTCTTCACCTCAAGAGTTTCTATGTAGAATTATTTTCTTTTCCATGTTTCCCTTAATTACATTCATATTGTAGTGTTACTTACATTATCATATCATTTGAATTATAAGATGAAAACTTATTGTTCAAGTAAATATTTGACTTTCTAACATCGGTCAATCTTTCTAATCATGCCTACTTCACCATTATTCTCATACTTTCAAAAGCTGTATAATCTTTCTTATCACTTTCATACAAGAGACAAATTTTGACATTGCTTTATAAGGGATTACATAGTTAGTCTTCTCCATGGTTGCTTCTAATATTTATGCTTCTTGCCCATGTTTTTCACTATAAGCTTCTTGATGATAAATATTTCCCTAACAAACTCTCTTTATAACAAAATAATTATAAACATTTCACCCAAAACTCTGGTTCTCCTATCTCAATATTCGGTGTTGAGCCCTCACATCCTACTAGTTATGTGGGGTTGAGATTAGGGGTAAGTGTTTCTTGTAAAAAGAACAACTCAAAGTCAAGTCAAAAATAAAAAAAATATAAATAAACAATAAACACAAAATTCTTTCATTGTAAATAACTAAACTTATCATCCCCACAAACCTTCGGTGATGAGCCCATGCTTCTTACTAGTAGCATGAAGTTGGAAAAGGAGGAAATTTCCATTACTCGCTTATGTATTATCCTTTTGATGAACCCATGATTCTTACTAGTGGTATGGGGAAATATGTAGGGTTACACAATAATAAATCAAAGTCACAAATACATAAACAAATAAAAAAATGCGTCTAAAAATTATCAAAAAATGACTTAGATGTATTTGTTAAGAGAAAAGTTATTCTATACAACCAAATTTAATCGTATAACAAGCCATCTATGAATCTAAGTCTAGTGAGATCCTCCAAGAAAAAAATCATTTTGAATTGATTAAGTTAATCTTGGTTTGGGTTGAGTTGTAGGTTTATCAGTAAATCCTTGTCAAATTTCTTGTCTCTTGACATTCTCATTCACATTCTTCAAAACATATATCTTGCATTATTATTAGCTCTTGATGGTAATCTCTCACATTAATAGTTACGTAGAGTTAATAATGTAGTGAGTTTATTTTTTCATTATACCATATTCAACACATTTTTCCAATGAAAAAAAAATGCTAAAAGTTACTTGAAAATCAAAGTATTCAAATTACAATTTGTTACCATATTCATAATCACATGCATATCATTTTGTTTATCACATTGTGTCATTATCATAATCCATAGCATACATTCAAAAACATGAAAAACATTAAAAATTATAAATCATCTAAGAGTACACAGATGAAATGAAACATAATGAAATCAAATCTTACAAAATAATTATGAACCAAAAAGATATATATATGTATAATTTGTCAAGTTTCTCGTGTATAATTTCATCACCATTGAGTAAATGTGGTAAAAAATGCTCTCTAGAATATCAAAATACAAAAAAATTGATATACATATCCAAACATTGTCTCAAATAATTAAAGGCTTAGGGCCTATCCATCTATCTTATATCCTTGTGAAGGGGCATGAATAGTGTGAGGACTCTTTCTATGACTCATGCGGTGGGATCGACTCGGTGTGGTGTGGGAGCCTCTATGTGCCGATCTATGTGAGTGTCCATGTGAATTCCCATGTGAGAGATCACTAGTAGTCGCTTCACACGTGAGTTTCCTTCTACCACCTCTCTCGGTCCTCATGCATGGTAACCTTAGTCCTTAATTGAGTCATATCCTCTATGGCATGAAATCTAGGCACAAACATGCTAGTGGGATGATTGGCTAATGTTTGGTGTATGGATTCATCAAATAGTGCCTCTTGTGTCTTCCCTGTAGGGATTAGCGAACATATCTAGGTTCACACATCTATTAAGGTCTTGCCATCCATCATTTGTGGATCTAAAGAGCAATCAAAAAATGAGAGTTATAATGTTTAATGTAAAAAAAAAAGAAAAAAGGAGAAGTAATATCTTACTAACAACTAATCTAGAAAACAAAGTTAGAAGAAGAGTTTTTTTAACTCACTTGATCACTAGGCATCTAGCTTAGATCAACAACTAGTGTCACTACTAGATCTAGTAATTACTCCTCCTCCATGCATTGTGGATGCACACATGCCTCATCCATTTACTCGGGAATAATTTCTCCTCCTCCACCTCTACCTCATATCTAGCAGATTGTTGAGGCCTCTCATGTTCCCCTGCCACTTTAAATCCATCTCCTCCAAGAATAACTCTATATTATCCTCCTCCTCCTCACTCTATGTGGCGCTTGTACTAATCTGCAATACGTATCTCGGTTTGACTATTTCCTAGTATTTGGATCTGTACAACCCATGGTGTACCAATAGGAATCCCAGGTGTTACAATCATCCACTATAGTTGTCCTCTCTGGATGGCTCTCACCTCTCATATCCCTTTTCAAATTGTATCCACTACTAGAAGAGTGTCTATACATGGTAACCCAAACTATTGGGGTACCCTAAGCTTTGGATGAATCTCCACTCTCTACTCCAATAAGCTATGGTAATATGCCATTTGGTTAGTGAAATTCCCTCCTCACCCCATCTGCTAGTGATATCCCGATATGGTTGTGAAACTATATATGTTATAGTTAGTGTAGAAAATAACTATGATGCCTCCCTAAGTGGAGCCATATCTACCCACATGGCTGCTCTAATCATTGTGGTATCTACTATCCCAACTCCCCTCTAGTAGGGGATCATCCTCTCATACACCAAGACATAACTAAAGTAAGGTTCCTAAGTGATTTATCCCCCAATCTAAACATCCTATAGATATCATGATAGGTAGTCACCAGAATATCCACTCCCCATGTGTAGACTTTGTCATGCTTTACTCAATAATCTAAATAATAGGAACCCAACAAAACAAGAACCAATTCCACCCTTGTCCTTGATCAAACATGAGGCAAAAATACCAATTATGGCCTTACGCAAAGTATGGATAGGAGAAATGTCTAATGTAACCAATCTAACCCCTACTTCATTCTTATGTTAGGTGTCAGTGCATCACCAAGATAAGTCACCCAAATATGGGTCTCAATTTTCAAACTGGTGTTCTTCGACACTAACTTCCTTCTAGTCCAAATAAATCCAAGAAACCTTTAAACATCCTCCAAGGTGATGGTCCACTCACCTCTAACTCTATCCAAATAGAAATTGTTTTGTCTCGCATCCCAATAGCTAAATAAGTCACAAATACGGTAACTCATAAGGGAAAACAAGTTGTGGACGAGTGATCCTCCATATACCAGCCTCTCCAATAAATTCCTCTCTTCTTAGGTTAGTATATATAATAATTGAGAAAATTAGTCCTACTCGTAGGCCCTACTCCACCTAATGTAGTCTCCTTGAATCCATAAACAATAAGAAAATAGAAATTTATACCTCATAAGAGAATAATGAGCTCATGAAAACAATATAATATACCAACCAAAAAATGATAAATTACGTCATGCTTAACATTTGGTTCTTAGTAGAGTGGTGGTTGTGCAAACATTGCAATGGTTGCAACTCTTCATGCATGCTCCTCGAGCGGCGATTACGTATCTGCTATGGAGGTTTTTTTGCAAAAAAATGTGGGCCATACCCTAAGGCCTAAAAACTTGTAAAAATAACAAAAAAGCACTTTGAATTGACTCAAATAAATTACATACCATAAAAGGAACCCCCTTTTGATAAATTTGACTACACAATTATTATAAACCATCCTCCTTATAATTAGTTTCAACTAAATCCAACATTTTAGGGAAAAAGTAAATAAATGCATGTAACTTACCTAATCATGTGCCTCTCTTGCTACCACTAGTTATGTTGGCATCATCTTTGAATGCTTGTCTATTTGGCTATAGTCTCATGTGAAACTATCAAAGGCAATCCAAAGCTCTAAAAATAGCTAATGGGTGAGTAAAAATGATTTTAAAACTAGTAAAAGGTCATATATATAATGCAAATTTGAATTTCTAATATCATTTATAGTGGTTTTATGCAAGGTGACATCGTTGGAGGAGGAATATTTCTCACCTCGCATATATGGTACATAATCTTGTCATTTTATTTCAGATTATTTTTCTAATCATGTTTTATATAAACACTTGATTCAGATTATTTTTCTAATCATGTTTTATATATCATGTCTTAGCCATGAATGGCGTAAAACATGAATTTTGAGTATGGCACTCCAAAATTACATAGGTTCCTAAACAAGAGGTTGTGTAACTACCAAAATGGTCCGATAATTGGTGTGACGATTACGTAACCTCCAATCTGTGCAAACCGGAGGTTCCGTACATATTTACCTAAAAAATTGAACTATGTGTTTTGTATGTGTGTCTCAAGTTTGTGAGCTTATTTCTCGATAGTTTCTTGACCATTTCACTTGATTTGTATCTTGTTGGATACATATGAAACTCAACTCTCTATTTCTGTTTATTATTATAATGTTGACTACCTCTCTTTTATATGATTTGACACTTCTTGATTGCCAAGTGTGTTAGACTTCTTCCATGTCATTTTTCAATAAAAACCATAGTTTATTTGTATCATGGGTTGGATATTTTTTATTTGAATTACACCATGTTACTCTATGAAAATCCTTCCAATAATTACAAAAACAACTCAATTCATTTCTTTTTGCTTCTCGTTTTCTTTGTGACCAATTAGCATGCAACCTATTTGCTCAAAGATATTTCTTAATTTCTTCTATAACCCCCAACTCATTTCTCTCTGATCAACTAGACTTCATTTCTTGAAAGAATCTGAGGAGACAAAAGGATCATCATCATATTTGGAAGTTGTCACAGTTATACAATAACCGAGTTGGGTTTTACTTCCAATTTATTCAAAGCTTTTGTTTTTGAAATATTGTTGTAAAAGTTAATAAAAGATTTTCACTTGTTTTACGAGTATAATTTATAATTTCTATATTCTCAATATTAAATCTTCCATTTATGTCTTCTTACCTTCTTATCCAAGTGTGGATCTTCTCATGAAATAATTTGGAGGAAGGTTTTGTGCATGCACTTCTTCATTTCTTCATTTTAGAATACCTATGTGTTTCATTTCTTCATTTCTAGTTTTGTATGTGTATGAACAATCCTTCCATGGATATATTCTTCCCTTATTATTCTTGTGGATATATTAAGGAAATAAGCTTGAGTAAGCTTACGTGTATGTGCTTGTTATTTTAATTCTTCGTTATTAGTTTGTATGTGGATTTTATTTGTTTTACCGAGGAAGTCTCATGGGAGAGGAAATTACTTCTGAGAATCCTTATTTCTTCTCATGATTCTAAGGTGAAACAATTATAAGAATTATAAATACACAACTACAAATTAGAATAATCTTCCATTGAATTAGATTTAGCTTCACACCTTGCAAAAGAGTAATAACCACATTCATTTATTCCCTATGTGATTTAATTTAGTGTAGAAGTAGGTTTTTTTTGTTAATTATTTTATTAGTCGGTAGATTTCTTTTATTTAATTTCCAATAACTAGAAAATAACAAAAACATAGATTAGAAGTTAAAGTAGATTAATTTATTTATTTCTTTCAAAGATTCACTGAAAATACCAAAGATAAATAGATAGCTTGTTTTTTTCTTTAATTAGATGCTTACAAACCCATCTTGGTTGATTAAAGGTGAAAATCAACTTTCTTTTATTTAATTTGAGTTTGTTTGTTTCACTTATTTAAAGGTAGGAATTAAAATAATTTTGATTGAAAAGAACACAACTTCTACTACCTTAGTGGCCTAGTCTACCGGATATTCACTCTCAATCTCTTTGGATTTAAGATTTCTTGTTTTTTTTTGTTTCTCTTATTTTAGTTCCCATATTAACATTCTGGTCCCACCACAACAACACATTAAAATATTTAACCCGCTTATTAGGCAACCAAAAATTGAGTGATACCAAATTGATATTGACCAATTCTTGTGCTAATTAGTTTTTAAACCCACACGCGTGCCTCCTACAATCATTTCTGACTCATTTCCTTTAATGAGGAAGAATATATTGCAGAAGTAATATTAGGTTGATCGGGTAGATCACCTTAGACCCCAAAACCCATGATTTTCTTTATCCCATATTTTCATATCATCATGACCCTCTTGAGAGAGAATTCATAGAAGACAAATGGAATTTTCTTCATGTTCCATAACCAAGTCAAGTTTTGTTTTTTCTATAGATATTGACACTAATCTATGCACCATGATCATCCATGATCATGGTATCATTCCCGAACAAGTTATACAAGCATTCATTTCTCCCAAGTAATAGATCCCCAATCTCCCACTTTAGAATATTTTATTTCATTGACTTCTTAACACCATTCCTAGCCATCCCACCTAAAATTTATCCATGTGCAACATTATCATCATCTCCATCACATTCTGGTTGTCCCGACATGACCTTGGGAGGTCATGTGTATTTGAAATCAAGTGTTGATCTCGGGCGTACATGTTATTTTCATTATGTGATTTCATTGATGGTTTTGAGTGATTGATATAGGGTTTTACCCTATATTGTATATAAAAAAATTATAACTTAAAACTAATTATATATATATGAGCAAATATTCAGGTGATTTTTTAAATTTTGTAGTATATGTGATAAGTTCAAAGGTGTCGTGATTAGGCATTGATTACTTTACTATGAATATGTGGTTGTATTGAATTAGGATGTATATATGATTGATATTTAGATGATATATAATTCTTATTGCATGATGTTTCTGATTATATTGCAATACTTTAGAGAATGGTTTGAATTAGAAGTTTTGAAGTAGTTAATGATGATGTGGTAAATGGTATGTGATAAAATGTTATGGGTATGGTGTGCATAGCTCCAACATACTTACCAATGAGAATTTATGGAATGTAAAACTATTATTGTTCAAGAATGGAGGGTTATCTCATATATGCAATGTGATTTAGTAATAAAAACACACATGGTATGAATGAAGGAATGGAATAAAGGATATGTTGGGTTAGATCATGGTATGGTAAAGACATGATGACATAGAAATCATAGTCATTATATAAACTATAAAGATATCACTAGTATGGACTATATGTGATGATTTAACCTAACAATATGTGTTGCAAATGGTGCCTAAAAGAGGTGGAAGTCACATGTACAACTTTGGATACCCACCTTTGCTTCGTGGAAATCCATATTTTTGTGGGCTCTAGAGGATCCTGGGGAGGATTTTCTTCACTATGAGAAACATAATTTGTGTTATTGATAGAAGAAGGATTGATATTTACTATAGAGGAGGTGAGGTAGATCTATTATAATGTCATGTCTCAAAAGTGATGATGCCTTTGTCTTCTAATAAGATAAGATTATGATTAAGTGAATAGAATTCATCATTTTGGTGTTCATTAATGTGATCAAAGTTGTAAAAAGGATGACATATTTCTCATGTAACCTTGGTGAGGAGGATGATGATCATTATATGGTGAATAAATAAACGTTTTATCCATGAGAGAAAATATAATATCATTTAGTCTATTAAAAATCTTGTCAAAGTAAATTGTTCTATGTTGAGGGTGATGAGGATATTTAATAACAACTTTGGCTAAGGAAGAGGTTGATTAGAAGTTTGAGTGTGATGTAAAACATTAACATGATTATTATTAAATGATAATGTTGATGGTGGAGCATAATTATTTAAAATAGAAGCAATTTTATTATCTCCATCCATGTGCTTGAGGTGATTTGTGAAGAGAAAATGTTTCTCTAGTTCCATAATTTAAAGGTACATCTCATTGAAATAATCACAAGTATCATTTAGTAAGTTTTCTCTGAGGGACCAAAAATGCCTTTACAAAATTTATATTGCATTTCTAAATCAATACGTTAGTATAACAATAAGTTAATATTATATTTGAATCATAAGATATAATTAGATATAAGATTCTTTGCACTTCGATGGAGATAGGGTAAACGCTCATATGTAGCTCTAGGAAAATAATTGAAACTAAAGCGAGCTAGGAAAATATATTCAAGTTATATGAAAGTACTTAAATACCCACTAGGTAAATGTCTAAACCAATACGAAGCATCTATTACAAATTTACGATGGAAATCCTTAAGGAGTAATTGATCATTGATATATGAATCCATAGGGTCCCTATAATGATTAAGGTGTAAATAAGTATAAAATGCTCAGTCGAATAATGAAAATGTTGGCATGACAAGTTTCCTATTGAATGGATATTGGAAGATCTTGCATAAAACTATATTTACATATATAGTATTAGAATCAATGCTAATGTAATAATTTTTATCTCAAGGTTCAAATTTTGAACCTTACATTGTAAATCACCTACTATATGTATATGGGAAAGTATGTCTTAATGAGTTATAACATGAGTCTTAATAGGATCATTCAACGGTTAACACCTTACCATTAATGGTAGTCATATGGAAACTATTTCATTTGAAAGTAGGGTGACTTGATGTCTTGTCATGCAACTACCTCGGGTGACACTTGGGGTTTTATGGGTTTGGCCTTATGTTGGGAATATAAAGGGATATTATCCATAAGAACATTATCCACACTAGGAGGAGAAGCTAAAGCTAAAACATTTGGCATTAACATGTTTATTTTTTTCTATATAATTAAACACATATCATTTACAAGTGAAGTAGATGTACAAGTATTACTTTTAATTTCAGTAGAAGAAGTAGAAACACAAGTTGAATCAATGCTAATAACTTTATAATTGGAATAGAATCAATTTTTTATTAATGCATGTAAGAACACCATTATGAGTATCAATAGAAACAATAGTAACGTTATTTTCACATTTAATAGAAGCAATAGAAACATGAGTAGAAACACATTCAAGAGGCATATGAATAGTAAAATTATTAACATTACTTTTGCATTCAAGAGGAAGAGTAGAAACAAATTAAGGTCATGTGCAATAGAAGAATCATCATGCACATCATCACTAGGGAATTCACTATGGGTGGATTCTAAATCACTATCATAAATACAAATAATACCATCAATCAATGTAAAAATGGAAGGGATATCCTCCTCATGAAAGCTCAAAATAGTCACATCATCATAAGAATATATACAAGCTATGGCATTAATAGGATCATTACAAGGTGTGGGGGAATATGGTTGGTCACCGTCACTTTCCCAAGGATATATATTATATTCAATATTAGGGGTAGTAGTAAAATCCATCTCATAATATTACTCTAGATATCTGGATTGTGTAATAGGAAAAGTGGGAGTAACATTACTAGAGAAGTTGATTGTGGGGAATTTATCTTGTAGAAATTCAAAATAGTTTGGGGTGGTAAAAAAGGTGGTGTATAAGGAAGATATTGAGGTGGATTATTAAAAAAATGTGGTAGATCTCAAAACATAATAATATTTACCCTTGGATCATAGTTGATTACAAATTCATCCTCATTAGTAATAATATAGAAGAGTTGACAAGTAACAGCATCACGGTAGGTAATATGAATAGAGGTAGTGTAAATATGGGAAAAATCATAAGATATGGCCTCTAAAAGTGGTATGGCCTCATAGTTATGATTTCCAATTTTAGACCAAGAAAAAGAACCATGATCTAAGTATGATAAAGAGGAGTAAGCCTCAGAAGTATCATTAGAGTTTGAAAAATTTAAATTAGTTTAGATCTAGTTAGAGGGATGAAAACAATTATGGTTTTGAAAATATTTATAGAAATACATGGCTACACAAATAAGAATTAATACTCCTAGAAACAATATAAACATGCCCTAATATATTCCTAGGGTTTTGAGTTTAACAAGCTTGATAAACAAGGAACTAAGAAGATCCTATATTAGGTGAAAGGTTTGATCAATGGTGGGATCATTAAAATATTTAACCCTTAATTAAATTATAGGTAAATTTAATTAGATTTCATTTGAGGTGATGTTTCATATATTACACTAATGAAAATAAATCATATTGATAATTGAGATCATAGTAATCAATCTTACAATCAAGAACATAACATTTGAATAATTAAGTAGGATGGATAGAGGCATTCACCTAGTTCAAAAATTATTTAGGATGTTTCAATGAGTGATATGGGAATGGGGGAGTCTAAATTTTGGAATAGTCAATTTCTGGAGCTGTAGAACTACTAGATTAGGACCGTCTGAAAGAGGTCAAGCCTAGATAGTATGGTTCTAACAAAAAAAATTAGGACCTTAAAGTATCTTGAATACTCATCTTTATGTTTTTATCTATGTCACTATTAGTCACTCTTACATATCTTCAACTTCACATAAAATCATAGATGTCACACCACGAAACCTATAAAACAAGCCCTATATACTTTTTCACACATTCAAGAAATCATTATCTTTAAAAATAAATATGTAAATGCTTGATTCAAATTCGATGATCACCATGTGTGTGAGTGAACAAGTATTAATCTACATTTCATAACCAATATAGTTATCCTAGTGCTTTGTGCAAAGGTTCATGCAACTATCACTTGACTTAGGTTGGACCTCATGCCTTAGAATCGAGAGTGGGCTATGATACTTCATCACAGTAAATACCTTTGTTTGAATATGAGAACTTTATAATTTTCTCTATTATGTTATGTATGTAGTATGCAAATGTAGTCCTTGTTTTCTCAACTTAATAAGTAATAGGTAGATAGGTGATTTCTAGATAGTAAATACTTAGGTTAGAATTACATAAATGAGTTTTTAATTTATTATTAGGACTTTAGCTACGTGAAAGGTTGACCCAAAATATGTATTTTAAAATAAAAAAGAGTAAAAAGTGGTCTCATAAAGAGAAGACAAGTGATAAACAAAAGAGTCCAAGGCCATTAACAATTATCAATATCGTATGTACAATCTTTCCGTTCATATGATATTGTAATAGGATCAAACAAAAAAAATGGTAAAAGAAATCTGCTAGAGATCTCTTTAAGAATACTCAAAATACATTAAAAGAGTTAAATTAGCAAGAATTGGAGTTAAATAAAGTTACCAAGATAAATTCAACAAAGATATAATTTCATTAATATCTTGTTTCATTATTCAAAACTCATGTACATGTAAAACTAAAAAAAAAAATGTAATAACTATTTGTGCATATTTTAGTGTCTATGAATTCCATTACACAACTTTAATTTGACTAGATGTGATTTACTTGTGAAAAAATTAAATTAGTGTACTCAAACATTCCTTGGTTCACATTTGGGGGTGAAATATCATAAAGAAGGCACCACAAAAATGCGTAGTGTTTTGAGGCTCCAAATTAATTTCATAACATAGTGTAGTATATTCTTCCTTGGGGGAGAGAATTACTTTTATTAATTAGGTGGTGTTGATTGGGAAAATTAATTTATGGAAATGATAGCACTTTTATTAGTAGATCTAACAATTTTTGGGGGTCATAAAATGGTTTGGAACTAAATTACAGCAATAGAATCTTATATACATGAAATAATATCTTATGACATAGTAAGAGTAGTGCAAATTCATATAAAAATATGCAACTTTTTGTGGGTTTTCAACATGGAAAATTGGGATGGATGGAAGGTGGAAAGATAAATGAAGTAGGATTAATAATTTAAGAAAGGTATAAGGGTGAAAGGGTAGATTATTATCACTTTAATGTAGGAAATAGAGGTTGGTGAATTGACGCGACATGAAACTTAAAGGGGATGGATGAGTTGAGACTTTTAAGTGATGTACGAGTTAGAAGGCAAAAAATGTAAATAATGTAACATGGTTTGGAATTTTTGCACTCGTCAAGGCTTTATAGGTAGTACGCAGTGGTACATATATTGTAATAGTATTTTGTGTCTCAAGGACTGAAGGAAGTGCCACACCTATTGCTTTGCATCCCATGGAATAAAGGATGTGAATTCAACTTGGAAAAAGGAGTCAAGTTCTTGGGGATATTGGACCCTTAAGACAACAATGCTAATAAAATATGTAGCCTAATTTTTAGTTAGCATTTAGCTATGGAACCTTTTAGAACTTTTAATGTAGTTCAAAAGGGTATTGGGGGTTATACTGGCACCTAGTAGTGCATTGAATTTTTTTATCACAACTTTTATGTCTACTTATTTAGATCTCATTAAAAGTGTTGGAAATAATGTTGAAAAATTTATCCAATTATGTGAAATGGACAATTTTAGAGTCAAATTTTGGTACTCAAAAATTGGGTTCTATTTTTAATGTTATACAAAAGTTTGAAGGGTGTCATTTGAGTACACCTCAAATTTAAAATTTGTTATATGTCAAAATCAAGTAATAAAAATAAAGAGGATATTTATAAAATCAAATTTTCTCAAAGTAAAATTTTCAAGAATTAGAATTTGGCCCCAAAATATCTAATGTATTTTCATAGATTCTATCACAATGTGAAAATAGTGTGAAGCATTGCATGGGAAAATTGTTTTAGTAATATTTTTTTCATCTTTACTCCATAATCTCTCTCATTAAAAGCATTGGAAATAGATTTCATTAATATATCAAATGATGTGAAATAAAAATTATTGGATTAAAATTCTAGCCCTAAAAAATTTGATGAATTTCTTAGTGCTCTATAGAAGTGTTAAGGGTTTCTCAAATGGAACCTTAGTTTTCAAAGTTTCTAGAAGTTGAAAAATAAGTAGTCAAAATGAAGAGGAGATTGAGATGATCAATGTTTACTAATGGAAAGTTTCTCCAAAATTTAGTTTTGGCCCCCAAAAACTATGACACATGTTTTGAGCTTATTTCACCATATGAAAAGGGTGTGAAGGGTGTTAGGAAGTGGATGGGAAAATTGTATTGGCCATAAGTTTTGCATTTATAATCCATTTTGGTCCTAGTTAAAAGTGTTAGAAATATATTTTAATGATCAACCTAATTATTTGTTCACATTATTTAATCATAAAAAAAATCGTTTATATTTGAATAAGGATAAATGCATGGGTTTAGGACTATAGTATTAAATGTTCTAATTTCAAGTTAGTTTTTAAATATTAAATTAAATTAAGCATATTTATATATTTGTATATTCCATGTTTCTTTTGAAATGAATTGTAAATGTAAAATATTTTTATAGCTCAATCAAGAATTATTTACATTATCACATTATAAATATAAGTTGTAACTATAAAAAAATGAATTTTCATGGTGTCCAAAATTCTTCTTGAGATGAAGAAGTAAAGAATTATTGTGTTCATATTTGTTAATAAATAAAAGGATATTTATAGAACTTTGTGTCTTAGAATTTCTCTAGTCGTGTCATTTAGTCTAATGGTAAATGTATTTCTTTCTTTCTTTCATTTCCTAGATGTAATATTCAAACATTAAATTTTCAATGCTCTTATTGTGTAATTTCATCCACACTATGATAAAATTTACATTTATTTATTTGTATGTGTATCTCCTTCCACTATCTCACCCTTTTTAGATTTATCTATTTTTATTTGTGTATCATTTTGTGTTTTCCATTTAAAATTACTCAAAACCAAAAATACTTATCTTATGAGGGAGTCCCCCATCTTAAATGGAGAGTAAAATTGACCATCCTAATGTAGTTTATCTAATGCTATAAGATTATGTGGGTGCCCATTAGAAAAACTCATGAAATAATAAAAAAATGTAGTCACCTTTCCCTACTCCCTTTAAACCCCAAGCGTGTCGACACATCACCCAACCTTACTGGACATTCACCCCAGGTGGGCAAGGGTGCGAGACACTCCTTTATGTGATCCTAGTAATAATTCTTTTCCATTAGTGGAGGAATGTTTGCAAAAATAGAAACACATGTATTAATCATAGCACATAAGTGAAGAAACTAGATCTAAA
This sequence comes from Taxus wallichiana var. yunnanensis, assembly GCA_018340775.1. Taxonomy (NCBI): domain Eukaryota; kingdom Viridiplantae; phylum Streptophyta; class Pinopsida; order Cupressales; family Taxaceae; genus Taxus; species Taxus wallichiana. Next base: position 742,682,120 of record CM031237.1, on the reverse strand, counting down.
CACATATGCACCATAATGTAAAAGTAAACACTACAAATCACAAAGAAATCAAATATGAACATTAGTAATATGAACAACACTAGGTTTAGACCCATAACCAAGATATCCATAAAAATCCATCATATTCATTGATTCACAATTGTTTACAATAGCTATATTACATCAAAAGGGTCATATGAGGATGAATATATCATGAAATAACATCCTAGCTCTACAAAATGAATTTGCTCAAAGGGTTCTATCCATGCTCTCTCCTATGCACCAAGAATATCTCATATCTCACATCACATATCCTCTTCCTCCCACATAATTTCTCATTTCACAGCCCTTCACATCTCCATACACACATACACCTCCTATTTTGGACCCAAGCACATTCTTAAATAGAGTGGGATCTCTACCCCACTGCCTCAAAATTACTCATGAGAAGATTGCATGCCAACAGGGATCATGCTCCATCATACTCGAATGCCTATGTCAACTTGTTAAATCCATGATTAATTTTCACTTTATAGCTCCTTAAGCACAATGATTAACCCTTGATTATTCCCTAGAATATTCTTTCCTTGGGCCGCAAGTCTTCATGCACTAACCTTATCCACTTATCACACCTACCCGCATCCTCACATGTTTTCCATGCAACACCATATTCCATAATGCAACTAAGTCTCAGAAACATCCTCTGCATTCGCACGTCAACCTCTGCACGCATTCCATGTTTACTCAATCCCTTCATTCAAGAACTGCTCAACTATTCAAACTATTCACGCACACTTAGTTCTCCATGCACACTCTTCGTCACGTGCCTTCTTCCTATCTTTCCTTCCATACACGCTCATCCTCTACTCCAAGACTTAGTCATTTCTAGGATCAACATTACCCCACACTAAATGTGTTGTTCATCCTTAGAAATAATCTAATCTCCAAAAAAGAATAAAGAATGGAAGGAAAGAATAACTTGTATCTGATTACGCCAAAGAACAAAATAATTTTGTTATTGTTGTACAAGGATTGGGAAAGTCTTATTCAAGGATGCTTCAATCTCATTCCAAGCATCCACCTCCTTTTACGCACCTATGTAAACAAATCCCCTATTAGTGTGTTGACTTCATCAAATGTCAACTCTTCACCCTTAGCCTTCAATGTATCAATGATATTCTCCATTTTCTTGCTAAGGTCATTCAACATGTCCATCTTATGTGTAACCTAGGGATACACTTCCTTTACCTTATTTTTAACAGAGGCCCTTAAAATCTCAATTGCCTCATATTTCTTCTCAACCTCCACCAATATTTTTTCATGTTCCACCCTATTGCCTTTATTATTTCTTTGGAACTCCTTTAGATTTTCCTCATGCATAGCAACCAAAGACACTTTGTCACTTTGTCTTTGTCTTCACAATTGTTGTAGACAACCTCGGCCATGTGTGTTATGGTCTTTACTGAAGCAAGGAGTTTAGAGTAATGAGTTATGGTTTCCTCAATATTTGATTTATCCTATTCTTTATATCGTGCCATAACTTCCTCCGCTGACTCTAGTGCAAGTGGTTTCTTCTCCATCATGATTAACAACGTCAAATCCTCTAGGAAGTGGAAGGCGGACTCATACTTTTTTACAGTGAGGCCTAAATCCAGGTGCTTCAAAATAATAGATCCTAAGATATTCTCTACTTTCTTGTAGGATTCACGCACCTTCCCCTTTTCTTCCCTCAACTCATCCCTCAACTATGCAATTATAGAATCCTTCCCCTTTATCTACTTGTCTCTTTCTATGATTTCCATGTTCTTCTCCTCCAACTCCTCCAATTATTTGATCTTGTTATTCCTCCCAAACAATCTTCTTCGATCTCCAGTGACACCTTTTTCAACGTGTATTACACACCTACTCATCAGTTAGCTGATGTAAATCCACAATGGGATTTACCTCCTTGGAGTTCATTGTATCTAGCAATGCACCTGCATTGACTTTGAATTTTGGTTCATCAACATGGGACTCAAAATTCCATGACAACATCTTCCTGGTGCGCAGGTATGCACTATATTTTTCAAATGATGACCAACGAAGAGTTGTTCTGAAGGCACTGTGCTCTAGAAATGTGTGTGTAGGACCTTGTTTGGATAATCATCATAAGTCATCACTTGCCCTTTAGATGTTGTTATTACACCCTTTCCACCTATGTGAACTCCTGTTGGGAAACCGAATGCTAAATTTTTTTCCACCCATGTTTCCATACTTCTCCCACGTAGCTGCTCTCCACCTCGTGTTCTACCATTCCTTGATTATACCAGCCACCTTCTTTTCCACTGTGTCCTCTAATTGTTCACTGAGACAGTGCGGGGTCTCATATACCTTGGTCCTAAATTTTCTTCACTTATTTCTCCCTCATGAGTGCATTCTCATGATCCATCCCCTCTTCATCAAATTCATGCACATTGTATACTAATGGGTTCCTTTCTTCCTCGCACTCCTCATCCCGAGTCTTACTACCATTCATGTTCTCCATCCTCTTAAAGTCCGAACTTTGTGCTACGTTTTGAATATTTTTCACTAGAGATTCCTTTATCACTTGGGACTTCACCTTTATGAGATACTTCTTCCTCTAAGTATACGTGCTCATTTATTTCCTAACTCGATTCATGTTCTCTTGTGGTCTAAACCACATGCGTGCTCAATGCCTTGCTTGATGGATTTTCATCCCCATCTCTCTTCCTCCCTTTCTTCCTTTTTGATAGGTCTTCAAGGATGGAGACATCATCCTCAACATATGTTCCCTTTTCAAACTTATGCCTTAGGTGTATTTACACCCTCGTTGTCATTTTTCCTATAAGTGGTAATGTTACAGGCCTTAGCATATGTATATCATGGGAGACATACTTCTCCACATATGCCCACTTCTTAGGATATACCAACATCTTCTTCAACACGTGGTGCTTCTATTCTTCTTCACTTAGATCAAATATAATTTTCTTGGCCTCCTTAAACATGTTGACACTACTCTCTAAAAATATTACGTTGTGAAGGAAAAAGGTAGTTTACACCATGGGCTCTTGGTTCCATCTGTCACGTGAACCTTCCAATACATAACTATTGGTACACTACAAATTCAGCCTCATCCTTCACCAAGGCTAGAAGTTGTTATGGAATTCTCCACTCTTCTCCAAATGCATCACGCATCCACTTGTACCACTTATCCAAATGCGCCTTGTAAGAAGATGTCATTGTTTCACAAGTGTATGCCTTAAACCTCTTAGCTAGGGAGGGGTTCTCATCAAGGTATTCCCAAATATAGTTTTTCAGCCCATCGGGCACTCAAATATCTAAAAATACAATGGTAAGAAGAATAATACCTCAGTATATATTCCCCCCCGCCGATTGACAGCAGATAAGAATGGACGGCCGCGAAGGAAGCGGGTTTCGGGGGAAGAACATGGCGCGGGATATGCCGGAAGGGCCGCGAAACCCACACACAGAGCAAACGCGAATGGAATCGGGTTTTCAGGTCGGAAACACATGATGAAGGAACATGTCGGGAGCCCGCCAAAGCCCGACACCAAAAGACATGTCGCAAGGGGTAGAAAACCCGACGCACAAGGAAATCGGGTTCATAGTCGGGTTAAGCACGTCGGGAAAACATGGAAAAGAAGCATGTCGAGCACCCCTCCGAACCCGATGCGCATGCAGGTCCACCTTCCGCCCCCGACAACAAAGGAAAGCTCGGAATCACGTGGGAAGCGGGTTTCGGGAAACGCAAGCATCGAACACATGCCGGGGCTTCTTCCAAACCCGATTCGAAATACAGTCCGCCATAATGAGACGAGTTAGGTGCGGATGTGGAGGTGGTTGGAAGAAATTCCGAATTTCTCTTCTCCCTCATTTTTCTCATATAAATGTAAGGAGAGGCTGTTTTAAAAAGGGTTGGACATTTTTGTTTTGTGCCTCCTCCCTTCTTCTCCCTGGCAGGTGGATTTGTGGAGCTTTCAAACCTCCCATATAGACTGTAACACCGTTTTTTGCCTTTTGGCCATTGCAATGTATTGAATCGATCCTTGAGCAATATATATGTGTCTGTGGTTGCTTCTAAACCCTCTTACATATTTATTACTGTCATTTTTGATCTTTCATTGCATTTTTTGCTATCTGTGCATGGTGTTGAGTTACATCTGTATGGTCTGTGTTTAATTTTGCAAAACATATGTTCTTCATTCCTCGGTGCATCACCTCCGTAGCTTAGGTTTATTTTTATGCATTTCTCTCTCCCTGTCTCCTTGGTAGTTAGATTAGGTTTTTGGGTAAACCTCTGCGTTTCATTGGTGCATCTGAACAGAGGAATAGGAGCCGGCCTTCATCCGGAGAGCTTTTCCGATTTCGCGAGGTCCCACACTTGGGAAAAGCTCCATGTTGTGCAATCGCACTGGGAGTCTCAAACGATCGCGTTGCGGAGTCCCAGGGGTGCTGCGTTTCGACACCAACAGTTTTGGCACGCCCGGTGGGACCAAGAGGTCATTCCATAAAAATTTGAAGGAGTTTTCATGAAATTTGCACAAAAATTGTAGTTTTTTACAAATTTCGAATTTTGCACCTCCTAGCCTGAACTCCGAAATCATTTTTCAAGGGTTTATCTTGCTCAAAACAGGTCAAAATTTTAACAGTTGGTAGATCTGAGGGTAATCTTCAAAAGGGTATCTTTAGTTTTTTGAGATTTTGATTTTCAAAATTTCGGGTTTTTAGTGATTTCGGGTTTTCGGGACCCGAGAACATCAAAGCAGCAATTCGGGTTTTGGGGATGCATTACATGGTCCTATTCCCGACAACAAAGAAAATCGGGTTTTGAGGGGTGTCGGACATGTTCCAAGTTCCGACACATAGCAATTCGGGTTTTGTGAGTTGCATCGCATGACCTGAGTTCCGACTGTGCTTTTCGGGAATCCGCAGCTGCACAACATGACATGAGTTCCGAACTGAAGATTGCATTCCTCCGGGTCTTTCAAATTTTAAATCTCGATTTCGATATTGTCAAGTTTGGTGTGTAACTTGGCAACATCCAGCCTTTTAGAGGCATTTTCAAAAAACACATCTGGCGACTCCACCTGATCAGCAACCCATTTCTCTGAGTTACAGACCCGTTCCCATTCATTTCCACCCATCCTTCTTTCCACCTCTTTCATTCTTTTCCATTCCATGAAGTTGTGCAATCATGACTTCATTTCCATCATGGAATCCACATCAACAGCAGCAATATATCACACCTCCAACATGTTTTACAAATCCTCCAAATCAGCATTTTGGTCAAGTTCAGGATCAACATGCATACCCATATGAGCAGCAATGCCAAAATCAGTTTGGCTATGGAGCTTTCCAAGAGCAAGGGTACGCATGCAATGAAGACAATGAAGAAGAAAATGCAGATCTGCTGGAGAAAATCCAAAAGATGGAGGTGAACATGGTGCAATCTAGGGCTCAGGCACAAATGAAAGCATTTGGAATTGGTTGCAGAGCACCTTGTCCATGGGTGGGACCTTTTCCAAGGCATTACAGCTCTCAAGAGAAGTTAGACTTCATGATTGCAACACTGCCATTACTTACAAGGTGGATTGAAGGAATAGAGGTGTATGAGAGAAGTATTCTGCAACCTTGTCAATGGGTAAGCACACCACCTCATACTCTTTCTTTTCCTCCTTCTCAATCTATATCATTTCAGCAGTGTCAAGTTTTAAACTCACCATCTGCTGCCCTAAATGTTGAATCCATCCCTCCACCCCCTAGTCTTCCATCCCATCTCAGTTTTTCTGCCCTCTTCTCTTCCAAATCCAAACCCCCTCCACAAGAGCTAAATGAAGTACCTTCCACTCCAAAGAAACAAGAGGTTTCACCGCCTCCACCACCACACAAAATTGTCAAATCAGTTGAGTTTCAACCTATCCCTCCTATTGCATTCCCTAATCCATGTTGGGAGGATGAAAATCAGAATGCCAGCCAAGGAAAACCACAGCAAAAAGAGAGTGCCAACAAAGAGGAAGAAATTCAAAGTCTGAAGAGTTGGGCTCTTAGATTTGGGATGACAAAGATCCCCTTGATGGTTAGGCCTACAGAAGAGGTTGGGGTTGGAGAACAAATGGTGGTCAGGACTGATTCTGTTGCAGCAGAAGAAGGAGATCTTGCAGTCCCAACTTGTCCTCTAGAGCAGCAGATCGAAGAGTTTGACTTGACGAACTTCATGCTGGAGGAGGAGCTCATTCAAGAGCAAGATTGTCTTCGAAAATTGGAGGAGGAAGAAGCTGCTCCAAAGGCAAAAGAAGAGGAGCACATCCTAGTTGTGGAGGAGAAAATTGCGGATCCAAGGGCTTTGAGCGCAAATCAGGCTATGGGAGAACCTTCAGTTCTTCTTTCTATTTCATCTCTCTCGAGTTCTAGTGCTGAAGAAGAGTTTTATCTCTCAAACTCAATGTCGGAGAGTGAAGGAAACCATGGTGGTCAGGTTACAGAACAAGAAGACACCATGGAGGAAGTTGAGCATTCGCAGCAGGACAGCAATGAGGCAGTTTATCTGTCAGATTTGGAGGACTGTTTTGATGGAGAGGAACCGGTTGAGTTTTCACCATTCTCTCTTTCATCATCCACATTCCAAACACCAGAGCCTGCTGTCATGGAGGAGAACGTTCATTTGCAGCAGCCTGCATCTTGCAGCAGCTCTTTGGAATCAAAATTGGAAGATTTTAATCTTCCATGTTCTTCATTGGAGGAAGAGAAAGGACATAAGAGTAAAATTTTCAAAATTTTGAGTCAAGAGTTCTTCTCTCAAGTGCCTAAGTCGTGAAGTTGAAAAAATTGTGTTTTGGGTCTTTTTGTGTGATTTTCGGCCTGCTTAACTTTTTGTCCCATCTGTCCCAAGTACAAAAGTGCATCTGCTTCCCGATCGGCCAAATCCCCTAAGCCGTCCCATTTTCGGCCCGTCTTAAAATTTTGTCCCAAGTGTCCCAAAACTTATTTTGCGTGTTGTTCCAATTTCTACCGAATCATCCTTCCCGCGTACTTCGTGACTTTCCCGTCCCAAATGTCCCAAAGTTAAAAAGTGCGAGCTTTCCCATTTTCGGCCGATTTTTTCCGAACCGCCCTCCTCTTCTAACTTTTTGTCCCAACGCCCCATTTGAAAAAGTGCGAAGCTTTCCTAATTTCGGCCGAGCTGGCCAAGTCGCGTACTTCGGAACTTTTTGTCCCGAATGTCCCAAGTCCAAATGGGCCCATTGTTCCAATTTCGCCGAAACACCCGAATCGCGTGACTTTCACACATTTTCATCCCATTTGTCCCAAATGCATTTGTGCGCCCTCTCCCTGTTTCGCCCGAACTGCCGAGCCGCGTGTTTCGCGTATTCGCGTCTCACATGTCCCAAGCGTACTCTAGTATCATTCGCACTTAGTTTTTCCCGCTCGCTCCAAGTATGATATTTTTCAAATTGGTGGTCAGGTATTCAATGCGCATTAAATTCATTCCGCTCCTCAAACGGCTATATAACCAAGCATACCACCTTCGCATTTTCGCATTGCTTCTCATGCTTTCGCTTGCTCAACCTCGCAATCTAGTTCCCTCGCAAATATCCCTTCCCTTTGCAAATTCCTTCCGTAGTCTAGGTCGCAGCCCCGAATCTATCAATATGAAGATCAAGTTTCGTGGGCAGGAGCAAATTTCTCCACTTGAGTCCCACTGCTAGCAATATCGAGACAAGAAGCTCGCCATCTCGACTTCGGTGATTTTTGGTCAAGAATGACAGATGCAAACCCTACGCCAATGGCACGTATGATTAACGATAGCGGTTTAGCTTTCACGAGGATTCCCTATCTCAAAGCAAAGCAGGTGTGATATCAGATTTCATGCGAGCTCACTTCGACCCCGCTACGAGCGAATTGACAAACGTACACGGGGAGCTCATCGCTGCCGACGCCGCCACATCGAGCTGCTCTCGAGGATTCCGAGATGGACAATGCTATAGTCGCCTCTCGAGATCAAGCATGTGCCATGTTCGACCAAGACAAAGATAAATATAAAGCTCGAGTGGCGAAGTCTTGGTCAAGAACCCTAAGAAAGGTCCTTCTCGTCTCGACCAAAACCTTTTCCGGCAGATTTCAATGAAGAACCGCTGACTTCATAATACCGCTGCTCGAGTTATGGGTTTGCCCTCCACCAATGAATTTCATTTCTGGATGTGCCCGCCATCGCATGGTGTGCGAGGGAACACAAAGTATCAATCGGGCAGAGATCATCGCATGAATTTGGTTTGGCCGAGCATATCCAACGTCCAAAAAACAAAGAAGTTCTACATGACTTCATATCCGATGTATACCCTAGCAAAGATCCAGCAAAGGGGTTTGGTTTCTCCTATGTAGATGCACACAAAGATGATCCAGTTGTATGCCTATCGCCCAGCTTCACCCTCGAGAGACCAAAGAAATCGGAATTTCGTAAGGGTCAATGATGCTTTCACCATGTACGTGGTCGATTGCTCAAGGTGATACTGCAAGAAGGTTTTCGATGAAGCCATGAACTCCGATATCGCAAAGATGGAGCCTATTTCATTCAATTCAGAAATTCTCCTATATCAGCCGGGCAAGCTATGAGAGCACCCCTCTGCGGCTCCCCATGTTCTCGCAACGACAAAATGGCCCCGATTGAAATATGCAGCAACTAGACAAGTTGCACGTAACTCGCAGAGACAAGAAGATCTCTCGGCTTGCACTTTCCCATCTCTCTCGGGAAACTATACATGCAAAACAAACTCGATGCTCGTAACATAGAAAGAGCCCTCGTCCCTATCACTCGCTCATTTCTTCAAGCCTAGAACCTGCTTTGACTTGAAGAAGTTCATCAATGTAACCTCAAGATAATATATCATCATAGGGCGATACGTAAGACTACCGGGCCGATCACGTGCATGATTTCGCCGTAAGAAGGCATTGTGGCAGGTTCTCCCCGCACCGATCCAAGAACTCACTGTACTAAGTTCCCGAAGGTCTCCAAGATGATAATTTCCGAGCTATACTCTTATGAGTATGAAAATGTGATTAAGCACACTCCTGAGGACCGGATTGGAACAGAAAGAGAGAGATGATCTGCCGAGATTCTTGCTCCAGCCTTGACGTGTAACTAGGTCTGCGGTTCGGTAAGAAGATCCGAGAATTCAAGAGGCACTCAGAGAATCTAGCTCCAAGATGATTCGACACCCATAAGAGAGACATCGGGCCCGCAGTCCTGAACACCAAAGAAAACCCCTTCCCGCCTCAACACAAATCGGGACATGTGGAATCTACTCCTTCTCCATCTACCTGTATACAAGAAGAAACTCAAAGAGGTAAAGAAGGAGCCTGCAGAGAATGATCCTCCAAGAAAACAGGCACAGCTGTTTATGGGGCCGAGAACATCATTGTTCTCAATGAAAGTGAAGAAAGTGAGATGCCAACTCCTGCAGTGTGTCCCGAAAATCCAAAGATAAGGAGGTCCAGAGCACCGAACTTCCAGTGTACTACGATTCTTCTACCGCCATTACCTCCAAAGTTGTTCTACCCACATCTCAACTTGAGTCAACAAATGCATGCACTTTGAGTGTCATGAGCTCCTCGCTCTTGGTCCCCTTGCTTCTCCCGCAGATTCTTCTTCCTCTTTTGCTTGGGTGCAACCTCCTCGTTGACAAAAGGAAGAGGAAATCCTCCTCTCAAAGCTTGGGACCAAATTTTGATGTCAGAGCAGCCTTGTTGGGCACCACTCCTTCTCGTGCCAAGAAAGCCGTAACTACTTCCGTGATTGTGTCGATGCTCAAGGTCAGCAATTCTTGGAGATCGCTAAGCCTACAAAGATGTGACAAATCGTAATCGACTTGCCGACATCCGACTTGAGCTTTCAAGGATCCCTATGGGAGAGTCTACCCTCGAAGGTGAGATTCATAACCTCCAGAAAACACACAAGGGTTATTGGAAGGGTAGAGAAAGGGCAGCAGACGATTTATCGAGCAAATTAAGAACAAGCCCAAGTTCTCACGAGTTTTATCAAGTCACTTTTGTCTAAGGACAAAGTTTTGACCCTACCCCCTTGACTGCTCTACCACCTCCTGTAATTCTAAGCCAAGATGAAGTACAAAGTATTAAAGATATGCACAAGTATTCTGTCTATGGCAGAGCTATTGAAGCCATGGTGGATGACATGCTTGTTGCTGGGCTAAACTTCATCGATGAAGCTTTTAAGCTACATGGAAAGGTAGATAATTTGCAACGCAGAGGCTGTCCTCTACTATTGGGGTAATGGATAAAGAGCTTAAGCTCGAGTAGCCGTTGATCGTAGACTCTTCATGGGGCCGACAGATGAGAACATCTTATCGCGAACAAGATTTTCGATGATGCTAAGGACAATCACAAAATCTTGGGTCTAAGGCTGTGGAGTGGAAAATCGTAGTCCCGGAGGAAGTCAGAGGAGAAATGAAGAATAGCCGGCGTAAGGGAGAAGCTTTCAAGACACCGGCCGCGCTGCTCAAGGATATGCATTGTCATCTTCAGTGATGAAAACTCGCGCTCCTTGTCCTCGCAAGAAATCAAAGCTCGCCGAGCTTTTGTCAAAGATAATCTTTTCAAGGAAGACTCCATCTCTAAGGACAAGATAAAGGAAATTTGCTCTCTTCACCGCTATCAAGAAGCAAACAAAGACTATCATACTCACGCCGAGTTTGATAAAGAGATGGAGAAATGTCTGGGATTTTGACTCACCGCAACCAACACGCGGTCCCCTCGTGGCGTAGATATAGCCGAGTCATCAAGAAGTTCAGTGCAAATGGATTCTCAAGACAAAGGGGTCCCTCCCAATAGCCGCCACCTGTCTCCTTCTCCTTTCTTTCCTCTTCTTTCCTTTCTTTTCGTATTCTTTGTAATTAGTTAAGGTATTGCAATCAAGCGGTACTTAACTATTCTTTGTTAAAAGAAACGGTTACTTAAGAGTAACGACTTGTAATCTATATAATGGCCTTTCCACGCCATTTTCCAGAGGAGGAAGAACTTGGATATTTGCTGAAAGTGTAAATAGATCTTAAAGAAATCAATACAAAAGGGCTTTCCGCTCTTTGTCTATCCGATTCTCGTTGTCTCTCGTGTTTTCCTTTAATATTGTGAAGATCGCTTTTGTTCCTAACTCGCTTAGTCTCTCTCGATTTCATACTGTTCAGCTTTTTAAAGTACAAAGATCTTGTATAACCAAGAAGGAACTTTGTGTCCTTGATTAACAAATCAAGAAGGTTATTTACTAACTTTGTGTCTTTAAATTTAATCCCATTCAGCTAATGCAAATGATCTTGTCTTAAATCCTTTGAAGCTTCGCATACACGAAGAATTATTCTGCTATCTATAATTCTGAATGTTGCTATTCTGCTCATCTTCTTATTCCCCTTCCTCACCCCGGCGTAATTGATGATACTTGTGGAAAACACTTTCGTAATATCCAAGTTTGACCATAAAATAATGTTCTGTGTATTTGTAAATAAGTTCGCTTTCGTAATAAGGGAACCTCTCCCATTAAAGAGGAGGGACTTTTTGTCCCCGACTGACCGCTTCTTCTAAAAGTCCTATTTGACGACCAACAGCTTTTTTGCGACTCACTGGGAAAATCGCATTCCAAGATCGCAATTTTTTCGATCATCCTTTGATCCGCGACTCCATGCTTCACTCGAGGGAGAAGGACCCTTGTATCAAGATTCTCGCCACTTTTGAGCAACAGGTTTTCCTTTCCTCCAAATAAAGAACTCGCTCGACGAGCACTCCACCTGCTCAAGATAGAAGTCCTACGGGTGGTATTCCTTCGTGAGCCTCGCTAGTCCCAATCTACGAGCTTTGATCCTCGCTGGTGTTAAAGTTCCCTCCAAGCCGTATTTCCAAGAATGGCGGCACAATTGCCATGGGGTCAACGTGTCGGGCCCCTGGCTCTTGCGCAGCCTTTGCATGAGTTACCTAGAGGTAACCGAAAGAACTTCCCAAAATTTAAAGGAGATGGCAAAGTACACCCTGATGAACATATTGCAGCCTTCATAGTTGCATGTGGAGTTTTGGGGGTTGAGCATGAAGACGTCTCAGTAAGACTGTTCGTTGAGACGTTACAGGATAATGCTGCCGATCGGTTCTATCACCTTCCTACCGGGTGCCATCACCGACCGGACTACCATGAGAACTCGGGCCAAAGCCGCTTTCAAGCCGCAGTAAGATGTGCATGCCCCGCTTGCCCAGCATTTCTCGATAAAGAAAGATCCATCGTAACCCATGAGAGAATTTGTGGCTCTTGCTTCAACAGATTGATCAACAAGATTCCTCAGAAATACTCGACCGCTTGATCAAATTCAAAATGTTTCTTTTTAATGCCCAAACGCCTAAAGTCGGCTTATGCCCTAAGAAGGGCTAATCTGGAACGCTAATTCTCGATCAAGAACTGGCCATAGTGTCGAGGATGACCTCGATCATGTCGTGAAGTTGAGAAGAGATCCTCCTAAATCTAAATCTGCTTTCTTCCTCTTCCACCTCTGACCCAATATCGATCCATTAGTCCAAACTTGCAAATGATCTAGTGGCTATAAAGAAACAATTAGCCCAAAGATGCACTATATGCAGACGCCCGAGAAGAAATTTTCAACCCAGAAACCGCTTGCACAAACCTCCCACACAAGACTCGGCACTCAAGGACCTCCCGCAAAAGTTCCGTGAATGCAACTTGTGAGGTCAAGAGCCGTAAGATGATAATGAAGCTTGTGAGGAGTTCCCGAGGAATTCGATGATGAGGCGTAAGAACTCAAGGATCTCGAGTCAATTTCTTTACCACCAAGGCATCGATGATGGAGATAACTATGATGAAGTGGTAGCAGATATATGAACAAAGTGAATCATTTGCTGTCATGACTCGAGAACATGCATTTAGGCGTAAGGAGAAAGTAACACACCCACGAAGAAATCTAAGGAGCAACCAAAGAACTATTCCTCGTAATCGCTTAAGAGGATCTCCTATCCCTACCTCATCTCGCACCAAAGGTAAGTACCGTCAATCCTACTACCAAAGTTGCTTCTTCTTCTTTTTCTCCTAAGGTCGATAAGCCTAGAATTTCAAATGATGATGGCCCATCCACCTCTCGGATCCTTTGACATTGTGGATCACCTAAAAGGACCAAGGTTCAAATTTCGTGTCAATACTACCAAACCCATCCCAAAGCTTTTGCCAAGATGATCCAATTTGTAAATTCCCATACCAAGACCACCTCTAAAGGCCTTTTGCCCACTCCTCCTTCTATACCACAACCTAGTCTGGTAGCTGCTGTCACCTCGCCTGGTGACAAAATCAAGCCCTTTTATGTAACACTTCTTATAGCGGGCCATAGGCTCAGTAACTGTGTCATAGATTCCGAGCCTCGATAACGTAATGCCTCTAAAGTAGCCCATGCTTTAGGCTTGACCCTTACTGTACTTTCTATGGATCTTGCTACTCCATGGAAAGTAAGGAAGTACCTTTGGTCGGAAGGATTAAAGATGCACAAGTGGCTTTTGCTGCTTTCTCTGAAAAGAAAGTCTTGGCTACCATCCTAGTAGCAGACATTCCTCCTTCCTATGGAATGTTGCTAAGTAGGAACTTCTGTAAAGATGTGGGTGGGGAGATTCAAATGGATTGGTCACACGCCCTCATACCTGTCAATGGACAAATGAAGAAGTTACTCCCTGAGAAACAGTCTGAGTATATTGTGCAGAAAACAGATGATCCTAAGGCACAAATACTCTATGAAGACATAGGTCATGGTAATTACATGATTCTGTCCCCTGATGAAATCCAACCCTCCAAAGTATCACCCAAAGATCCCAATGGTGTTTGGATTTTGGAATTTGATGGAAGTTGTTCCTCGGCTGGTTCTGGAGCTGGTGTTCTGCTAATATCACCTGAAGGCGGCCTACACCCTTTTTCGTTCAAGTTGCAGTTCGAAAACACTAACAATACAGCAGAGTATGAGGCTCTCCTTCTTGGACTGCAAGTAGCCAAAGAACGAGGTGTAAAAAATCTTCTGGCTCGTGGTGATGCAGAGCTGATTGTGAAGCAAGTCAAACATTTTTCGTAAAAATGGGAGGTCAAGCATTACCGAATCAGTTTGGGATTCAATTGAATTCCTCGATGCCTTCTCTATCAAGCAATACCCAGAGAAAAGAACAAAGCAGGCTGATTCACCGGGCCGTCTCGTGGTCATTATTGATTCCCCATCCCGAATTCTCTCAGACAAGTTCACTATCAAATGGTCCACCGCCTAGTGTTCCTGACAATACTAATAACTGGCAAGTTTTCAACGATGACCAGCATCTGCTTTCCTTCCTGGAACTCAAGGGGAACTTCGAACAACTATATTTTGAGGGAAGTGACAACCTGCCTCGTGAGAGTGTGTCTTCTGACCAAGCTGTCACCCAAGGAGAAGAAACTGATCAGGAAGGGTGCATTAAGCTCAAAGGAAACAAGATTCCCAAAGGTTTGGTGAGTTTGGAGGAGTTGTTTGATAAACATGACAGATACGTGAGATCTAAAGCTTCTACTGGACCTCAGCAATCAGCTGAGTATGATAAAATTGATATTGGGAGTTCTGATGACCCAAAGCTGGTGAATATTGGGAAATGTTGCACATCAGATGAGAGGAGAAGAGCAATTGATCTTCTAAGGAAGTATAAGGATGTTCTTGCATATTCTTATGAAGATCTAAAAGCCTTCAAGCCAAAAGAAATGCAACACTCTATCCCTCTCAAACCAGGAATCAAGCCTTTCAAGTAGAAACAAAGGCAGTATAATCCAAAAATAGCCGACACCATCTTTCAGGAGATCCAGAAATTGTTGAAGGCTAAAATCATTTTTCCCATTCACCATTCAACATGGATTGCAAACATTGTGCTGTCAGAAGAAGAATGGTGAGATCCGCATCTCGTGTTGATTTCGTAAACCCGAATCAAGCCTCTCTCTCAAAGATAACTACCTCTCGCCATGATGGATCAGATTTTGCAAGCAGTAATGTGATCCGAGATGTTATCTATGCTTGATGGATTCTCGGATACAATCGTAGAGGTTGATATCAGTAGATCAACACAAGACACCCTTCACCACTCCTCGGGGTACCTTTGCCTACAAGAGAATGCCTTTGGGCTGATTAATGCCGGTGCCACTTTCCAGAGAGAGCTATGGATTTGGCTTTTGGAAGCTTGAAAGGAAATGTATTGTCATATACCTTGATGACTCCGACGGTGTTTTCAAAGACAAGAGCGGATCACTTCGACCACTTGGAAACAGTTCTGCAAAGATGCCGAGAGCATGGGATTTCTTTAAATCCTAAAAAATCTGTCTTCTGTGTTACAGAAGGGAAGCTATTAGGGCACATTGTCTCCAAGGATGGCATCAAGATTGATCCTGAACGAGTTCAAGCCATCCAGCAAATTCCTCTCCCAACCAGTAAAAAAGGCGTGCATTCCTTTTCTGGTAAGATCAATTT
Source organism: Taxus wallichiana var. yunnanensis (assembly GCA_018340775.1). Lineage (NCBI taxonomy): Eukaryota > Viridiplantae > Streptophyta > Pinopsida > Cupressales > Taxaceae > Taxus > Taxus wallichiana. Next base: position 742,666,608 of record CM031237.1, on the reverse strand, counting down.
CTAAGAAGATTCATCCCTGATTTTGCTGAATTAACTTTGAACATCTCTCAGATGATGAAAGGGAAGCAAGCATTTGGATGGTCTTCTGAAGGAAAGGAATCCTTTGAGGGTATCAAGAAAGCCATTGCTAAAACTCCAGTTTTGGCCTCGCCTCGACTTCAAAGAAAGATTTCATCATCTATTGCTACGCTACGTATAATACCACCGCTCACTGCCTTAACCCAAGAAGACTCTGATGGACATGAGCTACCAATTGCCTTCATGAGCTATATCCTGAAGAATCATGAGCTGAAATACACCATGATGGAGAAGCATGCTTTTGCAGTAGTCAAAGCCGCCAAGGCCTGCTTTCTATATCCTCAACTCTCACTCTATGGTGCTGGTTCCAGATACGACTGTTAAGTCAATTCTTACACAGCAAGAATTTGGGTCCAAGAGAGGAAACTGGGTGGCTAAAGTCCAGGAGTATGACATTGATATCAAACCAACCAAGCTGGTTCGTGGCAAGGGTCTTTGTGAGCTCATCGCTGAAGGAGCCAAACATGAGTTGCTGGAGGAGAAAGTTGACATTCCTACTGTTCTATTCCTTAGTTCAGTCGATGAATGGTATTCTGACATTGCCCATTTTCTCACCTATGGGGAATGCCCCTCTCATTTAACTACCAAGGAAAAGAGGACTGTTAAATTGAGATCAGCGCAATATGTACTGTGGGAAAATGCCTTGTTCAAGCGTGGTTTAGATGGGAGATTTCTGAAGTGTGTGGACAAGGAGCAGCAGAGAAAGTTGCTCTCAGCTTTCCATGATCAAGCATGTGGAGGGCACTATTCATCAACAGTCACAGCTCACAAGATACTCCGGGGAGGATATTACTGGCCTTCCTTGTTCAGAGATGCATCCAAGTGGGTGGATAAATGCGAGGCCTGTCAAACCTTTGTGGGAAGACCCAAACTGGCCGCTTTGCCTCTCAAGCCAGTTGTGATTGAGGAACCATTTCAACAAAGGGGGTCTGACTTCATTGGTACACCGAATCCCGCCTCTAGTGCTGCCACACGCATGTGCTAATCGCCACCGACTACTTCACCAAATGGGTGGAAGCTATTCCTGGCCAAGAGCACTACTTCAAGTCAGTATGCAACTTCTCAAAGAGAACATCTTGGTAAGGTATGGTGTACCTAACAAGATTGTAGAATGCATAATGCTTCAACTTCTCCTCAACCGAGATAATGGATTTCTGCTATAGGGTATGGCATCTCTCTCGCTCATTCTTCGATTATTATCCCTGTGGAATGGACAAGCGTAATCCACCAACAAAAATCTGTGACTATCATAAGGAAGTTGGTCAATGAGTCTCAAATAAACGGCATAAGAAGCTTTATGATGCTCTTTGGGAGACAGATCACACCTAAAAGAGCCATTGAATGTCCCCTTTTCAAGTAGTGTATGGAGTAGAGGCTCAATCCAAAGGATAAAGTGGAACTACGCCACTTGCACTCGATGAAGGCCATCAAGACACTAGTTTCAAGATGCTCGACAAAAGAATCATGTACCTGCACAAACCGAACGAGGATAGATTGAGGTTGCCGACACAGATATCTACTCACCAGCAGAAGGTGAAGGTTCTGCTTTGATAAGAAAGCTAGGTCCAGAGAGTTCCAAGTTGGTGATACCATGTCATATGGGACAAAAGACATGAACCTCGTGGCAGCCATGGAAAATTTGATTCTCTCGTGGCTTGACCTTTCAAGATAAGACACTTTGCTGTAAGGACTCTTTCTATCTTGATTACATGGATGGTTCTCCTCCCACTTCCTTATAGTGGCGATTTGAAGTTGTTCAAGTCCTAGGTGACTAGGGAGTCCCTTTGTATATTATGTACAGTGTTTTTTGCTTTTTCTGCTTTTGGTGTGTTTCCCTTCTGTTGTGTGTGTTGCCCTCTGTATTGGTTTGTTTTTGACTCCTTTGCCCAATGGATAAGGCACTGGTCTGCTTCACCGAGTTCTCTAAGTTCTTGCCTTGTCTCATTCTATGAATTTACACCAAGTCATCCCCAGAAGGAGCCAGCTGTTGTCCACTCAAAATTTCCCGCTCTGATAAGAGTAAAATTTTCAAAATTTTGAGTTGAAGAGTTCTTCTCTGAAGTGCCTAAGTCGTGAAGTTGAAAAAATTGTGTTTTGGGTCTTTTTGTGTGATTTTCGGGCCTGTCGGAACTTTTTGTCCCATCTGTCCCAAGTACTAAAGTGCATTCTGTTCCCCGATCGGCCGAAATCCCCGAAGCTGTCCCATTTTCGGGCCCGTTGGAAAATTTTGTCCCAAGTGTCCCAAAACTTATTTTGCGTGTTTGTTCCACTTTCTACCGAATCATCCTTCCCGCAGACTTCAGCACTTTCCCGTCCCAAATGTCCCAAAGTTAAAAAGTGCGAGCTTTCCCATTTTCGGCCGATTTGCCCGAACCGCGTCCTTCGGAACTTTTTGTCCCAACTGCCCCATTTGAAAAAGTGCAAGCTTTCCTAATTTCGCCGAGCCGGCCAAGTCGCGTACTTCGAACTTTTTTGTCCCGAATGTCCCAAGTCCAAATGGGCCATGTTCCACTTTCGCCGAAACACCCGAATCGCGTACTTCATACATTTTCATCCCATTTGTCCCAAATGCATTTGTGCAGGCGCCCTCTCCTCGCTTTTTCCCGAACTGCCGAGCCACGTGTTTCGCGTGTTTCGCGTTCGCCTCACATGTCCCAAGCGTATTCTAGTATCATTCGCACTTAGTTTTTCCCCGCTCGCTCCAAGTATGATATTTTTCAAATTGGTGGTTGTGTATTCAATGCGCATTAAATTCATTCCGCTCCTCAAACGGCTATATAACCAAGCATACCACCTTCGCATTTTCGCATTGCTTCCTTGCTGTCGTTTGCTCAAACCCTTGCAATCTAGTTCCCTGCGCAAATATCCCTTCCCTTTGCAAATTCCTTCCAGAGTCTAGGTCGCAGCTCCGAATCTATCAATATGAAGATCAAGTTTCAGGGACAGGAGCAAATTTCTCCACTCGAGTCTGCCGTTAGCAATATCGGAGACAGTGAAGCTCGTCATCTCGACTTCGGTGATTTTTGGTCAAGAATGACAGATGCAAACCCTACGCCAATGGCACAGATGATTAATGATAGCGGTTTAGCTTTCACCGGAGGATTCCCTATCTCAAAGGCAAAGCAGTCCGATATCAGACTTTCATGCGGAGCTCACTTCGACCCCGCTACGAGCGAATTGACAAACGTACACGGGGAGCTCATTGCCAAGCTGGACGCTGCCGCCATTGGAGCTGCTCTGAGGATTCCGGAGATGGACAATGCTATAGTCGTCTCTCGAGATCAAGCACAGCCATGTTCGACCAAGACAAAGTTGATAAATATAAAGCTCGAGTGGCGAAGTCTTGGTCAAGAACCCTAAGAAAGGTCCTTCTCGTCTCGACCAAAACCCTTTTCCGGCAGATTTCAATGAAGAACCGCGACTTCATAATACCGCTGCTCGAGTTATGGGTTTGCCCTCCACCAATGAATTTCATTTCTCGATGTGCCCGCCATCGCATGGTGTGCGAGGGAACACAAAGTATCAATCAAGGGCAGAGATCATCGCATGAATTTGGCCGAGCAAATATCCAACGCCCAAGAAACAAAGAAGTTCTACATGACTTCATATCTCGATGTATACCCTAGCAAAGATCCAGCAAAGGGTTTGGTTTCTCCTATGTAGATGCACACAAAGATGATCCAGTTGTATGCCTATTGCCCGCAGCTTCACCCTAGAGACCAGCAATCGAATTTCGTAAGGGTCAATGATGCTTTCACCATGTACGTGGTCGATTGCTCAAGGTGATACTCAAGAAAGGTTTTCGATGAAGCCATGAACCCGATATCGCAAAGATGGAGCCTATTTCATTCAATTCAGAAATTCTCCTATATCAGCCGGGCCGCTATGAGAGCACCCTCTCGCGGCTCCCCATGTTCTCGCAACGACAAAATGGCCCCGATTGAAATATGCAGTAAACTAGACAAGTTGCATGTAACTCTGCAGAGACAAGAAGATCTCTCGGCTTGCACTTTCCCATCTCTCTCGGGAAACTATACATGCAAAACAAATGATGCTCGTAACATAGAAAGAGCCCTGTCCCTATCATGCTTCATTTCTTCAAGCCTAGAACCTGCTTTTGACTTGAAGAAGTTCATCAATGTAACCTCAAGATAATATATCATCATAGGCGTATACGTAAGACTACCGGGCCGACTCATGTGATGATTTTGAAGCCGTAAGAAGGCATTGTGGCAGGTTCTCCCGCACCGATCCAAGAACTCGGCCTGTACCAAGTTCCCGAAGGTCTCCAAGATGATAATTCTGAGCTATACTCTTATGAGTATGAAAATGTGATTAAGCACACTCTGAGGACCCGGATTGGAACAGAAAGAGAGAGATGATCTCGCCGAGATTCTTGCTCCAGCCTTGATCGTAACTAGGGTCCGGTTCAAGAAGAAGATCCGAGAATTCAAGAGGCACTCAGAGAATCTAGCTCCAAAGATGATTCGACACCCATAAGAGAGACATCGCCCGCAGTCCGGAACACCAAAGAAAACCCCTTCGCCTCAACAGCTCAGGGACCTGTGGAATCTACTCCTTCTCCATCTACCTAGGTATACAAGAAGAAACTCAAAGAGGTAAAGAAGGAGCCTGCAGAGAATGACCCTCCAAGAAAACAGTAGAGCTGCCTTTATGGGGCCGAGAACATCATTGTTCTCAGTGAAAGTGAAGAAAGTGAGATGCCAACTCCTGCAAGTGTTCCTGAAAATCCAGCAGATAAAGATAAGGAGGTCCAGAGCACTGAACTTCCGGGTACTACTGATTCTTCTACCGCCATTACCTCCAGTGTTCTACCCACATCTCAACTTGAGTCAACAAATGCATGCACCTTAAGTGTCATGAGCTCCTCGTCTCTTGGTCCCCTTGCTCTCTCCCGCAGATTCTTCTTCCTCTTTTGCTTGGGCAACCTCCGGTCGACAAAAAGGAAGAGGAAATCCTCCTCTCAAAGCTTGGGACCAAATTTTGATGTCAGAGCAGCCTTGTTGGGCACCACTCCTTCTCGTGCCAAGAAAGCCAGAACTACTTCCAGGATTGTGTCAGATGCTCAAGGTCAGCAATTCTTGGAGATTACCAAAGCTACAAGTGGACAAATCCGAATCGACTTGCCGACATCCGACTTGAGCTTTCAAGATCCCTATGGGAGAGTCTACCCCGAAGGTGAGATTCATAACCTCCAGAAACAAATACACAAGGGTTATCGAAGGGTAGAGAAAGGGCAAAGCAGACGATCGAGCAGCTAAGAAGAACAAGCCCAAGTTCTCACGAGTTTTATCAAGTCACTTTTGTCTAAGGACAAAGTTTTGACCCTACCCTCGATCGCTCTACCACCTCCCGTAATTCTAAGCCAAGATGAAGTACAAAGTATTAAAGATATGCACAAGTATTCTGTCTATGGCAGAGCTATCGGCCATGGTGGATGACATGCTTGTCACTGGGCTAAACTTCATCGATGAAGCTTTTAAGCTACATGGAAAGGTAGATAATTTGCAATGAGGCTGTCCTCTACTATTGGGGTAATGGATAAAGAGCTTAAGCTCGAGTAGTCGCATCGTAGACCTTCGCCTCATGGGCCGCATGATGAGAACATCTTACCGCGAACAAGATTTTCGATGATGCTAAGGACAATCTGTCAAAATCTTGGGTCTACAGCGTGGGAGTGGAAAATCGTAGTCCTGAGGAAGTCAGGGAGAAATGAAGAATAATGCGTAAGGGAGAAGCTTTCAAGACACCGGCCGCCGCTGCTTCAAGGATATGCATTGTCATCTTCAGTGACGAAAACTCCGCGTTCCTTGTCTCGCAAGAAATCAAAGCTCGGCCAGCTTTTGTCAAAGATAATCTTTTCAAGGAAGACTCCATCTCTAAGGACAAGATAAAGGAAATTTGCTCTCTTCACCGCTATCAAGAAGCAAACAAAGACTATCATACTCACGCCGAGTTTGATAAAGAGATGGAGAAATGTCTGGGATTTTGACTCACCGCAACCAACACGCCACCCTCGTGGCGTAGATATAGCCGAGTCATCAAGAAGTTCAGCAAATGATTCTCAAGACAAGTGGGTCCCTCCCAATAGCCGCCACCTGCCCTTCTCCTTTCTTTCCTCTTTCTTTCCTTTCTTTTCGTATTCTTTGTAATTAGTTAAGGTATTGCAATTGGCGGTACTTAACTATTCTTTGGTTAAAAGAAACGGTTACGAAGAGTAACTGACTTGTAATCTATATAATGGCCTTTCCACGCCATTTTCCAAGGAGGAAGAACTTGGATATTTGCTGAAAGTGTAAATAGATCTGAAAGAAATCAATACAAAAGGGCTTTCCGTTCTTTGTCTATCTGATTCTCGTTGTCTCTGTGTTTTCCTTTAATATTGTGAAGATCGTTTTGTTCCTAACTCGTTTAGTCTCTCTGATTGCATACTGTTCAGTTTTGCAAGTACAGTGATCTTGTACAACCAAGAAGGAACTTTGTGTCCTTGATTAACAAATCTGAAGAAGGTTATTTACAGAACTTTGTGTCTTTAAATTTAATCCCATTCAGCTAATGCAAATGATCTTGTCTTAAATCCTTTGAAGCTTCGCATACACGAAGAATTATTCTGGCTATCTATAATTCAATGTTGCTATTCTGCTCATCTTCTTATTCCCTTCCTCGCCCCCGGCGTAATCGATGATACTTGGGAAAACACTTTCGTAATATCCAAGTTTGACCATAAAATAATGTTCTGTGTATTTGTAAATAAGTTCGCTTTCGTAATAAGGGAACCTCTCCCATTAAAGAGGAGGGACTTTTTGTCCCCGATCGTTGCTCTTCTAAAAAGTCCTATTCACCTTCAGCTGATACCTTGATGATTTGGGTAGAAGACCAGCTTCTTGTTGATTTTCCATCCATCCAAACAGCCATGATCAGCTCCAAATCATTTGCATGGCTGCCAATTTTGAAGAAAGGAAGCTATTTTGCACAACCAGTTGCAGGGTTTGTTTAGCTTGTCTTTGCTTCCAGTTAGAGTAGAGTAGGTAGGTTTGCTTTCAGCAGAAGAAGTGCTTGTGCACACTCTGCATGTTCCATTTGGAGCATGTATGATTTTCAATTTTGTACATAGTTTTTGGTGTTGCTGGTTTTTGCTCTTGCATAGTTCATTGCAGCGGATTTTGGTGAGAACAACTCTTAAGTTGCGTGTTCTCGGAGAAGAAGTTCAGATATCAGGTTGGCTTCAGGTTGCTTATGACTCCATGCCCAATGGATTGCTAAAGGGCCACTGATCTTCTACCTAGCAGGCAGGTACCCCCTGTGAGTCGCCAAATTGTTGTATATATTCCCCCGCGACAGCAGTAAGAATGGACGGCGCGAAAGGAAGCGGGTTTTAGGGGGAAGAACATGGCGCGGGATATGCCGGAAGGGCCGCGAAACCCGCACACAGAGCAAACGCGAATGGAATCGGGTTTTCGGGTCGGAAACACACGATGAAGGAACATGTCGGGAGCCCGCCAAAGCCCGAAACTAAAAGACATGTCGCAAGGGGTAGAAAACCCGATGCACAAGGAAATCGGGTTCATAGTCGGGTTAGCACATCGGAAAACATGGAAAAGAAGCATGTCGAGCACCCCTCCGGACCCGATGCGCATGCGGGTTCATCTTCCGCCCCGACAAAAAGGAAAAGCTCGGAATCACGTGGGAAGCGGGTTTCGGGAAACGCAAGCATCGAACACATGCCGGGGCTTCTTCCAAACCCGATTCGAAATACAGTCCGCCATAATGAGACGAGTTAGGTGCGGATGTGGAGGTGGTTGGAAGAAATTTCAATTTCTCTTCTCCCTCATTTTTTCTCATATAAATGTAAGGAGAGGCTGTTTTAAAAAGGGTTGGACATTTTGTTTTGTGCCTCCTCCCTTCTTCTCCCTGGCAGGTGGATTTGTGGAGCTTTCAAACCTCCCATATAGACTGTAACACCGTTTTTTGCCTTTTGGCCATTGCAATGTATTGAATCGATCCTTGAGCAATATATATGTGTCTGTGGTTGCTTCTAAACCCTCTTACATATTTATTACTGTCATTTTTGATCTTTCATTGCATTTTTGCTATCTGTGCATGGTGTTGAGTTACATCTGTATGGTCTGTGTTTAATTTTGCAAAACATATGTTCTTCATTCCTCGGTGCATCACCTCTGTAGCTTAGGTTTATTTTTATGCATTTCTCTCTCCCTGTCTCCTTGGTAGTTAGATTAGGTTTTTTGGGTAAACCTTTGCGTTTCATTGGTGCATCTGAACAGAGGAATAGGAGCCGGCCTTAATCCGGAGAGCTTTTCCGATTTTGCAGGTCCCACACTTGGGAAAAGCTCCATGTTGTGCAATCGCACTAGGAGTCTCAAACGATCGCGTTGCGAGTCCCGAAGTGCTGCGTTTGACACCAACAATACCATAAATGATTTTATCTTCATCATGCATGGCATATATGATATCCTCCGCAATGAAGGCCGAGATGTTATATATGGTCCCTTCTGAAATATTTCTGCAAATGTTCAACCATATCTTGTTCACTTGCGTCCACCGTTCTTGTCCATTCAACTTGGTGAGAAAGTGTGTGACCATATTCATAATTGGGTCAGTGATCTTGGCAATATCGAAGTAGCACCCACCCTTCTTATATTCATATGATGTAGTTGTTTCGATGATGAGATCCTTATCAACCAAGTCATCATCCACCCACTCTCTAGTGTATAAGCCCAGTGTACTTGGAGATCAACTGTGTAGTTATGCACATTCTCCTTCCTATGAAGTAAAATTAATCTTCATGCACGTGCAACATCAACCACTAGTATAACCTTTCAAGTTTTCTGAAAAATGGCAACTCATAGAGTTGCAAAATCCCAACCTTCTCCAATTTCCTCTTCAAAGATTCATCATACACCCATTTTTCATCTTCTTTTATTTCTCATGTAGGTTGAACCAGATCCAATGTCATATCTTTTCAAATTTATATATCATATGGTTAAAATTACTTATAACCATCTTGCATACGTGAGATACCCAATCCATCCCCAATGAAACACCATCTAGGTATTGCATCTCCACATACCACTCTTCGTTAAAACTTGTTGATGCGATTGGTTTTCCCTTTCCCTTTCCCTTCTTCTTGGGTGAAACGTTTGATCCCTTCCTTGGTGTCATTTTTCCTTGTTGGGTCCTTTCCAATTCTTCTTTATGTCTTGTTTTCTTACTACTAGATCCTTCGATTTTAATCCCTCTGCGTAACTTCTTTGAACCCATGCCCTAGTTTTACAAACCCTATCTTGTAAATCCCTTCTTCACAAGACAATGTAAAACCTTACAGGAATCCTTCAAACAACCACTTCCGCACATGTCTATGTAATCCATTCCAATCTGGTTCACAAATCATCAAATTCTTCAATTTACATGCAACTTTTACATATTTCTTGCAAGGATGCCCTAGTTCACAAGAGATCTTCAAAAAATAAATGCAAGGTGAAAAATAACATACTCGACTCCCTATTTATAGTTTTCTTATTTTTCCCACATTAATTTCCATGCCACCTACCACTATACTTCCACATTAAATTTGGATTTTTCTAACGCTTTCATCCCATGCATTTTGTCTAGTGTTTTTTCTTCCATGCACACACTCGCGTGTAACCTCCTCAACCTTCTAACATGCCAAACTATATCAACCACAAACCCTTACACGTGCTCTTAGCACCAAATTCCATCTTCCTCTACGTCTTAAACCTAGTTTTCCTTTTTTTTTCCTACCTCAGTTTTCTCTATGCATTCATCATTGTATGTGGTTTTTATAAAGATTTCTTGACACCATTTCATCTCTAACCCTTATCACCCTTGTTACATGCATTCCTTCTCAGATATCCCATGCTTATGTTCTTCTCTCCTAGGCCACCAATCAACATTTCTCCAACCATGTGTAGCTTCACGCATTCTCTGCAGTCTCCTACCCCACATTAAAAGTATGCTTGGTCCTCTATACATGAAAACCTCTTTAGATAGTAATCTGCTAGAGGAACCCAATCACGCTTATTACACAACACAACAAATTAAAAGAAAAAGCATAACAATGACGAAAGGAAATACATATAGAGGAAAATGCAATTATGGGAAACCTAAGGTAAATGCAAACATAACCTTATTTACATACACCAAGAAGGATTATTTATAGTAGAGCTTCAACTATCCCTAGTTGAACTATCCAAGAAATAGTGTTCCATCCAGTGCTTTTAACTTGTGCAAGCGCATGAATCAAGTATATGTGTTATAACATACGATCTCAACCAATGCACTTTGAGTTTCCCAGGATGGCGTAGAAAATTTGAATCGTAGAGAAGAACCATCTACCCAACCTAAAACTTCTTGTTTTTAATATTCGATCATGCCATTCCTTCTACCTAGATTTCTCCGTCTTTTGACTCCACCTAGAAAATGGCTCACCTTTCATCTAACTTCATAAGTTTGTCTATGCAATATTTAGGTGTTTCACATCAACCAATCCTCCTATGTATGCAATACAAAGGGATGGTAACATAAATTCAATGGGAATAACAACTTCCATGCCAAACACCAACTGAAAAGGTGTGGCCTTGTTCAATATTTTATAAGTCATTTGATATGCCCATAATACTGCAAAGACTTTATCATCCCAGTCTCTCCTTTCGACATCGCAAATCTTAGTCAATGTGTGGCTCAATATCTTGTTAAAGGCCTCAAAAGCCATATTAGCCTGAGGGTGATAGGGCATAGTTTTGTGATGGGCCACCATAAACTCTACCAATAAGATTCTAAAAGTCTCATTCAAAATTAGTACCCCTATCACTTGTTAAACTCAACGGGCATCCATACCTACTGATTATATTCTCCCATAAGAACCTAGCTATTTTAGCTTCCATGTAATCCTTTGTAGCCATCACTTCTACCCACCTTATAAGATAGTATATACAAGTGATAATATAGTGTGAACTCTATCTGTGCGCGGATGGGGAAATAGGGTCCACAAAATTAATTACCCATTTTTCAAACGACTCTACACTAGCAAAAGGTATTAACAAAATTTCATTTATTTGCCCCAGATTTCCAAGGTGCTAACAATGGTCATAGGCCTTACAATATTCTATACAATTCTTATAAACTATCTCCCACCAAAGGCATGCCAATAGGATCTCGCACATGGTCACATTTCTTACATAGTGACCACCTGCAATGCCACCATGAGCTTATTCCATGATTGCATTATGTTCATGTTCCAACACACACCGGTGCAAAACCTCATCTCAACCTAGTTTTTATAGGTCTCCACTGACCAACATATTGGGTACAATTCGTATAGAAAACTACTTCTTTTCTACAACCGTCATTACTTCAAGTTCCACACCCATTCATAAGAAAAAAGAAATATCTTTTAAATTAGAGGGTACACGTTGTAATATGAATAACTGTACATCTGGCATTGTGTCCCCAATGCTCTATGCGTCCTCACCTAAATTAATCCATGATAGATGGTCAAGTCCTAAATTTCTCTTTCCAGTTTTACTATGACCAAAAATTCAAAATCCTAAAATAACAAGATCCAACAACATATGAGTCTTTGCAAAATATGTTTATTTACCAAGTACTTAAACACCATGTGATCTATGTAAAAGATAAAAATTGTAGACAACAAGTACTGCCTAAATTTATGCAGCACATAAATCATCAAAAATTGTTCACGCTTCATTGTTTTGTAATTCTTCTTAGCTAGGGTTAACTTTCTAATTACAAAACATAAAGGGTGATCATTAATTCCTTCTCAAGGATGTGCTAAAACTACTCCTATTACCATCTCTGATGCATTAACATGCACATGAAAGGGCTTGTCCCTTGAGGGAAAGCACAAAATGGGAACAATAGTAAGTTTCTCCTTTAATGTGTTAAAAGCCTCCTAATGCGCTTCACCCCAATAGAATTTACTCTTATGTTTCAACAACTCTTCTAATGGTGTAGAGATCTTAGCATAGACATTGATGAATTTTTCTAGTAATCCCTATGCCCTAGAAATATATGCACCACTCTTTGACTTGTAGGATCCTCCTATCTCAAGATAACAACTTTAGCAGGATCTACCAATAAGCCTTCCATGAAAATAATGTGACCTAGCAATGTGCCAAATGGAGTAGCGAAGACACATTTCTTAATGTTTAGAGAGATAATTAACTTTTTCACCTCTCAAAAATCAATCTTAAATTTTCACAATGATCTCTTACTAACCCATACACCGTCTAATCATCTAGGTAAACTTACAAAATTTATGGATGAAGTCTTGAAATGCTTGCACCACAATGTGCAAAAATACAACAGGCACATTCTTAATCCCAAAGGCCATAATCATATAAGAAAAACTTCCCCATTTAGTGGTGAAAGTAGTCTTCTCCTAGTCTTCATTTTCAATCCTTACCTGGTGATAACTTGAGAATCCATCTGTAAAATAATATATCTCTTGCCCTAGTACACCTTCCAAGATATCTTCAGTAAATAGGGTTGGAAAATTATCTATGACACATGCAACATTCAAATTTTTGTATTCTACACAAACTCTTATCCTCGCATCCTTCTTGATACTAATTACCATTGGGCTCACCCATTCATATTATTCAATTACTTCAATGATTCTAGATTCTATCATCTTATCAATCTCTTCTTTAACTTCTATGCACAAATTCAGATTTATCCTATAAGGTCTCTTCCTACTCGAGTGCGCGCACTTTCTTCAACTTAATCCAAATTTCTCCCAATGAGTGATGAACTACTTTTCACTCATGGCACCCAGTGTGGAAAAAAATCCTAGAAGTTGCGCAACATCTCAATTATCTTTGAAACTTCCTAGTTCATCCAATAATCTCCAATGACAACTTCTTTTGGCGTTTCTTCTATACCAATGTTGACCTTCTTCTTTTTCAAGGGCTCATGGTAAGTGTGTGCTTACTCATATGTACTTTCCAAGACTTTTCATGTACCTTCCATATGATTAACATCTAATTTTCCACTTCCTCTTCATCTATCAGGTACACCAAATTTCCCTTTTCTTTCTCGAGGTAGATATGCTCAAATTTTATTTCCTCCATTTCTCCTTCCTCGAAGCGTGCTTCCAAGCCAAGTTCCGTAGAAAATCTAGGATTTAGTCTTCAACCATAGAAAAATCTCCTAGAGTAAGGCTCTTGACTACCTATAACACCTCATTCACCGATGGATTAGGACTTAGATACTAAAATTTTTGAACAATATTCATCGTCAACTCTTACCAATTTCATGTCTAACAAGTAACTCCAAATAGGTATACCATGCGCACACACACCATGTAAGGTGGAATAGAACCTATGCACCCATAGTGAGGGAGGTAATGCTTCAGGGCCTACCATCCAGATCTCTCACATTCCTAGACATGAAATGAGGTGTATTTCTTCCCATCATAGTCATGTATTTTGGAGGGTGCATTGCTCCAGAGAAACCTAATAGAGAATGTGATTCTCACTTCACACCATTCTATAATATTTTCTCGATGAGTCACCCACTAACATGATGTTGTTTCACGTAAGGTATAAGTTAGCATATTCCTCCTCTCTACTTGACATGTCCATTGATCTCCATTGTGCAAAGAAAGATAATAGGGTTACCTTCCCCAGTCTAACATTGGAACTATCTTCCTCCCAAGTGCCTAACCGAGGCATGCTCGAAACTCTAATTACGAGTGCCCATCAATTATCTTCCAACTAATTCATAGGTCCCATGCACCCAATTGTCACACACAATGCTAGTTATATCACTTATAGATTGAGCATCTTCCCACTAAATGAATCTTCTTGATTGATGAATAGCCTCAGGGTATCTAATGGTGTGCACATAGATTATTTTTAGGTCCTCTTCTCCTAAATCCTCTACATAAGGTATATACCTCCCATATGTTTATGGAATAATGATTCACTCCTCTTTTTTCTCAAAACTAATGTATCCCTTGTTAAAGCGCAAGCCAATATTATTTGCATAACACTAGGGGCATCCAAGTAATGCTAGGAATTTATTTTCCTCGGAAAGTGCTAAGACTTCAAAATCCCTAGTAAACTTAGCCCCTTGAATGGTTATGGAAGCATCCTTCAAGACTCCGATGGGCATAGCCTTTGTCTTGTTTACCATATACAACACATTTAAAGAGAACTACAATGGAGGCCTCCCCATCTGATTCCATGTATCCAAACGAAGGAAATTTACCTCTATACCCATGTTAATTATTATGTTTCTTAGGATCCATCCATCAATAACCACATTCAGTGTAATTTCCTTGCAATAATCAAGACTATGAGGGGAAAGATTAGCATTTAAGACCTATCTCTCGCACTCATCTCCCGTGCATAGTACCTTTTCTCTTAATAGAAGAATAATGTTCTCCAGATGCAACATCCTACACACTTATCTGACCACATCCATGTCTTTCTGAGGGACCTCATCATTCTTCACCTATTCTAACTTCTGCGATTGTTCCTTCAAACATTGAATCTCTCCTTTCAGGATCCTAATCACTTCCATGGTCTCTTGGTAAACCTCTTTCTGATGGGTTAGATTAGGATATTTCTCATCTAATACTTATTCTCTTATAACAAGATGCCTCAAATTTGGTAATTCTTTGGCACGTGCAGCCTCATCGCGTGTAATTACTAAAACAGGTTCTAACTCGGGATTAAGCACTACCCTAGGCAGCCATAGTGGGTCAGTTCTCTTTACACTAATCATCCCTGTTCCTTTTATCCTTCTTTTGGTTCTAGCTCATGTGGTCATATAATTTAGGCACTCCTCATACTTTTCTTCTTTCCACACCATGAGCATTGTAGTAAATCCAAACATTCACACTTGTAGTGTTCAAGATCCACAATTGTAACAAGTCCCACAAGGGAAGTCACCCCTTCCTCTGTGACCACTACGGCCTTTGAATCCTCCGTAAAACATCTTCCTTGACCCCCCGCCATCTACGTGCCATTCATACTGAAATTTTTTCACATTGTTCCCAATGCCATTATGGCACACACCAATATCAATGACATCATGAATTTTGTCTATCAATCGAAATCCTTCGTATTGTGAGTAGTGGATGTGAAAATATTACAATAAGAAGACACATTCTTATGGAGCGCGCATTGTAACAAAGGGAATTTACCTAGATCATGATCCCTATGATAGATTTCACAATCTATTGATATGGTATGCATTGGCCTTCAATAGAAACTATCCCTTATGTGTCCTTCCACTTCACAATCTATGCACCAAAGTCCACTGCATGTTTCATGAGCTGAATTTGCAGACAATTTTTCAAGCTACTTTGCCATGGCAGAAATTTGTGCTTCTAAAAATGGGCTTACCCCAGTGTCAACACTTCCGATGACCTCAATGCACAGAGTAGCCTCCAAGGCCTCATGTGGATCCATAAAATTATTAAGGGAGAGGTCTCTTCTAAAAGGCATTATCAATCCTCCAACAAACCACCGATCATGTTGTGATGTGCCAAAATTAGCAAGAACTTAACAAGGTCATAACTTGAGTTCCGGTGTCCGTTTGAGTCCGTTTTTTTTAAACCACGTGTTTCGATGAGACGAACACGGCGCATGAACCTGCCCTACTAGTTGGGGCAAGTTTTTGACATGTTTTCGGGCCCTAAATCCACCATCTTGAGGCTGAAAATTAGGATTTAAGTTATAGTTCAGTTTTTTCCTATTTTTGAGCATTAGTTAATTTTAGTCTATTAATTGCATTATGAGTTAGAAAGTTGGCAATTCCTCTAATTTATGGATGTAGAAGATGCGTGGAAATTTCTGTGCTCGTAGGAATAAGCATGTTAACTTACTAAGAATAGCAGGTTCTAGTAAACTGCTAAAAATAGTAATTTCCGCCACCTAGAGTAGATTTAGTCAGAGTTAGCTAGAGTTTACTAGGTAACTCGAGTTGGGAGTTGTTTTCCTATTTAGGAAACATTGTAATTCATTATTTGATAACAAATAAGGAGATCTATTTTCTTTTGGAGTTCATAATATTTGCAGATATTTGGTTTGTTCTTAATTTGGCTACATTATGTTGCGAGGGATGGATATCATAAGTAATATTTGAAAAGAGAATCTTAAAGTGTGCATCATACTCATGTACACTCTCGGACATACCATGTTGAATTTCCTTGAGCGCAATGATGCACTCTTGATCAAATTCAAGAATGTGGAATTATGCCAAAAAGGCATCATGTAACGTGGTATAATCCACCACCGTCTGATGTGGGTCATACTTCCAGTACCACATCTATGCGCGCACCTTTGCAATGTGGTTGCAAACTGACTTTCCTTCCACTTTGGGAAGTGATACCCTTAGCGCACCATAGAAAATCACACTTGTGTACATGCTCTACAACATCCTCAACACCTTTGTAATCAGGTAAATGCAAAGACATCTCATAAAACACTTATTGAGGTGGTTGAGGTCCTTGTACACTAGGTCTAGAACCTTGGTTCCCTCCTATGTTTCCTCCACCACTAATGCCACTATATCCACTAGCTCTTATCCCTTCGAATCCACTAAATCCTCCTCATATAGCAAGCAAAGGGCCCAAAGTAGTTCTAATGTGTGTCCCCACCATTGTGTTGAATTGTGCGCCAATAGTTTGTGATGTTGAACCACTTCCATACGTGATACCCAAAATCTATGTACCAAACCCTCTCCAAATTACGTGCACGATAGGATTCCATCAAACACTAGAAATATCTACACAAACATAGATGGATGTAATGTAAAATGATATCTACCTAATGTTGTTTTCTTACCAATGCCAACCAAATTAGAAATACTTGTCTCAGAAATTGGGAAACTAAGTGCAAGGGTTTGGTCACATGGTGGGTTTAGATGTGTGCCTACGATTCTTCTCCTTTCTTCATACAATAAGCTCTCATCGAAGACTAGACGGGGTTCTTCTCCCACACTTTCCAAGATGGGGTAGCATAGAATGCTTAGGTTCCACATCCTCTGCATGAACCTCAAATCCTTACCACAATGTCTACCTCCATAATTCCATCGATCCTAAAATTTCACATTATCTTTATAATTCCATCTGTTGGACTTCATTATACTTAATCCATATCATTATACTTAATCCGTTCATCTCCTATCTCTCACCACACCAAATTCCATGCCCTGTTCCTAGTGGGAATTTAGCTAGCCATAGGAAATGCTTCCAAACTCAAGTTATGATCAAGATCCATATGGCTAATGGTATATCTGCAAGAAATATCCTCTTAGTTATTGCAAGAACTCGAACTCAGAAACCTCTAGGAAATAATACGTAGAAACCACATACTCCAACATATATTAGTCAACACATCACTCCATCAATGATTAACAACATGAGTCTAGGTCAGATCAACATCATTAAGTTGTTGTTAATCTTCTTGGGTCCAAACATGAGGTTGATAATACCAACTATTCCTCGATGCATATGCCGACTACCATTCATATAGTTCTATTGGAAAACAATAAAATAATGTCTCATAAATTTCATGATACATATTCCTCTACCCATTTACGTGCATCAAACTTAGGTCTAGTGTTGAATCCCTATGTAAACTCATCCTTTGTGTTCTTAAGCCAAGTCTTGATGTTATCCAAGGTCAAGATTTCGTAATCACATATCATTTTTACAACAGTTTCAAAAAGAGGTCCAGACAATGAAACCAAAATGTAGTCACCTTTCCTACTCCCTTTAAAACCCAAGCACGTCGGCACATAACCTAGCCTTGACTTGGCTCTCACTCTAGGCGTGTGAGGGCATCGAGCCCCTCCTTTATGTGAGCCTTATAAGAATTCTTCACCATTAGTGGATGAATTTTTGCAAAAATAGAAACACATGTATTCATTCTAGAATAGAAGTGAAGAAACTATATCTAAACACAAATGCACCATAATGTAAAAGTAAACACTACAACATCACAAAGAAATCAAATATGAACCATGAGCAATATGAAGAACACTAGGGTTTAGACCCATAACATAGATATTCATAACAATCCATCATATTCATTGATTCACAATTGTTTACAATAGCTAGATTACATCAAAAGGGTCATAACAGACCGAATACATCATGAAATAACATCCTAGCCCTATAAAATGAATTTTCTCAAAGTGTTCTATTCATGCTCTCTCCTATGCACCAAGAATATCTTGTATCTTACATCACATATCCTCTTCCTTCCACATCATTTCCCATTTCCTCGCAGCCCTTCACATTCCCATACACACTTGCACCTCTTGTTTTGGACCCACGAACCATTCTTAAATAGTGTGGGATCTCTCCCCACTTCATCAAGATTACTCATGAGCAGATCACATGCCAAGAGGGATCATGCTCCATCATACTTGAATGCCTATTCTAGTTTTCTAAATCCATGATTAATTTCCACTTTATAGATCCTTAAGCACAATGATTAATCCTTGATTATATCTTTAATATTCCTTCCTTGGGCTGCAAGTCTTCATGCACTAACCTTATCCACTTATCACACCTACCCACATCCTCACGTGTTTTCCATATAACACCATATTCCAAAATGTGGCTAAGTCTCAAAACCCTCCTTTGCATCCACACACCAACCTCTCGTGTGTTCCATTTTACTTGAATCCCTTTATTCTAGAACTTCTAAACTATTCAAACTGTTCACGTGAACTTAGTTCTCCCTTTGTGCTCTTCTTCACGTGCCTTCTTCCTATCATTCCTTCTACACATGCTTATCCTTTGCTCATGTATTATTCATTTATGGGCTCAACATTACGAGAACATAAATTTATTCTAATATAAGAACTATTTGAAATTAACTACTTGATGGATCATACATTCACATGGAGTGGTTGAGCCCAAAATTTATGATGATTTTTAGGTTCACATTAAGTAGTGGTGATTTCACCATTGGGACTTAAAACCCAAAAATGGTTCTTAGTAATTATATATAAATGGATTCTTATAAGTGATCATGGATGAAGAACAAGGGATGTTGGAGGCTTGAGGGCAGAATCGTTCACATTATAGGGCCCTTATATGACCATGAGTGAAGTAGTGTCCTATTTTGTGGATGGCATAAATTTTTATCTAAGAATTTGATTGAGAACCATTTTGTAAAATGACGATATTAATTTTTATGAAATTTTAACCTATGATATTAGATTAGGTAATTTCAGAATTTTTCAGTCCGATTGACTATCTAAGTGATGAAAATGATTTTTTGTTTTATTTTTCTTATGTAATTGTTTGTATCTAGGCATGAACTTGAGTATAAAGTCAAACTCAAGATTTGAAGAGATACGTAAAATATAAGGGACACTTATTGGGCTTATTCAATCTTTCTTCCAATAGTTACTGAGAGAAATATCTATTAAAAATAACAAGTTTGGTTATCTCTAGGATAAATTATTTTTCTTTGATAATTTTTTTTTTTGTTATCTTTATTTATGTTTGAATGAAAAATTGACATTTGAGTGATGATTTTATTTAAATTCTCTTATGTACTTATAATGAACTAATCAAGAATATAAGTTCTTATTTTCTACTCAATAATAAATTTTTTATAGTTTAGGGTGTTTTTTCAAATTGATGTAATTATGGATTCATCATTTAATATTAGAAAAATTTGATCTGTGAAGAAATTATTGAATGTAAACTTATTTTTACATTTTTTCTATGTTCCAAATCTTATTTTTAGAAAAACTTGTATTGAGGAACAAGTTTAATAAATATTCCAAGATGAAGACGAGGTTATACGCACATAGGTAGAAATATGTAAGAATTATAGAGACAATTGGAATGGATTACTTGAATTATTACACATCTAAAATAATTTCATCCTAAAGATGATAATGACAAAAATATAGAAATAAGAAAGTACAAATCACATATTGAGAAATAAATAAAGAATAATAAATTCAAAAAGAGGTGGAAGAACAAGAGGAACCATTTGAATAAAGTCTAGTTAGGGCATTAGGAGGAAATAATGAAGAAATGTTTGAATTTCCAAAATATGGAGGAAATTTAAAACAATCGGATCTAATAGAAATAATGAATAGCATGGAGAATATTTTTAGAATAAAAATATTATAGAGGTATTGAAGGTGAAATGTATATGCACCAAATTGAAGGTTCTTTTAATGATAGGGTCGGATCATTAAAAAAATGAAAATAAAATGAAGGGTAAGGAGAATATGATACTTATAGAAAGATGGTAAAGAAGATGACATATAAATTTCTTCCCACATTTTATATACATGAACCATCTATATAAGATTTCAAAACCTATGAAAAAATGATTATAGTTTACTAGACTACAAAGATTAATTTTACAAGATATCCTATCAAGTGGATCATGATGAAACCAAGGAACATATGATTATAAGGTATGTAAATGGTTTAAAGTTTTATATTCAATATGAATTCATCATGTATATAATTAATAACATGGAATATTCCTATCAACCACCTTTGGAAAAAAAGGAATCAAAGTAAGAACACACTTAAAATATCATTTGGTTTGAAGAGAGGAACTTCATCTCCATTAATAGGATAAGGTAGTTTCAACACCACAAGAGTAGAGTACTCATGTGAGATGGATAAAGAATAATAGTTAAGATAATGGATAAAAATCAGTAAAGAGGAAGAGGATTTCAAAGAGAAAAAATTATGGTTGTGGTCGAGGATGGAAAGCTACAAAATAACTTTGTATTTTCTATAGATGTACTAAATAAGGAACAAAATGTTTGAGTGTCCACATTATTTTGTAAAAAAGAGTAAATTGGATTATCCAAGAGTAAATTTAGTTGAGTTTGATGTAGAAATACAAAATCCCTAAGTTATAGTATATGTAGGAGAGAGTATTTTGATGGGAAGAGAAATGATTACACCGAGAAAAGGATTGATAAAGGAAAAATACGGTGATGAATCCTAACTACATAGACACATTTTGAAAATAAGGTACACTTCAAGAGGAAAGGTATGAAATGTTATTATTGATGGTGGAAGTTTTGAAAATATATTTCCTAGAATAATGGTAGAGAAAATAGGTTTACAACATGAAAAGCATCTCCATCCTTACCATATTTCATGGATAATTAGTGTTTATTCAAGTTTTATATTATATATACTTATAGATATGACATATGGTGTGAAATTATCCAAAATAATGCATGTCATGTTTTATTGGGAAGGATGTGTTGATATGATAGGAAAATAATCCATAGTTAATAGAATTCTATATATAATTTTTGGGAGGATGATTTAAAATTAAGAAATAATGGAAAGTAAAAATAATGTTTTCCAAAAAATAATATATCAAGGAGATTAAAATAACATGATTTTTTATGCATTAATAGAAAATAATCAAGCTAAAGTTATGTAAATACCAAGAGATGTTACATTTTTTGGAAGAATAATATATCAGACATTAAAATAACATGATTTTTTATGCATTAATATAAAATAATCAAGCTAAAGTTATGTAAATACCAAGAGATGTTGTTGGAATCACAAAAACTAAGGGGGTTCTTCTTTAATCCTTTAAAATAATTTTTAGATTACCATGCATGCACCATTAACATTTATCCATACATTAATGTGTGATTAGCAACATAAAGCATTCAAGCATATAGCACACCTTCCAAATGCTCCCCCTAAAAGCATACTTCATATAGCTCACTACAAACAAAAAAATTGAACTCTTACCTTGTGTATTTGAAATGAAAGTGACTCAACTTATTCACCTCTTCCTAAAATTTATTTTAGTGTCTTTTCTCTTATTTCATGCTAACGAGCCCTTTTGTGGCAACAAATTTCTTCACAAGTAATTCACCTTGAATTCACTACTTACCAAAATATACAGGCCTTAACCAAATTTATACACCCAATTTAGGATAAAAATGACTTCCCATGTCTTGAGAATCTTCCTTAAACTTGTACCATGCACTTTATCTCTTCAAAATTCACTGCAACATTATCATTAGGTTTAAAACTCAATCACATGCTTGACTCAAACTCAACATATCCTCCCCCTGTAGGATGAAATTTTCATTCTTCATAGATCGTGATCTAACTATATCTTTGTCATGAATTATCATCATTCTATATATTCAAAGTCTTTTAGTTTTTATGCTAAACATCCCCTACATTAGGAGAAATTCCAAACCTCTATCATTAACTTCCACTTGACAGCTTTCTTGTAAGAATTTGATCATCTTGCATAGTTTTTAGTATTCTCTTGATTAACTCATACATTTGATTTCATTCACATGTATTTGGTCCAAAAAATATTTTCAATGAATATTTCTTGATTGAAACACAACACAAATCCACAAGATTTAGAGTTTACATGGTTCATTCACACTCTAATCCCACTATTTTTGCAAGGAATATGATTTTATAATCCTTTAATACTCCTTCTCGAACCATATAATATCTTTGAGTTCAAAAATTAGCTTTTGACCATCTTCAAAAACTAAACACAGTATTATATTGTGCTTGACAGGGGCTATCATACCTCTAAGCAATATTAATTCTCTTAAAAATACATCTATAGTTCTACCATGTGTTCTTGACATTTTGAACACCTTAATTCCTTAGAGAAATAACATTTAACATTTTATAGGACCTTAATACCTTTAAGGAACTTCTTACTTGAATCATACTCATTCATTTATTTAAGATATCTTTCTTTCAAGTAAGACAAAGCAAATGAATCCCGATATAGTACATTATCTCCTAAACATACCTTCATTGATCTTACCATACACTTGTAGATGAAACATATAGTATTTCAACTTTTAAGCCTATAAAAGAAATCATTTCACTTGAGTGGAAAATTCTTAGGCTTGAGAACTCCAACAAGCCTTGAAAATATTTAACAAGACTCCCGATAAGTTGTAATTTCACCTAATATTGTACCTTCCATTGCAAATATAGAGTTATGATCCTATGTAGGATGAATTATTAGCACTAATTGACCACACCTTGTTCATATATTCATATGTGAGAAAATAAAAACTAATTGAGACAGAGGTTACTTTCCAACACCTCTTCATATGCATTTAAAGCTACATTTAATGGACCCTCAACGTGTATAGCACCACATACACCTTCGAAACATAAAGCACTATTATTAACTGTTAAGATCATAATATTCATAGATCATGCTTATAACTCTAGATATCTCTGTCACTTCATACTTAGAAATGATAAAAACTTACTCAAAAATAGTCAAGACTTAGAATTTTGATATTCTTAGCCATCAAGGACATATAAAAGTATTGTCATGACCACTTGACCCAAGCACATCTCCTAAGTTCAATTATACATAATAATTTTACCCATGCTAAAAAAATTTACCTGTAGCTTCATATCTTTATCGCTTCCACTTGGATTTTAGCCACTTCATCAAATAGTATCACTTTGTCAAATCACTTTTTAATACTACAATTCCAAAGGAAACCACATACCTCCAATTTCCTTATAGGAATATATCCATCTTTGAAATCAACCACCTTGTTAACTAATCACCCATGTATCCTTCATTGAGAAAACTAAGAACCCTTTGAATAACAACACATTGAATATTTCTCTACCTTGACACAATAGACTCAAGCTAATGTTATATATTTACATGTCAAAATATTTTGAACCATACCAAAGAAATTACTTCCTTAAAGCTAACCGAGGGAGCACATTCATCTTGTACTTTCACCTTATTATTTTGATATGTTAGCCTTACACATTGGAGAGCTCCATACTGCACACAGTCTCCTTACTACATCATATACATCCTTTTGTACCATAAAAAGAGCTATTTTACAGTTCAAGTCATGAAACACATTGAGACTCTCTTTTTTGGACCAATTTATACTCATTTTGATGTATATTCACATACTTATACATCATAACTCAAGTTTATCATATAATCTCCATGGAATTTTCATAGAACATAAATGCCTCTATCAAACCTATAATTCTAGAATGATGACCACCATTTATCCCTCAACCTTGAATAACATATGTATACTTAAAGACACATATTTCTCATTTGTACTCTTTTTTGAACTTTGTACCAAACCATACTAAGTCATTTTAGATCCACACAATCATATCATGTGCTATCACATATCTTGTAAGCTTTATGTATCTTGATCAAGACTTTACATTTAACTTTTTCATAAACTCCTTCACATGGATTCATTACAAAATCATATCACAATACTAATAATCATGTATTTTACCTTGTTTAAGCCTTGGACCTACTTGTAAACTTTTGCACAAACCACTCACACCATTACTCGACAAAGACACCGTAGACATGGATCACAAACTCTTAAGAAAATATTCAACATTAAAACTTCCCTTTTTATTTTATCCCTTGACTCCCCTTGGGAGTAAGCAATCGATCCACACTTACAAGACTTAACAGTGAATAACACAAATATGACATTAGACTAAGGACTATTCTTAGATTTTGCATCATTTGAACAACTTTTGATCATGAACACAAGAGCATCATGATGGAGATTAAGGTATAAACTCACATATCCTCATACATGACAAAGACAACATACTCAATTCATGACTACAAATACTTCA
This sequence comes from Taxus wallichiana var. yunnanensis, assembly GCA_018340775.1. NCBI lineage: Eukaryota > Viridiplantae > Streptophyta > Pinopsida > Cupressales > Taxaceae > Taxus > Taxus wallichiana. The sequence continues at coordinate 742,641,821 of CM031237.1, read as the reverse complement.
TAAGTATGAATAGAAATTCATACTCAGATTTTCTTTCTTTGCTTACAATGTATACACTTTGGAATTCGGACACATAACTCATACTCCTTGATTTCAAACCAGCAAATCACAATTTTTTCATCATGTATGGAAATACAATAAACATATTCCAGAACCAAATTCCTCAAAATTAAAAACATAAGACATATTGACATGACATTATACAGACCAATGACCAATCTTAGAGAACAATGATGACTTAGTTTTGCACAAAATATGATAACAACATGACACATGCATGACACTACCATATCAAGGTTTCTCATGACCTTAGGACACACATAAAAATTTTAAGACTAATTGAAATGACACAATCAAGACTTAGATATAAGATTCCCTTAATTGGCACTTAACACATCATTAGAGTTCTTAAACATAAAATACCTTGATAGAAACATACTATATACAAAATATATAGAGATTCCTTTGACATATAGAACACAAACTTCAAAAAATATAGTTTGAACCTTGCACATTGAGTCTTTTCATATTTTCTTCACTTTCAACTCGAAACAAAAGACTAAAACATTGAGGGTTTCTTTTCATATGTATGCATTATGATAGAACATCAAACAACATCACAGACTTCTTTGACCAAATGAGGACAAAGACCTTGACAACCTAATGACACACAATGACCTCGTGATGATCTTGATAGATCATAAAACAAGAACTCACACATAAAAACACTTTTGAGACAAGACCAAATCTAGATTCAAACACCTACTAAAGAGATTAAAATTTAAAGGATATAGAGGGATCATTTCTCATACCTTACAACTTTAAAGGTATCCCAAACTCCTAAAGTCCTCAACTTCTCAAACATAGAAGAGTGCTTCACTTCAAATCTTGAATCATTCTTATTGATCTCTCTTTCATGGATAGGCCTCTTGTCATAAATATTTGGGCTTGATCTCTTCTTGGGTGCCTTTTTTCATTGAATTTGATTGAAATAGATCCTCCTAGGAAAATTTTTGGCATCCATACTTATTTAAACTTAGAAAAATTTACAACATGACCCTTTAGATGACACTTGTAGAAATTAACCTCATGTTTACCACTTGACTGATCACTTTTGTGTCCTTTTCCATTGCTCCAAGGGTACTCATAATAGAAAAACTTCCTACAATCACTAGATGTAAGACCATAACCATTGAAAGCATAATAATAACCATGAAATTTTTCATACATCATTACATTTGGCTATCTAATAGGATTAGGTATTAAATAGACCTTCTTCTTTATGAACATCATATCTTTCACTTTCTTTGGAACTAGGATCTATTGTTGGATCTACAAGAGTAGGCTTCTCATTTTTCTTTTATCTTTAGGGTTTGAATATCATCTTTGAGCTTGTCAAATTTTTCTTCCTTGGCCTTAAGAAAACTTTTCAAATCCTTGATTTCATTATTTAAACTATGTTATCTATCCTTTATAATGCTAAATCTACTTTTAGATTAAATACCACCTCATTGAAGTCAACTTGTCCATGTACACACACACACATACGGGGCTTGTTTTTAGTCTTTCACATTCCTCTTCCTTTTTCTCATATCTAAAATGGCCTTCTCCAACTGAATCTTGAGATATTTTATGGTTTCTTCATCCTTCTTAGCCATGGATTTCAATTCCTTATTCTCTTTCCTGATTTTCTTCACCATATTGTGCTTTTAAGATCTCCTCCAAGTTGTTAGACTTTCTTCTCAAGGACCTTCTCTAATACCAATTATTAGAAGCACAATAAACTAAGAGGGGGGTGAATCAGTTCTTTAATCCTTTAAAAAAAAATAGATTACCATACATGCACCATTAACATTTATCCATCCATTAATGTGTGATTAGCAACATAAAACATTCAACCACATAAGCACAATCAAGAGAGCATACACATGAACACAAGATATAAGTGGGAAACCCTCAAGGGGAAGAAAACCCATTGAAACTATGCTTATATTACATAAATAAAATATATTTAGTGAAGCACCAACTTCACAGGAGCACCAACCCCCTAAATTAGTGAGGCACTAACCCCACAAGAGAGCACTAACCCCTAGTTTAGTAGATCACCAACTCTATAAGGAGGACCAACCCCAAATTTAGTGAAGCACCCACTCCAGAAGGAGGCTACAACCCCTAATTATAACCAAGAACCAACTCAACCAGCTCAATATGTTTGATCTCTAAATCTTATACTACCACAACTGATGGAGATCACTTATTCACCTCCACAAACCCAGGTCAAACCCTAGGTATTCAATGTTGCATTATCTTCTTCCTTCTCAACTTGTCTTTCCTCTAATATCTTACACACATGCTCTCAAAAAATCATCAACATGTAACACATATTATCAGATCTCAAAATCTTCCCCCATACCTATAATTCACTCACCTATGGGCCACACTCTTCACCCATGCAAGACTAGCTCACCAAATGAGCGAAAACATCACTTTTATATGATTTCTTCTTTTTAATCCAAAGTAAGTCAGTACCTCATGATAAATTCAACCCACTAATAATTAAAACCATACCATAAATTTTCCACAACAGCTATAAGTGACACAAGTAGGTTAGCCTAGAAAAAATGGACATTACAAGTGCCAAAATGGCTCAAAACCCATGGACACATTCTTAAAATTTCCATTACATTAAATGTATACTTTTCATTTCCTAAAACCATTTACATATGTATAAAATATAATAAAAATTCATACATGGTTGCAATTAATATCAAACAATCAAATTATTTCATTTACTAGGCCCAATTCCCTTTACAAATCTTAAAATAATTGTTTCTGAACCCTTGAACATCATGAAAACTTCATCTAATCATTAAATCACTTATACTCAAAAAAAAATTCCATGTGACCACTAAAAATAAATTTTATAACCTTTATAATACTTCTAATCAAGTTATAAGTCATGAAACATCATTCACTTCAAACCATAGCAACATTTGCCTTCACCAGATCAACCTGCCAAAAAATATGTTTCCAAAGGTTAGCTCATAAAATCATTTATACAAACATTCAAGAAATATAAATGGATTCATTGGATTTCCAATTCATGCCTATTCACATTCCAGGTGATAGGAAGAATCACCCAATCCATATCATGCTTCAAATAACATAAAACTTTCATGAGAACACATCCTATCATGAACTACTAAAAACCTTTCTCATCAAAGAATGACATTAAAAACCTATCAAATGACATAATTATTATTAAAAACATATATCACTCTAAATATTCCTAAATATACTTTCCAAAACAACTTTAATCACCTTCAAAATCCACCTGTAGCTCAAATTCTAACCATTTTACTAAACCCTACTATTTGAGATCCCAAAACTACCGTTTGACCAGTCAACCTATTTGGACCTAAAAAACCATGAACCTGTATGAAATTTCTCTGAAACATCTATTGAAATAAATAAAAACTCCCAATAACCTTCCACCATCAATTTTGCATGCTACTCCTTTGGATCATCTTGTCCTAAAATTATCTTCTTCAAAAATTGTTATTTATACGTGGGGCCCAAATATAATCATGACCTCAACCATGCATTTCTAAAAATCTTGAGGAGCCCTATACAACATCCAATCATCACTTTTATGAACCAATCAAAAATGGGTCACAATACTTCACTTTCTACCAATTTCTCCTAGTATGGTTTAACTAGGGTTTAAGACCACTTTACCTTCTTAACATTAGTTCATATATACTTTGTGATCAATTGACATGATTATTTTTGTGAAAAAACTCACCTTTAAACTCACCTTATAATCATCCCATGGAAATCCATAAGGTCCCATTATCAAAAAATACAATATTTTTTAGAACTTGCATATCTTGCAAATTTTTTTCAGAATGACCTAAAACTTGGCATGAAGCACCATGAAAACATCCTCTACCTATCCATAATCACCACATAGCTCAAATATTCCTGAAACTCTCCAGCCACAGTGACTTACCCATGTTAAACTACATGTTATCAATTGGTTTCTTCCTAATGACCTCATAAAAACATTGTATCACTTTGAATATTGACCTAAAACTCACCACACACCTCAAATACACTTCCAACATGCTGAAACCATGCTCCAACAAGACTGATTTGATCCAAAATTAACATCTCTACCTCATTCTCCTTGCACGAGAGATAAAAACATACCTAGAATGAACCGAATTAACCATGATCGATAATGCGACACAATGCAAAACAATATGTACTCATGAAACATTATATAGGCTATGTATGACCTCATGAAACACTCCAAATAGCTTTTGAAGACTCAAACCATGACAGGGCATACTCAACCATGCATTAGGACCTCCTAGAACACTCCAAATCTTGACACTACCAATCAACCTTCATGTTTGACATCTGATTAACACTTGATAGGGAATCATGCATCATCATGACATCATTTTCCATCAATGGGGGTTGACATAAATGACAACACAAACCCACAATTTCCAACATCATCTGTTATACCCGATGAGTTTCTAATTGGTTTACCAAAAAAGAGATAGATATTTAAAACCATATTTATTTCATTTTAATATCATATCTACCTAATCCATAATATTATAGGAAAACCCCACAAAACATGAGTATTTTAAGAGGAAGGTGACTAAAATGATGAAAAAGGGTATAATGAGGGAGAGCATGATTCCATGCATAAATCCTAGGTTATTGGATCTAATGAAGGATGGGACATGGATAATGTGTGCATAAATAAGATAAATAAACCAGACAATTCCCAACCTAGGTGACATGATGGATATATTTATAGGATCAATATACTTTACTAATATTGATCTATGGAAAAAAAAAAATTGAATTCTGATTTGAGAAGGAGATAGATGGAATTTAGTTTTCAAGATAAGGGGTGTCTTATATGTGAGTGGATTTACCAATAAACCTAGGACATTTATGAGGGTGATGATAAATATGCTAAAATATTATATTGGTAAGTTTGTAGTAGTCTATTTTGATTGTATGTTTATTTTTATTAAGAGTGAAGAGGAAAATTTAATGCATTTGACAATGATACTAGAACTATTGAAAAAGGAAAATCTCTATACAAATTTGAAAAAGTTTAATTTTATGTATAAGAGTTGGTACTATTTAGTTTTTTCATTTTAGAAGATGGTGTAAGAATGTATGAATAAAATACAAAGGAAAATGTTGAATAACCCACTCCCGAAGAAGTGTATAAGAGGTAAGAAGTTTCTATGGTGTAACAACATTTTATGTAAATATTATTTAAAATTTCAGTAGTATTTTGGTACCAATAAAAAAATTTATATTCGGAAAATATTTTTTAGACAAAGGAAACCACATAAGGTTTCTCATTGCTTAAGAAGAAGGTGACATAGGCCCTTATTATAACATTACCAAATTTTAGAAAAAAAAATGAGGTGGACTATGATACTTCACATGTGGGTGTTGGTGCAATATTAAGTAAGGAAGGAATACAAGGAGAATTTTACATTTATAATTGGAATGAGGTAAGGATGAATTATTCTACATATGATGTTGAATTTTGCACAATTTTACAAGCATCGGGGCATTACTTGGTGCATATGGAGTTTATTCAGTTTACGAACCATGAGGCATTAACATATGTTAACACTTATAATAGATAAAATATAAACACAAAAAGTGGTTATATTTCTTGTAGGGGTATACTTTTGTTTTGAATAGTAAGTCAAAAAAGGATAATCATGTAGGGGTATACTTTTTTTTTGTTGGGAAATTTGTTGAGATTATTTTTAGAGAGATGGATGAATTATGGGATTCGGCATTACCATAGGTTATTTTACATATAATAGTTCAATGAACTTAGGAAAGTCACCATGTTCCAATTTTTTCATGGAAAAAAACCTAAGGGTTTATAATACTCGATGTAGTTACACATTTCATAGTGGGTTGGTGATGATGAAAACGAATGTGCACTTTGCACATCCTATAGGCGCAATATGAATTAAGGATGAATTTACATTAAAGTCATGAAAATTATAAGGTATTTACAAATGTAAATAAAAGTACGGTGTTCAAGAAGGATATTTAGTGATTTTATATATAAAAAGAGATATTTCCACAAGTAACATACAATAAATTAAAGTATAAGAATATTATTCTATGTAAAATTGTGAAGAAGATAAATGAAAATTATTATGAGGTAAATGGTAAATATGTCATATAATTTTGATATTTATCTAGTATTTGATTATTTATATTTATATGTATTTCATGGAAGGTATAATGAAGGGGAAGAAGAAGAATTACTGGATTGGAGGCAAAAGGTTCCAAGGAAAAAGAAAGAAAAGATATTGCAGGTTTTGGATAAGAAACTAGTGCATACCATGCAAGGAAGTTACAAAAAGTATATAGTATGGTAGGAAGGATTAAAACAAAAAGATATCACTTGGATTTAAAAGTGAGAATTAAAGAATATTACCAACTAAAAATGAAAAAAGTTTAATCAAAACAACTTGTAAAAGTTGAGTTCTTTTCAAGAAAGGGATAATGATGTGATGGCCTATGTTACAGAGGTCATATATTTTTATTTAGAAATTTTACTAATCCAATTTTTTTATAAAAAAAGATCTCAAATGTTTCTATTTAATGATAATTGGTAAAATAAAATTAGGGTCAAATTGTAAACCTTTTTCAACACCAAAATTGACCATTCTAAGGGTCAAACATTACATTTTATTTTATTTTTTACTATTTTTTAGATTCAATATTTTTGTATGTGAGCGTGAATTGGAGTTGTAAGTCATTCTCTATCTCTATTTATACATGTAAATATAAGGGATAATTTTTAGGCCTATCTAAGAGTGTATGCAAAAAATGATAAGAAATATGAGTTGCTAAAAAAAGTGATTTTTGTTAACTAGATAGGATAGATTTTTTCCTTTAATAGTTTTTCTTTAATTGACATATATAGTTGTGCATGAAAACTTAACATTTTATTTTTGGTGTTAATCTAAAAATCTTATGTATTTCTAATGGGATAACGAATAATAGAATTTCCTCTTTTCTTCTCAATACTCTTTTGTATGCAGTTTATTGTTTATGTTTGAATTTTTGCATTAGTGAATTCATCAAGGGGTCAGAAAAAGGGGTTTGGTGAATAGTTCCATCACCAAATTAACCCCTTAACATGTCCCAACTCCTTAAAATTATTACCACACATACCTCATTGGGGTAAATTGGCATATGTCGACTTTTCAAAAATATCTCAAGATGCCAAATCTAATGACATATGATTTGACCTTCATTTTGAGAAACATTACAAAATATCCATTATTCAACTACTTGTTCCTATGTCCTATTTGAATTCTAAAACATCAAAAAATAAACCATAAGGCATAACATTTTGAAAAATTTAACCATAATTTCTCAAATACTTTTCAAGAAAAATACATGGTGACCCTTTAAATATTTTTTTGAAATGAAAATAAAAAAGACCCTAAATTTTTAATTTTGGCTCAAACAAAAAAATACGAAGTGGATAATTTGGAAAACCCAAAAGGTGGATTGGCTCAAAAAATATGATTACGGTCTTAGGAATTTGTGTGGAAATATTTAACTCTTTGAAACTCCAAAAATTAACAATGTCTACCTGTGGAGGCATGCTCTTATACAATGTAGAAATGGTGAATTATTAGGAAAGAGACCTCTATAATATAGAACACACACCAAAAAATGAAACATTATCCAAATGGTCAACAATTTATATATTAAACCTCTGATAGAAAATGTAAAATTAGAATACAATGTACATAGAGGTGACATGTATATATAGCTTAATCAAGAGTTATGTCTTTATTTCCGATTAACTCTATAATAGGAACATGTGAGTTACCTAAGATTTCTTTTATTATTTTAGCATTAAATACTCACTTATATATTATAAGCTTATATATATTGTATTCAACATAGAAGATAACTAACTTAATAATTATGTGCATATAGTATGTTGCACTGACGCGAGGTCACCCCCTGAATTGACGTTTGCGCATTAGGAGGTCTTGTGGAAACATTCCTCCCTAGAGGAATATATTACAATGTTGCCCTACCTCAAGGGAAAATATTGTATTTCTTCAATATTTTGAATATTAGGGAATCTTAGCCCAAAAATATATCATGTCGTGTGATCTATATTACATTTGTAGATTCTTGTGACCATTTGAATTATTTATATATTATTATATATAAATATCGTACTACAAAAAAATCACCTAGAATAGAGAACTTTTTTAATCACCATTTTAGTCCTTTTCATATATTTTATTTGAATATGTTTGGTTGTCGAAATTTTATCTAAGGAGAATATGATGTCACTTTCATGTTATTCAGCTTTAAGCATAAAAATAATATGCTCACTTTTCTCCAATACTATAAAGATCTCTGGGAGATTGATCTCATCTCTTGGAATTCTAATAGAACAACTATATCTTCATATTAAAACACAATTTAAAAATTAATTTTGTGTACAAACAATCACCTTGAAATGAATCGTTGAATGTCCAAAAGAAAATTAATGACACTACTTAAATCTAAAATGTGTTTACCAATTTCGTAAGAAATTTTATTTTTTATTTAGAACTTCTGTAAGAATAAGTTGGCAACTAAACCTTTAATTTAGTCATGCATACCACCATTAGGTATATGGGAACACGTAGGTAGTAAATAAGAGGTTGGGAAATTTTTTGAGATGCATTTTTGTAGAGAATGATGAGTTATGGGACTTGGCATAGCCATAATTGATTTTTCATATAATAGTTTGGTGATTATGTCAAAAGAAAGTCACCATTCCATTTTAATGGTAGACAATCTAAGTTTTTTTAATACTTTTGTAGTTACCAATCGCAAATTGGATTGGTGATGATGCAGAGACATTTGCAAAGAACGTCCCTCATGTACAATATGAAAGAAGGATGAAGGTACATGAAAGTAATGAAAAGTATAAGGCAGAAACAAACGTAACAAGAAGGAAAAAGGTATTTGAGGAAGGATATTTAGTGATGATATATCTGAGAAAAGAGATATTTATGCAAGGAACATACAACAAACTAGATTATAAGAAGATTAGTCTGTGTAAGATTGTGAAAAAGATAAATGAGAATGTTTATGAGGTAAATGGAAAATCTATCACATTTGAAAGTTTTCCTCTATCTTTATTTATACATGTATAAGATAAGTGACAAGTGTTAGGCCTATACAAGCTTTGTTAGGTTGTGGAGCTTTGTTTTCATGTGTGAAAGTGTTGAAGACCTACACTAAGAGTCTTGTACACTTTTCATGTATCCTTGCTTGGTTCGGGGCCGGGTCGGGCCCGAGCGAGGTCTAGGGCGCAGCCCCCAAAAAAAAAAAATTTAGGCGTAAATTTTTTTTGGCCTCGAAAAAATGCACCCGACATATCGAGAAACGTGCTCTTCTCATATGGGTGAGATTTTTGACCCATAGGTTTATGGGACGGGTTTTGCCCATGGTTTTGATACCCACGGTTTTGTAAAACTGCTTAAGCAGTTGTCTATTTATATGGTTTTATGCATATGATAGAGGTATGAAGAACATTGCAGATGTGCTTTGAATTTGGCTATGAATTCTGTAGAGTTTGTTGAGCATAGCTCCAAATGGATCTGGGTATTGTATTAAGAGAGCGGTGGCTTGTAATAAAATATGAGCAAGTGATTCTTGGTGGACGTAGCCCAAATTGGGTGAACCATGTTAAATACTGTCTCTTTGTGTTGTGTTATTTTATTCTGCAATTTTATTTGAGATCTGTAATAATTTTTGCATATTAGTTTCTACTGTTGCGATTATGTGAGGGATTATTCCGCATATTTTATCCCTTATTTCCTAACAAGCTTGCATGTAAAAATAAAAGAAAAATGAGTTCTTAAAAATAGTAAGTTTGGTTAACTTTAGGATAGGATTTTTCCATTGATAGAATTTTGATTTCATTAATTATTTTGTGTATAAACAATTAACCTTTTACTATTGTTTTTAACTAAAATATCTTATGTATTACTTGTGTGATAACGAAGAATAGAGTTTCCTCTTTTTCTCATTAATATTTTATATACATTTTATTGTGTTTTTGAATTGTATTATTATTGGATTCATCAAGGGGTCGGTGAATAGTTCACTTACCAAATAAATCCCTTAACATAACCCAACACCTTTAAATGCTCACCAAATGTGCCTCATTGGGTCAAATTGGGGGGTAAGTACAAAGTGAGTTGGTGGACCAAAAAGGGGTCATAAGTGGACGTCATATTGCAAAAAACAACAAAATCTCAACTTGTAGGATTATTAGCAATACACGCACTCAAAATTAGAAAAATTTATATCAATATGAATCATAACATCTATATTCTACTTTCTAAAATACTAATTTTTTTAAAAAAATGGACAATTTTAGCTATATTAAACACTCAAAATTATATGACTTGGTTTTTTTTTTTAAACCTATAAGATTGTAGTTCGTTTGCCCACGATTTGGATGACCAAATCTTGTTATTTTTTTACCTTTGGTGAAAATTTAGATGTCATTGTTTATCTTGGGATGGATTTTCTTTTGTATTTTTTCTAGCAATATTTTTTTATGATTTTTTAAATTGAAAGTGGACTGAAAAATTTTTAGAAAATGGAGCACTTTCTGTTTCCCGCCATAACTATATCAAAAAATATCAAAATCAAAATTTATTTTTTAACATGTATACAATTTCACCATGCTTGGGATGGTATAGGATTTATCACATTTTGATAAGTGAAACAAAAGTTGCAATCTTAAACGTAGACATGAACATTCGCGTAGGAATGTCTTAAAGACCTACTATTAGTAAAAAATTATAAAATGATATTTATCTTATTCTATTCACTTTAAAATCAATATTTCTATGAAGCTAATAGTCTCCCCTACACAATGGTACCATTTTTGTGATATGTTTTCAATTTTTGACATGGTTCAAGTCCATGGAAGAGAAAATTTGATGTTTTTGGCCTTTCACATGCCAAATGACCTCCCATAGTTATGGTTGGGAAAAATAGAGATTTCTCAAGCCTTAGGGTCATATTTTATGATACAAACAGAACCATGATCGTGGTTTATAAACCATGAATGTGGTACTTACTAATAGAACCATGATCATGCTTTAAAAACTGCAGTGACGGTTATTAAATCATATTTACATGCATCCCAACGTTTGAATTACCATGTGATTTTTATTGTTTGGCCTTATTGTATGAATTCTTGTGAATTTTTTTCTTTCTAAACATTTTTCTTATCATTAGAAGAAAAACATCATGGGAGACAAGAAACAAAGTCAAAAAAGGAAATTAATAAGTAAAAAACACCAGGACGAATTAGATGTAAAAATATTTTAAGATGCAAAGTGAATGTGGAAACTTCGTGAGTCAAGAAGAGGTTCATCTTCAACCCCTACTTATCTAAGAAATGAGGAACTAGGTAATGTTTCTATTGTCAATATTGAAAATGAATTCAATACTCATGATGAAGATGTTTTTACTATTAATGTTGAAGATGAATTAAATACTCATGATGTAGCTGATGTTGAAATTAAAGGAGACAATGAAATTGTGAATTAGGAAATTCAGGTTGAAACCATAGACAAGCAAAAATTAACAGAAACACCTCTTAGGATTTTACGTAAGAGACCTAATTATTTTATTGAAATTGATGAGAAAATTTTGAAACTAATGTCTGGAAAACTTTCTCAACGACAAATAAGAAGAAAATCCACTGGAATTTGGGATAATCATTTTGAAATTTTAAATGATTACTAAAGATGTTAGTTGTTGGTTAGTTTGATGAAATTGAATAAATTAAGACCTATATTAAACACCTTAGGATTCACAACATCTAATATACATGGTCAAACCTCTACATTGTTAAAAACTTCATGATGCATATCACACTTTGTTGGTGTCGAGAGATGCATAAGGGATAGTAATGTTTTACGTCATGTACTTGTTACTAGTGTTGTAAGTGAAACAAAAAAAAACAACATTTGATTAGGAAAACAAATTGAATGTTAAAAGTTAATCAAAAAACTCTAATGAAAGAAATGGAAAGGCGTAATATCCTTCAATCACTCAATAACTCTGATTTTTGGGAATTTTCTGCTAGAAAACTGCATAAGAAAAATATATATCTGATGATATAAGATAAGTTGTTATTCAATTTTGGCATGATAACACTAGATTTTCACCTAATAAAAGAGATGTTGTAAAATGAAAAGTTGGTTATTCTAATCACGAACCACATCCGAAGCATTTCTTAGATATGAATCAAACTCAATTTTTTCGTAAGTTTGAATATGAGCATCTAGAAATTAAAATTAGTCAATGATTTTTGAAATGTTGAAACCATTCTATGTGAAAATAAACCATGCTTGCACCACTTGTTATTATAAGCAACATGTTGAATTTGTGATGCATTATGCTAAGTTTTTACGTATTCGTTCTAATTTTCATTCTGAAACTATGTTATCGGAATGTGGTGTTCAATTTCCACCAATATCTTCCAGGGATTGCATTCCTACAATATTTTGTGAAAGAGAAATTGGACAATTTTTTTATAGTTAGGATTGTTTAGATGGATGTTGTGGTACGTGCGGCAGATTACCTAAATTGGAAAGTTACATCCATGAGAAAATTGGAGGTACAATAGAACATAATTTAGTTGAGTTTGATAAAAATAAATCATTACCATACCAATTGAAATATGGAAAGGATTCTAAACGATGTGAGCTAGTTATAGAACATATCCCTATTTTTCAATTTATGAGAAAATTTAAAGGTTAAATTGTTTATGAGTATGTTAGGCATACACATAGAGATCGATGGTTGGATGAACAGTTCAAGATATGCAATGACACATTTTCTATTGGTACTATTGTTTCAATGGGTGATTTTGTAGAGAATTACACCTTGCTACCACAAATAGATTTTTAATCACAATATTACAACTCAATAAATGTTTCCATTTTTGTGCATATAGCATTTATACATTCTCCTAAAAGTATAGATAATGATCGAAAAAAATTTAGAGAGTACCAATTTTATATCAATGATTATTGTACTCATTCTACTAAATTTGTGTAAGCGTGTTTGGTTATTTTATGGAAAACTTTTCTATAGAGACATTCACTTCACACAACATTATATATGGTCGGATAATTGCACGTCTTAGTTTAATAATGCATGAATAATTTATTAGATGAGCGGGATGTATGTCAAGATGGGTGTGCAACATATGTGGAGTTTCATTAAGGTTGTACGTGGAAAAGGAGAGCATGACGGTGCAGTGCATGTGTGAAAATATCTCTTGTAAGAGAATATTTGAAGTACAAATATGGTGTTAACTTGAAAGACACAACGAGCATAGTGGAATGTTGTATTGACAACATGGACCAAGGTTCTCAAGAAAATTCCATAATTCGTAGATATTTTTTGTTGATAGAGGAACAAATTTCTAACTACAAGGATTGTATGACACTCACATGGTCCAGATTATCTACATTCATTTTGTAGCTCATACGCTACTTTGTGAGCCACATGAACAAGAAGTTAGCATGTTTTTGTGCATCTTGTATTGAATTTGTTATTGTTGAGTGTGATTCACAAGAATGGGTGGATGGATGGATTTGTAAACCTATAACTCATCTTCCTAGTTATCAACCTCCACATGAATTATGACATGTTTCTCCAAATAAATTTGTAACATCCAAGGACTTTGATGAAATTTTGATTTTGGTGTGACAAGGTAAATGGTTATTTACAATTTTCTTATCGAGTTATGTCCATTGAAATTAATATGTAATTTAAAAAGGTGAGTTGAAACTTTAGATTTGAAGTGTTTAAAATTTTCAACTAGATCATTCAAGTTCATATATTTTATAAAATTTGTGTATTTTGTATATATCTAGTATGGTTTTGATTCAACTTAAATTTATTTGACTAACACTTTTATGTAGGTTAGTGGTGCTGTCATCACCAATCCAGCACTATGATAATTCTTCACCGGAAATCCTCGTGCTATGATTATTTACTAATGCACAGCCTTTAGTTTGGTGGATGAAATCTGGAAACACAACAACAAACATAACACAAGAATACCATAGACTATGATAAGAAGGAATGATGATAAATCTGAAATATCAGAGTAAATTATAATATTAACATGAAATCGTTACAATCTCACCCATGAGGTACTTCAAGTGTTACTAACTTCACTTTCCTTCCAACAATAACTATGGGAGAAACTTCACAATTACACCTCTTAATGGCTTCTTTAACACACCTTCAAAATGATGGCTTCCTTTACACACTTACTCATACAATATTGCTCACTACTTCCTTCCATATTAAATGAGGGGGATGGCCTCTTTATTTATATACTTCTAGGCTTATCCATCTTATCTCTAAGATAGGATAGGAAATATCTTCCGACCAATCATATTTCATGCCTAAACTCTTGCCTTTACATGTAGGCTTATCTTCTAAGATAAGATAAACCTTATCAACTCACATGGGTTCCACCTTTTAGACTTTTCCACAAATAAAATACACAAAAATTTATGACATCACTCTTTGTCCTTATTACAAATATAATATTTCTAATTCCTAATCATGTAGACCTACTTCTCTACTTATCCCAACTTTGACATTTTAACATTATCGGACCACTTACAAATATTTACTTTTTACAACATTCCTATTGTACTTTGACTGTTACCGTACTCTATATTATTGGCGGCACCATACTGACGGTGTCGTTATCTTCCATCGGACGCTACTACTAATTACACTTAACAACATCCTATTCCTAATACATACATTAATGAAATAGAAATTACGGAGGAAAATTTTAGTGTCGACATCTTCCCCCTTCCTAGCTTCTACTCCGTCCTCGGAGTAGACTATTCTAGTGCTTGGAAAATCTTCAACTTGTCGTGGTTGACCCATTTCGTAATGGGAGTGCCATCCAATTCCTCCAGTTGGTACGTACCATTTTCATGCACAACTGCTATTTTGTAGGGCCCCATCCATTTTGGAAGAAATTTTCTCTGTCTTCTTTTTTTGTATCTGGAATCATATACTAGAACCAAGTCATTCACATGAAATGGAGACCAACGGATCTTTTGATCAAATTATTCCTTCTGCTTCATTTTCTTCTTATAGCTTGTATCCTTTGCTATTTCCCTCATTTCCTCTAGCAAATGAAGATGTACCAACCTTTCTTTTACTGAATCACTTTCATCCATCCTTTCATTTTCATAACTCTCACAGTGGGAATATCAAACTCAATAGGAAGAAGCTGGATCAATGCCATAGGCCAACTGAAATGGGGGTATCATGTTATTGACTTTGATGTTACCCTATATGCCCACAATGCTGCATGAATCCTTTTATCCCACTTATGTACCTGCCAAGGCTTGCATCTTTTGCTAGAATTTGACACAACAAAAAATTGTTCGTTCCACTGTCCATTTGTGCTTGGCTTGTATGTTGTTGCCTTCCTATGCTTAATAGAAAACTTATTGACTAGGGCCTCTACCACCTCATTAATGAAGTGGCTTCCTTGATCATTACAATTTCTAATGGACAACCAAATCTGAGTGACAATGCGTTCATATATGAACCTTGCCACTTCATCCATGGAAGTTGTTTTCAATGGCCTAGCTTGACCCACTTGGTTAAATAATCTATGGCAACTACAATATACTTATTTTGGTGTGGGGTGGTTAGAAGTGGACCTAAAATTTCTATTCCCCACTTTTCAAAGGGACCAAGTGGAATAATAGGACATAATGGAGTGATGAAGTCTTACGGTTACCATGTGTTTGAAAAATATCACATGTCTTACAATAATTATAACAATCTCTAAAAAGAGTGGGCGGTGATAACTGCATCCAAGATCCTTCTTGCTTGTAAGTTGTCCGGAGAAGTGTCCTCCACATGTACCATTGTGGAGTTCTTCTATCATCTCCTTCCCTTGATCACATCCAATTGCCCTCTTGTATCTTATCCATCGAGTCCTATTCGAAATAATACTCCATGCGAGAATAGAATATGGATGACTAGCTTGAGTAATCTTCCTCTTAGTCTTTGCATTGACACCATCGAGAAAATTGAATTCATTCAGATAATTCCAAATATCTATGTATTCACTAGGGATTGTGTCAAGGGATAACAATGTTGCATATGGGAAATCATCATCATCACAAGATGAACCTAAACCATCATAGGCTCGAGAGAGTGCATCTGCATTGACATGCTTCTTTCCTGGCCTATCTATAATATCAAATTCAAATTCTTGTAGAAAAATTATCCATCTTGCTATCCTCCCTGATGGGTTAGGCTTATTGACAATATATTTTAGAGCCTGATGATCTGTCACAACTATAAATTTCTACCCTAGCAAGTAATTTCTAAACTTCTTTACAGCAAAAATGATAGCTAGAGCCTCTTTTTCAATTACAGTATAATTTACCTCAGCACTACTCATTTGTCTGCTCCCAAAGTAAACTGGATGATCATTCCCATTTTCATCCTTTTGCTCAGTACTTCCTAGTGCTTTGCATCCCGAGGCATCAGTATACACAATGAATGGCTTGCTCTAATCTGGATTCTTTAAAACGGTGAAGACACCGGGGCTTCCTTGATTGTTCAAAAGCTTCATACGCCTTATTTCTGGTTCATAAGTAACATCCTTCTTGAAGAAATGGGTTAGTGGTATGCGAATCTTTGAGAAATTCTTGATGAACCTTCTATAGTAACCCACATGGCCTAAAAATGATCTCAATTTACTTCTATTCATAGGAAATGGTAACTCTTTGATTTTTTGAAACTTTATCGGGATCGATTACCAATACCATCTCTGGATATAACATGCCCTAACAAAACACCTTTAGAACATCCAAAGACACACTTTGTAGGGTTTAGTGAGGCTTGTGCTTCATCTAACCTTTGAAATGTATCTCCATTTGGTGCGGGTGGTCCAACTTGCTCCCATAGATGTAAAAATCATCCAGAAATACTCTACGATGAAGGTCCCATGTAGGGTTCAAACACCCTATTCATCAAGCTGACTTGGAACGTTGCTTGGAGCATTACACAACCCAAAGGCATAACTCTATAAGAAAGCGTTCCCCAAGGAGTGGTGAATGTGGTCTTGGTGATCTTTCTCCGCTATACGAACTTGGTTGTATCCGCTATATCCATCAATGAAAACTATAGCACTCTTGGCTTTCGCTACTTCGTCCAAGATCTGATCTGAGAATGGAAGAGGGTAATGATCCTTCTTTATTGCCTTATTGAGCTTCCTGTAATCAACACAAATGTGTAGCTTCCCATTTTTTTATTGAGATCACAATGGGAGAAACCCATTCTAAATTCTCCACAGCAAATATGAATCCTGCATCAAGTAACTTATCTATTTCTTCTTTTACAATCTTGGAAAAATTAGGATTCATTCTATATGGCATTTGCTTTATGGGCTTAACACCATCTACCAGCTCAATAGAATGTTCTACCCAACTTACTTGACGGAGTTCCTTGTAATCAAAAGTGAATATGTGTATGTACCTTCGAAAGAGCTGGAGGTAGGATTCCTTCTCACTCTCCATCACAACATCACCAATCTTTATTTGCTGGAGACGATCATCAATTTCTTCTTCAGATAATTTTATGGGGTCATGAGTCGGTGTGACTGGAAGGATATCCATGACCAAAACATCAACCTCACTTTCTTCATCTTCTGTGTCCACTTCACTGGTACTAGAGTAATCAGAGGATGTCCAATCATCAGTTTCATCACTTGAATCGACAGGTTCTACCTTATGATGCCAAGGGATCACATTTATTTTCACCCTCTCTCTACCACATCCAAGTGTCATGAAGCCTTCATTCCAGTAGTTTCTTGCATGAACTCTCCTTAGCCATGGTCTTCCCAACAACATTGGATACGCAACAGTACCATTTTTCATCACCTGAAAGTCTACCACACATACAACACCCATAACAGATATTGCCACATTTGAAACTACACCTTCTGGTTTAGTTTTTCCCTTATTTAATGACCTTAACATAAGTGTTGAGGGCGATCAATTTTAAACCCAACATATTCATTACTGAGACTCGTCATTACATTAATCTGCAGCACCTCCATCAACTAAGACATCATGAATTGAAATACCATTACATAATACCTTAGCTTGTGGAGCGTAGGGATCACCTCTGCCTCCAAAAGGGACCTCACCTCCTTCCTTCGTTGAGCATTGAGTCCACTTCGCAGCTCCCACCTCTTCTCGAGAAGACATAGCCAAGAGTTGACCATATGTAATATTTGCGAGGCCTTTTGGACAGATCTTCTAAGATGGAGTATGGTCCTTGTCCTGTGAAATCATAAAATCCTACACACCCAACTTTCTTCTCTATGTTTCTTACTAGTTTCTCCTTTCATCTTCTTAGGATCATTTCCATCTTGGTTATCTTTTTTCTTTCTTTTTTTTGTTACAAACAAATCTACTTCATTATTTATGCTCTTATCTACTACATCAAAAGAATTCACAAGTTCTTTTCCTTTATCATTATCTCTTGTACCGGATGTAGAAGCTCTATTTGGACAATTATACTTATAATGACCCTTTTTATAACAACCATAACAAACAACTTCAGAAATATTTCTTTTTGGACCTCTATCTCCTCCCTGAGAACTAAATTCTTTTCCTTGAAGAAGATTAATAGTTAACTGTCCCATCTTCTTGAGCAGATCTTCATACTCAGTAGATGTACTAGGAGAAATATTTTTGCTCACCGAGAGTGGTTGTGGATTACGACCAAAGGTGTTGGTGTAGGCTCTACTTTAGCAACAATTTCTTTGGGCTCCTCTTCCATGCTTTCTTCTTTCCTTCTTACAATCTCCTTTTCTTGTTCATGGTAGTTGGGTGGTCATACTTCACTTGTTTTCGATCTCGGCTTCATCCCAAGAATGAAGTGCTTACATAGGAGATTATCCACCCATTCATCAACCCATCCGCTAATCCTTCCTTCCAGGATCTGGGCATCGAGCTTCCTCCTTAGCTCTAGAACACGAGCATGATAATATCTTATCTTCTCCTTCTCTCCTTGGGCTAGCTTTGTGATCTCGATAATGAGATCTGCATATTTCTATTGTTCACTAAATTCTTCAAGAAAACTTTCGTTAATAAATCCCATGAGTTTTTACATTTTCACCTAGTGTTTCAAACCACCTAAGTGTTGAACCATCCAAAAGGTAGGAAAAATTCAGTCCATTGTTCCCTTCTTATAAGGCCATTACAAATACAAGATCATTTAAACTCTTGAATGAAAGAGGAAATATCTTCATTAGATTGGGATGAAAAAAGCTGGAATCTTCCCCATTTTCAAAAGTAACCACCGTGAAATACCAACCCACAAGTGCAATCAACAAGACTTATGTGCACAAATAATTGGAATCACTATAATAGAAAGTGACTTTACACTTTTCTACAGTAAAATAGAAATGACCACGGTAAACTATGGTAAAACTTGACTTCTTTGCGGTAAAAACTGACTTTACTGTGGTAAACACTATTTACGGTAAAAAGTGAAGTTACTGTACGGTAAATACTATTCACGGTAAAAAATGAAGTTACTGTGGTAAATAATATTCACGGTAAAAATGACTTTACCATGGTAACTCCTATGCACAGTAAAAACAAGGTTACCCTCCAAATGATTTTTGACTAAGTGGGAATATCTCTCCAAAAAATCCACCAACGAGGAATGGTCCCGGCAACGGAACCAAAATGTCATCACCAATCCGGCACTATGATAATTCTTCACCGAGAACTCCTCATGCTATGATTATTTACTAATGCACAGCCTTTATTTTGGTGGATGAAATCTGGAAACACAATAGCAAACATAACACAAGAATACCATAGACTATGATAAGAAGGAATGATGATAAATCTGAAATATCGTAGTAAATTATAATAATAACATGAAATCGTTACATCTCACCCATGAGGTACTTAAAGTATTACTAACTTCACTTGCCTTCCAACAATAACTATGGCAAAACTTCACAATTACACCTCTTAATGGCTTCTTTAACACACCTTCAAAATGATGGCTTCCTTTACACACTTACTCATACAATATTTCTCACTACTTCCTTCCATATTAAATGAGGGGGTGGCCTCTTTATTTATAGAATTTAGGCTTATCCATCTTATCTCTAAGATAGGATAGGAAATCTCTTCCGGCCAATCATATTTCATGCCTAAACTCTTGCCTTTACATGTAGGCTTATCTTCTAAGATAAGATAAACCTTATCATCTCACATGGGTTCCACATTTTTAGACTTTTCCTCAAATAAAATATACAAAAAAATTATGACATCACTCTTTGTCCTTATTACAAATATAATATTTCTAATTCCTAATCATGTAGACCCTACTTCTCTACTTATCCCAACTTTGACATTTTAACATTACCGGACCACTTATAACGAATATTTACTTTTTACAACATTCCTATTGTACTTTGACTGTTACCATACTCTACATTATTGGTGGCACCGTGATCGACGGTGTCGTTATCTTCCATCGGACGCTACTACTAACATCTAATTACACTTAACAACATGCTATTCCTAATACATACATTAATGAAATAGAAATTACGGAGAAAAATTTAGTGTCGGCAGTGCAAGTAAATATTCCACCTTCACATGGTTGGCACTGTTAGTAGAGAATTTTATATTCTCGAAGCTAAGAGAAGCTTTCATTATTTTACAAGCAAAGAGAAGCAACTAACAATAGTTTATGTACCTGTGGAGGGGGAGTTCTTGGCTCTGAGGAGGTAGCTAAGAAACACGGAGAGCATAGGGAATTAAAACAACACCACCCCAAGTGTTTACCAAGACATCCCTACGCGTGTGCATAGTTGGTTTGGTCCCACGACCCACCATTTCAAAAATATAGCATTTGGCAGACCTTACACTAACTCAAATTTCACTATTTGGTGTGTTTTGGTAAAATAATAGGACTGCAAGAGCACATTGGATACGGAAAAAAACAAGACATTATATTGTAAAGGGTCCCTAATCCAAGGTGTAGGTCAAGGTGTAGGATTGAGCGAAACATCTTTGGTGCCACGGAGATCGAGTAATCACCCATCGAAGTTGTACGAGTTTTGGTCTCGAGCTCTTAAGGGGCTATGGCCAAACGAAGCAGCCTGGAAGCAACAAATTGTACCACACCAAAATGACACATCCTTTAGCATTTAGTTGGACACTCAAACATGTTGGTGTATTTAGTTTGGTGCCACGACCCACCATTTGCAAAATATAGCGTTTGTGACCTTACACTTGCTCTAACTGCACTATTTAGCACGTTTGAAAACAATAGGGCAGCGAGAGCACTGATTGGAGACAGAAAAAAATTGAGACACAATATTGTAGAGGGTCCCTACACTAAGGTGTAGGATCCAAAGAAATGTCTTAGGTGCCACGAAGACCGAGTAATCACTAGTCAAAGTTGTATGATTTTTTTAGTCTCAAGGCTCTTAAGGGACTATGCCCAAGTGAAGTATCTCGAAAGAAATGATATTGTTTTGCACCAAAATATGTCTCCTCTAGCATTTACTTGGAAACTCGGACATTTTTCACAATCAGGTTTGGTACCACATGCCACCGTTCTAAAAATATAGCATTTGATAGCCTTATCCTCGGCTCAAACCGCACTATTTTGCACGTTTACAAACAATAGAATAGCAAGATAACTGATTAGATACATAAAAACCAAGATAGGATATTATAGAGGGTCCATACACCGAGGTGTAGGATCCAACATGACATCTCTAGCTTCCATTGAGACCGAGTAATCACCGTCAAAGTTGTATGGTTTTTGGTCTCGGGACTCTTAAGGGACTACGCACGAACGAAGTATCCCTAAGAAGCAACTAAATTGTCCCCAAAAAAAATGACACATCCTCTAGAATTTACACTGGTCACCCAGAATTTTTTGTGTAGTAGGTTTATTGTCATAACCCACCGTTTGCAAATATAGCGTTTGTGACCTTACCCGACTCAAACTACATTATTTCACGCATTTGCAAAAAATAGGGTAATGAGAGCAACAATTGGAGATAGAAAAAATGAGAAATACTATTTTAGAGGGTCCCTTTACTAAGGTGTAGGATCTAATGATACATCTCTAGGTTCGATGAAGACCGACTAATCATTTGTCGAAGTTGAATGGTTTTTAGTCTTTGGACTCTTAAGGGACTACACACGAATGAAGTAGCTGGAAGCAACAACATTGTCCCACACAAAATGATGCCTCCTCTAGAATTTACCAAGCCACCTAGATGTTTTGGCACATTCTTTTTGGTTCCATGATCCATCATTTGAAAAATATAGCATTTGAAAACCTTACATTGGCTCAAACTACACTATTTTGTGCGTTTACAAACAATAGGGCAACAAGAGCACCGTTTGGAGACTGAAAAAAATGAGATAGGATATTGTAGAGGTTCTCTACACCAAGATGTAAGATCTAAAGAGACATCTCTAGTTTCCACGAAGACCGAGTAATCACTCGTTGAAGTTGTATGTTTTTTTGGTCTCATGCCTCTTAAGGGACTACGCCCGAACGAAGTAGCTTGGAAGCAAGGACATTGTCCCACATCGAGACAAATCCTCTTTGTAACATTTAATTGGTTACCCAATAATTTTGGTGCAGTATTTTTGGTGCCACGACCCACTATTTGCAAAATATAGCGTTTAATAGCCTTACCCCGACTCAAACTTGCACTATTTCACTCGTTTACAAACAATAGGGTAGTGAGAGCATCGATTCGAGACAAGAAAAAATGAAACATGAATATTGTATAGGTTCCCTATGGTAAGGTTTATAATACAACGAGACATATCTAGGTACCACAAAGACCGAGTATCAATCAAAGTTGTATAGTTTTTTGGTATCGTGGCTCAAGGGACTATGTCCGAGCGAAGTAGCCCGGAAGCAATAACATTATCCAACACCAAAATGACACCTCATGTAGATTTTACCTATCCACCCAAAAAAATTCATATTTTTTTCAAAGGACACGACCCACCATTTGTAAAATATAGTGTTTGACATCCTTACCACGACTCAAACTACACTATTTCACGCTTTTACAAAAAATAAGACAACGAGAGCCTTTGATTGGAGATAGAAAAAAATGAGACATGCTATTGTAGAGGGTCCCTACACCAAAGTGTTATATCCAACGAGACATCTATAGGTGCAAGGAGACCGAGTAATCACCCGTTGAAGTTGTATGGTTTTTTGGTCTCGGGCTCTTAAGGGACTACGCCCGAACGAAGTAGCCTAGAAGTAATGACATTGTCTCGTAAAGAAATAACACATCCTATAGAATTTACCTGTTCACCCAAACATTTTGATGCGGTCGGTTTGGTGCCACGACCCACCATTTGCAAAATATAGTGTTTGACAACCTTACCCTAACTCAAACTACATTATTTCACGCGTTTGCAAATAATAAGGTAACGAAAGCACCGATTGGAGACGGAAAAAACCAAGACATACTATTATATAGGTTCCTTATGCCAAGGTGTAGGGTATGATGAGACGTCTCTAGGTGCCATAGAGACCAAGTAATCACCCATCGAAGTTCTATGGTTTTTTGGTCTCAAGGATCTTAAGGGAATAAGCCTAAATGACATACCACGAAAGAAATGACATTGTCTTGCACCAAAACGACACCTCCCTAGTGTTTACCTAGCCAATCATAAATTCTTATATCACCTATTTGGTGCCACAACATCCCGAGGCATGACTTCTCACTACTCGCTACGTTTATTTCTTAGGACTACCTGAAAAGGTTGTTTGTAAACAATTATGCCACAAAGGCTAAAGGAATTCCATGACCCTAAATTTTTGGCAGCCACTAGAGGCCTCCTTCACTCAATTTTTGGCTCAAACAATTCTCGGTTTGGATGACTGAGTGCGAAGTTGTGATCATCAAAAATTTCCGCTAAAAACGTGAATTGCGATGAATAGGGAAGGGGTTCTTAGCTCTGGAATGGGTGGTCTGAATCCAAACCGGGCCTCCTAGTTCTCGCCATAGCACTTGATGGCATATACCCCCAAACTGGACATGTTGGCGGTGGCGGTTTATTCCCATGATGTATCGGGGTGTGACTTCTCACTACTTGGCTCGCATCAATGAGATTACAACAAGGTAAACACATTACCATGTAAATACTCTAATGATTGTTTGATCTCTTTTTAAAGCATGTAAATACACAATAGAGTGTTAAGAATATTTTTTCATATCTTGTACTAACTAAACTACAATTTTTATGTATTTTTAAACAAGTGAATTCAAATTAGGACCTTATTGTTACACACATCAATAACACTTAATTTGGACTAATACTTAACAAATAAATTGTAAGTACACTAAAAATATATAAAATGACTTGTAATAAATCCCTCAAGACCATTTTTAATTGTGTACATTTTGTCCCACTTTGGAGTGTGTTAACCACGTGCTTAAAATAAGAAAATTGATATAACTCCACACTTGAATCTCTTGAAAAAAAAATGATCTTGCACCCAAGAACCTTCAAAACCATTATATAACATAACATCATATATCATATATCATAAGAATAACATAACATCATATATCATATGGATAATGGTCACATAATCAAGGCCATCAAATCAAACATAGAACTAATATGGTTATGAAAACAAACATAGAAGTAATATCATTATGAAAACCAACATGGATATAATGTATCAAACTAAGTGTGCCACGTGTCTCTGAAAATATAAGAATAATGTATCAAACTAAGTGTGCCATACATATAGGACCACATGCGGTCGCATAAGGCTATATACATGGACTATGAAGAATCATGAACTAGGACCAGATGACATATATATCTATACATGGGTCCTATGAATCTAATCATGAAACATCTTCCCTCTCTTCGCCATGCTAGAAGAAGCATGTCCATGACTTGTGGATGTAGTGGAGGGAGATGTCAATACAAATTTCATCTATGTTGTCATAGGCATCTCTAAGATGGCTTACTTGAACCTAGCCTGCACATTCATAAACATCAAGTTTTTAACACCCAAATTTTTAAAATACATTCAAAATTTAGAAACTTAGAATTTATAATGCATGTGAAATCTTACCGTAATCTCATAATCCCTATCAATTTTTTGTTGATACGATGTAAGTTCAACAAGTAGTCTCACGAGGGTAGGATACATATAAATAAATAATTCAAATTAAATATTTCATGTGTACAATTTTGATATTGTAGATAAGTAGTAAGAAAACATTCCTCTATAATTCAACAAATTTGAACATTTGTACCTATGTTAGTGGATCTGCAGACGTTATGGAAGCATCTACAACAACCTCACGATCCATAGTCACAATCGGAATTTTTATGTGTCTTGAAATTGCATAATTTGGTTTTTAGAGAAAATTGTAGGCTCTTGGGCTCTATCTAGGGATTTGTGTAAATTTTGATTGTACAGGTGAATCTTGCTATAAATTTCAAATTATCTTTGTTTGTGCATGAATTAGAAGACCCCAATATTTCATGGTGATTGATACAATGTAGTGAAAGTTATCTAGATAACAATTATTTTGAGCAACCTGGTAAAAGTACAATGTACAAAAATGAAGGAAAAGTCAGGGCTTCTCACTATAATTTGATAAATCATGATCTTAGACTAGGTATGAAGGTGATATCAGGTATGAATGAGATGTTTGAATGATCTTAGGGGTGTAGGAATAAAGAAAATTCCATTAGTTGAATGAAATCTGACTGTACATGACAATATTAAGTCACAAAAAGGGTTATTAGAGATATTCAAGAAGTAATTCATTAAAGATGTGGAATGTATTTGGTATGTAGAACTTGGTTCTAGGCAGGTCACCAAGCTATATCCATTATGTACATGAGAATGCAAATATAGAGAAACTTGATGAATAACAGATATAATATGAGATTGGGTGTATAGAATTGCATAGGGAGTATTGGTGATAAACATGAACCAAGGGACCCATGATATATTTAGAAGTGTAGGTAACTTATCCCATATTGTTATCTCTTTTTTGTTTAGAGAGAAGAGGGTTAATAAAGAATGCATAGAACTAACAATTCTAGCAACATTTAGATGGTTAATAAAGAATGCATAGAACTAATAATGAAGAGGGTTAATATTTAGATGGAGTGCTCTAGAAACATGTCTAGCATAGAGGTAAGTGTCCATGATCATGATAAAAGGAGAGTTTGTATATCTAGGAGAGTGTTAAACTTAACCCTTGCATCATAAGAGCTTAATGTTATGATCAAATTGTATTGGCTAGAGTTATGGGATTGCAAACTACTAGAGAATTCCACAATTAGAAACAACATGTAAAGAGAAACTAACCTATGTAAAAGTCACATGAGGCATGTCAGTAGCCTCAGTGCCCAAAGCAGATGATGACTGCAAGGCTCTTGTGTATAAAAGACAAACATATTAATATGTACATGTACATGTGAAACACTATACATGAACATTAAAAATGTGTATTTAATAATAAAATTGCAATCAAATAAAATTTGAAATGTAAGTAACTTGAAACTTACGTCTATAACATGCCTAATCTAAAGAGGCTAGCATGTTAATGCTTTGGATGTGTCCTTCACTAGCTCTTACTTGTTTAAAATAAAAAAATATTAGTTTTTACATGTATGTACATGACATAATCAAATACATATATATTAAAATCTCAAATGAAATAAACTATTGTATATATATATTATTTATTTGACATTTACCTATGAAAGACCAAGATCATTTGCACTAGTTCCAAAAACATCCGCCATCATCTCATCTAGAGAAAATAAATCATGTGATCCAGCAAATGATGTCTCATCCACACTACATACGATAGCACATGACCGTTATGGTGTGGTGTGCTAAAACTAACACCTCCACCAACATCACAAGATGTAATCTAGCCACTATGTTGGGTCAGAGTGTCAGTGAGCTCCCTCAATGTAAGTAGTGTGTCATCTCCACAACCTCCTTCACTTGTCGGAGGGATAACTTAAGGTGGTGGGGGTTTTGGGGCATGGGGGATCCTAGGTTGACCAACACTTACACTTGGTCTACACTTTGCAAAGCCACCTCCTCACCCATAAAATTCGAGAAAATTCAAAATAATTTGGAACCTCATTAAGCATGAACTCGCATGATATAATTTCTTGAAAAATAGAGAGGAACCTCATTGTTGTTGCATGGTGGATAATCAAAACCCATCCACCATCGGTCCCAAAAAAAATTTCTTGATTGGGTTATCATGGCACCATTGGATTGGGAACCATTTGCAAGTAGTCATGGGGGTCATTGGTTCTCGGGTCAGTAAATAATGCATAAATGTGGTCTTTCGCAAAAAAAAAAATCTTTTACGACTACATGGGATAATTTATCTACATACCACCACCTATAATCAAATCTAAAGGTATTCCATCTATCTATTTGGTTAGTTGTGGAGTCAACTTCACCGATCAATATTTGCAATGTGTTGGCTAAAGTCATGTGGGATGGATTTGTGGCATGATTTTTTATTATTGTCTTAATAAGGTTGTCAATGGAAAATTTATTTTGTCAGATTCTTCCAATGATATCAACTTGTGTTCCTGTTGGTTTCGTGGGGATAGAAGGAGCCACAAGAGGCGGATCTATGTTTGGAGGAGGGTTTTGAGGAATGTTTAGAGGGTTTTGAGGAATATTTGGATGGTTTGTAGGATTACGAGCTTGCCGAACAACTGACAAAACAAATAAATTGTATACATAAACAAAAAATTGAAAAACCCATGAAAATCACAAAAAAAACCTAAAATGCAAGAAATTTGATCAAAATCGAGGGCTTACCTCTTCGTCTTGGTGGCATCATTGAAAATTTCATGATTCAAGTCGAAGAGCAATTTGTAGGGGGTATTCAAAGTGTGAGTGCCAATAGTGGAGGAGAAATTGCGGTTCGCAAGGGAAAATGGGGGAAAATGAGGGGTCGTGGGTTTGTTATTTTTGTCTTAGAGGACCGTGATCATGGTTTATAAACCGCGATCATGGTTTTAGGTTCAGAAATTCCCAAACCTATAGAAAATAGTCCGCGATCACGGTTTTTAAAACCGTAATCGCGGTACATGAATTTCGGGTTTTCATGTCCACTTTTTAGTCCACCAACTTCGCACTTACCCTAGGATATGTTGACTTTTTAGAAATATCTTGAGATTAAAAATCTAATGACATATGATTTGACTTTCATTTTACAAAAATAGGGAAAAATCAAATTTTCAACCTATTGTTCCTAGGTCCACCTTGAATGCTAAAACATCAAAAAATCAACCATAGGGCCTAACAATTTGGATATTTTTAAGTATATTTTTCCTCTACTTTTCAAGAAAAATACAAGGTCAAACTGAAACAATCTTATTTTTTGAAATATGATTAAAACCCAAAAAAATATTTTGGCTCAATACCATGTGACTCATTTTCAAAACCCGAAATGTGGATTGTTTCGAGAAATACAATTAAGGGCTTGGGAATTTTTGTTGGAACATTGAGCTAGTGGAAACTCCAAAATCCACGAAGTGTACATATGGAGGCATACTCTAGTTACATGTAGGATTGTTGAATTCTTAGGAAAGCGACCTTTGTAGTATACTGAAGTCACGCGAAATTTAACATTATGTAAATGGAAAACAAAATATATATTAAACATTTACAAGAAAATGTAATAGTAGATTACAATGCACATAGAGGTGAGAGGTATATATATAACTAAAACAACACTTATCTCGTATTTTCCTATTGGCTACAAAACATGAATATGTGAGTCGCCTAAGGAGGCATTTATTATTGGTGGTGGTAAATGCTCACTTATCTATTTTAAGACTAGATATGTTGTATTCAATATATAAGCTAACTAACCTAAGTTAATAATTAGGTGCTTTTAGTGTGTTACATGGACATGAATTTACCCCGTGAATTGGCATTACCATATTGGGAGGTCTTATAGAATTAGTCCTCCCTAGAGGACTGTTGTGCGGTATTGCCCTACACTACGGTAGATATTTTATTTCTCAATTATTTTGAATATTAAGGTATCTTGGCCACATATCTTATGTTGTGTGATGTCTATAACATTTGTAATTTACTCTTGCTATTTGGATTATTTCCATTATTATATGTAGAGGTCTTGCTAAACAAATTAACCAGAATAGAAAAAATTTATCATTACCATTTTATTTTTCTTCTTATACGATATCGACTATGTTTGATTGTGGCAATGTTAACTAAAGAAAATATGATTTCACATTCATGGCTTTTTAGTTTCAAGCCTCTAAAAACTTCACTTACTTTTTTCCAATACTATGCAAATTTTTACGCGATTGATATATTCTCATAGAATCATAACAATGTATCTTTATACAAAAACACATATTGCACAATAATTATGTGTGCAAACAATAGTCTTGAAAAGAAATGGCAAATGCCCGAGTGAAAATTAATGGCATTACTTAAATGTAAGATTTATTTATTTGAACTTTTGTAAGAAGTTTAGCGAGAAGGGTATAGCCAATATATTTATATTCATGGTTAGGGGTTGTGCCCAGGGGATCAAAGGGTGTTGATGTTGGAATTTGATGCTACACCCTTTTGTCCGGCCCATGAACATCAATGTTGCTTGAAAAGAGAGGATTCAATGAATGAAGAGATTTGGTTGAACGTGGGTGGAAGTTGGTAGGTCAATCCAAAGGCCCCCACTAAAATAAACATTGCATTTGCTGATTCAGAGTCTTCACCGCCTAACACTGTATATAATATAGTGTTGCCATTTTCAAAGGACAAATCCTGAATTAATGTCGCCACTGTGCAGGTTAGGGTCCACGCTGGAATTATTTTGGCGTCAGAAATGGAACGTGAAGGGGCTCAGATTTATGTTGATTCTCTTCATTCCTGCCAGGTGCCACATGCATGACGATCATGCCTTCTTTTCTACTGGACAATGTTATCAAAAGACCAAAATGGTAAAAACAAACCTGTAAACTGAGGGGGAAATTGACAGGATTGTCTTGTACAGGTGTGCATATTTGGAATTGGGGAAGAATCCACCAATGTAAGATTACACCACTTGTTTTCATAAGCTTTGAATTTTTGTCTTTGGTACAGAATTGGATGTATATACGCTACTTGGTTTGCCCTAAACTGAATCTTCATTGGGGACCGGAGTGGAGGCATGACTTGTTTTTTTTCCATATTAAGTTAATGAGTTTGGAAGAGCAGTAGCACCATTGGTTATTCATAAATGGTATTAATCTAGTTGTATCAGTATGTTCCTTAAGAAACATGCATAAGATATTACAATTTTTGCAAAAGAGTAATAATATTTTAAATGAAGATTAAATGGATGCTAAATTAAAAAATTGAAATTATGTTGTGACAGTCAAATAAACATTAAATTTAATGATTTTTTTATTATTGTAAAAATATTATTGACATAATAAATAAAAGTAACTTGTTATTACCCATCATATATTTAGGTAGCTTATAATAAAACACACACATTAAAAAGTTTGAACAAAAACAAAATTTGTCATTTTAAAGAAATATACAAATTTAATTCAAAGATATTACTCCATTTGAGTTTTCCTAAATGTGGTTGTCTTTTATATGGGTTCATTGCATTTAAAAGATAAGCATATAAAGGTGAAAGTTATAGATCAAGTACATGATTAAATAATGTTCTTGCATGTAATAAGTCACCCCAATTCGATAAAAATGGATGAGAGTATATACAAACATGGTCTCTAAATGTAAGAATGTTATGTTTAATTTTCGTATAGGTTTAATTGATTATTAGTTTAAGTTAAATTCTAGCTAACTCGTCTTCTTAATGTTGTTCAAACTTTGGCTCATTTCTTTTGAATTGCATGTAACTTTCCACTTTGTGGGATCCTTATGACTATGCCTTATTCCTATAAATCTTCTATTTTGATTTATTTTTCCATGTAGATTCTTTTTATTCACTTGCTTCTCTCTCTTCATTAAATTTCACACTATTTTAGACATTTTCCGAGAATTGTACTTGTACAATTCTACATTTTCATTTTTGGGCTCTTTTCATCCTTATGGGGTTCGTGTTTCTTTTGTTGACCATTTATGCCCATTATATGTTGGACCTAACACTAATTCATAATGTCTTGATTTGAATTAAGAAATTTATAAATGCATGAGTACATTTAGGACAACCAAGAAGATAAATAATAAATGATATACACACAAGAGTGATATTCAAGTTGTAGGAAAATTTTTAGTATTTCATGAGCATCTTTCTAATGAAAGAAAACTTAAAAGCATTTAGACAAAAATTAGCATTCCCTACCTATTGCATCCATTTGAAAGGATAAGGATTTGAAAACTTTTATACTTTGAACTTCTTGTTAACTTGCATTACTTCTTTATTTTCAAGACTTTTCCCTTGAGGGTTTGATTGAGACAAACATCCAAATCCAAACCGTAATTAATATCGATTTGCAATTTTTGAAGTTGTATTAGGTTTGGAGGAAGGAGAATATTTTCTCGGTAACTCTAAGTGAACTCTTTACAAAAAAGGAAGGATTGTAAAGATGAAAATAAGACTAGATTCTACATGTTGGTTTTGAAGGTGTATGGGGGTAGTATAACAATACTTCTATAATTTGAGTTAATCCAAAAGCGTACTCAAGTATGGTTCTTGTTGAGGTGGCTAAATTTTATTTTTCCTTATTAAAAATGTTTTTTTGTTGACATTTAAATCTTTTTATTGCTGAAAATTGTCTTAAGATTAGAGAAAAGGTGAGCATTGTTCTAGAAATCATATTTGTAAAGCCTTTCCAAATACTTAAAATTATTTAAATAATGTTTATATGTTCCTACGTTCTTTTTTATATTATTTTTTAACCTAAGTTTAATTAGATGTGCTACATCAAATTAATAGTATTACACAAATTTTTGTTACTATATGGCATTTATTTATGCAAATTAATTTTTACATATATATTTTGGTTGGAAGAGTTGCATCAAACACCCAATGCTAAGGTTTCATCTTTAGATTGACCCACATTTCTTGTAACATTCTAAGGATTAGCTATTGATTATTGATGATATAATTGATTGTCTTGGGGTTTTCTATATTTGTTCAAACTATTGTAGCCCTAGTTATTCTATGTGATATTGGTTAAATATTGTTCTTTTAAGTGTTATTGAAGGTATTTGATGTGGAAAGAGTACAAATCAGATATGAACTATCATTAAAATGAAGTTATTGAATATCCAATGTTACATGGAATAACTAGTTACTAAAGTAGTATGTTTGTAAGTAAGATTGATAACAAAAATGTATTGAATAAACATCATTTAAAATATTCAAAGATTGTTTGTTTTCTTTATAAAACCTGTGCTAAATATATTGAAAAACCAAATGCCAAAATGATTACCACTTGGAAAAATTCATCCCACTATTGCTTATTTAATTAATTAAGAAACAAGGCTTATATAGCCATTATAACAAGACTTGTCTTAATTTGCATGACAAGTAAAAGACTAATAATATGAAGTGAAAATCCTAGAGCTAAATTCACCTAATAATAGAGTCAAGATGAAAAGCGTCATCCACTACTAGTATATGGTCAACATGTAATAATCAATAATTAGTTTAACTGAAACATCCACACCCATCATGCATCCTAATCAAACTAAGTGCTCCTCGACCAATACTAAAAATAGAAATGGACTTAGATGAAACTAAATTTAGTAATTTATACATGTATAAATGATATCCAATCTCTTGGGGATGAATGAATAATTATTTGAACTTATTTAAGTGCACATCTAGTGAATTGCACTCAAGCTAGAACTTCTAGTATAAAATAGAAGATGTTTAAAATAGATATCTAAAAATGGACTTTTATACTTAAAGAAAAAATATCCTAAAACCATGAGCAAAAATAAAACTAATTACAGAGTATTAAATAATAATATTCCCATATTGGAATCATGCTCAAAATTACCCCCTTTAATGCAAAGAAGACTTTCCCATCATCTCCTTAAGTCTTCCATGAATATTTTCTAGTAATACCTTGGTGCAAATATCACCAAATTTATCTACAATTTTCTCACATAATCAATAAAAAATAGATTACTATTGACCAATTTTATTATAAAATGATGTTTGAGTTCTATATGTTTCTTTACTGACATGGAAAATGAATTCTTGGATAATTGTATTGTCTCATTTTTATCACAAAACATTTTTGTAGGATCAACTTGAGCCTCTCTAAAATTTCCTAAGAGTATTCTCAATCATATACATTGTGTGCAAGTTGATGTAGGATCTACATATTTATCTTCAATATAGGATAAATCGGTTGTATCTTGCTCCCACTTCGCAATCTAAAGTAATAAATCATAAAAGAAGATACATAATTTGAATTTTTGTATCTAATTATAGATAATGAAATTTATGTTCTAAAATGAATATCATGGTTATAAATACCTCTTCACATAACTAAAAACTCATTTGACTACTTTTTAATGTTTGATGATGGATTTACCATAATCTACAAAGTAGTAAAACTACATTACTAAATTTGGTCTTTTATAACCAATTAGTTCCAATGGCATGATTATCAAATGGAGCGTGAATAATTTTCCAAGTATCATTCCTCTCAATTTAAAATCCATCTCACTTTTCATAAAAAGTAGACCAACTCTTTCCTCCGACTAGCTTTTGCATAACTTCTAGATTCACTAACAATGAGGCACAATGAAAACATAGTATTTTCATCACAAACATCATCAAATCAATTACCTCCTTGATCTTTAAATCTTTTTATTCTCTTCTCATAATTCTGATCCAATATTTAATTTGTTATATATAGATTCAACAAACATTTTTTCTTGTTTGGTGTTGATGCGAGATGGATAACTAATCTCTTGGGAATAGCTAGTATTGTTTCATATTGAACTAGAAATGATTTAATAAAATATTAATATTAAATCTAATTTCGAGTCACTACTATAATAAAAATACAACATAATATAAATGATAAGAACTCTAAATATGCAACCATATAAGAGTATGGGAGAAATATGGAACTTATCTTATTTACGTTTATCCCAGAAGAAGATCGAAACTAGAGCAACTTATGACAGTGGGAAAAGTGTTAGAAACACTTGATATAAATTCTAGAACCTACGAAAGAGCTGAAATGAGCACCTGGGATAGGGAAGCGATTCTAGGCACCAGATACCTTCTATAGGTGCATTTTACTATGCAAAGGGTCGATCTCGATTTTTCTTATGTCATTAGGGTTATTTTGTCACTTCATGTTGATCATTGATATTTACACTTGGATTTCGAGGTACACCGTAATCTAAAATACAAACCCTATCTATCTTCAAAGCTCAAAACACATCAAATTGGAATAAAATTCAATATGTGAAGTCGATGACCTTGACATTCATCCAAAGGATGCATTTATGAATGAGTGCTACACTACATTCTAGGCTTCATGTAGTTTTTGTGCTTATGTGAAAATAGTGTTCTTAGGTCTCCTCATGCTAATAACACCAAGACAGGTGGGCTAGAGATGGATGAAATTCAAATGTGTGCATGAAATTCATAACTTTCCCTTCTATGCAATGTATGCAAAGTAATCAACCCAAAAATGCAGTCCCTTTGATAGTATGTAGATATGCTTGCCCTATGAATTTCCCACCCATATAATGGTATGTATGTTGTGTATATATAGGGATATCTTGTTTGAATTTCAACAATAGTGACATGACATAGTGATTAGGACCTCAAGCTAGGAGTAAAAAAGCTGAAAAGGCCAACCACAAATGTCAAAATGTGAACAAGAGCAAAGAGTATATGAGCGTTCGGGGTGGAAAAGAGCGCTGGCGCTAGTTTCCCAGTGGGAGCTGGTGTCGTGGGATAGCTGACAAAAATGTGAGAAGACTGATAGATAGGGATCCATGTGACCTTACTAGAACTTGGTACAGAAGTGACAAATGTGAGAGATAAAGATAATAGAAATAACCAAAGCAAGTGGATGGACTAAAGATGCCTGTGTCACCATTGAATACTTTTCTTACTCAAGGTCCATGCATATAACAACATACTTAGTGGTATAGTAAAATAGTAATATGTGCATGATTTTTGTCTACATTTTCCCCCTTTTTGTATTTGAATGAAATTCAAGTAGTGTAAAGGAAGTAAGGAGTATATACCTTATGAGAATTCGAGAAGCCCTTTTGTAGAATTATATACAAAATATAAGAACATATAGCATGGAAAACCATGGATCAATGTATCGATCCATGTGGTGTAAATAGAGATAGTGAACCATTGTAAGGAGCACTTGGAGAAATTGATGATTTGATTTGGAGAATTTGGAGATTTTGAATTGTTGCCAATGGAGATTTGAAGGGGTAGGGAGTGATCAATTCCCAACCTGATTTTGTAAAATTTCGATCAAGGGAGGATTTGGGCATCCTACCGCCAAAGGAAGAGTGTTGGGGAGAGAGGTCTAGTTTTACTCTCCATCCATGACTACATCCTCAAAAGTTCCAACCACTGTAGATAGATAAAGACCACATTTAGTTCCATGTTGAATAACCCATATAAGAGTAGTATAGGAAAGCAATGATGTCTCATTTCCCCACTCCCATGGGTGTTCTATTTGTATAGTGCTAGATGGCTTCCATGTTAGGTAATTTGGAAGTGATAGAAAAAGTAAATTGATTCCCATGTTAGGTCATCTAGGAAAGATAGTAAAGCGATGTAGCTTCCCAAGTTAGGCCATCTAGGAGAGATAGTAAAGTACGTTATGTCATATCGATTGATTGATTTGATTCGAATAGTAAAAGATTACTTTGAGATTAGATGTATGCGA
Source organism: Taxus wallichiana var. yunnanensis (assembly GCA_018340775.1). NCBI lineage: Eukaryota > Viridiplantae > Streptophyta > Pinopsida > Cupressales > Taxaceae > Taxus > Taxus wallichiana. The sequence goes on along the minus strand of CM031237.1, from coordinate 742,605,684 downwards.
TAGATTACTCATGAAGAGTTTTTTTATTTTTTCCCTAGATTAGGTCATTAGGGGGAATAGATAGAAAATATTTGAATAGATCGATTTATTCCTTTGTTTAAATGGTGTGAAAGATTTTTTTATAATGATGTATTAGGAGTATCGATTGATTATATAGTATCCTAAGAGGGATCATAAGGTGGTCCCAATTGTATGCCCCCTTTTGGTGAAAGGGAGAGGGTGGAGATAATGAGAACTGAGCCAAAAGTAGAGGTGAAAAGATGTAATGATGACCAAGAGGTAGTATAAGATGTTGTAAGATTATGTATATGGGTAATAGTATATGTTTTATATTGGAATATAGCATTGTGCAATGTGTATAGTATGGTGGAAAATAAATTCTTAACCAATGATGCACGAACGGGAAAAAATGGAGTAACAAAGCTCAAGATATGAGTGAAACTATGTGTTGTGTATTAATTGGAAGAATGAGTGCAAATAGTAACTATAGTAAATGAAAAATTGAAAATTGTTATATATAGTGATAGTAAAAAGTGAATAGTAACTTCATTTGAATCATGATTGAGTTAGAATTTGAGCTCTGAGCTTATGAGGATGTCACAGATTAGGGAAAGGAGGTTGACTTGGTTCAAGAGAGTAGTGGTGGTTGTGGCATCACAGAAGAAGGATGAGTTGGTAAGAATAATTATTTTTGAAAATTGGTGAAATTTTCCCAATTTTTTTGATTTTTTGTAAAATTTAAAATTTTGAATTTTTGGGCATTTTTGACCTAAATGGAGTATCGTCAAGGTGTTGACGTATTTTGGGATGCCACCACCCGGTTCCCAGGATTTGGTGACTTGTTTCTAAGTTCCCGCATCCTTCTCCTGGGCGTTGGTGACCTAAGAGAGTGTTTTGATACCAAAATGTGAAATATGGGGATTTTGATGAATTTTTGTAGTATGAGTGGTTGGTTTTACATATATGAAGTATAAATGTTGATATTTTATTATTTTTTATGATGTGTAGAGAGATATACACTTGAGGGATTTTTTCGAGAGATCATAATTTGACACATTATTGAATTTAAGACTATCTAATGTTGAGTGGGACATACTAGACTATGTCATCCTGCATGCCATAGCGAGATTGGGAGAGGTACCCTATATTATACTTATGGTGACTATAATGTGTGAGCGGTGGTGTGCGGATACATGTACTTTTTTTCCTACCTTTGGGAGATGATGATAATGACCTTATAGGATGTATATATCGTATATTGTGAATGTTAATTATAGGCGTGGGAGTGTAGGTGATGGTTGTAGTGGATGCTTAGAGGAAGATTATAACAACTAGGTGATACTTTATAAGGAAATAGGTACATACAGAGACCCATATTATCCTAGATGCCATATTGAGATCAGGTGTTCCATAGTTGTAAAAGTTTATTACATTTTTATTGTTTCATATGTGGCAGAGAGGGTGGCGAGTAGGCATCTTGTATAAGATGCATGATATTTGTCAGTAGCATAGAGGAGTATGGGACCATATTTGCATGGGTGAGGTGTATGTTGGCCCATTTATATAGAGATCTATACATATTCACATAGGAGGACCATGGGGGTGGAATTGGAGCCACCACATTGTTACATATGTGGGCTATGAGCTCATTACTATATTGTGGCCACTCATTGGGCCATGTGTTGATTGGGTGAGATCTAATATTTTCGTAGCAAGATGGGTAGGAACCAGAGTAGGAGGTTAGATACCACTACTTATAGATCTATGCTTGATTGTATGGGACCAGGGGCCATCATATGGAGGCTATATAGAGACTATGGTGGTTGGGTAGAGGATGGAGTCGAGTTATGGTGCATTTGATGCACCATGTGGTTAGTAGACCGGTTTCATGGAGTGATCGAGTTGTTTTAGGCAAAGCATGTGTCGAGGTAGTTTGGTATGGTCCATGACACGACCCCAAATCCATATGTATGGGTGAGAGAATAAAGCATTGAGAAAACCAAAGTAAGTCTAGGTCGATAGAGGACAACTAGCACATTCTCATCTAGATGAGGTCAATACGGCCATAGAGCCAATACATGTGGACGATGCAGGATGTACCCAGGCCTATAGTGAGTGATGGGCAGCACATCGATGGGTGTTATTATTTCAAATTGTTCGTAGATGTGGCAAGTGGACCGCCGGTTCTAGGAGCGAGAGGGGCATACACCTACCATTTATGGAGATGGCCTAAAAGAACATAAGTATTTTTCATTGGTATTTGTTGATTGTTATGTGGTTTTATATTGGTAAATGTGTGGGATAAATAATGTGAAATTAGATGGTTGTAGGTGATGCTTATTGGTCCTAAATCATTGATTCATCAATCCACACATTGATGCATAATGTGCTCCACGATGTGCTTCATGGGAGATGGAATATTAGAGTGAGTGGATGTCATTGTGGGAGAGCATGCCCATTTGTTTGAGCCAATGGTGATAGTGTAAACCATATATAATGTAGTATTGAGAGAGCATGATGAGACTTGTGTAGAGACTTAGTGAGCAAGGGAGGTCGTAGGGGAGGATCCCATGCTGCAGATGTATTCACAAAATATGTGGAGTTACGGGTCAATTCACGAGTAGTTGATCGAGGTGGCCTTACTACGGAGGTTGGTGGAGAGATATATAGAGGTCACGACTTGTGGCATAGATTGAGTAGTGAAGCATCTAGTTCTAGAGCTCCCACAATTGTATATAGTGATAATGATGATGATGTATGACATATATGTATGTAGCGATGCATGGGATAATTTCCCCAATGATCATATTTTTGAACTATGATTTTTGATGAGATATAGCTATAGATATATATTAGGTCATATATTGGTGTATACATGCATTATTATATGATGTGATAGTTGTCATTTTATTTTTTTTTTGTTAGATATTGAATGCATATGAAATGGTTGTCTTGATTGTTTAATGTTTGAAATATATCATGATGTGGATATAATAGATAAGTAGTGAATTGAAAATAATGTATATGTGAATGAGTAGTATAATGATATGATTAATATGTAAGTATGAGAGTAGTGATAGATATAGTATAGGAGATGATATGATGATAGTTTTATAATGATATGTAAGCCCATGTTTATAATATAGTACGATAAATTATGAATCAATGGGGGAAGAGAGAGATTCCGCTAGTGTAAGAATGAGATTCATTTTTGTAACAAATCCCTCAACATTCATGTAAGAACCTTAAAAACATGAGTGTGTCATTGGGTAATGAGGTGATCATATCAAATCACCTACCAAAGATGAAGAGGCCTGTGAGGGATGGTGGAAGCATGTGAAGCGTGGTAACAACATGAGTGTAACATCCAAACTAAATTTCAGATGAAATGGTTTCAATAATGGGAGATGTAGTGTAGGAAGCACAAATTCCATGGCTTAGGAAGCCAATGAGATGTAGTAGCACTGTGAGGTGGATGAGATGATGTGGTGATGGATGATCTAGGTGGAGGACATGGATGAATGATGATCTTAGGAGGTGAATGAATGATGACCTTAGAGTTGGTGGAGGTGATAAGTGAATAGTGGTGGAAGCACACTTATGTAGAATTGGAGAAAGAGACCACTCACGAGAGAGAGCCAAAGGAAATGACACCCTTTTCTTCTAATTGTTTTAATTTTTCATGAAGGGAACAACAATCATTTTCATGGTGGCCATTGATGTGGTGGAAATTGCAATAAGGGTGAATCACTTTGGTGATGCAAGTGATGAGGAGGAGGATGTTGATTAAGGGTAAGTGAATTAAGTTCTTATCAAGAAAATAATGCAAAACATCATGAGGTTTAGTAACATGTGAGAAATGCAATGTCTCCTGAGTAGGAGATGAGAAAAGACTTAGGTGGAGACCGACACACTAGAGGAGATGGAGGACACTTATGTGGTGGAGGGATGGAAAATTCTTACGAGGTAGGGAGATGGAGACCGTGGAGGAAACTTAATAGATGGAAGAGGAGAAGAAGTAGAAGATGATGAAGTAGTAGAAGGAATATAAGGGGTTTCTATAACATGTGTAAAAATTAAATCTTATTCTAGATCAATGAATTTATAACATAAAATCAAATGATTCACATGTATCATATTGTAATTTTTATTTCAATGCAGGAATAAAGCCATGAAAAAGATAAATTGTTTTCTAGATCAATAGGCTGAAATAATAACTTGATGCATGCAAGAATTGAAGCATAAAATGTAATCTAGAATGGGTTATTTCTTTCCTTGATGCAAGCTAGGTAAGTGATCATGTGTAACTCTAGGACCATTGTTAAGTATAAAGCATCTAAGAAAAACATCTTCCATTTCACAATATGTACTAATAGATCCATAAGGCAAATGAGTATACCATTGAAGAGCATCATCAACAAGACTATGTCAAAAATTTTAGTAACAATCGATCATTAGAATAAGAATCCATAGCTAAATGATAATTCTTAAGATGCAAATATGGATTTCAAAGTGCCATTAAAACATGAAAAGGTAGGCATGATAAAATCCTTAGGAAAAGTTGAATTGTGAATTTTCTTTGGAATAGGATTTCCATGAAGAGAGTTATTGTCAATGGAATCATAATAGGATTTTCTTTTCGAGAGTAAGATAACTTTAAAATGGCCACAACATTCATGAGTGATAAAATATCATGTGAAGGAATCATAGAAGAAGTGAGAGGCACATGAAGAGGTTGAAGTTTTCCATTATGAGTGATCATGGGAATGTGAGAAGAAGAAGTGGAAGATGAAAGGTGTTATGGGAATGCTAGATGTAGATGCAAAAGAAATAAGAGGAGGTGTATTAGTAGGAATGGTAGAATCAACATGAATAACATCTAAAGAAGAAGAAGAAAGAGGTGGAAGAGGAGGAGAGGAACATGGAATATCGATAGAAATGCTAGGAGTAGATTCAAAAGAAACAATAAGAGGTGAACTAGTAGAGTGGTAGAATCATCATGAATGATATTGGAAACAACCTCAAAAGTAGAAGAAAGTGGAGTGGAAAATTCACATTCAAGTAGTCTTAAGAGAAGTAACATTGATCACGATTAAAAATATAATCAACATCACTATCAGAAAGAGTTTCACATGCAAGTATTTCATCAAGAGAGTCATCAACATATATAGAAATAGGAGGAGAATTATCATAAGATATATATTTTCAATCATTGGAAATATTTTCAGAATTGGAATAAATATGAGATACAACTTTACATTCATCTTGACTAGTATGAGAAACATCATCATGCACATGTATATTTTCAACATTGGAAATAACATTATTTGCATCTACAATGGCACAATCAAGACCAAGCATATAATTGATAAGAGCATCATCATGTGTTGTAACAGAATAGAAGAAAGTGGAGCAACCTCGGTGACTATAGAAGAACAAGGAGAGAATGAAGTGAAGTTTTTGTCAGGTGAAACGATGCTCATGCTAGAGTTACAAAAACTAGTAGGAATAGTGTTTTGTGAGCAATAAGTAGTCTGTTGAACTTCCTCATCAAATCGAGAATTTTCATAAAGGGCATTAAGTTCAGCCTCAACAACATCATCAAGGATAGGATTCACACTAACATGATGCATATCTTTCCTAGGAGAGGAGGATCTATTTTTAGCCATTGAGGGTTTTGTGGATCCTAGGGCAAGGAGTTTGATTAAGGATGGGGTTCACCAAATGATTTAATAAAATATAAATATTAAATATAATTTTAGAGTCACTAATTTAATAAAATACAATAGAATAAAAATGTTAAGCACTCTAAAGATGAAAATGTATAATAAAATAGGATAGATAGGGCACTTATCTGATTTACGCTTATCTCGAAGAAAATCTAAAAGGAGAAACTGATGAACAAGTTGACCTCGAGTGTCGAAAATGCTCGATATCAATTTTGGAACTTGCGGACATATCAAGACATGAGTTCTGGGTTAGGGAGAGGGCTCCTGGGTGATAAAGACCTCTATATGTTCCTATGACTACGCAAAGGGTCAAAATATGATTTTTCCTATATTAGTAGGGTTGTTTTGCCACTTCATGTTGATCACTCTGATATTCACACTTAGATCACTAAGGTACCTTTAACCTCAACAAAACCTAGCTACCTGCACAAGCTCACAAGCACATCAAATTGAAATAAAAATGTAATATGTGAAGTCATATTGACCTCGGTGTTCATCCTAAGGATGAACTTATGACCAAACACTACACTACATTCTATAATACATGTAGTTATGTGTTCTTGTGTGTGAAATAGTTTCCTTAAGTTTTCCTTGCGCTAATGATTCCAAGATAACAGGATAAGAGCTACATAAAATGAAAATGTGTGGATACAATTCAAAACTTCCCCTTCTATGCAATGTATGCAGAGTAATCATCCCAAAAATGTAGTCCATTTGAAAGCATGTAGATATGCTTGCGCTTAATAATTTCCCTGCCCATATAATGGTATGTATGTTGTGTATACATAGGGATCTCTTATTTGAATTTTGACACTAGTGACATGACATGATGACTAGGACCTTGGGAGAGGAGTAAGAAAAATGAAATGGCCAACCAAAATGTCAATAATGTGAACAAGAATAGAGAGGACAGGAGAGCCCATGGTGGATGAAGCACCTAGGTGCTAGTGTCCAAAATAGGCACTAGTGTCCTCAGGATATTTGAAAAAAATGTGAGAAGAATGACAGAGATAGGGATCAATGTGACTGACCAAAACTGTGTGTAGAATTGATAGATTTGAGAGATAAAGATAATATAAACAACCAAACCAAGTAGATGGACTAGAGAATGTGTCACCTATGAATACTTTTCTTACTCAAGATCCATAAAATGGTGACTCTTAATGAGACTCATATCGATTATGAAATTAAATAATCCAACCTATTAATACTCTTATGAATGATAAATATTTGAAAGGTTATCAATTTCCTCTTAAAGGTCGAATTATAATATGTAAAGATGTTTCTTTATATTTTTACTACCCTAATTTTTGTACAAGATGTGGAAATATCAATTTTGACACATTTTAGAACACTTGACAACTATTAAACATTATTCACTTTTTTCACATCATTTTCCCCTTTTTATTTCCTCTAAATCATATTTGTTAGCTTTTATTTCCCTTAACACACTTGTAGGATAATTTCAAGTTTTCCTAGACCATGAAACAACCTCTCAAAAACATTTAGCATCCTTGAAAACTTTCATATTCTTGTAATAATGAGATAGATTCAACATTACAACACTGGTAAAAATAAATTCCATATGAACCTTTCTAATTTAACCTAAATGGTTAATATCTAGAAATACTTAATTGATGGTATATTATCCTAATCAATTATTTTCTAAAGATAATTGTAGCAATATCAGAAATAATGATTAAGCAATGATAAAAAATTATGAATAATAATATATAATCAAACAAGGCACTAAAAAATAGGAGAGAGGATATAACTTATTTGATCTCCTACTTTGTGTGATGAACTGGGTTGGTTTGATGACTAAAATAGGATAAATATGAGTTAACAAAGACTTGTTGAAACTATGTCCTAAAATATTGCATAGACTAAAGGGGATGAGACAGGCCAAAGTGTACCCCCATTATGGCCCTTTCCATATGCTCTTGTCCTTTTTAATTTGTACTTCTTTTTTTTTTGGAATATGGACATCCAAAATAGTGTGATGTTTGTTGTCTACTTGATTGATCCTTTAAAACCCTAGATATATAAGAATTATTACAATAAAAACATTTTGTGGGTTTAGGGAACCCCCATGTACCGCCAACATCGCCACTATTTTGAAGATGGCTCAAATCTCATGTTGTTCTCTCCTAGCATGTGATCTCTAGAAAGTATACATCCAAATAGATAACCATGATATTGCAACAATGCAATTTTACTTGCACCTTTTCCTAGCATGACTTGGTGTAATGATATGTTGTTTGCATTTACAAATTTGAGTGGATGATTTCCCTAGAATGAGTATGCATAGTATATGGATCTCAATGGAGTCTTCAAATGGATTTTATTCAGATTGTTATTAGTTCTTGCTCAATAGGATATTTGGGTGTCGTGTTTTCATGATCTCCTCCTTAATAATGAAATCGAACAATTTGATTGTATATGTGTTATATATCTTGAAATCTTGGATAAGGTTTGAACATAAGTGTCCCAAAGGAATTTGAATTATGAAAATGTTTTATCTTACGTGGGAAATATTTGAAACTCTACAAGAAATAAGGTTTTTATCCCAACCAAATATCATATTATCCCTTTCAATTGTGTTTTCCTTTTCTTCTTGGTTTGTTTCCCTTTTCTATAATGTGTTTTTTTCCTTCGTTGTGTTATGTTGATTATACTATTTTTCGAATATGGTTACTCTATCGCCCAATGGATAAGGCACCAATACTGATCCTGCACGAGATGTTTTAGGTTCTTCATTATCCCTTATGGTATATATCCCGATTTAGATCCATTTGTTGTCATGTTAAATGTTTAGTATGAAAAAATTAAAATGTTTTCCATAATAACCAAGCCCACCACTTGAAACCCCTTTTCGCGGTCATTGTGAACCCTTCCTCTAGCCATCCTATCAACTCATACAACCCCTTTAGGTCTATTTAATCCTCATTTTGACTAATAGGAACATGTTAACATGGATTTTAATTATGTTTCATGTGTTGGGAGGTATACCAAAGTGTATTTCATGATGCTACTAAGATGTAAGGTGGAACATTTCTCCCCTGAGGAACTAAAATGGTTATTTTTAGCCATATTATTGTAAAATAACATCCTCCGGATGCTATCTGCAAGGGCTCAACCTATATGAAGGTCCTATAGGGGATAAATCAAGAGATTTATGGTAGTTATAAGGAAATATGTGGAGACATATAGTGTTGGGATCCATCTGAGCAAGACTAGGCCACTATGGGTGCATGCAATGTAATCTTCAACAGAGAAAGTGAACTTGTAATGAAGGTTTCGAGTTTCCGAGAGGATTTAAGAGCTAAAAAATAGTAAATGGAAATATCTTGGATTCCACTACATGGTGGATGCATCATTTTGTATCATAGGCCTCACTTCTCTATGTAGTATTCAAGGTAACCATTGCTTCTTATTTCGCCAAAAGGGTGACTGGGTGTAAAAATAAAAATGAAATTAGAATCATGTACTTAAAATTTTGGTAATGGAATCATTATTTTTTTAGTCAAAATAATACAAGGTTCGAGATCATAATTCAATTTTTTTCTCATTAGGTAGAAAAGGCATTCAAGTGTTCTATTTTTGCATTAGCATGATGACGTCAATGATCCATTTGAGTAAGTGGAGGTATTTTTCACATCTACTATCCATTTTAATTTTTCCATTAGTGCATTGGATAGTGAGTTCACAAAAATTTCACCCCCTTTTTGAAGAATTTATTTTCGTCACTTAAAACACCTCACTTGTGCTCCGGGAGTGTGCACAAAATGCAAAACATGACCCCCTCTACCCATGGCATATATTTTCATTCATGTTGTCCCTTTTCCCTTATCCCTTAGTGAAATGGTAAAATAGGGACGAAATATTTCATCCCCTTTTGAAAATATGTTTTTCATCACTTAAGTGACAACTTGGGTTTCTTAGAGACAACTTACAAACATGTTTTTAAATCAATTTGGACCCTCCTCATGAGAAACTCCACCCATGATGCATTTATTTGAGATTGATTTCCCTTTTCCTTGTGTCCCAAAATCCAAAGGGTTAGTTGGGAAACAAAAATGTGCCCAATCTCATGGAGTTAGCCCAGTCACATGTAAAACTTCATTCTAGCTCCTAAAAGCTTGCTTCCGAGCCCATCACATCTCTCTATCTTGCTCTCACATGATGACACTTGTCACAATCTCATGAAAAGTTTAAAATAGTGTCCCCATTATCCCCTCACCTCAATTTTCCCCTATTTTCATGGGTGCAACTCACCCTCTAACCCCTGATTCACCCAAGTTAATCCTTGTTGAGTTAAACATGAGTTAAGGTGCACATTTTGACAACAAATGGTTAATACTAAAAAAATTAGCTTTTTTATATATTCAAATGAGATATTTCTCCCTCCCACCCCCCCCTAAAATCCATTTCCATGTTTTTATGTTGCTAAAAATTTAGAAACCCCATGCCCAAAAATGAAGTTTTGCTCATAAATTAAAAACTCTGCATCGAAATATCATGCAATTTGGACAACCCCTTACTTGCAAAAACACCCTTATTTTGATACTAATATTTCCTCCATTGATGGTCTAGATAATTTTTAATTTCCATAATAAAATGCAGCCATACAACTTTCCTTTTCATATCTACAAAATCTAGCTATTGAAAAACCTTGAAATTTGGAGCAAAGCATCCTGGAGAAAAAAATAAAATTTTGAGACCACTCTCATCTCATTATGAAACTTAGAATACCACTTTATAAAAATAGTAAGTTTTACCAGGTTCTCACATTCTAAAAAATAGTAAGTTTCAAAAATGAGTCTCTTTCTGAGTCACCATCACTCCTTTCATATCAAGAACACTCAAAAGTGCCAATTTGAGAAACTTGCTAAAAATAGATATCTGGGGTGGGACCTTTAATAATAATAAGTGTTGGGATTTTGGTAAAAATTTTCATACCCATCCATCTCCCATCCATTTCACTAGCTTTCTTCACAATGAAGTTCAAATACTCAGGTTTAGAGCCAATTTCCACTTTAAACATTGAGTATCCTAATGTGGGTGATAATGACGTGAAAAGATGGATCTATATGACCTAAAATCAAGTATTTTAATTGAACCTCATGAATTGGTTAAGAAAAATATATTCTCAAGTGGGCTATTTAGAGATGGTGGAAATCCATTATGTGTTTGAAGAACAAATATTGTCTAGCTTGTGCCGAACACTATTACCTAGATTCAGGGATAATTCAAGAAGTTTATAATAAACAATGCTGGCACTTCTCACTCCAAAGGGTATATCTCAATGCTTGCAAATTCCCACTTCTAACAATATGGTGATCATCACTTAGGAATTTTCCTCTCAAGAATGGGAAATAATATATTCATATTTGTAAGGTTTGGCAGTTGGATCATGGCTCAAACAGGGAAGGAATCCCTCATGGATTCCCAAAATTAGTCTGAAGTGAATTCCAAGAGGCATACTTGAATGTAATAGTTTTATTGAGTACGGTGATGGGAGAATACTTTTTAAAAGATTTCCAAAATCTGATGGCTTAATTCATCCTAGTGGTCATAGTAAGTAGATTATATGATTGATTAGGGGGGTTATAAGTAACAATATTCATCACCATTTATTGAAGTTACCTACCCGTAAGAATATCACAATGAATTCATATCTAGTGTATAATCTCATGTACATGAGGCATTTTGGAGGTATCACTTTTGTATCAAATGTGCCAAAAAAATTCAGCATACGAGAAATATCCCCATCTTGCATATCATAAAGAGAGAGAAACTATCACTTCTCAATATAATGTGAATACGCATTTAGCATGTATATCATAAGGTTACTCAAGGCAATCTGAGCGGATAATTTCACCTTAAGCAACGAGGTTGATTACAAGATATGGAAGTTACTTCATCTAGTTCCCCACATTCACATATTTCATAGTTGGAGGATTTTATCTCGTAGCTCGCAACTCATAGGTTACCAATGTACCCATGTGACAAGATCATCATGATTGAGTTGTGTAGACAGATGTCTCACATTAATTGCAGTGCAAAAGTGTGGAGAAGAAGGGTGTATCTTTCCCTATATCCCAGATAATATATTCATGTAAGAGTGCAATGGATGTGGCAAATATTAAAGCATCTTTCGTAGCATTCAATCTATATTCCTAAGTATCTCGGATAGACTTTGATATTAGAAAGAACCTAAAACTTTTTATTTTTGGGTTTACAACACATTCCATAGATAAAAGACTATTGGAACAACTCGATGATGAGTTTGAGGTCAAAGGGAGGACTACATGAGGATGAATGTAGACAAAATGAGGGATTTTAGTATTGAATGTTTGTATAAGGGATGAATGATGATTTATCATATATATTTGATCATGAATATCATCTAGTTCAATCATAGCCCCTTCCTCCCACTCCATGGAACATCCGAGAATATAGATATATCAAAGAAAGAAACATGGCATTGATTCAAATAAAAGAATTGGTTCAAGAAAAGAGGGTCTCTTTCATTAAATTAGGCTGGTCTTTTGGCTCCATCCAAATAAGTGTCTCTCACTTCTCCTCTCTAGGAACTTGATAGGGTCACTGATTTTTCTCATTCAAAAGGGTATTCTAAAAGGAAGTTTTAGTTAGAGAAAGTGTCAATTGATATTATTCTCTTTAAGAGGATATTCACAAAGAAATAAATCAAAATGGATCGATTGAACCACTTAACCTAGGAAAAATTGACCCACTTAGTCATATCATCTTAGCAGAGCTTTAGTTTCATATCGTGGCACCCATGAGTTCCTTCATGCCCAATTTTGTGTTTACTCTAGATGAGACTTTCCCATGGGTGTAAGAGATTCTTCAAAGAGAATCAAGAATTTAGTGAAACAAGAAACAAAACCTAACTTTAAGGCCATCTCAAAGTGGTCGTGTAAAAACCAGTGTACTAACAAAGCTAAAACAACTTCTCGATTCGTCACTTTTTAAGACAAGAGCTTATTTCAATCTCGGTATGTGGAAGTTACATCCTAAAGTGATCAAACCCATGGGAGAGATGACATTGGCTAATTATGAGATGAATAGGATTTCCTTGGGAAGGGCACACACAAAGAGAGATGTATTTATTCAAAAATTCCATAGCTCAATTGTTTTTTAGAAATAAAGAGCATGTGATAACCCTAAATGATTATGTGCAATCATTTATAGATCCTAATGTAACATTGCTTCATCCGGAAGACAATATCTCTCCTATTAATATATTTGATCCCCAAGTGATCAAGAGAGCTCAAGGATACACTATGCAGGGGAGATCCAATGATAAATGGGTGGAAAAATAATTGAAAGGTGAAGGAACTATTACCTGAGATCCTCTCTCTATATAATTTTTCCCTTGAAAACATTTTCAAGATGAAAATGAAAAAAAGATTTAGATCAAGAAAGAAAGATCCCATTGGTATAGTGTTTTCTAGGTGAGAAAGAATGTGTTCACATTTTTCGGTGATAATTTGTCTCTGGTGGTCACACATGAATTTCAGGTGTGAAATGATAAAAGATGAGATTTCAAAGCTCGAGCCTTGTGAGGAATAGGTATTTTCATCTTGGAATAAATTAGTTAGAGTGTATAGAAGCTTGGAACCCCTTAACTTAGTGAATACTCTTCCTTGGAGGGACTCCTAAATTCCTTCCAATAATTGGTCCAAAAGGGACAAGATACCATTTCTACTTCAATGAAGATACATTGGAATCCATCATAGATATTAGAGATTCCATCTCTAATATCAAGGGAGATCATGAAATATGATTCACAAAGTGCAAGTCCCTTGGTGTTTTCCTGTCAACTTGGATTGGTGCTTTGGGGTATGTGTGTGTCCCGCAAGAAAGGGAAGTTACACTTGTAGTGGATCGATTCGATAAAAAGCTCAAGGTAAAATATTTTATCCCGGAGCATTTCCATCATCCATAAAAAACTTATTTAGCTTTAAAGTATGACTTCTCTCTTCTTCCTTCTCTCTCTACATTCTAATTCTTCATTAGGAATGTACTTTTTGACTATTTTTTCTTATTCACTTAAGTGACCTTTTAATTTTGCATTGTAAAATTTATTTTTCATAAATAAGAAAAGAACTTATTTTTATTCCTATAGGAATATGAAAGGTCACAAGTGATAGGAATATAAAAATCCACTTGGGGCGATGAAGGAAAATTTTGTAAGGTTGTATATTGGGATGGCTTCTCCATTGAAAAGGTTATCTTTTGTTCTCTTACTACTACAAGAAAGAAGCTACTTTCTTCCATTTCCTTTTCCATTTTCTTCTAATTCCTACTTTTCAACTATGCAAGCTTTGTAATCTTGAATGACCAAGAAATAACTTTGTGTCTTTGAGTAAAAAATAAGTATAACTTTGTATCTCTAATTTTTTAATCTTTCATCACTTATAAAAAAATTCCTTCATATTGAGTGTGGACTTACTTTAGTTAATGTTTGTGAAATTTTCAAGTGTTTATTCATAAATTTAAACCTCTCCATGTTTTCACTATCTCCCCTTTACCTCTTTTTAAGAAAATTTGTCTCTTGTATTCCATACAAAAAAATTCCACAGTTTAGTGGAGTACTCTTATGTGATTCCCGACCTAACAATTACCCACAGTTTTATTATTTCCCACATTCATAAAATGGAGCCTCCTCATTCCCAAGAGAGATTTATGTAGTCCTAATATTTTTACGTTTACGAAAACCACTAATTAGTCTTGAGACAAATAATTTTTCCATAATAATATTAATCCCTTCTTTAAAGATATGGTGCCTTGTTGTTCCATGACAAGATCTAGTTAAGGAAAAACTCTCCTTAGGCCCCCTTTATAATTTTATTGTAGAGGATTTTTAGAATTTTAGGAGAAATTCTAAGATACCAATGAATAGACATATTCGACTTGGGTAGTAAGTCTTGTATTTAAAGGTTTTATTTGGATGTTTTGAAGCCACGAAGGGGAAAGGGAAATTGATAAACAAAATGTATTCATCCCACAACCAATCAACTATGATGTTAGTAATAGGGGCACTTCCATTTTTGTGTCACCCTTATTGGCATAAGGATCATGATATATTTACTTTTACATGTTATTACAGGATCACCAAATAAACCAATGTGGGATTATTGCTTTGATTGAATGGATATTTGTATAATCGTAGAAGAAATTATAAGGTGCATTGAAGAGACATATCTAATTTGATGGTAAAGAATGTATTTAGAGACAATTTTTGAGGAGTTATCTTAGATTTGTTGGATGCCACAAGGAGGAGATGGGGAGTTCGTGGCCAAATACATACTCCTCCTACACTAAAGAGAGCATATTTGACTTGGGTATTAAGGCCTGTATTTAGAGAAAATATTAGATGAATGTAATTTTATAGGAATGTAATGAAGAGAGGGGAAGGTTGAACAAGAAAACATGTTCATCTTGCAACAAATCAACTATTATTTGGCTAAGAGGCTCACCTCCATTTTGGTTTCACCCTATTAGCATAAAGATCGTGGTATATTGGGGTTTATATAATCTTGTTGTACTAAACCAACTAACCAATGTGAGACTATTTTTTGATTGAATGGATATTATAAGAGTTGTAGAAGAAATTCCAAGATGTCTAAAGAGACATATCTGTATTGGGTAGTCAACAAGTATTTGGGTAAGTGCGTGCACCAAGTTGGTGGACAAAAAGGGGTCATAAGTGGACATCATATTGCAAAAAAGGAAATCTAAACTTGTAGGGATTATTAGCAATACGCACACTCAAAATTAGAAAAATTTATATAAATATGAATCTTAGTGTCTTGAATCTAGTTTCTAAACTACTAAAAAAATTTAAAACGAGCAAGTTTAGCTATATTAAACACTTAAAATTATATGACTTGGTTTTATTTTTGAAAAAAACCTATAAGATTGTAATCCGTTTGCTCGCGATTTGGATGACCAAATCTTGTTTGTTTTTTCATTTGGTGAAAAGCTAGATGTAGTTGTCTATCTTGGGATGAAATTTATTTTGTATTTTTTCAAGCCATCTTTTTTAATGATTTTTTCCATGAAAGTTGTCTAAAATATTTAGAAAATGGAGTGTTTTCCGTTTGCCATATAACTATATCAAAAATATCAAAATCAAATATATATATATATATATATTTAACGTGTATAGAATTTCTCCACACTTGAGATGGTATAAGTTTTATCACATTTTGATAAGTGAAAAAAAGTTGCGAGTCTTAAACGTAGACATGAACATTCGCGGGAAAAAATGTCTTAAAGACCTATTGTTAGTAAAAAATTATAAAATGATATTTATCTTATTCTATTCACTTTAAAATAAATATTTCTATCAAGCTAACAGTCTCCCCTACGTGATGTCACCATTTTTGTGAAATGTTTTCATTGTTTCAAATGGTTCAAGTTTGTGGAAGAGAAAATTTGAAGTTTTTCACCTTTTACACTTCATAATGACCTTCCATAGCTTTGGTTGGGAAAAACAAAGATTTCCTGAGCCTTAGGGTCATATTTGATGATACAGATAGAACCGCGATAGCAATTTTTAAAACAAGAACCAAGATTGTGCTTTATAAAGTGTGACTACGGTTTATAAAGCACGATCGTGGTTCGTAAATCATATTTACACACATCCCAATGTTCTAATTACCATGTGATTTTTACTGTTTGACTTTACCATATGAATTACTGTAAAATTCTATCATTTTCTGCATGTTTTTCTTATCACCTAAGCAAAACATCATGGGAGATAAGAAACAAAGTCAAAAAAGAATTCATTAAGTAAAAAAACACCAACAAGAATTAGAGGCAAACAGATTTCAAAATGTTGAGCAAATGTGGAATCTTCGTGAATCAAGAAGAGGTTCATCTTCAACCCCTACTATTATAAGCAATGAGGAACCAGGTAATGTTTCTACTGTCAATGTTGAAGTTGAATTAAATACTCGTGATGAAGATGTTTTTACTATCAATGTTGAAGAATAATTAAATACTCGTGATGTAGCAAATGTTGAAATTGAAGGAGATAATGAAAATGTGAATAAGGAAATTCAGGTTGAAATTGTAGACAAGAAAAATTTGACAAAAACACCTCCTAGGATTTTCCATAAGAAACCTAATTATTTTATTGAAATTGATGAAAACATTATGAAACCAATGTGTGACAAACTTTCTGAATGAAAATCGGATGAAAAACCACTTTGGAATTTGGAATAATCATTTTAAAATTTTAAATGATTCCCAAAGATGTCGATTGTTGGTTAGTTTAATGAAATTGATTAAAATGAGACCTACATTAAACACCTTATGATTGACAACATCTAATATATGTGGTCAAACCTCTACAATTGTTGAAAACCTTCATGATGCATATTACACTTTGTTGGTGTTAAGAGATGCACTAGGGATAGTAATGTTGTGCGTTCATCGTTTTTAATAAGAAATGCAAGATTAACGCAAAGAGATTGATGGTTGGATGAACAGTTCAAGATATACAAAGACACATTTCCTAATGGTACTATTGTTTTAGTGGTCGATTTTACTGAGAATTACACATTGCAACCACAAATGGAGGTTTAATAACAATATTACAACTCAAAGTACAAGTTGCCATTTTTTTGCATATAACATTTATACATTATCCTAACATTATAGAGAATGATAAAAAAATTAAGAAATTTCCACTTTTATATCATTGATGATCGTACTCATTCTACTCGAATTTGTGACAAGGGTGTTTCTAGTTATTTTATGGAAACTTGTCTAATATGGACATCCACTTCAAACAACATTATATATGGTCAGATAATTACATGTCTCAATTTAAGAATGCACGAATGTTTTATTGGATGAGCATGATGCATGTCAAGATGGGTGTGCAAACATATTTGGAGTTTCACTGAGGTTGGACATGGAAAATGAGAACATGACGGTGCAGGGGCATGTGTGAAAAGAGCTCTTGCAAGAGAAGAGTTGAAGTACAAAGATGGTGCTAAATTGAAAGATGTAAAGAGCATAGTGGAATGGTGTATTGACAACATGGCCCGAGGTTCTCAAGAAAATTCCACAGTTCACAGATATTTTTGGTTGATAGAGGAACAACAAATTGCTAACTACAAGGATTATATGACACTCACTGGGTCCAATGATATACACTCATTTTTAGCTCAAACGCTAGTTCGTGCGCCACATGGATAAGAAATTTGACATGTTTTTGTGCATCTTGTATCAAATTTGTCACTATTGAGTGTGATTCACAAGAATGGGTGGATGGATGGATTTGTAGGGCTCTAACTCTGCTTCCTAGTTATCAACCTCCATAAGCATTACAACTTGTTTCTGTAGATGAAGTTGCAACATCTAAGGACTTTGAAAAAAAATTGATTTTGGTGCGACAAGGTATTTATGTTTATTTACAATTTTTGTATTGAGTTATGTCCATTGAAATTTTAATATGTAAAATTTAAATTTGAGTTGAAACCTTTGTTTTTGTAGGACATGTGTTTGCAATTATTTCGTGAAGAAAATGAAGAAGGAACAGACTATTTCTTATGTCGTTGCATCAAGGAAAGAAAGAAGTTTACTTCTCTATTATAGATGGCAAAGATATTGAGTACCCTACATGGTCAGTGGTATTTCTTTGGAACTTGGCTTTGATTTGGTATCCATTAAAAACTCTTCGATTTGGGTGTTTGAAGACTTTGAGACACACAGGAAAATACTCTTATATTCGCATCTAGTTCTAGTGACAAATATTCAGCTGTATAGATATCGAGGAAGGCCTAATAACAAGATTCTTTAGAAGGTTCGAGAGTCAGATCATGAAGCAATCATGTCCGCTATTCGAGTAGATCTGATCCTGATGGTTCATTGGAATGAATTTACAATGCTCATGTCTAGTATATATAATTTCTTTGATATAATTTCTTTGGTATATATAAATTTGTTAGTTAGATAAATTTAAGTTCATATATTTTATTAAATTTGTGTATTTTGTATATATCTAGTATGGTTTTGATTTAAAACTTAAATTTCTTTGACTAACAATTTTATGTGCAGGTTAGTGGTGCCAGAAAATCTTCCACCTTCACGTGGTTGGCATTGTTAGTAGAGAATTATAAATTCTCGAAGCTAAGAGAAGATTTCATTGTTTTACAAGAAAATAGAAGTAATTAACAACGATTTATGTACCTATGGAGGGGGTTCTTAGCTCAAGGAGGTAGCCCGAGAATGACATGGAGCTTAGAGAACTGAAACGATACCTCCCAAGTGTTTAAAATACCATCCCTATAAGTGTGCATAGTCGGGTTCGATTACCACACCCACCGTTTGCAAAATATATCATTTGACAACCTTACACTAGCTCAAATTGTACTATTTGGTGCATTTGCAAACAATATGGCAGTGAGAGCACCGATTGGAGAAGGAAAAAAATGAGATAGGATATTGTATAAGGTCCCTACACCGAGGTGTAGGATTAGGCGAGATGTATCTAGGTGCCACGAGTCCGCGCAGTCACTGTCAAAGTTGAACGATTTTTTGGTCTCGGGGCTCTTAAGGGACTACACCCGACGAGGTAGCCCAGAAGCAATGATGTTGTCACGTACCAAAATGATGCCTCTTCTAATGTTCACCTAGCCACCGGATGTGTCATCATAGTCGGTTTGGTGAAACGACCCACCGTTTGTAAAATATATCGTTTGATAGCCTTATAGTGTCTCAAACTGCACTATTTGGCATGTTTGCAAACAATAGGCGAGAGATTACCAATTAGATAAGGAAAAAACCAAGACATGCTATTGTAGAGGATCCCTATGCCAAGGTGTAGGATTGAACGAGACATCCTTAGGTACCAAAATTCCACATTATCACCCATCAAGTTGAAATTTTTTTGGTCTCATGGCTTTTAAGGGACTATGCCCTAATGAAGTAGTTCGGAAGAAATGATGATGTCACGCACCAAAACGATGCCTCCTCTAGTGTTCACCTAGCCACTAGACATGTCGCCAGTGATCATTTTAGTGTCATGACCCACCATTTGCAAAATGTATCATTTGACAAGCTTACTGGATCAAACTGCACTATTTGGTGCATTTGCAAACAATAGGGTAGTGAGAGCACCAATTGGAGAAGAAAAAAAAGAGACAAGATATTATATAGGGTCCCTACACTAAGGTGTAAGATCAAACAAGATGTCTCTAAGTACCACGGAGTCCATGTAGTCACCCATAGAAGTTGAACAATTTTTTGGTCTCGGGGCTCTTAAGGACTGCGCTCAAAACAAGGTAGCCCGAAAGAAATGACATTGGCGTGCACCAAAAGACACCTTATCTATCATTCATCTTACCACTGGATGTGTCGTCACGGTCGATTCGAAGTGCCATGACCCACCGTTTGTAAAATATACCATTTGACAACCTTACACTAGCTCAAACTGCACTATTTGGCACATTTGCAAACAATAGGGCAATGAGAGCACCGATTGGAAAAGGAAAAAAATGACACAAAATATTGTAGAGGGTCCCTACGCTAAGGTGTAGGATCAGACGAGATGTCTCTAGGTGCCACGGAGTCCACGTAGTCACCCTGTAGAAGTTGAACTTTTTTGGTCTTAGGGCTCTTAAGGGACTACGCCCGAACGAGGTATCCTGGAAGCAACGACTTTAGTGTGCACCAAAACAACACCTCCTATAGCATTCACCGCCACTTGGATGTGTTGGCACAAATGGTTTGGTGCCATGACTCACCGTTTGCAAAATATATCATTTAACAACCTTACACTTGCTCAAACTGCAATATTTGGCACATTTGCAAACAATAGGGCAGCGAGAGCATCGATTGAGAAGGAAAAAACAAGACAGACTATATTAGAGGGTCCCTTTTTCAAGGTGTAGGATTAGACGAGACATCTCTAGGTGTTACGGACTGCAGCGTAGTCACCCACAAAGATGAATAATTTTTTTGGTCTCGGGGTTCTTAAGGGACTACGCTCGAACGAGGTAGCCGGAAGAAATGACATTTTCGTGCACCAAAATGACACCTTATCTAGCATTCACCATACCACCTAGATGTGTCATCGTAGTAGGTTATGTGTCATGACCCATCGTTGCAAAATATACCGTTTGACAACCTTACACTGCTGTCTCAAACCGCACACTAGTTAGCGCATTTATAAACAATAGGGCAGCGAGAGCACCAATTGGAGAAGGAAAAACTAAGACAGGACTATTACATAGTGTCCCTACATTGAGATTTAGGATCAAAGGAGACATCTCTATGTGCCACAGCGAGTCTACGTAGTCACTCGTCGAAGTTGAACGATTTTTTTGGTCTAAGGGCTTTTAGGGACTATGCCCAAATGAGGTATCTCGGAAAGCAATGACATTGTCACACACCAAAAATATGCCTCCTCTAGCATTCACTTGTCCACTTAGATGTTTCGATGCAATCGGTTTAGTGCCACGACCCACCATTTGCAAAATATACCATTTGACAGCCTTACATTGTCTCAAACTGCACTATTTGGCACGTTTGCAAACAATAGGGCAATGAGAGCACCGATTGGAGAAGTAAAAATTGAGACAACCTATTGTATAAGGTCCATACATCGAGGTGTATGATCGAATGAGACATCCTTAGGTGCCATAGAGTCTGCGTAGTCACCCGTCAAAGTTAAACAATTTTTGGTCTCAGGGCTCTTAAGGGACTATGCCGAACGAAGTAGCCTAGAAGCAATGACATCTCTTCTTGCATGGTACCACAATAAGGCCTCGACCTATATATATCTTATATCTAGGGGTACAAAACCTGTAATCGGTACTGGTTAAAATACTTTCCTTAGAATCTCCATCGGTTAATGAAATATGCGGAACCTATGAAGATGAAGGAAAAGAAATTGTTGAATCAGAAATTGAAAGAGAAGAAGAAGATGGTTATGTAATTATTGGTTATTGTGAATACTCACCCAACAAATATCCTGAATAATCCATAGATGATATGAATAGTTACTCTTGTTTAGTGTTCACCCACTCATAAAAAAATAAATAAGCCTCTTCTTCTACTTCCCAAGCAAAACACTTTAATCCTCAAATGGTGAATCGATAGAAAAAAAAAAAAAAAGAGGAACATCATTTCCTACTTCTATGGGGTCATCCAAGAAGAATCCTAATACTACTTTAGCCAAGACTCCATCTACCTCTTTGAGTAAGTCTCTTGCACCTCCTCTTGTCAAATCGATTTCTATTTCTATTATTCCTAAGAATGAAAATCCTACTCATGTCAAGGATTCCACAGTTCCTAATGTGCCTACCACTTCCTCATATTTTTACATCAGTGACCATTTTAAGAAAGATAAAATTCAAATATCTGAATATGAGTACATAAAAAAACACCCCAAGCATTTTGATAAACTCGTCTAGTTTATCAAAGGAAGTAGTAAAAATACATGTTCCAAGAATCCTACCAACACTAAAGAATCACTTCCCACTCCTAGAACCACTCATTCCTAGAACCTTCTTTCCTTAAAATCCTCCTCTTCTAGGAAATAAGAACCTTTCTATCTTTCCTTGTTGGTCAATGGGTATAAATTGAATAATTGCATTATTGACTCCACACCTCTGACAATGTCATGCTTATAAAATTTGCTAACTCTATTGGTATTACTCTCAAGCCTTTCTTATTGGCCATTGTTACTACATGAAAACAAAATAATTACCTCTTTTTGGCCAAGTGAAAGATTCTCAAGTAGAATTTGTAGACTTCCCTGACAAGAAAATCAAGATGGAAATACTTGTGGAAGACATGCTAACTACGTATGGTATATTGTTGAGCCAAAGTTTCTATCATGATATTGGTGGGGATATAAAGATGGATTGCTCATACACCACCATAATCATCAATGGTAAAATGAATAATATCCTTCTGATAAATAAAATTAAATACACAATTCAAAAACCAAATGACCCAAGGGAAGACATCTTATTTCAAGATTCAAGGTATGAAATATTTTTCATGACTTAAGAGGAAAATGATAAGTTGCCCATGTTGATGGAGGAATACACATGCTTCCCTTAATTTCTTAACAATTGTACCATGCAATGTTGCACCATAGTAACGTTATATTCATATATGTTGCACCATAGTTTTTTAATTTTAAATCAAACATACATATAGAACTAATATACATAGAATATACATACATAGAAGGATATCATGTGCAATGAAATCGAATCAAACATAGAAGTAATATCATTATGAAAACCAACACATGGATATATAATGTATCAAACTAAGTGTGTTGGACGCACGTCTCTGAAAATATAAGTTCATAACATGTGTACATCTCGAACTAAGTGTGTTGGACGCATGTCTCTGAAAATATAAGTTCATAACATGTGTACATCTCGAACTAAGTGTGTCATACATATAGGACCACATGCGGTCGCATAAGGCTATATATATAATGTCCTATGAAGAATCATGAACTAGGACCAACTGGCCCATATATATATCTATGTACATCCAAGTCCTATGAATCTAATCATGAAACATCTTCCCTCTCTTCGCCCGCTGCTTCCAGAAGTAGCATGTCCACGACACTGGGATGTAGTGGAGGGAGATGCCACTACGCATTTCATCCGTGTGGTCCTAAGCATCTCTAAGCGGGCTTATGCAACCTAACTCCGCACATTCATAAACAACAAGTTTTTAACACCCATATTTTTTAAATACATTCAAAATTTAGAAACTTAGAATTTAGTTAAAATGCATGTGGCGGGGACAACAAGAGACTCATAAGGGGTAAGCTACATACAAATAATTAAATTTCAAATTAAATATTTTATGTACAAAATTTGATATTGTAGATTTAAGTAATAAGAAATAATTCCTAAATAAATTTAACAAAATTTAAAAAATTGTACCTTAGTTAGTGGATCTGCATATGTTATGGCAGTATCTACAACAACCTCCATAGTTTGCATATATGGAGGATTCTCTCTAGCAGTCATAAGCTATACAAAAACATGTACAAATCAATATTAATCTACATGACTGCCACATAACAGAGCCAAAGCATAATCCACGTGAACTTCCACAATTAGAAACAAAGTGTAAAGAGAAACTAACCTGCATAAAATTCACATGAGGCATGCCAGTAGCCTCGAGCCTCCCAAAGTAGATGATGACCGGCAAAGCTCCTGCATATAAAAGAAAAACATATATTAATATGTACATGTACAGGTGAAACATTATAATAATAAAAGTGTACAATCAAATGAAATTTGAAATTTAAGTACAACTTGATACTTACGTTTGTAACATGCCCAACATGCGATAGCTAGCATATCGATACTGGATGTTTCCTTCACCGGATCTTGCTATTTCAAATAAAATAAAAATTAATTTTTACATGTATGTACATGACGTACAATCAAATACATATATATTACAATCTCAAACATGAATTAAACTATTATATATATATATATATATATATATTAGATATTTATTTGACATTTACCTACAAAAGACCAAGATTCTTTGCTTGACTGTAAAAACATCCACCATCATCTCATCCAGAGAAAAGAAATCATGTGATCCAGCAAACAATGTCTCACTGCAATGCATACGACACCACATGATCCATGGTAGTTTGCACTAGAACCGGTACCTCCACCAACATCACCAAATGTACTCTGCGCACTATGTTAGGTCAAAGTGTCAGTGAGCTCCCTCAATGCATGTAGTGTGTCAATCTCCACAACCTCCTTCACTGTAGGAGGGATAACTGAAGGCAATGGGAGTTTTGGGGCATGGGGGATCCTTGGTTGACCTACACGTGCACCATTCTACTTTGTGCGCAGAGCCACCTCCTCGCCCATAAAAATTAGAAAAGTCAAAATAATTTGGGACCTCATTAAGCACGAACTCGCAATATAATTTCTTCAAAAAATAGAGAGGAACATCCTTGTTGTTGCATGGTGGATAATCAAAAACCATCCACCATCGGTCCCAAAAATTGTTCTTGATTGGTCGTCATGCACCAATGGATTGGGAACCGTTTGCAAGTAGGCTGGGGGGTTGGTTCTTGGGTCGATAAATAATGCACAAATGCAATCTTTTCCAAAAAAATTCTTTTACGGCCGTGGGATAGTTTATCTGCATACCACCGCCTACAATTACCTCTAAAGGTATTTCATCATGTCTATTTGGTTGGTTGGAGTCAACTTCACCAATCAATGTTTCTGCGATGTGTTGGCTAAAGTCATGTCGGGATGAATGTGGGGCATGATTTTGTCTTATAGTCTGAATAAGGTTCTCAATGACAATTTTATTTTTTCGGATTCTTCCAATGATATCAGCTTGTGTTCCTGTTGGTTCTGTGGGGACAGAAGGAGCCACAAGAGGTGGATCTATGTTTGGAGGAGGGTTTTGAGGAATGTTTGGAGGGTTTTGAGGATTGTTTGGAGGGTTTTGAGGAATATTTTGACAGTTTGCAGGATTACGAGCTTGCCAAGAAACTGACAAAACAAAAAAATTGTATACATAAATAAAAAATTAAAAAACCCATGAAAATCACAAAAATAACCTAAAATGCAAACAAATTGATCAAAATCGAGGGCTTACCTCTTTGTCTTGGTGGCATGGTTGAAACTATCATGATCCAGAAGTCTAAAGAGTAATTTTTAGGGGGTATTCAAAGCGCAAGTGCCAAAGGTCTAGGAGAAATCACGGTTGGAAAGGAAAAATGGGGAAAATGAGGAGTCGGAGTCTGTTTTTTTTGTCTCAGAGGACCGCAATCATGGTTTCAAATTTGCGATTGCGGTTTTAGGTTCGGAAATCACCGAACCTATAAAAATAATTACATGAGCACGGTTTATAAACCGCGATCGCGGTACCTAAATTTTGGGTTTTTATGTCCACTTAATTGTCCACCAACTTGTTGCACTTACCCATTTAGAGGATGTTTTCAAAAAAAATGAAGCCGAAAAGAGGAGAGGGGAAGGTCAAGAAGAAAACATTTTCATCCCACAACGATCAACTATTAAGAAGAGGGCCACTTAGATATTATGGCATTAACCCTATTAAGAAAAGGATGATGATATATTAGAGTTGATATGTTATCGGACCAACCCAACCAACCAATGTGGGATTTGCTTTTTATTGAATGGATATTTTTATATTCATAGAAAGCAATTCCAAGATTGACTAAAGAGGCATATTCGAATTGGGTAGTAAGGCATGTATTTAGAGGCAATTTGAGGTTTTTTTGAAGGCACAAGGAGGAGAGGGAGGGATGAGAAAACAACCATACTCATCTTGTAATCAGATCCACCATTATGTTTTGCAAGAGGGCCACTTCCATAATTCCATTCTAGTTCACCCGTATTGGCATAAGGATCATCATATATTGTGGTTTATATGTTATCGTGACCCAAGCTAACCAACCAACGTGAGATATGTTTTTTCATTGAATGAAGATTTTTAGATTCGTAGAAGAAATTCCAAGATGTATATTTGATTTGGGTAGTAAGGCATGTCTTTAGAGGCAATTATAGATGATGTTTTCTAAAATTTTGTGAAGCCACAAGGAATAGAGGGGACGACCAAACAAGCAAACATACTCATCCCGCAACCAATCAACCATTATGTTATTAAAAGGGTCACTTCCATTGCGGCATCACCCCTATTGACATAAGGATCATAATATATTGGGGTTTATATGTTACTACCAACAAAGCCAACCAACTAATATGATATTAATTTTTTTATTAAATGAATATTTTAGAGTCATAAAACAACTCCAAACCGCACTCAAGAGACAAATCGGACTTAACTAATAAAATATATATTGACGAATAATTTTTAAAAAAATTGAAAAAAATTGAAATTACAAAAATAAAAAGAAAATAGTAAATAAAAAAATACTCATCACGTAACCAATCAAACCTTATATTATTAAGAAAGCCATATGTAAGACCAAACTTGAATTCCCCCTAACAAATTAGACACTTTGTATTAGAGCTTCACAAGTCAGCTTTCAAAAGATGCAAATGCCAGAAGATTCCCAATGTTTAGCTTTTGTAAGAAGTTTCTTTTATCGTATGGTTTGGTGGGGAGGATGGGACAAATAATACTAAAGAACTTTCGAGATCCTCCTTAGTTTGACTAGTTTTACACAAACTCGTTTTCTTTAATTATGTACCGTACACGTACTCTTTTATGGGTCAACACGCCATCTTTGACCATCCATTGACATAAGTAGTTACCATTACCGATTGGTGACACGAGCTCACATAGTTTTATAAGGTTTATTGTTAATAAAACATTGAATTATAAAACTTTGGAATGCCTATTCCATATATAGGCCTGGCAAAGGAAACAAAGACGAAACCCTTCCTTTTAAGTGCCCGATTAGGAAACAAAGTATGTATCTTGTCGAAAAGGTGGAGTTAAATATGAGAAGGTTTAGATACGAGAATGTTAGGAAATAGATATTATTGGATATGGACATGAAATTTTATTGATTAGGTATTAAAAAAAAGGTTATAAATTTTTATTGTTTAAGTGTATTTTTTTTTAGTAGTTGTTGTCATGTGTCCCTTTTTTCATTCATTTTGTTGTCTTTTTTAATTTTTTATTTTATTTTATGTTTTTTTCTTATTATGTTTTCTAGGCATTCTTTTTTTTTCTATTGTTGTAGGTTTAGACCATACTTGTATGGTTCTCCCTTCACCTAAATTGTAACTGTACAATCATAGTTTGTCATAAATGTATTTCTATGATTTTTGTGTTGAGTTTTTGCCCTTTTGACCCTTGTTTGAGTCCCCCAATATTTGTGGCCTTTGTTTGTCAATTTTTCTCACTCATTATGTTTTAGTATGTCCATGAATATGGCACTAATTCTTATTCAATAAGTCTATCTATACATAACTTTATTAAGCATGTACGACATAAGAAAAATGAATGATTGATAAATAGAGACGCATCCCATCTTGAATGCAATTACAAGAATTTAGAGTAATATTATTGAAGCATTTAAGGAAATTTAAAAGTATTTAACATTTATTGGTGTATCGGTCAAGTAATTGAAAGCGATTTTGGTTGGGTACTTGTGTTACATTATACTTCTTGTTGACTTGCATTATACTAGATGTGTTGGACTCAAAGTATTGTTTCCATAAAGCAAGGTGATAATAATAGAAGGATACCACATGTCCCTTAGAACATCCCTCGTTTTTAATTAAGGTATTACAAGGTGTTGTCGATTTATTCGGCTTGA
The DNA here is from genome assembly GCA_018340775.1 of Taxus wallichiana var. yunnanensis. Classification (NCBI taxonomy): domain Eukaryota; kingdom Viridiplantae; phylum Streptophyta; class Pinopsida; order Cupressales; family Taxaceae; genus Taxus; species Taxus wallichiana. The sequence goes on along the minus strand of CM031237.1, from coordinate 742,577,625 downwards.
AAAGAAACAAAGAAATTTCTCGAATATCAACACCGAATTCGTGAAAAAAGCAAGGTTTTGGAACCTTGATGTAGATGAATGCAATCGTGGAATCATTGTTTCACTTTCTAATGGTTCACATTATTTAATTATATAGTACAAGAAAAGGAATAAAATAGTTCTACCTTAAAGATTAACTATTTGTGTTAATGTTTTAGGTCTTCTTCACCTTATTTTACTCGGACTTGTGTTTTTATTTCTATTTCTAAAGGTTATCTCGCAAATTTGTTCACAAAAAATCGAGATATTCCTCTAAAACCCCATATTATCAATTATCATTACTTCAGAATATTCTACTATGTGGTTAGGTATGATTTTTATGTTTTAAATATATTAGATTTCAATTTTGCAATGTTTGTGGGTAGATGTATTACATTGTTAATGTGAACATGATTTCTACATAACACATGTTAGTGAACCTAGCATGAATTGAACACACAACATTCGATATTGTCAAAATTCGTGATAATTATTTCCAACCTAAAAATGTGGCCAAGAATAAGGTAGATGTTTGTACTTAGGGAAACCGTGAAATAGAAAAGTCTTACCTCAACAAGGGAAACATCAAATGTTTATTATGTTAAGCAAGTACCCCCAAAAGGTGTTTCAAATATTGTATCAAAGAAAAATGATTACTTTTCATCCTTTAAAAAATGTGATCCACAAGGCCTCTACCTAAAAATTATAGTTCGCTAGTGCATACTTTGATTATCATAGAGTCTTGAAACATTCTTTAAAAAAATGCATAGTATTGAAACATAAGATCAAATACCTTATTGAAAGTAATCAAATCCAAGCGCAATAAACCTTGATTGTATTTTTAATGAATCAATGGCTCAACCAAATCAACTATTGTAAATCTTTTCAAATCCTCTTTGAAAGGATGGTGTACAATCAAATGATCAAAGACAATGTTCATATGATAGAACAAAGGGAACCACAACAAGCTTCTATTTTATATCCAATAAAATGATGGATTTATTGGTGCGAGATGGTCTTGATATAAAAATATGGATCCTCCTCCAATTGTATTTTGTGAAAGTGAATGTTCAAATGATAACTATTACTGATGGACCACTATTTGCATGTGCTCTTTTAGACACATATATAAAAAATAGAGTTATGATTGATAATTGTTCTACTATCAATGTGCATGCATGTAGAAAAAGCCGAATAATGGCCTTTGATATTACCATAGAGATTTAATGGGTACCATAATAGTTATTACAAAACATAATAAAATGTGTTGGAATCCACTTGGTTTTTAATGCTTACTTTTCATGCAATGGGTCCTATGGCTTCATGTGGTGCTTAAAATGGGATCTCATGATATTTTCATGGAAGACATTAGATAGATAAAAGCGAGAGAAAAACCAGGTAATCTTACGTTAATGTATAAAAGTATGGATGACGATTAAAGTTTCTTGCATTTCATAGATATTTTTATTCTAGTCCACATTAAATTCAAGAAGAGGCTCTACCTAAATAAATAACAAATAAACAATTAGTATACCTCAAAAAAATGAGAAACAAACTCAAAACTCTCATGTCACACATGCAAGGTTATGCTTATCATGCCCTTTTTAGTACACAACCAAACAAAATACTTACAAATGATCGCATGCTTCAAAATAATATTCAAATAAAGGATCGTCTTGTTATGAAAAGAGGTACATTACATAGAATGATGATGATGATAAAAATAATGATATGATGATAATGATGGTTGAAATAATCCATCTTTCTTTGATTCATGGGAGCTTAAGCATCTTGGTTTACCACATATGATATATGTGATTCATGTTATATTATTCATTAGTTCTTTTCTATGTATTATGGTGTCATGGTCCATATCATTATTAGTTGTGTTTGTATACCCATTTTGTGGCACCGTGATTTAATATAGCATACACATTATCATTTCTAAGGACCTATTAATCATGCCCTACCTTACTTATATCTCATTTGAAAGGGGCATTATGTCATTCTATATGACACATTTTTATACATTTCCCATATTGGGGTATATAAATTCATATGCTATATTTCTTACATATTTCTCACACAATGACACATATTATATCTGCAATTACACTACCCACACATTTTCCACAAGGAACGTGATATTCCTACCGTACATTGATTAACCATCTCTCATAAGGTATCATCTTATTCACATGATTGTATTGATTGCATTCACCTACTTAGGACATAACAACTTTGGGATCTTGTTTTGTACATATTTTCATACATAAGCAAGGAAACTTTATACATTAATTAAGTTTCTCCCACAAGAGGTATATTACACAAGTGATTATATAGATTATATCACATTCCTATATATGGTAATTTTCCTGTTACATACATGTATCTGTAATTATATCATAATATGTTATACATTGGAGATTTTTATATCTTATCTTACATTTCATGATGCATGCAATATCTTTATTTTGAGATATGTACTTCATAATTTCACCCCAAAAATTTCAAAAAATTGCATATATTCCACCTACTTTATCTCTAGACTTCATGACATAGGACACACTCCACTAGTTCACTCTCATATATAGGGACAATCACATATTTATTTTTGATACATACCCAACAAATGACACATGTTCCCATGACATGATATATTTAGATTTAGCATAGGTTGTAAGACATAGATACTTTTATAAAGAATTATTCATTGTTTTCAACAAAAAAGTGTATTTGTTCTAATTCCTCCTTTTTATATTTCAGTAGTTCATTGATTATTGTAAAACTTATTCATTGGCATGTGTTCTTCCATGTTTGTAAGGGGCATGTATGATATGTTTCTTTTTGATACATACCGGATACATGACACTTGTTCCCATTACATAATATATTCAAATTTAGAATATTTGTTAAGAATGTTTCTTCTACAAAGGCTTCTTAACAGTTTCATCAAATCAAAGTGTATTTGTAATGACTTATCCTATTTAGATTTCAAAAATGTGTTGATTGTTTTGACACTTATTCAATTATGCATGTTCTTTCATTCTTTCCCCTGTATATCCTTTGACATAATTATATACTCATGTTAGTTCTAGGCTCTTCATATCCTCTCTCACTCTCTCTATTTCTTTTTGAATATTATTTCACTAATATGAACCAATATATTGACTTCAATAACTTTGAACAAGTTTTTATAAGATTGAGGCATCTTCTTTGCATCCACATGTTTTTAACTTAAATTTATGTATACAATACATGCATCTAAGTGGGGAATTGTGTATATGCCTAATTTCGGTAAGAGCCTAGTTATTTTATATAAATTTACATTATTCTAGTGTATTACTTGGGTGCTCTTTGATTATCGATCCAGACTTAAGATTTTATATTGGTACATGTTCCTTGTTTTTGGGACTCCTCTAACATAATCTAACATATTTTTCTCTCTTATCTCATATTTTATCTTTACTTTGATGTTTTTCTCCTCTCTTTATTATTCTATTATTTAATTAGGGTTTTCGAGGATTAAACATGTATGCGGTTTTGTTTCCCAACTATAGTTGTATGAATTTGATTCACCAAAGTCATACCTTTATTATTTCAGTTCTTTTTATGTGGTCCCTTATTACATTTATTTGGGTTCCTCAAGTTTTTTTCCCTTTTTAAACATTTCTCATATATTTTATATTGGCACGCATGCCAATAAGGTCACAATTTGAATTTATTAAGTCTATAAAAATAAAGTTACAATAGAGTGTTTAAGACACATTTATAATGTAACGACGATGAGTGATTTAGTGACATATAACCATTTCTATATAAATAACACTTACAAGTATTTGGAGCAACATTCAAATATTTATTTATATATATTTTAGATAATTTAGCATTTATTATTTCATTAATGAGGTCAGATATAATGATAAGGTTGTGTACTTGCATTACATTCGATTGAATGATGGCTTGTATTATACTTAGGGTGTTTGATTTTTTTAAAAAATACCATAAAGGGATTTATAACAATGGAGGGATAACACATACCTCTTAAAACATCCCTAGTTTTTTTTTTGCTATTTTGCAAGGTGTTGCTTAAGCTATTGGTGCTTCACGAAAGAGATTTTGTTTCCATAGATCTATGCAAAATTCATGAAAAGTAAGTGATTTTTTTAGCACCAAAGGAAATGAACATGTGAAATCATAGTTTCCCTATTTAATATTTCCTAATATTGTTATGGTACCAATAAAGGAATAAAGAAGTTCATAAAAATGGTTTTATTTATATTGAATAAGTCTTCTTAACATGATTATATAGTACCACAATATTTTGTATGTTTCCATCAACTATTTTTAAAATTTTATAAATCAAATATTCCTTTAATACCCTCTATTCTTTATTTTATATTATCACTACTTTATAAATATTATATTATATAATTAAATTTTATTTTACTCTTATAAATATATTAGATTTGAAATACAAATTGTAATGCCAAATGTATTACATTGCTTATTTAACACCAATTTCTACAAATAGAAGACCATTTTCCATATAGTGTTAAGAAAATTTGGATTTTCTTTATAGTACACTTCGGCTCCCTTTATAATCTTACAATGCAATTTATGCTAAATTTATTAGATGTAATCATGGGTTGAAAACACCTTATTCATTCAGCCAATTATGTTATGTTCATTTCATTGATTCTTATACAAGGTATTCAATTATTCAACTAAACTTAAATTACATAACAAGACCAAGAAAATTGGGAACAAATATCATAATGATGTCTCTCATTTTCTCTTTTAATTTTAGATTTATATGATGAATTTTTGTTTAATCTAGTCAGATCATAGATGTGATGACCACCATACTACTTGAGTCATGATCTTATATCCATTTATTTTGTTAAGAGTGTGATACCCTTTTCACTCCATATCAAATGTTCTTGTAAATTATTTGTGCAATCAAAGTTAGTGGTTCCAATGAATGGGTATATGGGACCATGAAACCCATAATTTAAAAGTTATATCTAAATGAAGGAAAATATCAAGAACGACTTTAAACAAGAAACAATGAAAGATTCTTTTATTAATACAAGGAAAAAAATTATAGAACTTACGTACAATTACATGATAATCCAATTATAGTCTAATTACAAGACTTTGTAATATTTTTCTAAGGACTAAAAATTATAATATATCCTAAGTTTGCAGACTCCATAGAGTTGTTACATAAGAAAACTTCACTCAACTCGAGAATTACACAATGGATGCTCGGATCAAACTCAATAGGAAGGTACTTTACAATCTCACAAATCCCTTATATTTGTATAATTTATAGGACCAATTTGGCGAGAGAAAACAAATTCATTTGCAAGAAAAAAATACTTTGTGAAAATTACTTGGAATGTGTTAGATTTCTATTGTTCTTCCCTATAAAGTATCCTCCATTAGATCAAGCTCAATTAGATGATTCTTTTGGTCCCTATCCATGGAAAATAAATCAATACCCATGTATTCCTCCCGCTAAACATATCAATGTTTACAAGGGATTATGCTAGATGTAGATCCAATCATGGATATAAATGGAGGCAACATCATAGGAATGCAAGGCCTCCTGGCATAGATAATGTTAGACAACATTCAAAAATTCTTTATGGTTTGGGTTGTGCATGCTAGGTTATGTGTGGATTATATATGTAACTAATAATTTTTAAGTCACATAGAAAAAGGTTGCATAGCATTGGAAGGAAATTTTGGCACTTTTTAATCTTATGTGGCCAAGGTAGTGTTGCACAAAATAGGAAATATTTACATGGCATAGAAAAGGGTGTACGAATATGTAGGTTTTTGTAGATTGGTTAATAATCCATGGATAAGTACAATATTGCATAGTTCTAAAAAAGCGAATAAGGCATTAAATTTTTCATGAATTGCTTTAAAGTGGTGTGATATTGCCAAAATATTTTCTCACCAACTCTAATTTTTAGGGTGACACGAGAATTCTTGTGAACCCAAATTTTCTTACATTATACAACTAAAATAGCAATAAACTTGAGTCCCTCTACAAGCATGCTTCTAAATGTCCTCGAAAGGATTGACCAAAGCTATCAATCATTTCTTCATTAAAACATGAAAAATATTCAAGTTTCCCACCTCTCCATTTTACTAGATATTTCTTATGCTCCTTTATACATGTCATCTTTAAAATGTCATCATCCAAAATGTATTTAATTTATGTATTCCTTTTCTATGGTATTTTGTATCTCCAATATAATTATATATGGTATGTTCCTCCACTTATCATCCCCTCAAAGTACGGGTATAGATTCTACATTAAATATAGGTAATATGTGTATCCCTTCTAGAATATATATCTCATACATGTTATTCACAAATTTATTTACTACTTTACAAATTACAATATTATTCCACTTGATTTTATCATAAGTTCTAGATCGGAAATTCTCTTTCTATAGGTGTGTAGGAACCATGTCTTCAACATAAAAGTCCAAGTTTATTTTCCTCAAGTATACACGTTGTGGAGGTTGTATTGTAAATTTCTCTACCTTAAGTGTTTATGCACTTTATTGTGCACCTATTTCATGTATTTATTTAATTCCTAAACTTATACACATTTTCCTTCTTTATACACAAGATCTCTTGTATCTACATTAGTCCTTAGGAACATATCCCATAGACAATATAGAATTTAGTGACTTCTGAATGTTCCTATTCATAAATTTGTTATATGTGAACTCCTTGTCTATAATAATTGAGTCCCAATCTCTTTCCTTCTTTCCTACCAAACATCTTAATAAATTGTCAAGGCTTTTGTTGATAGCTTTAGTTTAGCCATTTGTTTGTGGGTGATACATAGAAATAAACTGTAACTTTTTTTTCATTTACTCCCTCATTGTTTTCCAAATTTTAAAAAAAGACTTAATATCTCTATTAGATACAATGTTTTGTGATAATCCATGCATCCTTACAACTTCCGTAAAAAAAAGTTAGCAATATGCATAACATCGAAGTTTTCTAAGAAGCAATATAAATATCCATGTTTTAGAATCTATAAATAAAAATATAGAATCATGAACCTTATGTGTTTTCGATACATGAAGTGGTTAATATAACCATGCCTTCCAACACTTCTCTTTTCCCAACTAACACATTTTTTTATCTCTACACATATTTATGCACATTGGTAGCCATTTGTGGCCATGAAAGGTATCTCACTTTTTTACACCTTATCCAAAAATTACCTATTAATCCTCTATATTGTTTCACCTAGATCAAATTCTCCCTCACCAATATTTGTGGCACAAAAATTGTGTTCCTTTGAATAACAATCCTTCTTGTAAAGAGAATATAGCTCCCAAAGAAAATCACAAGATGTAATGATAGAAATAATTTGTTAAAACATAAAGAGGGAAGAGAACTTAGCTAAATATAGAGGTAAAAATATAATATGGGTTTTAATACTGGTAAAGATCTAGTTGTGTTTTATTTTGGAACTAAATTACATGTTTTAGAGCATGGTATGGCATGGTCCTAAGCTATATAGTTCTAGATAGAGATATTTTGGTGATCTACAACTTTTAGTGATCATTTATGGCCTATAATTATGATTTTCTATATGATGTTAGGATTCAAAAATGTGATACACTTCTTATATCGACATGCGATGATTGAAACCCCTATATCCTTATACTATCATTTCATGACAATGATTAGATTAAAAATGAGATAAATATGTGTGTGGTGGAGTTGGACTGACCCTAGTGGTCACCCTTCTGATCTGGTATGGTTGCTGAAATACATCCCCTTGAAGGTGAGAGAAAACTCCACGTGGCCCTCCTAGTGTATGTGAAATTGTGTATGAACATATAATCCATCTCCTATTTTTCCATTGTGTATTGTGAAAAAAATTAGTAGGTGTAGCTATAGATAAATTAGAATGTACACTTCATAATTGGGATATAATGTGTTGTGCTTGAAAATTCTATATCAATTTCCTTTTTCCCTTAGAAACTTTGGAAATACTTTATGTTGGCTTCACCTTGAAAATGACTTGGCTTTAGTCCCTTTGAGGTCTTGTATATGGGGATGCTAGACTCTTGAACATGATTTGAGTTCTTTAGACTGAGTTGTGTTTGATCTTAAAGACATGATTCTACTTTATGAAAATTAAAGAAATCCTTCTATGCTTTTAGAATGTACTTTACAATAAATTCTCTTCAAAATTCTCGAGTGATTAGTACATACCCGTAAAAATCAAGTCTCGCCTCTCATCGCGAGTCTCAAGAAACAAAGGAGAAAATAAATTAGAAAACAATCAAAAGGTGAAACCAAGGATGAACAAAAAGAGAGGTAGCAACTAAGGCAATTCTAGCTAAAATAAACATCAAAAGAAGAGTGACAACTCACTCGGATCTTCGGGCCTCCAAGAAGGATCTCTAGGATCCATGCCTACCACAAACGCCGCCATGTGGTGTCCCCTCTCTACGTTTGGGACAATATGACATCCTACCACAGACTCATCCTCTCCACCTAGGTCCTGAGAAAGTAACTCCTCTGAGACTAGAGTCACCCTCTTCGTGCTTTTCTCTACCCTCTTAGCCCGTAGGATCTCCTGAGTGTCATGCCACTCGGGATCGCTATCCTCTTCCCCATCCGACTCGTTGATTGTCATGTCCTTGGTCTCCTCCTCCATCTCTCCCCCTATGAACTCCTCAGACTCGGAGTCTATATCAATGGGGTCATCACTGCTATGGGTAGGACCGGCGGCAATCCGAAGTAAAGGTTCCTGAGGAGCACCGACTCTCTCTCGAGTGTGTACCACCCTTCTAGCTGCAATAGGGATGCCACGAGTAACAACAATCCAACCCCGGCCTCTAGGACCTCCCCTAACCTCCTTAACTGATCTAAACACTGGCACCACTGGGAAGCATGTCAATGTAAGCAAGGCCAAACTGCTGAGGCACTTGATCAAAGGGGTGTGTCTCTACCTTCCTTATCCTATCCACAAGCTGCCCGGTAGTATAGCGGAAATCAAAATAAAGGTCTCCTCGCCCAACCCCGCCATGGCCTGGATAAGGTGTGGCCTCCATATCTTTAGTAGTCGAGGATGCAACTGGTTGGTGAGGTGCTCTAAGCATCGTCATCTTTATCCATCTAGCTTCCATCACGGCCCCGGGATCCTCCACCTCTACGCCTCTCCCATAAGGGATAACACGCTCATAGACCCAACTCATAACTAAGGTCGATGGCTCAACGGATGTCACAATAAGCGAACCACCCTGTACAAGTCGTGATAGGTGGTCCCAAGTATATCAGCTCCCAGGACATAAATCCAACCATGTGCCTCAATACATGCGATGATGGGGGCCCAGCCAGTGAGCAAAGTATCCCCTCCCTTTTCCCCATCAATCTCGAAGCAAGGATGCTCATAATGGCCTTAAGGATTAGAGGGATGGGCAAGCCAGGAATAGAATGGACCTTCACCCCCTTCTTCGAACCCGTGGAGACAAGCTGCGTCTCCCATGTAGGTAGCCCACCGAGTCACTCCTCGAGCTCTGGATACTATTGTATCAAATGAAAGTCTCCTCCCAATAATTAGCACTCCCAAAATGTGGTAGAAATCCTCTAGGGTGATAGTACACTCACCCTAATACCCGGAAATCGAAGGTGTTCCGATCTCGCATCCCAGTAAGAAAATAAGTCACATAGTATGTGACTGGTAGGTGCAACGTGGGGGACCCGTGCAATCCTCAATATACCCGCCCCTCTGGAGGCTATCACCGCTCAACCCGAGAGAGTGCATCTAACACTCTTTGGGAAGCCAATCACTCTCCCTCTCTCGGATCCATCTAATGTACTCTTCCTTCTTCTCGTAAAACACCCAAAAACATGCAAAAGAAGCAAGTTAGTGCCAAGATTGCATTGGAAAAATCATTAAAGAAAGTAGGAATACTAAAAATGCAAAAATAAGTTCAAATTAGTGTTATTTTAGCATTATGTAGAGGACCGCGGCCTGAGCAGGTGGTGGCGGTTCCATAACCGCCGCCTTAAAAGGCAGTGGTCATGTAACTCGCCGCCCGCTCGGGCGGCGGTCTTGTCTCGCAACTACAAATGGGTCGCATGCCCTAAAAATGCTTTAAAATGCAAAAATTGACCATTTTAGCTAAAACAAAAGCCTACCCATTAGGTGTCCCCCTAAGAGACACATTTAAAACTGACATTTCTAAAAATAACCCCCCACAAAAAAATATTTCATCATTTTAACATTTTGGGTGCAAAAACGTTAAATCAAGAAGAACTAACCTGAGATCTCGCGAGTTGAGGTTCTGCTCACGGAGGCATGATCGCTATCTTGATACGAACGTTTTGACTATACTCTCATTGAAAACCATCACCGTGGGTCCCATGACACTCAAAAAAATATCAAATCGACATACGCATAATGAATAGGAAAATAAGCCCGTTAAATATATATATATATATATGGTGTTTTGACTCATTTTGAATGCCCCTTTCGTAGGTTTAGAGCACCGACGGAGGTAAGTTCTTATCCCCACGCAAATGGTAAGTCCTCATTTCATACTAATTTAGTATTTATTTTTTGATTTATTTTATATATCTGCACTTGAATCTTCTTTCCATTTTGTTGGTAGCAGAACTTGGATGGTGACATTTCGACAAGCAGTGTGTCGTATAATTTCTAGCTTCCCATTTTGGGACCACCATACTCAAACCCAATGTTTTATGCCTCTTCATGGTTGAAACGCTTCTCCGAGGGGGCAATATGTATGTACCCAAAATTTTAGGGTACTGTACCACCGGAACGATGTTACACATACCCCAATGATGATACAGGTCACCTCACAAGGTGTTCGGGATCCAGAGAAGCTCACGAAGTATATGTTAGCATCCCAAATGCTTTATCCAAGTTCCTTGTGCTTTGCTTTATCCTCTTTATTCTTTTCCTAAGATTTTTGGTCTTGATGACGAAACCATTTCCCTGCCAAGGCGGCGGTTCTATAACCGCTGCCATGCTCAGGGCAGAAGTCCTTTAACCGCCATCCTGCTTAGGGCGGCGGTCTTTCACGCATTTTCCAAAGACGTTCTTTTGATCGCAACTTGCATAATTTTTCAACTTTTACCAACTTTTCTCAACCACTTTAGCTCGTATTCATGTCTTATGTTCCTGGAATAGTGTTTCTTCATTGTTTAATGGTAAAAGAGTTCTAATAGGAATTACCTTTGGGTGAATGTGAAATCTATAAATAGCCAACTTGTTTTCAAGCAAATGGCCCCTCAACTTCTCATCTCCATTGTTTAGTCTTTGAATTTCTTGCTTAGAACTCATTTTTTTTTCATGTTTGCATCCATGCTAGTTTTTCCTTTTCTATTAGAAGCCATTCGATCTTCTTTCTCCAGTCTTGTTCATTGTTGTCCATACAAATTATTTTAGAGCAGAATAGTGTCATTTGTAGATTGAATCCATTAGAGTTACAGGTTATGTTCTTCACAGAAGGTAGATTCTAGAATCTCTCAGTACACTTGTGTTGTATTCCCACAATAAATCCTGCTAGGAATTACATATGCCAAGCTCTGTCACTTGCGCTATCCCTCTCCTACTCGCATTATATTCGGTCTATATCCAAAGCTGCCATTTTTCAAAATACCTTTTTCTGTTGATGCTATAACATACACGCTCTTTTGGATTCACGTGAACACGAAGGAATGAGGAGATCATTCTGAGGGGACAAAATCATACACTACTAGATTCGCCACTTTCTACAAATTCCAAGTTTTATCTCACAAAGTTCACGTTAAAACATATCAAATAGAGTAGTGAAATATTTCATTTCGTTAAGTGTCATTTTCGATATTGCCGGGAAGTCATGGGGATTGATAGTTTCTTAGAAACTATGATTCATTCCTCACTTTTGAGGTAGGATCAAGAATCTTTCAATTAAGTTAATCAACTATCTATCTATTTAGGATAAACTCACATTACCGCAGGCAAAGTAGCTACACTTTGGGCTACCTTGCTTGTTTTAATTTTTTTATTAGATTATTTGTCATTTTATGAATATATTAGATTAGTTGCTCTTTCAATTCTATTAAAAATTCTATCAAAAATACAAAAATAGAGGAATATATATATGTTGTAGATATATTTTACATAATTAGTTTATTTTGTTTCAATTAGGTTTATATTGATCTTGTATGATAATCACGGGACCCAATCGTTTCTCAACCCAATCTAGGAATATGTTTTTGAGCCAATCGTGTCTCTACCCAATCTTATTGTAGCATTAACTGAAATAGACCAAAATCTCATAATTCAAGTCTTCCGAACAACAACAAATTTTCAAGAAATCAACACACAACTAAGAGGATTAAACATAGAAGATGACAAAGCACACACATTCTGGTCAAATCAGCCAAATTATAGATTGCCTTGATAGATATCCGTATGATTGTAGAAGGACCTAAAAGAGAGCAAACATTTGGTTGTGATCCACTAGTCCCACGACCCAAACACATGAGACCTCATCGGTGATCTAGACACTAGCTTACGTATCCAAGTTACTGAACACTGCTAGGCACTTCGAGAAAATAGTGCAACTTCTAGTTCTAAACATGAGAGGCCGAAAAGGCATACGATTACTGGATACTCGGAATCAGGGATTGACTCTTCATATGACCATAGGAGGTCCACAACAACCACGAACTTACGGTTGTGATCCACGAGTCCCACAACCCAACGGGCCTACTGAAGACAATCCGACGTTGATCTTTGGTTTACGAACATTAGTATTTAGGTCCTCCCCACTCCCACCGACATCATCACACAACTATCATTATTAAACGTAGCAACTAACCAAGCTAAAGATTTCTAGACTAGACCAGAAAATCATCCATAAAGCACCAAGAGATCCACTACACATTTAACCATTCTATTTTCATGACCTTGACGGGAGATATATACGAAGCACCCATAGGTCATCTTCCACATATTCCACAACCCATAGATCGATCATGGCAGAGCTCGATATTGATTGGAGCCTTCGAGCAGCTATCCTCACCGAACGATCTATCACACCGGTTCAGGTTAGGATGGCCTTCTTTGCCTTATATTCACAGATCCCATTATTGCGTGTTGAAGAAATAAGATTACCTAACTAACTTATCTACATCCCCATCACCGCCTTGGCATGACCTTGGTAGGTCGGGTGCGAAGAAGAGTTACTTGTAGATTCTCATGCTCGCATGCCACTTTTCCATCGTACAGGAGCCTCCTCATTCCCAAGAGGAGGGACCTAGTCCCAAAACATTTACGAAGACCACTAATTAGTCTTCACGACAAATTATTTTTCCATTAATAATATTAATCCCTTCTTTAAAGATATGGTTCCTTCAATTCTAAGGACGAGTTCTAGTTAAGGAAAGACTCTCCTTATGCCCCCTTTATAATTTTACCGTAGAGGTTTTTAGAATTCTAGGAGAAATTCTAAGATACAAAAAGAGACATATACAACTTGACTAATAAGTCATGTATTTAAAGGTTTTATTTGGATGTTTTGAAGCCACGAAGGGGAAAGGGAAAGTCGATAAACAAAACGTATTCATCCCACAACCAATCAACTATTATGTTAGTAATAAGGTCACATCCATTTTCAAGCGTCACCCATATTGGCATAAAGATCATGATATATTTAGTTTTACAGTTCTTACTAAAGGATAACCAAACAAACCAATGTGGGATTATTGTTTTGATTGAATGGATATTTTTAGAGTCATAGAAGAAATTATAAGGTGCATTGAAGAGGTATATCTAGTTTGGTGGTAAGGAATGTATTTAGAGACAATTTTAGAGGAGTTATCTTAGATTTGTTGGAAGTGACAAGGAGGAGATGGGGAGTTCGAAATAAATACATACTCCTCTTGTCAAGAGGCATATTTGACTTGGGTATTAAGGTCTATATTTAGAGGAAATTTGAGATGAATGTAATTTTATAGGAATGTAATGAAGATAGGGGAAGGTTGAACAAGAAAACATGCTCATCTTACTGAACCAATCAACTATTATGTCGATAAGAGGTCACCTCCATTTTGGTGTCACCCTATTAGCATAAATATCATGGTATATTGGGGTTTATATAATACTATGTACTAAACTAACTAACCAATGTGGGACGATTTTTGATTGAATGGATATTATAAGAATTGTAGAAGAAATTCCAAGATGCACTCAAGAGACATATCCGAATTGGGTAAGACAACAAGTATTTAGAGGATGTTTTCAAAAAATCAAAGTCGAAAGGAGGAGAGGGGAGGTCAAGAAAGAAAACATTCTCATTCCACAACCAATCAACTATTATGTTAAGAAGAGGGCCACTTAGATATTATGGCATCAACCCTATTAAGCAAAGCGATGGTGATATATTGGAGTTGATATGTTACCAGGATCAAACCAACCAACCAATGTGGGATTTTCTTTTTATTGAATGGGTATTTTATATTCATAGAAGCAATTCCAAGATTGACTAAAGAGGCATATTCGAATTGGGTAGTAAGGCTTGTATTTAGAGGTAATTTCGGAGGATTTTTTGAACGCACAAGGAGGAGGAGAGGGAGGGATGAGAAAACAAACATACTCATCTTGCAATCAATCAACCATTATGTTAGTAAGAGGGCAACTTCCATATCAACTTCCATAATTCCATTTTGGTTCACTATATTGGCATAAGGATCATCATATATTGCGGTTTATATGTTATTGTGACCCAAGCCAACCAACCAGCGTGATATATGTTTCTTCATTGAATGGAGATTTTTTAGATTCGTAGAAGAAATTCCAAGATGCATAATTGATTCGGGTAGTAAGACATGTCTTTAGAGGCAATTATAGAGGATGTTTTCTAAAATTTTGTGAAGCCACAAGGATAGAAGGGACGACTAAACAAGCAAACATACTCATCTCACAGCCAATCAACCATTATGTTATTTAAAGGGTCACTTCCATTGTGGCATCACCCCTATTGGCATAAGGATCATAATATATTGGGGTGTATATGTTACTACCAACAAAGCCAACCAACTAATATGATATTACTTTTTTATTAAATGACTATTTTAGAGTCATAGAAACAACTCCAAACCGCACTCAAGAGACAAATCGAGTTAACTAATAAAATATGTATTGACGAATAGTTTTTAAAAAAAATTAAAATTACAAAAATAAAAAGAAAAAAATAAATAAAAAAACATATTCATCACGTAACCAATCAAACCTTATATTATTAAGAAAGCCACATTTACATATTATCTAAGACCAAACTTGAATTAGAGCTTCACAAGTCAGCTTTCAAAAAGATGCAAATGCCAGAAGATTCCCAATGTTTAGCTTTTGTAAGAAGTTTCTTTTATCGTATGGTTTGGTGGGGAGGATGGGACAAATAATACTAAAGAACTTTCGAGATCCTCCTTAGTTTGACTAGTTTTACACAAACTCGTTTTCTTTAATTATGTACCGTACACGTACTCTTTTATGGGTCAACACGCCATCTTTGACCATCCATTGACATAAGTAGTTACCATTACCGATTGGTGACACGAGCTCACATAGTTTTATAAGGTTTATTGTTAATAAAACATTGAATTATAAAACTTTGGAATGCCCTATTCCATATATAGGCCTGGCAAAGGAAACAAAGACGAAACCCTTCCTTTTAAGTGCCCGATTAGGAAACAAAGTATGTATCTTGTCGAAAAGGTGGAGTTAAATATGAGAAGGTTTAGATACGAGAATGTTAGGAAATAGATATTATTGGATATGGACATGAAATTTTATTGATTAGGTATTAAAAAAAAGGTTATAAATTTTTATTGTTTAAGTGTATTTTTTTAGTAGTTGTTGTCATGTGTCCCTTTTTTCATTCATTTTGTTGTCTTTTTTAATTTTTTTTTATTTTATTTTATGTTTTTTTTCTTATTATGTTTTCTAGGCATTCTTTTTTTTTTCTATTGTTGTAGGTTTAGACCATACTTGTATGGTTCTCCTTCACCTAAATTGTAATTGTACAATCATAGTTTGTCATAAATGTATTTCTATGATTTTTGTGTTGAGTTTTTTTGCCCTTTTGACCCTTGTTTGAGTCCCCAATATTTGTGGCCTTTGTTTGTCAATTTTTCTCACTCATTATGTTTTAGTATGTCCATGAATATGGCACTAATTCTTATTCAATAAGTCTATCTATACATAACTTTATTAAGCATGTACGACATAAGAAAAATGAATGATTGATAAATAGAGACGCATCCCATACCGAATGCAATTACAAGAATTTAGAGTAATATTATTGAAGCATTTAAGGAAATTTAAAAGTATTTAACATTTATTGGTGTATCGAGTCAAGTAATTGAAAGCGATTTTGGTTGGGTACTTGTGTTACATTATACTTCTTGTTGACTTGCATTATACTAGATGTGTTGGACTCAAAGTATTGTTTCCATAAAGCAAGGTGATAATAATAGAAGGATACCACATGTCCCTTAGAACATCCCTCGTTTTTAATTAAGGTATTACAAGGTGTTGTCGATTTATTCGGGCTTCAAAGAAACAAAAAATTTCTCGAATATCAACACCGAATTCGTGAAAAAAGCAAGGTTTTGGAACCTTGATGTAGATGAATGCAATCGTGGAATCATTGTTTCACTTTCTAATGGTTCACATTATTTAATTATATAGTACAAGAAAAGGAATAAAATAGTTCTACCTTAAAGATTAACTATTTGTGTTAATGTTTTGGGTCTTCTTCACCTTATTTTACGGACTTGTGTTTTTATTTCTATTTCTAAAGGTTATCTCAAATTTGTTCACAAAAAAATCGGATATTCCTCTAAAACCCCATATTATCAATTATCATTACTTCAGTAATATTCTACTATGTGGTTAGGTATGATTTTTATGTTTTAAATATATTAGATTTCAATTTTGCAATGTTTGTGGGTAGATGTATTACATTGTTAATGTGAACATGATTTCTACATAACACATGTTAGTGAACCTAGCATGAATTGAACACACAACATTCGATATTGTCAAAATTCGTGATAATTATTTCCAACCTAAAAATGTGGCCAAGAATAAGGTAGATGTTTGTACTAGGGAAACCGTGAAATAGAAAAGTCTTACCTCAACAAGGAAACATCAAATGTTTATTATGTTAAGCAAGTACCCCCAAAAGGTGTTTCAAATATTGTATCAAAGAAAATGATTACTTTTCATCCTTTAAAAAATGTGATCCACAAGGCCTCTACCTAAAAATTATAGTTCGCTAGTGCATACTTTGATTATCATAGAGTCTTGAAACATTCTTTAAAAAAATGCATAGTA
This sequence comes from Taxus wallichiana var. yunnanensis, assembly GCA_018340775.1. Lineage (NCBI taxonomy): Eukaryota > Viridiplantae > Streptophyta > Pinopsida > Cupressales > Taxaceae > Taxus > Taxus wallichiana. Next base: position 742,560,197 of record CM031237.1, on the reverse strand, counting down.
TTGAAACATAAGATCAAATACCTTATTTAAAGTAATCAAATCCAAGCATAATAAACCTTGATTGTATTTTAATGAATCAATGGCTCAACCAAATCAACTATTGTAAATCTTTTCAAATCCTCTTTGAAAGGATGGTGTACAATCAAATGATCAAAGACAATGTTCATATGATAGAACAAAGGAACCACAACAAGCTTCTATTTTATATCAATAAAATGATGGATTTATTTGTGCGAGATGGTCTTGATATAAAAAATATGGATCCTCCTCCAATTGTATTTTGTGAAAGTGAATGTTCAAATGATAACTATTACAATGGACCACTATTTGCATGTGCTCTTTTAGACACATATATAAAAAAATAGAGTTATGATTGATAATTGTTCTATTATCAATGTGCATGCATGTAGAAAAACTAATAATGGCCTTTGATATTACCATAGAGATTTAATGGGTACCATAATAGTTATTACAAAACATAATAAAATGTGTTGGAATCCACTTGGTTTTTAATGCTTACTTTTCATGCAATGGGTCCTATGGCTTCATGTGGTGCTTAAAATGGGATCTCATGATATTTTCATGGAAGACATTAGATAGATAAAACGAGAGAAAAACCAGTAATCTTACGTTAATGTATAAAAGTATGGATGACGATTAAAGTTTCTTGCATTTCATAGATATTTTTATTCTAGTCCACATTAAATTCAAGAAGAGGCTCTACCTAAATAAATAACAAATAAACAATTAGTATACCTCAAAAAAATGAGAAACAAACTCAAAACTCTCATGTCACACATGCAAGGTTATGCTTATCATGCCCTTTTTAGTACACAACCAAACAAAATACTTACAAATGATCGCATGCTTCAAAATAATATTCAAATAAAGGATCGTATTGTTATGAAAAGAGGTACATTACATAGAATGATGATGATGATAAAAATAATGATATGATGATAATGATGGTTGAAATAATCCATCTTTCTTTGATTCATGGGAGCTTAAGCATCTTGGTTTACCACATATGATATATGTGATTCATGTTATATTATTCATTAGTTCTTTTCTATGTATTATGGTGTCATGGTCCATATCATTATTAGTTGTGTTTGTATACCCATTTTGTGGCACCGTGATTTAATATAGCATACACATTATCATTTCTAAGGACCTATTAATCATGCCCTACCTTACTTATATCTCATTTGAAAGGGGCATTATGTCATTCTATATGACACATTTTTTATACATTTCCCATATTGGGGTATATAAATTCATATGCTATATTTCTTACATATTTCTCACACAATGACACATATTATATCTGCAATTACACTACCCACACATTTTCCACAAGGAACGTGATATTCCTACACGTACATTGATTAACCATCTCTCATAAGGTATCATCTTATTCACATGATTGTATTGATTGCATTCACCTACTTAGGACATAACAACTTTGGGATCTTGTTTTGTACATATTTTCATACATAAACAAGGAAACTTTATACATTAATTAAGTTTCTCCCATAAGAGGTATATTACACAAGTGATTATATAGATTATATCACATTCCTATATATGGTAATTTTCTGTTACATACATGTATACTCAGTAATTATATCATAATATGTTATACATTGGAGATTTTTATATCTTATCTTACATTTCATGATGCATGCAATATCTTTATTTTGAGATATGTACTTCATAATTTCACCCCAAAATTTCAAAAATTGCATATATTCCACCTACTTTATCTCTAGACTTCATGACATAGGACACACTCCACTAGTTCACTCTCATATATAGGGACAATCACATATTTATTTTTGATACATACCCAACAAATGACACATGTTCCCATGACATGATATATTTAGATTTAGCATAGGTTGTAAGACATAGATACTTTTATAAAGAATTATTCATTGTTTTCAACAAAAAAGTGTATTTGTTCTAATTCCTCCTTTTTATATTTCAAAGTAGTTCATTGATTATTGTAAAACTTATTCATTGGCATGTGTTCTTCCATGTTTGTAAGGGGCATGTATGATATGTTTCTTTTGATACATACCGGATACATGACACTTGTTCCCATTACATAATATATTCAAATTTAGAATATTTGTTAAGAATGTTTCTTCTACAAAGGCTTCTTAACAATTTTCATCAAATCAAAGTGTATTTGTAATGACTTATCCTATTTAGATTTCAAAAATGTGTTGATTGTTTTGACACTTATTCAATTATGCATGTTCTTTCATTCTTTCCCCTTTATATCCTTTGACATAATTATATACTCATGTTAGTTCTAGGCTCTTCATATCCTCTCTCACTCTCTCTATTTCTTTTTGAATATTATTTCACTAATATGAACCAATATATTGACTTGATAACTTTGAACAAGTTTTTATAAGATTGAGGCATCTTCTTTGCATCCACATGTTTTTAACTTAAATTTATGTATACAATACATGCATCTAAGTGGGAATTGTGTATATGCCTAATTTCGGTAAGAGCCTAGTTATTTTATATAAATTTACATTATTCTAGTGTATTACTTGGGTGCTCTTTGATTATCGATCCACTTAAGATTTTTATATTGGTACATGTTCCTTGTTTTTGGGACTCCTCTAACATAATCTAACATATTTTTCTCTCTTATCTCATATTTTATCTTTACTTTGATGTTTTTCTCTCTCTTTATTATTCTATTATTTAATTAGGGTTTTCGAGGATTAAACATGTACGGTTTTGTTTCCCAACTATAGTTGTATGAATTTGATTCACCAAAGTCATACCTTTATTATTTCGGTTCTTTTTATGTGGTCCCTTATTACATTTATTTGGGTTCCTCAAGTTTTTTCCTTTTTAAACATTTCTCATATATTTTATATTGGCACGCATGCCAATAAGGTCACAATTTGAATTTATTAAGTCTATAAAAATAAAGTTACAATAGAGTGTTTAAGACACATTTATAATGTAAATGACGATGAGTGATTTAGTGACATATAACCATTTCTATATAAATAACACTTACAAGTATTTGGAGCAACATTCAAATATTTATTTATATATATTTTAGATAATTTAGCATTTATTATTTCATTAATGAGGTCAATGTAATAATGATAAGGTTGTGTACTTGCATTACATTCGATGAATGATGGCTTGTATTATACTTAGGGTGTTTGATTTTTTTTTAAATACCATAAAGGGATTTATAACAATGGAGGGATAACACATACCTCTTAAAACATCCCTAGTTTTTTTGCTATTTTGCAAGGTGTTCTTTAAGCTATTGGTGCTTCACGAAAGAGATTTTGTTTCCATAGATCTATGCAAAATTCATGAAAAGTAAGTGATTTTTTTAGCACCAAAGGAAATGAACATGTGAAATCATAGTTTCCCTATTTAATATTTCCTAATATTGTTATGGTACCAATAAAGGAATAAAGAAGTTCATAAAAATGGTTTTATTTATATTGAATAAGTCTTCTTAACATGATTATATAGTACCACAATATTTTGTATGTTTCCATCAACTATTTTTAAAATTTTATAAATCAAATATTCCTTTAATACCCTCTATTCTTTATTTTATATTATCACTACTTTATAAATATTATATTATATAATTAAATTTTATTTTACTCTTATAAATATATTAGATTTGAAATACAAATTGTAATGCCAAATGTATTACATTGCTTATTTAACACCAATTTCTACAAATAGAAGACCATTTTCCATATAGTGTTAAGAAGTTGGATTTTCTTTATAGTACACTTCGCTCCCTTTATAATCTTACAATGCAATTTATGCTAAATTTATTAGATGTAATCATGGGTTGAAAACACCTTATTCATTCAGCCAATTATGTTATGTTCATTTCATTGATTCTTATACAAGGTATTCAATTATTCAACTAAACTTAAATTACATAACAAGACCAAGAAAATTGGGAACAAATATCATAATGATGTCTCTCATTTTCTCTTTTAATTTCATATTTATATGATGAATTTTTGTTTAATCTAGTCAGATCATAGATGTGATGACCACCATACTACTTGAGTCATGATCTTATATCCACTATTTTGTTAAGAGTGTGATACCCTTTTCACTCCATATCAAATGTTCTTGTAAATTATTTGTGCAATCAAAGTTAGTGGTTCCAATGAATGGGTATATGGGACCATGAAACCCATAATTTAAAAGTTATATCTAAATGAAGGAAAATATCAGGAACAACTTTAAACAAGAAACAATGAAAGATTCTTTTATTAATACGAGGAAAAAAATTATAGACTTACGTACTGATTACATGATAATCCAATTATAGTCTAATTACAAGAATTTGTAATATTTTTCTAAGGACTAAAAAATTATAATATATCCTAAGTTTGCAGACTCCATAGAGTTGTTACATAAGAAAACTTCACTCAACTTGAGAATTACACAATGGATGCTCATATCAAACTCAATAGGAAGGTACTTTACAATCTCACAAATCCCTTATATTTGTATAATTTATAGGACCAATTTGGCGAGAGAAAACAAATTCATTTGCAAGAAAAAATACTTTGTGAAAATTACTTGGAATGTGTTAGATTTCTATTGTTCTTCCCTATAAAGTATCCTCCATTAGATCAAGCTCAATTAGATGATTCTTTTGGTCCCTATCCATGGAAAATAAATCAATACCCATGTATTCCTCCCTCTAAACATATCAATGTTTACAAGGGATTATGTTAGATGTAGATCCAATCATGGATATAAATGGAGGCAACATCATAGGAATGCAAGGCCTCACAACATAGATAATGTTAGACAACATTCAAAAATTCTTTATGGTTTGGGTTGTGCATGCTAGGTTATGTGTGGATTATATATGTAACTAATAATTTTTAAGTCACATGAAAAAGGTTGCATAGCATTGGAGGAATTTTGGCACTTTTCAATCTTATGTGGCTAAGGTAGTGTTGCACAAAATAGGAAATATTTACATGGCATAGAAAAGGTGTATGAATATGTAGGTTTTTATAGATTGGTTAATAATCCATGGATAAGTACAATATTGCATAGTTCCTAAAAAACGAATAAGGCATTAAATTTTTCATGAATTGCTTTAAAGTGGTGTGATATTGCCAAAATATTTTCTCACCAACTCTAATTTTTAGGGTGACACGAGAATTCTTGTGAACCCAAATTTTCTTACATTATACAACTAAATAGCAATAAACTTGAGTCCCTCTACAAGCATGCTTCTAAATGTCCTCAAAGGATTGACCAAAGCTATCAATCATTTCTTCATTAAAACATGAAAAATATTCAAGTTTCCCACCTCTCCATTTTACTAGATATTTCTTATGCTCCTTTATACATGTCATCTTTAAAATGTCATCATCCAAAATGTATTTAATTTATGTATTCCTTTTCTATGGTATTTTGTATCTCCAATATAATTATATATGGTATGTTCCTCCACTTATCATCCCCTCAAAGTACGGGTATAGATTCTACATTAAATATAGGTAATATGTGTATCCTTCTAGAATATATATCTCATACATGTTATTCACAAATTTATTTACTACTTTACAAATTACAATATTATTCCACTTGATTTTATCATAAGTTCTAGATCGGAAATTCTCTTTCTATAGGTGTGTAGGAACCATGTCTTCAACATAAAAGTCCAAGTTTATTTTCCTCAAGTATACACGTTGTGGAGGTTGTATTGTAAATTTCTCTACCTTAAGTGTTTATGCACTTTATTGTGCACCTATTTCATGTATTTATTTAATTCCTAAACTTATACATGTTTTCCTTCTTTGTACAGTATCTCTTGTATCTACATTAGTCCTTAGGAACATATCCCATAGAAAATATAGAATTTAGTGACTTCTGAATGTTCCTATTCATAAATTTATTATATGTGAACTCCTTGTCTATAATAATTGAGTCCCAAGCTCTTTCCTTCTTTCCTACCAAACATCTTAATAAATTGTCAAGGCTTTTGTTGATAGCTTTAGTTTAGCCATTTGTTTGTGGGTGATACATAGAAATAAATCAGTAACTTTTTTCATTTACTCCTCATTGTTTTCCAAATTTTAAAAAAAGACTTAATATCTCTATTAGATAAAATGTTTTGTGATAATCCATGCATCCTTACAACTTTCATAAAAAAAAGTTAGCAATATGCATAACATCGCAAGTTTTCTAAGAAGCAATATAAATATCCATGTTTTAGAATCTATAAATAAAAATATAGAATCATGAACCTTATGTGTTTTCGATACATGAAGTGGTTAATATAACCATGCCTTCCAACACTTCTCTTTTCCCAACTAACACATTTTTTTATCTCTACACATATTTATGCACATTGGTAGCCATTTGTGGCCATGAAAGGTATCTCACTTTTTACACCTTATCCAAAATTACCTATTAATCCTCTATATTGTTTCACCTAGATCAAATTCTCCCTCACCAATATTTGTGGCACAAAAATTGTGTTCCTTTGAATAACAATCCTTCTTGTAAAGAGAATATAGCTCCTAAAGAAAATCACAAGATGTAATGATAGAAATAATTTGTTAAAACATAAAGAGGGAAGAGAACTTAGCTAAATATAGAGGTAAAAATATAATATGGGTTTTAATACTTGGTAAAGATCTAGTTGTGTTTTATTTTGGAACTAAATTACATGTTTTAGAGCATGGTATGGCATGGTCTAAGCTATATAGTTCTAGATAGAGATATTTTGGTGATCTACAACTTTTAGTGATCATTTATGGCCTATAATTATGATTTTCTATATGATGTTAGGATTCAAAATGTGATACACTTCTTATATCGACATGCAATGATTGAAACCCCTATATCCTTATACTATCATTTCATGACAATGATTAGATTAAAAATGAGATAAATATGTGTGTGGTGGAGTTGGGTCACCCTAGTGGTCACCCTTCCGATCTGGTATGGTTGTGTGAAATACATCCCCTTGAAGGTGAGAGAAAACTCCACGTGGCCCTCTAGTGTATGTGAAATTGTGTATGAACATATAATCCATCTCCTATTTTTCCATTGTGTATTGTGAAAAAAATTAGTAGGTGTAGCTATAGATAAATTAGAATGTACACTTCATAATTGGGATATAATGTGTTGTGCTTGAAAATTCTATATCAATTTCCTTTTTCCCTTAGAAACTTTGGAAATACTTTATGTTGGCTTCACCTTGAAAATGACTTGGCTTTAGTCCCTTTGAGGTCTTGTATATGGGGATGCTAGACTCTTGAACATGATTTGAGTTCTTTAGACTGAGTTGTGTTTGATCTTAAAGACATGATTCTACTTTATGAAAATTAAAGAAATCCTTCTATGCTTTTAGAATGTACTTTACAATAAATTCTCTTCAAAATTCTGGGAGATAAAAAAGAAACAAGTTACGGTGATTTAATGAGTGTATAAGAATTGCGTATATAGGATTTTGTAGGCTTGATGACACATTAAGGATGACCTATAGAATGTGAAACGACCCATAAAAATATATACAATTAGAAAAATGTCCATTGAATGAGGAAAATAGGACCATATGGGTAGACTAGCTCAAACCATAGTATATCTTGGTCCCTATCCATATGATTTTAGATAGGCAATGCATGAGGAATGTGCAAGATTCTAGGTGAAAATACCTCCACGTGTATTATGCTGCAATGCCATTTTGTCAATAGGAGAAGTATACTACTTTGGATAAATTCAACTTAGTATGTGAATGAGTGATAAGCGTGTAGAGTAAGGAAATTCATGTGTGTGAGAGATGGAGATAATTCACTTGGGCTTAGGATGTGTTCAAAATTCATATTGTAAAGATAAGTCAATACTTCTCATTAACAAAGGATAAATTTCCAATTTTAGGTGTCTATACAAAATGGTGAAATAGAAAAAATAGAATTTAAATTATATATCATGATTAAGAGGTGTAGTTTAATCCCACGAAGTAAGAGATTGTGTTCAAATTGCATAGAGAAAAATCTATTGAAAATGTTAGTAAATTGGGACATAAGTGCTACAAATTTATCATTGATAGTGGTTACACTAATAATCTTGTTTCTAATGAGATGGTTGAAAAGATTAGTCTAGAGACAATTATAAGACCAAACCCAAATAAGGTGTAGTGGTTTTGAATGGTAGCTTTAGTTTCTTGTAAATGAGTAATGCAAAGTTCATATCAAAGATCGACACCTATGAAGATAAATTCAAGTGTGACATAATGCCCATGGATGTATGTTGCTTGTTACTTGGCACACCTTAGTAGTGTGATACAAAGGTGATACATAATGGTCATGTAAATACTTACACATTGGTGAAGGGTGGATGGAAGTACATTTTAAATCCCTTTATGGATACAAGACTAGAGGTGGAAAGGATCCCACATATATCATTGATTTTAGGAAAGAAGTTTACGAATGTTGTGAAAGTGGATAGTGGATGTTTTCATTCATTCGAAGGTTCCCACATGAAAAGACATGAATGTAAAATATAGAAAAATAAAATAAATCCTTCTATAAATGTCAAGTAAATGACATGTGGGACTATGTAGATACCATTTTTAAGGATATTATAGATGGTTTACCACCTATAGTAGCATCAACCATCATATGGACATGATATCAAGGTCTAGTTTACCAAACAATACTATCCTTTTATTATTAAACCCATGGAAGATGAGACTTAATGCATATATCAGTATAGAAAAATGAGATGTGAAATAAAGTGCAAGAAATTTTTGAGAAAGGATTGATAAAATAATATTTGAGCCCATTCAAAGCATCCTCAAAATATTGAACTGAATAAAGGAGGAGATTGGAAAATGAGCATTGATTCCAAATCTAGCAATAATTTCCATGCATTGATGGAATATTTGTGTGGAGAAATATACTTCATAGAGATTGATATTAAGAGTGGTTACTTTTGCCAAATCATAATTAGAGGAGTTGGGTGGAATATTTTTTCAAAATGCGGGATGGGTTGTATGAATGGCCGATCATGCCATTTGGGCTAACCAATACGTCAAGCAAATTCATGTGATTTTTGAATGATGTATTGAATCCTTTTTAATGGAATTAATTAATTATTTATCTAGATGATATTCTAATTTTTAGAAAGACATAGGAAGAGCACTAGTTCCATTTAAGGGAATTATTGGAGATTTTTCTATAGAAGATGCTAGTGAATTTTGAAGAAAAATAGTTTAATAAAGGAATATATATTGTACTTGGAATTTTTGAAATCTCAAGAAGGATTAAATATGGATCTTGAGATGTTGTGAGCTATATTAGATTGGCCATCACCAAAGAATGTCACAAAGCCCCAAAGCTTCTATGGACTAGTAATATTTTATAGGAAGTTCATTAGATGATTTTGTGAAATTTTCAAACCAATCACATATGTGATGCATGTGTAGACCAAAAATCACACACTTTGGGTAATTATCTAGTCTCGATCACATAATACTATTCATATGGTTCCTAAGTAAGAACAATACTTGATTCACCCATGTCTTTGGCCATCTCTCGTTACTTTTGTTGCTACTTTTGGTCTTGCACATTTACTGGCCCAATCTTTCCTTTTAAACTTTAGTTTCACTCTTTATGGACTAGAGTGCCCAGTGACGCGCATGAACGATATATTCCCCATCCCCTCTCGGGCGCTCCACTCCTCTTAACTTTAATCACACTTTTTGGGACCTTTCTAGCCATTTGAGCATCTTATCTTTTTGTTAGTCAAAATTTTCGTGGTTTATTACAAAATTCAAGAGAAGGAATCATATAAATGTAAATTTATGTGGTCATAATAAGGGACCAAACACTAAAGAAGTTACTTATCACCACCCAAGGTTGTATCCATCAAGAAATCTATAGCTCCATTTGCATCCATCTAGCTCCATAACAAGGGACAAAGGTTGGTTCATCTGCATCACACTTCATAGAAGGGGATTTTATTCTATTCCATGCATGCATTATTTACATTCTACATCTAGATAATTTCTCACTACTTCAAGTATGACATGCACAAGAAAAACCTAGGGCACAATTCCACACACACACATAACTACATTGGGTCTGAGATGTAGTACAACACTCAGTAGTAATTCCATCATTGTGGCAACTAAGAGACAGTCCAACCACTCATTTTACATTTTTTTTTTAGGATTTGATGTCTATTTTACATTTTTCGTGCTTTCTTCATTGCAAGTTTACAACAACCTCGATGATCTCACAACGACCTTGAGGTGATCAAAGGTGAATAACTCAGAAACCTCTTATGACACCTCAAAGGAGGTTTTATGAGCATCTACTTAGACAAGGCTCCCAAAAAATAGACCAAAGTTCACCAATTTCCTCCATCCTTCTCCATGCACCCTAGTCTAGCCAAATCACTCAAATCTAAATTTTCCTAGGCTTTAGTGTGAGGGTCTTCCACTCCCGTTAAACTAGTCTCCATTATGACACACGATCCTACAACCTATTCGAATAAGTTAAGGCTCTTTTAACCCTCTTTGCAATTAGGGTATCATTATTTGTTACTTTGTTGTTTGGGTATTATTTTATGTACTTCATTATTCATTTATTTATTGTGATTTTGCATTAGATTAGGCTATAATATTACATTTTAGCATAATCATTTTGGTGAACCCGATCTTCGAATCCCCTTCCATTTAACACCCTCATACTCTCATCACTATGGATCAATCTTATGAGGAATTTACTAAAGACCATCTTAAATCCCTTAATGATCATATCACTAAGCATCCCCAAGATCTAGACTTTCTTGAGGAGGTTATCAATCTAGCGAGCTTTCTAATTTTGATACCATTGCCACTTCTATTTCTACTCAACCACTTGCTTCTACTCTACCACCCATTTCTACCATCCTTGTTTATGTTCCTACCCCAACTAACCACTTCACTCCACCTCTTGTTTCTCACACATGGAAAGTTTCTTCATTGGAACTCAAGATTTAGCCTCTCTCTATCAAGATCTCCAAGCATAAATTTGTGAATTACAATGCAGGCTACTTCTCATGTGTCTCCATCTTTGGATTCCACCTTATTATTACACACTCCGTTCGCACCCGCCATCTCCACTTATTCGATTCCCCTAATTTTTTTAACCCCCTATCTTCCCATATTTAATGGGCATGGTGACCCACAACAACATCCAATAGCCTTTCATGTGGCCTTTCTATATTTTCCGGATGATCATATCCTCTAGCTACCATTTTTTCAAGCTCTGTATTCTTATTCAGTACCTAATCGACAATGGTAAAATCAAACTTCCAAAATCTACCATTTCTACACCTATCAATGAAAATCCTAACCTCAAAATATTTAACAATCCTCTACTAAAACATGATGCGAAAAGCAACTAAATCCTTAGTTAATTATGTCTATCAGCGCAGTGTCTCCTCCTACATCAGGGGCTCTTTAATTTCTAGTTGCGCATACTAACACTTCTCCACCGATCATTTCTTTCTCTTCCCACGATCATCATGTGGCATTTTCTACTATTCAATTAAACATTAGTGCCTTTGTCAAATCTTTCCCTATCAATAACACCAAGTCGATCCATCATGTCCCATCAACGCATTTTTATTCCACTTCTTTTTCTATCAACTATCCTCTTTCACAAATTTCATATCCCATGAACATTTCATATGACATTGTCAAACTTTGCATTACCATAGGTCCTATCACTATGATTTTACCCTTTCTTTTCGGAAAATCAATCAATGGATGTGACATGTTTCTTGGCCTCAATGGATTTTTCGGTCTTAATCTATAATCTCCATGAATCATCCGTGTCTTAAATTAATTCATATTAATCAAGTCATTTCTATTGATGGTGTGCCTCATCTACTCCATACTCACACCATCCCCTCATAACAACTATTGTATCATCTGCTTCATCTAGTACACCATGACCCATAGCACATAAATCACAATCTACTCCTAGCTCACCTACTCACACACACCTCATGCGGCCTCATCGCTCATTGTTAGTCCAACACACCAATATAGGCCCATTCTTAGGATAGTTACTGCATCTCGACGTAAATCACCACCTCATTTTATTCCACGTAGGTTTCCATCACTACCATGTTCTACTTCACATAGATCTCCATCACCTACACATTTTTTCACCAATGCTCCCATCATATACTCATCCATCACATGCATATAGACTTCACTCACTGCGCAAAGTGTTTCTCTACTATACCACCACCACTATAGCATGGTCACACGCTTTCTTCACCATATTCATCAAGAGAAGGACCTTCATCCTTTAATTTTATTAGATAGCTCACTCATCACCACATACTCTGGGGACATCACGCTTTATCTCCCCTACCTCTTCTAATAAAAACACACATATTACCTCTTTACTACATTACAATTCAACATTCACTCACAACACTCGCTTTAACACACACCGACATCGCCATTTCCCGATGATGCACTCTTGTGCTTCGGTTCACACTTGACTATTGAGGGCATCCTATATGCATCAACCTCACACACTTCAATGTAGATACTATAAATTAGGCATTACACGTCCTCACACATCCTACATCTACTACACATATTCTATTAATCTTCTTATATGTGCTACACTTACTACTTGATGACACACTCTAATCTCATGGTCCATATTAGGCTGCTTGAGGGTTACATATAACAAATAGACCACATCACCTTCACACATTCAAACATTCATGTGAAATTCCTAGACTAGTGATATATGTTATAGGATGCATCATCACTTCCACTTGCATCATTTAGTGATATATGCCATAGGCTACATCATCACTTCCTCTACCATCATCTACTGATATACGCCATAGGCTATATCATCACTTTTGCATCATCAGTGATATACGCCATAAGATACATCATCCATAGCTCATCTAGTGATATCTAAATCATCACACATTTTCACACACCTCATCTCTATGTCGCATATCATCACTACACATTCATCACACCGCACTACATACAACACATATTTTGACCATTTATTGATGACACACTCTCATTTACAATTCATTCTTGATTGGTGAGGGGACATAAAAATGAACGTTACTACGTGGAATTCCATTCACTTGAGGGGCACGTGGCTCCTATCATTCACTCTAAATTCCATACTATCCATCTACATCATATTGCATATGTTGGTTGCATTTACTTTTTCTTAAAATTACTTGTAGTGTTCACTTTTTTACACATGCTAGATAGATATCTTGTATGTCATTATATTTATCATACAAACATGTGCACTCACGTGCTTTCGAGTTATGATCACAAATTATACATATCCATTGTACACTCAAGACAAATGTTTAGCGCAGCATCCTAGTACCACTCCCACAACGGCTCCTGGGGGCATCCACTTTCGTACACCACAGGTGCTATTATTTCATTTTAATTCATAACACACTACTTTATCATATTATACATGCTTTGAAATTTTTTATCTTTCTAACATGATAATGGGTGCTTCATGTGTAGCATTTGTTTTAGAAGAGTATTTGACATCATGGTTATCTATTACATTGTTTGTACTTGTCTATCATTGTTTGCCATGGTATCAGATGGATTTTTCCTTTTTCTTTTATACAGACTTGTTTGTTTGCAACCACTACAGCCTTGATTTTCTTATGACATCGTGAGTCGTGTTCCATGTTTGCAACCCACTTTTCACGATCTACATTGTCTTTTTGTGTGTTCTAGCTTACACATTGTTTGTTTAGCTTACACTTCATCTTATACATGCATGCTTGTCTTTGTTTATACTAACACTTGTCTCCCAACCAATTGTTTGCATGTGCCTTAGTTTGTACCAAGCACATCCCCTTCCCCCTGCAGGGAACAGTTTTAATGATCGGTCCTCGTTTGGGTTGCATCCTCCTTCAGCTACATCGCATGCACCCCCAAAGAGGGGGCATCATTTGGGTGAATCAGTCACCCCATACAGTATAAACAACACAAAAAAGTATAGATATAGTACATTTTTAAGATTTGAGGCTCAAATTCGGACTCGGGTCCATAACACAATGACCTTTCTTAGAGTGCCAATAACTGTGGGCAATGCAACTGGCGGTCTTTCCTGGAGTTTCGAGTGCCTGTGGGGGACAATTACAAAAATTCAACATGTCATAGAGGATTTTGACAAGGAAGAGAGTCCTTTAGCACTAGGCATTTACACAATGGCTTTTATAGGGCAAAAGAGTCCTTAGCATATATATGCACATCATCTATAGTGTGTTTTATACAACGGGAAGTGGTTAAAGGTTGGAGGACGACACTAGACAGTTTATCCCTATACTTCTTCCATGACATTGGCATGAGATCACCCAAAAAACTTGCGCGCATCGACATCATCTACAGGATCCTTTCTACACTCTTTCCTCATCACGGATCAGGTGCACATGTTCCTTTTTCACATTTTTCAGCATTTTCTTTTACATGCTTTTTATACATATACATGCGTATTTGACTACTTGATCGTCTTCTCTTTTGCAAGTTTGTCCATATGGGAAGCAAGTAGTCAACATTAACAACAACATTATAGATATCAATGCTAACAATAGGTACATCACACACATCAGCATCTACGCACGCGTATTACTGCCCTCGGTTCACTTTCATTACCTTTTTACACTTTTGCATCTTTAGTCTCCATGCTCCATCTTTTTATCACTCCACGCTTTTTCTAGTCCCTCGGCACGAGTTCTACATCAATCTACAAGGATATTAGGTACACATCTCTATCTAAATTATGTTACGAGAATTTTGCTAACCAACATAAAGTGAGGGGAAATGTAGACACAAAATCATGAACTTTGGGTAATTATCTAGTCTCGATTGTATACTCAGTAACTATTCATATGATTTCTTAGTAAGAAAAGTACTTATTAACCCATGTCTTTGGCCATCTTTCATTACTTTTCGCTTTCTACTTTCGGTCTTCCTTGGTCTTCTCCCAAACCCTTCATCTTCCTCTCTCTTCCTCTCCCACTGTTTTTCTCCCTCCAAGTTGACTTCCTTAATAGATCCCCTTCATATGTAAGTCTTCTTCCACTTTATTGGAATTTATGAGAATGTTCTTGTCATTATCTTTTGAACAAACAAAAGGACTCAAACCCCATGCCTCTTACAACTTGCTAACATATGCTGACAAATGTAAAATAATTTAACCAAAAAAACCGGACTTCCCTTCGGATCCCTTTCGATGTCCACATCACACAGTCCGTCGCACAATTGGTAGTAGGTACCTCGCACAAATTTTATGTGAAGTTTTTGGTTTACGTCTTAAAAAATTATATGTGACTTTTAGTTTTACATTAATGTGAAAGTACATTATGCTTCTCCGTATTTTATGTAAAACCCCAAAAAAGCTTGTCAGCAATATTTGTCGTCGATTGGTGGTGACTCGAAAAAGAAGGTAAACCTTTCACATGGTTTTTTACGGAATAATGGCTGTTCTTCCAGAGGCTGGTATTTATGCCCAAAAAGATGGAAGGAACCCAAGTAGCTATTAATGAAGCAGAACCAAATCCAGTTGGATAAAAGAGGAAAAATCACTGTGAAAATCCAAAAAGCTGCATGACAAAAGCCAACGATGTGATAGAGAGTGGACACCACTTTGTGGGATACGTAGAATGGCAAGTAGAAGCGTGGATAAATTCTAAGATACTATGTATAGTGCGAAGAAAACGATGGAGGATACATATTGTGTATATGGATGATGAATGAATGTGTAAGTACTTATTGCACCCGTTGTAATTAAAGAGGCATATTTCAACCACTATATTAACGGAATTTTATTAGCTTTTAATGCTAGCAAAGAGTGTTTTTACTTTCTTTGCTAGTGGAGGTGGCGTATAATGGAGTCGGGGCCAGTGTAAAGGATTAGCAACGGTGGATGCCTGCATTTATCCTCTGGTTTTTTCCGCTTTGGAGCAGGTAATATCCAAAAGCCTGCAAACGAGGGCCCCGCGAACCATTAACTCTGTATCCAGTTCCCGATAAAAATTGTAAGAAGAGAAGGTGGAGAAATATAGTCTGGTCAGACGGCATTTAGATAAGGTCTCGTGATGGCAATCTTAATGCAGCAATGAAATCCGCGTTTTAGATATTTTTCCATTTGTATTTGTATCCGTGCGGTTATGGATTTGTCCGAGGAAGATCCCGTTGCAAATCTGAGTGGTTAAGTTAATCAAGCGAAAAATGTTGGTTGACTGATGTAATCCCGCGGGGGTGGGAGTATTTAGCAGGGCGAGGCGGGTTAGAATTGTTAACGCAAAATGCCTGCCAAGTTTGCAGAGAGTTTAGGTCTTTTGTAGATAGGTAAGTAGAATCTTCTATTTTCTTTGCAGAATATCTGTACTGAGCCTGTGCCTGCGCCTCTTATTGAATTTTAAATCTCCCAGCGAGCATTGAGAATCAGAGCTCGTTTCACATCCATCTATTCAAAACACGTGCATTTCTGCTCTTTTAAAGTTGCAGCAGCAGAGCATCTGTACTGTAGTACAGTCTCCTCTCTCTGCACAACCCATTTCGTGTACGCCGCTTGTTATCAAATCATACTGTCAATTCCTTTTTTCTCCCCTTCCCATTGGTGCCTCTCTGCTTTTATTATCATTGTCTCACAGATCTGCGGTGAGGATCTCCGTCAGAAACTATCAGCTCTCATTCATTCATTTCTTTTGGATCTGAGCTTTCTCGGAGATGGACTGTGACGCGCAGCAGCTGAAAGATATGATGGCGCAGATGGAAGAGTACGCAGCGGCTGCGCTGGAGCCCGATAACTATACATTCACTGCGGCGCCCATGCCAGATTCTTCTGGCTCTCCCGTTCTTTCTCCTCCTCTATTTCCTCCCTGTACTGCTCTTGAAGGCCTCATCAATCCCTACAATCTCAGCAGGAATTTAACAGAAATGTTCAATTCAAACGACAACAGCAGCAACAACAGCGCGGCCTCGTCCCAAGACGTGAGGAGCAACAGCTGCAACAGCAACGAAGATGTTTTCAACAAAGCCTTCAACGCCGCCATTAATCCTGTTGCAGTGCAGCTACGCGGACCCGATTACTTTCGTACGTCGACGGATCGCCATCACCACCACAACAGCAACAACAACAACAGCAACTATCTGTCTGAAGACGGGGGCGTAAACAATTACGGCGGCAACACTGCGGCTGCGGCGGCGAGCATGGCGGCCATGAGAGAGATGATATTCAGGGTGGCGGCAATGCAGCCCATAAACATAGATCCCGACTCCATCAAGCGACCCAAGCGCAGGAACGTGAGAATATCAAAGGATCCTCAGAGCGTTGCCGCACGCCACAGGCGCGAGAGAATCAGCGAGAGGATCAGAATTCTGCAGAGACTCGTTCCCGGCGGCACCAAAATGGACACGGCGGCCATGCTCGACGAGGCAATTCACTACGTCAAATTCCTGAAGCGACAGGTCCAGGCCCTCGAAGCCGCAGCGGCAGTAGCAGGCCCTGGAACAACATTCAGGCAGCATCAATTTAATCCCACTTTAAATTACGCTACGTTTTCCTCTTACCCAACTCCGACCTTCTTCACAAATTCCGATAACTCTAATTCTAATTCTTCTGTTAGACTATGTAATAACAGTCTAAATCTAATGTGATTTGCTGTTATCGAATTACTGTATATACACAGTATTCTGCATTCTGTGGCCTATAAATTTGAAGGCTATTGCTGGGTGATACTCCATTTTATTGTTGGGTCTGCGACATTTTAGCATTGTAAATCTCTGAACTTCGTGTATTTTAAGATAAATATATGGACTTCGCGTTTCTCTAAATCTCAAAAACTCTCTGCGTCTCTCTCCTCTCTATATTTGTATGCAAGTTTTGCCTGTGTCAAGAAAAATGTACAGAAACCCTGTGTAAACCTGCAAACTACGTTAAGATAATTGTATACAGAATTCGATTAAATTAGTTAAATTAGTATACTTCACCTGATAATGTCGACATGGTGAAGTTTGAAGGTTTAATCACAGTTTCCACCCCGCGCAAAATTACCTCGTAACATATTCAGAATCTTATAATATGTTTTATTTTATTTCAAGAATCTAATCACCGCCTTCCTTTTCCAAATGTACTTTATGTCAAATATATTTTATTCATCGGACGTCCTAGAGTACTTAGAAGCATCTCGTCAAATTTAGAGCAAATGATTTTCTCTCTTCTTTTTATGTGTATTTGAGAGAGATGTAAATTAATTTAAGTTAAATTATATACAAATTAATTTTAGTTTAAAAGTTAAATTATAACCACATCATAATAAGGGACGAAGTTGGCATTACTTATTAGATGAATTTGGTAGAATGGGAATCCCTCATTCCTTGCAATAAAACTTAAGAATTCAGTATATTTAACCCATGCAAGCTTCTTAATCAATTAAAAAATTATATTAACAATAAATGTTGACTAAAACATTATATATAACATATAAAAAATGGCTAAGTTTTCCTCCCTCATTTAAGAGAGATGTCGTACAATATAGAAGGTATTTACAAGCTAATACACATCCCTCTATAGGGATTTTATGTCATTCCATACAATTAAGCTAGATATAAATATTTTGATATATTTATTTCTCAATTATTTTTATTTATTTATTAGTAATATTTAAGATATCTAAGTTACATAAAAGTACATACAAAAACCATTGAGGGACATCACAATTCAACAAGTTATTTAAATATAAATGAAAAATATTTTAAAATGCTCAATTATTATATATCATGAATAGCCAACTTAGAGAACCCTTCATAATAATAATAATCAAAATGTAATGTTTTATTAACATTTCAAATTTATAACTATGACTCTAGCACACGCACACGCACACACGCACCATCAAAATGTAATGTTTTATTAACATTTCAAATTCATAACTATGACTCTAGCACGCACACACACACCATGTGGTGTGTGTGTGTGTGTGTGTGTGTGTGTGTGTGTGTCACACACACATATTTAATTAATTAACCATTTTATATCATTTTTAAAAAGTTATATAAAAATTTTAGTCATATTACTATCGAGAGGATATTATCCTCTTCAATAGATTCTTCATTTATTATGAACTCGATCAATGAAAAACTTGATTTTGCATAATTATTTTTAACTTAAAGTTTGACATTCTATAAAAATGAGGACTTAAGGAAACTTTGCAATGAAAACACACCATCAACAAAAACATACTCAAAAGAGATATATCACTAATAACATGAATACATTAAAGTAACAAAGAAATGTACAATGGACATATGTACAACTAACAAACTATTACACAATAACACCAAGGATGAATGAGTGATCCTTTGTTATTTTAAATGACTACATTTTTAGAACTAAACTTAGCTAACCCATAAAAAGAACATAAATTCCTTATATAGGTAATACAAGATTTTTGGGAGATTAATTATTGGTGGAGTGGAAGGTGGAAGCATTAATTCAAGACACGTGACTTCACGTAACTCTTCTCACACAAATGTGAGGATTCCCACCACATTAATAATTTAGTGCATAATAACAAAATAGTACACATAGTGATTTAATAAAAATCTAGATTAAATCTAATTTCAAAGTAACTAAGAATGTACAATATGATAAAAATATAGTAAATGCAAATTCTAAGCACTTAAGTAAGGCAAGAATATAAAAAAATAAGAAAAATAGATAACTTAGCTAATTTCTTTGTGATCTCAGTAAATAGTCGAGACTGTGTATATGCTAGATCTGGTTGGGAATGATGTCAAATGAGCTCTCTAAGACTTCTGGAACTCGCATTGAGGCTAGACAGGGGCACCCACAGCAGGGTAGGGACGCTGGCAGGCCGGTGACTAGATCTAGGTGATAATGACTATGTAAATATTTAGGATCTAGTTTCTTTTGTGTCACAAGGGTTTCACTTTTGATTCATGTTGGTCATTTGATATCCGCTCCTTGATCATTGATGGTATCTCGTAACTTTGTAAAAAACCCTAGCTACTGCGCAAAAGCTCACAAACACATTAGATTAAATGAAATATGTAATATGTGAATTCAGATCAACCCGGTGGTCACCCAAAGAGTGAGCTTATGACCAAGCACTCAACTACTTTCCAAACTCCACTTCCCTTGATAGACCTTAATCAATATATGCCTTACTCTAATTAGAAAGTGGGAAGACACCTTGATACATAGTCTATCGTAAAGGAAAGCTCCTTTATATACTCCTTATTGTTCTAGAGATATATAGAGTAAAGGAATGACAAAGATATATGATGAATCCAATGCCCTATAGATAGATATGGCCCTATAGGAGGCCATCAATATATGCCAATCGGTGGTAGAGAAGGCCCCCTATAATCTAGATAGATTCTAGATATGATGCCCCTTTCCTCTTTATAAATCTATATTTTTGTGTTCTTATGTGTGAAATAGTGTCTCGTAAGTTTCCCTTACACCAATGACACTATTATAGTGGGCTTTAACTAGCTTTGATGTAGATGTGTGGTATGGAATTCAACACTTCTCCTTCCTATGCAAAGGTGTGTGCATCCCAAAAATACAATTCCTTTAACAAAATTGATAGTATATAGATGTGATAGCCCTTTAGAATTCCTAGCTAGAATAATAATGTCTATGTTGTGTATGTTATAAATTAGGACACTAAGAGGGGGGTGAATCAGTGTCTATTCAAACTTTGAAAAATAATTCAATTTACTTAATTTGTTATAATGAAGCCAAACAATCATTCACAAGCAATCAACATGAGAGAACACATAAAGAGACATGATTTAATGTGGGAAACCCTTCAAGGGAGAAAAAACCACTAAAATCAAAGAACTAACTTGGACAAGAATGTCCTATAAATATTACAATGATTTCATAGTTGAGCATCAACTCAACATGGAGCTACAACTCCAAAATTTAACCAAACAACTACTTGATCTTTAACAAGATTCTACTTACATGGAAGCTTCAACTCCCAAATTTAGTCAAGCACCTACTGACCTTCTGTAAGCTTCAACTTATAAGGAAGATTCAACTCCCCATCTTGCTAAGCTACTACTTAGACTTCTGCAACGTTTTGATCACTTTAAAATTGTTGTCTTACACAACTGATTGTGACCACTAAATAAAATCATTCTTCTTCTCATTTAAGCCTCATAATTCACCTTTATCCTAATCACCTAGTTGTATCAAATCTATTCTCTAAAAGGATTCCTTCACACTCTCATTCTCTTCATGATACTCTCTTTGAACACCCCTCTCAAACACTCACAATTTCATATGTACATGTTGTTACAACTAATTCAATCAAGAAGCCATTACTCCTGAGTTTTCATGTCCTCAAAAATCATACAAATTCATATCTTGTTCCTTTATTCATCTGCACCTAGTCTTCATGCATATTAAACTTCTTTCCTCAACTTCTTTCTCTACATCAGTAGATCACCATGTCTTCAACAACTATATCTTTAATCACCTATCTTCTCTTGAACTCACATATCTGGTATCAAGACTTCAAGGATGATCTATTCATATTAAACCATGCACTCTTATTTATGAGAATGATACACTCATACTCCCATTGGTCTCTATATCAATTTCATCATGCACTTTTCTCAATCTAATCTCATATATGATGATCTATATTCATCATCCATATACAAGGTCTCAGTAAAGCTTCAACAATAATTTCAAGCTCAAAAATGAGCTTATATGAACAAAGATAAACACACCAACATGACCTTTGACCTTCATATGAAGTGACTCTTATAACGACACACTTAACCATACGTATAAGGAGATGAAATAACATTTCAAATGAAAATGTCATAAGTTGCAATGATTTTTGATAGTTGAGTTTGCAGATAAATTCTGTAATTTTTCAAGTACAAGATAGGTCCTATGAGATACACGATGAGAAAATGATGATTTTCAATTCCTTGACCTTTTGATTTCTTTGAAAATAACTTTTTCCTACTCTATAACCTTTTTTGTAGAATCGTCACCTAACTCATTTATCTCATTAACTAGCAAATGTATAAGTATGAGCCATATGTAGAGTCAATTACAAGGTGTCATAATCAATTTTTAATGTTAAAATATACTCTAAGATCCTTTATAGTCTCTTCATATTCTCCTTCACTCACAAAAATCCTTCAAACATTATTTGAGCACCTATGACACTATATGTTTGAGATGAAAGATACAATCTTGAACTAGGTGTTTGAAGAGACATTTGAAGCTAGAGTTTGTCAAATACTTAAGTGAAACCATGATGCAGGTGTTCTTCATATCAAGAAAGACTTGGATTTCATTTCATTTCATCTTGAAGCTCATATTTACCTTATTATTGCATGTACAATCAAGATACACTCTAGTCACGCCTTGGATTTGATTGATAAGCAATAGTGAACTGATCTTTGAAATATTTATCATTTTTAGAGGAGGATTTTTGATCTTTAGTCCATCTACCACTTTCAAGGAACCACTACACTGCTTAATCATCTTCATGAACTATGCACTTAGACAAAACACATACAAAGTTTGCATGGATGGAGAGCAACTTCTCGAGTTTGAGAAAGGTCATACCATAGCCTTGTCTTTTATGACACCAATGACACATTTTAAGGATGGTGAAGATGATGTTCAACTAACTAGGTATTTATTTTGCTTCATTCCATAATTAAGATATCAATATTGCATGACTTTCAATATAGTCTCAATTAGGGTAGGGTTTCATGATCCAAACCCTAGTTAGTTGTTTGAATACTTTCCATACTTCATACAACATTTTTATGTCAATATTATTATAGGAGGACTTCATTAAATAATATTATTACAAGTTTTGGGAATTCCTTTTCATTTATTTATGAAATAAATTCATAGTTTAAGGCCAAGAGTATAGTCCTTCTTGATTGTTACAGGACATCACCCATAGTATTCAAGAGTGATTGAGTTTACATGAGATAAAAATTTCCTTAGAATATAGAACACATTTTGATAATATCCTTTCCTTATGTAACATTCCATTACAAATTTATTCACTAAATCAATGAATATGCCATGGAAAACAAGCATTTATAAGATCTGTGAACAATTGTTTTTAAGACATCAAGTAATTATCTTAAATTTGATACTTCTTATCATCATACCTTCACATACCTAGCTAATCATTGTATGATTCTTTAGGAGGAAAGATACACACCATCACCAACCACTTGTTTGCACACGTTGTGAAGAAGAGTTCATGGAAGCATCTATGTTTTACAAGTTTCTTAGTTTGACAAACAAGGCATTTTAGGACTCAAAAGATTTGAACTTCCCAACACTTCACCAAAGCAACAATGGGTGTTAACACATTATCCAGGACATGTACCAAATACCTATATCCATTTATTACCTCAAATATCATGCTTATGCACAAAAATACTCCTCAAACATCATGAATGACTGGCTTATTTGGTCTTTAACGATAGGAGTATAATATTGATTGATGTTCACACCAAACATACACTAAAATTTCTCATATATATTTATGTACCTTAATACCACATCACATACCATCTACCAAAGTAGGATATTCATCTTGGAACATTCAAATTAGGATTCTATAGTCAAAATATTGCAAAACAAGGTCAAACATGTATAGAACAATCAACCATGAGAAACAAGGATACAACCATTTTAAACTAAGAGGAGCCTTCTACAACCCTAAGTGGTTCGAAAACTTGAAAACTTTATTTGGATACAAACAAGATCATTTCATTCCTATCACTTCAAGAAGGATATTTGGTGAGTGAAGAACGCTGATAGAAAAATGAATAGAAGTTTTTCAGTACCACTTGTCCTCAAAATTTTTGCAAAATTTCAGTCTTGGAGTGCTATTAAAAATTTCCTCTTATGCTTTATCTGAAGGAGGATTGACAATGTTTGTGAGTGCTAAGAAGGAAGGTCGTTGTTTTAGCCCTTCTGACTTTAACTGGTTTTGGTATAACTTTAATATCTTCAACAATTCTCCTCAAATTTTCATGAAACTGGACATGAAGCACTAAAACACCTTCATACATGCTCAATAGTTACACTATTCATAAATGATAATTTACGGTCCGCAGACCAATATCATTTTTCTAAGCTTCCACTGTCTATTTCTCAAGGGAAGATTTAGTGAAATATATAATTTTACCTACAAGAGTTAAAGTATTACCTATATATTCTCATTAATTCTCTAGGAAGTGTTCCCGGTTCCTACCATTCTTACCTACTATTTTCATGGCCCGATTTGAGCTCTTACACCTCATTAGGCTCTAGAACTAGGCCTAAATGGGCTAGTTCCAACTATGACTTGCAACACCTGACCTGATGATCACCCTAGAAGATCTTAAACATCATTTAAGCACCATTTCATACTTGTAGGATATATGATAAAAGCACACCAAGAATCTCCATACCTCTAGTAATCACCTACCTCACCACCAAACTTGTAGCACTTTGAAATCATCTTAAATGATCAAGAAACCACCATGATACCACTCTATAAACACCAAACACCATTAATATGGCACTACCAATCAACCTTCATGCCCTATATTGATCCTCACTTCACCAATCACACCTTTTCCATCAATGAGAACACCAATGAACAAGGGTTAAACAATCTCCCCTTTGTCATTGATGGAAACAAAATTAGAAACCTTGAAGGAAAACAACCACACCAACATCTTCAAAGAATTCATACATTTTTTTTTACAACATTCTCTCCCCTTGTGGCATCTATGACAAAGGTTCATACATTCAACATCATAAACAACATGCAAGTAATCATTGACAAAGCATAACCTTACCTCAAGAAGCTCCCCCTAGATTATGCCTACTACCATGCCAACTATGTATTGAGTAGATGAAGGTATTTATCCACCAATCATCCCTAATGCTCCTCCTAGACCTATCCTCTTCATGTTTAGATATCTCACTTCACCATGCTCAAAAATAAGCTCAATTCTACCTTAATCTAGTTGATTGTGGTATTTAGAACTATTATGGTGAAATCACATCACTGTTATTGCTCACATGTGAATGGTTGAGGCAATCAATGTGATTCATCAAACATGGATTTATCCCAAAGTGTGGGACTTTACGATTGGGATAAACCCCAGAGAAGGCCGACTTTCTATCCTATCTTAGTGTTAACTAATCAAAGTGCAGAGAGTTGTAGATCTAACCCTAATCTAATATTTCCAAGGAGATATAGATAGAGAAAATGCATTGAAAATTAAAACCAACTCTAAGGTAAGGTGATGGACTAAGAAGGAGTGTTAGACAACCTGCATAATAAACACAACACAACTAGAAAATTGCAATGAAAACACAACAAAGTGCGTAGTAATTTGCATGTGATGAAAGATCGTAAAGAGCTACATCAAAACACAAAAGGGTGTTTAGAACATTCACGAATATTTTTATATTGCTGCCTAAATTGATACAATACACCACACTCAAGCTCAAAAGCACATATTTTTCATTACAATGTCCAGTGGGGAGGTTCGAATCTCCACAAAATCTCTTACAGATAAGAAGAAGAAGGGAGGGGCAAATACAAGGTGTCTAACCTTTTGAAAATGGGCCCCTCCTTACAATATATAGGAATAATGAGAGAGAGGGAGAGAGTAAAAGGAATGATAACTAGATCATACCAAGCCAAGAACACAGATGCTAATCAAACACCACGATCAATAAGATGAAAGCAATTCGCTAGAATAACTTTACTCAAAACCTTTGCAAACAAATGAGCAACAATATCATATATTATTATGGAACTCAATGAAATACAATGAGAATGGGCCTTGCTTATATAGGCAAGGAATAACAATCTAAGAACCAGTTAAGGTCGTAGATCAAGCCATAAATCATGAAAAGAACTAGTCATCAAAGAACTAGTCAAGTCCATAGATTTATGAGAGAACTAGACATCAAGGATCTAGTCAATACCATAGATCTAGGAAAGAACTAGTCAATACCATAGATCAAGGAAAGAACTATACCTAACAACTAGATAATATCTCCTAATATCTAAATAAATAAAAAGAAATATCCACACACATAAGTGGGTGAGGATAAATACAATAAAGGTAAATAATGTACCTAGGTGAACATGAGCTAAGGTAAATACCTACTCTAACACCCCCCCTCAAGTGAAGATAGGGGCCAAAATAGAAGTGGCATGTCCACAGTATGAGTCCCGACAACTAGGCCTAATGAGGTACTCATGTACAATATATCCATGAAGAAATATCGAACCAAAAGAAGGAAAGAATCCTGCTATAAGGAAAGAGAAAGAAGAAGAAGAAGGAAGATGTTCTCACGAACACCCCCCAAGAACAACTTCCAAAACCCCAAGAATTCCATGCAACTCAAGGTAGCAAGGTGATGCAAAAGGTTTTGTAAAGATGTCTACAACCTACTGCTGAGTCGGAAGGTACTCCAAGCAAAGAACTCCATCCTGAATGTGCTTCCGAATGAAGTGGATGTGTATCTCGATATGCTTGGTTTGCTGGTGCTCAACTGGGTTGTGAGAAATGTGAATTGCACTTTGGTTGTCACACCAAAGTATAGTCAATGAATCCTGTGGGAATCTGAACTCTTTCAATAACTAGCAAAGCCAAATAATTTGCTGACTCGCTGTAACTACTGCCCTGTACTCTGCCTCTGAAGATGAAAATGCAATAGCCTGTTGCTTTTTGCACGCCCAAGCAACTAGAGAAGAACCAAGAAAAACAGAGATAGCCAAAGTGGAACGCTGTCATCATCGTAACCTACCCAATATGAATCTGTATACCCAACCAACTGAGTAGAGCCCCTAGTGTAGTGTAGGCCAAAGTGGGAAGTGCCATGTAAATAGTGCAAAATCCTTTTAGCATCCTGTCAGTGACTACTATGAGGATAATGTGAAAACCAAGATATAATCCCTACTGCAAATGAAATATCACGGTGAGTATGGGTCAAGTACATGAGACTCCCAACCAACTACCTATACAATGTAGGATCACAAAGTGGTGTGGTGCATGTGGATGCAAGATCAACTCCTTTCTGCTAATCCATTCTGTTGTGGAGTATGAGGAACATAATGCTGGTGAATAATGTCGTGAGTTGCCAAAATTTTAGAAAACTCATTGTTGAAGTACTCCCCCCATTATCAGTGCGAAGGTTATTTATGCTACTAGAAGATTGTTTCTCGACCAAAGCCTTGAAGACTTTGAAGTGTGAAAAAAATCACTTTTGTACTTGAGAAAATAAACCCAAGTACGCCTCGAGAAATTATCAATAAATGTAAGTGCATACTTAGCTCCATTGAAAGATGGGGTAGGAAAAACCATCAAGTCACTATGCACAAGCTCTAGTGGTGAAGAAGCTCTCTTAGAAAAATTCTTAGGAAAAGGATCTTGGTGTTGTTTCCCTAATGCACAACCATGACAAACTCCCTCAAGACAAGAAACTCTAGGAATACCATCTACCATACCATGAGTGCTCAACTTCTTCAAATATCTATAATTGAGATCTCTAAATATTTCATGCCAAAGCTTATTCTCTCGAATCAATGAGAAACCAATCATGTCCCTATATAAGAAGTTTCATCAAAACCCTCAAAGTGATATAGTCTTGAACTATGATCAACAATACCCGACCAACAAGTGAAAAAGGCTCCAAAAAGTTCTTACTTCTGCCCTATGTGGTGTAAAAGTCACTATTTTTCCTTGACCGAATGAAAATTTGATATACGAAAAGTAAATTTGTAGTGATGTTAGGAACATATAGTGCATCTTGGATATTGCCACCATCAAGTTGTATATCACCTTTTCCCTTAACAAAAAGAAAGGAAGAATCTCCAACCTCAATTTTGGAAGTAGAACTCAAACCTAGAGAAACAAAAGACTCCTTCAAGAAGTCATGTGATGAAAAGCACCAATCTATAACCCAATTATCGACAAGTGGTGACTGAAATCTTCCAAAAACATTAATTGCTTTTCCATGCTGATTAAAGGAGGTGGAGTGGAGATAGAAATTTTGTGTTTCTTGACTGCATCCTCTAAGTCTTGCATTCACTTGTAACACATATTTTCTTCTTGATTACTACCCCCACAAAAAGAGCATTAACGGCTAGACTTATTCTTGGATTTAGAAGACTCCTTGGGTTTTGAGTTGTTTTCTTTGGGTTTAGGAGCATTTTGAGATGGAGAAGATGTGGATTTTGTTTTACTTGTTTGGTTTTCCCTTGCCCTTAGGATTAGATGCAACTAATGCCTTTTGAGAGGTGGAAGACTCAAGGTGAGATAATTTGGATTCTTCCCTAGTAAGTCTTTCACAAAATGTTTCTAAGTTAGGCATTTTGAAGTGTCACCTAAGGCATCCATGCTAGAGAAAAAGGTAGAAGCAAAAATTTGGAATGGTCCTCTCAACTTGGATAGAATCAAGTAAACACACTCTTCATCTTTCTTATCTCTTCCACTCCCCTTCAATTGTGTCAATAAATGCTTGAACTTGGTAAGATAGTCTATAGTTGTTGGAAAATCTTCAGGATTAAGAGAGGTGATCTCAATTTCAAGTTACATAGCTCTCATATGATCCACCTTACCAAATAAATCCTCCAATTTCTCCCATATTTTGAAAGGAGAGTCACACTTTTCCAAATGAAATAAAATATTGTCACTTACATAAGTTCCTATCAAACCCATACACTCATCAAATTTGCACTGGTACTAAAATTTCTCATATTCTCTAGTGAACACTTTGGTTGTTCTTTAGAAGTTAAAGCCCATAATCCTTTTTGCTTAATTATTGTTTCCGTTTTTGGTTTCCATGTGTGGTAATTATGTGTTGTTAATGGCTCAACATGAGTTAATGTAAAAGTAGATGCCATCTTTAAAAAAATCACCAAAAGAAATGGAAGAACCAAGCAATGTAACAAGACCCCTAAGCAATGCAACAAGAGTCCCCCCCAGATTTTTACACTTTATAATGAGTGTGTGTTACAATATGGCACTTTATAATTATAGTGTGATTCTCAAAATAAATATTTCCAATGGAAATAGCATTAAAAAAATACGCACTTTTGTAAAAATGGCACTCAAAACCGAGTTAGCTATCAAAAAATACAAGGTTTTCAATATTATGCTCTACTATTTATTTTAGTTTCCACTAAAATAGAATAAAATGCTCTTGCCTTCACCACACAAATAAAATGAAAGGGGGCTGGAGTTAAGCACCTACTAGTAGGAATCATAAGCTTTAAGCCCTCATATGACCATATGACCAGGGGCTAAGGATTTTAATGTTCCCGAAATAGCAACTGAAGTACCATCGTCGTGGACCCCGCCAAAAAGAGGAAAGAAATGTCTTTCCCGAAACATCCTGCTGCATGCTTGCTGAGAATGGTACAATCACAGAAATTAAAACCCAGATCAGATCTCAAGAAACAGAGAAAAACCCAAAAAAAAATTCTTCTATATTTCCTTTTCCATACGGTGCAAATCTCGAGGCAAATCAAGTTTGCACAACAAAAAAACCAAAAATGACTACCTCCCGAAATGGTCAAGTTTACAATCAATATTAGGGTTTTGCCACCTTCCGATCTAATGGAAGCCTTTGTTTTGCATAAAAATTCATGCAACAACAAAATACGAGCAAATCCTGAAATATATGAATATATAAAAAATTTATTTGCAAAATAAAACTTACAGACAGATGTCAATAGCAATCTCTTGCTTTGATACCATAAAAGGAATGATAACCAAATCGTACCAAGCTAAGAACACATATGCTAATCAAACACCACGATCAATAAGATGAAAGCAATTCGCTAGAATAACTTTACACAAAACCTTTGCAAACAAATGAGCAACAATATCATATATTATTATGGAACTCAATGAAATACAATGAGAATGGGCCTTGCTTATATAGGTAAGGAATAACAATCTAAGAACCAGTCAAGGTTGTAGATCAAGCCATAAATCATGGAAAGAACTAGTCATCAAAGAACTAGTCAAGTCCATAGATTTATGAGAGAACTAGACATCAAGGATCTAGTCAATACCATAGATCTAGGAAAGAACTAGTCAATACCATAGATCAAGGAAAGAACTATACCTAACAACTAGATAATATCTCCTAATATCTAAATAAATAAATAAAAATATCCACACACATAAGTGGGTGAGGATAAATACAATAAAGGTAAATAATGTACCTAGGTGAACATGAGCTAAGGTAAATACCTACTCTAACAGAGAGGAGGAATTCAAAATCTTTCTTCAACCACCCAAAAATGCATTAAAATCACTTGCAACAATGATGGGTGCCACTGTAAAACCCATACCTCCATGTACTTTTCCTTGTTGGGGAAGAAAGGAAGCCCATACCTCCATCATTTGGGTAGGTGAGAAATTTGAAACATCCCTCTAAAATGGTGGACTATATTTCCTCATTTTTAAATACTTAATCTCATTAAAATTAATAAAACCAATCGTTGTTGTGTAGAGGACACTGAGATATTTCTAAAAATTCTAATTTTGTGTAAATATGAGCTCCTAGTCAAAAGTTATGGCCATCTGAAGATGAGTGTGCCATTCTACAATAAATGTGTGTGGTCATCTTCCTTTTTGGACTCCAAACCTACATCTCACCCTCCGAAATCTAAAATTTGAGACTTTCAAGATTTGGGGCTTTGGGAATTTTGACTTTGAAGTTCGATGTCACTATTCACCTTTCTGAGCTCATGAAACCTCTGAAATGCCAAAACCCCGAAGTCTAAAATTCGACTCCAGGTTTCAGACTTCAAGTCATGATTTGCGTGCACTAGGATTCAACGTTCTAAAATGCCAAAACCATGAAGTTTGAACTTTAGACTTTGGGTTTTAGAGGTTCAGCTTTTAGGATTTTGGGGTTCGTGTTTCGGGGTTCGGGGTTCGTGGATTCGAGGTTCGGGGTTTTGGGATTCACTTTCAAGGTTTTAGGTATTGTTCATCCACCTAGCACATGAAACCTATAAAATTCTAAAATCCCAAAGTCTAAATTTCATACTTCAAGTTTTAGACTTCCTTTTCCCTCCCTACATAAGACTATTCATTTGCTCGACCCTGTTACCAACTCTGAACTCCCGAATGTCCGAAGTCTGAATTTTGGACTTCGAACTTTGACGTCCTTCAGACCTTTTGAATCCATAGATTCAAAAAAAAAATCCGTTGAATCTGAATGCTTCCACATCACTTCAAATCACTTGGCTCGAGCCTAAAATGTGAGCTCCCGAATTTCTAAAGTGATGCCTCCATTTTCTCTATGCGAGGTCATATTTGTCTAATTTTTCCAGAGGGGAAAAATTGGATAACAGGAACTTAGATCCTTGAGTCAAATTTTTAGAGCCTTTTAGTTCAAATTTTGTTATCCATAGAACCTATGTGTACGTCATGAACCAAGCTCATGCACTGTCCCCTAGATCATTTTATCCTCCTTTATCTAAAGCTACAAGAAGTCGTGCACTTACCTTACACTCAAGCCATAAGGGTGGATCAATCAAATCTAACCAATCGTCAAGGAAATTTTCACTGTTTTCTATTTTCTTTTCTTGTCCATTCACTAATTGAGTAAAACAATTTTCTCCTCCTTGAAGTGTATCATCTTATATTCATTATACTAAGATTCATTAGGCTTTCTAGGTTCCTAGGACACATCAAATTAATCTATTGGACATTGTCAACCATTTCATTTTTTTGAAATATCCTTATAAGGTTCGTGGCTGATTATTGTTTTCCATAACCTTCTATGAAACTATGTCCACTTTACAATGTAGGATGTATGCCTATTTTATTTTCTATGAGCTTTTGGTCTCTATTTACCATGACCATCCTACAACCATTTTTCATTATCATTATGAATTTTCATGCATACTATAGATTCTTTCTCATGCCTCCTTACCTCTGTAGTTATTTAAGAAGGACCCTCAAAAGGACTTATTTATCATTTTAATTTTCTCTCCTTATCATTTTTCCTCGAAAAACCTGTCATCTTGACTTCCTTTATGCTTTGAAGATATGCTTGAAGACTCTAACCAACTTATAATGTCCTTCGTGCATCATTCTAACCTATAGGTTACTAATTTTAACCCATTACAACCAGCACCAAACTCATAATGCATGAAAACTTCATTATTGATCTTCACACCAAACTTGGCCTCTTTTCTCACAAGCTTCTTTTTTCCTTTTATCACTATGAAACACCATGCAACCTCAGTAGCATTACATATATACCATGTACTATTTTTTTGCAACTCAAGAAATACATTCAAGTTTACATTCTTTGTATTTTTGAGCCTTTACAATTTGAAGCATGATCACTATCTCATAATGCTTCATTCAGTCTTTTTTCATTCTATAATACTTGTTAAAAATAATATACCACTTCTCTTAATTTCCTAGAAGTTCCCCGACGTATAACATACAACTCTCATATTCACAATTCAAAACATGTTCTCTATTCAATTTAATCATGGTTGTGACCTCTATAACATCTCCTTCATTCAAGGTTCTATGCAAGACATCAAGTTTTCTTATTTCCATGAGGCATCTTCAAAGTTTTAACTTAGAAACGTATTTATCCTTTGATAACTTCATTTTCATATCTCTGTAGCTGAGCATCAAAATTTTGATCCCGTTTGCATCATAGGATTTATGAATGGTTAACTATCAAACATGGCTTCACTTGGCTTGATCTTCATTACGATTGAAACTTTCATATACTATCATATCGGGGCTTTGAAAAACCTATCTTTCTTGGTTAATAATTCATGTCTAAAGATAATGATAGAGACACACTTGGCATTATGTACCATGAATCACTCCCACTTGGACGATACTACAAATTTTACACAAGGATACCACTAGGACTAATAATTGATTGAAGTTGAATGTTTCTTGACTTATTAACAAACCATGACTTGACAAGAATGTATCTCTCATGACTCAAAGCTTGAGAATATTGTGAAGGACATGGACACACATACTCTTGACTCCTTGTGTATACATGAAATTTTCTTATACTCTCCTTTAAGTAAGGACATTATCTCAAGACTCAATTAGATCTAATGCAGATTTTTATCACTCACCATGACACAATTTTTGGGATAGCTAGGATCATCTTTTACATGAACATGGGAACAAGAAGCTTGACATTTACAACAATCTTTACATTATATTGAATACATTTCCTATGTTATAATAAAAATGGACTAAGATCGGGGGTGAATCAATCCTTTAATCTATTAAAAACAATTTGATTATTATACATGCATCATTAACATTTATCCATCCATCAATGTGAACTTAGCAACATAAAACATTCATCCACATGAACACAATCAAGAGAGCATACACATGAACACAAGATATAAGTGGGAAAACTCATGGGGAAGAAAACCCAATGAAACTATGCTTATATTACACAAAGAAAAGTAATTTAGTAAATCACCAACTTCACAAGGATTGCTAACCCCTAGTTTAGTAGAGCACCAACCCTACAAGGAGCGCCAACCCCGAATTTAGTGAAGCACCAACTCCACAAGGAGGATAAAAACCCCTAAATATGATCAAACATGAGCTCATCCACCCGAAGATATCTGATCTCGATATTTTTGTCTGCCACAATTGATTGAAATCACAATTTCATCTCACAAACCCTAAGTCTTCAACTCCGGCATATTCTTTCTCTTTCTTCACTTCTCAAAGCTCTAATCACATAATATCATTCTAAAAAATATTCCTCAACCTTTCTTTCTCTTCCTAATCCTTAAAATTATTCTCTCATACCTATAAAATATCTTCCTCTATGTCCGACACCTTCCCTTCAAGAGCACTAGTTCAAAAATGAACCAAGAAAACACTCAAATATGCTTTCCGTTCTTCCAAACCAAAAGAGGTCAGTTACTCATGATAATTTTAACTCATATATATATATATATATATATATATATATATATATATATATCGTATATTTTAATTACAATAGTTACATATGACCCAATTAGGCCAAACCTAACTAAACCCTTATTACATGTGCTAAAAATGGCTCATAACCCCATGGGCACATTCTTATATATATATATATATATCATAAATTTTAATTACAATAGTTACATATGACCCAATTAGGCCATCCTAGCTAAAACCCTCATTACATGTGCCAAAAATGGCTCAAAACCCCATGGGCACATTCTTAAAATTGTCCTAACATTAGTTCCATACTTTTTCATGACCCAAAACCCCTTAAATATGAATAAAATATCATTAAATATTCATACATGGTCACAATTAATATCAACCAATCAAATTATATCATTTATTGGGCCCAGTTCCCTTTACAAATATCAAAACAACTATTTCATGCACCTCGAAACTTCATAATTCCACTCAATTAATTATAATAAACCAAAATATGTCATGTGACCACTCAATGGAAATTTAATAACCTTTATAACATTTATAAGCATGTTATAATTCATGAAATATCCTTTACATCAAACCAAAGCTACATTTTCCTTCACCAGATCAACCTGCCAAAACATATGTTTCCAAAGGTTAGCTCATAAAATCATTTATAGAAATATTAAATACCTAAAAATAGATTAATTGGATGAAAAATTAATCCTTATTCATATTCCAGGTGATAGGAAGCATCACTCAATCTATCACATTCTTCAAACAACACCAAACTTTCACTGGAACACATGTTGTCTTGAACTGCCAAAACTCTTCTTGTCCAAAGAATTCCCTAAAACCTTCTCAAATGATGTCATAATCAGAAAAAATAATATATATGGAAATATATCTTAATCCTCTTTCCAACACAACTTTAATCACCTTCAAAATCCACTTGTAGCTCAAGTTATGCTCATTTTATCAAGACTGCTATTTGAGACCCCAAAACTACCCTTTGACCAATCAACCTATTTGGACCTCAAAACACCATGAAACTACATGAACATGTACTTAACCCTCAATTTAAATCAATAAAACCTCCCAATCATCATGTAACATGAATTTTTCATGCTACTCCTTTGGACCATCTTGTCCTATAACCTTCTTTCCCCAAAACTGTTATTTTTAGGTGTGGCCCACATACCACCATGACCTCAACCATACATTTTTGAAAAATGAGGAGTCCTCTACAACATAAAATTAACAATTTATCACTTTCAATCAAAACTGGTTCAGTATACTCCACTTTTTAGAAACTACTCCTAGCTAGGGTTTAACTAGGATTTTAGACCTCTTTGCCTTCTTAACATTCGTTCATAAAAACCTAATGATAAATCAACCTGATTATTTTCTTGAAACATTGTAAAATCATGTTATAATTAATTATTTAAATACGAAAGGTCCCATGCAAATCAAACTATTCACAACGAGCATATGAATTTGCACTTTAAGATGGAAATGCACTAGATTTTGACCTTGTCTTACACAATCAATCATATCTTGCAAATTTCCCATCATGTGCACCTGAAAGTTTTCTAATAGAATCATCACTCATCCCTATAAAATATCCAATCATCATAATATCAATTCCATGGCCCAATATATCCTGGTCACTAAGACTTACCTATGTTTGTATGTTAGATCCTCACTTTGTAGCAACTAAGGTCAGCTAAAAGAATGCAATGAATGAATAGATAACCTCTATAAATTACCCAAACATACCTCATATTCAAAAATTCACCTTATCTCATGCTTCCATAAGCTCAAGTTTCTCCATTCCACATTATTACACCTCCAAGTTGTTATACATGTTCCCAATGAGTAATTATAACCAAGTGAAAAAATTGTACCTGCACTATGACACTACTTTGAGTGCTCAAGCATCCTCAAAATATGCTAGAAATCACATGGGGGTTCATTAGCTAGGCAATATCCTAGCACGTGGGTTCATATTGATGTAATTAAAATTAATAAAATTAAATTCAATATACCGGTAAACATGAGGGGTTGAAAGGGTTTAATTTATTAATATTTTGAATCAGGTATTGGGGGTAGGTTAGAGAGGTGGGAAAAAGGAAAGGGAGGTTTAATTTTAATATAAAACTAAAACATTTGAACCCTAGTTTTTAAAAGTAAATACCTTAAAATTGCAAAAGGAGTGTGTTCATAAAGTTAAATTATAATCTCTTTTTGAATAAAGAAATCTCAATTAAGAGATTCTTAACCAAGAAATAATAAGATGGTAGAAAACTAGGATTGAGTATGTTTTTCAACGCAAGTGATATTATTTCACCATCTTAATTATTTGAATAACTATTGATAAATGATTAAAGCTTAACATTTATAAGGTGATTTGTAATAGGTCTTCAATGGCTTCAAACTATCTTTCGAGAGGAAATGCATATTAAAAAAAATTGAGTGAGAAATATGATATATTTTCTATTTAATATATTAGGGTAGAAATAAAAAGGGGTAAATAAAATTGTAATTGAAAAATGGGTAAGTTACATGGAAAAATAGGGGTATTTTCATTCTAATAATATAATAGGAGGGGTATTATCAATTGAATAATTAGAGGTAAAAACTAGAATTAAGGGTATTCTTTAATACCCTTTGAACACACATGTTATACCATAATTTTACTAAGTGAACCCCCTATGAGAAATAATTACGACAAGCTACCAAAGTATCCAAGAAGCTCACACGACAAGCTTTACCTCTTAGGCACTTGTATAGGCTTGCAAGAGCACGTATGCATCACCAATCCCACTATAGCAAATGATATACATCTGAACCAATATTTTAGAATCATAAAAAAATCATGACATCATAAAATAACATTAAATTTTTCATTAATGTGGTTTTTCATCAATGACAACACCTATTAGGAAACCATGCCAATAATCTCCCCCTTTTTCATTGATGGAAAACACCTGAACTTCTCCCCTTTTTACATTAATGAAAAATGCATACTTGTATCTTACCTTATTCACATTCTTCAGCTTCATACCTCCATGCTTTGGTTAGAAACATCAACCAAAGGTCTCAATTTTCTCCATTTTCTTGATTTTGCCCAAAAACTGAATTTTGCCTTCATTTTAGGCATGCAAACACCAAGCTCCACTTGCAAAAATCACTTCCAACATATTAAAACCATTAGTAAAGTAAGAACAAAACAAAATATCACCTTGCAAGGGGATAACACAACATTCTTCATCTTATAGTCAAACTAAAACATCAATCTTCTTCTTTAACCCTATTTTGAGCCTCTTAAGGGTAATGTAGCAGTCATGGAACAGGGGTAACATCACCTTCTGCATGCCAAAAATGACATATATGACCATGGAAAACCATTACACTAAAATTATTGACAAAGAACCATAATATCTAGGCTTAAATTTTTCATTTAAAATGCATATTTTCACTCTTCATACAATACATTGGTGCAAAGGTCCCGAACCGCAATTTTAGTGCAAAAATGACAAGATTTTACATGATCTACCACCTTATAAAATCAATAACAAGTCAAATTATAGATTCCCCTTGCTTTAATACCTTCATTACTAGCTCATACGAACAAATTTGAGTAGTTAACCTACTTACCATGGCTAGAAATCCTCTTTGCAATCCATAAACATCTTTCTCGGTCTCCTACACATGTTCAAATTTGAGATAAGACAATACACACCTTTTCAAGCATGATAAAGGAGTAAACACTATTTTCTCACCTAGAATGGCCTAGAGAAAAAAATTCACTCCAATGGATGGATAAACAAGTACTCCCCTATCTTGGAGCCAACATACACCTTGAATGACAATTTTCTTGCCACAACAACATTTCACCACCGTTAAAGACTATCAACACCTATCTCTGTCAAAAAATCCTTTGAGAAAGCAATAAAGTGACTTCATAACACCTAATCACTTACATCATCTTGCAAATTAAGCTATACTAACCCCCTATCATTTATAACACAATTTTATCCTCTTAACAGCTTATACCACTACTTCAAGACCCATGTAGCCTGTCACGTTATTCTTTTGAAGGGTAAGAATCAACATAGTGACTCAACTAGATCACTTCATCCATGAAATCATTATTCCATATTCATATATATCATGAAATGCACACAAAAGACTAAGAAACCAATATTCACTTTAAACCGGTTGTCACCTAAGTAAAATTTGAGTTCCCACAAAGCTTGTAGGATGCTAATGTGGAGAAAGGATCAATTTTCAACTCTTGACAAACAATTAAGCCCTCTTCATACACCATTACATTACAAACCATGAATATATGAGATTCCATACCTTTATAAGTGATAATGGGCCTTGGGAACACTTCATACCTTTGAAACAACTCAACTCTACTTGTCCTAGAGTTTGTAGCTGACCATCTAACTTCAAGGAGTACTAAGAAACCTTCACAAGCACTTATCAACTGAGATCAACATTAAATTCACTCCCAACCATCTTGATACACTTTAAGGGAACTTTATAGATATAATCAACACAAGATATGGAGAAACAAAACCAACCTTACCCGAGAAAGCAACACCATTGCCATTGTAATGTATAATGCACCATTTTTACATGAATTATGGTGAAACATAACAAATTATTCTTCCCAACCATACCTAACAATAAGGGACACTTCATATATCATTTTATCATTCCTTATACATAGACAACCTCTTGAATACTTGATCTAGTTTTAAGAATCTAAGAGATAGGGTTTTGATAGTCAAACCCTCCTCACTGTGCACCATGTATAAACACTCCAACTCTGTCATGCAAAAACTGAAAAATTATACATACCTAGAGCTCTAATTTTTCACATCCTCAAGCCCCATAAACCTGGATGATATGCTCAAAATGTTAGTTTCTAAATCCTCTATTTGACCTCCAAAAGTGAGTTTCCCTATCTACTCTTCATGAGGGACTCATGCAGACCCGATTACGGATAGTGAAGGACCAAATTCACTTGTTTTTGCACTTTTTACTCCATGATTTCACAAAAACGTTTCAAAGACATATATAAACTTGTTTATCACCTTCTTCAATGAGCATTTATCAAGGATCACCAATTCTATTACCTGTAACACCTCATATTTGCTTGAAAAAAACCTATTTTGACCACATCATGATTTCAGAATGAGACCTCTCATCACACCATATAAAAGTGTTGCATAGAGAATATTTCTCTTCAAATATAGTAAATAATTTTACTTTTCATTCATCATTGTACTTACATACTTATACATGCCTTTCAAACACTTGAGAAACATTGATACCTCGTATAGACTTTATTAATCTAAGAACACTCCTTTTCAGTAAATCGGGTTTTTAAAACATATAACCATAACACAAATGACCTTGAATATCTCTACAACCCATTCTTGATCTGTTCCAATAGGTTATCTTCATGGCCTCCAAACACCAAAGATATGAGTCCAAGCTATTGTATATCATAGAAATAAAGAGAACCTTGCCTTTCACAATCACCATTAACTATAGCATAATGTTGGAGGATGATAACAACTTAGTGGACACTTTCAGACTAATGTGAAATCATTTTCAATACTTCAAATACAGATCCTAAGACTTGACACAAGCCACCCTCGAGTTACTTGAGAACACACTTTGTGACAGACTTTAGGGACTTTGTATGGGAAGACACCATTTACATACACACCTTGACAAAGAACAGATACCAACAAACTTAAAGATCTTCATAGATATCAAACCAACTATTTCCCAAAAAGACCTTCAACTGAGCTATCAAGCTATCCATGATGATTACAAACATCCTCCTCCTTCAGCTATGAGAACATTTATGACATAGACTCATACATATACACATATATTGCATCTCTAACTCATGACAGATTCAAAATACATTGCATAACTTAGACTAAACATCATGAAGCATCATAGACCATATATCCTTTTTCAACATTTGCTTGAATATAGAATTTAGAGACATGAGGACTAATCAACATGAGATCATGACTCTTACATACTCCATATAACATGAAAAATAAATTTAATAACTTATACATCCAAATCACCCATGATGGAGCAAACATAGATCATGAGGACATCATATGTGTAATACTGAGTAACTCAATACATTGAACAAAACACCTTACACAAGAGCATCCATCATGTACCAATAATACCATGAACAAGAGAAAAAAAGACATACCTTGACCATATGGAGGAGACACAAGTTTATTTAGACAACTCCCCCTCTCTTAGATGTTTCATTTACATTGATACACCTTCAAGAAGCATAGTGAAGGTGTAGTCACAAAATCATGCACTTTATACATTAATTATCCCAATTTCATACTACTATTTAGAAGCTTCTTGAGTGAAAAAAGTACTAATTAACCCCCATATTTTGGCCATCTTTTTTTTATTATATTTCATCATTACCAACATTTTACATCCACATACCCATTCAACTTCAGTCATCTCACATTATTTTAGCCTCGTTTGGGGCACCCATGGGTACCTGTCCTAATAAGGGCACCCCAGAGTCCTTTTCCCACTTTCTTGCCACTTTTGAGATTTTTCTATCCATTTGGCATTTTTTTATCTTTCTTGTGGTCATATTTTTAATGGTTAATTACAATATTAGATCAAGAGAACCCTATATATATAAAGTTATGAGGCCATAATGATGGACCTAGAATCATTTACTATTATCACTCCATCTAGAGTTGCATCCATCTATTACATTAGAGATCACTTGCATCAACATAACTCCATCATCGAGGCACAAGATAGACATTTGCATCACACTTCATAGGGGTAGGCATTATATTCTATTCCATGGAAACATTCTATTACATTTTCTACACATAGTTATTTCTTGCTACTTCACAAAGTGTTATTGGCACAAGAGAAACTTAGGGAATATTCACACACACTTGCACATATAACTACATCAGGTCCGAGATGTAATGCAATGCTCGATTAGTAAGTCCACCATTGTGGAAGTTGAGGTCGTCGACCCCTTAATATACATTATTCTTTTTTAGGGTTTGATGATTATTTTGGGGTCAAAAGGTGGTCCAAAACTATTGTTGTGTGTCACATCAAATTCGATGTCCCGTGTTTAATGTATATAAAAACCCTCATTGTGTACAGTCCTTGAAGAACAAGAAATTTTGATCTTGCTAACTTGATACCAAGATATATAATGATTTGGGAGATGTGAAAATGATCCTCTCCATCTTGCAAGATATCTTTCAAGTCAAGTTCAACTAAAAATTCACATGGAATCTTAAAATTGTGAGACTGTGTTGTTATGGCAGTGCATACCCTATTCTCAAAGATTCTTCATGAAAAAGAGTGGAAATGACCTAATCCCTTAATGGTTTTATTGTATTCAGATCTCACTAATGATCTTTTCCTTGGGTTAAAAATAGTTAAACACTTGCTCTTTATGTTATGATATGTGTTTCTTCAACTATGTTGAAGGATCTCTAAGGTTGTGTGATTTTGATGGTTATAGAAGAGATATAAACTTTTACCCTTACCCTTTCTTAATGGTGTACAAGATATGAATGATTGATAAAATCCTTCATGAAGATTAGATTCATCTAAATGAATGTATGGGTAGAGTTCATTAGTTCTATTCACTCTATGTTATTCAATATTTTAATGCATTCATGAAAATAAATGGAATTTGAAGACTAAAGTGGCATAGTGTAAAGACTGAATGGATATTACAAAGGATATTAAGGGAATTTGTAACATGTTTATTAACTCTTAACTCCTACTGTAAAGTCACAAAAATATATATGGTGCGTAATGTGACTCACTGTGATACATGAAAACCTAAATGAAAATTACTCTTGGTGTTGGTAGAGGTTATTCTTGACATATTTGTTAGTTCAATAGGCTTTCAAGGAGTTGGAACATATGTTGTGTCCCTCACAAGCATGCAAAGAGTCTCATCAAGTCAGAAAATGAAAAGGTATGAAATAATTTCTAGATGAAAATCAATATGGTGTCAATTAAACTCCTTTGTACTAGCTACCAAGTGAAGTCATGTGAAGAGCCTTTGAAGTTGAAGGGGAAAAGTCATATGTAGGAATTTTTAGTTGTTTATAAAGATTATTTATGAAAGTGGTTAGTGATATATGTTGAATCTTTATAGAGCTTTGGTTGAGAGAGGTAATCTTGGGAAATGAAGGTGATATAAAGTCAAGTTGGATGACAATAGAAGTTTGAGAGGACCATTTCTATGAAGTAGAGAT
This sequence comes from Taxus wallichiana var. yunnanensis, assembly GCA_018340775.1. Taxonomy (NCBI): domain Eukaryota; kingdom Viridiplantae; phylum Streptophyta; class Pinopsida; order Cupressales; family Taxaceae; genus Taxus; species Taxus wallichiana. Next base: position 742,517,783 of record CM031237.1, on the reverse strand, counting down.
ATTGATTTAGTTTGCTAATATATTTTTTAGACTGGTATTAGTTTTGTAATCTAAATATCACATTAAGGTTTTGAGATAAGAGTGGAAATGAAGTGAAGAGATGAAACATGGATAAAAATATGTTGATGTACACAACCAGGTGGTGAAGGTGATAAAAAATTCTTTGATTAAAGTCTAAGTTTTTGCTCAACAATTTGGGAGTGGGTGCTTCCTAGCAAGTGGGTGCTTGCCAAAATTGTCAAGTGGGTCTTTGGAATTTTATTCAAGTAGATTATTGATTTTGTATTAGAGTGGGTGCTTCAAAATTGGAGTGGGTGCTTCAATTTGAGCCCGTACTCAACATTTGGTGAAATTATTGTAACTTTATAGGACAATTGTCCAAGCTAGTTCTATGGTTTTATTGGGTTTTTCTTTCCTTGATGGGTTTCCCACATTAAATCTTGTCTTTCCATGTGTTCATGTGTACTTTCTTCTCTTTCTCTCTCTCTCTTGGTTGAATATTCATGCTTCATCATAGTTAAGATAGTTTAATTTTGGATGATTGAAGAACTATACATTGTTTTAGAAGTTTCAATGAGCATTGATTCACCCCCAATGCCTAAAATTCCTTACAAAATTTTCACCCTTTTTCCCCCCTTATATTTTCCCTCAAATGTAAAGGGTACAAGGTGGACACAAAGTGTGACCCCACATCATTTCAGTAAGTTTTTCACTTAAAATGTCACTTAAGGTGTTATGAGGAGTGTATGGAGGAGTTCAATTGCAAGGACCACTTTTTGATGATAATTAACCATTTGGACTCACGTTTTCACCATTTATTTCCCCTTTTCATATCCCAAAAGTGAAAGTGGATATAGGGGACACAAACTCATGACCCCCTTTCCATTTTTAGAAAATTTTCATTTAACATCAT